>CM056203.1:62441772-63744272 GCA_029692085.1 Gymnothorax javanicus | reverse complement strand
GTGAATGCACTTTTGTTAAATTGTATTTCTCATTTATTCGTCGTGCTAACAGTATAGATATTCTGAGGAACCTTGAGAAATACTGTTGTTTCACTAACTGTCCTACATTGTTGCTATGCTATAGAGTTGCATTTTAGCCTTCACGTGTTGAACAGCTGCATGAATATTATCCTACTTTTGTGATTGAGGAATCTTTTTTATCTGGTAAATCGGTGCATCATTTTGAACGGACAGTAATGCTCCAAAAGGAAAATGTCATGATGTGCGATAACAGCTGAAACAGTCACACTTTACACACAGCTGACCTCTTCTAGTGTCAACGTTTGATTAATGAGAAGCAGTGAAAAAACGCACTTCGCACGGATATCCTCTTTGGCAGTTGCAGCAGCAGCATCAGCAGCAGCAGCAGCAGCAGCAGCAACACAACATTATTATTATTATTATTATTATTATTAATAATAATAATAATAATAATAATAATAGTATAGTGGTAGAAAAATACAGTTTTTGGAGTGTAGTGGATTTAAACTGATAAGGGTATTGTGTTGTTAATCCCTTAAATTCTGATTGTTGCTTGAATTTCTCCTGAAGTAGGTTGAAAGTAAGAAAAGGTATTTTTCCCATATTGTAAGACAATGTCACATATTCGGCGTCTTCTGGTTATTGTGCTTCACTGAAGCTACAGTGCACTGATATTGAGTAAAATATTTAAACCCAGCACGCCATGTTTTTATGGCCGCAACATTACATTAAATAGAAACTGTCTCGATATTGTACATCATTTTATGTACATTGCCCAGTAATTAAGCTGGACATATTTTGGATCTTTGGAAACCTTAGGATTTCCACTAGAATTTAAAAAAGGCCTAAAGGTCCATGGGTATGAATGAAGCAGCTGCATTTGACAAACCCACGTATGGGATCACAGAGTTGAAGAGGTTGAAGCAGCATTCTTCCTTCACTCTTTTATTGTTTGGATTTCATTTCCTTTCTTGTAGAACAACTCATTTTCCTTTTTAATGGATACCCTAATTTGATTGACTTCTAATCCATTGTTGAATTTAGTCCCTCATGTTCAACTGGTAGAACTATACTTTATACTATATACTGTATGATATTGTAGTTAAGAGGGATTTGGCCTATTGTGTTGTGGGTCACACGTTCATACTAATCATATCAAGAGATGACGTTAGTTCAGTATCAAAATTAAGCTAAGAATGCATTCTTTAGTATGGTTTTGTGTTCTGTAAATATTTGTGTTTGTGGTAGGCATATAAGTGCACGTGTGTCCTGAAAACACGTAAGTAGAAAATCTAGATAATTTCAATCCTATGGCCACATTTAGAGCTCTGCACACATCTGTTCTTTTTGCCGGAAAGTACACTAGAAAACCAATTTGCTTATGCCGTTGCAACATTCACTTCATTAATATCATTGCATTTACTCTTGAAACAGACCCCTGCTGCCATGTCGGCCATTTTCAGCAGCCTTTGAATCTGCACTAAACTGTCATTCATTGGCATGCGCATAGCCAATCACACACAGACACATACACGGACAACTTAAACACTTACACGCAAATAAGCACACAATCAAATAATCCTACACATAAGTACAAACTTTCACATAAATATACACACAAACAACAGAATTATTGTTGAACAGATATGCCTCTAAGTCCCTTACAAAAAAGTCATAACATGTTCACACACATAAAATTCATCTACACACTTCCACTTTCATTATGTGCCAGACAGACCTTATGGTTGTAGCAGCATACAACAATCTGTATTAATTTTTAAAACAGCTTTCAGGTCTTAGTGACATCCTGGGACATAACATGGTTGTGACTTCCTTGTAAATAATGGTTAATGATCTCCAGGATAAAATTTGGAGTCGACATCCTTCTTATTTATGAATATCAGCCAACTTAACTGCAGACAGCAGAAAAGTATCATGGGAATCCCTATATTATGGGATGCCAGGATACCAGAGTTTATTTTCAGGATCCAACAGAATTCTTGTTTAAAATATACAGTGAGAGACCAATCTAGCAGCACGCTACTATTCACTGTATGCATTCTTGCAATCACTGCAATTTCTGCTTTACTTTGTGTCAAAAAATGATACAGCGGACTAGAGGTTGTCAAGTTGATTCACTTTAAAACAAACATTAATAATTGGCCAGAACTGATGCAGGTGTGTCTTTTAGAGTGCTTACCCCCTTTCTCTTGTGGATCACTATGTTAGATTCATACTGGGACTTTCGGGCGCATGATGTCGTGACTGAAAAATTAGCTTAAATAATTAATAGCTGTGCTGGATAAGCGAGGCAGCCACTGAATGGTGTGGAGAGCGAGTGCACCAGGAGAGTGAGGAGCGAGTGCACCAAGAGAGTGAGGAGAGAGAGTGCACCAGGAGAGTGTGGAGAGAGAGAGTGCACCAGGAGAGAGTGCACAGGGAGGATTTGGAGAGAGTGCACCGGGAGATCGAGGAGAGAGTGCACCAGGAGTGTGAGGAGAGAGGGAATGCACCAGGAGAGTGAGGAGCGAGTGCACCAAGAGAGTGAGGAGCGAGTGCACCAAGAGAATGAGGAGAGAGAGTGCACCAGGAGAGAATGGAGAGAGAGAGTGCACGAGGAGAGAGTGCACCGGGAGATCGAGGAGAGAGTGCACCAGGAGTGTGAGGAGAGAGGGAGTGCACCAGGAGAGTGAGGAGCGAGTGCACCAAGAGAGTGAGGAGAGAGAGTGCACCAGGAGAGTGTGGAGAGAGGGAGTGCACCAGGAGAGAGTGCACCGGGAGGATGTGGAGAGAGTGCACCAGGAGAGTGTGGAGAGAGAGTGCACTTGGAGAATGTGGAGGGAAAGAAAACACCAGGAGAGTGGAGAGAGAGAGTGCACCAGGGGTGTGTGGAGAGCTGCTGATTTATGTCTCCTTGAATCCCATTTCCTCATTGGGTCCACAGACACATTGCGGAAAAAACCACCACTCCCACAACACTTAGTGGCACTGGGAAAATAATCCTTCGAGGAGTGGTAAGAATGTGAGAGGAAAATCGGAATCTTAAATGTGGTCCCTCTGGCACAGAACTATGCTAAAATGCCAGACTTCAGTGAACCCCTAAAAATCTGAGTTCATTTCCTCATTGCAATTATCGACTTTTCATAAGTATCGGATTCAATCTTTTATGCACACAGGTCATCTTTATCATAAACATATTATTTTGATTTCCAAATACTATTGCCTTGTGAGATTTTTCACTTGCGGTGCTGTAGAGTATATGCTTTCTCTTGTTAAGCACAAAAGTGGTCAATCACAGCAACACACATTTAATCTACCACATGAGAGTTCTAGTCTTTTAATGAGTATGAAATCCGAAGGTGAAAACAGAAGTAAGCCACTTGAATCTCAGGTAGGGCTATTGTCATATGCTGAGCACTCTGAGGCATTTACCTTAATGATGAAGATTGAATTTAGCAAACATCTGTGTTCCACTGTACAAGATTTGTTTCTGAGTCACAGATGTTTAAATGTAATTTCTACCCATAATAAAGTGCAATTTTGGGAAAGTTGTGAATAGTGTGACCTGCTTGGTCTTTTCCCCCTTTATAGCTCAATTTCTCAGTTCTCAGCACTTGTAATAAAATACTTGTAATAAAAAAGCTCACTCACCTTTTGAAAGCAAGTCAGTCTTGGTTATACTGCTATAAATTTCTTTGCCATTTTAAATGAATTTTAATCAAATTCAGCTGGAAATACAACCCCAGTTCCAAAGAAGTTGGGATGATATGAGAAATGCAAATTAAAAAGTAAACATTGATTTGTGAGTCATTCTTGACGTGGTCTACTCTGGAAACAGTACAAAGACAACAATATTTTTTCCATTTTGTACTTCATTGTTATTTTTGCTGCTTGAGCAACAGGTCTAGACTGCAGGTAAGCTAGTCTGGCAGCCAAGGACGCCATGCTGTTGTAAAATATGCGGAAGGTTGTTTGCCATTGTCCTGTAAAACTAAATATGGGTGTCCTTTAAAAGTTGTCACCTAGAAGACAAGATCTGGTGCTCTAAAATGCATATTCATATGCCTTTTAGCATCAGTGGTACTGACGCAGATGTTCAAATGACCCATGCCGTGGGCATTAGCACACCCCATACCATGACGTATGCTGGCCTTATGTTAGAACCTTGTTAGAAAGAGCTGGGGGGGATCCTTTTCTTCTTTGGCCTTGTAATGTCACCAGTGCACTGGGTGATGGGCAACGGTGCAAGGATGAGAGGTGGGGATCCAAGATCGAAGTAAGTGATATTTAATTAACTGGTGCAAAACTCCAGAAAATGCAGGGATAACAATTAACCAATAAAATAACAATACAAGGATACAACAGGGTGTAAAGACTGAACTACAGTCTTGCAAGTGAAACAGGGATATCTAGCTGTAATTACAGAGTAAGCAACACACTGCACACAACATAGCTAGAGACTACCAACTACCAAGACTTGCAATGGTAAGCTGGAATGATTAAGTATTTATACAGAGGGAAATGAGCTAACAGGATAATTGGTTACAGGTGATTGTAATTAACAAGCGGGAGCAGGCCAGTTATCAGTATTCTGGTGAGGCTGAGCGTTGAATAGAATGAGAGCGGGACCAGACAGGCCTGGTAAACGCAACAGCAGTTATTACCAATGATTACTTTTCAAGGTTGATTTGTTTGATGACAGCACCAGTGTTTCCAGAATGCATCAGGCCATTTTAGATGAGTTTAAGCCCAGAAAGATGTCAGCATTTCTGGACTTTTTTTTGACATATTGTTCCTTTTGTGCAAGGAGTTTTCTCTTGCATGTCTGGATGCACTACCAATTAAGGTTTTTAAAATTAGCCCTAGCCTATGTGGTTATATTCATCACAGAAGCATGCCAGTATCATCAGAAGGATTAAAGATCAGGGGCCTTCAGTATTAATTTTCTCAGAGATTTGCACTGAGATTTCTCCAGGTTCCCTGAATTTTTAATAATATTATGCACTGTAGAGGGTGTAGTTAGGTTGTTTTTAAACTGTTTGATTATTCAGTCATGTAGTTTTTCAGAAAGCGGTGAGCCTCTGCCACTCGTTGCTTGTGAAAAAAAAAAAAGGTCTTTTCTGGATACTCCTTCTTGTGCCAAAGCACGATCGAATCACATATTCAGCACCTATGCACATTTTTTTTTTTAGAATCCAACACTTTACGAGTGTTATATCGGCCCAGTGCCAACTTTTTGAAATGTGTTGCAGGCATCAAATTCAGAATGTGCATGTACTTCCAAATAAGTAAGTTCAGAGATAGATTTAATACAGGTCAAACGTGATTTACAATTTGCTGTTTTCTTTCTTTACTTGCATTTCCCATATGCTCTTGCTCTGTGATGAAGCTGTGATGGAGATCAACTGAACAGGCCATCAACAGGCTGCGAAGAGAGCAGCGAGAGGGGGTTCAGATACCATATTGATTGGACTGTAAGTGAATCTGCACTTTAGTAATGCTTCACAATGACAGCATGTCTCTAGAGAAGAGCTGCTCGGTGCTGCCTCCCGGGGTGCTGAGAAACAGAACTGTACTGGGCGACTGTAGTGTCTGGTCCTCATGTTTGACACAATTATTGGTAGGGAGATTTAGAGGGAATTAATTATTCATTGTTTGCCATTTTGACTCTGTCTTCACTTTTGCAATAACGTCTAATGGAAACGTATAAAAGTCTGTGGCGGAGATTCTCCATCATTGCAGTGCTGCTAGAGGGTGGAGCTTCCGTGCCGACAGACATGACTGGTACGCTGTGGTTTCTGTGCTCCTGTCAATGCACCTATGATTTTTATCTGATCAAGATAACAATGGCAAGGTTATTTTTAGAGAACAAGAGTAGATTTTGTGGTGTACGACATGAACATTGGAAATAGGAACATTTTGCCCTATGATAAGGTTTTGTATTTTGAGATCTGCGCTGCAATGGTATGTATATGGAGGATGCATGAAACATTCAGATACCCACTGTTCAAGTGTCTCAAACTCTCAATCTATGCCGTATTACTCAATATAAGCTGCTGCTCTTTGAATATTGACATATGCCCCAGGTTTCATATGCTAAAGCCAAGTATGTTTTTAGGTCAATGTCTCTCAGATTTTTTCAGGTGGCCAATGTTGTATTTTTGATACATAAAGCAAAGCGACATGCTGATAATTGCCGCAGTAGTTAGATGCTAGTTGATGTTACCTTAAGAAAGACTCCGAGAACCTTCAACATTTACATTTCTTTAAAGGCAATAGCGTCTGATGCCTATACCATCGTTCTGGTTAAGGTCAGGAAATCTGCAGGGTTTACTTCAGATTAGCCATATTATTGGGTGTTTGTATTATTAGTATATTCTTTTATGAATCACCTTCACTTCATATATCATCTTGAAAAGTATTGAATGTTGATGTGTCCTGTTGAGTGCTTATGATGTAAAAATACACACAAATGCAAGGACACAACACAAGCAGTATTAGGACTTATCAAGTCTTTCAAACATATGATGCCAGGCACAAAGTAACCCATCCGCGATTTTTGATTTTTCGGTGACCTTGACCTTTGCCTAGTTTGGTCTAAAATTTAACCAGGTTATTCTTGGACCACTGCACACCTTTTCCAAAAAAATTTGTGATTTCATGAAACCATTTTTGTGCAAGACCACGGTCAGACAGACAGACAAATTACGCAGAAAGCACTACCCATTGGCTTTTGGGTGGGGTCATGATAGATCGATGTGGAGCTGGACAGTATCTCTCTCAGGAGAGATAGCAGAGCATGGGAGTGGAGGAAAGAAGGAGATGATGGTCAGATAAGTACTTGTTCACCCCTGAGAAACTTTTTTGGAAATGTAATGAAGATGTATGGCTATTTTGAAAGGTAAAAGTATTTGAAAGGTAAAAGTGGTCTAATGTTCTGTTTGCTATTTTGTGAAGCTTTGCATTGATATAGTTTCCTCAACGTACTGTACAGCAGAATCCACTCTTGCATTTGTGGATTCAATGAAAAATGTTTGTTTGTAGTGTTTTTTGGCAAAGGTTGTTCAAAGTTGTTCCAGCCAGTACAAGAGCATGTCTGTTTTCAGTTCAGTGCCATCTGCAGGATCATATATCGGGGCCCTCAGTACAGATTTTGAGCATCATCCTTTATGCAGAGATTTCTCCAGAAGCCTCAAATATTTTTATAATATTACGCACTGTCGAGGGTGAAATCCCTAAAATCCTTACGACAGCACATTGAGACACGTTGTTTTCAAAATGTTGGATTGTTCAGCCTCGCAGTCTTTTGTGAGGAGGGAAGCCTCGAGAACTCGTTATTTGTAATTTTGTGAACGCTGCTTTTATATCCAAGCATGATGGAGTCACCTGCTCAACTCCTGTACTTTTTTTTTTTTTTTTTTTTTTGCCCCTGTCCCATCCTTTTAGAAAAGTGCTACAGGCATCAAATTCAGAACAAATCAAATTCAGAACAAGCATAGGAAAAATTCATTCTCAGGATAGAACATTAAAATATTTTTTTCTTGTACTGTTTTCAAATTAATTCAAGTCAACAATGATTTACAAATTACTTCTTTCCTTTTTGCTTGCATCTTTACTGTCCCCACATTTTCGGAAATTAGGTTGTGTATCCATTTTGGCTCATATTGTCTTCACCTGTCCGTATTGCAAATAGGTACTTTGCTTCCCGAAGTATCTATTTTATCTCTAGGATAAAATGAGTAAGGAAAACACAATGTTTGTGCTTTTATCAGTGTTCTTGAAAGGCCACCAAATGACATTATATAGAGTAATGCTGATTATGCAAAAATCTGCCAAAGCTGCCATCGATAAGATTGAGAAGAAGCACATTTCTCTTCAGAATTTGAAGAAGTACAACCTCCAAGTTCCTCCCCCTCCCTCTCAGCTGCAGTTCAGTTCCATCTCCAAAATCCCTCTCTGCAGAGGTGGCTGTCGTGAATGCGCAGGCTAGTAACCACGGCAACTGAATAAGCCGGGTATACAACTTGACGGCAGAGGTGGAAAATCCAGGGGTCAAAAAGTAGAAGTCCTGCCATGTTTTTCTTCCATCCATGAACTTATCCAGCTGATTTCTTTGATTAGTTTCACCTCCTGTTGGAGTAATCCTGCCAAATGACCAATCCAGGTGACTGGAACAAAATTCTGGGGTGGATTTTTACTTTTTGAACCTGGATTTTCCACCTCTGCCTGATAGTTAGACATTAGCTATTGTTGTGAAATACCAAGTTACCAACATTGTTGTCCAGAAACCGCAGCCTTTGCTATGACAGATACTTTATCGGTCTGGCAGGAATATATATTTTCGCTGTATAAGTATAATCTACCGCAAATTTTATGTCACAAAACAACTAGCGTGCATGCTCTTATTGCAGTGCTTAGATGTTTGACTACAGAAACTGTGGTCGCTAAATTATAGTTCTAACTGAACGGTAAAACTCTGATGATAAGAACATTTAGCTGTGAGGCACAGGCGCAGATAATTATGAGGACAAACTCCAAACCAATAGCACTGCCTGGGCACTTCACAAAGACATTTTCAGCCACTCTGTGGCTTGCTAGCTAATAAAACGATGCAAACCAGTAGCCTTAAAGTCAGGAACTAGCTTACGTTTGCCTAACTGCCTCATGACAGTAACATAGTATAAATGCTATGGAGTGTTCCAGTAACTGAAGCCATCTTGGCAACATGCTTACTCTTTTCAGATATAGAAGGGTATGAAAAGCATCCATCTATGTCACGCAGTGGGATTAGACAACCATGGCATGGATTTGATCAGTTTTTTGTTACAATTAAATGCAAGTGTTCTTTTATATTTTACACAGACTTGGAGCAATGAATAAATTTACTTATCAGAACTTGCCACAGGGCATACATTAATTTTCATTATAAGCTAATGTAAGGAGAAAATATTTATTGAATCCAAGCTTGTACTACTGCTACCGATCACTTTACAGTGGAAATGCGCAGATATAGACATAACTGACCTTCTGTGCGTCTGTGCATCCAGAACCATCACAAGCTATTTTCACCTCTGGTGAAAAAAGAACCTTAGAAGCTATGCTTTTTATGTGCCTGAGGGATGGTCATCCTTGACAGGAAATCCACATATTGTGGGCACTGTCCATTTTCATTAGATGACTTTGAAAACCTTGAGGAAGGCCTTGCAGTTGAAAGGCAGAGGCCTGGTGCTTTGTTTGGTAACGTATCTGCAGCATTGTGTCCCTGTGGAACATGTTTCTAGGATGGGAGGGAAAGAGGTAGAGAGAAAGAGAGAGAGTGATAGAGAGAGATTTTAATTCATCCACCTGGGATTATGTAGTGCAATTTTTTTAAAGTGCATTTACCGCTGGTCTAAACCTCTCTCATACTGGATGTTGTTCAGTGTAAAATCCAGCATAAAACTGCTGTTCACATGATCATTCCATCTCTTCTGCCCAGTAATATTGTGAGATTTGGAAAGTGTATAAAAATGCATGAGCAGATTTGGCAGTGTTTGTCCGGAGCGGTGTCAACAGCAATTTTCAGAGTGATCTAGCAAGGTATGTCATACAATTGCCACGTGCTGGACACTGTTTTTCAATTCAGGGCTAAAGATAAAAACATTGTCCATAAATCCTAGCCCATCCTCTCCACTCTGCATGCACTGTTTCAACCTGCTCAACAGTTGTGTTACTGACCACCCCTGGGTGATGTGTCATGCTTTTCACTTCTCAGAGTTTAACATTGACATTTTAAAAACACTCATGTTAATCCCTGAAATTTTACACCAAAATCCAAAACATACAGTACAAACATACAGAAAACGAAATTGCAGCAGATTTTTGAACCGCTGACTAAAAATTGGTAAGTGCTGTGGTTTTTTTATTAAATGAAATATTTTAAGTAAAGTTTTTTTACTTACACCTATATATGGGGGTGTGACGAGGGGCTTATTTAATTTTTGTCCTCATTTTGACGTGAACTTGTTAATTTAATTGATGGTCTGATGTAGAACGTTACACAGAACACCATGATTCATTGGACAGAGAAACATTTTTATTTTGGTTTCTTTGCTGTTGCCCTTGTTTGAAATGATAATTTTTGAGTGTTTTAGGAGTTTACTTAATGTTAATTTAAATGAATAAAAACAGGTCAAGACTAATCATTAGTGTTAAGGGATGTTCTGTGCTTCACCAATTGTCAGCTCGTCAGTCGCCACTGAGTGATACAACGACAATGGAGTTGCACTGCTGATTGTCTGCTTTAATTGTAGGGTATTATAATCCATGACATATGAACCGTTTAGAAATGACTGCACCTTTTGTACATAATTCCCCCATTTTTAGGAGCATTAAAAATGTTGGACAGTGCATAATATAGAATAAAGAAATATATAAATTTTAAGATTTGGTTGCATATCCTTTGCATACACTGACTGCTTGAAGTCTGCATAGACATCACCAGATTCTGGGCATCTTCCCTCGTGGTGCTCTGTCAGGCCTGCATTTCTGCCATCTTCAGTTCCTGCTAGACTCCGGGACTTTTTGCCTTCAGCATGTAAAATGCGTGTTCATTTGGACTCTGATCCAGGCTCTGCCGACAGCACCAAAAAAGAAAAAAGAAAAAAAAAACATTTGTGACTGTTTAATGAATTATGGTGCTCACTGTAGCCACCGCCCGCCCCTCTACTTTGTGAGGCGCTTCTCAGACAAACTGAAAATCAAGTGCTCCACTTTCAATGAGCCATTTTTATAAACAGATGGAAGGCACGTCATAACAAAGTAGAATCGCAGTTAGGCCTTCACTTTTTTTTGACAGGGGAGGAGTGAGATACATGGCAGCAAACATGACTCTGAGTGGCTGTCATCTGACCGTTAACCTCATTCTGTGTTCATTCTGGGTTTGCCTGTGACCACACTTACGGGTCGCTGTGGGCTTTCATGGAAAACAGGGTTTGAGTTTCCTATCTTTTGTTTCGAAATATCTTGCACCTTTGCAACTGTGACTGCTACGGCTCTCAGAAACCACCAACAGGCAAGAGCAGGAGCAGAGATCAAATGGCATTGATGCATTTCCCTGCACTGTTGTATGCTCCCTTTCATCCACACGCCCACTCACACACTCACTCACTCACACACCCACGCACTGATTCTCTCACTTGCTCAATCGCCGGCTCTCTTGGTTGCAGAGGGCCTGTTTGCTCATACATGGTGTTGTGAAGTCAGGGCTGCTGAAAAGCTGGTTCGCAGCTCTGTAATTTGAGGCACAGACTAATCAAACATAACCTTTCCTGTGCACAAAACAGGTTTGTGCAACTGGAGCACTTTCAGCTGTGTAAACATAACCGCTAATCAGAAAAGGTTGGGATAGTGTGTTTAATTTAAATTGAAACTGAAAGCAGTCATTTGTATACTGTGTATTGCATTGAAAACTAGACAACAACAGATTATTTGTTATTAGCACCTTATTTATGTTTCACCACATGAATTTTACTGTTTTCTCTAAATAAACTCTTATTTAAACTCTGTTTCTTGGTACATATTTCAAAAAGTTGGGACAGTAAAGAACTCGCTACTTTGTAACGTAACCACTCCACTTGATAAACATTAAGGGACTGAAGAAATCAACTGATTAAGTGTAGCAGATGTAATTTTGTCCCATTTTTGCCGCGAACAAGTGTGCAACAGTACAGGCTTTTGTTGTTGCATATTGCATTTCAAAATTTGCTGTAC
The DNA here is from genome assembly GCA_029692085.1 of Gymnothorax javanicus. Lineage (NCBI taxonomy): Eukaryota > Metazoa > Chordata > Actinopteri > Anguilliformes > Muraenidae > Gymnothorax > Gymnothorax javanicus. The sequence goes on along the minus strand of CM056203.1, from coordinate 63,732,500 downwards.
ATTCCATATTGGGAACAAGTTGGGACTGCCATGCCTTTTTCAATGCTTGCAGGATGAGGTTTTGTGCCATCTTGTCAAAATGCGCATGAGATCCCTTAAAAATATGTCCTTTTAGAAGGTTTTGTGTTGCACTAAAACCTCAATATACTTTTCAGCATTAAGGGATCCCTCACAGATGGCCATGTTACCCTTGCCGAGGGTACTGACACAATTCCATACCATGATAAAGCATGGACTTATTTTTAATAAGAGTCTTCTGTTTTCTTCTTTGGTCTGGAGCAATTGATATCCACTTCTTCCAAAACTACCAGACAGTTTGATTCATCTGACCACAATATACATGGTGCATCACAGATGCTTCGGAGCTCAAAGAAGTCCATGATGCGCCTGGATGCTATTAATATAAGGCTTCCTTTTTGAGAAGTAAAGTATGAATTGGCATTTATGGATGTAACTAGGTATTGTAATAATTGACAAAGCATCGCCAAAGCAATCCTGAGCCCATGAGGTGAAATAATTCAAATACCCACCCAGCTTTCTTTGAGGAACTTTGTTTTTAAACCCTCCAATTATGTTTCTTGCACATTTGTGGACAAATTGGCAATCCAATCTTTACTCATGCTGGACTAGGCCTTCTCTTGATACAGTTGTTGTTCCAAATCACGATTACAATCACTGGCTCACATCAACTGATTCAAGTCAGACCATTATTCAAATATTTTACCTCATTACTTTTCCTAAAATGTCTCCATCCAAAATTTTTTTATAATGCCTTGCAGTTTTGAATGACAGGAACTGGTGTATATTTGCAAAAAATAGTGCCATGGGCACTGGAGCTCACTCGGTTTATTTCAGGCTTTAGTTTTATGTAAGCTCACAGATGGTAGTATTTTTTTATGCTTGGGTGCAACATTGGGAAAATGAAGACACCTTTTGTAATTTGTGTGGGAAAAAAACAAAAATTTCAAGCAAAATTCAGCATCATGGTCTGATGTTTGATTGTGTCATTTTTTTTTTTTTTTTTTTGCTCTTTTCATAGCACAGCTCCATTGACATATCAAGCCCCAGACACCAGATCATTGTACCCAGCATTATATACTGAAGAGTTAACCAGTTGGCTACAGGGCTTAAGTGTGTTGCTTAAGGGAGTAGTATTCTAGCAGATGAAGAGCTAAGCTTTTTGTTTTTATGTCCTCAAAAGTGTGTGTGTGTACAAAGTTTTAGCATTCTAGCTGCTTTCAAACTTTCTCCAGCATGACATAGTGCAATTTTAAATATGGCCGACTGGCAGTCATGCTCGATGTCAAATTTCAACGCCTCAAACAAATTTTTATCTGTATATCCATATGTATAACCCCACCAAATTTCACAGTGATGTCCTCAGTGGTTTGGCAGAAGAAGATCAAAGTTAACGTGGACGCCGACGCCGCCGCGTGATCCCATCAGCTCCCTTTTGGCCATTGGACCAAGTGAGCTAAAAATTAAGTTGACGAGACAAAAATCTAAATATCTTGTCTTCCTGATACATGCTAGTCAAACTAAATCTGTAAATTACCTCTTTCTTTTTTTATGTACAACCCCAATTCCAAAATAGCTGGGACGAAGTGTAAATTGTGAATAAAATCAAAATACAATGACTTTCAGATTTCATGAGCCAATATGTTATTTACAATTGAACATAAATAACATTTCAAATGTTGAAACAGAGAAATTTTACATTTTTATCCACAAAATGAGCTTATTTCAAATTTTCTGGCTTCAACAGGTCTCAAAAAAGTTGTGACACAGGCAAAAAAGGGCTGAAAAAGCAATTAATATATAAGAGAATCAGCTGAAAGAACATTTAGCAAGTAATTAAGTTAACTGGCATCAGGTGTGTAACATGATTGGCTATAAAAGGGATGTCTTAGAGAGGCTGAGTCTCTCAGAGGTAATGATGGCCAGAGGCTCTCCAACCTGTGAAGGCTTGCGTAAAACAATTGTGGAATACTTTGCAAAGGCTTTGAAGGTCTCATCATCAACAGTGCATTACATCATCAAAATATTCAGAGAAACTGAAAAAATCTCTGAGCGTAAGGGACAAAGCCGAAGACCTTTACTGGATGCCCGTGATCTTCGGGCCCTCAGACGCCACTGCATCACGCACCGGCATGATTCTGTCATTGACATTACTAAATGGGCTCAGGAATACAGGGTGGGGAAGCAAAATTTGCAAAATAAATCACCATCCATAGATTGTATATTATTCTTAACTGGCATGTTTATTGAAAAAAAGAGATTAGACTCAGATTGCAGCTTATAGTCTTTGCTTTTTCAAATAACAGGTGCACACAATTCAGGGGAGTGGTTGTGGGATTGTTTGTACTTTAAATGTCAGTGCAAGTTTTGTTTCCCCACCCTGTACTTCATGAAACCACTGTCTGTAAACACAGTCCACCGTGCCATCCACAGATGCCACCTAAAACTCTATCATGCACAAAGGAAGCCATTTTTGAGCATGATCCAGAAACGCCGCCATGTTCTGTGGGCCAAGGCTCATTTAAAATGGACTGTAGCAAAGTGGCAAAGTGTCCCGTGGTCAGACAAGTCCAAATTTGACATTCTTGTTGGAAATCATGGACGTCAAGTCTTCCGGGCTAAAGAGGAGCGTTCAGTTCAAAAGCCAGCATCTCTGATGGTATGGGGATACATTAGAGCATATGGTGTGGGACACTTGCATGTTTTAAAAAGCACCATGAATGCTGAAAGGTATATAAAGGTTTTAGAGCAACATAACCACATACTGCAGCTATTACAACAGCATGGCTTCGTAGTAGAAGAGTCCATGTGCTGAACTGGCCTGCCTGCAGTCCTGATCTTTCAGCGATTGAGAACATTTGGCGCATAATTAAACGCAAAGTCTGTCAAAGGATACCCAAAACTCTCCAGCAGCTGGAAACCTGTATTAAACAAGAGTGGGGTCAAATTCCAATGGCCAAACTCAAGAAACTTGTCTCCTCAATGCCCAGACGCTTCCACTCTGTGTTAAAAAGAAGAGGGGATGTTACACCATGGTAAACAGGCCCTTGTCCCGACTTTTTTGAGACCTGTAGCAGCCATCAAATTTGAAATGAGCTCATTTTGTGGAAAAAATTGTAAAATTTCTCAGTTTCATCATTTGCTATGTTATCTCTGTTCTATTGTGAATAAAATACTGGCTGGTGTGATTTGAAAGTCATTGCGTTTTGATTTTATTCACAATTTACACTTTGTCCCAACTATTTCAGAATTGGGGTTGTACATTTTCCATACCATCCCACCTTTTTCTGAGTCAAGGTTATTGGAATTTATCTCCTGCCTTTTAAAATTAAAGTGCAAATCGGAAGAGTTTTTGCATTCCCTCATGAGAGAGGTAAGCGGCAGTCCAAGTAAAAACTTTGAGGAATTAAGATACCAAGGGGCTAGATCTAAAGCAAAAAATCTGAAAGAAAAATATTTTCCTCCTGGTCGGCTTAAACCATCTCAGCCGCATTCCGGAGACAAATGCATCAGAGATGTTTTTTGCGGTCTTGAAGACAATTACAGCTGCAAAGTAGACCCAGGCATATTGGAGTGTCTTTAGTTTGCATCAATCTTGGTGACCTCTGAGCCCCGGCTGACAACGGATTATAAGAATGATTCAGCCGTGACTGCCTTCTCAGGAAACATGCTGGTATTGATTTTAAGCCAGTTAGGCCACGAACATTCTGAGTTTAACTTTCATCCTGTTTTTATTGCTGGGAAGAGTGAGTAATTTGTATCTCGCAATAACTGAACAGTTGACACCTGTAGCTGTGACTCTCAAAAAAGTAGTGGCAGTAACTCTGGACCTTTTAACGCATGGACTCCAAAATAGCATGCTTCCCTGCTTGTTCTCATGTGAACTGGATTCTTTTGCATTGATGGGGCTTGCGCAGCAGGTGCAGTTCTGACAGGGCATGCAATCAATTGCACCAAGATCCTGACTCCTGGGCAACCATACTGCACAGTACTCAGCTGACTGCTTAGCAGTCTAAGCCTGCCAAAATTCAGACTGCCATTTTCTCATATCCAAATCATTCAGCCTAATTAGCTCCAAATTTCATAATCTATTTCGCCCTTATTGCAAGCCCACAGCCAGCCCCCCCAGCCCCCAGCTCCACCTTATTGTTGTTTGCTGTGCTTCATACAGTACCAGTCAAAAGTTTGGACATTTTTCTCACAATGCAAGTTAAATAAAGAAATTAGCACCCTTTAATTTGCAAAAAAGATCTAATTCTTAAATCAATGAAACAAGCCATCATTTGTCGTCATAATTGTTTAGCATACTCATATATAGTACAACGTATATAATTCTTTTCTTTCCTTTTTTTCCCCACTAGGGCAGTTATATGGCTATAATGAATTTGCAGCTGAGCAGCCATCTTAGTTCCCAAAGTTGCCCAATTAGTCCCAAAACAGCTTGACTTAAAGGTGCACTATGCAAGTTTGTTTACTTTCTGCGCGATTATATTTTTGTCTCAATTCGCCCACATCTCTCCACGATCCGTTAGCTGCCTGCCCCTAAAATCACTGTAAAAAAAAACCTGGGCTCTGGAGACCGCACAGGCGTCACAAACTGCAAATAAACACAAGGGGCACAGGCTGTGCCCCATAACATAACAAACCGTCCCGGCCAATCACCGACGAGTTGACAGTTATAGAAGCACGGGAAGGAGGGAACTATGGGAGGGAGGGGCGGGCTACCTCTGTTTTGTTTGAGTTCAAATGTCAACAGAAGTGAAAGTACACGAACTTCCATAGTGCACCTTTAAATTCAGCTGTTTGAAAATGGGAGGAGTTTGTTTATCTGTTTACTTTGCAATATATGGCTTCTTTGAGAATTCCAAAATTTTGGACACTATTCAAACAAGTAAATTATCCTCTTTTAAGTTCTGACCGTTTACCTCTTACCAGATTCCATTTGAGATCATATTGAGTAGTTAAGTCATTTAAATTTCTCTAAGAACAGAGTGCTGTGACATTAGCACAGTGTATCCAAACTTTTGAGTGGTACTGTACATTAATTTTGTTGATCGCTTTTTGTGTATTTGATGTGATGAAAGTTATCGTGGTGGAATTTTTATCACTTCAGGAGATGGCCCAGTTCACAATCTATGACTGTTATGGCTATCAAGGGTGCTTGCTCCTTTAGCTTCTCCTTCCTCCATATTTTCAGGGTTGAGGGCATTTTATATGAAGATTCGTTTTTCCCAGATCCTGTCTCCTCATTATTGAACATTCTGCTGACTGCTTCCTAAGCAGTGCTGACTATCTGAACATGGATATTAATATAGACCAGGAGCCAGAAATGCCCCTTTCTTCCTCACGTGTTCTTCCCTCCCTGCGGTACATGCATCATTTGTCAACTGACAGCTCCCCTATCTGTCTGATGACAATTCTAACTGAATAGTTCAGCATTTGTCCCAACTCAGCTCATTTTTCCTGTGAAAATGGCCAAATTCATCTCCCTGAGATCATTTCTGTGCACTTTAGTTTCTGCATGTTTGCTTGTTATGTGTCAGGTGCGTAGAAAGCAGTCATGGCTGTGATTGTGTGGCTATTGGCACTGCCTTCAAATGCATGTTACAGTGGCGTGAAAAAGTATTTGCCCCATCCTGATTTCTTTTATTTTTGAATACTTGTCACACTGAAATGTTTCAGATCATCAAACTAATTTTAATACTGGAAAAAATAACTTGAATAAACTCAAAGTGCAGTTTTTAAAATATGATTTAAATTATTAACATAAAAAGGCCAATCGTACCTTGCCCACTATAAAAATGAATTGGCCCCTTAATTACTCAGTCAACCAATAACACAAATTTGATCACTGGGTTCAATTTCACAAGACACACCCAGGCATGATCATTGCCATCTAAACATTCCTGGAATTGAGCCTGTCTGGGAATGTGAAATAGGCAAAAAAGCAGCACATGCTGCCGTGATCTAAAAAAATTCAGGAACAGATGAGAAACAAAGTTGTTGACATCTATCAGTTTGGAAATGGTTACAAACCCATTTCTGATATACTGGGACACCAGCGAACCACAGTGAGAGCCAGAATCTACAAATGGAGGAAAATTGGAATAGTGATAAACCTTCCTAAGAGTGGTTGGCCAACAAAAGTTCCTCTAAAAGCGCATTGACGACTCATCTACGAGATTACAAAAGAACCCATACTAACACTGAAATAACTGCACTTGCCTCAGTTAAAGTCAGCGTTTATTACTCCACAATATCTTAGAGACTGGGCAAAAATGACATCAATTGGAGAACTTAATGGCGAAAACACCACTGACCAAAAAGAACTCAAAGGCTAAAAAAAAACTTATTGATGACGCCTCTAGACTTTTGGTATAATTTTGTGGACCAATGAGTCAAAAATAGAACTTTTCGGAAGACATGGGTTCAGTTACATCTGATGTAAAGCTAACTCAGTATTCCACAATACGAACATCCTACCAGCAGTCAAACACGGGGCTGGTAGTTTGATGATCTTGGGCTTCAGTGCTGCTTCAGGACCTTGGTGACTTGACACAATTCGTTGAACTATGAATTTGCTCTCTTCCAGGAAATCTAGAGGAGAGAGTCTGGCCATGAGTTCATAATCTAAAGCTCAAGAGCATTTGGGTTATGCAGCAAGACAATGATCTGAACCAAACAAGCAAGTCCACCTGTGAATGGCTCTGGGGGAATAAAAAAAAAACTCAAGGAAGGTTTTGGAATGGCATGACTTGAATTTAACTGAGATGGTGTGGCATGACCTTAAACAGGGAGTCCATGCTCAAAAACCCTCCATTATGGCTAACTTAAAACAATTTTGAAAAGAAGAGTGGGCAAAATTTCTTCCAAAACAATGTAAAAGACTAATTTTTGCATTTCACAAACATTTCATTGCAGTTGTTGCCGCCAAGGGTGGCTCTGCCAGTTATGACCTCTGCCAAGGAGGTTATGTTTTACCTTTGGTTTGTGGGTAAGTATGTTTGTGAGCAATGTTACGGAAAAAAGTTATGTTGCTAACAAACATGCTTACCCACAAAGTAAAGTTAAACACAACGTCCTTGTTGGAGGGAGCAACTGTTTGTGGTACCCTTGGCGGCAAATATGACACATACGAAAAAATAGAAGAAATTGAGAAGGGTGCAAGTACTTTTTTCACAGCATTGTACATACATTTTCAATTAACAGCTCTCTTATATGGCTGAATTAGCATCTTTAGTAGACTTTTTTCAATGTTCACATTTGAATAAATTAAATGCTGGGGATAGGTATAATAAGCATGTTATAGTATTTGTATTGTAAATGTTTGACTGATTCAGTGGCTCTACTATGATATAGTTCTGTTCATTATTGTCATGGTATCCTGTTCTTTGTTTTAAAGGTCTGTGCTGCTTTTGAGATGATTCAGACCACCTGTACATTAGTTTATGTTGTTAAATTTGTGGACACAGGCCCATCCAATGTCCTGTTTAATACAGTGTGGTCATGAAACCTGGCAGTAGTGCTTTCATAATTGAGTCACGAAAAAAAAGTGAAGTTTCAGACTCACAATGTTTCAGTTGACAGAATTTAAGATTATGCTGCATGGTGAACGCGCATTGAATTTTTTAATACAGTAAGTTTTAGCACAAGCCGATATGGGAAGCAACATTATGATAGCAATTATTTCTTTTTATGTTTTGCGGGAGTGTGTGGGTGTACAGTGGGGTGCATAGAAATTTTCTGTATTAACAGGTTCTGCTGTGAACTGTGGTGCTGGAATCCAGAGTCAATGCAATGACATCCACCTCTGACTTTCAGTAAAGCTGGTACAGTGTGTGGTGGGTGAGGGGATGGAGCCAACTCTGACAGCCCTGACTTTTAAATGTCTCGAATAATGAGCCTCAGCATAGCCTTGCCTCTCTGCTGACAGTTGAGCTTTAGCAAGCTTTCATTTCCCAAAACCCCTGGAGAGAGCTGAGATCATGAATACTCACATTCTTATACTGCCTGGCATTTGGTTCAGTGATAACTAAAGCACTGTGTTGTTCACCAATTTATGATTCGTTTTACAACAAGTCTATAAGTGTAAAGGCAAAAAATGCCTCCAAGCTAAATAAACGTACTGGTCAAAAGTGAGGTTTGGCTGTTGTTTGCTGATTATCGGCATGGAAAATCAGCCTACCAGAGAAATACGAAGAAGCTTCAATTTTCAAGTGAAAGGGGCGTGTTGTGGTCAACCACATTTCTTATCAGTTGCCTTTAGCTCATCTCCGATGGCTCATTTAAAATGTCCGACATCACTGCTTCGTGATTGAAGACCCCTCTCCGAGGGCACCACGAAACCTTGCGCATCCTCGTCAGTGTCAGATGTGGAGACGTAGAAATCATTAAAATGCATTCATGAATAAAATACAATGCGTCTGCATTTGTGCAGAGTATGAAAGGAGCACTGCCTCTCCAGACACTCGCAAGGGCAGAGCACAAATCAAGTGAAAGAACATTCCTTTACTTTATTAACCCACTTAACTTCAAGGTGTTTGAGATTATAAAGGGAGCTCTCATTTAGTAAGTCTTTGTACTTTGTACTGTTGAGAATTCCCGGTTTTGAGTCACCTGATCTGAGTCCTCTGCTCTAACCCACCTGTTCTGAGCCATTTGTAGAGAGTCACCAGTCCTAAGTCACTAGTTCTGAATGTTCTTTTAGAGTCACTTGCGCTGAATTATGATTCCATGTCTCAGGATCTGAAATACTATAGAGGCACGCATAGTAAGTAGACGCAACTATCATATTTTATTTATTGTTCTATCAAAATTAAAAAAAAATGTTACTGGTACTGTATATAAAAAATAAATTTATCCTGTCCTGCAATTCAGTGATAATGCTGGTCTATATTACAATAAAAATATATGAATATTCCTTCTGAAATATGTTTTTACCATGCTCGTTTGTGTTATATAATACTCAGCCATTGTATAAGGTTTGGAACTACGGCACCTTGCCCTGTTTGTCGAGCCGCGATCCCTCATTGTGTTGTAATGCCCTAATAAGGTGAGGGTGGGTTACAGGAGTGTCAGTGCAAACGAAGTCTTTTGATCTTTACCCCTTTGCGCAGAATACAAATAATGCCAATTTTTTTCTGTTATGCATGAGCCTATTTAGGCTTTAAAACTCAGTATTTGTCTTACAGAGACTCTGGAAAATTATTCCAGTGAAGCAAAACATTTGGAAATTCAATTACAGAATTATTCAGAAATTAAATTTCGGAATTTACGGACGCCGGCAACTATATCTGCGCAAAGGGGTTAAGATGTATTCCAGCATGTTAAAGGTGATCGTAGTAAACATACCACTGCTTCCTGAATGTGTCAAACATTTATTCCTTCATAAACAATTTGCGGCTTTGCTGCCATCCACTTTCACCCCGCTGAACACTTGACCTGACCGAGAGTGGGAAAATGTATCAAGTGTATTTAAGTCTCTGCTGTATTTATCTCCCTCTCTCTTCATACATGCCAATCAGTCAGAGTGAGTAGAAATCCAACAAGCATCCCCTTATTGACATTGTGAGTGGCACAGTAATTGAATAACTTCACGTTGCTTGACAGGTTCTATTTAAGCGATATTTAGATTCAGCGGGGCTGGCAGTAACCAAGCCTGGGTTTGTTTAGTGAAATTGAACCCAGTTATGAATTAAATTTGTTTAATTTGTTGATTTAGTGACTATAAGGGGGTAATTACTTTTTCCAGATAGGGCCAGGTAGGGTTGGGTTGCTTTTTCCATCAATGAATGAAATCATCATTTAAAAACTGAATTTTGTGTTTACTCAGGTTATCTTTGTCTAATATTAAAATTAGTTTGATGATCTGAAACTGTATAAGGGCGACAAATATGCAAAAATTGAAAAAATCGAGATGGGGAATACTTTTTCACAGCACTGTAACTCTCAAACAAAAGGAATTGATCGCACGTCTAATATTTTAAAGATTTACAACAGACTTTTTTTTATTTTATGTGCTTGAAGGGGCGTCATGGAGGTGTTGTGGGTGACTCACCTCACAGAAAATAGGTTTATATCTGGCCTGGGCCTTTCTATGTGGAGTTTGCAAGTTCTGTATGTGCTTTCTGGGTTTTATGTAAGTGCTTCTTGGTTCCTTTGACGGTCCAAATGCAGGGTAGGTGAATTGGAAACTCTAAGTTGCCTGTGGGCATGAGTGTCTGAGTGAATGCCCTGTGATGGATTCGCTAGCTGTCAGGGTGTATTTCACTGAATGCTGTGGTAGACTGTAGCCCTCCCTGTCCAGGTACAGGAAGCACTCCAACTGGACCCAAAGACAGTACTGAGCATTAAAGGTCCCCTATTATGTCACCAGGTGCACAGCTAATTATTTATTACAAGCCATTTCAAAATCTTTTCCCTCCTGACATCACATGGGAAAGTAACCAACCAGAGGCATGAAGAACTGATCACCTTCAGCCAAGCAGTCAATCAGATTTCATTATTGTGGGTGGCCACATCCCCTTGTGATGTCGGGTAGGGGAGACTTTGAACTGGCTCATAATATCTAATTAGCTGTGCACCTGGTGGCATAATAGGGGACCTTTAATAGTGGCTGACAGCAGTCTTGAGCAGCACATTGTGATTGTGGGCCTGTCTGTTGTTGATTCTTATATTATTGGGGAAATCTAATCATGCAGACTTGGATAGAGATTATTTAATGGTGGTTATAAAAATAGAGGCTTGAGTAGAGGCTTGAAATTTATTTGTTGATACTTCATAAAAGGCAAGGCCTACACATTTGAATGAGATAGTAGGCATTCCTGTGTCTACGGCAGTTTTTTTTTTGGCATGATTCTGCAATTATTTTAATTGAAGTGAGTGAAGATTAAAGATAAGCATAATCACCCCGCCCCCACATCCCCCGTATAAACAGTGCTACAGTCACTCAGTTTTTATCTTGTCCGCTTTGCCTTTTAAGTGAATGAATCTTCTGTGTTTTTGCATTGTGGGGTTACGTAAGAGGCAGCTTTATCCTATACGTCTTCAGTATGGGTGTTCGTGACAGATGAATAGTTTAAGATTTCCCGTTAAAGGGCTTTACCTTGCCACATTGCTGACGTCAAAATAATACCCTGACAAGTGCATTTGGAAGAGCCTCTAAATAATTGGGCTTTGTTTGCAGACTTTATGAGATGTTATAAGCGATTCAGCACATTATCTTCTCTTTACAATTGATTTTCTTCTCCCTAAAATTTGTTAAATGCTATCGTATCATCATTATAATCAGTGCGCTAACCATTAAACAACCCTAGCCGTTTGGAGAAGGTGGACACTCAAGAAGGAATTAATTAATCCTCTGCAGTTCAAACACCCTGTATGCTTGAACAGATTCTGGTTAATTACACTGCATTAGTGATCGTGTTTTTTTGGGTCAGGCTAACATTAGTCCTTTTTTTGCTGACATAGGGAAATGTACCTCAGTCTTTACCCTGGTGAGCCACAGGCTCTGCCTGTTTTTTCCCTCCTCAGTTAATTGATCAGTTAAAGAGCTTATTTACTCTTCTGCCTTTCACCTGGCATTTTTGGTCTGAAGTACTTGCAGATTTTAAAAACCACATCAACTGACTCACTGATATTACAGGCCAAGAATAGGGATACTTGAGGAAAGGATATACTGTATCTTGCTGCGTCAGGATTTCATCTGAAATGGACTGTTTCCGCGAGTGATTGTCTGTTATCAGTTGCCAGGATGGTTATTTGTAACCTTACACACGTCAGTACTTGTCCTGCCAACCCGACATAAAAACAGGTGGCTCATAGAACAAGAGCGACAACAGTACATCAGAGGTATGTTACCACTATCACAGCCCTGTTTTCTAACAAAAGTACGACTGAACAAGTAGCACGCAGAATTTTCCTCTTGATTGTGGGGCCATGTGCAGGTATAGATCATTTGAACGCAGTTCTTTACAAATGGCACAGATGCCTCATTGTGCAAGAGAGAAGAGCGACTCAGTCCAATAGTGCCAGGATGTTTATTATTCAATCTGTTGCCAAGCTCACAGGCCTTTGTGACAATTTGGGGTTCCAGTGAAATGTGAGCGGGGAATTGCAAGACATTCTGGGAACCATTCAAAGCAGTTACTTTATGATGTTTGCTTTTTTAGGACTTTATTTGTTATGACACCATGTTAAATAGAGCTGCCATTGTTGTTTGTGCACAGCTTGGCAAATGGATGCAGGCCTGGCTGGGGTGGCTGCAGTTTCTTGTAACACCCATGGGTGTCAGTAATGAGATACCAGAGAGGTCACAGCAGATGGACAGTATGGGCTACCTCTGAACAACAAAGACTGCATATTTGTTCTGCTACATTCCACATAGGTTTTGGGATGGGGGTCAATTGAAGAACATGCCAGTAATTCATTTTAGAACATGCACTTTAGTACTGCTGCTTTGCCTTCAGTGGTCATTTCAACATGTTGTTGCCTCATGAATAAGATGCAGCAGGTAAGTTCAGATGATGTTGTGGTGGAATAAAATAAGACAGAGAGAGTAAACAGACAACCAGAAGACTTCTTGCAGCAATTAGGAAATTTTTGCTTGAAATGTGGAGAAATCTGATATCCCATGGAGAATGTGAAGAAAAGCTTTTGGTTTGAAAGAACTGTTAAGGGTGACTGGAGGCCTGGTTTGTTTAGGGAACACTGGTGTGTTACGATGAAAATCGGGCTGTGTGCATGTGTATGTGAACAAGTTTTTCGGTAGGAAGATACTGGAGTGGCAGGACAGTGATGCAAATCAGAATAGCTTGGTCTGCACAAACCTGATCCTTGGATCGTGATATAGACATTGTATCATGAAATTGTCAGACTCTGTTGATAGTGTTTAGTTGATTATTACTCTGAAATAACAGCTCTCATGTAGTGGTTATGCACTGTGCGCTTGCTATAATAACACCTTGCTGCAAGTTGTTGTGTATACTACCTGTCAGTGGTGGAGAGTAATCACAGCATTAGGTTAGATTATGACCGGTGGGTAATGGCCTTTCCTCGATCTTAATCATTGATTACTTCCTAAAATGTTCATATTACTGATCATTAAAATTAAAAGTAGTTACTGTATGAACTAGGTTCCAAAAATGAATAGGAGTGGATAGGGAGCCCGCCAACCAGGAGAAACAATGAAGCAGGTAAGCGTGAACAGGAGCATCTTTTGTTGCAAGCGTTCATATTCTGCGAATACAATGGAGCTGGCTCTACAAAATCGCTTTCATTATAAAAGCGTGAAATATTCTTTTTAACTGAGGATGAGCTCTGTTCTCCTTGTGGTTATTTTACATCGTGCATAGAACTTGCACCGTGCAATTTCCTGGCTCTGTGCTTTGCAGACAAATCTTAGTTTGGTCATGAGTCATCAACCTGTTAATACTTAAAGTATTCAGCAATAACGAGCAGGCTAAACATGGGGTGTTGCTGAATCAAGTCCTGGTTTTAAAGGAACCATTTTCTTTCTGAGCTGTGAGGCAAACAACTGAAGAAAGATCATTATTTACCTTGCAATTGCTTGGCAGGCCGTGACCCGGTCTATCCAGAGAATACAGATTTTGACCTCCTACTTTACCTCCAAAATGCTTTGTTAGAGACAGGACTCGCAGGTGCAACAAGGAGCAACGCTTGTCACTGTGATGGTGCCCTATAGGTGTGGACATCACATTTTCTGCCTCGTTAGCCATGCATTTAATAATCAATTCAGTCTCTTCTTGATTCTAATAGGTACTTATTAGTACCCAAGCTTGTTAATTAAAGATCAAAAATGTACTTCCATGGTACCTTTATATCTGTGAGTGCATCATTAATCTTATATTATTGGACTTTGATGTGCCTGCTCTGGGACTGATTAATCCTGTACAGGCCTTCCATGGACCAGCCTGATCTCTCTCTCTCTCTGGTTCCTTCGAGAGGGGGGAAGGGATGCAAAAACATACCCCACGCTAATGTTGCACTGTCCCCCCTTACCGACAGCACAAACAAACCCGGCCGACGCAAACGCAGGCTGCTTCTCCCCGTGACCTAGTTTTCCGAGCCGCTGCTCTGTTATCCCCCACGCTCTGCTTCGTCTTTTATATCTCACTTCAGCACCCAACTGCATCGCCTGTACGGAATTTGAAGAGCATTGGCAATGGCACCTTTGTAATTGTGTAGCCTCCGTGACACCCAGATTTACACAAAACCCGGCACGATATCGACTCAGCTCAGGCAAAAAATAAATAAATAAATATTGAAGCACAGCATGAGGGAAATCGGGTTACCTTGTTAATGTCAGACATTTTGACACAGTCGTGCCTTCTGCTGGAGCGGTGATGAGCAGCAGGTTGCTCTGTAGCGCAGTGAGATGCGATGCCATCCTTTCATTAGAGCTAAGGGCTGCTTCTCCCCTGTGGGAGTTGTATAATGGTGATGAATGGCATGTCACTGGTGGGCTGCTATTAATCAATGGAGCTGCCAGCGGATGGCCCTCTTCCCTGGGGAACGGGCAGGACTGTGGTCCTGTGACGCTACCACCCATCTTATCGTTTTATTTCATGTGCTTTTCCATGGGGACGGAAGGGGTGCAGAACCTCACGGTGCCCAAAATGTAGGCCAAACTGCATATAATATAAGAACAATTTAAATATTCACCAACTGCCATGGCAGAATCACTTGAAGACCAGTACATTTGGTTCACCTGACTGTGAGAATCAAGAAAAATGGAATCTGCTTCCTGTTTTACCGGGTCCGAGCATTTAATTTCCTGTCGTGAATGAATGAAAATGTGTTTGCAATTAAATCATTTTCTTTGGGTTTGGGTCACGTTTAATGCCCTTAGTGAAGGCTGGTAGGTCTAAATTATCAACAAAATATTTAGTTAATTCCCGTTATGACAAATCTGCTCCGTGCAAGCAATGATCAGCTCACTGAAAAAATATTCACAAGGAGTAAAATCATTTTTTTCGTCAAATAAATAAAAGGTAAAACTCAAGGATAATTCGTTGCTAAATTCGAAGAGGAAATCAAGACATTAGCGATAAAATAGACTGAGGTGTGATTTTAGATTTATCCAAAGAACCATCTTTTCACTGTATGTGTTTCAATGTACTGTTTCAATGCTTAGGCACTAATTTTTTCACGCACCCAAACAGCATCTCCTCATTTGCAGCTGAGGTGGCTACTGTAGAGTATGCTGCAGAACAAAGACCTGTGGAATATTGCGTTATTTGTGGCAGAGTTGTGGGTATTTCTCCTGGAAACATCTCTGTGTGCCGCCCGGAGTCTGTGCAGAGGGATGCCGGCAGATGGGCAGAGGGAGGTGGATCAGCATCCACCTTCGTCGGGGGCGAACGTTGGGGCAAAAATACGCCGCCCCTCGTAAAGCGACAGCGCTGCAGCTGTGGTGGAGGTGTGAGGGCAAGCGCCGCATGAACTGCTTGGAGGGGATGT
Organism: Gymnothorax javanicus; assembly: GCA_029692085.1. NCBI lineage: Eukaryota > Metazoa > Chordata > Actinopteri > Anguilliformes > Muraenidae > Gymnothorax > Gymnothorax javanicus. The sequence continues at coordinate 63,717,002 of CM056203.1, read as the reverse complement.
GAATCATACAACCGGACATGAAAGAGACACGACTGTTCTGTGCAGGTGGCAGTTCTATTAGCATTTCTATCAGCGGAGATGATGGCCTCTTCGTTACCGACTTGACTTATCGAAAAGTTTTTTGAAGCATCTTGAAGAAACTTTTGTTTAATTCTCTTTAACTCCATTGTCTTGCTAAACACTGTTATAATTTCTGTCTGCCCTGAACTGTTAGTTGCCCCACTCTGTGACTGATGAAGGCCTGCTGCTCAGCAGCTGCTTATTGGAAGTGACATGTTAAAAGCAGGTGCGTGAGGCGCTTAGGAGAGACTATTATGTAAGAAGCAGGGTTGAGAACCCTTGTGAGGAAAGAGTGCACGCTCTCCATTCAAAACATATTATGTTAAAATATTTCTCAGCTAGTTTGAATTAATATGCAAAGCAAGCAGTCGTGCCCTCATTTTTAGACTTGCAATTAGTCTAAAAACTTTTCTGATTTTTCATATTGACAGTATGACTTGTGCACACTATGTTTGGTGTTTTTAAATGTGATTGATTGAAATGATTTAATTATGAGTTTAAAGATTTGTTGAGAAATGTTTTGTCTATGTTCTTCTCTTTCTTTTCTCTATTTCTGAAATGCTGACAGGCATATGTTGTAACCTTGAGAATGAAATCCCCTTGAATATATGTGTCTGCTGGCTGTCAGAGTGATTGTAGAGGGGTTACCTTTGGAGGCCTGCTCATTTTTTTTTTTTTGTTTAGCGCTTGATGGTTCAGAACCTCACCATTAGAGCTGTTTCTCAGGCCCCCTAGGTTTGCTGTCAGCAGGAGCATTGAAAAGTTCAACAGATTTCGACCAAAAATGTACAGGTCCTCACCCTTTTCATATGAGACGGAATGCTTCGACAGAACAACTTCCATTTTATCTCTGTGTGGGAGACATCACTTCGCACTGCATCATCCCACATTCTTGGAGATCAAAGAGGGTTTACAGGATAGGTCTTTGTGAGGAGAGCCTCATGTATTTGGGCCATGAGATTTTCAAAATTAATATTTTCTAGGAGCGAATAGCAGATTCTGGTCTACTGATAATGTGATGTATTTTCAGACTGCTTCAGTTTCCTCTTCATGAGAATGACAAAAACAATGTTCGTTAAAGCTGCAGAATTACAGCAGCTGGTTTATTCTAGCTAGTTGTGTGTGTGTGTGTGTGTGTGTGTGTGTGTGTGCGTGTGTGTGCGTGTGTGTGTGCACGCATGCGTGCGTGCGTGCATGTGTGTATGCGTGCGTGTGTGTGTGTGTGTGTGTGCGCGTGTGTGTGTGTTTGTGCGCGTACGTGTGTATGCGTAGGAGCTCAAGCATTCTGTCACTGTAGGAGCACACATCATAGCCATTTGTTAGTTGTGAACAGTTATGTTGCATTTGCATTCCACTTTGTCTCTTGAAACTGAATTTATATTTTCCTCTCGCCTTGAAACTGTTTAGCTGTATATTTTTTGAAAAAAAAGTTAAGGGTATAACAGGATGTTTTCCTGAGTATATGAATCTTTAACTATGTCCTATTTTGTGGTGAGCAGAGCGGTGATGCTTATTCGATGCTGTTCTTTGAAAGGCCACACGGGAGCTGTGCTAGAGCTATTTTGGAATATTCAAAGTTAGCTCTGAACAGGGATTGTTTGTTTTGCATGATTTTTCTGGAAAATATCTAGGACTCAATCCCATGACCATTTGGTACAGTTTCAGAGAAAACCTCCAGAGATAACCATGCTCTAATGCTAAGGTTATCTAACATATTTTATCTCTCATCTTGTCCCCCTCCCTCACAGATCTTACAGAGCTGACTGTGCGTTGGACTCAGCTCTGTCCTGTAACACATGGCCTCCTCTCCAGATGGGACAAATCTTCCCAGTCTCTCCTACACAAAAGTCCTCCTCCTGGGAGCCATTGCTGCCGCCTCTGCCTTTGTGGTCACGATTATCATTGTGTTGCTCTGTATGGGCTGCCACAGGTGAGTATCCTTCCCAAAACACCGCCCTCCCCCCCACTCACCCACACACCGCAGCCTCCTACTCCGGTAATCCCTGAAAAACACATTTGTACAACTGCTCTGTGTCTTATACTGAATCATGACTCCATACTCCAGAGAATATTCAGAGACTTAAAACATACTTTCATTTATCTTTATTTACTTTTGCTTTGTTTTTCGCTCACCTGCGTCCAAAGGACCATGTCAGCGATTGTCATGCTGCAGTGTCCGTTGTCTGTTGTCTGTCCATACAGTATCTGTCATCTGTCCATCAAGCTTCTCTTTAACCACTTGTTTCCCGTATATTTACACTACCGCAACTCACGCCTGCCCGATCTCTTATCAGTTGGCTCATCGAACTTGCCCAGAAACGTGTGTACTCGTATTACTGCCGACCAGCTCGAGTCCCGGAGCCGCGTCTCATCATGTTGCTCGCTTTGCATATAAACACGCAGAACCGTTATCATGAATGCTTTTTGCTTTATATCTAAACACAGACACTGGTTTGAGTTCATGTGACATTATGATTGGTCTTAGGTGATATAAGAAGTAACATGCATACATTCCATTACTTTCAGTTTGTAAATTTTGTTTCATTCATTTTCACCGTGATCACATTGTGACAGCCAAACGAACTGATGCTGGTCCTGCTGTGGCAGGACAAAAAGCTTGCGAAGATGCTGTCAACCGGCGGGCCACATGTGCGAAACAGTGAAGAGGAATAGTCAGGGTGAGCGAATGGTGAAACCACGTTGTATCGTTGATGACAACTACGGTATGAGCAGTGTTGATTGGAGTGATCAACTGGCTAGTTCACACCCGCCGACTGTGAAAAAGTTGAGACTGTGCGAATCTTGTGTAGTTTGCGCCAAGAACGGTGTAAGGAAAGAGTCATGCTACATGTGTGTGAGTTATGGGATTCCATTTTGCGTCGAACCGTGCTTCCAAACTTACCATACTGTCAAGAATTTTTTATGTAAGTTTTTTTTTAATGTCGCCGTCATTCTATCAGCTCGCAATCTGTTTCTTTGTAAGTAAAAGATGTATATAGCGTAATTAATTGCGTCCTTATCGTATATCGCATGAACTCAAGTCAGTGTTTAGATGCTAAACAGCACAGTTCTTATCACCCATTACGCCAACGACCATCAGCGAAAATAATCTGGGCCAGCGCGCACAGCAGCACTCACTGCTGCCCTGTTAAACACGACTCGCATGAGCTGTCGTTCATTGACGGATCCGGGACTCAAGCCCGGCGATTGTTCGCAAGTAAACACGGCTCCGAGCGCTAAGTGGTTAAATGACTTCTCAAGTTCTACCTGGCAGATTTGGATCAGACTTGGTACAAATGGCCCTAACCAAGTGTTGTTATTTTTTGGCTCAATTTGGAATTCAGTGTAGCCACCTTGGTCTCTGATTGGCAGTGCATTTTAGACTTCTTCTCCCATTTCACTCGCCAGATTTGGATCAGATATTGTGTATTTATTTTTCTCGTGGCCCTGAGCAAGTAATGCTATTTTTCGGCTTGCTTCAAAATCCAATGTGGCTGCCCTGGTCTCTGATTTGTGGACACATTTTTGACTTCCTCTCTAGTTCCACTGGTCAGATTTGGATTAGACAAGGTGCACGTGTATGTCTCATATTTTTGAGTGCACTGATTAAAAATCCATTTTGTATGGAACTGTCAAGACTGACTCGCTAGCCCACATTTGCTTATATAAGAGTGACTTTGCACCAAGTTAATAGTGCATTTAATGCTAAAACTGATTGTGTACCGTTCAACATCACTTCAGTACTTGCTCTACATAATAATATGACTATGTTGGCAGGTTTTAGAGTAGACTGAGGTTTACTTTATTGTACTGCATGACTGAAAAAGAATTGTTACAATGTTAACCCAGGTGACCAATAAAGGCCCTGTGGGCCTCTTGTCTTCTTATGAACTAAAGCCCATCAATTGTATAGTCAGCTAGTAAAAACTCTAATATTACCAGGCATTGTAGAAACAAGCAACATGGCTAGTCTGTGTTATTCATTTTATTTATTTGATGAATTCATACAGTAGATCAATGCAAAAATACTTCAGTTACATTGACAAATGAATCAATAAGTCATCTCTTATATGATTATATATACATGTAAAGGATGTGAACCAGACAGACTAGGTTCCACTTCATGGTAAAAATGTGAGTCCTCAGGGTGTCTGTATGCAAAGATGTGATGTTGGTCCACAATATGTGTCTGAAAAGCAGGAGCCTGACATGCTGAGAGCATTTGGGGTATCTTAAGCCTTTCAACTTAATTGCGGTGTTCAGTAAATTTGGGCGGGAGCCGAAAGACAGCTGGCAAGACGTGCTGTGAAGACAAGCATAGGCACACTTTAAAGTGTGAAATGTCTTGAATAGAAACACCCTCTCATTTGTTTGGAAAATGGAGGGGGAAGAGAGTGAGTAACAGGCATTGGATGTGTAACATTGAAGATGGAGAATAATTGGCGCAGCACAGGGAATGGCACGAGATTCTTTTGTACTTCACACCCACGTTTACACCTACAGTGAACACCCACCTGCGCCTTCTCTGTCAACTCTGACAGTCACAGTATTCCTGCTGCAAAATCACGCGGACCATGAAAAGCACATTTCTTGACTCTCAACTCTCTACTCTCATCAACGTAGCCCTGTTGGTTACAGGACTCTTAGTCCCCAAATTTTTCGTCCCCGGACTCTTAATCCCCATAGACTTTTCGTCTTCGGACTTTTCATCCCCGAGGACTGTTATAAGGGTTAGGGTTAGGGTTAGGGTAAAGGATAGTGTTATAATACAGGAAGAGGGCAAAGCATTATTGGGGATGAACCGTCCAGGGACGAAGAGTCTGGGGACGAAAAGTTCATGGGGATGAAAAGTCTGGGGACAAAAAGTCTGGGGAGGAACTAGAACCAGTACTGTTTATGTTAACCTACCAAAAAAGTCCAGGGACGAAGAGTCCTAGGGCCAGTCCTGTTTATGTTGACCTACCACTGAAACAGATGAACCTTGAGTTGATTTTAACTGCTGTTTTAAAGTTTGAGCCATCTTAACTTTTTAACAGGATGCCATTACCCTGGCCCCCAGGCAATTTACAGAGCAGATTAAATTGTACTTGCAATCAAAACATGAAAAAGTTTCACTTATTTTGAGGAATTATGCTTTACTCAATTAAAATGCAGCATCAAGGGTTAACAGTCTACTTCTTGTCTTGGGAAATGACAAGAATTTCTTTAATGTCCTCCCATGATCAGTGCCAGGAATCAATCCTTTGACCATCTTTTGTAATGAGTGACTGTCCTGTGATGCATCTTTTGCGTTAGATTCCTCTGTCCAGTGCAATCTACAGTTATTTGGGTCTCATACGGTCTGAGAAACTTAGTATTGATTCATATTCACATTATCACATGGTATTGATCTGCAGTGTGACGTTTGGTCCTCTTAGAATCCATTAGAAATTATAATTTCAATGACTTTTTGAAATCAGTCCTCCAGTGGCACCTCCCCAGATAGCTTAAAATGTTGGTTTCCTCAGGGGCTGTGTTTTAGTCCAGCCCTCCACTGACCCAATATTGAAACTGCACTTTAAATCCCTGCAATTCATAAACAGCATTGATTCATATATCAGCCATGAATCACAGAAATCATTCAGCCACACTGAACACGATGCAAAGCCAATTGTTTTGTTAGTTGCATTGAAAACAGTGACTTACAATATAAAATGATGCACTGCTATCAGACTCTGCCATGTGTGAGCAGACCTGCTGCGCTACGTGGGTAAGCCATCCTAGCTGCCATTAGCGCACGTGTTTGTATAAACTGGTTGTGCAGGCGGTGGAGACTCAACAAGAACCAGCAGAGCAGGGGAAAACATTCTCAAAACTTACTGTTGGAGTTCAGGAGCGATGATCACATATATCTGGCCTAATGCCGATCCCAGGTCTCATACGCAGGATCAGTGACATTGTACATTAAACTTGCCCTGGGGCATTTCAAAGTTGCAGAGATGAAGATAATTACATGTTATTTGCTGATTGAAATTTTATCCTTTGCTTGTCTGTGACTTAAGCATTAATAATTACCTGGAATTCACAATAATGCTGTGGTGGAAGTGCTCAAAGTTGTGAAGAATAGGAGGAATTATCACAATTTAGCTTTTGAAAGGAACAGATCTGTATAAAGACTGTCTGTTGCTTCGCCGGAGCCACTCCTGCAGCTCATGTTTCTAGCTGCAGATGAGCAGTCTCTTTGGCTGGAGGGGCATGTGCTTTGGAAAATAGCTGTGACAATGATAAGAGAGTATAAGACCTAGAGGGAATGCGGGGGATCATGCATGACTTACAACCCTGGTTCTGAAGCAGCCCCATGGATGTTGTTTTCCATGACAAGATTAATTAAGGCTATCATACAAAGCATCCAGGAGGACTTAATCAATCAACGAAGGAATGAAAAATTTAACCTCTATCAAAAGGAACCAACTACCATTGAGTGTAACAGAAAATTAAAATGTATTTTTATCTGACAACTAATCTGAAAGATTAATTCTATTCATTCATTATCTTTGTCTTTTCTTGTGTGGTATGAACAGGGTAAACTGCCCCTAATTTTTACGACTCAGAGCAATTCATGGAGAATGCCTGAACCTGTTATCCTGCTTAGGATATAAGAACTTACCATTTTCTTAGGCTTTTGTATGGCACTCTTGAATCTTGTTAGTGTTAGTGTTTTCTGAAGTGTTAAAGCTTTTCGTGAAATTATTTGACCCAGGAGTAATGCTGAGCAGCAGTCAGCTCAATCGCAGACTTGCAGGTTGCAGGTTAACCCTTTGCCAGTGTGATTTGTCGACGAATGTTTTCATGTTTTGTGTTTTACTAATTTTTACTTTGGAATTATTAAGTTAATTTAAGTATGCCATCAGGTTTTAACAAAGACCTGGCAACCAGCAAAAAACAGTTTGAGGCTGATTGGAAAAAAAGCTTCAAATTATGTGACCTGAATAAGTGGATAAATACTAATATATAATTAACCAGTCATTTCATGACATGGCTAGTGCTGAACTTCAGTCATTTTACGGAATGACTAAAAAGTTTTTAGTCATTTCTCAAAATGAATGGTCTCATAATCTCACTGTAACATATATATATTATATATATATATATATATATATATATAAAATCTGGTAATATGGTATGGTAAATACGGTAATTCATATACAACATATATATATGTATATATAAATCACCATATTTGAAATATGAAAAACTAATTGTCAGTCCAATAATACAATAATACAGCTCTCAATTCATATTTGGACTAAGATATTTTAAGTGTGCGAAGCTGCTACAGTATCCAGTTTTTACATATTAGACACATTGCACATTAACTTACATTCGAGATGATTGATGTGATGTCATTTAAATGCAGCCGCAGCAGGCTTGACTGAAGACTGCCGGGTAAAAATGAGATCTGAAGCACATGACAGATTCTGGTGCGGAGGACCATTCATTTGATCAGTTCATGAAAATGTCCCCCGGCCTCAGCTGCATTCTGTCACCGCCTCATCTGAGAGCTGATGTTCCTTTATCAAGGCTGCAACCCTCCCTCTCTGTCACAACATCCGCCATGTCTTTCTGTCCACATATCTGTCTAACGGCCCTGCACTCTGTCTGTCTGTTCATTTCAGAGACCTCACATCTGTTTTCTCTGCACTTTTTCAGGAAAGTGCGGACGAAAAATGCGCAGACGAACACGGCTAATCACAGAATGACAGATGTGGTGCGTGTACAACCTCCCTCACTTTACTCTGCTATGTGCCTGCTGTCACACTGAGCTCGCCGTAACTCTAAAAAGCCTAACCCATCAACTGATAACCGTTATACTCATGTCTGCACTCTGATCATCCACAGGACACGTTGCGGCAGTCCAAGCTCCGGTCCATGAGCAAGTCAGACACGGGGCTGCATGAGATGTGCCGGCCTGCCTGCAATGGCCAGAGTGAGTGAACTGAGGCTTGGCTGCACCATCGTTTCTGGTTGTGAACGGACGTGCGTGGACGACTTCACAAATTCTTAGGTTGCAAAGTGGGTGTACGTGTAGTACTGTCGCAGAGCGTCTCCGAGGGTGTGGTATGACTTTTCCAGCTAACCACACCATGGTGCAAACAACTGTAAGAACAGCGCTATGAGCTGTGTGAGGTGCATCGAACACAATGAGTGCCTCTCCATGCGCGCATTACTTCTCCTCATGACCCCTTAATTATTGATGGAAATGTCTGACAGCCTCTCTTCTCCTGCAAATGTACATAACATGCCATTAAATCAATGTGTATGAGGTTAGCTACATCCTCTTTGGGACAAAGACACATTTTTTCTTGATTTGGTGCCAAACAGAGCTGTGAAAAACTTTGCTCCCTTCCCGATTTCTTCTGTTTCTGCTTGTTTGTCATATTTAAATGTTTCAAGTCAACCAAATGTTTTTATAAGAAGACAAAGGCAATATGAACTATGCATCTTTCAAATTATCATTTCGTTGAATGAAGGTAAAGAAGTATTCATAACCTATATCCCGGATCTGAAAAAAAAAAAAAAAAAAAAATTTGCTATCCTTGATCACAATGAAAATGCTAATTAATCCAAGGAGTGTTTTTTATCTTAAAAAAGAAAAACCATAAAAGTTAAGCAGATATTGGTAGCAGGTTACAGTATACAACAATTAAAGCCACGTTTCTTAGTATTTAAAATAAATTGGTGCATTAATATTTCTAATTAAAAAAAATATCAAGACTTCAAGGTGAGCAATTTTAAGATGCTTTATTGATGACGCTGGACAATTTGTATTATAGAGAGATCATAAATTTCCTAGTAAAGGAGATAGAACAATTCGATTTCACTTTGTAAATATGTTTTTCAGGAGTACAACCAGATTGTTTGAAGTAAACTTCAGTTGCATTTGATGTTTGATTTACATTTTGGGTTTTAGGTCATGTGGTGTATTTCAGACTTTTGTTTTAGTCGAGCCAAACTGAAGTCAAGGGGCCAAATACATTTTGGTACTTACAAAGTCGAAATACAATGTGTTTGTTTACGATCCGTGATATTTTAAGGCTTTAAGTAGAAAACTATCAAAAGCCCCCCCTTTGGATTAATTAGCATTTTCATTGTGATCAAGGATAGTTGTCCTATCAATTTTTACCTGAAGGAGTTTCAGCTAGTCGATGGAACTTGGTATACATGGACATAAAGGATAAGAGATTACTTGTATGAAACTTTTTCAGCAAATTTTAACTCTCGACATTACCATTTACCACTTTGAAAAATATGCTAATTTAGCATTTTTGCTGACATGACACATTTCAAACATTCGATTTTACTCAACCAAATGGACTGGAGGGTCACAACGCATTTTGGTACTTACCACGCCGATATACAGTGTGACTAGAAAGACAGGTTTGAGATCGTGAACATGCTGTATAAAGAAATCTGTCTGGATAATCCTTTGGAAAATGTCGGCATGCAAATTTAACTGGTATTTCCCCCAATTCTCGTCTTAACATAACACAGCCGACAACATTTCTGATGTCGAATTCCAAAGGCCAGCAATGTATTGTCATTGGTAGGAAAAGATTTAGCGAATTGCACTGATGCACACGGAGATACGGCCCTCTAGATATTGGCCTGGGATCAAGCAAAATGGCACTATGGGCGTGGTCGGCAAATTTCAAAGCCGTGTATCTCAAAAACTATTGCACCGTTGGCGCTGAAATTTGGGCAACTCATTATTGGTCCTAAGGGCTATTCTTAAAATAGGTTTCACGGAAATCGGAGGGGGTAAGGCCGGGAGCCCTGTTCAGTTTGGCATAGAATGACCCAATTAATTGTTTGTGACAACTGGCAAGAAGTCTGCTGTTGCTGTCAAGGAATTTTAGCCTCTCTTCTTTGCAGAATCATTTTAATTCAGCCTTATTGGAAATTTTCTTTGAGCATTAAGTGCTTGTTTTAATGTTATGCTACTGCATATTAGTCAGTGTCAAGGCAGAAATTTGATTAGCCACTCCAAAACCTTAATTTTGTTTTTTTCAGAGTCATTTACAGGTTGACTTGCTTGCTTGCTTGTAATGACTTGCTTGTATGCTTTGAATCATTGTCTTGCTGCATAACCCAACTGCACTTGAGATTAGGTTACAAACGGATGGCCGGATAGTCTCCTTCAGGATTTTCTGGAAGAGAGCAGAATTAATGGCAAGTTGCCCGGGTCCTGAAGCAGTGAAACAGCCCCAGACCACTACACAACCATCACCATGTTTGATTGTCGGCATAAGGTTCTTATTGTGGAATACTGCGTTAGCTTAACACCAGATGTAACAGGATCCATGTCTTCCACAGAGTTACAGTATGACTCATCAGTCCACAGAATATTATCCCACAAGTCTTTTGAGTCATCCAAATTTTTTTTTTTTTTTTGCAAATGGGAGATGAGCCTTATTGTTCTTCTTAATAAGCTTTGGTTTTTGCCCTGGAGCTGTCCAGTGGATGCCATTTTTTTCCTAGTCTCTTTCTTATTAGGGAAATGTGAACATTGACCTTAATTGAGGCAAGTGAGACCTGCAGTTCTTCAGACGTTAGTCTGGGCTCTTTTGTGGCCTCCTAGATGAGTCGTCCGTGCCTCTTGGAGCAATTTTAGTAGTTCGGCCACTCCGAGGAAGTTTTTCCATTTATAACTAATATCTTTCAACGTGGTACTCTAGAGTCCCAAAGCCTTAGAAATGGCTTTATAACCCTTTCCAGCCTGATAGATGTCAACAACCTTTTTTTCTCACCTGTTCTCCAATTTCTTTAAATTGTGACATCATGTGCTGCATTTTGCGTTTTTTTTTTACATTGCCAGACAGGTTCTATTTAGGTGATGTTTAGATTCAACAGGTCTGGCCGTAATCATGCCTGGGTGTGTCAGTTGAAATTGAACCCAATTATAAATTAAATTTGTTGAATTGATTGATTTGGGTTATCTTAGTCTAATATTGAAATTAGTCTGATTATCTGAAACTTTTAAGCGTGACAAATAATGCAAAAATGGAATAAATTGGAAAAGAGACAAATACCTTAACGGTCCGTGACATTACAATTTTCAATTTATGCTCAAACAATGTACATGTGATCAAAGTGCAGACGCTCAACTTTTCTAGAGGTTATTTTCCAATGGTTTTACTAAAATGTAAAACAGCATTTTTTATACACAGTCCCCCAGTGCAGATGTAAGGGTGCTTTTAGCACTCAGTCTTGATTCCAAGGTTTTAATTGCCTCTGGAGTTTGTTTCTGGCGTTTAACAACATGAAAGCTGGAGCTGTGACAGTGTAAATCAACGAGGCCATTATAAGCCCAAACCAAACACTAACTAAGACTACCTGACCGGAACACGATTATGTGCAAAGGCAAGCTGAGTTGACGCAGTAGTCCATTAAAGATTTAAGGATAGAAAAATGCTCCCCGTCATGAAGAAAAATCTCCAAACTCCTACCCTGTTGCACCTATCGACCTCCGGAAAAAAAGGTTACCTCTTATTAACCTGCAGCCTTGCCATCCTGTTTCACTGCTGCATTATAGCCTCTGTATTTCTGTTAGTGATGTCTGCTGCAGACAGGAGTCCCTGATACAAACCTGTTGCTGATCAGGACAGGTAAATGGGAGTTTTTCTTCATGCGTGTGTATGTTTTTGTGTGTTTGACGAGGCTTGTGTCTGCACTTGTAGGAACCACAAAAACCCGACCTGCCAGCATGGACCTCCTCCTCTTACCCAGACAGCACTCCGTCTCCGACCTTCTGTGCTCACAGGGTCGACAGCTCCCCCAGATCCCCCCCACTCCAGGAGAGGAGCGTGAGCACACTTACTCTGAGGTGGGACACCCCACCCCTCCGCCGTCGTGCCCTGACGACATCCTGTACGAGAGTGTGGGGAGCGGGCGGGCCGAGCCGGACCCACCTGCCACGCCACCTCCCACTGCTGTCCCGCCTCAGCCCAGAGGCCCTGCCCAGGGCAACCGCAAGGGCACCGAGCTCAGGAAGGGAAACAACGGGGTCCCCATTACGGTCATGATAGCTGCGCCCCAGGACCCTGTAACTGCTGAGTATGCCTGCATCCGCAAAGTGAGGAAGGTGGAGCGGCCCCTGAGGAGGGAGAATGGGGTGGAGGCCGAGGAACCCGAGCAGCAGCATCACATCAGTGTTGACCTGCTTCCAGCAACACCCCCTCTGCATCCCTCTGCCCACCAACCTCCAAGGAAAACCAAGGAGGCCTTCCATATGCAGCCCTTCCCCAAGGTACCCCGCTTACCTATTTGCCAGCCAGCCCCACCACGGAGTTTCCATAAACACAGTGATATAGTACCTGCAGTGATATAATACCTGTTTTTACAAGCACTTAATTCTTATATTGAAAGTATCACTTTTATGAATTAAGACAAAAACATTGACAGTGGTGACGCATTAGATCGTTTTCCAACTGGGTTAGGACATTTTACTCGTCAAGTAAACAGTACTTTCAGTAAATAAGTAGGTGTTTTCAAATTGAGAGACAAAGATGTCAGCCAAACCACAAGTAAAAATCATTGTTAAATGACAGTTGGACACTTGCTCCTTCCCAGCCCATTGCTAACATTGTCACTATAATTCAGAATTATTTGCATTTGTCTCATCAATTCTATCAACAGAATACTTATCATGGAAACTTAGGGATGGCTTGTCATGTGGGAGTTCTAATGTATCATAGTACTTATGCATTTTGCTTGCCAATTACATCTGCAGTTAGCTTGCTGTATTTTCACAAAGCGGTTTCATGTCCAACACAGGGATCAACACTCCTCTGACTAGTAATTACCATTACAGTGACACAGGTCCTTGCATCCTTTCTACAACTGGTGTTTTGTGGCTTGACAGCAGTTCTAGACTGTGAGTCAGAAGCATTGAACTCATTTTTCAATGTATTCTACTCCTGTCAGTGTTTAAGGATTCATTCATCATTTATCCCCAGTCTAAATAATACCAAGGTTTACTTTTGTGGGCATTTTGAATTGGAATTATATAACTGGTTTTCCTCAAAGCAAGGTGGATTTGACTTTTAATGATTTTAGCCGTGTTTTTTGTCTATCTGAAATTTCTGGCCTTAACAGTCCACAATTGTAAGAAATAATCTGGAGGAATGTCTATGGAATAGCAATGTCACCCAGCTCTGAATGATGTCATATGCTGGTGATATGATATAGGCAGGCAGATCAACTGCACCTGAATGCAACCATGTGACATTCATAATGCCCCCCCCCCCCAATAATTAGAAAATGTCTTTGGAATAATCGAATTACTCTAGAAGCTCAACAAATCAAATACTTGTCATTGTTGCTCTGACTGTATGGATTAATTTATTTTTTTCTGGCTGAATACATTTATTTCTGATTATTGCTGATCAAAATAAATGCTAATAAATGCAATGCTGTTTTGCAATAAATAGTATATTTGAGTTCTTTACCGAGGGCCAAATGTTCGTGAAACGTGACCGGCGTTGGACAACTGAGAGCATGATTACGTCACAGGAAAGCTTGCATTTTTTCAAATGTACCACAAGGGGGCATAATGAAATGTTACTGAATCCCTTTTGCAAGGAGAGGGCGTGTAGACCGCATTATCAATTGACATGCATTGCATCACACTCATTTAAAATTGCGTTTCAGTCTGTTGAAAGACTCGGCTTCCGTTTGTCTCTGAACTTTAGTATTTGTAAGGTGTGTAATGGCCTGATAGCCGTGTAAGTTATAAACCGCCATAAACCTGTTGGGTGATATAAACACCACTATATCTTCAGGCTCTTCACCTATGCACAGTTTTAAAAGCTTTTACTTTGAGCAGTTTGGATATTTTCTGGGTGATCACTTTTAATATGGGTGGTGAACACTCACTTGCAATCACCAAAATATTTATTTCTAATCATCAGTGGTTTAAAATACTGTATTCAAGCTTGTTTACCACAGTGAAATATGATTGAAAAAGAGGAAGCCAGTTTACTGAGATACACAGTTGTACACATATATGTATTGTTTTATCTTAAATAAGTTGTGTGTCAACAGAGTTTTATTATCATGTCGTAATAGGTAGATTGGTATCCATTATGTGCTAGTGGTGCAGTCACTTTTTCAAAAGCTTTCTCATTCTGGCACGTTTAATTTTCGAGATAATGTCCTTGGAAATTACAAATGTGACTACTGCAACAAACGCCAGTATTCACAGTTATCTAGTATGAATGTTTTTCTGTAAATGAAATCTTTTTAATTGTAAGCAGAATCCCTGGAAGCTTGCCGAGGGCCTGTACAAACCCTGGAAGTAATGAGAGTATTCTGTTCTTGAGGGCAACCTCTCTCAGACCTGAATTTTCATTGTGCACGCAAACATTGTGATTCAAAACTTGCCTGTCACTTGTCTGAACAGGGACATAGTTGTTCAAACAAACTCCACTTCATAATATTTGCACTGCTTGTCTTTATATGTGTGTGTGTGCGTGTGCGCGTGTGTGTGTGTGTGGGTGCATGCGTGTGTGTGTGTGTGTTTGTGTGTGTGTGTGTGCATGCATGCGTGTGTGTGTGTGTGTGCATGCGTGTGTGTGTGTGCGTGCATGTGATCAGCATGTTTGGCCCTGTCCCTCTTCACTGCAGTGCGATGTGGGATATATGAGCTTTGAGTACACAGAGCTGGATTATGTAAGAGCTTGGCTCTCTTGCCAGAGCTCTCTCTGTCTCTCTCTCTCTCTCTCTCTCTCTCTCTCAGTCTCTCACTCTCTTGGCCCGCCTCTCTCTCTCTGTCTCCATGTGTGTGTATATGTGAGTGTGTGTGTCATATGATGGAGTTATCCACTTTTTGTGGAATAGGGAACGTACTGCACTGCTCAAGCACAATGTCATTAAAGAGAGATCCAGCCCATCTGTTAAATGTTGTTGTTTCTCTATCTTATGCTTTAGATGTGTATAGCTTCAGAGATTACCTAAAGAAAACATCATGACAGATTCAAAACCCCATTCTTTCCTCCCTCTTTCTCGGGCTGTATCAGATTTTTTTTTTTTTTGATCTAACTGAAATAGGCATGAATGTAGTCTTCATTGCTTTCTGAGGCTGTTATTTGTATGCATGAACATAAAAGAGGAAAAGAAACCGCAATTTTGAAATTTTATTTGAATGTAACTTATAATTTTTATTTAAATTCAGTATTAATTTGCCTGACACTGTGGGCATAATGGTGGGGAGTTTTAACGAAACAGTCTTATTTAACTATTTTTCTTTGTAGTCTGTCTGAAAGTACAATGCTGTTGAGGTGTTTACTCCAGTATAGAAGACAAAGCCGCACTGATCACGTCTTGGAGCTTTCACTGTTCACACCCATGACAGACGGTTCCATAAAGCATAAAAAAAGGATTTGCTTATGGAAACCAGCAAAAGAAACCCTTTTTATGGGAATGGAATATGCCATTATAGTAGAAGATTCTCTTAACTAAAATATGCTTTTGCAAATATGCTACACAAAATGTCACGGGTATACTTTTGATTACATGCCCTCTATTTTGTCAAAAACTTTCTGTCATGGATACTAAATTCCTGGGAATGTGTATATACAATATACACAAAGAGTACATGCATCTTGACATTCTACTGTAAATTTTGGATATCATTGACAGCATGTTGAATCTGATGTTGTTGTTTGTATGTTTGTGCGCAAGGTAATTTTTCTCCATCAGCAATATGTGCAAGTCAGGTAACAGCTAGTGTTAGCAATGCTGAAAGCAGGTGATGTTCATGTCATACACAATTTGCCTTTCTTCGTAATGTGGCGACTCTAGTATGTGTTGCAGTGCATGGTGGTAGGGTGCGTGGACGGTGGCTACGTCCAAACATTGTTGGGTCTCTTCCTTCCAGGAGACTGTGTTCATGGGAAATGGGGAGCAGTACATATGGAAGCCCCCGGAGGACTGCGATATTACCATGCTACAGAACACACTGCCAAGCCTTCCCAGCATGCCCCACGGGGACAACATACAGAGCAATACAACTGCAGTGGAGGTGAGGATGTGGGGCTGGGTTTTTGAATAGTACAGAGCGCAGTCTCCTTTTGACTAACCAGTGCCCTAACAATTCGTTTTATGGAGGCTTTTACCTCTCATTCTTGCCTATTGCCCTCACCTTCTTGGGTTAGTTTGTGTTTGAATAATAATACATGGTTCACTCTCACTCTGTGATGATTCACCCACGACCCCAGCCTGAACCACAGCCCAGTCTGCATTCAGTTGTCATTGTACTGCTGTTAAGATATATCAGTGCTGTCAGGATTAGGTAAAGATTGCACCAAGGTCTATTTCAGTCACATTATGAGGTTCAAGTCCCTATCTATATAAGCACTTAATTTGACTCTGTTCATCCTCTTCAAAGTCTTGAAAGTGGAAATATCATTGGCATTTTTAGTTTTTCCTTCAGAAATGATAAGTATTACTGTACAACGTACATTGACTGCATAGGGCTGTATATGGCACAAGTAAAGCATTTGGACTAAGACTCCTTTATTTTGAAAGACCAATATCTGGTTGTGCAAAGAACGATCTGTCATTTGTTTGTACAGGAGCAGAGGCTAGGTCATCTTTCTTTATTCACACTTCCTTCCCATTTAACTGGCACATTATGAAATACATTTGCAGAGTTTTTATTGAAGTAAATTGAGGGAGGAAAAGGTCAACCATGCAGTGACAAATCTTGCTAAATAGTTAAGCTGAGGCACTGGCTAAAAGTGTGATTTTGGTCAGGTCAATTTAACATGATATTATGTAGAAGTGTGATTTTTGTTGTCAAGTCAGTTTAATATGATATTATGAGGCTGAATATTTCACGCTTTAAGACTATTTTAATTTCTAATAAATTTTGCTGTTTCATAAAATACATGGAACAATTATTAAAACAACTTTAAGCTTTAAGTAGATAATTTAGATGTGTTTATGCCAGAGAACTCAAGCATACTGTACCTAACACCAAAAAAATTAAAAAAAACTTAGATTACCTTCCTGCATGATGAACAGGTTTAATGAAACTACTAAATTCAATGCATTGCTTCTTATCCCAAATAGCTAGTAGCGTACAGAATTTTTTTGGCATAGTTTGTAATTTCTTGTTCACATGGAATTTTATGTAGAAAAACAGCAAACCCTTATGTTTCCTTTTCAAATTATGCATGACCTAATCTGCTTATGTCCTAAAATTAAACAAAGGACATAATACATGAAATGTTTCCAGTTAGAAACACTTAGAAATTTTATAGCATGCTTTTGACCAATGCACCTATGCTGCATCCCTACTGAAAGAATGAAAAATTGAAGATGGATTCAATCATGCGGAATTAATACCAGCACAAAGGCATTTTATTAATCAAACAAACTTATTTGTAAAATAAATAACTATTCGGTCGCTACTACATTGAATTTGGGGCATATAAAGCATTTTTTTGCAGGGGACTAATAGCAGCGATGGATGTATTGGCAAGATGTTTTGGCTACACTTATTCATGGAAAACTACAGTGTAATCAAAAAGATTAAGCATTATGTTCATCTGCCTTTAATCTCTGCTGTTTGCTCTGTGCTGTGCCTACTTATCTGCGAGCAAAGTAAAACTAAGAAGAGGAACACTGCTGGGCTTCTGCTCATACATTCCGAGCCTGACCAGACCCTTGCCTGCACACAAATCACAAATGCAGTGAACTCACTGTGCCAGATTTGGGCATGCTTCTGATATGGACACAACTAGACGGTCCGGTTGCCCGCAACCGCATGGGTGTAGCCCCCAAAAGCCCGCTTCTGCACTTTTTTGCGCATTATTTGACCTATACTGTTGCCATGGCAACCAAAATTGAATGGTGTCATAACTGAAGTATAACACATGTCCATACCAAATATGAAAGTAATCGGTCAAAAATTACAGCCTGTACAGTGTCCACAATGGAGTGTCACCAATTTGTCAACTGATGCATAAGATTATAAGCCATCACTTTAAGTACAACATTTCACCCTCTACAGTGCATAATATAATTAAAAAATGGAAGGATTTTTTTTTTCTAATCTTGGGTGTGTAAATGGTAAATCCAAAAACCACTTCTGAACGTGCATGGTCTCCAATCCCTCAGGAGTCACTATCGTTTAAGAAGCATCATGCAATCAAGCAACCATGACAAATATCACGACATGGGCACAAGTATACATTGGTGAATCTTTGTCAGTCAATACCAAAGCCAAAACCTAACCATGCAAAGCTGAAGCCATACATCAACACTGTTCAAAGGCATCATCAACTTCTCTGGGCTCGGTGTCATCAGAGTTGAAAAGTAGCACAGTGAAAGCATGTTGTGTGGTTCGATGAGTCAACATTTAAATTGATTTTAACAAAAAAAGTAGTGGCTGTGCTATCTGGACTAAAGATGAAAAGGACAACCCAAGCTGTTATCAGTGTAAGGTCCAAAAGCCACCATCTGTCATGGTTTGGAGGCGTGTCAGTGTACATGACATGAGTGACTTGTGCTTTTGCAAGGGCACCATAAATGTAGAAAGGTGTAAAAATTTTAGAGCGACATATGCTGCCATCTAGATGTTGTCTGTTCTAAAAACGTTCCTGCATTTTCCACCAAGACTAAGGCAAACCACATTCTGCACGTATCGCAATTGCAGAGCTGCATAAGCAGAGTGCAGGTGCTAGTATTGCCTGCCTCTCCGATTGAGAATCTATGGCGCACTATGAAACGAAATCTAGGCGAACGAAGGTCCCTTCCTATTGTGTGGCTGAACACCTACTTAATATAGGAATGAAGGGAAATCCTGCTAGCTGGACTTGAACAACTGGTGTCTTCAGTGCCCAGATGCTTAATCAAGTGTGTTTAAAAGACAAAGTGATCTTACACAGTGGTAAACAGCTGAATGTGCCAACTTTTTTAGACTCTGTTGCAGTAATCATATTGAATATTTTCAATAAGCAATTAAATTCACAGGGAATATCTAATTATGTGTAGTTTTACTGTATTCACTGGAGTAGAGGGTGAATGGACTTTGCTGAATCAGTCCTTTTCGAATTCGGGTTGAAGAATAATTTGCTTCCAACTAAGAAATACATTCTGTAATATTAATTACGGCTTGTTTGCTATTAGCACTCCAGCATGCAGTGTAATCTTCATTGGACACAACCATTATCGAAAGAGCAACTTGAATCTGACGAGCGGGGACAACAATAACAACATCTGAGTGGAAAAAAAAAAAACTTTCTCAACAGCTGCTGCCGTTTCGAAACTGCCATTATCTTGTGACTTCCTCCCTCTGCAGTACAGTGTATGCTGTGTGCAGTGTTGTTTATCAAAAGGCCTGATTTGGGGGCGGGTAACAGAGGCCGCTGTGCCTTTTTCCAAGAGTTTACTGTTTTATTGGGGACCAAACGCTGCACAAATTCTAATAAAGGACGTGAGAGCCGAGACTTGACTGAGTGTACTTGGACTGTCATGAGAGACAGAAGAGTAACAAGAACAGTTTGGCACAGCACAAGGTTAAAATCAAGTAAACTCTACAATGTAGTCTGCAATATCAGACTACTCTCAAGGGTGCTATGTTCTTTCTCTGATATGTATAAAAAAATGCACCTTCCTTAGCATGCTCCCACTGTTAAATCCTGTGGATATAACAGTGCATTGAATCACAGTAATCCCGGTGCTGCCTGACAAGATTAAACGTTTCTGCAGATGTGCAGGCGGAGATTACCGAGCTCGGGGACTAAAACAGTTGCACTATGTCTGGAAGAGATGTTGACAGGGGTGTGACTGCAGTCAGTACAACAGTATCCCATAATTCCATTGCCCTGATTATGCAACAGCAGAGGGTATATGACATAGGGGAGGGTCATTCATCCAAAGGCTGAGGATTTTTTTCCCCCCAGAATTCCTTTCTATAAAAAAGCAGTGGACTTCATAATAGTGGGCATAATACTATATACATCCATAAAGCACAAAAACCTAAAGGCCTGAACAAGAATAAACTCTCAAGAAACCAGCAGCACTGATGGACTAAATTATGGAAGCTGAAGTTCGTAGTAGCTATTATATACGCTTTTACAACTGAACACGAAATAGCTGAATTAATCCAGAACTGAAGTCTTCTGATAATTATGTTGCAAACCAGCACTCTGTGGAGGGCTGGTGAAAATTTAACAGGCTTATCTACTGCTTAGGTAGTGTTGGTACAACCCCCAGCCAGCTCTGGGAGATAAGAGCATTTACACTGCTGGCTGTCTGCAGGCTTACTGAAGTGGGTCAGGTTTCTGGGTACAGCTGCGAAGCCACAGCCCTCTCATTGATATGCATACACAATGAACACATATAGCACACACATCATTAATGATGCTGATTCACGCGACTGCCACTTAAAAACTGAGTGAAGCTGATTGAAGATATGACTGGCCAGATCGCTATTTCCACTCCATCTTGAAATGAAAAACTGTTATGGTTAAACCTGGTTTAACGAATAAAATAAAAAACAGAATCAGGCAGCTTTTACAATGGCAAATTTTTACAAAAAAATATTTGTAGCTATTGTAGCTTATGCCACTAATTTTAGTGTAAAAGTGAGCAACTTTGACTTAAGTTACTGCATTATATCTGGGCAGTTCTTAAATGACAGAGTGATGTACTCCGCATTATATTAGTCATAAAACTTTTTTTTCCACCTGAATATAGCATAGTGGAGGTTTTTGAGGTCAAAGGAGTGCACCATACCATTCTTGTGAGCTAGGATGCGAGATGTACTCAGTGCCTCCCTCTTAGTAAGGTTTAAAGTATTTTACCATACACTGCAAAATAACCTGATAACTATATAAAACGTGATATTTTTCTACAGCTGCTTTATCAGGAGGAACTGTTATTTCATTGGAAGAGACTATGAAATTAGTATGAAACCAATACCTTCGAAAATATTTCAGTAGGGATGTGAAGTTAACCCCTGATCATGTGCATCGCTTACCTGCATACACGTAAGAAAGCCACTGCCTTGACATTTCTGTTATCACAAATATAAATGTCAAATATGAAGTGGACGTGTTAAGCCAAAGCATGGCATTTCAGTGGTGCTATATTGTCAAAATATTTTGGTGAATGAAATTAAAACTTAGCGTTTCATTTTTTATTAAATTTAAAATTTGAAGTTATTAAAAAGTGTAACTGGATGCATCTCCAAGACATAGGATGGCCAACTCTGGTCATGGGGAGCTGCTGTTTGGTTGGTTTTGTTGCTCTTATTTGGTCAATTAGAGTTCCCCTATCATGTTGCCAGGTGCACAGCCATTTAACCATTACAAACCATCTCAAAATCTGTCATGTGTGACATCACAATGGGGAGAGACCACCCAGAATAATGAAGTTAGTGTTTGGTTGAAGTTGACCGGTCTTTCTTGCATGTGGGCGGTATCTTCCCCTTGTGATGTCTCAAAAGAACAGATTTTGAAATGGCTTGTAATGGCTAATTGGCTGTGCACCGGGTGACATTATAGGGGACCTTCAAAGCAGTGGATTACACAGTTAACTCACCTCAAGTGGTTTCTTGGCTCAAAGTGGATGGTGAAAACAAAATCTCGGAAACACTGCCGCTCTCCAGGATCAGGGTTGGCCATCCCTATTCTTACCTGTGTCCAATAGATCTCGTAGTGCAAGCGGTCTTCTGCGTAACCAATAATTAAATGAAGTTTACTTTTTTCTTTTGCAGATCTCAGAGATGTACTCCAAAGTCTGCAAACCTACCAAGAAAAAGCGACCCCCACCCTCCCCCCTGGCCACGAGAAATGCCAGTGGGGGAGATGAGGAGGATGTTGTGGGGCATGACAGGGCACAGACCCATTTGTGGGCAAGGATGCGAGGGGGACACCCAATGGATGATCACTGCTATGAGTCCATAGGGGAAAAAACTTCCCCAAGGAGCTCAATAGAGTCTGATCCGGCTTATGAAACCATCGATACCAACTGGAAACGAGACAGGCCTCCAAATGCAACTTTGAAACCCAAGAAGAGGCAGCAACTGCAGAAGCAGCACCAAACCTTGAAAGGTCTCCCTAGTGAGGGCTTCTACGAGAGCATCAGCGACGTGAAAAATGAGGCGCCCAGCTCCAGCACCACCACCATCTTCACCTTCAACGATGGAATGGAGATGTATGTCACTGGACTGTAGGGTCCAGCCAGGCACCACTAAAAAACAACTAACAGATGCTGACAAAACCCAGCATTCATCTGTTCCATTCCATTTGTAACATTTATAAAGATAATTTTTTAAAAATATGGTGTTCTGTCACCTTAAAAAGGTTAAATAGGCTGGATAAGTATGCTTTGGAGTTAGTGACCATGGCAAGCCTTTGCAGTTAGAAAAGCAATCCAAATCACAAGCTAGTCCAGTGTGGTGAATCAAACAGGTTTGAACTCCCCCTTAGCAATTTTTGATCTAGGGTATTAAACAATAGTAAGAGGTACAGAGGGATGGGGAGAATTTGTGAATTGTTGAACAGTATAAATCTAAATTCCATGCAGTTGCTGAGGAAATGAGTACACAACAGGCTCTTCATTGTCTTTTATTTGAGATATCATTTTAGGAGATGTCCATGTCTCCTTTATTAAGCTTATCAGAGAAAATAGTTTTCAATGCATCTGTTATGAGTACTGAGTACTGCAGAAGAGTATTCATGACTTGCCATGCCGCATCTCTTGATCACTGGCGATCGACTTGGTTCATGTTGTGGCCTGGAATTAATGCACTTGACAGCTGAAACCGAGTTCTGCAAGCATGTCCTCACTTTTCGATCTACAAAGTCTACCCAAGACTTCAGACCTCAACATTCTGAAGGAGAATGGCATTCCTTTAACCACACATCTTTCCTGGCAACCTGTCCCCACCAGTGGTGGCTCGTGAACTGGCAATTGGGGAAGCTCAAACAATCCCTGAAAAGTAATGATTGAGCATGACCTGTTTTCAATCATTCATTTAAATTACCATTACAGAAACTCCAAAAACTCTCAACGTTATCAAATGTAGCCAGTTTTCATTTAGCCTATACCGCGTACCGATTATGACTCCGGACTTCTCACGCTTTTCTTTACTCAAGAGTTGGAAGCAATGCACGCGTTTCATGATCGTTTAAATGAGATAAGATCATTTGAGACGTCTTTAAGCAATTCCATTGCTTCCAACCCCTCCAGTGCACAAGAACTTCAGTTCTGCACGAGAATCTCTTGCATACGTGTTGATTAAATAATTGCTGACCATGCAGAGGAACATAAATATGCCACTTAAACTCACACCGAATGCGTGAGAGTTGACAGGTATGCGTTATAAATGAAAACTGGCTACACTTGATAATGTTGAGAGTTTTTGGAGTTTCTGTAATGGTAATTTAATGGTAATTTAATGATTGGACATGACCAATCATTAATTTTAAGGGATTGTTTGAACTTCCCCTGTTGCCAGTTCACGAGCCACGACTGGTCTCCACCTACCCCTGACTCTAGCACAGGGCAAAATAATCAGCACACAACACATCACACAGCCTGAAGGCATCTTTCTGCTGAAAATGGGCTGTGGCTCCTGCAAGCTGGGATATTCACTCTGCCTTTGGTGTTACAGTAAAGAAGGTGAATATTTTGGAAGCCCATTCCTTGTTGGAGACTGTTAATATGTCATTGCTTTTGGGTGTAGTTAACATTTAGCTTTACTGCTGTTGCGCCAGGGTATGGGTATTTGTCAGGGCTGTGGCTATATTGTGAGATGTGTAGTAAAGGTTGTTTATCTAGCCGGGGCTTTTTAGTATGGTCATCTTGATGCCAGGACTCCATTCCAGCCTTCTGAGCCACAGTCTCCGGGTTTAAGTATTGATGGAGGAAGGGATCCAAAGAAAACAGAGTAATAAGCACAAAATTGCGAGTGAGAACATTTGGAGGCTTTTTCTGGTGACTCTTAGTGCTTATTCTTCTGTAAGCAGTTGCTTCCCAATGTAGCACAAGAACCATGGTAAATCAGATGTTATTATTAGAAGAATAACAATTTCTGAT
The DNA here is from genome assembly GCA_029692085.1 of Gymnothorax javanicus. Lineage (NCBI taxonomy): Eukaryota > Metazoa > Chordata > Actinopteri > Anguilliformes > Muraenidae > Gymnothorax > Gymnothorax javanicus. The sequence goes on along the minus strand of CM056203.1, from coordinate 63,692,849 downwards.
CGACATGCTGTAATGAAGCTCAGGGAAGGTAATAAAATGCTGTATTATGAATTATTAATGCTATAGTCGTAGTCGGCCTCCTTAAAAATGTCGTGTGAGAATGTCAGATACATGTAAAAAAAAAAAAAAAAAAAAAGACCTGAGTCACTTTATTTATGGGTACAAATACACTCTATTTTTATGTCAGCACTGTTTTTTAACATGACGAAAACAAAATGCGTATGAAAAAAAATCCAAGTCACTGCCATGCATAAATATTTTACGTTGTGGTTGCAGTTACCCTGCTTGTGGATGCATGCATATAAAAATGTTGCGGTATTTGAGAACTGTTTATTTATTATGATTGCTTTATTAAAAAAGAACAAATGTTTTTTTTTTTTTTTTTTTTTTCAAATAGAATCATTTCATGGATTTTAGAATAAGCCCACTGGACAAGAGCGATTAGAAACAGTCATGTCCGGAATCAGATACACTAGGATATATGGAACAAAAACAGCAAAAGCAGAAGTATGCATGCATTGATAATATATTGGGAGTGATGTGATTTTAGCCCGGAGCACACGGCTGAAGGCATAAAAAGCAAGCAAGACAGTGACACTCATCCCTCCCCAGCTCTGATTAAATAGTATCCCTGAGACATGAAGCTTGGGCGGGCAGTTATATTCCTAATGGCCTCTACTGCTCCTCCCCAGCCCCAGACCCATCTGGTGAAACACAGGGATGCTTTGTACTGCAGCTGCTGATAGAGTCTTTGATGTAGCCATTTTTGGGAAACTGAAAGTCTGGTCTGCTACCACATCAGCCAGAGCAGCGATACATGGTCGAAATGACTAAGAGCTAGCTGACACAGGTTGTAAATGATCTGCTCTGAACCTGAGAAGTACTGAAGTACAGTAATTATTATGCTAGCCACAAAAATATTAAAACAAACAATACCATTAGAAAAGGGGCTGAACCCCACATGGTGGTGTTCCAGGCCATTTCCTGAAATGTGACCAGAAATGTCCTAAATATCAGATGTCCTAAATATGGAAGCTTGAATGGAGATATATGTAAAAACCAAATACATACAAACAGTATATTGGCATTTATCACTTTTCTGATGTAATGTGATGGTGACTATGTTTTTAAATGTCCTTGATGTAATGAGTACCTATGGAGATTGATCATTTCTTCAACTTATTGTATTCAGAATGACAACTTTCTAATGGCTATCATACAGGTCAGCCTACTGTATTGCTATGTATCTGAGCACCTACCTTTCTCATGTTTTTCCTGTATTTATTATTTTTTTTAAAGTGCAACTGTGGAACGTTGGTAGGCTATGGCAGCTCCAGTACATTGGGCCTACAAATGTGATGTAAATCATATCGCAGTTTACTATAAACAAGCATATAACCATTATATAACTGTGTCCAAATCTGCAATCGATCGCAATGTCTTTTATAAGAATTATTACTCCTAAAATGTTAGAACTCAGGTTTTTACTTTTGTAATAAAGAGGCACCTCAGAGAAACGCATATCAATTCATTTATAAGCCATGAAAGTTCTGTAAACAAACTGAAATGGAGGCATCTGCCAGGTACATGGGTAAATATGAATATTTGCAGTTTTTTCTCTAGTACTCATTTTTCCTGTAAAATTGGGCCATGTCCCACTTTTAAAGCACGATATCTCAAAAACTAATGAGAATACAAGGCTGAAATTGTGCACACTGTCTTACTGGGCATAATGAATTATTTTATAGAGTATGGAGCAAATCTGTGATGGTCAGGCATGAGGCCTCTGGTGATTTCACATGGAATGACCCACATGTGACACATACACAGAATAAGTTCAACTTAAAAGGCAAATGCCTATGTAATCTGCTCTCAGATCTCACCTCAAGAAACAAATTTTCACCAGTGATGGGCTAGGGAATTGTTGACTGATAGTCGTGGATAGGCTGTTATTAACTATTCATCCAATTATAGTCCAAATTAAGAAAGACTAGGGTTGATTGGAGCACAATATTTAGCCTGTAAGAAATGATGGTATAGCAATGGCTGGCTTCTGCTCTTATGTCTTCTAAGACATTCTATTAGGCCTACATAAATGCTTAACTGTGTAAAACGAGGTTGGTTTGACAAGATAGCCAACAGACCATTTCGAAACGACAACTGTAGCTTACTGACTGTTAATAATTATAGAAAAGGCCACCTATCGGCCACAAAATTGAAACTTCCAGCCCAATATTGTGTTGGTACCCCTTGTGTTGTCAAACTGACATCCACTTCAATTCCCAGAGCCAGGGTTTCCCAGCAGAACATTTGCTAGAGCATGACGCTCCCTCCACTAGCTTGCTTTTTCTTTTTTTTAACCACTGAGCATCCAAGTGCCATCTCTTCCCCAGGTAAATGGTGCACACATATCTGGCCCATTCACGAAAAGAAAAGAAAACGGGACTCTTCGGACCAAATTACCTTCTTCAACTTCTCCTAGGTCCAGTTCAGATGCTTATTGTGGATGCTTTTGGAGGAAGACTGGGATTAGAATGAGCACTCCAACTGGTCTGCGGTTACAAAGGGCTGCACGCGGCAGGGTGCTCTGGTTTATGGGTTGTGACAAATTATTCACTTAAGTATCATCACAATTCTCTGCGGCTTGTGCACAGCAGCCCCATCGCTTTGGACCAGACGAGAAGGCTTTCGTTGCCCTGGTACATTGATGAGCCTTAGCCATCAAACATTCTGTCTCTGGTTCATGATTTGCCCTCCTTGGACGATTGTGTCAGTAGGTTCCCACCACTGCTGACTGGGAGCACCTGAGAGAGCCTGGCTGCTTCAAGGATTCGCTGACTCCCTCATCGGAACACAAAGATTTGTCTCTTGTTAAAGGCGCTTAGGTGCCATTACTTCCACATCCAACATGGCAATTAGCTTATGAGAACTGACTGCTTGCTTGTCGTCCAGAGACTATCTGGAGACCTCGATGTGCGCCGTTGTTACGAGAAAATCAACGAGGTTTGCTCCAAATGTGTATGGTTTTAATGTTTTGGCTCATTGGTGTATCTTGTTTATGATTTTAAAATAGTTGTGCACACCTAAAATTTTAAATTTAGCGAATGGTGGTGGCCTGCTCTCTGTTACATTTAAACGAATTTTGATTTGTTTAATAAAAAAAACTACATCCAACAAATTAGTTTTAATAGAAAAAAATCCCGTGGTAAAGCCCAAGTGCAAGCTGTCAGTCAAGAGATCAAGTGACGTGGCCGTAACCTTAGATTTGAAGCAATGTACAACATTTAGGCTGAAGATTCGCTGTTCAATAGTCAGATTGCTACTCTCGAGCTCCCTTGGAATTCGTACTGAATTCGTGCCTCAGCATTGTCTCAAATTAATTTTCACCGCGAATGACGAAGCACTGTTTTACCAACGCAAAATGCATTTTAGCATTTCAGACGCCCGGAAACAAACTGCCGCTACATCAATACCCTCAGCTGTATTATTGTAATCATACCGTGATTTCCAAACCAAAGATTGCTCATTCGTCGTGCAGTTACCGCCAACGGTAGTGGTAAAAGTAACTTGAAAGTTATTTTCTAGATCGTTCCATCTTTTAGCTGTTCGCCTATTATGCAATAGTATGGCGGCTGAATTTCCTTTAGTTCCTGGTTAATGCCTAGGGATGACGGGGTTGCTCGTCGATACAAAATGCCGGTCGTACTTTTCACTGTAATGTAAATTGTGTCTTAAATCGATGAACGTATAATGAAGGTATGGTACCGTCGCTATTGGCACGTAGGCAATAGTGAAGACTTCTACTTTAGTTTCAACATTCGTTTGAGGAGGGGCGTTATGAACCTGCTTCGGCACGCACTGATTTGCCCACGTATCGCTTTTCAAATGTCTTTAGCATTAATGCTAGTAAAATAAGAAACGGCCCTCATGCATGATTTTATGTGTAAAATATTACAGACTCAAGTGCTACTTAATCAACTTCGAAAAAACTTGTCACGGAACATGGAGTTGGTCTGAAGCAGTTCTGTTTCTCTCCCTCACCGGCCGGCGAAACACAGTTGACACACCTCCAGTGTCTGTTGAAAAAAAAAAAATGGAGCCAATCATCTATTACCTCCTCGTGGCAGCATTCCAGCACGGAATGTTTATATATGCGAATGACCAATAGGACTGAATGGAAGGCGGGGCTCACTGAATCTCGCCTGGCTGCACGCGTAGGGTGGGGGAAGGGGGCGTGGTTATCTTTTAGAGCAAAAAGCAAAACAATATTTTCTCCGACCGGCGGCTCATAGATTTTTAGGGTGGTAGAAAATCATATAGGTTGTGGTGCCACAAGTAAGTAGTCAAATTAAAGATAATCTTATTAAATGCATTTTAATTCTAAGACGTTCAGCAGCATAAAACTTTATAGAAAGCCTGCTATCTTTCTTTAGTTTCTATTTTCCTGCGCGATTATGAATTCCAAACGACTTCTCGACAAGTCTCCCACTGGGATAAGGGTCAATACTGCTCCGAGTAATACCGGTTACAACCATGGAACAGGGAACACCAAGAATTGTGTCAAGACTGTTGGAGGACTGGATTGTGGGGTAATACTGACATGCAAGAATGATCCTTCGTCGGGAAACTTTCTGTATACACTAATGTTGGACCATGGGACTTCGAAAGAATTTCCCAGTGAAGATGCCGCCCAGAAAGAGATTGCTGTGACAACGTCTAGGAAAGAAAATCAAATCGATTTTAAGAAAGTAAGTGACCTACTCGCTGACCAGTGACGTGTGAAATGTACCGCGCGAGGTGGCTTTTAAATTGCCGTTTAGAGGCAAGTAGTGTGAAGTGCAGCTAATATTTTTTTTTTACTGAGGGCACAAGCTTCTAAAAAATAATGGATTGGCTGCATATGTAACCTGAGTGTAGTCACTAATGTGTGTTTTTTTTTCCTCGCCCATTATAATCACATGAAATAATTGTTGGATGCCAACTTGTAGCATTGCGTAGTATCATTGGGCTTGTAGCCTCACTTATGCGGTCATCTTGTCTTTACTCACTTGCTAGTAGCTGGTGTCTGTTGTGGATGGGGGCCTACGCCGAACTTATTGGCCATTTAATAAAATGGCGACTGTCTGCACGTTCAAAGTTTAAAAGGAAAGGGTGCTGGGTCATCAAACTTATTCCTTCTCCTGTTCAGAAAACGTTGAGTCTCATGTTCAAAAGTAATCAGTCCGACTTTTGAAAATAATGGAAACGTTGCGAAAAGTGTGTCCTTTGTAAGTAATTTTTGAACACTTCAGGTAGATTTTCTGCACACTTCAATTGACATTGAAATAATTTAATTTTTTAAGGCAATGAGGGTGGTTTGAGTGGTGCTTGGAGTACGAGCTGTTGAGATAAGGGTGTCTCGAACAATGCTACGAGAAGAAATCTTTGGGCGCCGTCCTAAACAAAACTGTGATTGTATCAGTCGTTTGCGCTCTATATCATAACAGAGATAATTCGCAGTTGATAGAGAGTTAATTTTAATCGCGTAATCCGGTTGCAAATGGTTAAGCTTTAGTGTTAAACAGATGGAACGATGGGCACGCACGCACCACCTTCGCAGCTCCTTGAAGTCCTCCACTTCGGCCCTGTTTGCAGTGCTTGTTACCATTCGCTGCAGCGCGCGACACACCCCCATTTTAACCCTACACTCGCTGGATGTTTTGAAAGCCTAATGTAATTTCCTAAATCGCTTCCCGCCATCTTAAATTATTATTTCAGGATCGCATTTGCACGTCTATTCATTGTATATCCGCATTTCAGATTTGCCGTTTGGCCGCTTTGTCACAAATTTCTCCGGCGAAAAGAAATGAAGAACTCTTTAATCTGTGTCCCCATTTCATTGTAAATACTGACTGTCGTTCCTTTCCAGATTGGCAGTGGCAGCTCAGTGGAGGACAGAGAAACAGGGCACAGTGGCAGCATCCAGAAAAGAGGCAGCCCCACATATCGGCTGGTAGTCAATGGGAGAAGGCTTGATGACCAAACATATATGGAGGGGAAGTGCGTAGAGGAGTCAAAGAGGGAGCTGCTGTTGTTTGGCCATGATAACTCACCTGAGGAGCAATACCCACTCACCTCTTCGCACATCCCTGTTCCACGAAACAGGTATGCCTCATGTGGCGCTGCTGTGGTTTCTTGTTGTTACAGTGCTGTAGCAGTGCAAAAAGGAAGCTCAGAAGTTTGAGCAGTCACATGATTATGGATGATGAGTTACATGCATAACATACTATTACGGAGTCATTAAACAGTCTGTCAGCTGTCCTGTCCCCTTTATTATATATGACTACGGAAGTTGGGAAGGATCTAAACGGATACATTTTTACACTAATCACCTTACACCTTTGTCAATCCTGTCACACACAAAAATGAGCTCTTTTGATGTGCATGTGGAGATTGAAGTGAATGCTACCTGTGATATCAATGTTAAATGCAGGTATAAAGCTTATTTAGAGTAATAATTATTCAACATAATCTTGTCAGAGAATTTATGTGTTGAATTTCATCAACACTGCAGTCTTATGTTTGATTGAATTGCCTGGAAATGACAGTAGTTTGGAGCAGTCTGTTGTCAAGTCAACCTTCAACTTCTTTGGCCATCTAGTGTCCCCATGCTGTCAAAAGTTTGATGACATGATCTAAGTTGATGGAATATTAATACATGATAAAACCGCCAATTTACACGACTCAATCGGAACATGCTGAGCGTTTGTTTCAGTTCAGCTCAGGTTTACGATTTACCTTTTAAAATGAAACAGAAACACTTACTCAAGCCACATGATGATGGCACTAGCCCTCTAATGAACCCTGGTGCTTTGGAAATAAGCACTGATTTTTCATTAAACCGTTGCATTATCTGTTATCCTATGCGCAACCATAAGTTTGTTATTAGTGGAGAAGTGAAATTTTAAAGGAGGGTTTTTCATACCAGGCCACATACTGGAGTGCATGACGGTAAAAGCTCTGCTTGGTTATTGTTTTGCAGTGATATGTGGCCAATAGTTCTGGATTGTTACTGGTTGATAAGGTCAGACTGTCGCATGCACGGGCGTGTGCGCGCGCACACACACACACACACATACACACAGTCACACACACACACACAGATATACAATAAATACACAGAAACACAACCAAATATTACTGCTGAGTCATGGCTACATGGAGATGAGAGATAGTATCATGTGACCAATTCTATGATAATAAGGTGACTGGCTCTTCTATATGTTTGTTTGCCATTATCATTTGATTCTCAATGGAGAAGAGAACATGAAAGGTGACATGATTTGGGCCTTGGATACGTTATTGCGCTGCGAGATCTTGCAGCAATTCACCAGCATAGGGCTTTTGACATCTTGTATCATGATTGATGGTTAGTGGAGTATCCCTTTCCTTTTTGCTGTGGTTACCGAAGTAATTTCCTTTTCACACTGAAAGTATGGCTCGCATTGTCTCTGAATCCAGGTGATTTCCTTCTGCTTCTCTTCTAAATTGGTATACTGTATGCCAACTAAACTAATTGGCATGTTAATAATTACTGTATCATTAGCTTCCGAAAACGGTATTATTCTGTTGTTAACATTTTAAGAAAACTTCGAAAATGAAAGAAGAATATGCTATAAATCTGATTGAATAGTCTCCCTAGGATTTTTTTTCTTTTTTTTTTCTTCTTTTTTTTTTTCATAAAATTATGTATCAACAAATTATATACCTACAAGTTAATCCTGAACCTGGTATGAAATGTGATTGTTCAGTTGATTGTACAAGTTCTCAGAGCACCTACTGCACCTCAAAGTGGTGCTTATATTCCTTTACGGACATTGTGTTGGTATGTGTTGAATACATCAATGGCTCTCACACAGAGTTTGTGTATATCAGGTGTACACATTTGCTATCCTCATTAACCTGCTTGAAAGAGAACCTATAGCCCAATAATAACTGAGCAGTTTTTTGCCGTTTTCACCCAAAATAAATCAAATGAACAAAATTGGCTGTTTTGTTTTTTGAAGTACTAGGGAAGACCTTCACAAAGCCATTTAAATTGTTACTCTGTCTTACTTAGTTTTGGAGCTCTGATACAAAATACACCAATTTTGTAACTCCGCTACTGCGTGACCTGGCCCATATCAGGTGTACACATTTGCTATCTTCATTGCTTGAAAGAGAACCTATCTATAGCCCAATTATAATTGAGCAGTTTTTTGGCATTAAGCGATGTGTACCTGAAGTTATTTTGATCTGTTCTGACATTTCAATCAGTTCATTTAGTGTATCGGCTCAAGCTGTGGGTGGTGAATTGGAAAAGCTTTTGCTTAAGCTCATCCTAGGCTACTTCCAGCTGTCCACTCAAGGAAGAGGAATATAAAAGCTTCTGAGCAGATGTACTGAAGTGATTTCCTCAAACAAGTACAAAAGCTAGCTTAAAAATTACTGGTGGGCCCTAATGCTTAGTTCCCACTGTCGTGCGCTCCGTTACGAACGCCACGATTGGCCTTTCGTAGCTGATCGTGGAAATTCTCTGAAGCTGCTTTCACACCGGACGCGAAGCGAATTTTTCGCACGACGGATTACATTCAAAGTCAATGCAAAGACGCGAATACACGCGTTTCGCGTGTATTTGCGTCTTTGCATTGACTTTGAATGTAATCCGTCGTGCGAAAAATTCATTTCGCGTCCGGTGTGAAAGCGGCTTAAAATTTCAGGTTTGGATACGAGGTGATGCGATGATCACGATCAACAATTAATTGTGTTGATCGTGGGAAATTTTTGAACCGTCCATAACTTTTCTACGATTAACATGATTGTCACGTCTGACCTCAAGATCTGATAAGATCTGATAGGATCACCACGATCACTCCAGGATTAAGACCACGATTTCAATCGTGCCGCGAATCGTGATAGTGGGAACCTAGCATAAGGGGATATGCTGACTTGCGCTGATAAAAGGAAATGAGTTGTGCATGCTCTTAATTTATTAAATCATGTGAACACCTTTCACAGATAGGCAAATTGTCATAATACTCTTGTATCTTGGATCATATGTCAAAAAATGCCCACAGCACATTGGTAATACAAAAAATATTGGCACCCCCACCACCTGTCTAATGTACTGAACATTTTTTATTGGCATTTTATGATCATATCTCTCCATCTGAACCTACATCCGCACAACATCTGCTACTTCTACTTCTCTGGTATGGTGGGATTGTATCCATATTAATAAAAATGCAGGCAGCCTGTCAGTAATTTATACCTCTTATTGGAAATAAGGCTCCTAATAGCACCAGTGGTTTGGTTATGGAGCTGGTACCATCCCATTGCAAAATAAATTGTGTAAAACTGTCCCTTTGCGTAAGCGTACCTAATATGTGTGCATATTGCCCCCGGTATGTGCATACGCTTCCTTGCTTTAGTAATGAAGGCAGCCATTATTTTTCTGCTGCGCTGTTTCCCTCCAACAATCCTTGCTCATAAAGACACTTGTAGACGGCTTGCACAACAGGACCAGTCATGAAAGATTGGATTTACGATTGCTGACCTTAAAAAGAGGTACCCACTGCTATTGGTGTAGAGCTGTAAATGAAAGCAGTGTGCTGCACACTTGGTGAGCGGATGGTAAATCGCTTTTATGTATGCAATAAAGGCACATGGGTGAGTTTTTTTCAATTGTCGAAGTAATCTTATTTCTTTATTTTGGTGAAAACTTTTGGAATCGCTTACTGAGTACAAATGTAGTGCTGCAAGTTCAAACTTGTATTTGAGACAAATATTAATATTTATGACATTGGCTATCAGAAATTATGACTTTGCCTGGTAGATAGGATTGAGTACATGTTAGCGGGTAGATTTACAATGTTGGGCGTTAACAGTAGATTTGTAGTGTAATCTCATACTGGGGACCATTCATTTCTGTGCTTGTCCTGATTGTAGGGTTGCAGTATGTGACATGTGAACAAGTCCGGGCAAGTCTAACCTAAAATGTTAATGTGGTCACCTCACCGTCTCGGAGCTTCATGTGCACAAAGGAGTGCATTTCTGTTGTATCCTAATCGTAATGTGTGAGACTTTGATTGTGAAAGACGGTCTCAGAATGGCACAGAGCTTCATTCAGTATTTTTGTGTCTAGATTATCAACGTTTTGTGAATTGGAGCCCAAAATGCCAGATCAGATCCTAAATCCAGCAAATATTTGATCCAAGGTGAGAAGGCTTTTGATCGGGCGCTATAAAAAAGTTGATAGATTAAAAATTGGATACAACCAAAAGCTTCTCCCACTGAGGGTCGCGGAGCCTGGAGATTTTGACCCCCCATCCCCCAACTACATCTGAGGGATATCCAGAGAGGTAAAGGTCACTGAACCCCCCTCCTCGTCTTGGCCCTTAATCTGGAACTCATTCACAGAGAACTGTTCCCCCCAACCGCATGCACATAAACTGAAAAAGTGAGACCCCCTTCCTGTCAGCTGTGCATGTGTCTCCAATCTGTTTGGTCACACCCAGCTTTCGTTAAAGATACACACTTTTCTGTGTGTTTTATCTATCTATCTTCAAGTGCTATTGCTATTGCCTTAGGGCTTCCATGTGGCACACACGAATGTCTGTCCGCACGTAGAAGAACGTGTCGTCAGTGTAAAACCGCTTACCAATTATGCGATGACACAATTGGGAGTACAAAAGCACAGGATTCAAGACAGGCGGCGAGCGCGAGAGTACGGTGGCTACGTGAGTGTTCCTGTGTGAGGGAACAGACTGGATACACGGTGTACCGATTTGATGAGCACACGGCTCGCTCAGCGTCCGCTGGTGCCTGCCCACTCACACTCCGCCCCCCCCCCCCTTTTTTTTTGGAGCAGAGAAAAGAAGCATACATATTCACATATATTTATCTGCAAGTCAATCGGAAATCCCTGTTATTCCTTCTCACTTTTAGGAACTGCTGAGACAGTTATATTTTTGGTGTAGAATGTGTTGTAGCAGAACTGTATACTTTAGGTGTACATTAGCCTTGTTATCAGTTACACTGCTTAGATTCATTAATAGTGTAAAACCTCTAATTAGGTTTTTAAACCTAATCGAAACCAAAAATTGTGTCTGAAACTTAAAATGCATCTTTAAAGTGTGTTTGTAAAGTTGTGAATTTACAGCTTGCATCAATGGAAAGGAACAAAAACAGAATCAGTATGATACTAATGTTGTTTGGGTGCAGAAAATTCACACTATACTTTCAGTATTTTGAGGCTTTATTGCCTCTGGTGCTGTGTATTGCATATTAATGCAAATAGCAGAAGTCAGCACATTTTGATTGTCCTCTTAACTCAGACCATTAGAACTTGGTACTAGCACTGATGATTGTGGAGTAGATAAGCATTGTATGATCGGTGGCTTGAAGATTTAAGGCTTGATCATTCCAAACAGCTTTTTTGAGATTGTTTCACCGGAACACTTTCTTTGCATATTATCAAGTATTATTTTTAAATATTTCCTTCCAATAAATAAATCTTGTCTTAAATTTGTGTTGTAACAGTTTGAGTACCTTAGATAAAATCAGCCATTGAGTACCTAAATACTTTTATGCAGTTCAATAAAAACTGGGAACAGAAAACCGGACCTAGATTATTTACTGTTTTAACTTTGGTGGAGAATAATTTTCACCTAAAAAAAAAAAAAAAAACAAGACCAATCATTTGATTTAAAATTGGCTCTAAAATTTTTTGAGTTTTCCTCCTAAAATACTGAATTGAAGAAAACATGTGCTCTGAGGTTTGGCAGTTGATATTGAAATTGATTCATTAAGCAAAGTCGGGGCAATCCATGCTCCTATTCAAACACTCTTTACTATTATCTTACATGCTCTTAGTAAATAGTAATTCTTGCAAATGGATGAACATCATGGGTAATTGATGAGGTGGCTTGTGAAATCTGTGAGTTTTGAATGTTTTTAAAGGAAGTTTCTCCAGTATTGTTTTGCAATGATGGTCGTATGAAGGCATCTCACATTTGAGGTGACCGTTAACTGAGACATAGCAGACATTTTGGGATGTTTTAAAAGGCATCAGAAGGCAGGAAAGTACATTCTAGCCAAGAACTGGACTGGGAAAACAAAATAATTTGGCTATTCTTCTTATGTTCTGGCAGACTTGCACTAACGTTTTGTTCTAAAAGGAGCTGATGGGTTGGAGAGTTTGGCTGAATAATTTTGGCGCATGTTATAATAAGCTCACTGTTGTTTTGGTTTTTTTTTTTTTTTTTTGTTAAGTTCGTGTGTATTCTGATATGGTAGTTATGGTCTCACTTGACGCTTGGATGCGCATTGTGCCTTGACAACTACCTCAGGCTATGTCTTGTTGGTGAAAGTATTTTTTTGTATGTGTATGTGTGCTTGTTTTTGTTTTTTATGGCTGCTAAAACAATGGAATTTCCCATTGGGATGATTAAAGTATATCTATCTATCTATATGTAGTTTGTGTCGCACTGTCCCTCGGGGTTGATGGTTTCGAAGATTTGGCTGAATAATTTTTGCCTATGTTATAATAAACTAACAATTTTTTTTAAGTTTGTGACTATTCTGATATGAGTGTAGTTTGTTTGCACTGTCCTCCAAAAGTCTTTACTTTTAGCATCAGGTCTTTACTTTTAGCATCACTGTGTCATTTATCAGCATTGATCTGACAGATCATTGATCATTTGCTTTTGTTATAAAATTTTTCAGGAAGTAAAAAAATTCTTAAAATAACCAAGGAACGAAGCAACGTAGTTCCTTCTTGGTGTAATATATTCTGTCAGCCCTCTATTCTTTATTGGCTTCTGTTTAAAAAAACATGAAGTCAAAGATGATTGTAGACATTTAAAAGATTGTCTCAGTGGTTAATCTGTTCATGAGTCTCTCGCAATCTTTTGCCTATTACGGGAAGCTGTGAAACCAGTGAATTCCATTCTATTTCTATTCTGGAGATTAATCATTGCAGTAAATTGAGGAATTCTGGTTTACAGCAATAACCATGGTTTGATGAGGTGATTATCAGATAAATAAAAAAGTTTTGGCTTGTTTTATGAGCGGTGAGCCATTATTATGTGATTGTGAGATTTCAAGTGTGCTTCAGCATCATTTTGGACAAAAGAGCAAGTGGTGTTTCGCAGGAACTGAGCTGATCATTGGCAATTGGTGCTCGATTCCTTGTTTCAGGAATTAACTTGATAGGCTGTGTGTGAATATGTGCTTGTGCGTGTGTGTGTGTGTGTGTGTGTGAGTGAGAGAGAGAATGAGAGTGAGAGAGAGAGAGAGAGAGAGAGAGGTGGGGGGAGAGAGAGGAAGGGAGGGAGGGAACACTTCTGAGGGGGTGGATGAGTGAATGAGCTGGCCTGAGTTTGGAGACCTTGCAGTTTCCAGCTGGAGTATGTTGACCCAAACCTGGCTCCTGGCCACACAGCACTCTGACAGCGAGAAGAGACATGCTGTGTCCCGGTTAAATAGGAAATGTCTTGTCCTGTGCCATGGAATGCTTTACGAGTCCCGTAACCACACTAATGTTCTTACATTATCCACCATGGTTACTGTTGTTACAGTTACGAGAGCTGTAAGCTCTCAGACTTGTCCTCCATATTGAGGCATTGTATGATAGCTGATTAAGCCAGTTGCATCAGCCCTTCCTCTGTATGCATTATGTCCTCATTTTAGTCCTCTTTTCATGCTTTGCTTTGAAGCCTGTATGACTGCTTTGGCTTATTCTACTGGGAGGTTATTAAAAGGCTTTACTGTGCATTTGCTGCATACAGTATGTGGTTTGATGATTTATTTGTTTGTGTGAAATGCTTCTCACTGTTTTATGGTGTTCAGTTTCAGGCACTGCCATCACTGTGCATTGCGGATATGTCTATGCTTGTGCGCTTTTGTATTGTGGCTCTGTAGACTGTGGACACAAGCACGGGAAGTGGCCAGTAGTATGCTGACCAGGCTGTCATGTGTTAGTATTTTCAAAACTTCTACTAGTGCCTTCGGGCATCAGAACTGCCAGTTCTCATAATGAATTAGCCATTTTACTCGATCGTTGGGAGGCTGAAGGGTCTGGTGTTGACGCGAAGAAGACCATTTGCATTAAGGGTCCTTTTTATGAAACTGTCAGGAGCACTAAACACCGCCCTGTTGGTTTTTAGATTTATAATATAATTGGCTGTTTGCTTGTTCCAAGTACAGTGGAGAACTTGCCACAGTTCTCCTGTAGACTTACTGTCTCATTTGCCTCCGTCTCTCCAAGTAATCCCTGACAGCCTTGATGATGTTGAGATCAAGGCTCTTTCAAGCCAAAATCAGCCTTCATTAATGAAATATAAACATTATCCATAAAATTGCATTATTTAATTCATATCATTTGCCTCAAATGTGCTTTTGCTGCAACAACAACACTCTGGAAGACGAAGAAACAAAATTTAAGACTACATTTAGATTTAAACAAAATCTAGCGTGCCTCTAATCGTAGCACCATTCTGAATAATTGGCAGACTGGCTCAGTAGCCTTTAAATAGCTTGATAAATTTTTTAATGGACTTTGTCACCACACATTGATTCTGTGTTCATCCTTTTACCAAATGACTGCAGATCGAATTGGGAATAGGAATGATACTCTTGGATTGGTCGATCAGAATGCAGGGAAATTTGCGGATGGTTAAATTCACGAAGGTCCTTGAAGTGAATGTGGGTCAATCTTGTCTTTTCATTTGGACTGTATTATGCCTTGTGGTCCTTGTGCTTGTCACCTCTTCCTTACATGTGATCTTGTAAAACCAGAACTTGCGAATTGGAAACGTATGTGGCCTCCTTTTTTTGGAAAGGGATGAACTACCTCTTGGGCAATCATTTTCTCAATATTTTGCATGTGTAATGCATAGATTTCAACTTGAGGTGGTGGAATAATACCTCCAATTGATTTTTTTGTCAGAATTTGCATGTTTTAATTACTTCCTATGTATGATGTGGAACCGACTGTAATGCAACTTAAAAAATGAGGCTTTTCCCAGTAGCCTATCACAGCCAGTGCTCTGATTTATATATGGTGGTATCAGGTCGGATTTACAGCAAAAATGCAAAGGAAGTGACGTTATGCGCGCTCCTTAGTGCCATGCCTCTCTCCCGCGTAACGACAAAGTTAGGGACTTCTCTCATTTCTCTCGCTATCGTTTGGTGGGAAGAATGTAGTGTGCTAACATGAAGAAACGACATGCGGCATCCCCGATGTTACAGAATCCAGCACAAAGTCCAGCATGCTTTCCTCATTCGTCTAGCTAATGTTTGTAAGGAAATTAAATCAGCTAATGTGAAGAAACGTCTGGCGGCATGATTAGCAAGGTCTGGCCTACTAGACTGCGACTAAAACGGTCACATCGCAAACTTTTTCTTTTTTGAAGGTGAAATTTCTGATGGTCGCATTTCTGCGGGGGTCCACCTTGCTGGCTGGCGCTTCCACACACTGACAGGGAACGCTTTTTATTTGGTAGATTTTTTTTTTGTTGAAGTGCTGCATATTAAAATATTTTTTCCTTATTTCCCATGCAATTGGAGCGACCTGATATAGCGCGAAACTGTCTGTCGTAAATCGGGAGACGAGATGAACGAACGGGATTTCTTATAGACGTCCACACTTCCGGTAATAAGGCCATGTCGGAATGCGACGAGCTTTGCGCAACTTTGCAGTAGAAAACCATCGTGGATACACCGATATGAACATGAAAAATACCGCAAAATTCAAATACACGCTAAATTCAAGTCAAAGCCGGAGTCGACGCCTTGGAACTAAACGCTCTAAATCACAATTATATTAGCTTGCGTTCGACCGCGCGCGGATATGGGCGGACGTTCACCAGTCTACATTCTGAGCTTTGACCCGTCATTATCGATGATCACATCCGCCTTGCGATGCGCTGTATTGGATATCGGGTCGCTCCAATTGACATGGATGCTGCACCTTAGTCTTATAATGGCAGGTGTTGTGATGGAAACTATCGCATCAATAATGAAGAGTGCCTGGCCTCACATCTTTTTCCACCTCGTTCACTAACTGTTTGCATTATCCGCAAAACTAGCCATGCTGTCATTTTGTAGCCACCTGGTTAAAACTAGACAAATTGTGGGTGAAAGAGTCCGCTAGCTAAGGTTGACCTATCATTGCCATTGAATATAGTCAATGTGTCACACAACGATAATGTGTTTGTTCAACATCACTAGCCTATACTGTGCCATCTAGGAAACTGATGAAAGCATTAAGCTTTGTAAATCTAATTAAAAAATTAACATCAGTCAAACTATAATAACAGTATAACTTCACTTACTTCATCAATCATATTTATGCCACTGGTCAATCACGTTCCGTCTTGTCTCTTTTCTGGCCCATGACCAGGGTACTTGCTATTACTGACAGAGTGCGAGCCCGAGCGCAAGCCACAGGATACTGGCTCCAGTTCACTTGTTTGTAATAACAAAAAATTTCTCGAAGTTGCACATAGTTGTTTTAATTAAGCTGAGTTATTTCCTTTCACTTTACAGGGTTTTGGTTACAGGATGGCTCCTTTGGCAGAATGCGCATTACCATTTTCCATTTTCTTGCTGGATGATTCTCAGTTTAATTTCTTGACCCATGACTAAAGAGATGACACTGCACATTCTATCCTCAAAAGGCACATTTTTACGCTTCACATCTGTTTTAGTTTGTCGCGGAATCATTACAGTTCTTATTTCAGGGGGCAAAGGTCTGTTTTTTTTTTTTTTTTTTTAATAAATAAGTAAATAAATTGGGGTCAATTTAAACATCCTTGGAGAATTCTCTAGAATGGTACAGGGATTTGTTTCTGTTTTTTGATTAAGTTGGTGTCAGAAGCACGTATTTAGGTGCATAATGGCACAGGCATATTGGATGTAATAGGAGACCATGCTCACAGTGATGAGCTGTGAAATATTTTCAACTATGTATAATGTTAGTCATTTTTATTCACTCATTCATTTGACCTAATTTTTCACGATAGCATACAGTGGTTGAATGTACAAGTGCACAGAGTACAGTGTTAGAAAACAGAAGTGTAATATTCAGGAAACGAAAGCTAACTATGTATAATGTTAGTCATTTTTATTCACTCATTCATTTGACCTAATTTTTCACGATAGCATACAGTGGTTGAATGTACAAGTGCACAGAGTACAGTGTTAGAAAACAGAAGTGTAATATTCAGGAAACGAAAGCTAACCATTAGCGAGGATGACTAATCAGCAAAGATTAGGTAGGATTTTTGTGGCTGAGGTTTATGCTTCTTGTGTTTAGACGGGGTACCAATTTAATAAGAGGACACATCCATAGTGCTCTGATGTTAGTTCAAGCTTTTTTGTACAGCTTTGGGGGGGGAAAAAAACCTAAACAAAAAGCTAGTGCTGTATAAAGCCAGGGAAGCAATTACGGTTGTTTGTTTGTGTTTTTTAGCCTGTGTGGCTCTGTTGTCAGTGGTGCTTCAGTCTCCTGCTGTTGTCATTCTGAGGTTTTGTACTGGTTTAGGCCGGCAAAGATCCCCTCACTTAAATAATGTAGGCCTGTGTTTACTGTGTACTGTTCAGGGTAATTGTACGCCTCCGGGGAGAAGGCGCGAGAGAGAGGGAGAGGGGAAAAATGGACCACATTTTCTCAAAATAAAATACCGCTGGAATCTATTTGGGACCCTGTGCCCCAATGCAGAAATGGTACCCGAGAAATCTATCTGTCCCATAATGTGCAGCAGCTATCAGATGTTTTGAATTTCTTCTTTTTTGTTGTTAATGGACATAACTACCAGCTGCCACTTTCTCCAGTTTCACCTCAGCCTTTAAAGCAGAGGTTGGGTGAACACTTGTTGTCTAGTCTCACTGGAAAGCAAAGCGGAAGGTTTTTTGGAGAATGGTGGCGTGGGTTTTTGTGTTTTGTTGGCCTTGTACAAGTAAGAATTTGTGGTGTTCCAGGATCCTCTTTCTGCAAGCCATGTTTTACTTGAACAGCATGCTCTTGGATGATACCCCAGCATTTTGGTTTTAGGCTAAATGCTTTACATGGTACACATTTCTCAACGCTCTTCATCGACTCTCAACATAGGCTCTGGGGTCTGCCAGTGTATGCTGGTTTTCATTCCAGCCTCCACTGCAGTCACATTTTAAAATGACTGTTAATCTGTCTTAATTAGGTTTTGTCATGATGGAAGGGATGGTTTGCCATATTTAGCCCCATTGTTCAAACAGGTATAGCTGTACGCCATGTAGGATAAAAATTGTGCAAAAAGGCCATGCGTTTTTAACAACTGGAATTAAAGATGAATCAATAGGGTCCTAATTGTGTAGCTTAACATGTGACTTTTTCCCCTCCTGTCTAATGCACAGTTGATGTGTTATCATTTGCCTCGTCTTTTAATTTTTCAGTAATTTCCAAAATTAGCAAATGGCTATTTTTCACCCCCCATTTGTCCACATCAGTTTAACAGAAATGCCTTCATTTCATCAGCTACGATTCATGCAATAAAAAAAACAAAATTGCAATATTCAATATTCTACAAAGTTAACATTGCTGTCTTCAAGGCAAGGTTGCCTATCTGCCATCATGTGCCTGAGAAGGGCATGTAATTTTAATTAACAAGAATATTGCAGTTAAGAAAAATTAACCCCTTGTAGAAATTTTGAAACTGTGAAAGTGGTTGGAACCAACCCAGCATACGCTAGGGCTCCCCAGGGCTTATTTTGATATCCACTGCCATCAGTGGCGCTCCAAATAGCCCTATGTAATTGTTGGAATTTTTGGTGTTCATGGATACACATTTATCTGTGAGGACATTGTTTCATTGGAACAGTATGTTCATGGATAATCTTCCAGCGTCTGGGGTTTTTGTGGGATACAGTATGCTGTAGTACTCCAAATAGAGCATCGATATTAAAACCACTTTCACAAGTCGTTGCAGCTTACAGACTTTGTGAGTCACTGTGTGTTTGTGTTTGTATGTGTGTGTGTTGAGGGGCGGCAATGCAGTTGCAATACCGAGTCATAATGTCACACTTAAACAGGGTCATGGTATTAGCCCTGGTTCTGGGGGAGAATTCAGAGGATTAACCCCTCATTAGTTTTGGTTCCATGTTTTCCCACTATCGCGTTTTTATTTCACGTCCTGTGATGAAGCTCGTGAACATTAAAAACCAAAAAAAAGTCAATCTCAGCAAGTATGTTAGTCTTGTAAAGCCTCATGTCCAAGTGACGATATGGAAAACAGTAATAAAAAATGAACGCTTTCATTATTAAATCATCTCTGACCTGTGTTGAATTGAAAACCAAGATAGACCAGATATTTAATATGTTGCCTTACAAAAGTCTTTTTTTTTTCTTGGAAATACGGGCTCTTTCTGAATTCCATGTCAGCAACATCTTCTTGAAAATTTAGAGCAGTGGCACTATGAAAGTGGTAAAATGCTTAAAAAAACAACAACTGGTGAGCAGGTGTTGAACGAGTAATGCTATCTAGCGTGGGTATAAACCATGAATTTACGAAAGGCCGAGTTGTTTACAAACAAGGTTGGGCAAGGCTTGCTGCTTTACAAAAAAGTGCACTATCAAATAATCCAACACTTTAAGTACAACGTTTCTTAAAGCGCTTTTAAAAGTATTTTGGCATTTCACCCGCTACAGTGCAGGATATTGTGGAGAAATATCTGTGAAAGGGAAATGACCAATGGTGGGGCTCATGGTCTGCAATCATTCATAACGCACTATATGGAAAACCTACATGTTTCTGTGATGGATATGACCAGATAGCTCAGGAATATGTTGGAAATCCATTTTCTTTAAGCACCATTCATCTATAGCTTAGGATGATTTGGAAACCCCTGCTTTTTTATAAGCAATTTTCATTCCATCCAAATGTTTTTGGAAATGATGTTGTATTTAGACTTCGGATCTGTTTCTGTTACTTTTTCTAAATTCTGCTGATAAGATGATATTTCACTTGTCATGCAAACAGTTACTCAAACCAAGCTAATGTTTCATGCTTGAGATAAAGATTTTTGTCTTATTTCAAGGTTGAAACACATTTTAAGACAGATTTTTTTTTTTTTTTTTTTTGCTAAGTATAAGCAGGTATGCTGACATGTAGGTGGTCTCAGAGTAGAGATATCACAGTTGTACTGTCACAGTAACTGTCTCAATTGAGGTAACTAGTATCTCTTGATGCTTTGGTATAATGGAGTAAGATGGGATTGTTGTTTTATTTATTTTTTGGTTTTATTTGTGTTTTGGTCATTCCTTGGCTCATTTTGCTCCGTTCAATGCATGAGGAATAAAGGGCTTTCCGTTTGGCGTAAACGACTTTGTTCCCGTTCATGTAGTAGTAAATGGGGCTTTTTACCTCCGCCAAACGAAGTTGGCAGGAGGTTATGTGATCGGTGCCGTTTGTTTGTTTGTGAGTTTGTGAACAAGATAACTCAAAAAGCAATGAACGGATATCTCTGAAATTTTGTGGGTGGGTCGCAATTACATCAGGGATGGACCCTATTGATTTTCACCGCGATCAGTGAAACAATATGGCCGCCACGGCAGCTATCTTGAAATCATATGACACGTGGTTACTGAACTCTGCTTCCACTCGCCAAGATTTGGACTGTGCTGCCTTGGCGGAGGTTTGCACTCTAGGAGTGCCTCTAGTAATGAACATGAGTCTTTGCTCAAAAAAAGTCATCCTTTATTTTTTAAGGCTCTTACTCCAGCGGTAAGAGCATTTTCTCGTCATAGTTCCACGATATCTCCAGGAATCTCAAGTTTTAGGCATGCAGTCTTTGTGACCAGGGTGTTTTGAACGGTGCTATCAGTGTTAGAAGAAATGCAGCCTTTAGATGAAAGAATGTACCCTAATTTTGATGTACTCATTGTCAGTAAGATCATATTCTAGAATGACTTGTATCTTTTTATTGCATTGTTCTCCATTAAAATTATTATTTTTTTGAGCATCTCATTTATTTTTAACAGTTAAAATGGTCACCTCCCTCTCTCCATTTACTAGCGTGTGCGTGATTCCCCAACAAAATTTAAAAACATATATATTGGTTTTTGTTCTGTAGATGACGTGTCTAACTGTCCTCTGAGTTCATTGACCTCGAGTTCGATCCAGTTTTGCTTTTGAAGGATACCAATCTATTTATAGCAGGTTCTTCAGAGGAATGTGCGTAACCTCTGACCTCAGAGACTTCAGGGTTCCCTGTCCCTTTGACAGATGGTGCATGCCCCATTGCTCAGCTTATTCCGAACCAACTCGGCCAGTCCTAAGCTCCGCAAACTTCTGACTCCTGGGAAGAATTTCTCACTGATATCTCCCATAAGGAACATTTCTCAGGCAGTTGCACAAGCCATAAGAATTCCTTCACAGTGCAAGTATTATCCCATGGATATAGCTTTTCTTTATGATAAAGACCGCATCATTTTACTTCATCCATCTAACCGTGCTCAGGATCATCTTTTAAAAGGGAGTGGGATCACACTCATTGTGAGTGAAAGATGCCTGCTTTCGGATGACCATATAAGCCATCGGGTGCCGTCCTGATCACGTTGAATCCTGAAGAAGATATAATCCCCCGAGATCCCCAGAGCCGTACGGGATGGAGTGGTAGCATTCCATCTGGGGATTCAGACTTTAGGAGGGAGCTTGATCTACAGGGAGAGTCAGCGTTGATACGTGCAGTCGCGAGCGAGCAATAGAGAACATTCTGTCTCACCCCGAGCCCGTACACTTCCGGCCCCTGTCATGTTGTGTCATAAATCGCCTCTTTTCTTTTGTGTCTGCCATGCTCCTCCCCTCCGCCTCTCTCGTCTCTCCGCTGAGCAGACCGCAGCGGCAGCACGTATATTTTACTTTAGCCCCCGCTGTTGCTCAAAGCAGTTCGGGAGAGCCCCTGCAACTGGGTTACAAGTTCACAGTCTGGGTCTGAAATTGTTCACTGCAAATTCGGTTAATCAAAATCAACGCGTTTTTGAAATGCAACATTCCCTCTTTGAGCAATACCAAGCAGAAATGATAACGAAGCCTAGATCTGTTACGGCAGCGAAGTCTATATATGATCCCTCTATTTTACATGATGGCCTAATTTACCTCATCACTTCATTGCAAAAGATTGCTGACTGATTAGTAAATATCCTTGTCATATTTATTGAGACATTGATGTACAACTTGTAAATAGTATGGCATTAAGTCATATTACTTGTTGATTAGCTAAATGTCTCTTGGAGTTTGATTGGAATTTTTTGCCTTGAATGCAGCTGAGAGATCTTTCTGGTAGAGTTACTGTAGTTATCCATTAACTGATCCCTCCAACTGTATTTGCAATGTTTAATGAATCAGAAATGTGGTGGGAATCATACTTGCTTTGCTCCAGGTTCCTTTTGTATTCTTGTAAATATCAGACCTGTACTTTATTTCTGTTCTGAGAAGAGAAGCAAGTTTCCTTTTACACATTGGAAAAAGTGTTGGTTGTGAAAAGAGGGAAAATGTATGCAAGTAGTGCAGTTTTAGTATAAAAGTAATTTTGGCAGACTTTTCCTGCCCTGGTCACTGGTGGTGATAACAAGCTTGCTACTCACTCTTGTACCTGTGAACAACTGCATGCCATCGCGGTTTAGTGTATTAGTGTGTTTGCACTTTATTAGGAATTTCAGTTTTCTCTCAACTCTAATGTTCACCCAGTAACCAGCGGTTATCAGAGCGCTCTTTATTTGCTCTTGCCATGTGGCTATTCAGCTGGCTCCTTGGCCGCGGGGCAGGAATAGAACAACAAAAGACAACATGAAGTTACTTTAATGTCACACTAACTGCTGCCATTTTTGCTTTTTAAAATGTCAAGAGATGCTGCCTGTTGATCAATGAAAAAGAGGAAGGAAGGAAGGTCTTGGGGTTTAGCTTTGCTCTGTTGAGCAGCTAACGAAGCTCCTTTCTCTGGTTTTTGCAAGCAGCCAAACTTTGGGACATCTCCGGTTTAATTTGGAGATGGACTGTGTATGTTCACAGAAGTCTCATTCAGTTCCTCAGTTTTTGTATGCATATTCCGGAAGATATGTGTTAGATGTCTGGCAGTATCTTCATTGTGACTACATTTGTGCACAAATGGGCAAAAATGTTGTCCTTCTTTACTTGCCTTTCGGACTGGTGAAAGACTCATTTGAATCATGTGCAGAACATTATCATGAGAATTAAAGTAAGTGCAGTAACTTTTAAAATAGCATGCACTTTTGAATATTCCATGGATGTGCTTCCAAACCCATTGGGTTTAGTCCCAATCCTATTAACAGAACAGCAAGGTTTCTGTTAATACTTATTCCCTTTTCGATTAGCTGTGGCTTCTGTCTTGCTTTTATTCCTGCAAAATGAACCACATTAATTGTGAATAAATTGCGCACAAATTCCTCCCAAATTCCATACTATTAATATAGATTTAACTGCAAGCTGAGGCTTGCTGTGAAACTATGAAATATTTCATAAGGATTTATGAACTTTATTTCCCTGCTGATTCTTCCTTATTAAAATTGTTCCCACTTCCTCTTACTTAAGTCGGCACCATTCAAACGATTCTGATCACGTTTGTGGTGTGCTCTGCGTGTGACGCTCTGAAACTGCCTCTACGGCCTTATTTTATCAAAGTTTGTTTTTTTTTTTTCGTTCCATTCCTCAGGCTGGTAATAATGTTGATCAGCTTTGGTCTCCTCTGTGCTTGTCCTAGCTTGAGCTCTTTGTATCGCCACTGGAGCCTCAAGGTTGGTCTTCGTAGATCATCACACTGCGATTGTGCAGCTTGCTGTATAGCTGCTAAGATTAGCTCTTTAGATCTGAACACCGATAATGCAGCTTGCTGTACATCGTCCTGGATTAGCGCTTTTCATCACCGTAGTTTAGTTGTATTGTGAGAGCGTGCATGGCCGGGTGGTTGGATCTCCAGGGCACTGCGGAGCGGAGGCTAAGGCACAATTGGCTGTAAACAGCGGGGGCTGGGTGCGCTCAAGCATGTGACGATAGCAATGAGGTCATGCTACGAGAGGCTAGCAACCCACACAGGCCATCAGCAGCCTTTCTGCATCTCTCAGCTGCTGTCGTCTCTTCACTGCTCACTCACAATATGACACTGTGGGCAGATGCTGCTGTCTTCTCTACTTTCGGTCTGGTGCTGTTTTAGAAACGGTACTTTCACAGTGTAGTCAAGGTGGATTATTTCCATAGGTTTATTGAACTTTGGCAAAAATAAATAAAAAAATATGCAAATACATGCAAATAAATAGGCTCGTAACTGCACAAGCGTACTGTACGTTTGCATTGGTTGTAATAATGCACTGTTTCGGCTTGTATGATTGAATGCACAGTAACATTGCTAGTTCTTAACTAGCAGTGGAAAGTGTCCTCAGTTGTGTTTGTTCAGATAACAATATGCCAGAAAGCGTTATATCATGTTTATTAAAGAATGCTCCCTCTTTTGGATGCTGCTTTCCTAGTATGCGTTTGGCTAATATTGGAAATGTAATGTGCTCACTGTTGAAAATGGCATTGTATTGCATGTGCCATTTTATTTCATCTATTTTGTTACATTCAGTGCATATAGTTTGAATTAAAATTTTGGGACTTGATTGGTAGCCTAATGTTGCATTGGTGTTGGTGTTTAAATGAATTACCATTAGAAAAATCATAACCTATTTGCATCCACTGCCGGCACATGCATTGGATACCACAGGAAGTGCACTGTTTATGTGGTGTGTGTGTGTGTGTGTGTGTGTGTGTGTGTGTGTGCGCGCGCGTGTGTGTATTTTTTTCCCTGTGTGTGTGTGGGCGTGCATGCTTGCATCTGATTTGCTGAAAAGCTGTGCTCACTTTTTAATGAAAAAGGCTCATAGCAACTGTAATGTCATTGGTGGATATGTTTCCATAGCTACAGTGTAACCTTGAGGCTTTAATAAATGGCCAGTGGGGCGATTGTTTGCTCGGTTGCTTTTCCTGTTTCGGCTGCACTTCCTGCTTTTATGGAGCGTTACAGTGCGCCGGATTTTAATTAGTTTATGTGCTGTTGCTGAGCTGAGAGCAGAATATCTTCCTCTGAAATCAAGTGTTGGTGCTACAGGCGCTCTAGGAAACGTTGAGTTGTTGTCAGTACTTCAACAAAATGACTCTTAGAAACATGAATTTGCGTACCTCGAATTCTTGACATTCCCCATCTGTAATTTTTTTCCTTCAACAAGCAACCATCCAGTTCATTGTATTTTGAATTTGGAGCGGGAAAATATATTCTACATTGCAGTGATGCATTAAGTAACACTGTGGAGCAATAGAGAGATTGTCACAGCAGTGGTCAGCCCAGGGACAGATAAAAGCAATTATTTTATAAGGGCATGGTGGTGGAGGGATGTTAATTACTTTGCGGATTTGAACTAGGGGTGGGAAGATTGACAGGCTTGTCCTGACTGTTATGGCTAGCAATTGCTTTATAATATAGCAGCTTTACTTTGTTTAAAAAGGAACTGCATTTATTGATTATGAGAAACTCTTGAACTTGGAATACTAGCTTTGTGTTTCAAATTCATTATTTGCCAGTAACTTTAGTAGTATTTCCTTTTAAGACAGGAAAATAACCAAACTGAGCAGAAAAAGTATTTTTTTTTATTTTGGTCCGAACAAATGAGTAAATAATCACTCCACTTTTAATTGTTTTGTTTTATTATGGATATGCTTCACTGGTGGAATCTGAAGACATTGCGCCATCTATACCTAAAATATATGCTTGTACTCATGTTTACATATGTCCAAATGCCATAAAGGTAAAGTTTTTGTTACCTTTGGTTGCAACTAATCGCAAATTCTATAATGAAAGCCTGAAACATAGACATGATAATGACTGACATAACCTTTTGGATGTTGATTGTTTAAAAACGATAAAAATATGAGAGCATAATTATATGTGATTTCAGAATTACATCTACATGGTGTATTAACCTCACGTTAGAAGTGGTTCTGTAGTATTCCCTACCGAAAATAATGAACAGTTGTGACCGGTGGAATGACATCACTGTCTCAAATGGTGAACTGTAGAGCCTCGACAAAGCTCCTCGACCTTACTTACTGCTGTCCCTCAGCCTGTAGCCCCTTCCTCATAATGCTGAGTAAATGTGACTGCACCTGAATCTGCATGTGCACGGAAACCTACATGTCACCTGTGCAAACAGACATGCACGATGTGAGTTTGTTTTCATTTTGTGAAATGGTCGCACCATGTAGTTTTTTTTTTTTTTTTTTGGACAAAAAATTGCTTTGATTACTCAGAAATAATTTTAATTTTACTGGAGTTAATGGTCCCACTCCTATTTGAATCAAATGGAAATGGTGCCTATTGGATATCTAAAAAGAGCCGAGGTGCGCTTTGTCTAACCAATCCCTGTCCAGGACTCAAGGTTGTGTTGGGACCTTCTCGTCTTGTTCTTTAGGCATACAATTCTTACCAGACATTGACTCTCATGGAAGGAAAAAACATTAAACATTAAATAGTGCACCTATTATGGCTTTTCATTATTCTAATGTCGCAGTGTGTGACTACGTTTTTATGCGCATTTAACAAGTCTGTGTCGGAAAACAACTCAAAGTCACCTCCGGAAGAAGCACTTTCATTTAAAGATTTTTTTTTTGGGAATTTTTCGTTTATTTGACAGTTATACAGTGTAGGGAGACAGGAAAGTTGGGGAGAAGAATGGGGGAAGACATGCAGCAAATGACCTGAGCCGGAATCGAGCCCAGGTCGCTGCGGGAAGGACACAGCCTTTATGGTACGCGCTTAGACCGATGAGCCACCGGGGCGCCCGGAAGAAGCACTTTCTGCCGCAAAACGCACTGCTCCGGAGCTGACTGAAACGCTCCAATAGCTTCTGGCCATTTTTTTTTTCATCAATTGGTGATGTCACCAATTGAATTTTCACACGGATAGTTTGGCAACTCCTTGAATCAAGTGGGTTACGCCCACAAGGCTACACTGGTATTTGTTTCTAAAGCTGATTTACACTCTGGAGCGGAAATCCATTTATGATAAGGGGTGTGACATTTCCAAAATGCGCAAACGGTTGAGCAATCACAAGTCAGTGGTCCCGTTGACCAATCACAGCACAATGGGTTTTTCGGGAGTGCGGGGGCAGTACCTCAACAGAGCATTTCACAGACAGGTACTGCAGAAATGGCCAGCATGAAAAAACTCAAGTGTTTTTTTTTTTTTTTTTGAACGATGACTCATTTAAACCTTTTTTAGTTGACTTCAAGAATACAAGAATGACCAATGAAAAGTCACTTATCGGTGCACTTTAAAATTCACCCAAATTTTTAAGCCAGACCCTCTCATCCTGGGTTTACTGGTGAAATAAGAAGCTATTAGAGAGCCAACAGAGTTCATCGAAGCATGGGGCTCCCATGAGACAGGAGAGGAGAGGTTTAAAGGAAGGAATGACCGACACTCTCACTCCCGATCGATGCATGTTTTTTTTTCCACGCATCTTCGCCCACCTATAAATTGAAGGCTTAAGTTTGGTCAAATATAAACCCCCAAACCTCAAACAGGTTTGACCAGCATGTCGACTAGCTTGGGGTCAGTCTCCTTTGAGGAGCACAGCTTAGCCACGATACAGAATCCATGGGGTTTGCTAGCACTGGGTGTCAGAGAAACTTTTCCCACTATCCTCTCCTGTTAAAGCTGAGTGTATTATTTGGTTTATGGAAACTCTGCCCATAATTGTTGCATTTGTGTCCTTACTGCTGGATCAGAAATACATATCCTCCCATAAAATTAAGGGTCTGTTACGGAATCCTTGCACCGGATTGATGTTTTTTTAACCGTGAGGCTCTATAAAAGAGCCAAGTAGTGCAAATATCTTCAAAGACACTTAATTAGCTTTTGTCATCCATCCTTAAATGAGCAAAATGAATGAATGCCTTTAAGCATTCCTCTTTGCAAGTGTAATAATTCCATGTTTTTTTTTGCTTATTTGATCATGCTGGGCCAGTTTATTCTGCATTTCTGCTGTTGTTAAAAGATGACGCTCATCGACATCCTGAAACTACTTGCTGATGTTTTCCCTAAGGTGGTAAAATGGATTT
Organism: Gymnothorax javanicus; assembly: GCA_029692085.1. NCBI lineage: Eukaryota > Metazoa > Chordata > Actinopteri > Anguilliformes > Muraenidae > Gymnothorax > Gymnothorax javanicus. The sequence goes on along the minus strand of CM056203.1, from coordinate 63,664,683 downwards.
AACAGGCCAGGAGTGGGTGTGTAGCCTGGGGGTTGGGTGTCAGTGAATGTCTGGCCTCAGCTGTCTGGCAGTACATGTGATGCTCTGTGTTTCACCATGACTATGTATGAAAGGACCTACGCACATTTAATACTTGCACTCGTTCATCGAGTTTCAACTAGGATAACTTAAAATGACAAATGTTGCGATATGCGCTACAATTTAATAGTCTCCTTTTGGTCAGAACCATTAACTCTGCTCTGAGCTTTAGGTTTTCTGTGTGAGGGTACTAGGTTTTTGCTGGTAAGGGTTTTCTGATGTTATGCATGTTGTACACTAGGCATATCGGGAATAGGTTGATGCGAACCGTTCTTAAAAATTAAAAAAACATATGCGCAGAAGTGTGCGTTTGGGAGCCGAATGTAAATGTGTTTTCACCCTGACTCTAGTAAGAAGGTCAGGCATGTCACAACGTGTGCTGCACATTGGGGTACTCGGGATAGGAAGAGCGAAGCTCGGAATCACATTGGTGCATTTTCAGCGTGTCCATGCGGGCAGTGCGTGCTGGATCCAGCTGATTTATGCTGTATCAGTAACTCGAGTCTGCTGTTAAATATAGTCGCGTATTTCCCCAACAACTGTGGTGTCTTAGATGTGGACTGCGTGTGCGGGTGATGTCTCTTCGGAGATAAGCATTAGCTTTAGCCCTGTGCCTTTATTTGGGCCTGGCCTTTACAAGTGTATTCACTGTTTGGTGAGCAGACACAACATTATATCTCTATGAGCAAACAGTGTTTGATAATATGAAATTACGGTTGTTGAAGGGCAGATATATTCTCTGCTCTGTACAGTAACAATTTCATTGACACAAGCAAACATGTCAAACTAAGTTTTTTTCACATTTTCCTGTATTGTCTGCCAGGCATGATGTCCTGCAATGTGCGAGTTTCATTTGTAAATTACTATAATATAAAGGTTCGAGGACCTGGAGTTGGTGAATCCATTCACCCGGAATTTTCTCTCCTGTTTTTCTCACACCCACTCTAGTGAGTTGGTCTATCTGTACTGCATCGCTTGGAAAAAATATGAGCTGGATGCGCGTTCTGTGAAACTGAAGAGAATCCATATCCTTGAAATTGCGCATAATTATGAAACATACCGATCATACTGCATCTCTCTGCCTCACACATGACAGAATTGGGGATAGACTTGCCTGATTTTGAGATGGTAATCCTTAGAAATTAGCAATACATTTTTCTGTTTCTCAGCCCTGGATATAATATTGTTGTTGGCAAATTTGGACCTGTGAAACGATCTGAAGAATAGTCATCTGGTCGCAAACTGCAAATCTAGCCAGGGGCTGCTCTGCCAATTTTGGCTTATTGTTTAGAGAAATTACTTTAGTTTTATTTCTTCATTGTGTGCGTTCATAAGTGCCGCCTATAGGCGAACGTTAATCAAGTGCACTATTGTAATTCTGAAAGGAGGGAATCCCACATTAGGTGAACTTCATTTTGCGCACAAATATAGAAAAAAGGGTTTTTTTTTTCAGAAAAGGCATGGAAAACTAAATTATTGGAGTTGAAGGTTGTGTAGAGGTTTAATCATTGTAACTGTAACAGGACTGTAACTTTACAAGACATAAAGCTGAGTAAGTGGAGCAATGGTAGCTGGTGAGCTGAAAATAGAGGAGGCACAGAACATCCCTTTCAACTAATGATTGGTTTTGACCTGTTGTCAATATTTTTTTAAATTAGCGCTGCATGTACTCTTTAAGTGCTCAGCACTATCAGTTTTCCTTGTTAAGGTAAGACAAGAAATAAAACGCATCTTGTCAATGTAAAATTATATTGCAATCAATGTAATTCAATTGTGGGTATTTGCTGCTAATCTCTGTTTCCTTTGTTGTAACTTAAACAATCACGAAGCACGTTAGATAATAATCTGCTTTGCGGGATGAGCTTAGTTGCAAAGTTAACCAAGTAATTTATCTTTATTTGTGGAGTGAATAATACTTTTTTCCCCAACTGCTATTCACTATTTTATCGCCGCAACTTTCTATTGGACGCTGTGTCTTTTACAGCCGATCGGTTTTTCATAATAATTTTAAAACTTGTTAATCAAGGAAAATAATTGCAAACTGGTCAAGGCTACTTATGAGTTAAACTGGATTTTTTTGTGTCTCCTATCATATCAGCCGACTGGTTATCACAGATGTAAAGTATGCATTAAATATTATTCCTCATTCCATCTTTCCACAGTTGGTAGGCTATTGAAGCACAATGACAATGTTAGTACTTGAGTTTCATCCTATTTGCTCTTTGCAGCGCAGACCTAAGTTTTGGAAAATTTCCTTGAACTGCCAGCAGTCTGAACTGTAGCCTAGTTATGAATCAGTCTCCTGAGACTCTGACTCATGAATTCTATAAACTGTTGAAGTCTCCAAGTTCACCGTGCCTGTACAATAGTGGGGGGCATTGGTATAAGATCTATGAAATCTCTGGTGGTCAGCTGTCAGTGTTATGTGTTGTTATTCACTTTGTTGAATTGTATAGTTTGTACTAACTTAATTTGTAATCCAAAATATGCAAAGCCTTTCCGATGTGAAATTGCGATAAAAATTTGTCTGATGATATAGAAACCTGTCTACAAACATGGGTGAGGCAATGTGACAAGTTCTTGACAGCCCTGGGGTATTGACCTGTTAAGAATTGCTTGAGATGTGCACCTAACAGATGAGCTTCATTAGTAAGAGGACTCTTGACTTCAGAATTGCTGACTGGGGCTGGTAGTGGTGATGGCGGGCCGCGGGGGGCTTAAAAATTTGGGTGAATTTCAATGTCTGGCAAGAGTATTTCAAGTTGTATACCTGGAGAGCAAGTTGGCCACAAAAGCTTGGGGCTTAGACTGGGTTAGGTTAGACAATGTCCACCATTGCTATGTTTAGATGACTACTTAGAGAAATTCAGATTATGTTTGAATAATTAAAGCAATTTTTTCTCTAAAGACAACCACATGGCACAACGATCAGACAAAATGAAAACAAAGGTCACATTGTGCATATCTATTTGCGCACGTGACATGTAGGTTTCCATGTACATAAAGACAGGCATATTCACATTTACTCAAAGTTACCCACAGGCTGTGGGGCAGAATTAAGTAAAGTTGGGGAGCTTTGGCTGAGCTCTTCAGTTTACCATTGGAAACGGTGGAAGAGCAAATGATGTCCCAGCTCATTTCACTTATAACTGTTCATTACTTTGTGGTAGGAAATGCTACACAAGCACTTTGGTTAATACATCAGGTGTAATTCTGAAATCCCATTAAATTATGCTCTCATATTTTTTTAATGGTTTTTAATCAATAAATGTCCAAAAAAATAAAGGTAATGTTAGTCACTATAATGTTCATGTTTTATGATTTTGTCATATAATTTGCTATAAGTTTAGGCCAAAGGTTACAACAAATTTATGTTTATGGCACTTGCAAATATGAATGCAGATGTATTTTTAGGTTTTGATTGATTGGAGTTTTAAGATTTTCTCTGTAAAGCATAGATATTGATAACAGAGAACTAAAGTGAAAGTTTACCATTTTGTAGGGATCAAATGAAATGTGTATGAGTCACTTTCAGCTAAGGTGTAACAGGAAAAGCCAATGAAACCATAATGTCATAAATTATTCCCTTGTAAAGAAAATACCCAATTTTTAGTTGGATATCATAATTTAGATATTGAAGAGATAAGGTGAATAGTTTGACGACAGTCAATGAAGTAGAGATGAAAAAAAAAAAAGAATATCCAGATGGACCACGTTTTAAGCAGTGTCAAGCCTCACATGCCCACATAGCCTTCATAGTTTACCTAATAATTTTATCTGTTAGGGCCCAGTGGCAATAAACATTGGCCCATCCTAAAATATATTATCAGAACTATTGTCACATATAGAGGAAAGTATTCCATATCTCCAGTAAATTGGGGGGAAAAAAACAACTGAAAAGTTATGCTTGTGCCTGCTGGTGTGTTTGTCAAACAATAATGGGTAGTCACCCACGAGATTTCTATAAAACAAGCAGTGGTTATATCGAAATATGCACAACTGAGCATTGGAATACAGATAAACAGAAGCTAAGAAACCGTTTTTCGGCGAAACAGTGTTCCCTGTTTTAAATACTGAAGTTAGAAAATGAAGCTTGCCCTATCTATCAAAAAATAACGTGCATAATTTATGCCACAAAATCCCCGACGATCTCAAGGCCATGTGACGTAGTCATTTCCAGGAATTCCCCTTTGGTATCACTCGATGATTTCGTCATCATCTTCATCCGAGATGGCCGTAATGGAGGACAAAGCCCGGAACGATGCTGTCTGTCAAACAAAATAACGTCGAAAATGTATAACGTGCGTGACTATAATGTAGTGTTATCTTCAGAGGTGTATAGTAACGAAGTACATGTACTTAGTTACAGTACTTAGTTCTTTTTTTTTTTTTTTTTTTTGGATTTATACTTCACTTGAGTTATTTTTTAAATCGGGACTTTTACTTTTACTCTACTACAAGTAATTCATAAAAAGTATACTTTTACTTCGCTACTTTGACACTGGCCACTTCGTTACTCGTTTCAAATTAAAATATGAAGGTAATTCATAATTTCAGGATTATCTGGATTTGGCGTGTTCGAGAAGAACAACGTGCTCGGCAGATGCAGATGCCAGCGGACATGGAGCTGCAAATTTATGCACGCAGTTACAATATTCTCTCACTAGATGGCACACTCGGATCAGTTATTGAATTTTCACAAGCAAGCCGAGCTCAAACATGGTTTAGAACGGGGGTGGGCAATTCCGGTGGTAAACGCTGTTGATTGATCAGATGACTGGTGGTTGGAGCTGCTGTTTATGCAATTGGATTTTTGCTCAAAAGGTCTCCAGTGTATCAATGATTGGGCTCTTCAGGTTAGAACTAGTCCTGTTTTTGTGTACAATGCATTTCTTAAGCCTGGTCTGACAATGTTCTGGGGGAACTAAACACTTCACTCTCAGATTAGAATCGTCTGTCAAATACAACGCGCGCAAGCCACCATCATATTATGGTGAAGTTGGTTTTCGGGTGTTTTTATCTAGTCCCTGCTAATATATTGTACTCCATAAATGTGATATGATCTATGTCATTGCCTTTAGCTGTACTTACCAAGAATATGTACAATTAAGTCACATTGATAACTGATAATGCGAACTGATCCAGAGGTCAGCCCTCACACACTTTTGAGACTGAATGGGATTGAGTAATATTGCATCCACTTCTAGCTGTACTTGCTGTTTCTATGAATTGATGAGCACCAAGGCACCTAAAGGAAGCGATTCCTTGCCTAATAATAGGGCTAACTGGAGAATACCAGCAGAAAATACCAACAAAAGTCTGTCAAACTATAACACGCAAATTGCTAAAATCTTTAGAGAAAAACCAATTTAAAAAAAAAACATGTTCGAGAAACTATATCGTGTATTCCATTTTGCAATTTGTAGGAAGTTCAACTTTCATAAAACTTTGACAGAATAAAGGATTTAAGAAATTTGTAATTTTACCTCAGTGTGACACTTTATTACACCTTAGCTGAAAGTGACTCATATATTTTTATATACATTTTTTTTTTTTTTGTCCAGTTCTGTCATTGTCCCTGTCTAAAATGAAACGCTACCAACGGCAATGTCTAAATCTGAAACACCCCATCAGTATTTGAAGTTCAGGCATTCTCCAGATAATGAATAAATGCAGTTCTCTTTAAGACAAAGTGAACGCTGCTGCCTTTTAAAGCAATGGCTAGTTAACAATCCGAACAAACCTGTCAATCGTCCAGCTCCTAGCTCGACTCTGTGAAGAACTCTTGCACGCCTGTCCCTTAACACCCCCCCCCTTAAAAAATAATTTTACCCTGCCTCTGGATCGACCACTGCTGTGACAACCTTTAATTATAGACTCCCTGTTCCTCCACGGTGTTACATAATGCATGTTGATCAACATAATCACCTGCCACTCATTATCCCTCTATCTCTTATCTCTCTGTCCATCCTTTTTGGAAGAAAACTGTGAGAGCAGATGTGAAAACGGCCTCTGTTGTGCACAAATTCGCTTTCCAGGAACAAATAAAATGCTTCATTTCCGTTCCAGTGCTCTTCCAGGCTTGACCTGGATGTCCTCCCAAACTTTCCTCAAAGTTTGTTTCAACTTTTAATTTGGAATAATTGTTCCACGCATATTTCAACTGTCCACATTTTGGAGAGGGTCCTTTTGCTGTGGTTCTCCCATGAAGCTCTGTTGTTGGCGACCGATTTGAAAGATGGTAGCAAATGGACACCGAGCCCTATTCAGCTGTGAGTGTAAATCTTAGCGAACTGCTGCCAATATAGGCAGGATGTGGACAAGTATTGCACTACTCTTTCTGTCGCCCATTTCCCAAATCGTAATATTGAAAATCTATGGGCCTCATGAGAGATCATGTCCCAAGAAAAGCAGCCCATACCCCATTAAATATGTTCCCATCTTTCCAGTGCCCATCTCCTCCTCCATCTGTCCCTGGCTTTCACCCTCTTCTCTTTCCCTTCTTCTTCTTCTTCTTCTTCTTCTAGTCTTTGCTATTTCTTCTCGGTCTTTCTTTCCTTTTGGTCTTTACGTCTCTTGATGAGTCTCATTTTCTCTTCAATCATGAAAAACTGCGTGTGTGCAGTCTATGTGTGCTTGTTTTTGCTTTCATTTGTGCATAGGAATGTGCATTATATACATCCGACCACTTGGGTGGATTAAGCATTGCAACAGCAGAATTTCTATGGAGACTACATTTTGATGAGCAAAAATAAAAGGAAAAGCCAATGTGTAACATGTCTGAGTCAGGTTTGGGCCACCATGAGCTGCCAGAACAGCTTCAGTGTACCTTGGTAGAGATTTTACAAGTCTCTGGAATTATATGGGAGGGATGGAATACTATTTTTCCAAATCATATTCCTCATTTGGTGCTTTTATGATGGTAGTGGAGAGGGCTGTTTAACATCTCAGTCCAAAATCTCCCATAGGTGTTGAAGTGGGTAGAGATCTGGTGACTGTGAAGACCATAGCATATGATTCACATCATCTTTTTACTCATCAAACGATTCAGTGAAGCCTTGCGCCTGGTGGATCAGAGCCTCATTATCCAGGAAGAGATTACTCCCATCGAGCTGGACAGTGTTTCATCACAGGATAAATATAACTCATCAGAATAACTTTATTGATCTGTAGGGACTCTTTCCCTCAAAGGGAACACATGGACCCAAATCACCATGGAAAAATACCTCCCACTGCACCATGTTATGTTTCTCCTCTCATTTATTCAGGTTTTTCCTTTAATTTGTCACCTTTTTTTCTTTATATTCCGCATGTCACAGTCTGTGCACGTGATTGAAGGAAACTGGTCTATTTTGGTCTTCAGAAATGTTCCTGCGTTGATTTGGCTCTTAAGGTTTTTGGTAGCAGTAGCAAAAGGCCTAGACCAGCACTGAGTGAGTTACCACAGCAGCGGTGTAGAATTAAAGATCGGCTGAAAGAGCACAAATGGCTGATGTGCCAATGGGATGTTTGAATACCGGAGCTGCACCACAGACTTCCGAGAAGCGCCATTTCTGCCACTCTGCTTCTCTGCCCTTTTTTCTTTTTTCCCTCCTTCCTTTCGCAGTCCCTCTCCAGCAGGAGTTCAGCCTGTGGCTTGCATGTCGAGTTCTTGGCCTGCCATTCCACTGGCTGTGCTCCAGCCAATGGGAGAGGAGATATTTCAACGACCCGTTCCTGGGGTGCGCTATCTTGCACTGCCCGGCTTGTTTATTTAAGGCGGCTATCGGCCGACACCCGCAGCCTGCGTGTGGGGGTTGGGAGGGGGGAGTGGCACTGTTCCTCTCTGCCTGCACCGACCTGCGCCGGGACAGCTTCGAGCCAGCAAGAGGCTGCGGGGGAGTGGGCTGGGCACTTACACTCGCTCGACTTCACTCAATATGGAGGTTTGCTGCCTTCTCCTTCCTCGTCGGAACTCAAATTCCTCTGTGTGCCGAAGGTGTGTCTGACTTCCTTTAAGAAATCTGAGCATTTTGTGCTGCCTGTAGGCATTAATACGCTGATGCTAATTAGGTCCTCAGTGTGCTTCTTCGAGGAGATTTCAGCCAACCTGTGCCATTGCCAACTTCACGTTTCTGCGCTCGCTGACGTGACTGCATTCGTCCAAAAAAATAAGACGGGGAGAAAGATGTAGAGACCTTGGAAGCGTTCCCGCTCAAATAAAGCGTCAGACGTATCCAGATGGGCTTGTGTGAGTGGTGAGCTCTTTGAACGCAAGTCATGGTTGGAGGGAGGCCAAGCCTGACCGTTTAGTTGGAAGTCTGTTCGCAGCCAAGGGGCAGCGCAAGATCCCTCAGCGTCTCGGAGGAACGAGCTTCCCCCATGTTGAGGAAACGGGTACGAGGATCCATTTTACAAGGCCACACTGTTGCCTTCCCCATTGGCCGCCCCCGCCTAGTTCCTGAGCATGCTCACTCCTGCCTTCCTCGCTGCGTGTTTTAAAACTACACACTGTTCCCCGAGGCAATTTCCCCCCCCCTGCTTTTAGCCATTTTTTTTTTTTAACAGTTTCAGACATTTTTATCCAAAATAACTTCCCACATTCCCTCCTCGGCCAAACCAGCATTTCCACCCACATGGTGTATGTGGTACGTTACCCGTACGTGGCGAGTATTTGTTTCAACGCTAAAAAGCCGAGCTATTCGTGCATATTTTGAACCCTGCACTCACGGGTATAAAAATGAATGTTGACACTAGTTTAAATAAAGCAGTTATGCAATACTGCAGCAGAATGAGTGGCCTAGCTGCTGGAAATTATTTTTCATTTACGGACATATCCCAACTTTCTATCTTCTGGCCGAACATCACTGAGTACTCTGATGGGAAACACGCCGTCAGTCGGAATGCCTCAATGTCAGGAGAGAAGGGAGGTGGGGGGGGGTGCATTGGAAGTCTCGTCTTTATGGGGTGTGTCTTTTGGGAGTTTGGTGTGGGGATGGGGGCCTGGGCAGAACTGCGCTTGGCTGGATCCGAGTTCTGACTTGGACGTTCAACAGAAACCAAACGGCACTTCATCAATTCAAGTCATTTCAGATTACCCTGTCAGCACCGTGCCAGGGAAATAGCATTTTTTTTGTATCGCTCCGTGTAATTTATAGCACGGCATTGGAGGCTGAGCCCCTTTTATAGAAGGCAGAGTTTGATAATGGAGAAAAAATCTGTGTGACTGGTCTGGAGTTCTGAAACAGCATTTGAGCGTGAAATCACCTGTTATCTCTGTTAGTCTGGGAGTGTTGACAGGGCTGAAGACACACTCAAACTGTGCCCTCTGCCAGCCCGACTCAGGCAAACATTCCATTTTTCCCTTCACTCACCCCAGAGGGCTAGTGCCCCACCTGTTCGCCTGCTCATTTTTAATCAGAGCGGTCTGCATGGGGTGGCCCCCCGACCTGCGCTGCGGGCCTGTCCAATCTCAGGCCTGTCTCAGCGGCGGCCCCTCCCCCCGCACCACGGTTCACTACGTCTCCCCTGCGTGAAAAACAGATTCGCTACATCGCGACCTTCCTCTGGTTTTTTATTTTTGTCTCCTTTTATTAAAGGGCATATTCATCTGAAACTTTATGTATTAGTTTTGTGCTATGTTCAGATAATCCATGCGTTGTTTTTTTGTGATAATTGGCAGTTGACCCAGCTGAAAAAAAAAGGGAAAAAAAGTTTTGGCTAAAGTTTTACTTAGCTCTGCCAAGTTTTCGGCTTGGCTTTAGCATACAGCCCAAACCAGTTTGCTCTGGTTGTGAAGCCGAGCGGTTTGGGGGCGGGGGTGGGGGCGGGGAACTCCAGCAAGTATCTCTTAAAGAGACAGCGTCTGTGCAAACTCGCCCTCTCCGTTCCCCTGGGCTGTTGGAACCAGGCTCGTCTCCGGAGTGGCTGCTCAGAAAAATACTCCAGGACATTTTTTTAAATTAAATTTTCCACTGCCACCTAGGCTACACTGTGAGAGTATTTCACTGTGTTATTAAATCCAATTGCACCCTTGAATTTTCTGGCGCATAACGAAGGTTCGAGCTGCCAAGTGGAAAACTGAAGTACGGGAAACGGAAAACATACTTCATATAGCATCGCGGGAGGGGAAAAGAAACCACAAACTCTGTAACTGAGAGGGAACGGCTGGTTATGTAATGCAGAGAAATCAGATTTCTCAGCGCACTGCTGATTGTTGTTGTTATCTCTCCGTCATGTCGTGTGCATATTGCAGCGGGGATTCCTCCCAGTGGCACGTCTGTTTGAGACTGTGACCTTTTCCTCTGAATACCAGTCTCTCAGTATGGCGGTATAAATAGAGGGCCAGCTCGTGGCGCTGGCTGGCGCTCTCGTCAGAAAGAGATTAAACGGAATCGAGCAGCCCCTGAGATCCCCCCACGAACACCACAGTCTTCATATCCCACTCCATTCTCCTCTCCTCCACCAATCCCCCCTTTTCTCTCCCCCTGACGGTTCCTCCCTCTCTTTCGTTCAGTCTCTGCCCCGGTGCTCGGCGCCAGTGCTTGCAGTCAACACCGCTTTTTTTTTTTTTTTTTCTCCCAATGCAATTTTGTTTAAAAAATCTGCGCAGAACCCCATTAACGATCGCGCTGCTTCCCCCAGAAGCTCTCTCCGGAAGGCACGGCCCCAGCCTGGGCCTGGAGGGCCGAGATGTGGAGGACGAACGCATGAATAAGTGGATCAGTGTGCTGTGTGTGTGCTGTACAGAAAACGCTAGAACAAATCAGGGGACTTGGGACCTCAAGGCTCTGTTTATTATTACACTGAAATTTTCCATTACACGCAATAAACTGATTTTTTTTGAAGTATTAAAAAAAAAACCTTGTTATACGTCAGTCTGCCTGTTTATCACCGGGCTGGACTTTTCCTGAGCGGTTGCCAATTTGGCATCGAGGAATAACAATTGGCCAGTTGGCGCGAGCAGGAGAAAAAACCTTTTAACACACCAACGGGTCAAGCCTAGCTGTGGTCTTGGGGAAAACAAGGATCCCAAGGCCATTTCCAAAAGATTAAAGTGGGCGTTTGGAGTTGGGCGGGGTAGGGGGGTGTGTGTAGGAGGAGTTTGAAGCACTTTTTCTGACAAACTTGGCTCAACTGTGTGCTTGGAAGCCAGTGTCCCATCAAAATTTTACCACAGGGATTGTGAATATCATGTGAGGCCATTAGTTCTTGGACTCCAGGCTCTTCGGTGGAATTGGCAGAGCCATGCTGGTGCTGTGGTTGGCTGTGCCATTTAACTGGAGAAGTTTAGTTTTTTTTTTTTTTTTTTGGGAGTGTTTTTATCTCACCGGGACGAATGTCCTCGGAGAGCTATTGCCATACCCTCTGCGTTGGCGTCCGCGTCCGTGGACAGCAAGGTTAAAGTTTTCCGGCGAGCTGTGTTGTCTTCTGACAACTCGTTTTTTTTTTTTTTTTTTTTTTTTTAATTATTTTGATAATTCGATGAGATTATCCATTTACTGAATGTGGGCACGTTGTGCCAGGGAAGTGTAGACTTTCCTTTAAGAGGAGTAGGAGTTGCTGTGCCTGGTGTGGCAATCTGGCACATGCCCAGTGCCCTTGGCAATGACTTGGGGAATCTGCTGAAGAACAGGCTTGCTGTGGGATATGCCAGTCCCCTCTTTAGTGTGATTTTAGAGCAGATCATCCACTCTGTGTGTTAATTCATCTTACTCAGACAGGGAGAAAGCAGTAGACAGACAGAGATTGGGGGGGGGCATTTATGGATGTATGGTGTTAGTGCTTGCCAATCTAACTGGGTGTGGATAGTCCTCTTGCATTCACCTATCGTGTCTGTTAACAGAGTTAACCCCCTAAACTCTTGATTTTTGCTTGAATTTGCCTTGAAGTAGGTTGAAAGTTAGAAAAACCATTTTTCCATATTGTAGGACAATATCACATACATATTCTGTATCTGCTGGTTGTAGTGCTTCATTGAAGCAACATCACACTTATTGAGAGAAATATTTAAACCCAGGATGCCATGTTTTTGTGCCTTCAGCATTACATAAAATGGAAAATATCTACACCTACATCATTTTATACACATTTCCCTGTAATTTAGCCAGACATATTTTGGATCTTTGGAAACGTTGGAATCTCTATTAGAATTTAAAATTAGCCTGAAGTTCTACAGGGTTTAACACAGCAACTACATTTGAGGAACCCATAAATGGGTCCGTAGGTTTTATGGAGTTAAATGATACCATTTACTATACTGTGGTCATTTGTGGTGGTGTCTCTTCTTTGGCGCTTGGTTTATGTCGCTAGATCACAGGGGTCCTCTTTTTCTTTTTGTCTCCCAGAAACCCATCAGGTCACGCTGACAAGGAGGTGATGGCGGCCACCGTCCTTTCGTCTCTGTCCACCAGCCCAATGGTGCTCAACCCGGCCTCTGGAGCTCAAGGTACCTCCTCTCACTAAGCGCCTGGGTGCACTGAAGGTCAAATGACGTCCGCAACACTCACAAATCCCCCAGATGCATCCTGGGAAGGCATGATTCATGATTTTCGGAGAGCACTGGAGAAGCTCAGTATGCCTAAACTTTAGTGGGAACAGAATGAAACTAGGTGAAGTGTCGGTGTTGAATTGTTGAAATGGTTTGTGCTGAGATGGCAGAAGTGCTAAATTTCAGTAGATTGAGCTGCTCTGTTCTGCCTGTGCTGGCCGTTGCTGATAGTTGGGGTTTTATTAGCTCTTTATGATACTGCCTTATGTCAAGGACGGAATCTTTTGTTTTCAATCAAGTAAATGTAAATAAGAATTTAGCTTTCCAGGTCCTCTTTTGTAAGCCCTCTAATGTAAGAGCAAAATTAAGGAGATTTTCTGTTGATCAGACAAAGGATTAATGAGAGGGAACAAACTCTCTTGGAAGCAGTCGATACCACAGCTTTGCCATGGAACTTACTGCGATTAAAGCCCACTGTTTCCGAGGTCAGCAGAAGGCTAGCCTTGGCTTAACACAATATTATGTATTTAACCTCACCACCAAAGCTCAGATTTTAATTATGATTAAATACTAATTGATATTTCCTCATTGTGTTTTTAAATACACGGCAAAAGATCTATTGTTGAATAAACTCACTGAGTCTTTGTAGTGCCAGCTGGATAAATACTAATAGTGGGGGGCTTGAGCCCTGAACCCCAAAAATCACTCCTTGGGGTGATACTCCTACTTCTCTCTCTCACTCCCTACTGTCTCTAACTGCTCTCTCTGGCGCTCCTGCCCAGGCATTCTTGAAAAAGAGAAACGTTTTTAGTGGAACTTTCGTGGTTGAGTAAAGTGAAAAAATTCGCACCTGATGTTTTCCTGCATGGGGTCTTATTTTTCACAAACTTTCCTTTTGACTGGGATTTTGATTGAATCAAATGTTGAACAGACAGAGCTCAAACTCACTTTAAAATGTCCAATCGGTGGCCAACTATTCATGGGAATTACTCAGAATGCTCCACTTTATTTGTGTATTGATTGATCTGCCTTTCGGTTTTTATTATGATGTTCATTATCATGAAATATGCACCCTCAACCTTGAACTAAATACTGGACATGACAGGAAAAAAAACTTGTCTCCCATGCATGGAGAGATGATTTTGGACGTGCATTGTGGTTCATGTTTGTCGCCGGTATTAAAGGAGCTGTGTCACGATTACTACGCATGCTCAGAACTTTGAGAACTGTTCAACCTAACAAGGAATCAAAAGAAGCGAATTTGTTTGACTGAAAGTCAGAATCTGATTCCACCATTGTCATTGTTTTGCATTGTCTTTATGTATTGTAAATACTTGCAATTATGCCTTTTGTGTTGAGGTTTTCTATGGAAATCCGAGGATTCAAAGCACTATTTTAGCGCTTAAGCCAAAGGATATGAAAAATGTAGGCTGATTTGCCAACTGCCAACAAACATCACAGAAGAAGAAAAATATCTCTCTTTCTATGACGTTAATTGGCGGTTGGAAAACCTGCTTACATCCTACATATCCTTTGGCTGAAGCTCTAAAATAGCGCTTCGAATTCTCGAATTTCTATAGAAAATTTTCAGTATAAAAAGCATAATACCTGAGTAACTAAAGTTTATAAATAAATGCTAAATGAAGACGAATGAGCTACAATAGAATCAGATTTTGACTCGTATTCAAGCGGATTGTCTTTCTTTGGTCTCTTGTTAGTTTTCAAAGTTCTAAGCATGCACAGTCATTGTGACACAACTTTAATGTGGAGAGACTTTGAGAGTTTTTTTTCCCTATAGCTGCAGTTCCGGAGGCCACCAGCAGGAGGTGGAAGGAAAGTCTCTCTGCAAGCTACAGCAGCTCCACCAGCGGAAACTGGAGTTGGGACGCCAGCGACCAGTCGGTGCCCTCCACGCCATCTCCTCCGCTGTCCAATGATGTCAGCAAGAGCTTCCTGCTCTCTTCTCAGGGGGATGACAACATAGAAGAGTCAGAGACTGCGCATTTCCTGTTCGAGGACCCGATCCCTCGGAAGCGTAAGGTATGATGACTTGGCCTGGGGTTCACTGCAGACATTTATTGGGTTGATTAAGGTTCAGTGTGGTTTGGGGTGTTGGGTGTTTGGTTAAATCTATAAATGCAACGTTTAAGGTAGATGCACTCTAGAATATGTTATACGGAAGTGGAGTTTGTGGTTGGACACAGAGAAGATTAAGTTCCTGAAAGGATTAGCCTAGATATGGGAGTTTACATCTGGTGCGTGACTTTTGTCTTCTGCTGTATGTAATTTGGGACTAGTTATTTGAATCCTTTCCAGCTACTATATTTCAGTCATAATCTGAGGCAATGCACCTTTACTTGCATGTCTTGTTTGCCACATATAATTTGAGGCATGCTGCATGTCAGTATTATGATCACATTTCTGCCGTTGAAATCTGCTGGCAAACGAGAAGCTACCCAAACGGAACAGCCCTGCAGACTTATGGGATAGGAGTAGAGCAGTGGAGGAATGCTAATGAGATCCAGTACAACCTTTTTCTGTACCCCCAGCCAAAAGGCGGCACAGCAGAACAAAAAAAAGCCAGAAATATTAACCAGTGAGGTGAGCAAAAGCAAGGGTGCAACCCAAAAATGCCACTCTTGACCTAAATTTACAGTAGATCAACTCAGATATTTATTGCAGAAAATGTATATGTCAGTCAACTCGTGTGTAAACTGTTATTAGCAGCAGTAACAAATGGATACAATGATAGTTTGGTGTCTTGGCTCTGAGCCTGACACACCCTACAGCCTACAGAGCAGAAGAGAGCGGGGTGTGTCAGGTTTTCTTCTGGTGGAGGCTCAGAGCCCACCGGTGGATGCTGGAGTGGGATGTTAACTGACAGCAGGCAAGAGTGATGCTGCAGCAGGGAGCGATGCAGCACAGTTGCAGGCAGAGGTGTTTTATGCTGCGAAGGTGGAGCAGGAGAACAGCTTATATAACCCACATACCAGGGGGGCGGAGCAGTGATATGCATGGGAGTGTCTATGGGAATGTGGGCATGTCTCACATTGTCTGCCAGAACTAGCTGCTCTAACTATGCCCCATTTCTGCCATTTATAATTCATACCTGAAAATTGCTGTCATAAATTTTAATTTGGTATTCAGATACTACATATTTTCCCAAAGTTATTTGAAATAAAAAGGCACACATTGTTGATTCATAAGTTTCTTCCACTCATTTTATATTTAGGCATTTTATGTAGTTGTTGTACTTTTGCATAAAAATGTGTATGTGCATGTGCGAACATTGTACAAAATATTTATATTTTTAAGATGTATATACCCTTTGCATAGACATTTTGTATATGCCTTTATATGTATTTGTATTTAATGTGAGTAAGGCTAATGCATTTTGCATTATAACTATACGATTTTTCTTATGAATGGCCATTTTTGAAAGGGAAAGTTTGTTTTGAAAGTTGCCTGAACATCTTTATCTCTGATTCGGCAGTAGAACCTTTACACCGCAGTAATGTAATTTGGGAATTATGATTGTGCCCATGGCCGTGAAATGGCAGGTAATGTCCTGTTCCCCTTGTAACATGATATAGTTGGTTCTGAAATCTTTTTTTCCTCTCTCTTCAATGGAACCAGTCCAGGATGTCAGTGTGGTTTCAGTATCACAATCCAGTGAGCCCCTGTGGTCATGCTGGAATAAGAGGCGGAGAGGCCCTAAGAGAGTGGAGGGTGCTCTTTAATTTGAGGTAGCTATAAAACAGGAAAATTGCGTTATTTACACTATAGGTGACAGTTTGTCTCCCGAAGCTAAAATTTGCAACCAGTGGAGATGTGAGCACCTGCGTGATTTGTTACCCATGTTGAATACAGCCATGAGGAGTGGCAAGTAGTGGAATTGGCAAATATTTGCGTCTGGGAACCATTGATTAGTTTTGGGCCTTTATGTGAATGATTTTAAAATGAATGCTATGTGGGCCCTATTCATAAAATCAATTCTGGTTTGGAATGAGTTTGCTGTTTAAAATGTGTAATGACCCTCACAACCACCTGACTCCTGCCTTGGCCTTGGATAATGGCTTTCTGACCTCTGACATGCTGTTGTCCTCACATTTGCAGGCATTAGCATTTAAAGCTGTTTAAAAGAGACACAAAGCTATTACTGTTAAAGGCTAGGTCATCGCATCCATATCATTGGCTATACATTTTTAAACTTTTTCTTCTGGTTATTTAGGGTGACTGATCATGCTTGCCATTTCACGTGTCTGCAGTGTCCTTTATTTAGCATGCATACTGGCAGTTAGCCCTACCTTTCAATTTTCCCTCCACTAAACCAGCACCACTAAAGCAGCTGATGAGGGCATTCTGCTCTTTGGGCTGCAATTGATGTTCTGGGTGAGACTGGAAATTCCCTATCGACCGAATCCTTTAGCCTTTTGTGTCACTCCATTAGCCCACGGTCTGCTGTGACACTTTTGGGATTTATTTCTAGTCAGAAATAAGGGGTGAAGGTAAGCAGAAAATGGTGCACGCACAGTGCTCATTTTCGATGTGTATGCTGGCCGTGAGTCGTCATTGTGGGCTATGGTATGGTTATATAGGCTGCATGAGGAGTGATGAAGCAGTCTCTGAGTGGGTTGCAAAAATGGAGGCGGGATATCGTTTGATGTTGTGTTGTCATCATGGAAATTAGAGGGTAAGGGTTAACTTGATCCTGGAGAACCAGTTCATATAGTGCTTTGTTATGCCCCCTGGCAATACGCAGCAGAGCGACACCCACCCAGTCTCAGTGAGCGTGAGAATGCAGGTTGGGGCTCGCGGTGGAAACGCTGCCCAAATCCAGTCTGTGTGCATCTCCCCTCCCCCCTACCCCTGTCAAAAAAACCTATTTGTAGACATAGAATTGAAAATATCCAATCAGTGGTTTACATGGGAATGTGAAAGGAGGAGCAGTGTTTCCCTTAGGTAGACTGCCTTGGGGGGGGGGCAGGTGGCCCTGGGGGGAGGGTCAACTGAAATTTCAAAATAAAAGTGTATCTTAAGAATAATGATATGAATTTGAAGTCTTCACTTTGCATCGATCGATACCGATATTGGACAACATATGGTATGCTATTTCAGCAAAACTACAGAAGAAACACAGCTTTTGAATTATCTTTTTATTTTGAGCTAACTTCTCTCCCGTCAGCAGCAGTACTGCTTGAATCCTCGCCACTGTCGCCAGCTTCAGGTTGGACAGTGTATTCAAAAGACACACTGATATTTTAGTTTGGTTTTCAGATGTCTGTCCATTTTTGTTTTGGGGTAACTCACTATTATTGTGGACAATGTAACTTGAGGAGTTGTTGTTAACTTGAACGTTCACTTCATCTGACAAGTTGTTTCTCTTTTGGCTGCCTGCTGCACCAGCCATACATAAGTTTTAACATGGCTTACTTTGAACGCAAGGGGTGGATTTACGGTGTATCTTTATATAAGTCAGTTGCACCATGTAAGGTAGTTCCTACAAGGAGCTAAGATATAGTTTAGAATTTACACCTATCCCCCCCCCGGTGTAAAGTCTAAGTCAGCTTTTGTCATGGCTGAACAACTAAAAAGAGTAAAGTGACGGATATTTTATGATCTGAGTGAAGAATTTCTTTCAAATTTTACACCATCCATGCATTCTTTGCAAAAGATGGCATCCTTTTCACATACTTGATGCCTTTGGCATGCACTCTCGATTCTGCACAAGACAAATGGGGGGCACAAAGTCATATTAAATGAATAAATAAATAAGGCAGGCCTATGAAATATAAGCTTGTTTATACTTGTTTATGCATGATAGCGTATTTCTATTTATGTGACAACTCATTTTATATTTATAGCTTGTGTTAATAGCGTAGTCAGAGATATAAATTTAGGTGTGCATGTAGGATACAAGGTGCGCAAAAACCAAAGCAAAAATTAGGTTGGGAGTGTAGTGGTGTAACCTTTTGACCCACTCATCAAACTTTAAGGAGAGACATTGCTTGTTATAACAATGACTTTTCTTGTTTCAACAAGACATGTTTGTACTGAGTAATAATGGGAAAGTTTCCTGGTAAAACAAGGTATGCTGATGCTGTTATATTGAGAAACATCACTTGTTAAAATGTAAAAATATGCCATTATAACACAAAATTATCACATTAAAACTTATGCCTGAAAAGTATTTTGTTATCATATTAAATATTTCCATTATTTAACAAGTCGCAGATTTTTTATCATATGTATGTTGCCGTACAAAAGAGAGGTTGAGTCGGTTCCCTTTTTTACGTAGCCTAGCTGGGACCTCAAGTGCGAATAAACTTAACAGTGGCATTAAGAAAAAATGACAAGCTAGCATCAAATTAGATGGAATTTTTTTTCCACATTGGGATTTTTCACAGTAACTTCACTGAGTGCGACAATTTTTGGTTCCGGTAGACCTAGTTAGCATTAGTGTTAGCTTTAGCGTAAATGCTAAGTGTGGTTTAAGTGTTAATGGTGCAGGTGAACAAATACAAGACTTCAGTTTGAAATTTATTAGAAAAAAAGCAGAATGTAGGGTCAACTGGTGTTGTGTGTATTTTAGTGAATGCGTGTGTGTGTGTATGCGTGTGTATAGCATGTGAGTATTTTAGGGAATGAGACAACTGAAAGACTCCTCTTCAGAGTGACTGGGAAGTCAGGATTACGGAGCACTAATATCTGCCGGTTAGGTTTTCCGCCGGCTACATCTCGGTGTTGGCCTTGATCAGAGACCGTACCAGTGCTGACGCAGCAGGAGTGGCTGAGCGAGGCCGTCACTCGGCACAGAGGCCAGTTTGCTGTGGGATTACAGGCAGGCAGATTGGCGAGGAGGAGAGCTGTGGGGGTGGGGAGGTGGCCTGGCATTCGGTTTCAGCTGCGTGGGGTAGTACAAACCTGCTCTGTATCGGGTTACTGTTTTCATGGGAATGCTGTTGCAATAGGTGATGAACGAAGCCTTATTTTAGGCCGTGTCGAGATTCTGTGACGAGAAATTGGTTTAGTGTGTGTCTGTGTTTCTGTGTGCTTGTCTGTGTGTGTGCAGTTGTGTAAGTGCTGGTGCATGTGCATGTATGTGTGTGTGTGTGTGTCTGCAGTTGTGTATGTGCTGGTACATGGGCATGTATCTGTGTGTGTGTGTCTGTAGTTGTGTATGTGCTGGTGTATGTGCATGTATCTGTGTGTGTGTGTGTGTGTGTGTGTGTGTGTGTCTGCAGTTGTGTATGTGCTGGTGCATGCGCATGTATCTTTGTGTGTGTGTGTGTGTGTGTGTGTGCATTTGCGCATGTGTGCCCTGTTTGTGTGCGTGCGTTTATGTGTGGGCGCGCATGTACACGTGCTTCAAGTGTACATGTCTGTGCTTGTGTTTATATATAGGCTGTAGGGTGTGTGCGCGTGTGCATGTAGTCATGTCTGTGTGTATCAGAGACAGAGTGTGCTTGTGTATACATGTGCGTTGGGGGAAGGGCGCTTGAGGAACATTGAAGATGACACGGCAACAGCTGACAATTGACTGCTCGCCCTGTCTGCACAATGCCAACTGTTAATGTGCAGGCCCACAGACGTGAATAAATGCACTCCATTAAGCATGCAGGCCTAATCGCGCTCGAGGCCTGATTCCGCCTCTCGCTCCACAGACCTTTTAGTGACACAGACATGTCTGTCGCAGATCCCTGCTTTTAATCTCGCCGCTGTGGTGAGTCAGTGATGCCATCTTTACTCATGTTTACGTAACCCTTCACTCATACTTTTACCTTCAACCATTTTTTACCGGACTAGAAATTCATTTAATATGTGTGTTTATTAAAGAACGTAAATAGCAAATGGGACCTGACATCTCCAAACTCATACCCTGGCCGCATGACAGCAGAACCTGCTGGTGCTGAGAGGTGTTTAATCATTGATATGCTGGCGTGGAGAAAGGAGAGCCAGTAATCCTTGCTCCAGGTGAGAAGAAGATAACCTCTGCGTTGTGTATTATTGAGTAATATGGTTTGTCTTTCAGAATTCCATGAAGGTGATGTTTAAGTGCTTATGGAAGAACTGTGACAAAGTCCTCAGCACATCTTCAGGGATCCAGAGGCACATTCGCACCGTCCACCTGGGGTAGGTGTTTCCTCAAAATACCAGGGCCTGCGGTATCCTTACCCCACCACCTGAGGAGGTCGCCTCACGAGTGTCTCAGTGCACTGGTTTCCAAATGTCACATCTCCATCCCTATTATGGTGGACAGCTGCCGTGAAGAAACAGCAAAATTAGGGCTTGTAGATTGAGCGCCCGGTATATTTTTACTCTCTCCTGTTGCTGCCCTCTTTTGGTGGGTGACGCAGCATGTAATGTGCATTGTTGCCCCCTATTGGAGGACAAGGGGAATAACACGAGAGAACATTGTTTACCAGGTCTTTCAGAAATGGAATTAAAGGAGCTGTGGCACATTACGAAAGCGTGAAACATCTTAATAATGACGCGGTGTTAGGCTATGGCTGTCTGTGGTGAGGGCATACAATTCTAACATAGTAAGTACTATATAATGAATGGATGCAGAAAGAGTGCTGCAGAGATATTAGGTTGTTGCTTAATTGAGTGCTGACATGCATTTCCATTCACCAACTTTGTGACTACGGTGAGTTTCTCAGCTCAACTTCGCTTTGAGTGCCTTAGAAGTACACTAAAGAGTTAAAAGTATGTGGTCACCTCCTCAACCAATATCTCAATTCCAAAATTATGGGTATTAATATCAAGTTGTCCCTTCTGTACTGCAGTATTAACCTCAACTCTTCTGGGAAGGCTTCCCACTAGATACAGGAAAATTTTTTTATGTGGAACATTTCATTCTGTTTAAGTCAAGTAAGCATTAGTGAGGTCAGGCTGAGGTGATGGGCGATTCTGCCTGGCTCAGAGTTGTTTTTCCAGTTTATTCCAATGGTATTTGATGGCGTTGGGGTCAGGGCTCTTTGAAGGCTAGTCAATTTTTCCTACGGCGACCTCGATAAATCATGTGTGGACCTTGCTCTGTGCTGGGGGACATTATGATTCTGAAATGATGATGCGCCTTTTTTTCCAAATCGTTGGAAGCTCAGAGTTATCTGGAAAGTCATTGCACACTTCAGCATCACGATGTTCCTATGGTGGAACGAATGTCTTACGTCAGCCAGATCAACGACAAAAGGCCCTCTGCTCAGGAGTGCCCATGTTTCTGGCCTCATAGAGTAAAAACATTGTTGATGTGTTCTGCTAAGTCCTAACCCTGTCACCCCCATCCCCATGACTGTGTGGCATCTGTAGGCGTAACAGCGACTCGGACTACAGCGATGGCGAGGAAGACTTCTACTACTCGGAGATCGAGGTGAACATGGACACGCTGTCGGAGGGTCTGTCCAGTCTGACGCCCACCTCGCCCACCACGGCCGCGCCCCCGCCCATCTTCCCCAGCGTGGAGCTGCCCCACTGCGACGTGGAACACGGCAGCCTGAGGGGGGCGCCCTGTCACACGCCCCTGAGCCAGTCAGCCCCCTCCACGCTCTGCCACATCCGCACTGATCACGCCTATCAGGTACCCTAACATCCTGGCCCACGCTGCACAGAACGGCTCATCTAGCGCAAACACGCGTTCAAAACGAGCCTTTTTTATTGGTTTCCAAAGCCATTGAGTGTGCTGTTTATCTTTCCTTGTGGGAAACAGGAAACACAATATATCAACCAATGGCATCCCGTACAAGAAACTTTACTGAAGGCCATACTATAATCCACTTCCCTAAAATGGGAAATTAATACTATCTCAAAGCTTAGATTGCTGCAGTCAAACACTCTTACCTGAGTGTATGATTTGACTAAAGTTGTGGCACAGTTCACTTGTCCACTGCGTGCTAATTTATGTGTCACTCACTGTGTGACGGCGCATACTAAAAATTGTGCCTTTTTTATAGTTTACACAGTTGCAAAGGCTTTACTTCAGATGCTAATTTACAACCCCAATTCCGAAATAGTTTGGACGAAGTGTAAATTGTGAATAAAATCAAAATGCAATGACTTTCAGATCACATAAGCCAATATGTTATTTACAGTAGAACATAGATAACATTTCAAATGTTGAAACTGAGACAAATTACATTTTTATCCGAAAAATGAGCTGATTTCAAATTTTCTGGCCGCAACAGGTCTCAAGAAAGTTGGGACACAGGCAAAAATAAAAAGGGCTGAAAAAGCAATTAATATATAAGAGAATCAGGTGAAAGAACATTTAGCAAGTAATTAAGTTAACTGGCATCAGGTGTGTAACATGATTGGCTGTAAAAGGGATGTCTTAGAGAGGCTGAGTCTCTCAGAAGTAAAGATGGCCAGAGGCTCTCCAACCTGTGAAGGCTTGCGCAAAAAAATTGTGGAATACTTTAAAAACAATGTTCCTCAACGTCAAATTGCAAAGGCTTTGAAGGTCTCATCATCAACAGTGCATTACATCATCAAAAGATTCAGAGAAACTGGAAAAATCTGTGCGTAAGGGACAAGGCCAAAGACCTAAACTGGATGCCCGTGATCTTCGGGCCCTCAGACGCCGCTACATCACTCGCCGGCATGATTCTGCAATTGACATTACTAAATGGGCCCAGGAACACTTAAAGAAACCACTGTCTGTAAACACAATCCGCTGTGTCATCCGCAGATGCCACCTAAAACTCTATCATGCAAAAAGGAAGCCATTGTTGAGCATGATCCCGAAGCGCCGACGTGTTCTGTGGGCCAAGGCTCATTTAAAATGGACTGTAGCAAAGTGACAAAGTGTCCTGTGGTCAGACGAGTCCAAATTTGACATTCTTGTTGGAAATCATGGGCATTGTGTCCTCCAGGCTAAAGAGGAGAAAGACCACCCCTCCCGTTATCAGCGTTCAGTTCAAAAGCCAGCATCTCTGATGGTATGGGGATGCATTATTGCATATGGTGTGGGACAGTTGCATGTTTAAAAAGCACCATGAATGCTGAAAGGTATATAAAGGTTTTAGAGCAACATATGCTCCCCTCCAAAGGACATCTATTTCAGGGAAGGCCTTGTGTATTTCAGCAGGACAATGCAAAACCACATACTGCAGCTATTACAACAGCATGGCTTCTTAGTAGAAGAGTCAGTGTGCTGAACTGGCCTGCCTGCAGTCCTGATCTTTCACCGATTCAGAACATTTGGCGCATAATTAAACGCAAAGTCTGTCAAAGGAGACCCAAAACTCTCCAGCAGCTGGAAGCCTGTATTAAACAAGAGTGGGATCAAATTCCAATGGCTAAACTCAAGAAACTTGTCTCCTCAATGCCCAGACGCCTCCACTCTGAGTTAAAGGGGATGCTACACCATGGTAAACAGGCCCCTGTCCCAATTTTTTTGAGACCTGTAGCAGCCATCAAATTTGAAATGTGCTCATTGTGTGGATAAAATTGTAAAATTTCTCAGTTTCAACATTTGCAACATGTTATCTCTGTTCTATTGTGAATAAAATACTGGTGTGATTTGAAAGTCATTGCGTTTTGATTTTATTCACAATTTACACTTTGTCCCAACTATTTTGGAATTTGGGTTGTAAATTGATTTGCATTTTTATGCAAGTAGAAGGGATTAGGACTGTGTAAAATATTCTGTTTGTATGTCCTTCTGTGAGTTAAATGCCACAGTTACTTTGTCTGTGCTGTTGAATGCTGAAGATGCCATCATTTTGGCTCAACAGGCCTCGTGTAGCAGACACCCTGAAACTGCCTTGATTACTATCGTACATTGCAGATGAAAATAGTTTTTTTTGTCCCTCCTTGCTTTATATCATATATCTTTCCATCTTCTTTCACTCAAAAATCAGAACTGAAGCTCTGAACAGGGTTTTACGGTTTGTGGTGACGGGCGTTTTTTGTCGTAGCTGCGCTTGTTAGTTTTTTCTATATAACCTCATCACATGCAGTTGTGGCCATTTGCCCTTCACAGCGTCTTGTATGCGGTCCACGCCAGCATGCTATGTGCTACCTCGCTGCCTATGGCCCTTTCTTTATGGTCCTTTGCAATGTGACTTGCCCCTGTCCCTTCATACTACGAAATCTCTCCAGCGGGAACTCATCCTGTTACACCAGAGCAGGTTCATGCATTGTGTCGTGCGTATGTTTCTATAGCAACCTACTAAGTGGCTCTTTTAATTAGCATGTACTTTTCTTAACTGGGTGTGGGTGTGCGTGTGTGCATGTCTGACTGTGTCGATGATCAGCTGCCGTGGAGCGGGCCTGCGATCAGGTGCATGGAGAACTTCTGTCCTGTGTGGTGTCTCATGGGGACAGCGGGGTGGGGGGGGAGAGTGCAGTGTCTTTTGACACTGACCTGCTCTGTGTGTTTCAGGCAACTGCTCCTGTGAGCATTCCCATGTCATCCAAGTTGATTGAGAGTGAGGGCGGGATGAGTATGTCCTGGCAGTCGCCCCCGGTCATATTTAAAGGGTTACCGGTGAGCTGGCTTCACTTTCCATTCCTCTTTCTCTACAGCCGTAGGGCCTTACGCCTAGTCCTCTTCACCTGTCCCTTTTCAAGAATGAAACTTAGGTTACCTCAGCTGGGCGTACAAATGACTCATCCTGGTGTTTAAATCTGTGGGTCAGGTTTTTTCTTTTTTTTTTTGATAAACGAACATGGAAAAAACAACTTCGAAACAGGATTTAGTCGCTGGTTTATCCTCATTCATGGCCCAGAGGATTGAAGCCAGCAGGAGAAAAGCCAGTAAACAGATACCCTTGCCCCTGATGTGACAGTGCTTATATAGGGGCTGCCTGAAAAACACTCTGCCTTCACTCTTGCTCTCGCATGACTTCCTGTTTCCTGTTTCCTGTGTGCTCTTGCCAGAATGTGTGAACTACTGAAATGTGAAACGGAATCTATCTCCCTTACACTGTGCTAAGCCAGCGCTGTGGTTTGAAACATGACTTGATACCTGTACTTGTGTCATTTTTGTCCCTCGTTTTTGCACTTTAAAAGATGTGTAGAGTACAGTGCAACAGGCTTAAGTAGAAGAAAAAAAAAGGAAAAGATGCTTTCGGATATAATGCAATTAAAAGTACCTAATGTCAAAGCTTACCATGCAAAACAATTAAAAACTAAATCAAATGAATAGAAGTGATCGCTCATCGACATTCAGTACTTTTTGGTACACTGTCCAGCCGTTTTATAAGAAAAATTGGCTGGTACATGATTACAAGCATATTGGAAAACTTGCCGCAACTCTTTTACAGAATTTGGCATTCTCACTCTCTGTAATCTCCTCAGGTAATTACAGACAGCCTTGATGATGTTGAGATCAGGACTCCATGGAAGGCAAACCATCTGTTTCATTCTTTAACAAATTACAAAAAAAATTCATCACATTTAATATTTTGGAAAACAGATTTTTGGGAATCTCTAGTTTGTGTTTTTTTTTTTTTTTTTTTTCTCCTTCTGACTTTCCAATGTGGAACAAACTAAACATCTAAGGACCAACATTAATTGAAAGAAATCTTGGATGGCAGTGGTTGCTGCACAGTTTTGTTCGGGCACGTTCTGTTTACAGTGTCAAAACCATTTACCGGGGCTATGGAATGTATAGTTAACAGTGCCTATAAGTGTCTGTATTAATATGCGAGGGTTTAAAGTAACTATGTGGCTAAATGTATTATGTTATATCACTCATATACTTCAGAGTTGGTTTTTTTTTGGGGGGGTTGTTCAGGTCATACTGGGCATGCATGCATGTGACCTTTGACCCTTTCCTCCCACTCAGGGCCCGGTGTGTCACATCCGCACTGTTGGCATCGGGGAGAAACGGCAGCCGACCCAGCATGCTACTGTTACCAAGATCCAGTCATCATCTATCTCCGCCCCCAAGCCCAGCGTCGGGACACGGTACGCTCTGTGCCCTGTCACTGCTCACAGCAAGGGTCTTCATTTTACACACTTACAGTCTGGATATAAACAGCACGTTGTTTCTGAAACATATTATTTTAGTTCTCTCTTTTTAAAGGTCCCCTATTATGCCACCAGGTGCACAGCTAATTAGCCATTATGTGCCAGTTCAAAATCTCCCATTCCTGACATCACAAGGGGGAGTGACCACCGAAAATAATGAAATCTGACTGCTTGGCTGAAGGTGATCAGTTCTTCTTGCCTCTGGTTGGTTACTTCCCCATGTGATGTCAAGAGGGGAAAGATTTTGAAATTGCTTGTAATAACTAATTGGTTGTGCACCTTGTGACATAATAGGGGACCTTTAAAGCTTATTTATCATTTCTAGATGGTAGAAAAAGAGATTGGATGGATAAATTGTCTTTGCGGGTAGGTTTCTGCTGCGTTGTCGATATCTGACAGGGTGTTCGTCTCTCGTATGTATGCAGGAAGCCGCGCGGAGAGGCTAAGAAGTGCCGGAAGGTTTATGGCATGGAGAAGAAGGATATGTGGTGCACGGCCTGCAGGTGGAAGAAGGCTTGCCAGCGTTTCACTGACTGAGCCCCTGAAAAAGACACAGGCGCTTGCCAAACGCTGGCGCATGGCCGCCCCTGACTCCTCCAGCACGCATGGGGAATTGGTTTCTCTGTGACGAAACCCCTGGTTTTTACTGCTTTGTGCACAAGGGGGCGCTCAACCCCTTCCTGCATTAAAAAATAAAGAACACGCGACAAAAAATACATAGAAATACTAAAAAAAAACACACAAAATCAAAAATCTGGAAAAATAAGACTATTATGGCTTGGGCAGCAATGTTTATGTAGGCTTAAAGTTATTTTTTTTTTGTTACGTACTTGAAAAAGAACATGCAACAAAGTAAAAAGTTGATTCGTATGCTTATAATACATGTTTTGTACTTTACAATTTTGCATGTCTTCGTCAGAAATCAAATCTGACTGAAGATTCAAGGTATAAGCTCTCAGTGTAATATATTTTCAGAACCCGTTATCTCTGTCCACTTAAAAACAACCGGTAAGCTATATTTTGATATTTGACTATCGGCAGATTTTTTTCCTTTATCACTTGTTTGGTCCCAACTTTGTTTCTGTGATTTATGCGGATTCTTCTCCACTATAAGTGGTCTTGTAAACAATCATTTGTGTTCATTAAGCAGCACTTTCACCAAAGGAAAACGGATCCATAATCTGCTTTAAATGTGGTTTTCTAAAATGTGCTCAATTGTATTGACATTTTTACAGCGATACTTCCTCTTTGCCGAGTGCAGAATAATCCAGAGATTCCTAATGTGTTTTGGGAAGCAAGTAATACACGTAGACCATCTTAAAGACTCTTCCTAAGATAAAAAATAATAATTGTCGATGGTCTTGGGCTACATCACCAAATAAATATCGGCTTTGAAATTCTAAAAATATTTTACAAATTTATTTTTTCTTTACTTCAATCTAGATACGCACCTTTTCGATTTTTAAAGTTACTTTCAGATTATCTGTGTTATCTTTAACCACAGTGTGTACACATGTTTAGGACTGTACCGACAAAAATAAATGTCTCTCAGTCAGACAATTGCAGCATGCAGTTATACCAGTCATAAAATGGATATCAGGCCAATTTAAAATTCCAGCCATACATGTGTTGTATACAGATTAGTCAGATATCGGACTTACTGGTGTGATGATACCTTGTCTTATGACAGTACGCAGTATTATGTGAGTATATGGCACATTTGTTGTAGACTTGCTATTGGAGAAGTTTTTAATAGCCGCCATTGAAGAGGATATCCTCTGGCTGAAATTGAAAGTTACAGTTAATAGCCCTGTTTAATTGTCCTTTTTTTCTATTTTTATTCACACCATATCACACAGCCAATTATTTGCTCCTTTATTGGTTGGTAAAATCTATGCATTAATGTGAAAGGTATTATTTGCTTCCCATAAACCTTGCTAGGATCTACACTGGACGTTGATCCGCTTGATTACGCTACTTAAATATGGACGTCTTGCTCAGCTATTCTGATATCACCACCGCTGAATGTAGATTCTGCTGTAATTTGGACTCTTTGCCATCTTTTTCTGTACTTAAGGGATTGGCTTTTATATTGAACCTTGTGTGCTCAAATGTATTCCCTCAGAATTGTAGACTTTATAATATGTACGACTCTGTACTCTGAGCTCCGCCCCCTTCACTGACACCCAGTTTTTGTGCTGTTGCTCTGGCGATGCCTACATTCCAGATTTTTCCACCCCTCAGTTGAGCTGAGGCCAGAGGTCGTGGTAGCAGGCGGCAGGCTGTCAGGACCTCCTGAATCTTGTCCTTAACCCCTGCATCTGCGGGAGTTTAGAAGTGCGGCTGTCCTTTTAGCTGTGTAAGTGACCGTGAGGATGGACATTAAGCACTGACCTGCCCAAACACCCGGCCGCCAAGCCGCCTTGTCGCTCAAAGCACAGATCTGCAGTGAAGGGGTTTGAGTCTTAGTCATGTTTAAAACTTCACAAAGTGCCAATGGGAAGAGCAAAAAAAAAAAAAAAAAAAGCCTAATTGAATTGCACTAACTTGTACTGCACAAAGACATATTTTGTATGTGGAAATTTTATACGCAGCATATGATGTTGTTTAAAGAGTTTTGGTCGTCACTGCCTTTCTGGAACATGGGTTCAGAGACAGAGTTAATTTTTTGCTGCCCTCAGTGAGAGCTGGTGGGTTCTGTAGTTTGACTGGGGTCATCGTTTGGAATAGGCCGTCAGTCAGTGAAGTATATTGTTTCTTATGCAAAGCGCTAGATGTAGCACAGATACAGTAGCTTGTGTGTACCGCCTCCATGTTTTGTCCATATTTTAGCCAATATAACTCCTTCGTCCTGTCCTTTTCATATATATCCAGATATTGTCTTTCTCCAAACTACGATACTGTGAGTGTGAATCGTGTGAGAAGTGCTTGGTTACTTGGACAGTATGGTATCTGGAGAGACCTACTGAACTCCACAAAGCTCCTCCCACAGCCACCGGCTTTTCTCGTTGACAGCAGCTCCACTTCCTTTCTGGGAATAATTATGCTGCTCTTCAGCTGGCTTGCTAGCCAGTTTTTAGCCAGCCTGTCTGGATCACCCTATTTTACTGCGTAAGGCCCACCCCTCTCGCAAGAGTACGATAGATACTCTTAAGTAGTGTACTGGCTTTCTGCCAGGCACGTTTCCTACCTTGTTGCACTAGAATGGACTTGCAATAGGAAACTGGGTTATAGATGTGGGGGAAAAGGTACCTTTGCTCATACAAAAATTCAAACTAGGTGAGAGAGACAAACTGGCTCAGACATGGGTTTATGTTTGATAAAAGACTTGTTAACAGCAGTGGAGCCGGCAGTGATGATTCACAACAATTGGGTAGTTTTCTGTTCTCCTTGGCATACAAGGTAAAGAACGCCCAGATATTTTTTCATCTTTTTTTCTATGGTTTGTATTATAGAATGGAAAGTTTTAAAACCGAACTGAGATGATTTTTTTTTTTTTTTTTTAACCATTCAAAAGTTATGTGGATGATAACATGTAAATATACAATAAATGTTGTGGGGTGGGTGGGGGAAAATATTGATGAATGTAAAAACTACAAAAAAGCCCAATTATATTTTTTCCCCTTTGGCAGTAGATTCTGGGGATGCTTATGTAGACCTATGGGGTTTGGGTTCTGTGTGTCTTACTCTGTAGCACTGGCTAAACTCCAGATCTAACACTGCAACATTTTCACAATTGTTGAGTCATTTTCTGGTTGTAGCGCAGGAAAAAATCCAACTACATGCAATAATGTCTCAGCATCTTTTGCTTGCGTGATGTTATGTTTTAAAAGTATGTGACTCCTTGCTCGCAAGATGGACTGTATTCTGTTCCCAAATATTAATTTTGTATTTCTAGTTGTTGGTCAGGACAAATTGAATTTGTTGATCTGTCTCCCTGGAAAATAATGTCTGTATGTCCTGCCCCGCACATTCCATTGGGCTACGAGACGGTGTATCTCTTTCTATGTCTGCTTTTCAGTTGTGTCCACAGGCTTGTTGCACTCTTTCTCACGCCCCCTTGTGCTTAGAAAACACACTATAGGTAACCCCTATAATCCAGCCAGAATATTAAGCTAACCAACCCAAATAATGTGCAGAAACAAATCTTAAATGTTTCATTTCGCTTCATTTGCTTCATTCTAAATTTCAGTGTTGCATTAAACTAGACAGCACTAAGCCAATGGACTATATGAAATTTACAGCATGTCCCATTTTATGGCAGCTCTGTTGAGCGTGAGACTCAAATTTGTGCTTCTGTCCTTTCCTTTTTAAACTGCTCATTTTTGGTTTTCTTCAGATCTGTGCCATCAGTGTTTGACCGAGTGACGGCTCGTGAGAAACTGACGCTCCTTGATTGCGTGTTTTCATTGTCAGGTTTTGTTTGATTGGACTGAGGTTTGTGTGTTCAGTGCCATATCTGGGCCGTAGGAATTTGTACGAGATCGCAGAATTATACTGTGCCGTATTGCGCTGGCAGCCAGTCCCATGGCTGCAGACAATGGTGCTTTGGCCTACAGGATTCTTGCATTGCATTGTTGGAAGAGAATGTCTGCATTTGTACAGCCAGGGGACAGAGCCTGACTATACTTCCATTTGGAAAATTACATGATTTAAAATCTTTAAAAAAAATAAATAAAAGTGAATTAAAGTCCTCTCATCAATTTGTCAGTTCAGTAGATTGATTGACGGTATTTTGTGGGGCCAAAAAATGTATTTTTGTAAAGTTTCAGATTCAATAACGTTAAACCTGAAAATTGAGTAATGCAATACAGTGCAGCAACAGTGTGTCCAGGGAGCATCTCAAAAATGTGCAATAATGATCAAAATGTGACCTAGAAAAAGCCGCACAAGAACAGGTCAATCTCAAGGTCTGATTTAGAGAGCTATTTTTTGCTAATAAATGTTACCAGTCAGAAGTGTACTGGTATATCACAGTGTTAGTGAAATTTGTAAATCTGTAAATAACCTCAAATGACACATGGAAAGAGGTAAATGGAACTTAAAAATATACATATGAAAACTTCGCAGAACTGTGTTAAAATTTTTTTTTGAATTTTAAAGACGTTTGGCGCGATAACAAATACTTTCCATCGTCTTCCACGTGAATTAAAGCAAGCTTGTCTGGGACATGCAGGATGAAAAGCTCAAGGAGAAACACACCATTTCTGCTGAACATCCATGAGAATTTCTACAACTGTCAAAACTCTCATCACTAAATGAATCACCTTGTAGAAAACAGTAAATTACTATGCTCAAGTATCAGGGTCGGGTTCAATTACCTTTTTCAATTACAATTGATTGTAATCGTAATTACAGTTGCAATTACTTTCTGGACAGAATGTTCAATTACAATTACAATTACTTTTCAATAAAAAATTTAAAATAAAATTGCAATTACAAAAGTAATTGATTACAATTACAGTAATTGTAATTGAAAAAAGTAATTGAACCCAACCCTGTCAAGTATGCTCAACAATTATTAATATAGTTCAATGACTTCAAGATTAGATATACACAAACACACACACACACACACACACACACACACACACACACACACAGCGGGGAAAATAAGTATTGAGTGCATCAACATTTTTCACAGCAAATGTATTTCTAATGGGGCAATTGACATGAAATTTTCACCAGATGTCGGTAACAACCCATGTAATCCACACATGCCTAGAAATCAAAACAAATAAGTCCATAAATTAAGTTACGTGTAATAAAATGGAATGACACAGGGAATAAGTATTGAACACATGAAGATAAGGAGGTGCGAAAAGGCATGGAAAGCCAAGAAACCAGCTGAAATTTGAGTATTTAGAAAGCAATCCTGCCCCCAATCTGCAAATTAATATCAGCTGGTTTAGGCCAAATTGATGGCCTATAAGAAGGTGTCACACAAGAAGCATTTCATGATGGGTAAAAGCAAAGAGCTCTGTCAAGACCTTCACAACCTTATTGTTGCAAAACATACTGATGGCATTGGTTACATTTCATATTTCTAAACTTTTGAACTTCCATTGAGCACCGTTGGGGCCATAATCCGGAAGGGGAAAGAATATAATTTCATCATAAACCGGCCACGACCAGGTGCTCTTTGCAAGATTTCTGACAGAGGAGTCAAAAGAATAGTCAGAAGAGTTGTCCAAGAGCCTAGGACCACTCGCGGAGAGCTTCAGAAAGACCTGGAATTGGCAGGCACAGTTGTTTCAAAGAAAATAATAAGTAATGCACTCAACCGCATGGCCTCTATAAATGCTCACCACGCAAGACTCCATTGCTGAAGAAAAAGCATGTTTAAGCTTGTTTAAAGTTTGCTGCACAACATTTGGACAAGCCTATGAAATACTGGGAGAATATAGTCTGGTCAGATGAGACCAAAATTGAACTCTTTGAATGTCATAGCACACACCATGTTTGGAGGACAAACGGCACTGCACATCACCCCCAAAACACCATACCAACAGTGAAGTTTAGAGGTGGGAACATCATGGTGTGGGGCTGTTTTTCAGCGTAGGATACTGGCAGACTTCATATAATTGAAGGGAGGATGAATGGAGAAATGTACCAAGACATTCTTGATAAGAATCTGTTGCCATCTACCAGGATGCTGAAGATGTAACGAGGGTAGACAATGATCCCAGACACACAGCCAAGGAAACTCAATTGGTTTCAGAGAAAGAAAGTAGAGCTGCTAGAATGGCCCAGTCAATCACCCGACTTGAATCCAATTGAGAATCTATGGAAAGAACTGAAGATAAGAGTTCGTAGAAGAAGCCCCCAAAACCTTCATGATGTGAAGACGGTTTGTGTGGAAGAATGGGCCAAAATCACACTTAAGTAATGCGTGCGATTAGCTTCTCCACACAGGAGGCTCTTGAAGCCGTCATTACCAACAAAGGCTTTTCTACTAAGTATTAAATAAATTTCAGTAAGTGCGTTCAATACTTTTTCCCTATGTCATTTCACGTTATTACACATAATTTGTTGACTTATTTGTTATGATTTCTTCGTACGTGTGGATTACTTGGGTAGTTACTAACATCTGGTGAAAATCTCATGTCAAAAACCCCATTAGAAATGTATTTACTGAGAAAAATGTTGACACGTTCAATACTTATTTTCCCGCTTTATGTACATGTATGGATATATATATATATATATATATATATATATATATAAAGATACTCTATCTATCTATCGCCATAATTACTCATTAAAACTTGCTTTTTCAGCACTTGTGCACCTGCATTTTGGTACCTGGTGGTTTCATTTCACCCCGCAAACTGTGAAATGAATCCACCGAGACAGTTCTTTTCTGGGCTGCCTTTTTCACAAAACATGGCATTCGACACGCCATCCAGATTTGGCTCCCCTTCCTACGCCACATACAGGCTCAAGAGAATTATTATGTGTGTGCAGGACTAGGAAAAGGGGTCACTTGGGATTCTTTTCCATTCTGAGATTAACGGAGTATCTGTGATATCCCAGTGATAGTGATATCCCAGCACTACTGTACTGTCAATTTACAACACTTTGCTGCGTGCAAATTCACCCTTTTTTTTCTCAAAATGAAAAACTTGGATCACTCTTTGATTTTGTTGGAAAATTTTCATAAAATGACCCAAGTGCCCCCTTTTCCTAGTCCTGCACACATATCTCCACACACGGCCTATTTTTTTTTTTTTTTTTTTACATCATCCGAGGTTAAATTGGCCAAAGCCCGAAACTAGCCATATGTGTTCGATCCACTTTTTGTCTGACTGTTTTTTGCTGCTATCAGGACTGGCAATGACATTTACACTAAAGAGGACCTATCACGCTTTTCGAAGACACAAAGACATGGTGGTTTTATTTTTAAGGATAATCTGTTGCTAGCCGGCCAGCCAGTGATTTAAGAGACAAAGACTGAATGGGTGTTTTAAGTGGAATACAACGTTAGTTCGTTTCACAATAAACGGTACGTTAGCTAATATACAGATGCTGGAGTTCCTAGCCGGAGTTGTGACACGAAGGATCTAGAAAAACTTGTTCTCATAACATGGAGCCATTACGATTTCATCGCGTTACTGAGCGCTGTCTCAAAGTGAATGAGTTGATTTGTGAATGAGCTCATGATTTTAAAACCCAGTATGGCTAGTATCGACTCACATTTATATGTATTCACATCGGCTGTAAAATGCGATTCAGCCACTTCCATTGCTTGTTCTACTTCTCGTCAACCACTGTTTTGTTTCTTTCTTTTTTTACAGAATACAGAAACTAGAAAGCATTTACTTGGCTAGGTAGCTCCTTGAAAGGTTAGTTAGGATTTTTTAAAGTGAAGTTGAAGCTATGGGTGCACACACACACACACACACACACGGAGCTATGTCACTTACGCTTAGCAACCTGGTTCAACGTCATCAAGAGCTCAGCGCAAAGGCCGCGTCCTTTTTTTGGGGAAAAAAATTGCGGTTTGCATTGAAATCAATGAGAAATAAGCACGAAAATTGAGCAATAAAATGCCCAGAAGTTGTTGTGTGCCGGGTTGCACCTCGAATAAAATGTCCAGTCCAGACCTCAGATTCCTTCTCCTACCTGGAAAAGGGAAAAATCCGAAAAGGAGAGCTTTATGGCTCCAGGCTATTCGAAGAGAGGATGAGGAGAGGAAGCTATGGGAATGGGATCCTATATCCACCCATGTTTATGTGTATGGGAAACACTTCATAACAGGTAAAGCCACTCTTTTGTTAACTTAGAAAGTACAATGAGTAGCCTTTAATATGTAAGACTTGGTACTATACTTTAATAGGTTTGTTCGTTACGATTTTTATGCCTCGTGTAATTATTTATTCTTTTGTTGCTTAACTAGCTAACATTAAGTGGCGTTAGCCAACCGAGTTAGGTTAGTGGGCTAACGTTATGTGGATTTGTTGGTTATTCTTAACCCCAAACTGAAACAGGGTTCGAAATTCGCTGTAGCCCACTAATCCGCACTCCAGTAAAATTATGGCGGATTAGTACACTTGTCCTCAAACAAGTCCGAATGTCCAGTGAAATATTTTCAATATATGTAATGAATGCCGTATCCAACCTCCGCTTTTTTCGGCTATTTATTTGCCAGAAGGATTCTAGATGGGGGCGCCAGTATATTTTTTTTGCGGGGGGGGTATTAGTGAAAAGGGGGTTTATAACTTAATATGTAATATTGCGAATGCCTATGCTGGGATTTCTCTTTGTCCAAGGTACTGAAGGCCTTTGAAAAGTGAAGTTTAAATCGCTCACATGGAAAGAATCTATATGAACATATATGCGCATATATGCAACTTATATGCCGCATATATGCGCATATATGCTACGTATATGCCGCATTTATACAGCATATATGCACATATATGCCGCATTTAGGCCGCATATAGGCCAAATTCAGGTACATATATGTGCATATACAGGACATATAGGTCTCTTATATCGCTTCTTTATATCCACATATAGGCCCTATATGTACATACAAGGTATATGTCTCCTATATAGCTCATATACCCAGTGGCAGGTTCTGTTTGTCATACCTATTGTATAGCTCATATCTCACTTTTGCAACTGTCATACATGATGCTTAGCTCATATTTTTATTCTCAAGGTAATATCTGCATATTAGTCCAAAGTCCCTTACAGAAAGAACAAGAATTTCACGCAATAACTTATTAATCGCATGTGAATACGTGAAATTGGCATCACATTTGATCCTAAATACATGTTGACATGTGACAACGGCATGTTATGTGTAAACCAGTCATTATTAACTATGGCAAGTGAGAGGAGACAAAAAGCTATGATATCAACACAAATATCTAATACTATTTGTTACATTTTTTTCCTGAAACATTAACAATAACAAGGTCATCAATTCTTTATTGACCATACTTATTTCCATTCTATGAAGATTGAGTTGTGTATTGTGGAAGAGAAGGAAATGTATAAAAACAAAATGGTTTGATTATGTTTATTTCATCAATTAAGCATTTTTTTCAAGTTTAAGTCACTGCCAGATTCACCACATTAGATAAAATTGGATTCACATCATTGCAGCTCATACGCATCCACTGAAAGGTAATACACTACACTGTTACATCCACCAATGCAATGTTTTCTATCTCGTCTGTAATGCAGTTTCTAGATGAATATGGCTCAGAGGTCATTAGTCTAAATGTAGCAAAATAAAACAAAAATAACAAAATAAAAGTACATAGAAGAACATACATTCAGGTAAACATGCCTTTCAAAAGTCATTTTCAACCCCACATCTATCTGAGCATTTCACCATAGCTAATGAATTTGAAGACAAAGTCTACATTTCTGTTCACAGTTTTAATGAACAGACACTTGTCTTTTATCTGACATGCTTGTATAGCAACTAAAGGTCCCAGACTTTTTCCTACAGTGATGAAATAACAAGGATTCTTAAATTCCCACACGGAAAGAACCTATATAAACATATAGGTTTTAATATAGGGCCACATATAGGTTTCACATATATGCGACATACATAAAATTGGCCATTTTCATATGTTATAGGTACATATCTCCAACTCTCCTTTGGTGTTAATGATCGCATTAACACCAAACAGGTGAAAAGGCTCAGGTGGATCAAAGTACATCTTTACACATTACACAGCATTGTTCATACTACTATTGTGATGGACTGACATTGCGGGACAGTCCCACATTGGGAATTTGTCGCACGACGAATTGAAATCCAATCCTGATTGAACATCTGAGAAAAATTATGATACCAGTTAGTCCTCGTATCAGTTCATCTTAGTAGCAAATAGTCTTATAAAACTAAGAACCTCCGTTGTGTAATCTTGAAATGCAGTAAAAATTGTTCTAAGAATTGTTTTTGGCTTCAAAATTTCATCAATCCCAGCTGTTTTATAGACATCAACACATTTTAAGAAATTGGAAAACATGCTGCCGGGGTGCTGCCCCAGCCAATCTATCAAAAATATAAAGAAATAAGTAAAAGTGTTCACAATGTATTAATTTTTGCAATGATTGTACATGTAGATGGATTTGTGACGGACGGATATTGTGAGACCCTCGCATTCCCTGGATCCATCAATTCAATTGGCAACTGATCGATTGCAATTACATGGCATTTAAAAGTGAAGAATATCTGATTCTGATTCTTTGACACACTTGAGTTGATCAGTAGGGTATAGGTTGGATTAAGTAGGGCATGAATCACTGCTGATCATCTGATGCAGTCGGAGGTGAATGTGATTGTCTGCGCAATGCTCATTTTACTCCAACCATTAATGAATTTATCCTAAAACCTCTTTTAACCATTCAGAAATGGTTGAAATCATATTAGTACCAAGACATATTGCATAAAAATAAGGTAAATAAGCACAAGTGAAAGTGTCCCACAGCATGTCTATCCATCACGCATGTGATGGAAAGACATTTTGTGGGACGGAAAGAGTAAAACTTCTGTAGTTCAGGGCCCAGTCAGAGTTTCGGGGGCAAACCTTGTGCACACATTCCTTATTAGTAGATATTTCTCCCACTATCGTATAATTACAATAGCACTCTCCAATAAGGAGAAATTTGCAGTGTTATGGACAGACGCTGTGGGACGGAAAAATTAAGCCTTTATCTTCAGGCTGGTTACAAAGAAAAAAAGACGTGATAATGAGAAAATGTACGATTCTACAAAATCTATGACGAACAAAGTGGTATCCTAAGCAATTTTAGGCAGGTAATTTGGTTAATTTTATTGAATTGAATGCTCAGTTCCCAAGATGGGGTCAAATTTTGCGATTTTTTCAGATTAGTAAAATGTAATGTAATCCCGAGTACTTGAAATCTCAACATAGATGTAACATATTATATATCACTGGAAGGTAGAGTTCATTACGGATCCACTGGTATCAAAATTAACACTATTCCTCACTTG
Source organism: Gymnothorax javanicus (assembly GCA_029692085.1). Taxonomy (NCBI): domain Eukaryota; kingdom Metazoa; phylum Chordata; class Actinopteri; order Anguilliformes; family Muraenidae; genus Gymnothorax; species Gymnothorax javanicus. Next base: position 63,626,173 of record CM056203.1, on the reverse strand, counting down.
TAGATAAGGCTTTTACACAGGTAAACTGATGATCTTTTTCAAATGTTACATTTTTTGCCAGAAAGTGGTCATATTTTGGACGACAAATGGTTGCTGTAGGTAGACAGAACATGCGCTATATCTAGAATTGTCTTTGCTGCTTGATTGCATTGGGTTCTAAATAAGTTGACCCATATCTGTCACAAGAAGTGGATTTTAACTTCGCTAAAGCTTCAAAAAGTTGTAAACTGGAATTGATACCCAGCATTGTGAACACGCTCGTTTCCGTTTGTGAAGGCACAATACTAGGAACTAGGCATATGAACTGTAACTCCCCAGAAATTTTAATAATCTGTTTTTTTTCAAGTAACATTAATTCCACGACTACGGATGCTTTGAGAATAAATAATTTTTCATTTTGCTATGATGGTTGACCCCATTCTGTAGTTATTGTGGGCCTGTGTTAAATATGTTTGGAGGATGAGAGTTAATAAACCTGCCAGTTGAAGACCTGTGAGGCGTAAGTTTCTCAGGCTAAAGACTCTCGTGTACTTGTCCTCTCAATCAGCTGCGCACTGAGGCCTCCCATTTATCTTTTTTTATCAGTTTGTGAAGTTCTGTGAAGGGAGTCGAACATAAAATCTTCCATTTTTTCCCATACTTTCTTGCATGGAATTGCCTTCATTTCTAAGGGCGAGAGTATACTGACAAATAGCTATCAGAAGGAAGTTCTTTTTTCCTGGCCATTTTGAGCCTGTAATCTAATGCAAAACTGCCGATGCTCCAGATACTCAACTAGTTTAAAGAAGGTCACTATCATTGCTTCATTTATCTGCACAACAGTTTTCAGCTGTGCTAACAAAAGGGCATTCTAATGATTAAGCAGCCTTTTTACATGATAAACTTGAATTAGCTGACACAGAGTGCCACTGGAATGCAGGAGGGATGGTTGCTGAACATGAGTTATGATGAATTATTGAATGAATGGGTATTGGAAGACATTTATTTTTAAATTCTGTATTTGTTAGGAAGATGGCTAAATTCACGAAATGGAAGTTTTGTCCATAATACTTCAGATGCACAATTTCCTGATTATTCATGATTATTTAGTTTTGTCAGATGTGAGTGACCACCTATGATATATCAAATTACTGAACATATGTTTGTGTTAGAAATAAAATGTGCCTTTGGAAATATAAGAAATAGAACTTGTGTTTGGGGTTGTTTGAGAGAACTTTGTGTTTTTTCATCCAGATAGATGAATAATCATCTGTTATTCAACAGCCTGTGATGGAAAGGAACTAATGACATTGTTGTAGACTGTATTATTGATTTAAAATGCCATTAAATTTAACCAAAAAACTGAAACTGAATCACTTGATTCATATAATCGTTTGGCCATCAAGGCGGAAAAAAAGAAAAAATCTATGTTTTTGCCTTCAAATGAATGTGAAATTCAAGTACACCAGTGAAAGCAGTGAGTGGAAATTAGTTCCAATTTTGACTCCTTGATGATGCGGTCCACATGTTTAAAAGGATATTGCCTTTATATCATTTATAGTGTAATAGTCATTATTTTGAAATCGGTATTTTTGGTCATCCTAATGCCGTTTAAAAAAGGTTTCTAACGCCCTCACGTGGTTGTTATTGGTATTGCGTAGTTGTACGGGAAATCTGGAACGAGGTGGTTGCAGATGGGGACATAACAATTCAATATTGCTAAGGTCATATAAAATTCAATACACAGTTTACATGGATGCCAACAGTATTTCAGTTAGAACCTCACCGCATTCTTTGCTCTAAATAGACCTTTCCTGCCCTGGAACTTTTCTTTTTTATGCAGCATGCAAAGGAATAAGGTAATCCAACAAGCATGATGGATTCAGGTGCTTCCAGGACCTAAATAGGGCCGGATTTAACCAATCGAGTTTGGGCGTGTGTGTACTTGCAGCATTGTCATATAATGTATAATGGGTACAGCATATTTTTTGTTGTTGTTGTAACAGAGGCACAAAATGCACACATTTTAGCAGCATTTTCCAAATTTATTGAGACGGATTGGTTTTTTCGAATAATATGCAAGCTATTCCCACTTAGAAGATGTTAAGAAGAGACTGAGGCAGATATTGATTTGATTTTAGAGGGAGATTCATGTTTCAAATAGTAAAAAGGTCAAATGAACTATCATATACACAAAATCAGTACAATGCACCGTCATTGCCTCCCTCTAAATGAAACTAAATGGTTTTTATTAAACACTTCTTCATTACAAACACAGGTTTATATTAATTATCATAAAGTCTGTATAATATTGAACAATATTCCCCACAGAGACCTAAAACAGTTTCAAGGGCAATTCTTTTCATCAAAAGTTACCTTGAAACTCTGAAAAATTCATCAGTACACCATGTTCATATGTATATGAGAAGGTAAACACACAGTACTCGTATTCAAGAATGAAATTTAAAATAAAAGTAAATAACTGAAATATTATATATTCTGGAATTCACCATGTATATGGCTTGATGATTTACACGGCAGGTTAGAAACTGGATTTGATAATGCATCATAAATGTTTGTTCTACCCGCAATTGAGCAAATGGTTCTAGATTTTAGTATATGAAATCATAAGGTGGTGTGCAGATTTTACAAACATAGCTTTGGCTTAGCGAGCTAATTGAAACGTGCTTGGCTTCCATCCAGGTCATGATGGGTCAATGTATTGATAAACAGGAAGAACAAATGTAACAGCCGACTCTACAACCTTACAGGATGTGTTCTTGGGAAATAAGCCTTTGTTAATGAGTGGGTCTTTATAGTGGATTTTTTTGGGGGGTGGGGTGGGGGGTTGGGGGGTGGCACCACTTCTTTGTAAATGTGAAAAGAACTGAGAAAACACACATTTATGTAAATACATCGAGGCACAATTTTGGGACTGGATCAATCACTCCAGAGAAGGAGAGGATAAACATATTAATTTAGCTCTATATACTCCAGAACATATTGACGCATTATGTTTATAACTATATAGAAATCAAAACATTTAATTTACATATTTTTGGATTGTAAAAGCACCTCTGGTGACCAATGCACCTACAAATACATTTCATTTCCATCACTGACAATTTCTGAAGACCACATTAAAAACAACATCCTTAGTATTTTATTTTTATCCCATATTTTATTTCCAAGACATATAAAAGATACAATAAATAAATCTAAAGAAATGATGAAAAACATAAGGAAGGAATAGTAATAGAGAATTTGACTTTCACATGAAACTGGAGAGCTTTCAGTAGGCAGAGTACACGCTTTGCTTTGGTGTTGGAATGTTCAAAGCCAGGGCTGTGTTTGCATGCAAAAGGGTAGCACAACCTTATTGAGGAACTACATGGTAACTCAAGCAGTACCGTGGCCATCAAAATGGCACATTAGACATCAGACCAGTGTTTGACCTATAACTGCATAGGAAATACTAGGTTGCCAGATCATTGCCATTATTATGCAAATTAGGGTGATTCACAGAACTGCTTTACATAATTAGAGTCAAAAGTGCACTTCCAGTCACAACACATGACAGATATGTCATGGAAACAAAATAAAATGAATATCAGTTGCTGCCAAAGTATATACATGATCTGATTTGGTTTGTGAGAACATTCAGGTCTTTCTTCTAAAAGAGGTCTTGTAGTTCAATTTTGAGGGCTGTCCCAGATAATACGCTCGGTGGTGTTCAGTAGAAATGATGGGACTCTTTTCAAAGTCGCAGAAAAGATTTGTTTTCACCATTTATATTTACCAATACGCCATCCTTGCCTGGACTGCTAACGCCATTCTTTTATAAGTTACAGTGAAATGAACTGACCTGAATTTGGGATGATGAGGCCAAAATCTATGGTCAATCTCTCTCTCGCTCTCTCTCTCTCTCTCTCAGACTCCTTCTCTCTCACTCTTTCTCTCAATCTCTCACTCTCCCCCCTCTGTCTCTCTGACACACAAACACACTCTCACACGCACGCACGCATGCACGCACGCACACACACACACACACAAGCATCCCTACAGTGATAACTAGAGAACATCTCATTGATATCAGATCGTAAGAACAGATCCTTAGTAGTCAGTCAATTTGATGATCTTCATAGCAAATCTAAATTTGTCGAGCCAGTCAAGCCAGTCTCTGTTACTCAGGGAACCTACACAATCCTTACTGGTTCAGCAGTTCAATGGCTGAGCTCTGGAGAGGAGAAGGACACCAAGGGCTCTGGTGTTCGACAGTGGGCTACAGGGTACAAGTAGTCATTTTTAAGCTCTCAGAGATGAATAGTTTACTCCTTGGGTGAATCTTTGGTAAAGCAGCCACATATCATCTCTGTAATTCCTTACTACTCTTTTTTCATTTCTAGTGGCTTTATTTTGCATTTGGTTTTATTACTCATAATTACAAGGATGAATTCTTGCCTTGTTTTAAGAGTGAAAAACATTATAATTGTATTTATAATTGGGTAAGGGGCAGCTCTAAAAGATACAACTGCGATTTTTTTCTTAAATATCACTGGACTGGAACTGTGAACTAACAAAATGTAAGTAATGATAAATCGGTGTTGGCATGGAAACACTCCTCTTTCTGAAGACATTCCTCAGGGTCAGACAGTGAAAAAGCGGTGTAAGTTTAGTTAAAATGTGCTCAACAACCTCTAGCAGTGTACTGCATTTCCAACTGTCCATCTGCCAAATGATCTGTGCTGTTCTGCCCACACAATACAGAATCCACAGCCCTTTTCCCTCATAGTAAAGGTGACACTGTACAGTAGACCGTGCCTGAGAACTGAGATTCAAGCATTTCTCCATTTCAGGAGTTTTGCTCCATCTCTAAGGCTAAACCTTCATAAAATAATGAGTCGTGTGTATCAATTGTGCATTCTTAAAACTCCGAAAAACAAATCACAACAATGCTCTGAACCTGCACACCAACAGTGGAAACAAAAGCACTTAATGTATACATTGTGTATTAGATTATTTTTGGTATAATATTCATTACTTAGTGTACGTTAGTAATATAGAAGCATGTGCTATATATACACCTTTCCAACACTATAGAACCAATAAGTTAGCTTTGCTGATTTTTTTCCATTTCATCGTAAAACATGTACAAATAATAATAATAATAACATCAACAAAGAGCATAGAACTGGCACAATAAAAAAAGGTCTGAAAGCCACCGGGCTCAATGTCCACAACAAGGCAAAGTATAAAAGGTCCTCTTTTAAAGATATAAAATATCAAAATGATACAATTAATAAAGCTTAGCATCCAGCACTTAATAAATCCGATCAATCTCACTCCCAAATTCAAACGAATATCCTGGCACCAACACAAAAATAATACCAGAAACAAAAAACAAAAAAAGTAACTACACTACACTGTTGTGCCTTAAGGACTGATTGGACAAAAAGGAAGGAATGTCTTATAAAACAGTAATTCCACTTAATAAATAACCTTTCAACCAAAGTAACTGTCAAAAATTCACTTTATAATTTCACATCACTCTCCGTAGGATATTTCAAGCAAAGCAGCCTGATTTTTGTTTCGTTTGTGTTTTTTTTTTTATGTCTTTTATAATCAATAGAAAAATCCATAGAGCTCACACCAAAGAAAAATGGAACAGCTGGGTTCCTTGAAATATAAGGGTGCATATATATATATATATTCTGTGACATTAAACAAAAAAAGAGTATTTAAGGAATAAAAAGAGTATTCAGACAACACCCCATTAAAGAACAACAGGCCCAAAAATTCCAGTGCCTCATGTATGGTTATGGTTACCAAGGGAACATCCAATTAATGTTTGCAAAGATACTTGATGAAAAAGAGGCAGATTGAAAAAAACAACTTCTTGGACCACATTCCCTTCTGGAGGAGCAGGGTGAGTGTAACAGTAGAATGTTCTAAAGGTTATAACAGTTTTTGGAAATGGATGGACTCAGTTTTTTCCTTCTTTAGAGATCATTGGGTTTCCTTCCTTCAAAATGGCCAGGAGACCGCAAAGAGCGCTGTGAACTGTGGAAAGATCCGGGAAAGATCCTTATTCCCTGCATAGAGTTCACATCTCTCACTCCCTCTTTCTCAATCACTCCCCCTTTTCCTCTCACATTGGCACACCCAGCCTACAGATGATTGTTAAAAAAAATCCCTCATTCCTGACAGTGCTCGTCTCTGTTCAAATCTGCATGTACATGGTAATTCATTCATTTTCTCATTAGGATTTAAAACAGCTATAGAAATATAAAGTAAATGGATGTGGCAGCAAAGGAAATGGCATACCTTACTTTCAAACTCTGCACAAATATATAGATATAGATATTTAACAGTCATGAGGAAATTTATCCTTAAAGGTAGGCGCGGTCACCAAGTCATCTATGTAAATTAGACTAAAAATGTAAACCACAGAATCGGAGAATTAACAGGTCAACATTAAAGTGCAAGTCTGTGGCAGTTTTCTGCAAAAGAAAAAAGTGCCAAACTGCTGCCGATGATCAGACACTTACAGTTTTGCAATAGATATGAGCACCCCTTCCACCCTCCCGCCCCCCCCCACCACACGCAAACCCATCCCCGACACCCGTTCCGTCCCCACTGCTGGAGCAGGTGACTGCATGGCAAGAAAACAGACGGCACTTGTCTTGCTAATTTTCAGTCGCGACATCGAAAACTCCAGCAGTCATCAAACGGAGCCGACGCTTGGAGTTCAACATTTGCAGAAGACAAAGTCTTATTCTTAAAAATGTCAGATTTGTACAAAACGCCAGCGTAAGACCCAGAGCATCATCTGACCCACTGAAACAACGCACTGTGGCAAAATATTTAAGAAATTAACAATAAAAGAAAAAAAAATAACCTTTCCCACCATCATCACATAAATGTGATGAGGAATATGAGTGTGCACGTGAACACTGAGCCTCTAACAGTCAGTAACACTGCAGTGCTTGACCGATGGCCAGAGGCTGTATTTCCATATAGATTTATTTAAATTAGGCTTATAAAAAAGAGGAGGTGGACTAAGATATCCAGGCAAACTCTTTGTCACTCCCCGCCTGGTTTTCCCCTTCTTGTGCCGAGTCGCTCTCCTCCTTGTCATTGTCCAACATGGCGTCCTGACGAGGCGATCCCGAGTCGTCCTTCCACTTGGCGCTGTCTTCGTCCCCATCGGCCAGCATCTCCTCGTCGCCTTCACCTTCAGTGAATCGGTGGTCAGCGGGGTAGAGCTCATCCTCCGGGGAGCCCTCCTCGCCGTCACCCGCATCCCCGTTCTGGTCCAGCAGGGCTGCCATGCCCCGCCCCGAACAGTCCGCACAGACGCCGTGGCGGCGGGAGCCGTGCTTGATGCCCACGCTGGCCGCGGACATGAAGACACGGCTGCACACTTTGCACACGTACTTCTTATCCTTACTGTGCACCTGGAGATGAGAAATGGGAAGAAGGGAGGGAGGGAGGGAGAGAAGGGAAGATGGGGCCGGACCAGAGAGAGTGAGGAGGTGGGAGAGATAAAAGCGACAGAGACAAAAGATGGTGAGTGCAAATCCCAAGTGAGCGTCACAGCCAGACGAGCATACGGCTCGACCGCCAGCTCCAAATCAAGCAGCGGCTTTCTCAGATAGCTAGTTTAAGAAGGTGAATGCACTAGCATTGCCACTCTTTGTTCTCGTTCTATTCCTGTTACTGGACCCACTGTAATTTCAGAACAGAGCTTTACCCCTTACACGCACAAACTATGCCATGATTTTATGTGTCTTTGATCTTTCTGAGACCACAGTGGATTTTTGTGGCGTGTTCTCGCCAGTGTAAGACTGAGCACGTGTCCAAGCATATGTCTGCTGTCGGAGGACAATTTGACTGGCACTGGAGAAAGGAAGATGACATCTTCATTAGTCACATGCACAGCTGAAGAAGCGTCAGCTCAGGGTCAGGGCTTGATAGCATCTTGATTGACCTGCCGCTCCCCTAAGTCATTATCTTGACTCTAAATCAATCATCTGATTTATAAATGCAATATTCCTAACCCACATATGGATGCTTAAATACACCAAAAATATTAGTTAAATTCAAGTATATAGCTTTAGATTATGATGCATGTTTAACATATTTCAGATTCCGCTGCCAATTAGCCCCTCTGAGAAACATTGGCATGATTTTATGATTGAACACACCCAAGTTTTCCCTCACATAGCAATAAGATGAGCTCTATATTCCCCATCGCTCAGAATGTCAATGAAAGGATTACTGGAATCCATCCACAGATAATATAGCTTCAAGCAATAGGACATCTTTGACATTGTAAATGTTAATTTAATAGTTCGGAAATTTTGTTGCAAGAGCTCTTTTAATGTAGCCAGACATAAAATGCGGGTATAGCCACATCTTCAGTATTTCCCAGCCCCAAGACAACACTCAATCCTGGGGACTAGGACTCGACTTGCTTTCCAGTCTGATGCAAACTCAAATTATAAAGCCATAATTCATCTATGCATAAAAATGTGTACTTTCTTATGCCCAAGTATCACATCTATAAAGCAAAGGTACTTTTGACTTCAAATACTGACAAATGATGAATAAAACGCAAGCAAACCACACACACTTGCAGAGGGATGGGTCTACTTTGTGGATCATCAATAAAATCTGTAAACACACCTTTATGATACAGCATTCGTTTAGGTAAGTTATTAGCATGACTGCAAATGTTCACTAGATCTTCTAGCAAAAGCTCTCTCACCTCATTTTCATCTTAACGAAATCAAAACAGAAGCCATCACTGTATGCCTCTACTTGCAGTAGGTTGCGTCTCTGTTGTCATTACACTCTGTGATTAGGCCGTGACAGATTGCGTAAACTTGAGTTTTCTGCCAAACTATTATGAAAAACTATGCAGCTACACAGAAAATATCATTAATTTTACACCTGACTGCCGCTCTTACACCAACTGCGACCATTGCAATGTATTCAACTACCTCTACTAGGAATCATATTCATGCAGCCGATTCAGTTTGTATTGAATTGCTTGTATTTTATTCGTACAAAAGCTGACATGCACACACAGTACAGGGTGTGGTCAATTAGAATGTGTTCAAAACACTGTTTGCATATAGATTGACGTCTAATATTTAGATTATAAATAAAATTTATCAATTAGAATTTAGACTTACATAAAAAATTTACATTTATATTTAAATCTACATTTAGCATGTAATTTCAGCATTTTATTTATCATGCACATTTACATACAACATTTGCATTTGATTTTTACTTATATACTGCATTCAACATTTATATTTATTATGCAATTTTTCTATCTCCATATTTTTTTTTCTCCCTAAATTCTGACAAATGAGACGAAAGAAAATTTTGGTCCATTTTCTTACCACTCGGTGATACTAAATTTGAATTATCATACTAGATTACACAAAATGCGACTTTTTACTAAGAGCACCCAATACTTGCTGCGGTCCAACTGACTAGCTCTTAGCTGTGGTAGTGCAACTCCTTGCTCACTACTGCCCTCATCCTGTGCTGTGGTGTCCTGCACTTACGAGAGTGTGCCTCTTCATATGCTCCCGGCGGGTGAACTTCTTTCCACAAATCTCACAGGGGTACGGCCTCTCTCCTGTGTGGGAACGCATGTGCCTCTTCAAGATGCACTGGTGCATGGCCGAAAAGCTGCAGTACGGGCACTTGAACTTCTTCCTGATCACCGTGAAATCGTTCACTGAAACAAAAAAGACAGGAAGAATAGGGTTATCTATTTGTGGAACATTTCTATCGCCCATGTCAGCCACACTACATATCCCATGGAGCTTAAATTCAGTAGTGGGCCAGGAGCTTTAGACCTTGAAACGTAGATGACCGCTGGAGGAGGCAAATACAGGGGGTTCATGAAAACAGACCTCAACCGCTTGCTGTTACAAAAAAAAAAAAAAAAAAAAAGAGAAAAAAAATCAAACTACTGTGGCTGATTCATGAATTCCACACAGTGATTGTGAATGCAGACAATAAATCAGCATTATCTGCAACAAAAAATGAGATTATGCATGCCAGGTAAGTATTTTGAACATAAGAGATGCACTACCAGTGTGTTAGACCCTGAAAGCCATTGCAGGAAATTACAAAAAATCTAGATTCTCACCCATGGAACAATAACAATTTATAGAGGAGGTACTGGCAAGTGACAACATTAATATAATTTTGAAATTAAAGCTGCTAGTAGAATTGAATGGAGCCCTTGCTTTTCAATATGCTAAAGTGTTCCCCAGATATGGCCTCACTGTTAAACTTAGTATTGCAAAGTTGAATCTTCACAGGACTTTGACCTTTTTGGTGAGGGTCACCAAAATTTTTTGAGCATCCACTCATCAAATTTATAATATACAACATTTGACATCAATAAAACAAAGGGCTGACGAGATATGGCTTACATCCTGTCCGCTTTAAACCATAGGCATAGATTTGGGTAGGGATGGCCGGGATACATCCCAACTGACTTACAGACATTGCAAAAATATCCCGGCCTAATTTGGATCAGTGGGGAAGATGACAGAAAATTGAAATCGTAATTTTAACCTGATCCAACCCAATGAAATGCTTGGTTTGCCACTTTGTCCGTTTCATTGATAGGTAATGGTCCAATTTGAAGTGCTTATCTCTGCTGCAGTCGTGTAAATAACGTCATTTTATTTTTTTTTTCAAGAAAACCACCTCATATGAGGATACTCAAAGGACAGGATTGTGAACTGGCTCACTAACATAGCAATATATCCTCTCATTTAGTTTCAATGTCTGCTCTACTCGAACTGAGCGGGTTCCGGGAGTGCGCTGGGGTTGTGGAAAGTAAACGAAATTCATTAGTGCTTGATGACCAGTGGCGAAAATACCGAAGTGCATTTGCACTCAAGCCCGTGTGTGAATCCATTCATAATTAAAGTGGCAATCTATAAGAATTGAGTATTTACACAGCATAAATTTGATAGGAATATCCTGGTTTTATAAATCACAGCAAAGACAAATAAATCTCAGTCATGGGAAGTAACATTTAAGATTTCAATCCATCAGGGTTTAATAATCATGTAAATTTTTAGGGGCCCACATTAGATAATTTAATTTTCTTATTGAAATTTATGGTGGGATGGTGGACACCAAATGATGGTTCTTCTTCAAAAAGATTCCTCGCATTACAACTGTTATTGAACTTATGTTTTACGATGTAGGATGTTGGGCCACACAGAAACAAAGCTTGGCATTTCCCAGTCTGATTGGTTCTGCTGTTAATTGCGTAGCTGGCATCAGAACATAACTAAAGCTAGATCACTAGCTAGCTAGCTTATGAGCTATAGCTAGCCAATACATTACTGTATAATGATTGTAACATTCGCTAATAATACAACATACCATCATGTACTTAAGGAACTAATAAATTGGGAAGAGTATTTCAATTGTTCAATATTGTTAATCTTCCTAATGCTATACATGTTCATAAAATACAGCGGGCTCCAAAATTACTGGCACCCCTACTAGCAATGCACCTGACTGACTGGCAATGCATAAGCAATACTTAGAAAAATTTTAAAAAAAATTATATTTATCAAGAAACTCCATATAACATGTAACAGATATTGTACGATATTAATGTTTCAATGGAACCAACTAAAATCATTTACTGATTGAATTAATGTAAACTGCCTCCACATTTACCAAAATGAAACCAAGTATTAAATTGCACTTATTTAAAATATATCTAAGTGTTAAGGAACTATATTGAGCCATTACATCACTTCCTGTTTCACAAGGGTATAAAAATGAGGTAACACGCATGCAATATCCCTTTGTTATCCAACATCATGAAGAAAACAAAACAACTGTCAGTTCAAAAGGGGCTGATGGTCATAGACCTCCATAAATCTGGTAATGGCAACAAGAAGATTTGCAAACGATTGAATATGCCTCTGAGCACTGTCAGGACAATTATTAAAAAATTTCAAAGATATGGAAATATTGAAAACCTCAAGCGCAGAGGACAAAATTGCATTTTGCCCCCCGGGATGCTGGGATGGATGGTGAGAGAAGCTACAAAATCCCCAAGAATCACTGTGAAGGAATTGCGGGCCTTGGTGGCATCTTGGCATCACCAGGGTTCCCAAAGCACCATCAGTCACCACCTCCACAACCACAGGCTCTTTGGAAGGGTTGCCAGGAGAGAGCCCTTTCTGAGCAGAAAATACAGAAGCAAGCGCTTGGAGTTTGCCAAACATCATATAAATTATGACTGTAACAAGGTGCTTTGGTCAGGTGCTTTGACCCAAAGCATACCTCAAGATCTACACAGAAATGGTTCCTTGACAACAGAATCAATGTTTTGCAATAGCCATCTCAGTCTCAGTCGTTTGTGCATTGCTAGTAGGGGTGCCAGATATTTTGAAGCCCACTGTATTTTATGAACATTTACAGCATTAGGAAGATTAACAATATCGAACAATTGAAATACTCTTCCCAATTTATAAGTTCCTTAAGAACATAATGGTATGTTGTATTATTAGCGAATGTTACAATCATTTTATTGGCTAGCTATAGCTCATAAGCTAACTAGCTAGTGATCTAGCTTTAGTTAAGTTCTGATGTCAGCTATGCAATTAACAGCAGAACCAATCAGACTGGGAAATGCCAAGCTTTGTTTCTGTGTGCCCCAACATCCTACACTGCAATTTTGGAGCCCACTGTAAATAATAGTTGTAAACTTGTTTTCAAAAATCAAATCAAAAGTATATGGTTACAAAATAGAAAAATAGGTTGATGAATATGGCATCCATGTATAATGAAGGCACCTCGTTTAGCATCATAAAAAACAAACACTCATTGGGATTATCTCTGTGTACGGCAAAGGCAGTATTTTCACACAAATTATTGCATTAATTTTCTCGCCCGCGTGCTATGCCTGCTCACATTACATATGTGTCCCTACCAATCATGTTAAACCTACACCCTTGCTATAAACACAAGGAGGCAACAACATAAGACCTCTTGAGTTTTGTCAGTGATGGGCATGGTGTTACGCATCAGTTTCATGGCATTATGCAAAAATGCAGCTGCAATATTGCGCAAAATCCTGGTTGGAATCATCGCCGTTGCCTCAGTTACAACACACTGGCGTGAAATTTCTTGGGAAGCTTCAGGTAACAGCAGAGACATATGTTAAGTTTTGCATTGATACGCCTACGTAGACATGGCCTCACTTCCTCATTTTACTGTTTGCCCTCACCCTCATTTGTGGGCTGCATGCATTTTAGAAGTATGAAACCTCTGGTATGTGATAGGGGCTAGTCTCTGACCTCAGACGCCAGGCTTGCTGAGATATAACATCACGTCCCATGTGCATGAATAGAAGGGGGCACCGTCACAAAATTCCTTGAGTGGTTGCTTGATGTAGCCTGAAGATCAGTAGTGATGTTTTGTGCCAACGGGCCACAGTGTTTCCAAGATAAGGCCTCACTTTTCGCCGCAATATTGCAATTTGAGCTTTTGCGGACATTTTACCTCTTGGCTGAGGATCATTAAACTTCTTGGACACCCTCCCATCACAATGACAAAGTAATTTAACAAATTTGGTGTTGATGTGACTAACAAATGCTGAGATAAAACTTCCAATCAGTTTACCATGAACATAGGGTGGCAGCATCAGGAAATTTCTTGTTTTGCGTCAGGGCATAGTCGAGGTGTCATGCATGAAGTTTCATGGCAATATGTCAAAGTTCAGCTGAGATACGGCTACTTCATATTTCGTGACCTTAATATTACAAGGTTCTATCTGCCCCAGAAACACATATGTGATAGAACCTTATAACACTGAGGTCATAATTTGGTGTAACCGCCGTTGCCGTCATTACTGGGTCCGTAACAACATACCAACACAAACTTTCTTGGGAAGCTTCAAGGCATGCCAGAGATGTCAAATATGAAGCTTTGACTTGATTCCCCTCAGTGTTGCTGAGATACGGCCTCACCTCCTTGTTAGTGTGTTAACTGTTTCCTTTGAGGTCCTGTTGAGGCTTGACTTTGACAAAATAAGTCAATTTTAATGTCAATCCAAGAAATGATTTCTGAGAAATGATGTCACTTCCTGTGTACATGAATGTTAGGGGGTGCTGTCAATAAATTTTTTGAGCAGCCGCAAGAGTTAGTCTAAGTTAGTTACCCAGTTATGTGTCAGTAAGCTAAAGAATTGCAGAAATATAGCCTACTTTCCAGTTTGGCATTTCGCCATTCACATTTTTGACAAATATGAGGAAAACTGGGGGGGAAAAAACCCACAAACCAGTCCAATTATTCCTGTACCTGTATAGGACAATCTGAAGAGCAGCAAAATTTGATGAAGATTGGACAAATTTTATACAAGAAGTAGCCAAAAAAAAAGAAGAAGTTTTTCATAAAACAGAAAATGGTGGAAAAACTTGTTGGTTTTTAGTGAGACCAAGATTAAAAATTTTCAGTGTATCATTCATAAGTTAGTGGAGGCCACCAAAATTAGTGTCAGGTATATTTAGACTGGGTCCATCAAATGTGCCCAAAGTTAGCCACTTTTTACAATACAGTCCTTGATAATAAGCGTCTTATTATGACCGATGCCAAGTCGGGAAACTTGCTTGTAAGGAAACTCGTGCTTAAGAAATGCCTATTTTGTTTTTTTTTTTTTTTAAAGAAAAAAAAAAATTTGCTTTGTGATTGGATCAGACACAAATCTATGACAATTATTTTAAGCATAATAGCAGTGGCCTATAATTGGGCATGACGTATTTCTCGATGAAACATTTCATTGGTTGTTAGGTTTTGTTCTTGACCAATCTCTGATCAGTGTCTGATGACGAATTTCTACGTCAAAAGTTTGATAGAGATACTGTTCCATGGTGCAGACCTGCACATTTCTGACATTACAATGGACGAAGAACTTCTAGAGCTATTCTAGTCAACTGACAGTGAAGCGGCTGCTGATTTCAACGGGTTTTCGGACGTGCCTGACGCTGAAGTCGGGAGTAATTCAGAATGGTAATGCGATTCTGATGAGGTGAGAGAAGTGGAAATGGAGGAAATCAATAAGACCGAATGTTTATGTAGTCACACCCGAATAAGATGTCCATTTCCCATCCAATAACCTGTCAGATCTAGTCCTATACCTGAACAGTGACAGAAAATAATTCCGGCCGCTCACACTTTCTTTGTCCAAACAAAATCAGGCCGGCGAGCCCACTAGTATACAAAGCTCCCGTCCGCACCAAGTCTTTATTTTCATACTAGAATACAAGGTTCCTGGACCAAAGGGGATATTTGTATTGTAGCCACACACAATCAACATTATCAGTGTTCTGGAATACTATGACAGAAACTGAAATAACCCTACATCTTTATAAATTGTTGTACCGTTTTCAAAGCAGTAAAACAAAGACGTCTCATTTCTCGAGGTCGAAACCTTGTAGCCTGCTGGTATGAAGCACATCACTGAAATGGGTGGTCATGATAATTCTCTGGAGAGTATAGGCTTGTGTGCCAAGACTCCAGGTAAATATTCTGCCGATGTTGTATTTCACATGTAGCTTGAGGTTCATATTAATATTTCTTTAACAAATATATTTTTAATATAGTGCAGATGTGAGTAAGCTACTTTATTTTTCAATGCATACATTCTTTATTTTTCTTCACAATAGTTCTGTTCTGTCACTTTCTGAAAAGTTATGGATTGCTCTGGATTAAGCCTTACTGTTTTTGGAACCAGACACCACTCAATTTACAGTATGAAGGCATCAATCATTACGAGGCAGTAATACATGCAAATAGAAGAAAACTATAGGGTGAAATTCAGGCAATATGTACAAGTAAATCATAAAACTATTCTATAATATGCAAAATATTGAAAATGGCTTTGTATGTCGCGTATACATGCAGGCATATGAAACGTATGCAAATGAGCACAGCCACCAGACATCAATGTAGAGACCTACTTTCACATGACAGTATTTGCTTTACCATCATTTCATTAAAGCACCAGTGTTCATGTGTTTATACCCTGAAACCACCCTGACGGTTTCCCTGGAAACTGCTGATCTTGAGACAGTAGGGTACCGGCTAAATGCTGAAACCCCATGAACTGAACAGCCCTGCATTTAGGCCCGAGAGATGTTGTTCGACAGAAATAGGCGCCGCGGTAACCTGAGGTCAGCCCAGTACGTTTAAGCACTATGTCCTTTTCTTATTGAGAAGCTGCTAAGCCAATTATCCTGTGGTCTAGACTTGAGTTGAGTTAAGCAGATGCAAAGAAGGTCAAACAAACCGTTTGTACCATGGCCCCGTTTGCTTTATGGTCATGCCGTGAGACGTGGAAGGCAACACAAAAGAGAGGACCCATGTTTTAAGACTCGCCAACATCAGCCATACAAATAGCCTGTAACTTAGACCCTTTCTGTTGTCTCATTTAAACTCCGGCAAAAAACTGAATTTCAGCATTAAGAAGACATAAATTCTGTAATATGACTGAACACCTTGACATTCTCTTTTCCTATGATTTTCATATTTTTCAGGAACACAGAGGACAACTCATTGTGTATCAAAGAGCATGAGAGCTTTAAAAGATACCATTTAAAAAGGAGAATTCAAGGACAGGTTTCTAAAGGAGATTTATGAAGTTTATTGAATACAAATGGAAACTACGGAGAAGTAGTTTCATTTTTACTTTTTAAAAATATACATTTATCAGTTTGGGCAATAAACAAATTATAATACTGTCTAAAATAAATTTGCTAATTTACAAAATAAGAAGTGCAGCACGACACAGCAGTGCTCAACATTCAAGATGTATTTACAACACAATTTTTTTCCTAGTATTCCAATGCCTGAAGACATATTACAAATATAAAACATTATATGTATTTAATTATTTATTTTTTTGCCTGCGAGAAACAAATGTTAGCAGTCTGTGGTCCGTTTTCCTGAGGAAAGGGTGGCTAAAATGTATGGGCCTACACAAGTATGGGTTCTTTTGAGAACATAAATGAGTTCTTGTACAACAAAACATAACTTCAGATCAGCACCTCTGATGGCGCATCCCGTATAATTTATACATGGGAAAGACAGCTATTCCATACCCCCACGAAGTCCACCCAATCAAAATATGCGAAGTTACTTCAGCAAAGTCCCTATAACCAATCTTATTTTGACAAAACCATCCAACTGAACCCCTTACCCACTTGTTGCCTTGGCTTCATCTACAGGGCAGCCAGTTTGAGACTCAGCATCACAGTGCATTTGTTTACTGCAAATACATTGTTTGGGGGCGCATTTGAAATATCAAACGGAAACCTTTAAACAGACACAATCCATTTCTTAAGATCAAGTACCCTACAGGCATTATGGCCCTCTACATACTGTCATGTCATTCGGCACGGATTAAATCAGTCCAACTGATTCGAGTTGGTCTTGCCACCCTGTAAGCCTTGTGAGTGCGTTGACATTAGGGACACAAAGAGTCGAATGCATTTTGTAAGTAATCTATGACAGGAGATTTGCGTGTGGGGCTCATTCAAAAGCTCTGATAATACAGTTTAGGACAAAAGTGCAAATATAGTCATAACAACAGTAAAAAGTACAATTGAAAATCAATAAACCATTAAGAATCTTTAATCAGAAACCACAGCTATATCATAATTCCTTTATCTCTCACGGCCACTGAGGAAATATTTAAATCTGACCCTTCCAGTGCAAACCTCCTCAGAGAGCAGCTGACAGAGGTCACTCCATGATAAGATATATTCTTACTGCTCATGCCTAGCTTGCTCAGCAGCAGGTCAACTCTGAACATGTAATACAAATTTTTGATCAGAGGTAGAGCCATTTAAGATAATAGAAGTATCAATATTTTGTAAACTCTCCTATTTGATTAAAATATATCACTTATTCTATTGTTTGACTCGTTTCATGTCATGTAAAATATTCATTTAAAACAACTACATTATTGAAATGTAAAAATGCAAAATAGAACTACAAAATTCCAAAAATATCTTCTATGAGAAAATTTCAATAGCAGGTCACCATTAGCTAAATATTTTGTGATCTTTCTGCTTGAAATAAGAGGTGCATAAGTTGCTGCAAAAGGCAGTGAGTGTGCCAGAAATGGCTGCCTCAGATGAGAGACAGCAGCAATTCTGTGCAAAGACTGCGAGGAAATAATGCCTGCTCACACGGACCATGTTTCCACAGTAAAGGATATACAAGGGCGCTCAATTTTTTAGATACATGCAAAGTGCACCAAAAGACTGAGAACATTTCCAACCGCCAAGCAGATACCCAAAAGACCTACTGAGGCCATAATGTATGAAGGTTGAGACACACAGTAAAAACAGCCAAGTTGATGTTCACATTAGGCGAATACGAAACCTACAGCCCTTTCTCTCTCTGTCACTCCCCAAAGGAGCGACCCCACCATGAGGCCACAACGCGGATCAAAAGAGGTCATGGCCCTAACTTTCAATCCTCCACGCCTACAATCCCCCGCCCACTCCCCCTTTATCTGGGGTCAAGGGTCAAGCAGGGTCAGAGCAGCACAGAGCCAATTACGGCAATTACTCAGTTCAGCTTAGAGGGGACGTTGAGAATAGAGGGAAGGAGTTTCTGTGACCCGTTCACGCATTTCTCCCCTATCTGTGACAGCCTTACTGAGGTTTCAAAAATCATAAAAGGGAAGAAAAACTGATAAAATTGCCATGTTCCAGCAGGTGGCGCTCTTGAATGGTTGTTGTGTTCTTTTGCACTGCTTTGTGCTTGAATACTCAGAGAGATATTTTTTTAAAGGGTTTGAGTTTTGAAGTTTATCCACTCAATAAAGAAATAATACATATTGTAGACGGTGCCAAAAACAGACAAAGTGCATAGAAGAGAGAACAGCTCCCCATATAATACCACCATCAGTGTCAACCATCAGCTCTCTAGCTGAATTTAACCATCACTTCATTTGCAATGGCCAAGGTCTTCCCTGACCAGCGCAAAAACACACACACAGATCAACACGGTTCCCAATATACCTGGATCTGAGATCACTCAAAAAAAACTTTTATACATAAAACATGTTTTGTTCTTTGCATAGGGATTGTGCTTTTCTACATTTGCAAAAATATAAACCACAGATATAAAATGTCAAGTCCTTAAATACATCATTTTAATTTAATTTAAAATACAAAAATGACAAATATATTTCATAAAAAATACCAAGGCTTCAATTTGTATAAACGTTCACACCTACAAGAAGACAGAAAATGTAAATGTATGCGGGAGATTTCAGCAGGAGCCGAGCAGACGGCGGAGGCCTTGCGTCAGAGGGGGCTCGGTGGCTCAGCGAGAGTCGGCGGACGGCCGACAGGTGGACAGATGGACGGGCAGCGTTAGTCATGCGCGTGGGTGGCTTCAGAGCCCTCGCTCCGGAGCGCGTGCAGGTCCCACAGTCTCTCGGACATGGAGGCAGCAGTCGGACAGCACACCTTGGCGTGGGTCGCCAGGTTCTTCTGCGTACTGAACGCCTTGGCGCACAGGGGGCAGGAGAAGATGCGCTCGCTGGAGTGCACGGAGGACAGGTGGCGGTTGAGGTCGGTGCGGTCGCGGAAGTGCTTCAAGCAGTAGCTGCACTGCATCGTCTTGCGCTTGAAGTGGATGGTCTTCTCGTGTCGGTCGGCGTTGGACTTGAAAGTGAAACTGGCTGGGCACCGCGAGCAGAAATAGCGGGCGGGTGGCACGGGAGGAGCTGGCTCTGCAGCCAGGGGGCGCTGCTGTGCGTCCAGGCAGTCCAGGGACACGGCAAGGAGGGATAACGTGTGCCTGTACTGGTGCTCTCCGAGCTCGGCCAGGCTGCCAAACAGCCGCTTGCACAGGGAGCAGGCCAGCTCCTGGGGCCCGCTCGCCACGCCTGCCCCGCTCTGTTCTGTCACTGCCATCTGATCCTCCTCTCCAGGGGGCTGGCTGCCCTCCAGGCCTGAGACAGAGAAAGGCGTCAGCTCCGTGGCCGCACACACGCGCACATCGGCGTCCGAAATGAGAGGACATGCAAAGCGCAGGCACTGAGCAACAGCTAAAGAGCAGAGACTCCATTCTCCTTACCTGCGCTAAAGCCGCCAACGTCCTCTTCTTCACACAGCATCTGCTCCTGTAAATGCAAGGGACAGCATTAGCACCGCGGGCTAGTTCACAATTAGAGGGATATATTATGTTCTTTTGGCATGCGGAAACACATACACACAAAGGCAAGCAGACTGACGGACTTTGAAAGGGGAAAAAGGCAAACAGGCAAAGAAATGGCTACATCCATTTTAAAAGAACACAAAAATGGAAAAGAAAATAATATGCATTTCCTTTGAGGATAATGGGACTGGCCTAGGGATAATTCATGTGAGTGGGGGTCAGTTTGGCATATTTTTTCCCACACGTTACGACGAAGGGTTCCTTTCAATTTGCACAACAGGTGGGGAGAGAATAACTCTTTGTCTCCTTTCACGAGAGGATATTCAATATTTACTCATCTCTGGTGAGAGATGCAGATGCCTCTGACAGGTTTGTTTACTTATCCCTGGGCTTGTGTAGGTACACCGCCCCCCCAACTCCCCCACTTCCCTCTTCAACCCCACCCCCACCTCCCCCTCCAGTGACCCCCCCTTCCCCTCTTCTCGCCCCCCCAAGTCACCCTCTGCCCCCCGCATCAGAGCACACCACACCACAGACTACCAAACAGATGGCTCATCAACAGAGATAGTGAGAGTTTTTAGGAGGGAGGTTGACAAAACAAATTCTATTTAAGGCAACATTATAACTGACTGGCGACCCTACAGACGAAATGCTCCGTTAAACTGCCTTAAGTCATTCTTCTAGGCTACCTTCACCTGTGAAAATTTCTACCTGGCCATTACGGTCCTGCTCCACATCTTTCAATAAAACAGCATTTCCTAAGAACTAAATGCAGCCACTTTACCATGCTTCTACTGGGCTCCTATATTTGGATTGCAGTGTTCAGAGCATATTCACGTTATTAGAAAAAACAAAAATCAAAGGGAGGAGAAACAGAAAAAGACATTCAGGCACAGGTATGATGGTATGCACACATATCCGTAGGAAATGCAGCGAATTCCACCAATGGCAGTCAATAAGAACACAGAGTCCAGGAGCTGGAGGCCTGGGGTCAGTACAGCAGCTGCTTACCTCTATGGATGAGGGATCCGAGGGCTCCTCCGCTACCATGCTCTCTGGCAGGACCCCCCCAGCCTGATGCAGGCCGGAGGGTCCAGAGGGCCAGCCGCTGGAGGGGTGCGGGAGCGGGAGAGGAGGAGTGGGAGGAGGAGGAGAGGACGCCCCTTGTTTGCTATCAAATTTGCCCCCTGGACGAATGGAGCTGCTGTTGTAGGAGCCAGGCCCTGAGGAACACAGGAAACGAGTCTCACCCACGTAAACTAGAACCAGCTGGCCACTTCTACACAACATGCGAGGAGGGCACGGAGGCACAGAGGGGCAGTCTGAAAACCGCAGCTACTCGGTCCGCGAGGAGCGGGGTGAGGGGGCTCCTCTTCTCTCCTCCGCTCTCTCTCTCCATCTCGCTCCTGCCTTCCTTCTCCTCCCACCCACGCGTGGGCACAGAAGACGAGGAAGAGAGGGAGAGGCGTCGAAGGAGGCTTGGGCTTTTTTCATTTCAAAAATAATAATGTCGTCCAGCTGCTTTGGAGCATCCGTCCAGGGAAGAGAAGACTTCTGCAAGAGACTCTGGCTCTATCTGTACAGCAGTTCACCAGAAAAGAACAAATAAAGAGCTCGTTTTATTTCGAGAGTGCACGCCGCTCATCCTGCTCGATAGCCGATTACCACTGCCAACAGCCATTTAAATCTTCCACAGGAAAACTCTGCACGAATGCGCGCTGAGGAGGATGTCAGGGGGCACGTTTTGCCAATCGTGATCAATTATTAAGAGCGTCTAGGAGAAATGGGTTTGAGCAGAACTCAGCTTTCCTCATCCGGCCTTGAAGATACCGAGCAGAAGCCCACAACCCCTGAGAGGGGGGATGTAACCAGGGAAGGAAGGCAGAGGGGGCAGCAGTATTTCTGGGACGTTGAGTGACCGCCATGCTTGAGGAGAGCAATCAGAGGAACGCACTGACAAAGCTTCTGGGGGCAGGGGACGGACCACCGGCAAATTCTCCAGGAGAATTCCTCTACTCCCAGCGCTACCACTCACGCTCTCTTCATCACAGCATCACTGCCCCCTCCCCCTCCAGCCCCCCATCACCCCATCACCATAATATCTCCAGAGGATTAGGTCCTGATGACAACCCTCTGCTATCCAATCACAAAAGAATATTGCACTTCCCTTCAGCATAATTACATCATGCTACACAGTATTAGCCAGCTTCAGTTGCTTTTCTGCGAATCCTAAGTGTTTGGCGGTTTTGGATTAGGTGGGGGGGCTGGCTGTAATGCTTTCAGGCGCGACTGCAGAAAATCATTAAAGCAACAAACAGTAAATGAGCTTCATGTAACATGAGTGCAATTGCAAACCACTCAAACATGAGTTTGCGCATAGCATTTGACCATACCTTTACAACCGCCCACATATTGCTTCACGTCCTTACACACGACACATGAACGCAAGTTGCGATATTGTCTTTTTGAGGTCATTTTAATCAGCTACATAGACTTGCATACGGACAGCGCATGTTTCCAGTCTCATGATGGGTGCAGGAGACTGCCTAAAACACACACACACACACACACACACACACACGCGTGCACACAAACACAAATGTTCACTCAAGCTTGCACACACAGTCAGGTGATCCAGGGAGAAGGAAAACGTGCAGGGAAGGTGTGGCCTTCAAAGGCTTGCCTTTGTGTTTACAAGTCATGTGAGTTGCACAAGCCTTTGTTTGAGTAGGAAGTGGAGGCTGACATTTTGTGCTTGTGTGAAGAGAGTTCCATCAATGGTGATTGTGGGGGAACTGGCCCCAAACACAGAGTCCTTTCATTTGATTGTCTGTAAGATGGAAGTGGTTTTACCACAGTAGGTATTCAATTCAAAATCAAAAGAGATGTACAGGATGGCTCAGGGACAAGATCTCACCTGCTCGTGTTACCAAAGTCAGATTATACATGGAACTGGACTGAAATAGTTTGTGCTGCTGTTAGGAGCAACTGTGGAACTGGGGAAAAGTTTACAAAAAAGCAAACTGAGACTTTTAAGAAATAGTTTTTATTTTTAACATATAGCCAACATGAAGTGCACAACCTCAGACACACACGTGTGCACACACACGCACGGATGCACGCACAAATAAATGTGCAAATACACCCACAGTCCTGATTTTACACTACAACAGAACGGAAGCAGCCTCAGTTATAATAAATTGTGTTTTTGTGCAATCATAGCCTCTCACTTATATTCCTTGAGTGGTCATAGCAGTCAGAAATTTTCACTGAAGGCAGAGATCAGGACAGCCATCTTCCCTCACCCTTTTAACCACCCTTAGAAATAAATTTAATCTGAATTAAAGCCCCATCAACTCCCTCATACAGTCTGACTATTGGACATGCAATTTAATTTATAGCTGTTGCATAACTCCTCTTTCGTAGGAGTGAAGCTTATATTCCAAGTTTTAACTTTGGAATTTGTGTTGCCCAAAATGGACACAACCCATATTTACTATTTTCCAAACACCATATATTTCAGATAAATAAAAGAAACGTGATCATTCTCTCCCCCCGACCCGCCAGAGATTGATTGGATGGTTTTTTGGTATTTCCTGTCTTTTTTTCACCTTCTTTAAACTTCAGTTCTTCCAGAAATAAAATATCCCCAGCATGACAACAGGGCTCAGGCAGGACTAGAATAATACAAAATGCCCTCACAGAAAAATTATGAAAAATTAAGCTGATTTCCGCATACTTTAGGTTCACTATGGCAACCCTTCATTGAAGAATTTACCTACAACCCATATACACACCCAATGAAATCTACCACCATCAGCTTCAGAGAGTGACTGCTATTTTACAACAGGGGGATTTAGTGCAGTGCTAAAGGGCACCATTTAAGGGCTACCTGCCCCTCTCCAACTGAACTCCAGGTGCCTCAGCTGGAGAGGGGTAAAAGAAGCACCTGGAGATTACATGGTGGAGTCAGCAGTCTGAGGTCCAGGTGGACCAGTTTGCCCTCCTGCCCTTTTGGCCCAGGGACTAAGTGCTGGGGCTAGTGCACTTTTCCTACCAGACATTTAATCAGAACATCTACAATGTGTGGTTGCATGTTTTTGAGCCATTATCTATCCGACCTAGCTGAGCAGGGGCTGTGTATGCTCCTTTTCAATGAGATCATTAAAACACAAATCGGTCCCTTTTTCCACCCAACACACAATTCACATTCTGACCCTCAGGAATGTCTGCGTTTAGCAGCACTGAACCACACAGACCTTCAGCAGATAATACTCTCAACCTCGGCTACTCAGCCCTGAAAAACTACAATGATGGCAAATGTGCAGTGATTTCATTTATAAGCTATAATGTCTCCTTATGTCAACCAGACAGTTTTTTTTTTATTAAGAAAAAAAAAAAAAACTATCTGTATTACTGCCTTCAGTAAAACAATTTTATTTCATTTGTTGAGTCATGAAATTTAATGGCACAACCAAGTTGTTGATTCCAAAACAGCAGAGACAAATCGTATTGCGTATTGTGGAGAAGTGACCCGAATACATGGAGAGCCAAGGAGCAGTGCTGTGAATGAGTATTTTTCTCCCCCCAATTTCTAGCCTGACTCCGCCAGCCTTCGTACTTCTGCTTAATTTCATTTCGCTTCAGTACTCAGTCTGGTCACTCGGAGCTCTGCCTCGTTTACCTCGGCAGAAAGTACGCCGGACCAACCAACAAACAGAAGGTGTGGCCGAGAGCCATGATGTAGCAGCTGCACCGAGTTTGAAATTGTAGTCTCCGAAATCAACAATGGCTTTGGACATAGATACACGGGAGGCCATTCGCTCTGTCGTGGATAAAATCCCGGGTATCAGCGACTTATAGCCACAACAAGATGTACGTTTGGTTAGTTTTTTGAATGGAAATGATGTAGCGCTACTCCCTACAGACTGTCATATCTACTTAATAGCCATCATGAAATAGGCACCCTGTTCATCTCTGTGAGAGACAGCCGAACCACTTCAGCTAGCTTGTAGCTTCTAGTGTTACATTGCCTGTGAATTTCACACTATTTAAGTTAGCAGCGAACTTTTTAAAAGCCGTGTTTTTGTTCGTGTCACAAGACCTATTCGCTCTCTCAGTGTTATGTTGTCATTATCCATGAATGAAATGGCTGTCGGAGACAGCCAAACGCTTAGAGCCAAACTGTGTTGCTATAAAGTTAGATAGCGACCTCGGTATGATGTTAGCGCAAGTATGGTTAATAGTTCAGTTTTCGTGTCAACGCAGATTTCGTATGTAAATAATGCGTTATTCTCGCCGTTTCTGCCGTTAGTTTCGGGTCTCTTTTTTTTTTTTTTTTTTTTAATAGCAGCAGTATCTGCAGGAAAAACGATAGCTCAACAGTTTGTTTCTTGTAAGGAGAACAGAAAGAGCACCTTTGGTTCTTTTAAGTGAATGAGTGAAGGCTAAAATTTGGTAGATGGGCATATGTATGGGTACAGTATTAACTTTATTGTACTGATCAGTTTGTTTTCGCTGCATTCCTGGTATGAAGGACTGTGTTTACAGCAGAAGTACTAGGCAGTTGAGCCAGCGCATAACATACGTCATCGCCAAACGTTAGTGATTAGTTTACAGGTACACAAATGATTTTAAACTTCAGACAAGCGCCCACCCACCAGGAAGTAAACACTTGTCAATGACCACTACCCAGACTCTGTGTACGAAGCAAAGCGAAGTAGCAGAGTCTGGTTTTACCATGCTACCTAATTTCCTGTATTTGGGCATATTTGTCACAGTTTCATACATAATGTACAATAAGACTAGGAGAACATGAGGAAACATGAAATGCTGTATTTTAATTGTCATATCATTTATTTAAGGGAAAAGATTCTAAAAGCCATTGCCCCCTATGCTAAATAAATGGTTACGCAACAACTGCAACAAAACACTTCTGACTGGAGATCAGCCTTTCACATCGCTGTGGAAGAATTTTGGCAGAAGAATTGCTCCAGAATTGCTCCTCAGCCATATTTGAGGGTTTTGAGTACAATTGCCCTTTTAAGGTCCTGCCGAAGCATCTCAGTGAAGGTTCAAGTCAAGACTTTGACTAGGCGACTCTAAAATCTTAATTTTTCTCTTTCTCGCCATTCAGAGGTGGACTTGCTCTAATGCTTAGAATAGTTGTCTTGCTGTATAACCCAATTGCGCGAGCGGTATTCATGGTTCCTCCAATTATGGCAGGTCACCCAGATCCTGAAGTAGCAAAGCATCTACGTGTGATCACACTAATCCACAGAACATCAGGCCAAAAACCTAAGGGGTGGCCAAAATGTTTTTGGGAAATGTGAGACGAGCCTTCTTGTTGGTTACCAGTGGTTTTCCTCTTGCGACTCTCCAATAGATGCCTTTTTTGCCCCGTCGCTTTCTAAAGGTTAAATCAAGAATGCTGACCATATCTGAGACAAGCAAGGCCTAGAGTTCCTAAGATGTTCATCTGGGTTATTTTGTGACTTGCTGGATGAGATATTAATGGGCTCATGCAGGAATTTTGGTAAGCCTTTCACTCCTGATAAGATTCTCCAATGTTAGAATTTCTCCATTCGGAGATAATGGCTCTCATTGTGGATTGTTTATTTAATATTATTTTTCTTATGCATCCCAGAATTTTTTTTCATTGCGGTATAATTTGCTGCTTGTTGAGAACTTTTAGCCTACTTCTCATTGCTGGAAAGATTCTATCGAACTGATGTTCAGATTCAAAAAGGCTGGCAGAAAATCAGCCAGGGTGTGTCCACAAATTAAATCCAATTATCCATTATATTAAATAAAATTGACTAACTGGGTGACTAAGGCCATGTTGCAACTTAAGAAGGTTCGCAAATTGCAAGGCCTCCTCCATCTTAAGTAGGAACCTGGCTCAAGGGGGTAGTTATTTTTCACACCAAGGCAGATACGGTTGGAGAGCTTCTCTCCTTCAACAATCAGAGCGATAATTAAAAAAACTATTCATTTGTTTACTCAGGTTGTCACTGCCCGGTTGTCATTTTGTTTGGATGCCTGAAACATATAAGGGTGACTACTAGGAAAAATGAAAAATAGAAGAAATCAAGAGGGGAGCCAATACTTTTTCTTGGCACTGTAAATCTCTCAGAAACAATGTGTATGGTTTTGCCAAGGCCAGACAGTGGCATAGTCGGCATTCAGCCATTCATGTGGAACTGAAACACATCAAAGGTGCTTGACTAAGGTTCACATCAGCAGAGTTAGCTTGTAAGAGAGGGGGTGGGTTAGTTTCACGGTGAAGCGGTATCTCACTTATGGCCAGTCGTACATTGTGGCTTTGGAAAACACACCTAGTTTGCAAAGAGGAGCAGGGGACATGACTCAATCATGCGCAGCGCTAATGGCACAGGGAAAAAAATCTCCAGAGTTTAACCTCAATCTCTTTTCTCAAAATTAGGTTGCAGCACAGATTTCTAGCGTGTGAATTAGCTAAACCCCTGCTAAAGGGAAAAAAAAAAAAAAAAAAACAAGTGCTCTGCGTCCCTTCATTAAGTTGAGCTGTGAACATGGTGACCTGTAATTTTAGGCAATTACTCACACACTCACACATGCATGCACGCACACCTATCTCTATCAGCACACTTATTTACACTTCACTGACAGATGTAACACTTCTCTTTAAATAAATAAGGGGAGGACAAAAATTTGAAGCTTCATAAAAAATACATTTGGGGTGCAACAGTAAAGAAAGCCGTGTCACAAACGCCAGGAGAATGAGACCCCTGAGGCCTTCCTTGACTTGCAGTCAAGGTAACCCGTATCTTGGAAACGTGTCTTTACTTGAGACAGGAGAGCTGACACACTGTGAGAAAACCATGACGTTTAGACACAGTGAAGACCTCTCTGCTGCCATGCTGCTACAGCACATCGCCTCCTACATGGCTACAGTGACCGCCGTTATCCCATTTCACTGGGGCAGAAAGTCCACTTAATAGCTCCAACAGAGTATCAGATCCACCACTATTTTCAGCAGCAGGTCGGGAGCACCAGCCGGTAACTTTCTGACATAGCCATGTAGTATATTATAACAGCCATAGAAGTGACCAGTGACCGTAAAGGTCCTAAGAACCAGCATAAAACTAAATATCTCTGCAATATGCATTGAAACGGCCAGATAGCCCTGGTTTATTTTCTCTCAATTACTATTGTAATTACATAGTAATTATAATTACCCAGATGCTTTCATTCAGAACACACAAGGAAAAAGGTGTGTCTATGAGCACACCTCATAAATAGCCTCTAAAGCCAGACTATCACTTCCACAATCTTTGATTGCTACATAGATATGTCTGTAATTCAGCCCATTAACATTTGTGACAGGGAACCTGTCACCTTCTACTGAAAAGACTCTTGCTAGCCTACCAGAAGAGTCTTCAGCCAATCATGACACAACGTTTGCAAAAATGCATTCCCCAAGAAACAAAACTGAGACAACTAGCTAGTATGGATGATATGCTGAGGAAACCAGTGAAAGAGTACACCAAAAGACATTTATAACAGACGTCCCCACGGCGAGTGGGCACCTTGCACGAGATATGCCCTTTCACCACATTTCAGAAAAAGACACGCAACAAATTTGGAGGGCAGCTGCTAATGTTGTTGAGCTTGTTTGCGTTTGTCTGAGTAGCTGGCTGCAAAATTTACAACTGTCAAGCGGTAGCTTGTTCAACAGAACGTACAGTAGTTTATCTGCCTAATCCATAAACAGGTCACAGGTATTTTTGTTGTTTGGCCAGATGTTCGACAGCTCGCTAACTAATGTTAGTTGGCCACCAGAGTCAGACTATATGCTAGTTTGCAAAACATGTTACCTATGAAAGCTGAGACTTTGTAATAAGTCAGAGAACATTCTGAAGCTAATTGTTAAACTAGGTGAGTAACATATAGCCAAGATTTTCATCTATCGTTAGTTATACTGGCGTTTATACCAAACCGATTTTTATGACTAGCTAATGTTACTAATTTCAGCTGAGCAACTGACATTCAGTATCCAATTGTAGCCAGTTAGCAGGCTGGCTTGCTAACTTTTCTCACACATTAAAGTTTCCAAAAAGATAGTGTTGAGGAGGCTGTGGCAAGTGGCTGTGTGGGTGGATGGTTTTTCGGCGTCTAAGTCCTCCGTGCTCTGCAGTGAGAACAGGAAGCCGGAGGACTTTGACAGGACAGGACAGGTCAAACTGTCCAGGATCAGGGATGGAGCTAAACAATCTGTCCTCAGGTTCCTGTCATTGTTAAAAATACTCTTTTGAGAGCCTAGTAGCAATCATAGCCTACTTGTCAAGATTCAAGCTAACTAAATAACTGGGAGTCAAAAAACTTTTTTTGTACTCCACGTATATTTAATATAAAAATGATTGACATAATTTAAGGAATTTAAATGGTATAGTTCTTTTTATCCCGGAAAATAAACAGCTCCCAGCTTATTTAAAGGCCCGGTTCAATGCAGCAGATGCGTTGACGCGTTGCAGCAATGGAACGAAGCAGCCAATGTGGCGTCTCTAAATATATGTCAGTGGTTACAACAGCCTTTCTAGCTAGCCGTAACTTGTTCAATAGATTGTGGTTTATCAGCCAAATTCGTGAACAGGTCACTGGTAGATTATATAGCCACATGTCTGACACATTTTATTTCAATGTTAGGTCATACAATCTCTTTTTTTCTGAACACCGTGACCTGCAGGCAGATGGGCAATAAACATCTTGGTGGTTCATCAAATTTGGCAAACACAGCAGTGAAGGTATTTTATATTTGTTATGGAATTAATTTTGCAAAGTTCCACAAGAGTTGAATCGAAAATATCTTTTTGAATTTCCATTCCTGCTCAGCAGCTAGCTAGGCTCCGACAAATTAGGTTTCCAGTTGGAGTTCCTTATGCATTTGCATAGGGGATAAGGAAGCAAGGAAACGACCAGACATCTGCCTTATTTTTCAACTCATTTTCAGTACTTTTGAAGTAATGACTGTTAGGTGGAGGTGTTTCGAAATTGTAAAACCCAACACTTCTTGCTTGAGAGACCTCATAAATGACAGACATGCGAGTATGAATAAAACAAAATCAGATCCCATTTATTGGAAATGTTGGACTGTAAACCAAGGTCATTATCTGCAGTTTAGGTTGCCATGTGCCTCCACCCACTTCCCTAGGATCAATCTTTCTACGGCATTATAGTACATACGTTTTGAAGTTAACTTGGGAAGTAAGGGGCAGGGAGAGGGGGAAAAGTGGCAATCTGTCAGCTCTTAATGTATGGATTACTCCTCTATTGTCTTTGAACATGTCTCCTCCTTTTCTGCTAAATTTGATACTCCTATCTCTTCCACTCATATAATTTCAAGGTTGGCCATCCAGAAAAAACAACAAAAAAAACACTTCAAACCACCATCCTTCTCAGCTTAACATCATAGCCAAGGTTCACTGGCTTTACTGATCCTTTAAACGGACAGGCGACATCTTCATTGGACACACACAGTACAACCTTCAACACACAAGGAAGTGCTCCAGCCGACCTCCCATTACCATGTCAAAGGCACAATCTTTTGTTGTCTATTCAGGGCTGGTTAAAAGAGCATGACTGGATTTAAAGTTTCTACTCGTTTTCCTTTCTTAGGGGAAACAAAGGTGCTGAGTTTAACCAACAAAAGATGCAATTACAAGGCAGGGCGAGAGAGAGAGAGAGAGAGTGAAAAAAAAACACAGCGGCACCCACATGTCCAAAATAACTCGATACAGAAGTGCAATATCCTTAAAGTTAGCTTAATGATTTAAAAGCTTTTATTTCATGCACTCACCAACCTGTACCACTCACATCCTGCCAGCATGTTTTTACAGTTGAAGGGGCCTTCCTGTTCCAAGGAGCACTCAGCCTGCTCACTAGAACGTATTTTTGCCGAGCACCTCAACATACACTCACACAAAGCCCAGCACATCTCAGTTTAACACACAGCCATTCACTCAAAACTCAGCACGTTGTGCCTGAACATCGGCCAAACAAGACTCCAGTAAATGTGAACTTTTAAAGCAGTCAAACTGAACCTATTACACTCTATCTGAACGCTCTGATATTCAAAGTAAACCAGAGACAACGCAGCATTCAGCGGAACACATTTTTAAGCATTAACCCATACTACTCAGTGCACTACGAATTGTCATTCACAGCCCGCGCACCTGGGCGAGTGGGAGCATTGGGTTGGGTTCTACCAGGTTGGGAGCACTTGAATGAAAAGGCTAACTTACGTGATAGGGAGTGCCCACCTTTGGGCAGGTAATCAAAGAGGAGGGAATTGTCCTCGCCGAGCATCTCAGAGCGGAGTGACAGGAGGCTGTTCTTGCTCATTAGCGCCGCTCGCAGGTTGGCCACGGAGGCAGTCTGGCAGGTGGGGTCGTCTTTCTCAGCTGCTAGTGACTGTGACAAGAAGGCGGGATCACCCGACAGCGCTTCCTCCTGCTTCACAAAGTAGTCCAGCCGGTCGCTGCGGCTGTCCGAGCTGTTGGGCTCAATGACGTCGGCAACTGCGGAGAAAATCAGGACCCGTTAACGGTCAGTCATAGGTGGAGAAACCAATCAGTATGCAAGAAGGTGAAGGAGAAGCCATCTGCCAAGCTGCAACCTCTATATTGAGCAGGTACGCTAGCAAATATATACTTTTTTTTGGTCACTTATGATAAACAAATTTTGAAAGATTGAAGGTAAGTGCAACTAACAAACATAAGAAAAACAACAGGAAAACTAGAGGTTCAAGTGGACCTGAACCTCAACTGGTCTGCCACCCTATCATGCCCATTTGGGAGGGGGTACAAGGCTGAAATGAAATACCAAACTAGTTTAAGTTCTACAGATGTTCAATACAAAGTTTCATCGAATTTGATCGAAATTTGCGACTGCTAGAGGTTACTGATCTTTCAAATAGGTGTCTATGGGAGAAGGAAAAAGGTCAGAAAACAGCAATTTTCTGAAATCATCAAACCCATCACAAGTTGAGACATGTTGTGTACTATTTACAAGTTTCAGCTCTTCATCTTTGTTAGAAATGTCTAAAATGTCTGATGGAGAACATCATTCTTTCAATATGAGATTTCGCCTAGCCCACTTTTAGGGGAGTGGGGCTGAAATGCAATCCCAAAGTAGTTAATGAACTAAAGATGTTGCAAACCAAGTTTAGACAAATTTGATCAATATTTATGAACACAAGAGGTTACGGGTCAAATAGTTTACAGATGACGACAGATGGATGGAGTTTACACCATCTTAATAACTAATTTAGTCAATGACCAGTTCAGTTAAAAAAAAAAAAAAAAAACTCTCTTACAATACTGCAGCTTCATTACAAGTCATCATTGTCAATCCTATCAGCTGGAGGTATGGGGGGGGCGAGATTCCTAATCTAATATTCACAAGTTCAGCACTTAAGAGGGAAACCACCCTTTAAAACCACAAACAGTACTCATAATAAGTTAGGGATATTGATATGTTGTTAGGTGTGGTTCAACTTGGGAAATAAATATTTTCAAATGACTGTTTTCACCTACTTTTATGATTAATTATGAATGCAAAAACACTCCAGCTAGTCATGTAAATGTTTATTAGCTACACCAATCTGCATACTCTTACATGGACCCACATCATCAGAAGATGACTTTTTCAGTGACGGGTATTTCCATCGTTTACACCTCATATTCCTAATTGCATGATACTGTTCTGCGTAAGAGCATTCCACTCCTCCACAGGCGCTACACACAGTTTGGCTAGGTCACATGGTGGAGGTGTACGTTTATCCACGCGGTGCTTCAACTGACCCCAGATGTGCTCAATTAGGTTGAGATCGTGGGACATAGCTGGCCACTGCATATAAGGCACCCCAACTTCGTTCAGACGATCTCAGACAATTCTCGCACGATGTGGAGGCGCATTGTCGTCCATGAAGATGAAGTCTGGGGCGTGTTTCTGGTACTGAGGGATGATGATGGGGTCTGTGAGGTCTCGCAGGTAAGTCTGTCCAGTAACATTTCCATAAATGATGACCAGTTGGGTTTTGCGTGCACAGTTGACGCCTGCTCAGACTCTTACACTCCCTCCCCTAAACCGCTGTCCCGGGACCATGTTGACCTTGCCGTCCCACCATCTCCACCAGCATTGATGACCATCATTTCTGTGCTAGGTGACCCTTAATTCATCGGTGAACAGCACTGTGGACCACTGCTGCATGTTCCAGGTAAAGTGGTCATGTGCCCACTGGAGACGATCATGTCGCTGCTGTGCTGACAATGGTGTCACCTGCAACGGTCATCTAGCATTCAAGCCGAAGTGTTGAAGTCAATTGCGGATGGTCTGTCGGGACACCCTGGTGCCTGTCACATCTCATAGACATGCTTGGAGTTGGGCGGCACTTGCAGTACAATGTTTGAGAGCGTAGGTCCTGAGGTACTAGTCGTCACCCTGATCAGTTACACGTGGTGCTTCACTTCTGGGCCGATCATGCACGCCACCAGTGGCTCGCTGACGTCGATACAGCCCACTGATGACACTTTGGGACACACCAAGTTCACTGGCGACATCAGACTGTGTGCTTCCAACCCTGAGACGGGCTATGGCCAGATGGTGCTGCTCCTCTGCCAATCGTCGGCGTGCATTCATTGGTGAAGATATGATGTATTGGTGAAGCTGTATTCATCATGTTTAATATTTATAGCCTCGAAAAATAAGGGAGGGGCCGAATGACATGACTTCCCATTATTTAGTTTTTGGAGTAGTGACCCTAGCATGGCAAATGGGCCGTGTCCACTGAGCACACCTCCCACACATGACAAAACAAGGTGTGTCTGGCATGCAGATACAGTGCTCTAATCACATACGAAGTCATTCAAGCAGAATGTATACCCTCAATAACATATCTTTGAACACTCTGCAGTATTCCTAACTTATTGTGGGTAGTGCACCTTTCACCATTTCACTGCCCAGCAAAACCATGCTGGTCACATTTGCACTTGCTCCCTAAAATTGTATGTGCGTGCTAAGGAGAGAATGGCAAATGGAGGCAAAGATAAGATAAGTTGGGAGAGCGAGCGAGTGTTGAATGTTGACATGCTACCTGACCACTTTCTTTGATTCCTTTGTTTTTTTTTGTAGTCATTAAGGTTAGGTAAGATTTTTCATTATTTCCTCTGCCAGGAGGTATTGTTATCACTGTGTGTGTGTGTGTGTGTGTGTGTGTGTGTGTCCATTTGCAGGATTACTCAAAAACCATTCAACAGATTACCACAATATTTTATGGGTAGTTGGGCTTTATGAATTGGAGCTGCCGGATAGCTCACTCGGTTAAGGCACTGCATTGCAGTGCAGAAGTGACCATCACGTCGCGGGTTTGAGCCCTAGTTGTTCCAACCGGCAGTGGTCGGCAGCTGTTTCAGAGTAGCGCACAATTGGCTATTGCGCTACAGGGTTTCAAATTGGGAAGGGACTGCCGGAAAAGGGAAATAAAATAAATAGCTTTGTTCATTGCTCAAGCGCCTCCTGTTGGCCAGACGGGCACTCGTCAGGAAGATTCTAAGCCTGTTCATGTCTGGGTATCCTCCGCCCTCGTTCTGAACTTGCGAAGATTCAACCAATGAGTGTATAAGAAGCAGTGGCTGACAGGTACGTGCTTCGGAGGAGAGCCGTGAACTGTCTTCACTCTCCTGAATTGCCAACAAGGGGTCGCAAACGAGCAAGCCTTGTACATAATTCACCAATTGGGCATTCCAGATTCGGGTGGGATTGGAGATGCCAAAATTAAGAAAAAAAAAAAAAAACCTGCTGTTGGAGGAATGTCCTCTTTGAGTGTCCCCTAGATCTTTTTACTGTGCTCTGCTTCTTTAAATATATTCTGTCCTTTGTACCTCTTCCATCTCATTTGTAACAAGTAACTCACAGTGGGGTGCATTAGTGTACCATATTTAGTGGTAAAATAAAATAATTAAATTCAGATTTTTATTTTAAATTAAACATTAAATGTAGCCAACAGCTGCTTGCAAGTCGCGAAGCCAAACATTTCGGCAGGTGTCACCAAATCCAGAAGTCCAAAATGCAGGTGCAGTCAACACAATGCAAGATCTGTGAACCACAGTCAGAGTCAATTTAAAAACGTCACCTCGACGAAGCCACTGTTTCAAAATGAAAATGAAACGCGCGCCGTATGAGCAATGACATTAGCTCGGCGTACAACTCGACAAAATCCACACTCTCAGAAAGGCTGCGGAACAGGCGACGAAGAAAACTCCTCAAAAAGAGGTGTAGACTCATTTGACAGCGGAAAAAGGAAGGAGGCTGTTCAAAACAGCTGTCACCAGGAACTTTCCGTAGCTCCTCTCCAGAGCTCAGCTTCTTTAAGCCTGCACGATCAGCGGGGCCCTGGATGACAACTTCATCAGTTTACCAAACCTTGCATCTCTCGGATTCATCTTTCCTCTAGCTTGAAGTCGTCTTCACAAGACGCGCGCGCACAAACGCGCACACACCTCGACTTAGAGCCGCTCTGAGTATTTACAATGCAATCCCGGGAGACGAGGGGCATGAAAGAGCTGGAGAATGACACGCTCTGTGAATATCTACACACCGCGCTGTATAAATAACAACCGGGAGGAACAAAGCGGCTCCCGTCTGCTGTTGGACGTTGCCAGGAAAAGCCTTCCTCATGGAAAACCGTCCCGCTGCAGTCTGCTGGGGTCAGGCAGGAGGGGGAGAGCCAGTCCACACACTCAGTCCAGCCCAGAACAAACCACTGACCCCAGCACAGCCGTCCAGTTGAGACAATAAAACACAACCCTGGTGCAAATACCATGACACGCAAGCAAACAGCAGCCCCCATCAACATACAAAACACACACACATACAGTAACCACACAGGAGAAAAGACAAAAACAATCAGAAAGTGCTCATAATTATAACTACTACGTAATTATAGAGGGACCATCACATAGGAAAAGATGGATGGAGGTTATTCTTTGCAGCAGGTCAGACAATGTAAGCAAAGGAGAAGAGATGGAGCTAAATATCAGACTCTGACGTATGGAAGAATTGAGCTGTATTCAAGTAAGTCAAGGGCCAATATTTTTCATTAGCAGAAGTATGATGTGACAGCTCACCTCGCTTAACATACGTACATCACATTTTTACACTTCTGCGAAATGGAAAGACTGCCAATGAGCATCTCTCAATTAAATCAAGGTAAACTGCATGGAGTCAATTCAGAATCATACCTACTATAGCTAAGTCTTCTTAAATTCCATCCCCGTTGATTCTGTAGGTAGATGCTATGTGTGCAGTGCCTCTGCTGGTCAGTGGTGAGGCACCCACACAGGTCCTAAATCAAAGTCCTCACTAAGAGTGAAGAACTATATGTAGGCCTGCAGTCACAGGCTTTGCTCAGTTTCACAACTCAGTTGAAATCAGCCATAAGCATCAAGATGGGTGTGTCCTCATTGGTGGACTGCTCCATGCGATTTCTGCAGCACTGATTTGGATGCACCTTGACTGTGTTCACAGGCAAAAACACAAACGCCCACCTAGTGTAATTAAAAAGACCATGAAACAACCAAACGAAATACACTGCCGAGATATACAGCGTAAGGCAACATGAAATCATGTGGTCTCAGAGCAGTTCTTAATGTTCAGCCAGCCCGCTGCAGAAAATGAGCTGAAGACTAATTGCCGTACAGCGGAGTCGAGGTGAAGGGCCTAAAACGAAGCCCGCAGGTTCAGAAGCAATGCAAATTCACAAACACAACAGGAGCCCTGCCAACACAATCCTGGCAGCTCCCGAATCGGTCTTAAGCTGAAATATCAGTGCGCGTATGTGTGCCTGCCCAGAAAAATAGAGGAAGAGAAAAAAAAAAAACGGCCAGATATGATTTGTTAAGGGTGGGTTGTTAATCGTGTCAGATATTAAGGCTGAGAGTAGGAAGAATGCAGAAAAACAGCACATGCGAGCCGTCACGTTCCACAAAGAGAGAATATGTGAGCTGTATACGGGGCGCGAGCTTTGTGAGGAATCTGATGGCACAAAGACACAAATGCGCGTGCGGTGAAGTTAATTAAGACGGGGGAGCAGGGGTTGTAGTAGGGGGCACAGTGTGGCGGAATTCATTAAAGCCACCCACCTCTCACCAGTGGGCAGGAGACACAAAGTCAATCAATAAAGTAGATCAGATTTTTTTCCTGAAAAGACAGTGACAGGCAAAAAAAAAAAAAAAAAAAAGCAATATCAGAACTCAACCTCGAACCCTCATCCACTCAGACTACCAGGTGACAAAAGGAGCTCTGCTCTGCATTCAAACCAGTAACTCCCAACAAATTCCATGAAAATTATATCTCAACAACAATGGTCTCAGTACATTTCACACATATAATATCTTAAGTGTATCGCTTAATACAATTTTAAATAACCAGTGCAAAAATTCTGTATCCAATTTCCTATCTTGCTTTGTTTCTTTCTCGAAACAACAGGTCCGAATTATTTTATTTCGCCTTCTGAAGAGATTCTCAGTTTAATTTGGTTTCCATGGCAGCCAGCCACCCTTGGCTTCAACATTTATGCTAAATAAAACCCCCTTTTAAGAGCAGACACAAATACGCGGCTGCGCAGTGCCGGAGTTGGGGGAATGGAGCAGTGCTTTATGTGGGAGGCTGAGGTATATGACTGTACATTAAAGAGAAATAAAGGGAGAGAGAGGTGAACTGAAGCGTGGCCCCCTTTCCTCTGGCTCCGAACTGGGAGGGAGGGAGTGAGGTCAGTTAACAGGGTCCGACCCCTGTGACCTTTTGTTCTCCAGCTGTAGGAGCCGTGCGCCCCTCCCTGAATGAAACTCAACACTCTCTTTGTCTAAACGAGTTTCGGGGTGTCCCTGGACAATCTCTCGCTTCTCAGAAATATCAGGTTTTAAAGGCAAATGAACACTGCAAGGAGCAACAGATACTGTCCAACCCAACCCCCCGCTCACTCTTGTGTCCACCCACATTCAGCTGGGGAGAGCTGGACAAAGCAAATCCATTTCTACCTCCTGGTCTGCATCATGGCGTGGACACGAATTTCATTACAACACGCAAAGACGGTCACATCTTGTGCATCAGATAAGCTGCGGATGTTAGCAAACCACCTATCCTGTGAGACGCTAGAAATTTAAATAGCTCTTAAGAGGTTGTAGAGCACATCTGCCCCACACGGTATGGATTTGTAATGAGGACACATGCTGTACACACACTGTACACGGAGAATGTTCATGAGAGGTGCTTTTTACTCACTGATACAATTGGCACAGCAAGAACACAAAAGTCAGAGTAAGATCAGTCTATGCGTGGGCTCAACCGTGAATGAAAAGGACTCTCCTTTGACTGGACATCAAAATAATCTGAACTCATTTGGTGAGCTTCGCCCAAGGCAAACAAAAAAATCCATGATTATTCCTCAGGGCACCAGAGTAGCTGAGTGGCAGGTTACAGCTGCAGAGAAGGTGAGGTTTGGGATTCTAACTTCCATCTCAGGAGATGAAGCTGGGAATAACTGGCCGTTAGGCTCTTGAGCAAGACTCTTAGCCTCAAAACTACTCCAGGGGCTTAATCCCTGTTTCTCAATCTCACACTCCAGACTGGCAACTGTTCACCCAGGAATTTCTCCCAGGCTTCCCTTGCAAATGAGAATTTGTTCTTAGGGACATGCATGGTTATATCAGAGTTAACAAAGAGAAACACAGCAGAGCAACTCGCAATCAATGATATATGGGACACCTGACAAATTGTCCTGTGGAATAGTCGAGAACTGAATGTCAGGGAGTGTGACGCATACAGTTAGCAAAAACACACTGAACTCGACGGCACTTGGAGAGCGCATACCTCCACCTGCAGGTTTTGATCCACTAACACTTATAATCAGCCACAGAATCCGGACCTGTAAACGCATTGGTCTGGAAATTTAATCACCTCTTCCCATTCAAACGGTCTAACTTCCTATAATATTTTTGTGATAATCCTTTTTTGAGTAATCCCGCAGACAAACACACACAATGACACACACACGTGATCACAATACCTTCTGGTGGAGGTAATTATGTTTAAGTGTTAGGGAAGTGGATTGGGAATTTGAGACTGGAGTATAGCAGCAGAACATTGGTGAACACAGCTGACATGGTAATGTAATCTTAGCATCCACCAGTGTATGTTAATGTGTGAGCACAGGACAAGCATGTATGAGAGTGTGTGCATATCTGAGCATGGGACAAGCATGTATGCAAGTGTATGCATATGTGAATGTGTGAGGGCCTATATACGTGAGGGAGTGAGTGTGTATTTGAGTGCGTCAGCTTACGCGGACGTGCTCATATGTGAGTGTGCCAGCGTGTGTACAGACGAGTGTGTGAGTGAGCGTGTGTGAATGAGTGAGCAAGCGTGTGTATATAAGTGTGCAAGCACGTGTGTAAATGAGTATGCAAGCATGTGTGTATATAAACGTGCGCACGTGTGTAAATGAGTGTGTGAATGCGTGTGTAAATGAGTGTGGGGGCGTGTGTGTATATTAGCGTGCAAGCATAAGTGTGTGGGTGCATGTGTATACAAGTGTGCAAGTGTGTGTCTGTATATAAGCGTGTGAGTGCGTGTGTAAATGAGTGTGGGAGCAAGTGTGTATATAAGTGTGTGAGTGCGTGTGTGTATATATGTGTGTGAGTGCATGTGTATATAAGTGAGCAAGCGAGTGTGTAAATGAGTGTGCAAACGTGTGTGTATATAAGTTTGTGAGTGTGTGTGTGTATATACGTGTGTGAGTACATGTGTATATAAGTGTGCGAGCATGTGTGTAAATGAGTGTGCGAGCGTGTGTGTATATAAGTGTGTGAGTGCGTGTGTGTATATACGTGTGTGAGTACATGTGTATATTAGTGTGCAAGCATGTGTGTAAATGAGTGTGCGAGCGTGTGTGTATATAAGCGTGTGAGTGTGTGTATATACGTGTGTGAGTACATGTGTATATAAGTGTGCGAGCGTGTGTGTAAATGAGTGTGCGAGCGTGTGTGTATATTAGTGTGTGAGTACATGTGTATATAAGTGTGCGAGCGTGTGTGTAAATGAGTGTGCGAGCGTGTGTGTATATAAGTGTGCGAGCGTGTGTGTAAATGAGTGTGTGAGCGCGTGTGTATATAAGTGTGCGAGCGTGTGTGTAAATGAGTGTGTGAGCGCGTGTGACCTGAGCGAGAGGGAGGAGAGGTCACTCTTGCATCCTCAGCACACCAGAGTTTAAAAGGGTAAAAAGTAATTTTCAACAAAAGGGGGGAGTGAAGCACTAAAAAAGCTGAAGAATCCAGAGGCAATTTAAAAGCAGTGTGGGAGAGGAGAACGAAAAAAATGCCGGGTTACAGAAGGAGGGAGGATGGAAAGTAAAAGAGGTTGTTATTCCTCACTCGCTTCCCTCTCCCTCATTCTCTCTCCCTCTCGCTGTTGTTTTTAGGGACTAACCGGGCCACAACCTCCACGGAGAGAGATAGGCAGGAGAGGGAGGGCAAGAATAAATCAAACATACCCTGAAGGCTGGAAGGAGGGAGGAGAGGAGCTGAGAGAGAGGAGAGAGAGGACAGAGAGAGGGGAGAGAGAGAGAGAGAGAGAGAGAGAGGTTGGAGGATTGCAGGGCTCAAGGTAATCTGGGGAGTTAATGCAGCTTAGCAGAGCAGGACTGTGAACAGTTGGGGTGGGGTGGGGGAAAGAGGGGGAGGAGAGGAGA
This sequence comes from Gymnothorax javanicus, assembly GCA_029692085.1. Taxonomy (NCBI): domain Eukaryota; kingdom Metazoa; phylum Chordata; class Actinopteri; order Anguilliformes; family Muraenidae; genus Gymnothorax; species Gymnothorax javanicus. The sequence goes on along the minus strand of CM056203.1, from coordinate 63,585,159 downwards.
GAGGGAGAGAGAGCCTGGGGAAAATGGAATGCAGGGTGGAGGAGAGAAGCAAACACGCAGAGCTTTGTGCTAAAAGCAGGCGCAGGGGAGGGTGGAACTGCTTTAAATCCAGGGTGGAGCGCAGAAATCAGGGTTTAAAGTGCATGCAACTCACTGCCCATTTTTAGTCACCGGACCCGTCTCCGGCGTAAAAGTACACAACTATCGCAATCGATCTGAGGTGTTCCCTCCAGTGTCCCCGCTCCGAAACCTTCGCCAAGCTCGCCACCCTCTACGCCTTCCTGTGATGATTAGGGCTTCGCGGTGTCTGCTGGAAAACTGGAACTTTCCGAGAGGACTGCGCAGTGGAGAAGTGGGCGATTTTTTTTTCCCCTTCCACATGTCCATTGTCACATCGCAGAAGAATTGCATCAGAACGCCCATGTCCCTGTATCCTTGGTAACTTCCTTCTCGAACACATTTAATGTGTAGTGATAAAGAAAGAGACGGTGTGGAAGCCTCTATTTCTAACATCAAGGCAAAGTTGATGGGTCTGTGTCTGAGAGCATGTCCCGTCCTCAGACGACCCCACACGCACGCACACACACACACACACACACACCAGAAAAGCCCACATTGAGCGACCTTTTCGCAACCACACAACAATGGTCACAGGCCTGTGAAGACTGACAATTCTGATACTGGTCTGAATCAGATATCGGTTTGAGCATCGACGGAAAAAGTTAAAAGACGATCCTGTATCTCGTCAGGGTTTAGAGGCCTTGATACTGTATAAACCTCGAGTAGTTATATCGGATTCCTTCTTTGTTTAAACCATCTTGTGATTGAATCTGAAGAATTGAGGTGGTAATGTGTGTGTCTAAGCCATGGTGAAGGGTATAAAGAGGAATTCGGGACAGGCAAAGACAGCAGGAAAGAGGAATCTACCCTGGGGCTCGTTCTTCTCTTGCCAGAGGAGCTGAGCAATTGAAATTAATTGCGTACGACCAAATCAGCAGAACCGTCGCAAATTAAAGAGGACCCCTCCCCCCAGAGCCAGTGGACGGCTTGTGTCACAGAACAGCCTCTTATTTAAGGTTACGAAAGTGTCACTCCTATTTACTGGAGAGGAGGAGAGGACAGGGCACATGATGCCGAGGCCACTGAGACACAGTGCAGCGTGTAGCTTGTCCCCAATACAAGCTCAGAGTGGCATTAGCTCACAGGAACCAACTCAAGCCTGCCTCAGAACAAGGCCAAGGACCCATCTCTACCCTTGTCTCTTATTAGAGGCAGCTAAATGAGATGGGGGCAGAGACGGATAGAGGTGAGTGACAAGGAGTGGATGGAAGGTGAAAGAGAGACAAGAATGACAGAGAGAGAGAGAGAGAGCAGGAGAGACAGAGGGATAGAGAAAAGATAGAGGGAGGAGGGCAGGGAGGGGAAAGGGGTGTGTGTGTGTGGAACTGGTGATAAATATACAATAACCGACACAAAAGTATAATTTGGGAGGGGAGGAAGGTGGCTCGGCTGCTTCCTCAGTTGGAGAGAGGAATGCGACACGGGCGGATTTGAATCTCCCTGAATGAGTTCTGGGGGTGGCGTACGCCATGCAGGCCAGACAGGAATCTGTCACCCCCACAGACACTGGCTCCACTTATCAGGGCCGAGAGCAGGGTCCAGGAGGCTCGGCCTATCATTTCCCTCCTCCGCCAGTGCCAGCGCCAGGGAAAAACACCAGCGCTAAGCCAGACAAAGACGACACCCAGGAGAGGCTTGTGGGACAAACCTTGAGGTGGGCACTTCTGAAGTCTGGGAATTCTGCGTAGGCGAAGGCTTTACCAGTGCAACTGGGTAACCCAAAAATAAAACAACAACAAAACAAGGAAAGAAAAGCAGGAAGCGTTACAACCTTCATGATTATGCCCCGAGTGCCCCCTACAACTCCGTGTTTTGTGCACTCGAGGATTGTTACGATACTGGCGCGCGACGAAGGCCGTGTTGTGGACGTCTCAGGTACTGTATCAATGCGCTGCACTCGTTGGCGGTGAGGCCAGAGAAAGGCCCAGCCTTGGGCAGCCTCGGAGTGGGCGAGAGGGCACCGCGCACTGTGCGCCTCGTCTCCAGGCACTTGGCCGCTCGCCCACGAACACGTCTTCGCTGAGGGCCCCGATTGTTCCGAGCCGTTCGGCGGCCAGGGGGACGAGGGGCCGAGTGAAAATCTGGGGATGAGCCCAGCCTCACAAAAGCCCAGACCGCTGGAGAAGTGGGTGGGAGATTTTTCTGCTCTTATACACAATACCTCCGTGGGGGAAAGGGCTTGTGAATTTCCTGTCATTTTCTGAGAAAAGCAGGACGTTTTTTTTTTTTTTAAACAAGCCAAAAAAACTTGTATGCAGGTTTGGTGTATAATAAAGCATAAGGTTTGAATGAAAAGCACGTTGGCCGTCTCTTTTATTTGTGTTTAAATGTTAAGAGAGCATGTAGGTAGGGGGTACAATTCTGAGAGTTTAATCCACAGAGCGCAACCAAATCATTATGAGCGAGGGAGCTGATGACAAGAGGGTTGAATTAAGGATAGGAGTCTAAATCCTGCCTTCAGACACCATTTCCACCACTCTCTCTCTCTCTCAGAGTGACACGTAAGTCACTGGTGGCTTACCAAAGGCTTGAGCCTGGATCTCCGCAGACCTCCAAGTGACGATACTGAGAACTCACCAATGGAGTTAGTCCAACTATTATCTCAGATGCTTGCTGGCTACACTTGTTCCCACTCCCTTTCTCTCTCACATGAACACACAGGTATTGACATGCTTGCCTGCTCGTGCACGAATGCACGTGCACATGCATGTGCGCGCACACACACACACACACATCCTTGTACTTCCACCCTTCTGATAACACTACATTGACTTCCATTCATTCCTTGTGTCTCTACACTACAGCCTTTCCCTAATCTTACCCATAACCAATGCATGCCTTACCCATAACTTTTTAAAGCCAATCCCTAAATCTAATCTAATTTTAACCAATAAGTCACAATCTGGCTTTTAATTTGAGAGGACTGGTCAAAATGTTCTCACTTCCCAGAAATGTCCCCACTCTGTTGGTAAATAATGTGTTGTGGTCCACACTATGTATCACATACAAGAACACACACACACACACACACACACGGACATTTTTCTACAAGTCAGGGACAACCCATTAAAGGTTATTCAATCAAGACAGCCAACACAGTTCTACCCACATCATATAAGAACGATAGCCCCACCACTCCAATCCACCAGATAAGTGGAACGAAGACTGACAGTAAGATTTGATGGCAGGCAAGGGTACAAATTAAATGAAAGGACACACTGTGGCTTTCAGGACAACCCTAAGTCTTCTCCAACTCAGCACCCCCCCAGTCCTCTTCCATTCCAACGCTTCACTGCCCTCCTCCACCGTACCCTCAGCAAAGTTCCCTGTGTCTTTAACCAGCTTTTTTTTCCCTCCTCAGATGGAGGGAGGAGGTGTTGTTACGGGGTTGTGGTGGTGGGGAGGAGGTGGGGGGAGGTTAGGAGGGTGGGCGAATGTGTCAAAGCAAGAGAGATTTGCCCCGGAGCTGAAGCCCTCCCACAGTACAATTCTCCAACTCGGCAAAGCCGACACACCCAAAGGGCTATAGACCTCCACATCCTGTAAGGGCGGCCGTTTATCCAAACACACAGCCTCTTCCTTCGGGCTCTCCCTCCGCACTTAGGCTGGTGCGGCTGCTCCCCCCCACCCCCATCCCCATTTAAAAGAAAAGGCAACAGAGAAAACATGTCGACATACGACACAACACTGTTTGTCTGCGTATTCTCATAAAGATAAGTTATTTCTTTAAAAACGTTCCTTGCGCAGATAAGGAGACCAGTGTCATTTCCATGTTTTTTTTTTTTTAATGCTCTCACCGCACTGTTTTCAGCAAACAGTCCTCTGCTCCTGGTGGTGTGGGCTTTGCTCAAGAGCTCTTAGCAGCACTAAAATGCGCAATGAAAACCCAAATTAAATCACGTTACAAAGGCCTCATAATCCCTCCCAACCCTTTTTCTTCTCATTCAATATATGCATTGTATAGGAGACATTCACAAATCTGATCAATTTCACAGTGATTATGGGACTTAAAAGGCTCAATAGCCGGCACTGGGTTTGACGCTCTTACGCAATTACTATCACCAAATCATGAGGAGATTTACTCCATACTACTACTGATGGCAGACATCCCTCCAAATTCAGCACTGATTTCTTTGAATGGGTACCATATCCCCCATTCATTTTTTTTTTCATAATTGCAACATATATGCAAACTCCAGACCAATATTATTTCATTGCTTGAGTATAACAGCTAAACTTCTAACAGACCATCCATATCACTAACACTGGAGAAAAATAAATGAATTCACAGATGATGTGAATAACACATCAGACAATGAAGCATCAAATAACAAAGTGTTCAGCTTGACAAATCTCTTAACGGCGATTCAGTGTAACGCGAGAGAGCATTAATAATTTTCACACGAACGCGAAACTTGAAACAAAACCAAAATTCAAGATAAACTGAATAGTGTTTGGATGCACGAACAGCAGCCCTGATATTTTTGAACACGCCATTGTTCAGATATGTAATGGGACTTTCCTGACAAGTATATTGTGAGGCGATCTGTTGCTTGAGAGTTTTTTCCATTACCACAAGTAAATGTTCAACTGCTCTTACCACCGTGCCAGCAGGACATCCTGCTACAGTACCTCCCGGGTAGAATTTCGAAAATAAGAAATCAATAAAGACTAGGAGAGGCTCTGGTCTGGCACCAGGACTGAGGACTGGGTGGTGCACTGAGATCTTCACCCCTAAACTACATTATGTTCCACCAGTATTTTGTTTGGTGGTTGTTTCTTTCAACTTTTTTGGAAAATGACATCACAAGCAGTGAAGAGAGGGTATTTCCTGTCCAATGTCTGTTAAAGGCCAGGGGCCCTAAAAATAAAGCAGGTGTCAGTTATTTGGAACTGAAATGAGGGAGGGCCTTCTATATCAGCGAGGTGAAACGATGCGTAGCGCATGCCATTTTATCCACTCGCAGAGGCGGGGAAGAAGAAGATGATTGAAAGCGGAGGAATACGAAATTTCTCGCAGCTCCCGAAATGTCGCGGAGGAAATAATGCGAGAAATAATGACGGCAGCAGTGAAATTGGTGGGAGCCGCGGAGATAACAGGACACTGGAGAGTTAACGGGCAAAGAGTCGGGGAGAGCGGGGGAGACGGAAGATTAGAGTGTCCCGAAACGACGACTTTCCCCCAGAACAAACACCCATTCAGACCCTTTCAGGGTCAACACAAAAACACGAGGGACAAGAGATTGAGTGGGGCTGGAGAGGTCATTATAGCGGGATAACAACTCTAAACACCCCCCACACTCTTTCTCTCCTAATGAAAAATAAAAAGTAGCAGATGCAGGGGAAGGAAAAAAAACAAGGAAGGCACAGAGCAAAATCAAAAGCCTGAAAAGAGAGAGATAGAGAGCAAGAGAGAGAGAGAGAGAGAGAGAGAGAGAGACCGAGCGAGCAAAGATCTTGGGGAGTAGTCAGCCATGAAAGAAAGGGGTTAAAAATTAAGCCTTACTTTTGAAATATTAAATCTATTTTGGTTCTAATGGAGTAGGAGTATATTAGGAGGAAATACGAAAGTAGATTATTAAACTGGGAGAAAAAGGAAGAAGAAAGAGAGGGAAAGGTGAGAGGGGTGATGGGGTTGAAATATGTTCAGGGTGTTTTAAATATTAAACCTATTTCAAGTTTAATGAAGTGCAAATACTATAGGGAGGTTCTTAACTAGAATATTAAAAGGAAGGGGTTGAAAGGGGGCTCGTATTCATTATTTCAAGCATTCACCTTAAGACTGTGGAGACTTCATTCCGGGAGACCAGAGAAGCGACAGAGGATAAGTTGAGGACGAGAATTGCAGTAGTCTTATAGACCCAAGTTATGCTCTGAACCCTACAACCACCAAAACACATACACACACACACACACACACACACTCATGCATATGAATTCACACGCGTATGCCTCTTGGCTGCGGTAAACAGGGAAGTGATAGCATGCTACATGCCAAACGCATGCCAACAGAACACGTCTCACTGTTTGGTCTAGAGCATTCCGTTATGCAATTAGCCTGTACAACCACATCGCAGAATGTTGTACACTGTGACTTGAGGAATGCGTGCAAGCATGCCAACTTCGAGATGACTCAGAAAAATAAGAAGGCAACAACACCAAAACAATCATCGAGAGAAATAGTCAGATCATTTCTTAATATTCAACTGCTAATGACAGCAAAAACAATCTGCACAATTTTTTTGGCCATGAAACAATTGCAGGCTGCCTTTGACATACTAGATTTAGAGGACGGCTACACTTACGCCCCAATGGCAATTCAGCCCAAAAGAAAAAAGCAAATCAAACAGAGGAATATAGACATATCGGGGCCGCTTCCATTCAGCACATAGCAACACGCAGATAATTAAACCCCTTTCACAGGCATTCAATGTGAATATCAAGCTAGTGATTCACAGATGACATTGGACAGAACACAGTTTGGCCAGGGTGGAATTTAGAAAATGAATTCTTCACAAGGACGGCCAATTTCCCCCAGGTCTGGCATTGATGGCTCAAAGCTTTTTAAAACTTGCACAAAGAAAGCCGATGCTGGAGGTCAAACACTTCAGAAAGACTGAAACCAGGCATAAGAAAATATGAAAACCTCAGAAAAGACTGAAAAAGGTGAGGATTTATGACTATTCACATAGAGCAGGAAAAGCTGAAAAAAAAAATATAACTTTTCTCGTTGGGAACTTAAGAGGTCAGCTCGGTCAAAATGGAAAAACCCAAACTATTTTGATTATCTTGGTGAAGATAGCAGTACTTACCGAATGGCTTCATCACATTGTCCATCTAGATCTAGAATTTTAATGAAATCCCCTTTCTAACCCAAAAGGTCACAGTCAGGATTTCCCCAAAGTTCTTTACAGTGACGAGTAGGTGACAGGGTACCAAGCTGAATAGGAGCCTGCCTGTATAATATATTAAAACTAATGATGATGTATTATTCTTAAAAGCTAACGGATAAATACTTGAAACAAACATGGCAACAGTGTCTGTGGTGTGAAATAATCAGGTATTCCATATTGGTAATCCTGTCTCATCAACCTCTTGGCTTTTGAGCATGTTTACCCAGGACAAGCTTTCTCATGTATGAACAGATGTATTAGGTTCAAAAAGAAACTATAAGTTTCGTGTAGTCAGGATAAGCAATGGTGAGACGTCAATGGCTGAAAAGTTTAAATGCCACTGCACACTAGAATCAGTGAAAAATAATTGACTCTTATTTTGAGGAATAACAGAGAACAATATTTTACAAAACACTTTACACTGCACATGTCACTGCAATGACCTGCTTGGAAAGGCAGAACAGTAAATTTAGACTGAACGACTCGGAGATATGATTTATTATTCAGGTAGTCACAGTTTCTATTGCCCACATGTTGCTTCAAATATATGGAAAATGCAAAAAAACTGATGCACATGGAAGATGCTTCACTGATAAGACAGACTCGCAAGGCATACAAACATCACACTACATGTTTCCATCCACATATTTATGTATCAATGTGCAAGGTATGGAAGATTTTCAAGTAAAAATCATAATTTGGCAAGGCTAATGACACCAAATCTGCAATCAAATCATACCCCAGGTAGACTACATTGACATACATAGACACATTATCCTCACACACATAATATGCACAAACAAGAGAAAAGAAAAACACACACACGCACACACGCACGCACGCACGCACGCACACAAAAGCAATACTGTACTTCTGACTGGCAACATTACATTAAAACAAAGAGCCACATACCACTATATAAAGCAAATTTCCGGGAAGGGCTTGAAGCATGTTTAGAGAAAACCAGATTTATTCAACAATTTTCTCCAGATCATTAAACTAACAAAATTGTATTAACTAAATTCAGGTTTATAAAATAAAAGTTTTTGTTAAAATTAGCTTGAAAGCAGATCATTCGGGGCTATAAAAATATAAATATGCACTCATAGCAGCTATTCCAGCTATTTTGAAAGATCACAGTTGATGTGTAATAGGTGTTAATTGTATAAACCCCATTCTTCAAATCCACGCCTGCATTAATAAATAACTATTACATATAAAAGTTTTAGCTATGTTAGCTGTGTGTTGCACTCTGAGAAGAGGTGTATTTGAAAGTGACAACCTTGGGTTGATTGAATGGTTAAGTTAATTAATGCCTGAGGTCCCTTAGAAAGGGTTAAAATAGTATTCTATCAACAACTATCTAGCATTTATAATTTCAAAGCTATGATTAATCCTAAAATAGAAATATTACAGCACAAAGCTGGAAGAGGCTGTAAATAAACTCAGAAGCAGACAATCCTAATGTTACGAACAGGCACATTGCAGTAATGTCCCTAAAAAACCAAAAAAAAAAAAAAAAAAGGCCTCAATAGACGTTCCAAAATCGCACCAGAAATTATAAATGAACTTTTCTCATGAATTAGAATACACAGGTATCTTGCTGAACACATGCTTATGATGAAAAAAGTAGCAAAGGAGTCATTAGCGGTCCACGCGACCTGTTCCAGCATTCTTTCTGACTCTATGCCATGGCAGACTGGTGCTGTTCAGCACCCTCCAGTTGGCCCAACACCTTTCTAAGATATGTTATGTTGCCTTACCTTTAATTTGTCTTTGTTTGTCAGCAATTTTGTGAGACGATGTTTCAAAATGTCACATATTTTCCTAACAGTCAAAATGATAGGCCCAATAATCATCAATTACATTTTTAATATGATTACTAAGAAATAGTTAAGAAGTAGGATGAGAGGAGAGCATGGGTGATTGTGGTAGTAAATATTTTGTTATACATGTGGTCAGATACATGTGTTTCCATGCAGAACAACTGAAGGTTCCGTTACAAGTTGGCAAGTAGGCTAAAATCATCATTGACCAAATCACTGATCATTTTTTGAGACTTAGGTGCCAAAGAGCTGAAAATATGCTCACATTATCACTCAATGAATTCACAAGCAGTAAACTGAGAAAAACAGTATGCTACTTCACTCCTATTCAGCCAAACTAACATAAGCTACGATGACACTTCTCCATTTCACTGGCTGAAAACTCATTTTTTAGTGTATATTGACATTTTTTATTGATTACGCACATGCTGTAATAAAAAATGCAGCCATCATGCCTTACATATACATGCAAATATAGATCTAAGCATTTCCATTTTGCATAGGTATTTGATATTTGCTTTAATCTATTGTCTTACACATGATAAGAAGAGTATTTTTGCCAAAAATAATAAAGTATCAAAGCAAGTTAGTTCAGCACTCTGTTCACACTGTGAGCATGTCTCGATTATAGGCAGTTAGATAAAATACGACTGGACTCAAACCCAAACTTAAAACGAAAGACAGGCCTTAAACACCTGTGGCCCTAAACCCCTCGGGGAAAGAATGCCACAGGCTAACTCCAGATGCAACTGTAAATAAATTAAAATCGGTGAATGTGGGGGCTGATTTACCCTCAGTCCCAAAAAAAAAAAAAAAAGTTGCCGTGTCTACTTCACCGCCAGCTGGCCATTTATTGTTACTATCACACTGAGCGAAAAACACTTACTGAGCGAACCGTATTAGTTTCCATCAAATGCTGGGTATGTAATAAGCTGAAAAACTCAGAATCCAAGCCTGCAGAGCCTCAGCAATACAGCAGTCTCTGACTGGCCTTCAGGAAGAGTCTCCATGAGCAAAGCGTCACCAACACAGGACACCACTACAAAACAGCTTTCCAAAAAGTCTCATAACAACAGTTTTATCTCCCAATACATAAATGTCAACAAGTTTCCAACAGTGCAGTTAATCTGGAACCTATTAGCCTTTTGTATGCCAGCTGCAACTGTGATACAGTTTCTCTAACAGAATTGGGTGGCTAATGCAATTTTGGGCTAGGTCCATGAGGACTGTGAGGATACTGAATAGACACTGCAAACTGCACAGCAATGAAGCCAACCTGGCCAATTATGAAAAGCATAATGGTTGCGTGGCAACAGCAGATATGCAATGCAAGTGACACAACCCAGTACCATATAATGCACATCCAAACTTTGCTCGGTGGTGCAAATCCTCCTCAAACAAAAAACAAAATACACCGGCTTATCAGTCATCCTCCAAAAATGAATTAAGTAGAGCTAAGTGGGGGTCCACATTTCCAAAAAGTATTGGTAAGGATGAAGGTTTTTGTTTTAGCTCAGCAGTAGAACATTACTAATTAGGCCCCATAAATAAATAAATAAATAAATAAAAATAAATAAATAAAAATTAGTTTATCTGAGAAACAGGTGGGCGGATTGGTTTTTTTTTTTTTTTTAGTAAATATATTTTTATACAGAGTTCACTTATGCGTTTGTGGTTTCAAAACCTGTTTAGCTTCCAGTAGCTACTTGACAGGGAACAATACAGGAATGTAACTTATTCAACAAAATGGCTTAAGCGTCTGTCTATTGGCACGTTCATGCAACTCGCAGAGAGTATTATGCCGATTGCCCTTTTTTCGATACTAAAAGTATTTTTAAAAAATTGATGTGGGCGGGGATGAAAAAGTAATATTTTTTTAAAAATGGAGCCTTATGACTCTACTTATTCTACATAGTGAATCCATTCATTCTTTATCTCAGTCACTCATTCCTGGACAAGGCCCTGGGGGTTGGGGGCTGGAGCCTTATTCAGCCTGTAATGGTCAAGAGGCAGGAGCATATCCTGAAGGACACACCAATCTATTGCATGCATCAAACACTCTGCTCTCGCGCCTCCCATTAGCCTATCATGCACGTCTTTGGACAGTGGGAGGAAACCATAGTACCCTGAATTAATTCAAGTTGAATATGGTGTAGTAAAGCTGGGCTAAAGCAAAAAAAGGAAGAAAGGACAAAGAAATGGCATCTATGCTGGCCCTTTTCTTGCTTTTTGGATAAAATCTGACACTCTCGTCTCGGATAAAATCTAACCCTCTCATCTCAGATGATCATTGACAGTTCCACCCACCGCAGACAGGTGCTGCTTTCACATGTAACTCCTCATAGGGAAACGACATCAAAAAGCAACACAGAGATACACACCTCCGTCAATGGCAAACACAATGCTGACTGGATGTAGCCATACCCATGCCAAGGAACCATGACCCAGTTCCACCGTAAAATAGATTTGGGAAATGGCACCATTTTATTTGATCAACACAGAGACTGAAATAGCATGTTCTCTGCATCTCCTCTCAGTCTGCTAACCAGTTCCAAAAGATTTAGCTTTGTGAAACCATTAAACTCACAGACCGTTGGTAGTGTCCACACAACATATACTATTGTCATTACTGTTACAGCCAAGAAACCCAGTGTTGCTCCACATTATGCAAACAGTTGAAAACTGATACCAAGAAATTCACCGTGACAAGTTCTTGATGTCTGTTGAGCCGTCTTTATTCAGTTTAATGCTGCCAATTTTCCTGATCTTATTTCGGTCTTTCTCAAGTTCTATTAATGTTGCATCCTTTTTTTAAAATATTTCTTCTTATTGATGTGTAGTGTATGAACATAATGTCACAGGATTTATGTAAGCGTTCACATGGATGTTTCATCTACACAGGTAAAAATTTTATGATCGTTTTCAAAAACCAGGCTGGCTTTACGCACCATTCAGGGGACCTACAGTAAACCCCACTGGGCCACACCTTCATCACAGAGTGAGAATCCTTCTTTAATCCATACTATGACCCAGGTCAATTTAATTATCCTGTTTTCTTAAAGTGCATGTGCCAATTTTGCAGCCAACTGTTTGAAAACCCATGGGATTATCACGGCCTGAGATTTAATAAAGTACCGACCGGTGCCAGCTATAGCAGCGTAGCAGCAGTCAGGCTTATTTCTATTTTTTTTTTTTTTTACTTTTGCACAATACTTCCCATACAGCGTTTCCAGAGGAATACACACTCCATCAAACTCCAGGTAAAAACAGACATACAAATCAATATTCATATCGCTACACCTGTTTCTATGCAGCAGGCTTCATGCAAGCACTCCCTTGCTTTTGCCACAAAAGTGATACATGTATTATGGGGAGATTACCATTGAACATACAGTCCACAGAACCAACAAGCAGTTCACAAGACCATAAGGGTGCTTACACACCTCTCACAGTTAGTGCTCATCAAACTCAATTGTCATTAGCCTGCTGCATCTGGCTGTACAAACCCAACTAACCCAGGGAGCCAAGGATTGCTTGAGCCTCATCCGGACTTAAGAGTTTTTAAAACTTATCAAATATTCTGTAAATCCATGAAAGCAGCAACAATTTTTGAGGAAGAAAGGTTGCTTTAAATATGATAAAATTAATGCAAATAATACGAGTAGTGCTATCGTACAACAGATAATGCATTGCAATAAGAATAATAATAATAATAATTTACATTAAATTCCCCAAGTATGTTTGCAACTAAGGCAATTTATTGGCATGATTTTAGCACAGTGCTGTAAAATATATGACAGATCCCTAGCTTAAAACTGATTGTTAGGCAACACTTTACTGACAGCCCAGAAGTTATTTCTGTGCAGACTTCTATTGTAGAGACACTGCTCTGATCTGGCTTCTGAACAGCTCACAAAAATAAAAAAAACAATGCCACACAAAATTTAAGCTATATATTCAATCAAGGTAAATATAAATTATAAATATAATTCTATACAGCAGATTTCTGTACAGACATTTTATCAAAATGGTCTGCATTTTGAACAAAATCATCTCCTGGTGCCAAACAGGTTTATCTGATCCAAAGAAGTCAGCAGAAAAGAGACATTCTCAGTGTCCCGTTTTCCCCTATATCCTTTACCTCTCATTTCCATATTAGCAGCGCTACATATAGGCTAACAGGCATATAGGCTAACGGGTCTTACCTGGAATGTCTTGGTTGTTGTAGCCCCAGCCGGACGCTGAGAGCGCGGAGGGCATCGGCGAGCCCGTCCGGCTGTCGCCCTCGGCCTGCTGCGTGATGTGCCGCACCGTATCCTTGTTTTTGCGGTTCTTCCGTCGCCCGGAGCCTGAGGGCTGCCAGCTCTCCCCGCCACTCTGCTCCGCCAAAGCGCTCTGCCCGCCGGCGGCGGGTCCGTTTTTAAAGTTTGAGGGGGAGACCTGCTCCTCTTTCACCTGGACGGAGCGGAAGTCCCCGGACCAGAGGGGCTGCGAGGAGACGTCCTCCTGACTCTCATGGCTTTTGGGCTCCTGATCCTCCTTGCCGTAGTTGCTGCCACCCTCGTGGCAGCTGGCGATGGCGGAGTCGCCCGAGGAGTTGGCGGGACTGGTGCGGCGAGCCAGCCAGGGGGAGGAGCTGCGGCCCAGCATCATGGACGCCAGAGCCTCGGCCCCGCTCGCCCCGGTCCCGCCCGAGGCCGCCGCGCCCATTTCGAAATCGGCCAGCTCGTCCGCCAGCTCGGAGCGGATGCTTATGTCCAAGGCGGCCTTGATGAAGTTGTGGCAGGCCTGCACGATGTCGGTCATCTGCAGGTAGCTGGCGGCCGACATCACCTCGATCACATTCTTGCTGGTGAGGGCCAGGTGGGCGGAGTACATAAAGTCCAGGATGGTCTTGAAGCCCTGCGCCGTGACGATGTCCAGGTGCGTGATGGTGGCCTGCTGCTCCGAGCCCTTCTTCACCTGGCAGTAGAGGGTCTTGAAATAGCGGCTGCTGCCCAGCAGCACGTTCTTGTGCGCCTTGAAGATCTTGCCCTCGACGATGACGCAGACGTCGCAGAGGATGCCGTGTTGCCGCTGCTCGTTGAGCTCCCTCAGGAGCTGCCTGTAGTGGGATGTGATCTCCATGTCTTCCTTCCTGTTATTCATTTGACAATCTGGCGGGTTTCTTCTCCTGACGATGTTCTGCAAAGACACAAACACATCTATTGAAGTGTGATGCTCGGAGGCAGCACCCGCGCTGCCCCAGGCGCTGTCTAGACCGCAGATCAAGAGACCCTTATTTTCAGCAACACTTGCTCATGATGAAATAACGCCATGATCGCTCTCTGTGGTGGAAAAAAGAAAACAGGCCTTTTAATGGCTGTCGCTGGTCACAGCTGAAAAAAACACTAAATTTGTTTATGTACAACTTGGCATATTATTTCCTCCCCAGAGGGGTACTAGTCTTGTCTGCCTGTTGGTCGGCTGCCATTCTATTCTGTCTCTAAAATGAATTGTTTATTTGGGAGGCCCGCTTCCAACTGAACGCTCCAGTACCTGATGGATAATAATTAAATGTAACAGCAAATCCAATGATTTTTAAGAACACAAAGTCTCCGGAGGGGGTTTCTACTTTCCTGAAAATAAACCCGACAGCTAAATACTTAACAGAATGGAGTATTTTTTTTCCTTTGTGAAATGCACTGAATAGAGAAAACTGAGCTGAATGCTGCCCACTGACAGTGCTACTCGTCGTCTTGCAAGTGCTCGCAGGTAAACTAGTGTAAATACAGATTAAAAACCGTGCTGGAGTCTGACCAGAGACAAGGAAGCGGGGCAGTGGCGTGCCGAAAGAAGAACTTTAAACGTGACGACACCACACAAAAGAAATAAACATCACAGCGCTTTGTTCCGCAGTGCCCAGCCTTACCAAGTGGAGGGCAGTGCATTAGCCGGAGCATTACCAGCCGTAGCATCCGCGTTGAACTAAATGATTAAGACGCAGAGTGTTACCACACTGAGCGCTGACTTGTTTCTAAAGCACACACACACTGTCAGCTCCCATTGCAGATAATGGAGGAAGACAGCTCGCATTTGCACAAGTGACAGCAGCATTTGCTCCAGGGCCGGTAGACTTCAGGTCATGTTTATGAAAGTTATTCTGAACCTGATGGCTCGTAAAATTTAAAAAAATAAAAAAATAAAAAACAGCACCACCAATGTGTACTCCAAAAGTCACTCCTTTCTTGAAAGACATCATGAGCAAAAGAAGTAGCCATATGATACATTTGAAATTTTTTGTTTCTAACCTCAATTTTAGCAATGTCAATCACTTAAGCCTAGTTGTTCAGACATTTGAAAAGATATTTTTCCCCCTCTTTGACCTTCACAAACAGAAGGAATACTTCTCCATCAGTGCAAGGAATAAAAGAGAGCCATCGTCTTTTCAAACAAGGCTACAGAATCTGCCCAGCATTCGGGCACAATTGTTTGGTTCCATTTCCTTCATGAAAGGCTGTCTGCTCGTGTGCACACTGAGTACAGGACTGGCGGCTGACCAGCACTTGCAGTCACAGAGAAAGCATAGCTCAACCTTGCTGGCTCAGAGGGCAAAATGACCCAGGTCCATTTCCTGCAGGTCACTGTACAAATGCACTTTTAATGAGACACCAGGATTGCCTCGCTTTTATTTAATAAAAATCAGCTCCTGTTGAACAATAAAAGTTCAAGGCTGACTGTCATAAATCCAGTCGATCCAACACGGCAATATGTGCACGAAAAATTAATAAGTTGCAATCACCTAACACCTCTCCCAGCTTCTTATATTATGTATGGAACAGCTCCTGTTCTATGTGAGATGAGGACTCGCAGTCCCTGTCTGCAGACAGAAATGCTAGATGACGCAACAAATTGAAACAATGGGGGAAAAAACAGCTTGCCGAGCAGGCAACAAAATATAAAGAATGAACACTAATCAGATTTTCTGCATCAGTAGAACTAGACAATCGTCTTAACACACACACACACACACACACACACTGAAAAGAATCTCTTGATGGACCAAGTTGCCATATGACCCAACTGAACCCGACAGATCATTTGTCTAATTGGGTGTTTTAATTTCAGCTATTTCTGAAGCCTGTGACCCAGCCTCCCCATGGGGTCTTTGGAGCTCTAAAGCCCCTCGACACCCCTGCCGAGCCCCCCACAATATTCAACATCAACACAACACTGATTCCAGCACGCTATTTACAAAAAAAAAGGGCTCGTCCCTGACACTCACAAAACCTGACAAAAATGATGAACAGTATGTTCCCGAATTTCCACACTGAATCGGCACCACACCAGGGGGAGTACAAACAAACTGAAAAAAGAAATTCCCCCCATCCTCAGCACGAAATGTCTGGATGTAAGCGCAGGTCCTGGATAATTGTAACTCGACACCTTGGCACCTGCTTTATTAGCCCTGTGACAGTGGCCTTATCCTCATTTATTCACTGGAACTCGCCGTAAAAAGAGAGTCACTACTCTTGGACTGGGCGAGTGAGAGTAACTTCAAAATGGAGGAACGAATGTCAGGCTTCTTGGCACAATCAAGTGTGCTACTAAAGCCACTGTGTCGCCAGTGCAGTTCCGAATCCAAAATGACTTCCCTCCTCGACCACAGAGCTGAAACTATGCCGATAGCGCGTGAGGAGGAAGGCTCGTCTGACGGGCGACATTGAGGGCACAGATTCCTTTTTTCTCTTTTGTCACGCGCAGCGGGGATAATGGCGTCTTGACCCGGACGAGCTGGCCAGACGGAGAGGGTTCTTAAGTGTAGGTTGTGTCAAACCAATTCCCAAGCAGCCAACAGTGTTAAAATAGCTCTCTGTCCACTCAACTGGGTACTGAGGCCATTATCCCGGGTTAATCTGAAATGCACTGGCACTGGTGGCGTTAGTAGATGTAAGGTAGCGGCTGATCGAAGACTAAAACGTGTTAGAGTAAGACAACATGCCAAATGTGCTCAGCAAAGACAACAAGAGACCGAGAACAGCAGCGGTCTGGGCTGCTCCCCTGCTTCCCCTGCTAGTTCCGCGTTATTCACGGAGGGAGTGTTTTTAAGCGACTTCACCCTGACAGGAACTCAGGAATAAGACGGACGTACACCTGTCGATAAGAGCGGATCACGAGGCTTATGCGGAATTGACCTCCTATGCCCTCCTAGAGATGCAGTCCTAGCCCTACCCTGTGAGAAAGACTCTGCAGAGCCCAGCTAGGGGGAAAATAGGAGACCTTTTCTGCCACTAAGTGCACAAAAACCACACAGCACATGTATGTACCTTCATAGCCTATTCTTAAACTTACTGTACTTCAAGTCGCTTCTCCCTAAAACAGTAAAGAACCAAACACTTTGACTATGCAACCTTTATAAAACTACATAGAAGTGACATGGTCATTCAACCATCAAAACAATAAATATAATAACATGAAGACCACTCCAATGACTGAACCAGTGACCCGATTTCATCAGGATCCCCTTCTTCCCTAATTCTTTTTCCTTTTGTGATGTCAGTAGAGGACTGTGTACAAGGGCGCACAGGCTGACACATGCGAGCAGTGATTAAAATGTTAATACAGAAGACACCTGCTGGTTGGTACAGATGCTCCACTGAGCGATCGGCCTGTGCGTTGAAGCGATGTTTGATTTGACTACCTGCCAAGCCCCATCACTCAGGTAGGGTCTCTGCGCTCTGCGATGAGGCTCTCAGGCCCCTAGCCCAGCTCTCCAGCGGAGGCTCTCGCAATGACAACCGGGGGCTTAGCCTAAATTCCGTCTCTATTAAAAGCTGCGAAATGCAAATAATGAAACATCTCATTACCAGAGCAGGGAAATGAGATGGAAGGAGGGAGGGAGGGAATATAAAAAATAACATGGCAGCACTCTTTGTGTTGCCAAATATGGCGCTTACCTGCGAGACACACAGGTGTGGATTCTGGGAATGAGAACCCGAGAATCTCTGTGCACTCTGCTAGCTCCCTCTCAATCTTGTTCTCTCTGTTGCTTCTGTCCATAGCTAACACTACCAGCAAAAGTATGTTTCAAGTGATTGCTAACCTCGAAACAGGAGAAAAAAATAAGCCAATTTAAATGAGAGTGCTAAGGTTTTCAAGTTGCTACGTATCCAAAATTGCTTAGCAGACCTCAGAGGATGGATTCTGAGTGCATTACTTGGGACTATGCATGATTGCAACATTTCAGCCGAATCATAAATAAAGGGTTCAAAAACTAATAGCTTAAGACTTCACACCATCAGCTCATTTTCTGTCCTGATGACCATTTGGCAAGCTCACCTCAATACGACTAGATATCTAACATGCCAGCTACATCGCTACGTTCAGCACCATTCTGCAGCAACAGCAGATGCTGCTTAAAATAGCAGAGATTGTTGACCCCCATTTAGTGGTGTTAGAATTCTGCTAAAGGAGCTAATGAATCACATAACATAAAGCAGTATCTTGCTAATGATCAAGCTTAACAAAACTGAGATTAACCAGGTATAGGCAATCAATGGGACAAAAACTCAAATCAATGGGACAAAAAGCAACATTTCACAAATGGCCCATCAAAGTAGCATACTTCATTTAAAATTTGACAAAGTACATCATTTGGAGATTTCAACGCTCAAAATAGAAATCTAAACATTTTGTAAAATTATATTCCAAATTACATGACACAGATTCATTTAATGACAATGGCAATGATTGATGCGACATAAAAATAATAATAATAATAATAATAATAATAATAATAACATTGTTATTATTACCGCTGCTGGGAGGTATTGTGATCACTTGCATTCGCCTGTGTGTGTGTGTGTGTGTTTGTCAAAACCTATTCAATGGATTACCACAAAATTTTATGGGAAGTTGGACTATGTGAATGGGAAGAGGGGATTAAATATCCAGACCGATCCGTATACAGATCCAGATTCTGCAGCTGATTATCGCTGCTAGTGGATCAAAACCTGCTGGTGGAGGTATGCACTCTCTGAGTGTCCTCTAGTTATTATTATTATTATTATTATTATTATCATTAATAATAATAATAATAATAGTAATAATAATAATAATATTATTATCACCTCCGCCAGGAGTTATAATGAACACTTGTGTGTGTATGCATGTGTTTATGTGAGTGCTTGTCAGCAGGATTACTTAAAACTGTTCAACGGCTCACCACAGAATTTTATAGGAAGTTGGACTGAATGAAGGGGAAGAGGTGATTAAATATCAGACCGATCCGGATATACATCCTTATTCAGGACCCGATTAAATGATTTTACAACCTGCTAGAGGAGGCATACCCTCTCTGAGTGCCCTCTTGTCATTATTATTAATTGTTTTTCTGGAGCCAAAATAAACAGTATGAAACATGACCATCTGATGTTCCTTATAGTACACTTGGTTTGTTTTAAAGTCCCAACTGATTTCCACATTCTTCAGCATAGAACTTTTGCTAATGAGAGCGGGGACTTTCGACCAAGAGAATCCCCTGACTGGTGCATATGACATATCTATGTATATGCTGATGGTCCCAAAATGATTTTGATGCACTGTCTCAAAATTCCCCAGGTTAACCTCTGTGATATTTCCAGGCCGGGTCGATCTTCCATCTCCTTGTAACAAAAGGAGCTTGTTCAAAAATTCTAGTTCTCTTTAAAAGGTGGTTGTTTGCTTACTTAATTTAAGGAACTGAAATAAAGTTTTCAGGCACCGTACACTCTTTGTGGGAGTTGTATTTCATGAGAAAGGCCGAGCAAAAACCCCAGTGCTCAAATGACAATGAAGTCGTGTTCAGCTCTTTACCTAAAAGCTGGAGTTGCCAGTCACGTTAGCGCATTGTTACAAACAAGGTTTAAATTCCAGACAAAACACTGGTCATCGGTGGACTTATTTGCTTGACAAAAGTGGAAACTGTCTTTAGGGCTCTGTTTGTGCAAAGGACAATCAGGTTTAAAATAATAATAAAAAAAAAAGTTCAAATTAGGAGGCAGAATGACAGGCTAACGCTCTGTCAGAGGGAGACAAGCATGAGCCGAATGCGGTGACTGAAACCCCTGGCTGGCAGGGAAATCAGCTCGATATTTAAAGTAGGAGTCGAATTCCGACACCTCCTTCTCTGCTCCCACTTTACCAAGTACACACAGTCATCATTTAGAGTACCAAATGGCACAGAAATGACTCCCCACGGCAAGCGCCGCCACTCACAAATCAAATTTAACACCTTCCTGGTGCTTTCACCCTGAGAAGTGTCACAACAAAACAGCAATCTTTCAGATGGAGAGGTCCTACTCCTCGGTCTGTAGTGGTGTGAAGCCACCATATCTACAGCAGCCAGGAATGAGCTGGAATGGCGTTTCATTAAATTGTAAATTTCAGGTATTTTTTATTTTTGCCTTGCTTGATGTTTTTAACCTTAATTACAGGACACAATTCTCGTGAGACTATTCAGGTACCCTAGCTAGGAGTGTGCCACAGAGATAAAAGTCTACATCTTCAAGATGCACTCACATTCAACTGCAGCAAAAGTTTAGCCAAGCCCCGGCCTACCTGTCTTTTAGAAGGGCATTTCAGACTGGCGCGACTTTTTAAGTAACACATCCAAACCAACTTAACTTCAAAATGCCGATCTAAAAGATAGGTAGGCAGGCGCCTGGCTAAACCCTTGAACTGCAGTGACCTCCCAATGCCAGCACTTTCTCAATGAGTCATTAAACCATAAGGATGCAAGATTGAACAGCCAGAATTATATGCACGGTGTGTCTATCATCAGAATGAACAGACATGATCATGAATGCTGACCACTATAAGCGATTCATCGTTAGCTAGAGAAGCGCTTCACACCAGGACTATGGGAAACAGGGCAAGAATTCAGGGGCATTTAATTACACAATAAACCATTGTTACCACAATGTACAATCAGTGTGATATCAGACATACAAGTGATGTGCCCACATGAAAACACTGACACTGGCAACACAACACTGACATAGTAGCATTATCAGCACTCATTTTACGTCGGTCACTTCCATTCCAACTGTATTGCTGGCCTCTTATCCCAAAGTCTTCAACCAGAATGTCGTGGACTGAAAATAAAAAGCATTTACCTGTCAGAAATGTAGGTAAAGTGGGCTTCATGATTTGTAGAAGATACTGTATTTTTGAGATTCAAACTCAAAATGGAAGTACAAGAGTTGAAAGGGGAGGGAAATCAAATGGACCAAGCTGCTATATTTAGAGGATCTTACACACTTACAACAGCAGGAGGGTTGAAAGGAAGCTTTTAATTGCTCCAGAAAGCTTCAGCAATGGTGAAACCATGATAAAGTGACAGACTGAATCTACAGCTAATACGTACATGATACAAGTCTTACCATTTTATGCAGTAGATTTTTTTTTACAGGTAGAGGTATATCTCACGCAGAGCTTAATTATCTTCAAAAGTCATTAAGGAGCCGGATAACAAGAGAATTTCACTGTTTGTTGGAAGTGTGGGATATAGCGATGATCATTCAGCAGCATAGTAGACAGTATTTTCTTTTAAGAAAATCAGAAAGATTTCCCAGAACAATAATCAATACAGTGCTTTCAGATCCTTGGTGTATACATTCAGTGTTTCATGGAATCAAATTTCTTCTGTGTTGGATGGATTTTTGGAAGGCTGGTGGCATTAAGATTCACATGCCAGGTGACTGTGTGAGTCAGTGTACCACATAGGGCACTATATCACTTTCCACTTCAGGCCGCTGCCGTCACCTCCCCTATACCGTTCATACAGTTGTGACTATTTACCGCGGTTCGTGTCCGAAGTCAAGCTCCGCACTTGTGAATGACTGCGAATGCAAACCTGAATTTTTAATGGGCCTGAGAAATGTACTCAGAGAGTAAAGCGCGAGGCGAGAAATGAATGGCATGCTTTAAACAAAAGCCCACTCACGATCACGATCGCACCAGCCACCTCCATAATTTCATCTGAAAAGTCACACATTCCCACGTTACCGAGAAGAGGCCGCAAGCGTCCAAGAAACACTTGTGCTGATGAGCTGTTTGCCTGGAGGGACAGCTGGGCATATCATCCAAAAATGCCCAGGTGGAGATGGCGTCCA
The DNA here is from genome assembly GCA_029692085.1 of Gymnothorax javanicus. Lineage (NCBI taxonomy): Eukaryota > Metazoa > Chordata > Actinopteri > Anguilliformes > Muraenidae > Gymnothorax > Gymnothorax javanicus. Next base: position 63,563,187 of record CM056203.1, on the reverse strand, counting down.
TCTGGGCATGAGACATGGAGCTAAATGCTGTGTGCGCTACAGCGACGAGCCAACACCTGGCCTTCGCTATGAATCGCACTACTCATTTTCATGCGTAAAGAACAACCCAGTCGCATCTATACGTCCATTTCATCTATACTGCAAGGGCTGAAATGATTGTGCCAGACCAAACGAGCGTTTCTATGTGATTTTTCAAAAATAGTTTCAACTACTTAACTGAGGGCAGAGTGATTAGTAACATGAAACGGCTCATGCCCCTGAGTTGATGGTAACTATTAATAACACGAGTGGCATCTTGCCTTAATGTGTCGAGGATACTTGGAACTGTTCCCTCATCTTCACCTGAGTGGTGTGTGAGCACAGAAACGCGCGCGTTCGTGCGGGCAGCTGCGCGTGTGTGGTGCTGAGGTTCTGACTAATGCCTGCCATGAAACCTTAAGCAGAGCGATTGGATGTCTTTTTTTTCACCATTCCCAAAATGAAAAGGGAGCAAGGGAAGCCACAGGAGGCACCTGTCCCACTTTCCACGTCCTGGCGCCGGCGTGCGGGAGGCGCTGGGGCTGACGGAGAGCATCATCGTGGGGGACGAATGAGTCAAATGTGCACTAAAGAGGGGCGAGGGGGGGGAGACGAGGCCAATGCAGTCCAGGGCAGGTAACTCAAAGTGCCAGCAGCGACTGACACCAGCTCCCACGTCAGCACAGATGCCTTCTTTGGAGTTTATGAGGTTCTTGCGCGGGTGGCGGTGAGGAACTATGCCACCTCACAGCAACAAGATAGTGGGTTCAAATCCAGCCTAGGGCCTTTCTCTGTGGAGTTTTCATGTTCTCCTTGCTTTCGCATTTCACAATGTCCAAAGACCTGCATGTCAGGCTAATGGGAGACTCCAAATTGCTGAAAAGTGAGAATGGTGAGTGAATTTTCTCCATGGAAGAGACTAAAGCCTCACCACATATCTTCCTTCTATGGTATGCTATGCAGCTCGGGGCAGGGCAGCCAACCTCAGATCTGGGATGGTACCCTGAATGACTGAAGGTTCTAGCCAGGCTCAGATGTCCACAAAGATGCCATATCAATTAACTGCTTACCACCAGGAGTCTAATGATCAAACTTTCATTAAGGCTCACACGTGGGAATCAGCCACATTCCAAAGACTCTACTGTGAATGAAAGGCGACACATGGCCCATTCCACCATTTAAAAAATTTGCTTTATTAATGCAACCAATCCATCATATTGTTTTATGAGACATGCAAAGAATAATAAAATAAAAGCGATTAAAAAGCCTGAAAGTTTGACTTCATACTCAGTATGTTAGGTGGGTGTATATGCACTGCACATTCCTTTTCAACAGATTGCAAATACCACAGAAATGATTCTGTGCTTCAACAGACCGATGAATATTTCATATCCTGCTCACTTTTAAGGCAAAATGAATTAATGAAACTAAGTTGATAGGGCAAATCTTACATCAGCGCAATTATATCACACTGTAAATTTTACTAAGTACTGAACGGGATAATTGTATATTAAACAGAAAAGGCAGAATGTTAATCACGGCCTATTAGTGGCACTTTAGTAGTTTCATATGAACTCCTGCCTATATTTCCGACACTTGATGGGATAATGTGGAGCTGATCTTGAATGCCATTTGGAATAAAAGGTGCAACAGTGCATCACATTAACTTCCACAACCAATAAACCAATTTTGGTAGGAAATTATTTTCTCCCATCTCTTTGCATTTCCAGTGTACATTTACATTACATTTTGGGGTTTAGCAGACATCCTTGTCCATTGTGAGTTACACAGCTGCCATTTTTCTCACACACAATCTATTTACACAGCTGAATATCAACTGAAGCAATTCTGGTTAAATATCTGGTTTGAGGATAAACTAGTAGCAACACCCCAAAGGACTGAATCTACAACTTGAGAGTTTGTAAGCCTTGTTCACTGACAATGCTCTCTCTCTTTCAAAAGGGCTCTGTTTAAAGGGAGTGGCTATTCCTCCAACAGTTGGGAAATAGTCATTGTCTACTATGCTATTCTCCCAACCACTCTCAATAAAATGCGTGCAATATTTTGTGAACGACCTCTTTCCGCAAAACTTCACTACTTAGCCATTTTTCCCCACTCTGATCAGTGACAGCACGCAAAAATGCTGGCGCTTTGAACGTATGGAGAATTTAACAACCTTTCAGAATACCAAGCGATGCTTTCACAACGTAGTGAGGAGAACAATGTCCTGCATGTTACTGATAACAGCAGATCCATGGAAAATGCTTAAAAAAAAAAAAAAAAGGATTCATCTGACATCTTCATCATATCGTGAATAGTTGGGGCAATAACAGTTCTTGCGCATCCTACTGTCCCAACGTCTAGGGCAATAGCCTGTTCCTTGTTTAAAATAGATTCATATCAAGACCATCAAATCTAACCATCCAGTGCCACTCAGACCTGGCTCTGGAGGGCCAAAGGGTATGCCATTTTCCATTGGCACTCAGCACTTTATTGTCCAAGTACAGCAGTTGATTATGCAGGTACTGGCTCACCAGGTTCCTCAGGTCTGAGCTGCCAGGCAAATGTGGCATGGAATGTAAAGCAGATATGATACCTTACAAGACCAGATTTGATTATCCCTAACCGTAACAATGCATTTTATGAATACAAGAACCAAAAAAAAAATGACGACACATCAAACATGCACGGGACACTGCTTGATACAAGCTAGATAACAGCCAGAGTTCAAACCCAACACTGCACTGAGATGAGCAGAAGAGCCATACTTCCAAGGCCACATGCAGACATCAAGCGAAACCGCTTTCTTCCTTTGTTTTCAAATCTTCCTCTCATAAGTGAAATTGGGACAGCTTTGTATTATCTGGCTAAACGTGTTAGATTTGGACGTGTCATTTTTCTGCCCTCCAGCTCTTTAGCCCCCCACCATTTTCATAGGCATTCAATGAAAAACCTGAGGACTAAGAAAGGCGGTAGATAAACAACACAGCGATGCGGCACGATGTCGCCTCGGACTGGCCAGCCATTCTCTCCATCTCTCACCTAGGCTCTGAAATGGAAATTTGCTTCTTTTGCTCATTATTGTTCGCTTCCATTTCCAAGGCTGTCTCTTTTCTTAAGAATAAAAAATCTCCACGCTCCATGAATAATCACAGGATAAAGCGAGTGCTAGACATTGGTTGGCTGCCTGTGAGTCTTTATTTGATGCTGAACGGCGTGCGATGCTAACCGAAAGCCCCTGGATTTTACACCAGGCACTGACGCTGACCTGATAGACTTCCACGAGTACTCCTGCAACCTACTTTTTTGTTACATTCTGCACAAAAGACCATGAAAAGAAAATAGTTTAGATGACACAAGCAGCCACCACATATCTGGAGCTCGAGATTGGTCCAGTGGCTATTCAGGCGGGACACTCAGAATTTACATTTTAAGAAACTTATCAACAAGAGCAATAGGATGAACTACAGCCGGTATTTGACCCGGTTATGATGACCATCTCCAGGCTCTTACTGCTCTGGACATAATAAGGTCTACCGCTTCCCCACAGGGACCCCTGGGAAAGTGTCCCTCCACTACAAAACACCAGAGTCCTGTATCTAATTTCCAGAGCTTTCATTTAATGGCCTGCTGACTTCTACATGCCTCTAGACATATATGAAATATTTACAGGGGACCTGATAATGCAGCTACACTGTCCAGGCGGGTAAGACCATCTTCAGGGCAGGTAATCTGGAGATGAATGCGGTTAAGCTGCTGAGCAGCACAGCTGCTGGTTCCTCCTCAGGGGATTCTGTGCACCTGTATGCAGTGCCATTAACACAAAAGAGGCGACAGCTTTTTCCCCCCAACAATGACCATTTGTTGTGGAGGAGTTGCAAGTGCACAATTTCTAATGATGGTAACATGAATCAGTCAACAAAACTGAATATATATGGTTGTGGTTGCATGGCTATCGTCAGTTCACAGAAATAGTCCCAATGAAATATAACAAGTACGAAACGCCACTGAAAGGCGAAACAGACATCTATTCCAATTGCTCCTTCACAGTATATGAGCCAAGCAGGTGTCCAAATTAATTAATTTAGTCTAAGGGGATTTGTTTCAGAAAAATGGGCAAATGAGAGAGAAGTGAATAGATGTTCTTGCCATCATCAGTGTGACTTAATAGAATACAACTTGTACAGAACATCGTTAGATATAGTGCAGTCAAAAATACGCACGGACTGTACACCCAGAAGCAACTGGCAGACTACGAATAAGAGATGCAGTGCATTTTCCTTTCTCTCTCTGCACACACACTTTCACATACACAAACGCACACACACACACACACACGGATACAAACATACACAGCTTTCTGTCCTTGACTTGACACGAGATCGGCTGCGTATTCATACGGCTCCACTCAGCCCTCCAACCTGTTACCACACAGCAGAGCACTGCCCAGGGAACTCAGCCTTTTGCCATAAGCACATAAAGAACTCCTCCCACATACACGAAGGCAAGAGCAGAGCTGTGTCGTGTCAACCAGCACACCCCCCATCCTCCCCCAATCCACCCCCTCTCTCTCTCTCACCACCTCCACCTCCTCCCCCAATCTCTCCATTTCATGTGAATGTTCTGATTACCAACCACAACCACACTCAATAAATATCGCACAACGCATGCTCACCGGGCCCTTCTCTGTGGCTCAATGCCCAGCCTTTCAAGAGATCAGCTGCATTCACGAGCACAGAAAACACACAATTACGACTAACCTGTTTATCAAACTGTTCGCAGGCCACGGGTTTAAAAAGAAGGCCCTCGCGTGGGAGTCTCCTCTCCAGCACTGGCAGCCTATGAGAATTTTACCCTGGTCCACAGGAGGGTCAAACAATCTCAAAGCTCCCCCTCCTCCCTCCCCCCTCCCCCACTCTACCTAATCCGTCCAATGGGAACAGGGTTCTGTCCTGTTGACACAACAGAGCCACACCTGTGGGGACAAGAAAGGGGGAGCGGACCCTCGCGCTCTGGCCCCGCCCACCTCCACTTACCTCGTTTACCTCGCTCCCCTCCCCCAGCAGAATGCAAACAAACCCTCACCTTCCTACCCGATAACCCCATCTGCCACCACTGCAGAAAAGCTCTATAGGCTATGTACTGTATACAAACACACACCTGTGGACTTTTTCAGCAAAATGACTGACAAACCACTACCCATCCTGCCCCCCCCTCCCCCCAGCTTACAGCATCCAGGTGATTATACCACATGCCCTAATGTTATCTCTACACCTACTGCAATCATTATCACAACACAAAAGAGGCAAAGTAATGTAGGAAAATCAATTCCATGGATCAAATGAATTTCCCCTACAGTATGGTAAAATATATGACCACATTACACTGACAGGCAGTTCTGAGGAAATGAAGTGAATGTAATGTAATGAATTCAAGTTAAAGACATCAAACATTAAAAAAGCATGTAAGCCCTTACTAAATGTTATTTTGGGTGCATATTCTTTTACTGTAATAATCTTAATAATACATAATGAATGAGAAGTGGGTAAAAGTAACTCAACAAGCATGAACATACTCAGCAGAACATATGAAATATTTTCTGTATTTAATACGAGTTCAACTGCAGGTCTCTGTCCCATTTAGGAAGGAGGTGGGATATGTTCCTCATTTTACTCAACCTAATACAGGAAAAGTGTTGAGAAACATTGTGATACATAGCAACTGCTTAGCAAAATTTTCAATCTATTGCCTTTGTGGGTACATGACTAGCCAGAACAAAGGCTTCATGCTCCTATATAATGTGAGAGTCAAGTCAAGAGTCAAGATGTTTATTGTCACACAGATGTACAAGTACATGCATTGTGAAAAACTTAGGTTGGGGGTGCTCCACAATACACATAAATAAGAACAGTAAATAAATAACAATACTAAAACCTATCTAAAAGGTTTTAAAAAATGCATATACACTGGTGAGTGCACACACACACACACACACACACACACACAGCAGGAGGCAGTTGTTCATGGTAGGGTGGAGGCAGTTCACCTGACACCTGACACAGCATAGCTGTCTATCCATCAGCAAACAAGCAATAATCAAGTAAAACATACGGCACAGTACAGCGCTTCCACAAAGCACATTCAAATGGCCAGGTACACTTCAAAAATAGCGTCTCATCCTCGAAACAGTGAACATAACAATTTCATTTTTCGGCAAGCATGAAAACCAAACCGACGATACATTATGACTCCTGAGTGAGAGTTCAACGTTCGGAAATGTTTTTCATTCTAAGCTTTATACACTTCCATTACAAAGATCAATTATTGAAATTAAGCATTTAATAATAACTGACCGCCAATTATATTGCCTAACAAAATTTGCCTCAGTATTTGCCAAGCAATAAAGGAAACATTTCACTTCACACCTTGAGCAAACGTTCAATTGCGATCCAAAATTCTTGCCTTTTTTCACGGGAAAATCGTTCCAATAAATACTCATGAGAGCTATTGGCAAGTAACCGAAACAGAAATCTTTATGCCACAAAAAAGATAATAATAATAAAAAGCTATTAATTTACAACACATTTAAAGTTTACACAATATAATTGACTTTTTTTTTTTCATTTGAAAATTAATTGAATCAGAATTGACAATGCAAACTGCCTGTATCACTGCAGGTATATTTAAACTGTTGTATTTAGTCCATCCAACCCTTGAATATTATATACATACATATACATTATCTGTTATGTTATTATTAGTAAAATATGTTGATTAAAATGGTGTTCACACGAATGACGCGAACACATAGCCTAATTGTATGACTACCTTTACTGGTCCAAGAAAAATGTAAGCTCTGTCTGAAGACAAGGGTTATTTATTTTGCAGACTACATTCATACACGTGATAAAAGCCGAAACGTGCCACTTGCCCGACTGAGCTCACTTTCCGTGCGTTAGTTCAAACCACCGTTACGCGCGAGTTTATTATTGGTTTTGCACCTGAGCAGGCGAATGGCACTAGCACTACAATGAAGAGGGTCTGTTCCCCTTTTTCACTTCACTATAGAGCACAACGGAAAATGGAGGAGGAAGACGGAACTGACCAGTATGAGGGGGCAGAAACAGGCATATAATAACGCAGGAATTGAGGTACCAGACGTCTAGCTATTACATAGCTTTAGAATAAATTCGTCTCAGTTGAACACTTGCCACTTCGTTACTCGCTGCCGGTCGAATAGGAGAGGTCTTACTGTCTATTACTTAGACATAATATAAAATAGGGAAAACACCCCCAGCCCCTAAAAAAGCCCCTTCCCTCCCTTGTCTAGATGGGTAGGGTGTTGACGCAGCAGAAATTTCCAGCTGGAGAAATTCCCCTTTTGGAGGTTACACCGGGGGAGTTAAGCCCTCGCATGCCAGCTCTAGACTTTTCATTGAAATATCCCTGCCGCCAACAACGGATACTTACGCACGTCACGATAAGTGACAGCTCAATGCACGGGGACCTAGTAACAGTATTGAGGCTGAAAGTTGCGAGACAGCTCTATAAATTGGGTGGCGGTGAGAAAAAAAAGAAAAGTCGGACGGTCGGAATAATGTCGGGCGAGACCACAGAAAATCCCCTCCGGTTCAGCAACAGTTCGAGTTCCTTCATACGAGAAAAACAAAAGCACACAATCGATTGCATTTCACAAAAATGACTAGCCTCGACCGCCCATCTGGACTGATCATCATCATCTTCCTTATTGACAGTGTCTTACGGTGACAACGTGAGACACGCATGAGATCAGATAGCTGAATAGTTACGTCTGTGTTTCTTGCCATGTCAATCCGTTAGTACATTAGGTGTAGCCAGCCACTTTCTTCAGCATGTCACGAATGTCCAGCATTTACCGAGAGTCACAATATTAATTTGATTGCACTCTGCATATGACAGCGTGGTGTAAACCTAAGGTGTCTCAAAAAACTCATGATGCTTCTTCAACTTGTGACACCAATACAGTGGAGTTACAGTGTTGGCTAACTGACAGCTTATGGTTTTAAATACGCTCCACAGACGTAACCAATGTATGCACAGAGTTATAACTATTCTAATTGACGTGACAGCTAAGTGTTTATATGAAATGACACAGACATATAATGTCAGCTTTAGCTACTAAAGACACGAAAGCAAACGAAACTAATGATGAAACAAATAAAATAAAAGGCGATGTTCACATACCTGTTAACCCATCGGTCTGGGTATGCACAATGTCGATGCTTTCAGGTCCAATTTGGTGCGACAATGAGACAGGCAGCCCAATATTCTGAATTCTTCTCCCTACGCCTTTGTGCCTCTGAACGTAATTCCCCTGATTCTCCCCCTCTCCTCGCCCGCTCTCTCTCTCTCTCTCTCTCTCTCTCTCTCTCTCTCTCTCTCTCTCTCTCTCTCTCTCTCTCTCTCGACGCGCAGATACTCAAACACAGGAAATGAGGCAACATGGTCACACTCTCTTTTTCTAACAGCATGCTGGGTAGAGCGAGCACTCTCCTGGACAACCCCAATCTCACAGACCGCGTAATGAATTATTGTATCATAACTACTGTTCGGGCGTCAAGGTGTGTCTCGACAGGCAAATGTCAATTTCATATTTCATTCAATTTTATAAATACATTGCATTTAGTACAAAAACACATACAACAACAACAACAACAATAATAATAATATCTTACTATTGAATAATAATAATAATAATAATTATTATTATTATTATTATTATTATTATTATTATTCTTTAATGTACCATGTCAAACCCCATCTTTATTATGAAGCCAAATATATGGATGTCTGAACCACTGGTATGTCTGTCTTTCCATATCCACACATAAACGATCTGTTTGAGAGTTGATTAATAATATAAAATGGCTAATTATTCCAGTAGTTCCTCATCAGTTTTCTTGAGGGGACAGAGTTGCACATCAATGAAATGTGTGATTTCATAGTAATCCAGACATACCGCAAAACATCTTAATACACAGTTATTCAAGAATGCTAAATTCAAAATGTACATGTTCATGTGAAGGAGTGCAAGAACATTGGACTGGACACTACTAACTCGCATGTGTTGTCAATGGCTGAGTCTGAGCTGCTCCCCCCAGTGGTGACAAGGTCTCCATATAAACCACACTCATGGAACAGAGCATATTCAATTTTATTGTGAACTAGCCCAAAACTTCAAGCCTTCTGATGTTGCATTTGTTTCAAGGAAATAAATAAATAAATACATAAATAAAGGCAACAAATTTACCGAGAAGAACGAAGGGACGCCATAAATAGAAGTATTAATGAACAGAAATATATATGAGTATGCGTGTGCGGGTGGGGGTGCATGATGATAGGCTGATGCATAAAAAATAAAAGCAAAAATATAAATATATAAAACATTAATTAATGCGCAACATGAGATTTGTGTTTATCCTAGTCTGACAGAAACTATTATCTATATCTGTGTTATCAGCCAAGTCGTATGCAGAGGTCTCGTGCTGAAAGTCCCCGTAAGTGCTTTGCTCATCAACTTCACCTTTAAATCGGCCAACGTACCAGAGCAAGCTCTGGTCAGCAATGTCCCCTAGATCGCGCAGTTGAAAGGGGTGGAGGGCAGCTGGCGAGGGTTATTGCGCGGTGTATTTCAACGCTAGTACCTGACCTCCGTCCTGTATTTCCGCAAGGTTGATATTTAGTCGTGGTTATGGACACTATCCTTATTTGAAACAAGCAGGTTTAATCACTGAGCGACTCATGTTAGTACTTTACTCCGACACACAGAATCAAAACCTTACGGCCCTAGCGTCTTAACCCCCACAGCTGCCTTTACGGTACATTCGCACAGTTGTTTAAACCTCAGTCAACGCGCTTCTTCACGAAACCATAATGCTTAAGCTTGCAAACACGGTCAATTAAAACACATGCTTCAGAAGTGGAGGCTGTACACGCACGGTTTCTCAATAGATTTGGTTTCCAAAGCCAGTGGTTCCTTTTTCAGATCGTGAAAACAATGATTACACCTGTTAATATCTCAAATATCCCAACTTTTTTTTTCTCTTGCTTTCAAAAGGACCGAACTGAAGGCTGACAGGTCGCGCAAGCTTCCGTTGATGTCGCCAATGTGTTCTTCAAAGCCAGAGATGACGTCTGCTGTGCACCCAGCACGAGGGAGAGCAACGCCCCGGGGAATAAGTTCAAGGTGTACGCGCCATTTTGTTGCGAGCAAGTAAAAACGCATGCTTTGATAAATGATAGCTTCTATTGCATTGTATTGTTCTGGCCGCTTTATTTGGGCCAACACCACAAAATTATAAAAGAACACTGTAGTAGTGGAGCGTATAAGCGGAAACCAATTTTTTTTTTTTAATGTATTTTTTATTTTTGCTGGGGTTGTGGACAGGGTGGAAAATGAAGACTCATGCATATTCGTACCGCAATTTTATTTGCACCCCCTCTGTGTCACAGTGATAGTTTTTGGTGATGTTGTGAGGAGATACCAGAGCATACAGTGTAACATTTTATAAAATATTGAATTCTACAAGTGCTATCTGAACCCTACATTATCAATTTTCCAGAGTGGTCATGCCCCTATTGGGCTAGTATATGCAAGTAGCAGTAAAACACCTTGGCTATAAAAAAAAATAAATAAATAAAATAAAAGGAAAAAAAATACAAGTGCTGGCTGGATTTTGTGAAGTATGCTCGGTATTTCTCTAAAGGTGCAGCTCTTTGATAACTATGTTGGACAAAACCAAAGGCCATATCCTTTCAAGTCTGTGAAACCAATACACCTCAAATAGTCCCAAAAAAGAATAAATGAAAGCAACTAGAATGAAAGACAGGGGTAGGACATGCAGGGCCTTGTCTCCTAGCACCATATGCACCTGTGATAAGCCCAGACCTATGGGGACTGTGGGAAGGGATGAATACGGTGAGTCCCCTGTCTTATGGCTGCATTCTCTCCTTACGATGTGCTGCTTTGTGCTGCTGCCATTTGACGATTTAGCTGGCTTCCATCTGCTTTGGTGGGGCGGTTGGCTCTGCCATTGCCTATCGTTCAACCCCAACCCACAATGTCCCATTTTGTTGGTAACACCCTATTTGCCAAGGGCCTGTGGCTCCCATCCCCCCCCCCCCCATATAGTCAGAAATACTGAGGGTTTATTTTGTGTTTTATGAGGACAAGACCATCTCTTTACTCCAAGTTTTTTTTTTTCTGCCAGAGATACGAACCTCCAGATTTTCCTTTGCAGCTTCAGTGTCACGTACTGTTCTTACTGACAGTTGTTTTCTCAGTTCTCAATCTTATTTATTCTCCAAGAACCAGCTGGGGAAAACTGGGAACAAAAGGACCTTCTCTTTCTTGAAGCCAAATCATCTGCTTACTGTAGAGGTCAAAATCTCCTAGCAGATCTCCCATGCAGAACAGTACACCACCAGTTTTAATGATGCGGTAAACGTCTATGACATTTTTCAGATACCTTTCTTTTTCTTAAAAACAGTATTTTTGCTCGAGTGATGGGGCTGTTTTTTTTTTTAATCAATTGATGGGTGATGGTTTTGGGTGATGGTGTCACTGGAAGCTTGTTGCTATTTTTTTCATTGTGATGACGATTGGCAGTAATTAAACATGTGATCTTTCCCCTACTTTAGATTTGGTGTGTCCCTGATCTCATTGGGGTTTGGGAGTTCAACACAGTCACTCCCTCTGCATTTAATAACCTCCTGCTGACCGCTGCACTGTTTGCCTCGACCCCCGTTGACCTCCTGGCTATGACACACTCCCACACCAGAGCAAATTACCTCTGACCCTGAGGAGGACATGGTCAGCTGAGAGAATGCCCTGGTCACAAGTAATGGCCTGCGAGCAGGAAAGACTGATTTGTTATACAGGGAGGGGCATTGGGGGGAGAGAGACTGTCGTCACAAGCTCTCTGTGGACTGGACAAATGCATCAGCAGAGAACATGCCTTCTTGGAGATACTACCTACTGTATGGATTATTGAAACATTGGGCACATAACATTTGAACAATAAAAGGCAAAACTGAGGTTACCCAACTGATGAGGATTACGGTTCATAAAGAAGGAGAATTAGCCATAAGTTTTGAATGTTTACTTAACTACATTTAATAAAAGATAAGTGCTTGGCTCAGGTCCTGTTAGTTTCTTTATCCCCTGTCTCAGCTCTAGGCTGTGGTATACAATGAGTTTGGTGGCACTGGACTTAGTCTTGGTCAACTGTGCGTTACATTTATTTACTGCAATAGCACAGATGTGTCCTGGAATTTGTGTCACTTAGTAAGAATCAAAAATTCAAATTTTGCTAATTAACTCAAATTATGTAATGACAAGATACTAATTACTTTTTTTTTCGGGTTTTTATGTCTGCAGTATGTCCATATTTTAATGATCTATTCGTAAACATATAGTTTAGTGGACTCAGCATAGAAGGTAAAGAACTTATTTTTGTTTTCGAAAGTAAAATGTCTTGTGCAAATTTCTTCAGCTAGATGCCTACATATGTTGTTAGAATATCATTTATATTTTACCCTGAACATATACTGTATTTTACTGCATTTTTAGCAGTTTCTTTCAATTTTCATAAATTAATTCCATAAGGCACACTCATTGTGCTTCTGATGCATGGTGGTGAGATAAATGAAATTGAATGTCAGTTGAAATTCAAAAAAAAAAAACAATACCGAAAAGCCCCAAGCCAAAATTTCTCACCATATTATAGAAGTTGTGTTGGTTTGGTTTGAAAATCCCAGTATTTGCCAGATGAAGGTCATGTGAGCATATTTCTGTCACTGGTGATTCCCCCCATTGCTTTTGGACTATCAGAAAACAATACCATTACAATCCTCTCTGTTCATTTAGGGCGGTGAATTTCCCTTTCAATGTGTTCTATCTGCCTTTAACACCTCCCTCTCTGACTGACAACCCAGCTCATGCTATCTCTACCTGCCCTGCCTTTTGGAGGGACGTTTATTTTAATCATATTCACCTTGGAGATACTGTGGTCTTCACAACCACAAGATAGACTGACCAGCCCTTCTGGTTCAGAATGTATTCAAAAAAGACACTGATTTTTCCATTCACAGTACTCAGGGTGAGTTGCCATAGTGAAACCTTGAGAAAAGAGGAAGACCAACACTTTTGATATATATATATATTTTGCGGCCTTTTAAATGAATGCAGTTTCTGACGCATGGCTCTGATGTCATAAAAAGTAGGTGGATAAGCTAACACATACCGAAGAAAAATAGTGACATGCCACCTCTGCTGCCATTTATACATTTGTGTATCCTGTAGAAAGGGAGAGTATATGATGGTATGTGTGTGTGGGTGAGCGTCTGAGAGAGACAGGGGTCAGAGGTGTGTGTGGGCTTGTTTACGTACTACCGCATGTTTGAGAGAAAGTACACGCGTACGTGCTAACCCCGCAGCAGAGCTGACGAGTAAAGAAAGAGTGGAGCTCACTCCTGACGGGCTGGAGAGAGTTAAATCTCTGTGAAAGTGGGAGAGCCACCGTGGGAGGGCGTGCGTTCGTCCATCCGGGAGGAGATGAGTTTGCGGGAAGTTGGGAGGGCCCAAGGGGGTGCGGATGGAATGAAGTCATTAATGGAGGTTGGGGAGTTCAGCGCGGGAGGGCAGAGAGCTGCAGAGATGGGGAGGTGGGGAGGGGAGCAGGGGGGTGTGGGGTGGAGTAGGGAGTGCATTGGGGCTTTGGGGGGGGGGGGGGGGGGGGGGGATTGTAATTAAAAGGCACGACTGCCGATAAGGCAGCACAAGGAGGGCTATTGTCAGATTCCAGTGGCCTCTCATTGAATCGGCACTGTGGGGGAGACACCCATAAAAGAACAGGGCAGCAGACCAACATTGAGCTGACACACCACTCTTTATTTAAAAACGGGTTCTTTCTGTCCTCTTAGCAAACACGCCCGTGCTAAGCACTCCCACTGTAGTCAGCTGAACGCTGTTTGTCTCTGTCTCTCCCCCCCTCCACCACTCCACCTTCCCCTAATTTAGTGTGAATGCGTCTCCATCTTGTCCTCTCTCTTGTTCTGTCAGCCTGTGCCCCAGCCCAGTTTGTTTGTAAATCCCTGTTGCGTTTAGGATTTTGAATTTTTCTTTAGTCAAACAAAAGCTGTCTTAACATTAAAAGCCTCTGAGACAACACCCCCCGATTTCCACCTCTTGCACAAAACGTGCAGGCACACAAACGCGCACGCACACAGGCTCACACGCACTCTCACACACACATAGAGGATTTCTTGGTCTCTCGCTGACACTAATAGACACACCCAACAAACAAGCCTTAGATAAGTCTGACTACATGAAAACAGCTGGAGAAGGAGCTGGATGAAGGCAAAAATAAATTCTGTACCTTTAAGACATGCCCATTGCCTTTACCTTTATAATTAGAGACTATTTTGAGTTTTTACTCTGATGTGAATACAGTGCCATGGTTACACAGTGCATGACTGCAAACTCTTCCTGACCGTTGTATTCAATGATGAGGGATTCTGTTTGTCAACAAGTAAGAGGTCATACTAAGAGGTGACCAGTGGGCAATGCACATGTCATTCATTTCAATCTTATGCATATAATATTAAACCCTATAACTGTGGATTCCTCTTCATTGGAGGGTTTTAAGCCAATATCTGATGGTACTTACAGAGGAGACACATTGCTGGTTAAGATTAGAGTTGGCTTATGGAAGAATAAGCGTAATTTAAATGCTGTGAATATGAATTGTAGCCAGCATGGCTTCTGTGAGTGCTCCCTTCCGTATGAAAAACGAGGGGTCAAAAAACGAGAGTTGTTTCGTTTTCTGTTATGGGGTGACCATAGACCCCCTTGGTTATCACAAGCAGGGGGTCACGGATACGTCCCAGAGGAGACCTTTGAGGGAGTTGAGCATTTCTTTGTGAGTGACTCTATGATTCATGCCTGAGGGTGATTGTTTTCTAATGACCTTTTACTTGTGTCAAAGGAACGACAGGATTGCGACATTATGAGGTGCTCTGCAATCAATCCTTTGATCTCTCCTTTGACTTTTTTCAACCCTGTCTCATTAAAACCTTTCTCAGTTACACTGCTACGACGCTAAAACATATCTGCACTACCAAGAACTGAGACAAAATCCCATGGGGGAACTTTGCCAAAATGCAGACAAATGCAAGCTTTTAAGCATGCGGTATGATCAAATTGAATGAAACAATTTCACACGTCCATTGCTGTTATGGGTTTGGTTTCTTGGGTAGATGGGGTGAGGTGAAGGAGTAGAAAGCAGATGTGGAGGGGTAAGCACTCCACCCCCTCCATAAAGATGGGCCAGCTGGCCGTGATCCTGCCCCTCCTCTTACTCCGGGCAAGAGTCCTGCCACTGCGCTCCTTCTGAAGGGGTCAACCTTTAACCTTATCACCACCGTGAGCCCCTCGTTCCCTTCATCTGACCACACACTGACCACACCGCATCGCAGCCCACACATCTGCACACACAGACACACACACACACACACAATCAATACCATCCTCACAAATGAAATCTGTGACGGCAGACATCAAACTGAAGAACATTAAATAGCTTCCTTGGCAGGTGGCAGCCCCATGTTCTGTGTGGTATATGATAGGCTGCGCAGTGTTACATTGAATTATACCAGCCTTGTGGACTGTGTAACCTCTGCCCATTCTAAATCACAGAGCCAGATAAACATGGGCCTTAATCTCATCTGTAATTCTGTACTCACCGAGTTCATTAAAAGAAAACATGATCAGTGTGTCATCATTTTCAGTGCAAGTTATACACCCTCATTTTTAAAAAGGCTGGTGACGCTCAGTGGCACCTAGCATACAGTAGTGACATAAACCCAAAAACATTTTCACCTCCAGACAGATACTTCTGCAATGCTCACTTTTTGTGCTCACTCATATTTTCACTGTATCACAGGATTAAAAGGACATTATTAGTCATCTCAGCACCTGTCGGGATTTTTTTTCAAAGTCAGCCAGGTCAGGTGAAATGGTTCCTTTCTCGTGTATCTTGTACTTTTGAAAAGTCCACAGCTTTTCTTTTTCGCAGAACTACCGAAGGGCCTCAAGCTCGGTGCTCTCCGGCCACAGTTGCTGGTCGTTTCCGAGGAAGGTAAGTGGCGCTGCGATGCAGCAGCAGAGAATGCGCACGCTTGAGTGGCCCGTGACTCTGACTGCGGCACACGCGCACACACACACTCAAGGGGAAAGAGGAGTCCCTACAGGCTCCTGGAGCTGAAATGAATTGAAGATTATAATTAGCTGCTGGGGCCACACGTGGCAGTGTCAGGGGGCTGGGAGACTTACGAGGGGAGAGCTGGGGGGGGTGTAGAAAGGGGCAGGGGGGGAAATATAGGGTGCGGTTAAGCGTCAGTGTGCAGACCGGAAACACAGGAAAGAGGAACTTGCCTGCCTCCGCAGAGCCATCGAACACACTCACACACACACACACAAGCACATGTGCGCTCACACACACATACACATACACACACACACACTCATACAAACTCACCTACACACAAGCACACACACACACACACACACACAGGAAAACACGCACACATGCTCTTACGCATACATTCAGCTTACAGCTTTCCATACCCTGACCTCGCCTGCACAGATCATCAGAACAGCACTGATCTCAACTACACTGACCTCAGTCACAGCACTTCCTCAGTCAGAGTTGTTAGCGTGGGTGGCGAAATGGAGACTGAAATTCACCTAAATGCAATAATTACATAAAGTTCTGCATCTTATTACATCAGTCTCCCTAAAGCCCAGGGTCTACACAAACCTATGAGGAAATATTTGAGCTGACGGTCGGCTATCTTGTGTGGTGCCCAAACCTTCCCTTATTGATGATGTCTCCCAAAGAACTCTCTTCATTTTTTTTTGCTTCACTTTCCTGACGGCATATTGAGAGACCACAACTGATGCTCTAACGCACACAGACAAACACAGCACACTCAATCATTCAGTACATATAACTGCCTTTGAGGTCCTTATGGAGACAGCAGTGAGTGACTTGTAATGTAGACATGCTACGGCCCATCGACAAATTAGCACAATTCAAAGATTTGACTATCGTGAAGAGATCGAGGTTCCTGAATCAGCAGGAAGGGATTAATCCAAATTCCATGAAGTACTCATCTGTATGAGGACTTCGGACTTACTACCATTTATTTGAATTATGTTGAGTCTGTGGCCCTCTGGTGGGAATGAGTGTAAATGCAAGCAGGCCCCTTCAGCACGCCGCGGTAAGTGATAGATAAAACCATCCAATACAACTCTGGCCAAGCAGCCTCAGACTGCCACCTTGTGATAAATGTTGCTTACAGTCTCTTTGGACACATAAAGCGATTTAACAAATGTCATATATTTTTTCTATCTCCATGTTCTCAGATATCTAAGACAAAATAAATTATTAAAAAGGGTTAATGCAACATATATGCACGAGCAAATTTTATTGTGTATTTCCTTCACCACATCCACATCCATTACAACTCAATGCATGCCTTTTAAATGGCTCCCCGGAGAGTTGCCATCTCACATCACATGTAAAAAGCAGTCTTAACTTGTAAGAACACAAGATGGACACCACTGGGCTCCACATCAGCATGATATCCAAAGTCAGGCCTTTTTGACAAGAATGTACAAACATTTCAGAAATCACATGAAATTATGTTCGAAAATAGCAACTATCAAAAAGTCGAGTGAAAGCAAACTAAACACGCAAATTTGGCAAGTGCTTGAAAAATAATGCTTTTGTTCAGGGACAGAGGTGATTTTCAGTTCAAAAACCGGTCCTTTTTCCTTTGGTCTCGGGCTTGGCCTCAGGGTGGATGCAGGTTTGGGGTTTCGTGGAGGCTGCTGGGTGTTTTCCGGGCAAACGAGATGGTGTTTCATGGGCTGACAAACCTGAGATTGACCTGCAATATCACCATTCTCAGGTTGGACAGTCCTGGAAACACCGCTCCAGCCACACAGCACTGACTTCACAGATGAGACCATTGACCCTGACTGCACCTAGAACAGTCCGAAAAGTACAACATGTCCGATAATAATTAGCATGCACACAGATCTTTGCGTGAATTTAAATTTAATTTGAATTGAAATAACTTTATTTTTATCATTACCATACCTATCATAATGTCTCCGATCACCATAACCTATCAGCATAACCAGTAATGCTGGAATTTTAAATGCTTTTGTTTGTCTTTCAAGTCCTGGAATAGTATCTGCCATGAGGCTAGCGTGATGATTTACAGATGATCGTTGGGCTCATTTTACATGTAAGGAAAAGGTTTAAGGTTGGTTTTTCCATCTTTCCTGCCACACCAGCAGAGGACAAAGGCTAGTTTTTCTGACATATAAAGGCACTGTATCCACTGCACTCAGGTCAATACAATTCATTAGACAAGCGCTGACAAGTTTGGCCTACCTTTGGAAGGACATAGGTGGCCTCGAGAATCCAGTGATCGCTGCTTAGCTGTCTTTTCTATCTGGTGGTATTTTTTTAGCGAGATGGTGGACAGGAAAAGGTATCTGTGTGATAAGGTCAAAATTAAAATAGCGGTGGACCACCGAGCCCTGAATTAGACGGCAAACGCAAAACATTGGTGGTCACAAATGGAGATTAATATTCAGATTTATTTAGAGCATTTAGATCAAATTGGGCTTGTTGGAGAAACATCTACGAAAGTGCTGTTTTTACGCCACAATGCCAGTGAATTGGAACCTAAAGAGTAATTTGACCCTCTAACATTAATTGACGTTAAATCTTTCAACAAGGCATTCAGTGGGGATGTCATTCAAAAAAAAAAAAAAAAATAATTCTTAGCAATTTCAAGCCATGAAAAAAACAATATATTTTTGTCCCCATTGAAAACCATCTCTTGTTTCCTGAAGGTTCAAATAAAGCTAGAAACAAAATTATTCAGGGGAGATAGAGCATGAAAAAGACTTGCCATGTTCTTGTACTGTCATCTTGTGTACAATGTGTGTATGTGTATTTAAATATAGTCAAACGCCCCTGACTAAAAAAAAGAGAAAATGCTAAACTGCACTCAATAAACAACAATTCATGCTAAGTTCAATCATATGAGAAAAGTCGTATTATTTCACTACAGACGTTTTCACTTTGATGTTTTGAAATGTAAACCATAAATTTCAGATTTTTGGCAACCCTGGTTTACAACAAACACGTCTGGCAGAGCTGACAGCCTTGAGCCTTTTCCCATGATTTGTGATAAGTTAACAAAACCCATCTTGAATGATTTTTCCCCTGTATGGATTTTGATGCACTGTTGTAACTATTGTCTTTCTTGAAATCTTGTCTAAGGCAGCTGCCAAACCAAGACAAACCGTATTCCCGCCAAAATTTAAAAACGTATTGGAGGAATTACCTATGCTATAGATATCATTTTGCATCCCTGGACCACTGGCGATAAAATAAGCTCGAAACACCACAAAAATGAGATACTTCCCCTTGTTTGCTTTCCTTTCTAGCTGCCAGACATGCTGATGATGTGTACAGCCAAAAATTATAATTTCATATGACTTCAGCCCTCTTGTTTGGATTAACTCCAGATTCTTGGTTTTACTTTGTGTTTTTTGTAAGAGGTCTCTTCTTGTAACCCTTCCAAAAAAGATTAGTGCTACTTGAGGTGCCATGGTATAGTTGACTTTTGGGCTAGGTGACCCCTATTATTCCAACAACCACTAAAATTGTTAAAATGTGATCTTTGGCCTCTTTAATGCCTCCCTTACCATATTCCTAGCTGCCTGCAAAGACAACATTTTTTATTTTCCCTCCTCAACAGTGCTTCTATTCCACTATTTGCCTCCACTTGTGACCCATAACCTCACTTACAAAGATCATTTGCCATCTGTATCTTTTGAATTTACAGTTCTTTTGTTTTTTCCACTGTGGATGAGAAGGGGACTCTGCATACATTACCTAATTGTTATACAAGCATACCTTATTTTATATAGTGAAATCAGAAGTTACAGAATAACACAATATAGTATAGCTAAAGACAAACTTAATCACATATTTCTAACAAGAGCACTCAGAGAGCGCACACCTCCGCTGTGGCCCAGAAGTCCGCCTCATGTCTTGGACATAATTGTGAAAAATCTTGTAAAAAAAATCCTGGATCCAGAATTTGATCCGGTCTCCCAAAATGAGTTGGGCCAAGTTGGGCCAAGACACACCTCTGGTAAAAATTCCATAAATATGAGTGCATAACTTTTTCTGTTATGGTGCTTACCATCAAACAAACATGCTTACCCGCAAACCAACATCCTTAATGGAGGTAATGATTTTCAGGGGTGCAAATAATTTTGAAACTAATGTTTTTCATTAAAAAATTGATTACTTATTGAATAACACTGAACAGGACAAAAAAAAGTAATAAGATGATAATATGTAGTTTGCTGATATGATTGAACTTCACATTTGGATTATTTGTGCTTAAATAATGGCCGTTTTGGCAAACATTCATAAAATGATTGTTTTTGTGATTGTCACTCATGTGATACATGATTGAGCACATATTAAAATAATATTGCTTGTAATCTCTTAATAATGTAGTATTAATAAAAATAAACTGCCAATACCAACCAAAAATTATGACAGAACAAAATACCAATAACTTACAAAAATTCTGAAATTCAACGCTAGAATTTTGAAAAAAAAACTGAGGAACAGTTAGGTGTGGAGGGCTTAAATATATTTTTTAAAAAAGTATTACTGGGGTTGTATGCACATCAAGGGTCACTAAAGATCACAGGAATGCAACAGAGGGTTAATAATTTTCTTGCAGCCATTTTAATTCAATTTTTACCATGGGCACCTATTATTTGATGTAAATATTATTTAAATATGATCATAATCATATGCAATGTAAATTATTGTTATCTATTGATTGGTTTGCCCTTAAATAAATTGACCCAGAAAAAAGTACTAATTTGTTGTAAGAAAGTAAATAGGAGACAGCCAGATTTTAGCAGTGATGGAATATTTCCACACCACTGTATCAGTCATAATGGAGGAGATAAAATAGTTCATCCCTGCCCCCATAGTGCCTTAAAATATCTGAAGCCATATTAACCCGGCAGTGCTCTCATTCGATTAATACGTCAGCGTACAGAATCGAGAATCAGCATGACTGTAGCTTCACTGCATTTAAAATCTCATTCTAATTCATGCTGTGCATAAACACATAATGTATTTTATACGACCAGTGCTGTTTGCCATGTGTGGTCATAGACATCTAATTTCTTACATCATGTCCCTGTAATAAAAATATATGCATTTTCAAGGCAATTTATGATCTTGTAAGCCACTTTTATGGCATCAAGTCTTAACTCATCTCCCCATTACAACATTATACTCAAAGCATCACTTTGCTGCATGCCTATGTCTGAAATAATAACATTTATTCTTATTCAACTCATCATTAGCCTATAGCTAATATTTTGAGTAGCAGAAAATGTACCTCACGATGCTGAACTCTTCTTCAAAACTGTAGGAAACCCTGCCACTCCACCGGCTTCTTGTCTCCATTCACGGGATGGACAAGTCAGACATATCATGGGCTGACTGAAGACCTGTGGCTTCAGCATCGTGGAGCCCTCAGAATATGAGCTGGTGGTAGTTTCATCTGAGCACGTCCTCCATAGACGTGTGTAGGTATGTGAGCGTCGCGCACATTCTGGCCCCTCACTTCACTGCTCTGGCGAAAAGGATACTGCCAGACGCGTACTGCTTCTTCCTGTTTGTCATTCATACTAGGTTGCGGTAAACTTTTCCATGACATCTCATATTTGGTCACTAGAACATGGTGATTCACATTAGAATGTCTGAGATTAGGCGCCTATCATTATTTTCAGGCTTTTCAAAATGACGAAGCCAAAATAAGCACTGTGACCCTTTTGAAGTAAGCAAGGAACTGACAAATTTAGTCCTGATCTTGGATTGCTGCCTATATATTTTTCATTTCTTTGCTCTGATGCAGAGTGAATTACTATGAATATTTGCACGACCTGAATTGACAAAAAAAAAAGAGAGATAATATCGGGAGGATAAAGCACACATAATTTTCACCACCAAGCTTTAACATTCTATGATGACTTTATGCTTCAGAGAAACCAATATTGTAACTTCTTTGCCAGAAAAAAGCTTCTATCAATCCATCCACAGACCTCTCCGTAAATTGATTGACTAACAACTGAGTTCCACAAGGCAGTAACACAAGGTCAATCAATAAATGTACGATCTACATTTGCGCACACACACCTCAAGTACACGATATTGACGTGCAAAGCTTCCATTACTGTTAACTCACCATTCATGTTCACGGTCAGGAAGGTAAAACTCTCCTGCATTTCCCATTGTCCCAGGGGAGGGACCAAGCAGGCAAGAGACATTCACCCCAACTAACTCTGCCAGGTCACTGCCACTCAGTCAAACAAGCTAATAATGGAAACTGATCAAAGCTATTGAGGTTAGTTTCCATGTGATGAGAGGAACCACAATATCCTTCCTGTTCATTTTCAACATGAATAAAAATACTTTTTCTTAGACAAGAATCAGGAACATAAGGTTCAAAGAAATGCACCAGTGATGGCTCACACTGCATGAAAGAAATCTGGAATGGCAAAATTGATTAATCCCAACAGGTACTGGATTCAACGAAGATTGACGTACCATTTTCAATTGTAAACAGTGTTGTGGCTGAGCTGCTAGGATCCCTCTTCATAAATCAAAACTGAGCATTGCTGAAAAATAGAGGCAAATAGCAGACGCCTGTTGGTTAAAACTTAAAATGTGCTACAAACTCAGTAGGTGAGACTAGCATATTACTGACCCCTGCCACTGCTCTTCTCTACCATTTCCTTGTCCCTTGGAGCAACTTCAAGCAAACAGCATACCTTTCTACACTGCACAAAATATTGGCTTATCAGAAGGATACATCACCGGCTTCTTGTTACAATAATATATGTAGCATATACAAGACGAGTGAGCACAATGGTCCCCGAGCCATGTCCGATATCGGATTCAGAAATGGATTTCAAATTCTCACAAGAGCACTTGCTCTAGTATGCTGTGTAATTGTGTCCTTCTTGTTTTTTCATACTTGCATTATTCCATACGTACGCAAAATGTAATACCTTAAAATTTTTTTGCATTTATCGGCTCATAAAGCCCTGGGCATCTTCGTGAATGACAGGCACCAATGCACTGCTGATGTACGCGCTATTTCTGTGCTCACGTGAACCACACGGTTTTTCATGCTTTACCATGCCTTCTCCACTGTGTGTAAGATGTCTGTACTGCAGGAAATACAAACCTGGTGTTATTCAAAATGAAACTGACAATGGAAAATATAAAAAAAACGACGAAGAAGCACAGAACAAACCAACACGAGAAGAAAACATACTAAATGACATACAAACAATGATAAAAGGTTACAAACGAAGGCAACTCAAGTTTTTCACACATTTATTGCACTTTTAATGACCAAGGTAAACACAAAGGAGTTTAACGGTTGATTTAATACTCTTTGGAAGTGAGATGCCAATTTGCACTCGACTTCCACAGAATAGTTCCGCGAGGAACCTGAGCGCTGGCATTCCAGAATGTTCTCTGTGAGAAGCTCTTGGAGGGAAAAAAGAAAGAAGTGCTGAAATGACATTCTTTTGAGTAATAACTAAAGTTATATTCACCAAAAAGTAATATACACATGTAGATCTAAGTGCACTCAAAGGCTTTTGATTTTCAAACATTTATTGGTACAAATATTTTTTGTACAGTTCTCATTTTCAACGAGAGAAAAAAACAAGGGTCAATCCTGCAATGACTTGGGTTAACAATCACACAAAAGCTCTTCCAATGCAAGTTTACGCATATTGTAAATGTAAACAAACCAAAAGACTAAAAACACACCACATTTACATCCAAAAATTGTAACAAAATGTATCGATAAATAGAACCAAATGACAATACAAAATTATGCTTTGGGTTATAGTGAAGCATAAAAAAATAAAATGGACATTCGTCCTACATGTTCAACATTTGATTTTCCAGAAATCATTGGCGTGCATACCATATATGGTAAAACAAGAGGAGCCTATTCACTGGGGTCTAACTGGTTCTCTTTGTGACGCCAAAAAGAATGACAACTCAGTTACTTTACGCGCCATATCCAAGCAAAGCATGTCTCAACAAGCTTTTCAACACTTTTGTAAGTAGAAGCCATTACCATTGTACAATCAGATATACCAAGGTATACCAACATGTATGCCTTATTGAAACGGTCAGTATTTTCAATCTCAAATCTAGGGGGCTATTTTTACAGCCCTTCTTTGATAGAGACCGCACAGTGCATAAAGGAAAATAGGAATTAACAGAATCTTTGAGAGAAAAAAAGCCAGCGCGGCAGACACTGAATTAGTTTCAAGGTAGCACGCTTGCGTCTCCAGCACATATTAGATCAAAAAGGCATACAAATGAATATACAACGCCCATCAACACATTGTGATGAGAGCCTTCAAGTCACAACTGTAGCGCAGCATGGAAATAACTCTCTCTTACTGCTTATGTTCATTATTACAAATTAAAAAGCACGTATAAATACCCATAACATTGGATAAAATGGCTGCAGAAAGTAAGAAATGAGTAAGAAATTATCTTATCTTAGAGGCATACTATACCATAGACTCACTGGTAAAACGGGGCTGACCTGATTGATGATTGTCGAACAAGCCTGAGGTTTGGTCAGTAGGGCTTTGCAAAAGGTGACACTGAACAAGATAAAACCCTACACCCACACAGTTTCCAGTGAGGTGGTCCTTCAAAAGGTTTTTTCTATGTGCATAGAAGCAAAGACAAAGGCAGTTTTTTTGTGGTGGTCATTGCAACAAAACAAAAGAAGAGCTGCAAGACTTTGGAAACAAAAACACAGTGCAAAGGCATTGAAATGCAGTAAAACTAAGTTTAACATTCAGCCGTCTGATACGAAGCTCTTTCCAGCGCTCATCAGGAGGAGGCTGGCTTGAAGATGGCCAAGTACATTTCCTTCCAGATGCTTCCCATGACCCAGAGTTTAGTACGATTTAAAAAAGAACAATTTTTTTTTATCAAACCATCAACATTATAAAAATATGCAGCCGTATAATACAACTCTTCACAGCAATGTCTGACGCAACAAAGGAACAAATAAAATATAAAAATGTCAGATGTACATATTTATATTCAACTTCTTTTAAAAACCGTTTACACCCTTCTTGTAAGAAAGGAAATACAGTCAGCCACAGGTCGTCCACATGGCCCTGCTGACGGGAGTGGGTTTAGCTGCCCAAGAACCACGTTGGCACTGCCCCTCCCCGCATCAGTAACTGGGTTCATCCATATCATCATCGCTCCAGTCTGGAGGTGCGTCCGTACCAAAATACCGGTCCCCAAAATTTCCTTCAAATAGAGAGGCAGAACAAGACGGCATTACAGAAGAGGCACTAATTGGAGTCAGACATACAATCACACAGTCTCAAGCAAACACAAATAGACACATGTACTTGTACGTTGACACCCGAGCACAACAAAAGCACGCATGCACGCACACAAACTTGCACACAAACACACACAGTGAGAAATAATCTCAGCCATTTACCCCACCCTACTCAAATAACAGAAAAGGCCCCTGACACCTAGTCAAAATAATGAGCCAAAATAAATGTAAATGTCAGTCACCAAATTGATATCAGGCCGTGACAGAGATGTACATACAGTCTACCCCACCTGCCCTCTCACACAGCAAAGCATCACTGCCAGCTTAAAATCTGTGCCACATGACTGTCATATTTACTAGATGAACAAAAAAAAGTGATGCCCCTGTGTACATGCTTATTGGGATCTACACAGGATCTAATCATGGCAAATTCCAACCACTACTTCTCCAATGCATCAAATGATGCTGTACATTCAATAACCTCTTTCGCCGCTCTATTTTTATGTAGCTTTGGCACTCAAGAGATCAAACTTAATGCATATCGCAAAGGTCACAGCCCACTCAACCGAGCAGCATTTGGAAAGTAGAAGAAAAACAACAAATACTTCAAGGTATAAAAGCAGGATGCTCTGAAATGCATGTATTCAGCTTATCATTTTGGGAAGCTAGTAAACTTGGTCAATAACTGCCTGCTGCCACAAAAAAGCTGTATCCTAGAAATTCATAATTACTAATAAAATGAATGCTGTTGTGATTAGGGCCGCAGTGCCAGGTTATCACCACAGAAATTAAATTGCTGCTGCCTATAACAACCAATGAGATTTTTTTTGGCAATTAATCATTGCATATGCAAGGGATGTGCAACAGGTGAAATAAATGGCCACGACAAACATCAATTCGAGCCCTAGTTCTGAGCCGCACAGCAAAGAGATTTTAAAGATAAGGTGCTAAATGCAGCAAAATTATTGGAGGAGATGTGGCCGCTGTGAAAGAGCCAAAAAATGATGCGGCAATCACTTGCACACAATGCAAATTATTTTAATAGGCAATATATTGAAAATGCTCAATGAGGTTTTAGGTGAATTTATACCATTTTCAAGGTGAGAAAATTAGCCAAGGGCAGCTGTAGCCCAAGGCTATTTGGGTGTCACTTCAGAAAAACATGGTACATAGTTTGTATTACCATGAAATAAAAGCATAAGGTTCACATAAATATTATTTGAATACAATATATACTATTCCATAATTTTCAGCCAATACAGACTGAAGTAGGCCAGTTTATCGAAATGTTAATATTTTCTTCTAGTGGAATCTTAACAGTTCCACACTTCATGAATTATTTTCCAAACATTTTTATATTTAAAAATGTATTTCAAATTTTTGTGATAATTTTGTTACTTGTGGAAGTATTATATCAGGCCCACACAAAACAGCAAGAGTTACTTTTGTGTGATGGTAATAATTCACAAATCCTGTCTGATGCAAAAAATTGGTGATAATGGAAAATTCTAAATATGCAGTAAGGTTAATAGCAACTTGCTAATGCAAGTTTACGAATTAAAAGAAAAAGGGAGACTGCGCTTGGTGTTAAAACAAGCAAAGCTTGCAGCATGCTGTTCCTCCATTAGTCCATAAAACCAATTTGATACGAGTTAATATTCTATGTGGCTACAATTCAAATATAAACTGCTTATAGGCAGCCCTTTATTGCCATTACCATATACAGCTGATAATATTTTACATATAAAACTGTAGATCTCCAATATGATGTGCGAGATGTGCATCGCTGCACTATACAACCCCATAAAGTGTAAAATATAGATGAAAAAAATACAATATTTTGCATATCATTTAAACCCAAATATTAAATTGAAAATAGAACAGACAACGTATCAGAAGTCAAAACTAAGAAATTTATTGTTTTTTGAAAAACATGCGCTCATTTGAATTCACTGCCAGCAACAGTTTTCAAAAAAGTTGGGACAGGGGCGTGTTCACCACTGCGTTCCATCAACTCTTCTTTAAACAACACTCTGTAAGCCTTCGAGAACAAGACCAATTGCTGTAGTTTAGAAAGTAGTTTCTCATTCTTTCCTTAGGTAGAGTTTCAGCAACACTCAACACTTTGCAGCCTCCTTAGCCATATTTTTCGATTCATAATGTGCCAAATTTTTTCAGTGGGAGACAACTGTGCACTGAAGGCAGGCCAGTTTAGTACCCAGACTCTTAAAACAGAGCCACGTTGTTGTAACGTGTAGACTGTGGTTTGGCATCGTCTTGCTAAAATAAGCAAGGCCTTCCCCGAATAAGACGTTGCCTGGACTAGGCCTGGGAATTTCGGGAATTTTTTCAAAACGGGAACCCGACGATTTTTCAGGCGGGTACCCGAAAATCACTTAAACGCAGGGGCGGTCCTAGACCTGAAAAATAGGGGGCAAATATCCATCTCTTTATTGGCAACAAGTAGTCCTGGCTAGTTCTAGATGGCTTTCCTTTATTAACACGTTTTTCAATTTAAGAATAATCAAGTGGCAATTGAAGACACGGCTTCTCTCCCCCATGCGATCTGACAGTGACAAAATTATGTGCTATATTCAGTACAGAAAAATAATTTAAGTAGCCTATAATTAAGTCTATGCACTGGCACTCAGCGACGGTAACTTTTTTTCCAGCGAGAGCGGCATTTCAGCGAATGAAGGTCATTCTGGTGACAAGTACGTGGTTTCATCCGTTTATATTATTTTCCAATCGGACAGCTGTCTATTTTTTACAGAAAGTTGCGTGACCGTGCTGCAAAAACAGGTGTACGTACTTGTCGCCGAAATTACCTTCATTCGCAAAAGAGTTCTGAAATGCCGCTCTCGCTGGAAAAAAAATTAACATTGCTGAGTGCCAGTGCATAGACCTATTTATAATTAAATTATTTTTCTGTACTGAATGTAGCCCATTATTTTGTCGCCGTTAGATCGCATGGGGGAGAGAAGCCGTGTCCTCAATTGTCACTTGATTATTCTTAAACTGGAAAACGTGTTTATAAAGGAAAACAGTTGAGAGCTAGCCAGGGCTAATTGTTGTCAATAAAGAGATGGATCTTTGCCTCCGAATTTTCAAGGCAAATGCCGGCCCTGCTTAAACGAACAAAAAGCTGGTATTTTTGATCTAGACCTCTGCTAGCCCACTGCCCTGAGAATAAAGTCTAGATGAAAAGCTGTCTTCATAGGACACTTCTTTCGTGATTGACAGTTGAAATAAACCATGGGCAGATAAGAAAAACAGGTGGAGGAAATTGCTGAGACAAGATAGAGTAAAGATAGAGGGTCTTGCGTCTACGAGGCATGCATGTCTGTGTTCATTGTTTACCTCAAAGTTTCAAACATATTTACGGTACACTGAAGAAAGAAAGACCGGGAAACAGAAAGATAACTTACAACAAAAAGCTTGTTCGAGGTGATAAGTATTTCATTGTCAACTATAAAGTATGAATAATGTCCAAATCCGAGTCTTGTAAATCACATCGTGATCGACAGTGTAGGCTAGAGGAATTAATTTGTAAACAAACTTCACAGCTTAAGCAGGTCAACGTCCGTCCAATATCACTTCAAAGTCGTACACGTACTTACAAAAACACAGAGTGAGTCTAGTCCCTGATGGACTGATCAGGCAGGCTATTTTACGAATACGATATTTTACTTTCCAAATGTATTTTCCAAATTCATTTACTATATCAAAGTGTACGGATGTCCGACTGATGTCATTATCATCATTAATAGGTATTTCATTATACCATCATAACAAATCCATCGTCAAAACTCAAAATCATATCTGCACCCCTGAATTTCCCATTTCCTCATAATCATCATCATTTGATAATTATTCCATCAACTTCAATCGTTACCGAATACCGAATTGCCGTATTCATCACTATTACTATCAACCGGGACT
Organism: Gymnothorax javanicus; assembly: GCA_029692085.1. NCBI lineage: Eukaryota > Metazoa > Chordata > Actinopteri > Anguilliformes > Muraenidae > Gymnothorax > Gymnothorax javanicus. Next base: position 63,533,649 of record CM056203.1, on the reverse strand, counting down.
ATCATTCACAGCGACAATAAATATATCATGTAATTTGTATCAATATCATCAAAATTCATCATCATAACTGTTGAAAAGAAAAAGAAAAAAAAATCATGACGCCGATGAGATCGAAAGGCAGCTAGCGAGCGCGAGCTGACTAGACTAAGGAGGTAGGGATTAATACCTCCTTATATAAAATCTCCGAATTGCCACTGATTGATTCTTCGTCTGTTTCCCATTCAAGTAAGTTCATAAACTAATCGTTGGCGCACGACAGTCGTGAGCTACAGGAATAAATAATGTACATGTTATAAGTGAATGTCTGGGGGATGCCATGAATGATTATCCATCATTTTATCGTGTGCCCAATCAATTTACTGATTTTCGGGAAACGGGTATCGCAATTTTCTTCCCAGGACCCGAACCTTTCGGGCGGGACCAGGGTACCCGGGTTTTAGTCACAGGCCGAGCCTGGATGGCAGCATATTTCTCAGAAACCTACATATATCATTCAGCATTAATAGGCTTTTCAGGGATGTGAAGGTTACCCATGCCATATCATCACGGATGCTGGCTTTTGAACTACGTGCTGATAGCAATCTGGATGGTCCCTCTCCTCTTTAGCCCAAAGGATGCATTGTCCATGATTTCCAAAAATACTTTCACATTTTTATTAGTCAAACCACAGGACAGTTATCCTCTTTGCCTCTGTTCATCTTAAATGAGCTTTAGCCTATAGAAAGCAACAACATTTATGGATCTTGTTTATATACGGCTTTATCTTAACATGGTAGAGTGTTAACTTGCATTTGTGGATGCAGTGATGAATTGTGTTCACTGACAGTGGTTTTCAGAAGTGTTTGTAAGCCCCTGAAGTGATCGTCTCAAGAGAATCCTATCTGTTTTTAAGCAATACCACCTAAGAGCCTGAAAATCATGGCCATTCAAAATTGGTTTTCGGCCTTGTCCCTTGTGTACAGAGATTTCTGCAGATTCTCTGAATCTTCTAATGACATTATATACCACAGATGATGAAATCCCCAAATTGTTTGCAATTTTACAGAGGGACATATTATGTTTATATTGCACTATTTGCCCATGCAGTCTTACTCAGAGTGGTGGAGCCCTTACCATATTTGCTTCTGAATGACTCAGCCTCACTGGGATGCTCTTTTTAAACCCAGTCATGTAACTCACCTGTTGTCAAATAGCCTAATTAGCTGCCAGATATTCTACCAGGTGTATTTTTATTTTTTTTTTTTGCATCATCCAACTTTTCCAGTCTTTTGTTGCCCCATCCCAACTTTTTTGAAAAATGTCTCAGGCGTCAAATTCAAAATGAACAGATATCTTTTAAAAAAAACAATAACATTTATTTTTACCATTTCCAATCGCATACAGGGCTTAAATGATTTGCAAATCACTGTAATCAGTTTTTATTTATATTTTACGCGGCATCCCAACCTTTTGGGAAATAAGGTTGTGCATTCACCACCTTTTCTCACACTCACCTATGCCAGGGATGATATGGAAGAGGTCGTTGACCTTCTTGTCCACGGCGGTGGTGATGATTTTGACCTGGGGGAAGGCGTAGGCCACCGAATGTACCCCCATCTCCGCCATCAGCAGCGACACCAGCAGGATCTTATCCTCCTGCACGTCATGGTCCTGCGTGGAGACACCAGCACTTAGAGAGCACGACACGCAAGCCAGCAAATGAGCTTATATCATGCACCCTGCCTGATACCATACTACCATATAAAATATAAACACGCAGACACCCTGTACAGTCGAGCTCAAGGTAAACTTCAGCATCCCAAAAGTATGAAAATTTAAGAGGACGTGGTGCACAAAATCAAACGGGTGGATAGAATATCATACAGTATAAATAAACAAAATACGTGATTAGAAATGCAGTGCAAAAACGTGACACGCAATGAACGCACATAGAACACGCATAATATATGCACAGCTTTATAAATACTGTGGAAACACAAGTATTATGCGTATATACAAGTTCACAGCTGCCATTCTATGCAGAAACATAAATGGTTAAACATGCCATAAATTATAAAAAAAAATTTAATAAAATTTTATAATGGTTTTATTTTATAATGGTTTTTTTTTTAAATTATTTGAACGGGTATCAATGTGTGCCGGATAACCATTTGAATAATTCTTTGACCCCTATAGCACTGAGCTAAATATATTAGCTCAAAGTATATTCGTACTTGTAACAGACCAAGATGCATTAGGCATATAAACTTCAGGTACAATCGGGGTAAAACAGCCAGTGACTAACCAGCAAGACCCGCACGGCCATCATAGCGGCAGCACCAGTGGACACGGTGCAGTCCATCAGAATCACATAGTCCTCACTAATGTCCTTGGGCAGGCGCAGATAGTGCAGCTGTGGGTTCAGGGACAGTTAATGAGACATAAATAGAAAAGCCAGTCAATAGACTCTCAGCCACCTCAGTCTTAGAATATGAGCAGAATCTACCATCTATTCAGCTAGAGATGAGCTCTGAGAGTCAAACAGCATTATACAATGTCTTCTTTACTCTCAAAAAAAGCACTGAGCAACATAGCATTGATGTGAATGTTTCTGGAAGCGTAAGGATTAACTTATTTTTAGATAACATACTGTAATAATGTGTACAGAACATCTGTGTCTGCCTGTATATTTTGATGTGCTAAAGTATCCAGATGATACGCTTTATTTCTGAATGTCATCATTCTATGCTACTTCTGATTACAGGACAAGAATTATGCTGATCAGTCAAGAACTTTAAATGTCACCACAGGAGCACAAGTAGAGATGAAATTTGAACAGGAACATCTATTTCCAGAAAGGTTATCAACAAGCTCCAAACCAGTGATGGCAAATAAAAAAAAAAAAAAAAATCCGTTGCGCTTTTGATTGAAGCAGCTTGCACTGTTTTTGATCATATAGATTAGAACAGAGGCACATAGATCAGAGGAATTTCAGATGCTGACTTCATTAAAGGTGGAGTACTAAGTGTTTTTTCCCTTTTATGAAAACACAGAGACTGACTACTTTATCTGAGAAATGATGCCAATCTACTGGCAACCTTTAAAATGACTGAAAGCAGCCACTGGTCTTAAAGAAAGCAACAGAAAGGGCAGCGATGCCAGTTCTTTATTATGTTTGAACTCATGTACATTGGCCTTAAAATTAAACCAAGGCTTTTACCCTGCCTGAAGGGGAATAGTAGTGTTTTCAATGCCATTTGTTTGTCTGTGTGTCAGCAAACAGTTCAGCACAAAATCGGTCTGATCAAATTACGCTACATTTTTCGGAAAGGTGTGTAGTAGTCCGAGGCGGTCAAGGGTCACCAAAAAATCGTTTAAAATGTCTCCCTCGGGCGAGCTGTGCGGCACGCCTGGCACCATCTGCTCTTTCTTTCTTTCTTTCTCTGGGGAACTTGACTGTCACCATGTCATTTCCGTGTCATACTTATCCACCAGTTATGAATGCGCAGGCATTATTAGAGGCTTTTCATGGTTCTCACACACATTGGCCAGGAAGGTACCTCAGGTTCTCCAGTGTCCTGATTGGTCTGGATGAGAATCTTGCCGATCCTGACGTCCTTGCACACGGCCCTGAGGGCCGGCTCCATGGTCTCGCCCGCTCGCAGGATGGACACGCCCGTGATCTGGAGAGGACGATGAGCCGAACAGCTGTTAGCATCCAGAAAACACATTCACGCATGTCTGCACACACAGACACGCATGCATGTGAGCAGATGTGCTCAAACCTACTGCACAAAACCATGCTCCCACGCGCACCCACGCGGACATCAACCCACAATTACAGCCTCCGACTGCACAGAGCTATACACACTATGCATAAACGCAAGCAGAGCAGATACACAAATATGTATTTATTCAGGTGAAAACATGTAGATGTAGCACATGACAGATGTTTTATGCATCAACAATTTTTAAATAAAGCTCGTTTTCTCCATAAAACTTCATATTTTATCAACCTCCCATCCTGCTCATACATAAATACACACTAATACAGTTTTCTGTGTGTACACAGGCACAAGAGCTCACCCTCTTCCCATGGAAGGTTCTTCCTTCATAGTCCTGTCCCTGGGGGGTCTGCACGAGGTGGACCTTTAGAAGAGAGACATGGTTTGATGTACCATTACCTTCCATCAGTGAAGATAGGCCACATAGTTTTTCCACAGGATACAACAACACGTTACCTTAGATATTTTACTCTCGCTCCGTTCTACTGAAAATGGGTTTCAAAGCAAAATATACCATTCTATTACATTCCATTTACTTACTGCTCCGATGAAAAGCTCTTCCACGATATGATATAAAATTTTACCAGTTATTTTCCTCCACATTTAAAAAAAAAAAAAAACTAAAAGTTTCACTCAATATAATATGATCTTGGAAACCTTTTATTTCACCAAGTCATTTTTTATGTACACTCACGTCCTGCCGTAGAGTAGCCTTCCATCTACCATAAAAAATAAAAAGAATGAAATGCAATATGATGGTGGAAAGCAGCCATTCCATTGATAGGAGACAGCCGCCTTAGCACTATAGCCCGAGTGTTTTGGCGGGAAACCTGCCCTGCCGACTGCCGTTGGCTTTTGTTTTTTTTTTTATAAATGTCGGAGCGCAAACTTTCCATGGCCGGCAGTTTGCGGGGTGTTCCATCACACCCACCTGAGAGGGCAGGAAAGACAGAGCGCGCTCAATCAGCAAGCGCATCAGCCTCTTTGAGTAGAAGATGAACTCGTCACGGCTGGTCTCTTTGTTCCTGCGCCACACACGAAAGGCAAAGACGGGCAGTCAGAAACAACGGTCTCCAGGTAGCCTTGCGAGAAAACAGCCTCTGCTCAGAATGGTGAGCTGGTCCAGTAGTTTCATCACTCAGACAAGAGCTACGGCTTGTTTTCCATAAGATGAGGGTTCAAGGTTCAAACTTTTGCTTTTAGCATCGAGCATTAAACAGGTCATGTAGTGCACAGTTACTCAGCTAACTCCATAGTTATTCATTTACTGCATGTTTAATGACACTTCTGCATTTCCTTAAGGCCATGTCAAGTCACTCTTAATACTCTTTCCTAAGCAAATGTAGAGATCACACATCACTCACTCACATACTCATACATATTGCTGATTTTAAGTCCCCAGTCAGCCTAACATGCATTTGTTTGGGCTGTGGGAAGAAACCGGAATACCAATAGAAAACCCACGCAACCCCGGAGCGAACATGTAAACTCCACACAGAAAGGCCCTTAACAAGATTTAAACCCTAAACTTTCCAACTGAGGAAATGGCAAAACCCACTGCGTGACTGTGCTCGAATGAAGTCACGAACATTAGAGCTTAGTATTTAGGACAGGCTTCACAATAGGGCGCCGTTTCATAACTGGAAGGAAAAATACAAACTTTGTTGGAATCTGCAACTTAATCCATAATTGATCATTTAATAAGCCGTATGCACTTCTGTTTTTAACAGCACAATCCATTTCCAACTGAAAACAGCTTGATTTTAAACTCAGATCACACTGTGAAGGGAGACAGGACCTGCCATTACAAAAGCCTCCAGTGTCCCCTGCCTGTCGTGCTGGCAGTACGTGAAGCTCCAGAATGGTGGCAACTCCAATGCACATACTGAGCATGAAGACAAACGCATTGATTTATGCTTACAGTCTGCTTCACTCAACCAGCCTGCCCACTGTAGTTGTGACAGGCAGTTTCCTGCATTCACTGCAAAGGCACATAAATCCAAACCCATTGCTACTGAACAGTGGTCTCCAGCCCTGTTCCCAGAGAGCTCCCATCCACCAGGTTTTTACTCCAACCGAATTCAGCATACCCGATTTGCTTAATTAGCAGCTCATCGATCTATAACTGGGAAATGAGTTGTGCTTCGCTTTGCTTTGGCTGGAATGAGGACCTTCAGGATGGTAGCTCTCCAGAATCATTGTTGGAGACCAATGATATAGGCAGAGTATTCGGGTTATTACAAACCATTTTGAGGCAGGTGCCCGAAATCCCATCATGGCTAACTAGGTTGAGGACTAAGTTCGTTCATGATGTTGAATTTTTGCGTTGAATGTTGTTGACAGAAATATAAAGGCCATTATCAGGAGTTCACGCCAATCATTTCCATCGCTCTAATACATGCAGGACACAGTGGTTGTGTAACCGCAGGTATAGTGAAGCGTGGTGTGTGAGCAGGAGGCGAGGAAGAACGCACCTGATGATGGTGTGCATGCCCTTGACCTGAGGAGTGCTCTCCAGCACACTGAGAGTCTGTGGCAGAGGCTGGGCCTGGTGCGCCGAGGCCAGAGCCGCCCTGTAACCATAACAACCACAGCGAGGTGGCCAATCAGAGCACGGAGCACCGACTCAAAAACATGTATGTACTGAGAGACACCCAAACACAAGCACACAGACGCCAAGAATCATGGATGTGTGTACACACACAAAGGACGATCACCCCCCAACACACAGTTACAACATACACATGCACCAATGTAATGCACGCAACGTACAAGCACACACACGAATGCTCACCCATTGCAGGCACACTCACTTCAATACCATTCAACACAAAATTAAACTTAATCCCCAAGACTGAGGCAAGATGCAGTACATACATTATTAAAAAAAAAAAAAAAAAACTTAAATTTGGATTGGTGAAAAACAGTGAAAGCGCAATAATATAAACATAGACATAGAGACATAGAGAGCAGCAACAAGAGATTAGTTAAAAGGGATGCAGTGCATAAGTTGCCTGATGGACACTGTTTTAGATTGCATTCACGTTATGACACACAAAACACATCCATGATTCTTCAAAGAACAAGGATTAGAAATCCAAAAATGCCATTCATATTTATCCGGTCAAATTCTTTGGCAAGTCATTAAGGTGCATCACTCCACAATAAGAGGTTGCTGGCAAATTTCTCATCCCTTTAACAAGGAATGACTGTTATTCATAAAACTTTCTCAAGTAAACGCGCTGATCTAGGATCAGTCTAATCTTTTTCAATGATAGTGGATGTGCTGAGGATGCGGACATTGGAAACTGGTCAGAAATCAATGCTGCTTAGACAGGACTTTATGAATACAGGCAAATAAACTTTTTGCATAATCTTTTTCAATGCTATAGGAACTAAACAAAGTGAATCTTAACAAGTATTTTGTGCCATTATCTACAGATTTAAAACCTTATTCCATTATTTTTGTAAATATCGGAAAAAACTTTGCCAATGAATTTGACCGATTAGCCAATGAGGTGAGAATATTTCACTTCAAAAAGCAAGCAGTAAGTTTAAACAATCAACTTTTTCAACTAGAGGCAGGGAGAAAAAAAATTAAAGACAAAAAACACTTGTTAGCAAAGAGTTTGCAGTGAATGAATAAAAAAAAAAACATGATTCCAGTTGTGAGCACAGAAACTATTTGTTGCCAATCAAGTTTTTTTACACTTCTTTTATTTCAATAAAAAAATTTAAACTAGATGCCCATCAACGTGGTATCAAATGCCTTTGAAGACCCTTATCCCACTTCCCAATGATTCAGCATAAGAGCACAAAGTTTTAACCGGTGCTGGTTTGTCCTGAGTCACATACTGTCCAAAATGAAGGTTTGAGCCACAGGATGGCTTGACCAGAAACCAAGGGCAAAGGCCAACCAGAGCGGCAGACTGTGCAGTCTTAAAGCTGAGATCATTTATGCTTAAACGACACTCTAAAACCATGTCATTTGAAACAGCTTTGCTGTCATTTTAAAACTGTAAATATCTTTACGAGACAAGGAAATAAAAATAAAAACATTCAGATGCAAATATTCTCACATATCCCAGCGTAGTTTCCTCTATGAAGAGAAGGGGAGTTTTGGTGGAAACGCCAGAACAAATCACGCAAATAAAGACAAGGAAAACAGAACATGTAGAAAACACACAAAAAAATAAAAAAAACAAACAAACACACAACATCAGGAAAAAAATGAGAATGAAATGCTCACGTTGCTCCAAGATTGTGACAGCTCAAACAGTCGTTAACATTCACCAGAGACCAATAACAAGTAGCCCAGCTAGGACCGGGCGAAAGGACATTGTTACTATTACAATGAGACGAAACCATGGAACCATTTCTGAGAGCTGAACACTTGACCCCCTGTTAACAAAGCCCAGTCTTTTGTTAGTAGGAATATTTATGAGGCTGAATGCTGTGTGCCTGCTGGAGCTGCCAGTCATTGTATGCCTACAGCATAGAGCAGTGCTGTAGGCCCGGCTACACTACATCCTGTGTCTAAAGAACGCACACGCCGGCTTCCTCTCTCAACTCTGTTGTGGCCGAGGTAGACAACGGAAAAAAAAAAAAAAAAACTAGGCCTGCTGCAGTTTGTCAAATTAAGGCACTGGAAAAAGTGTTGTGCGTGAGACACAACATTGAACAATGACTGTCGAAGTGTTGAAGCACACACCAGAGCAAGGGTAATGGAGAGGCGGCACGGCTGAGTATTTTTAGACTCAGAATGCAGAAGGGCAAGGGACAATATGGGGGGAGGGAGACCCACACCTTTCATTTCTTAGCCTGCTGCACACACCTGATGCAACACCTTGCAATGGCTATTGAACGTCATTGGCCTTCAATCATTTTAACTACAGAGGTCGCCAATCGGATTCCGATGGGAGAAAATGTGGACCGCAGATATGAGCCAGATATACACAGAACATAGGGTTGTAGAAGACATTTTGGCTCAGAATAAGGAGGGTCACCTTCACAACAGAAAACAAAGGCTACCAAGCTGCGGCCCAGTCAGTTTCACAAGCACCATGTGCTACATTAATACTCGCATGAAGGGCATGCTGGGAAATCCTCAATATGAAATAAAGGCCAAGAGGACCCTTGGGACAGTGCTGTTATTTGTCTAACAGAACAGCAAGCTTCTGGAAGAGTATGTCTCCACTCTCCCCCCATCCCATCCCCCCTGGGAGGCGGTGAAGCAATACAAAAAGGCGTGTTACTCTACCTGACGCTGAGCTCGCGCTGCGCGAAGGCAGTGAGAGAGAGAGCGGTCCAATGTGAGAGGCAAGGCCAACAACACAGATGCCGAGGAGACACAATAGAAAATGAGCCTTCATTTCCTAGTTCCAAATGTGAAGCATTCATCAACCACTAGTTCACTTTACTGTGCATTTTTCTTCTTCCTTATCTCTTTTGAAAAGTGCAGATGTCACAGAATTGTGCTTGTTATTATTACATCAAGAACAAACAAAGGGTTTCCAGTTACAAATTTTAATACTCAAGGACCTCATTTACAAAAAAAGTTGGGAGTGCATGTAGAATGCAAGTAACAAAAAGAAGCGGATTGCAGATCATCCTTGAACTGTGTTAAATTGAAAACACTCATTCCAAATCTAATGTCTGCGACATGTTCCAAAAAAGTTGGCAAAGGGGCGCGTTTACCACAGGGTTGCATCACCTTTCCTCTGAACAACACTCGGAAATCACTTGAGAACTGAGGGCACCAACAGTTCTAGTTTTGAAAGCATTATTATTTACCATTCTTTCTTGACATAAATCTTCGGGATCTTCATTGTCACATTTTGTGCATGATAATGTGCTATACATTTTCAATGGGAGTCAGTTTGGACTGCGGGAAGGCCAATCTAGTATCCACGCACACTTTGAAGCCACGGTGTTGTAATGTTTGCAAAATAAGCCTGGCTGTTGTTTTGCAGAAAATTAGACACTTCGCGAATGGCTTTCTCAGTGGATAGCACAATCTTAACTTTCATTTATAGATGTAACGATGAAAGGTGTTTAGTGTTGTTTCAAAGTAATCCTGATTCCATCTGGTCCAATTCATCTGAAAAGCATGTTGGTTTTCTATGTACATAGTACCATCTGGAAAATCCCAGATCATTCGCATGCCCCTAAAATCCATGCACTAGTACCTTGAGAGGAATTGTTGGATGAACCACACAGTTTTAGTAGCAAAGTGGCACATTATCTATGAATCCTTACTGATAAACAACTAGGCCTTTTGTGGGTGCTCCCTTCATTCCCAAGCACAAAAAATATCACCTATTCAACACCTTTTCATCTCTTACAAATATTCATCCACTTTTGTAATCTTGTTTTTCCCCAGTCACAGCTTTTTTCCAGGGTGTTGCAGGCATCAGATTCAGAGTGAGGGTATATTACAAAAACAAACATGATTAAGGTTAGTATCTTTTATTATCTTCCATTATGATTTGCAAATGTCGGCTTTCCTTTTTTTTTTGCATTTTCCATGCCATCCCACATTCTGGAGAAATGATTAAAAAAAAAAAAAAAAAATTAAAAATGAGGTTGTACTATAAGCATGTGTCACTTGTACGTCCGCATATGTACATGCACATACTCCTGTTTTGCATAGTGTTCCCTACTTCTATAAAAAGATATATTTTCAGACACAAAAAATCAGTTTCATATATCCCTAAAAATGTGAATAATCATTGCAACAGAATAAACACATAGATATGAAGTTATGATGACAACATTAATAATTCTACAAAGATCACCCGCAATTTAAGATCTATGAGACAAATAGTAAATATTTCCTCCACCAGAGGGCGCAAACTCTACAGGGGTCTAGGGAAAAAGCAATGCCAGTTAGCAGAGAAGCTGGCAAAAAGCAAATGTCATGATGATGCCAGTAAAGGGGTGGATGATTCACAAACTCAATTCTGTGACTTCACCAACTGCTGTAACGAGATGAATTTTGAGTCGCTACAAAAGCATGGGAATGAGATTCTTTTGGTAGAGACTGCATTATAAACTGCAGCTGCTCACTCTTTAGGCTCAACTCCACTGTGCTGAACTCTGGTCTCCAAACACAGGATTTCCACATGCTCAAAGGCCACCACACACAATCACATGCCATTTGCTTAAATAACACGTCACTCAGGCATAGTGGCAAAAAAATAATAGTGGTTCCCAAACTATTTTTTCCAGAATTTTTCTCACACAGCATTTTTTCCCTGTTCATTGTGACATAAAATCATCTCTCAGTATAAGTCTTTTTTTATTTCACTCCCATAAAGTAAGCCTCAGTAACTAAAACAAGAGTGGATAAATAAGGCATGAACTCAAGTCAATCATAATGCAGTTCAAGTCCCAAATATACAGAACATTCCACATGCTTTATGAACCCCAGTTTGGGAACCACTTTCACACTAAAACTCAGGCAAAGCTGCAAAACCCAATGTTACATAATGCTTTAATTTAAGAATAGGCGTCATGCTGTGTATTACATGAAAAGTGTCATATTCATAATCAAAAAGCATGAGTTGTAGTCTAAATGAGACAAGTAAATATTAATGAGATGGGACATCTATAACTTTTCAAACAAAAAATACTTAAAATTCTTTAAAATCATAATAAACATGAATTAGGCCTATTTTAAATTCAATAATTTTATATATATATATATATATATATATATATATATATATATAAAATAAAAGATTGAAGCTCTTCTTAAAACGTCAAGCACATGGCAAAAATTACCAGCTAATGCTACATAATTGGAATTAGCCTGTAAATTAATAAGGCTAATTAAAAAGACTTTTTGCTACAGATACCACCTTCCAAGCAGAATATTTTGACTGCATTTGGGCTGTGAAATTCCCCGATATTGAAAATTTATGCCATTAATTCCTTGATAATTGTACATAATTCCAATATAATTAAATGTTCACTTTTTACTTTTGCGAGGATTATTCATAATTCACAGTTAATGACCTGAATAAGGCTTTGCTCATGCACGCTCACGTTCTGCTCTAACACAACAGTCTGTAGCACAGTAACCCCTGGAGTCCCAGCCCCCCCATTCTCAAAGGCCAGTGTCCTACTGCTTTTAAATGGCAGGTTATTTACTGGCTTTTCAGATGGCAGATCATTTACACCTCATGCACCAGGTGAGTGCACTTTCTCTTCCAATTACGATTTTAAGCCAACAAACGCTTGACAGCCAACTCTACAAGAAGCGCTGAACCTGCATTTCTCACAGAAGGGCAAGGCTCATGTCTGGAGGGCCAGGTATGGCAAGATAATTAACGTCTTCAGAATAGCACACCGGTTTTTACAGTTTGGAATGCAAAAACTGGGGATTGCTTGGACAGGATTTATGCAGAGCTCAGTAGAGGGCATATACAACTCTGCAAAGTTGTGTGTGTATGTTGAGAAATCAGAGCTGGAAATACACTGGGGCTATAAACACTGTTTCCCATCACCACATAAGTAAGCAGTAGCCATGCAGTGCACTGGCAGGACTGTGGCTCACCTCCTCCAGCTGACTGTGGACATGCTGCACTATCAGATCGATGGCCACCATGTTCCCCCCTCCTGTATGGTAACAAGACAATTGGGTGGAGTCAGTGAGCAGAAAATGGCTGTACACAAAGATCTGCATTCTGTCTGGCCGCCTTTCTTGAGGCTCAAGTTTTATACTACTTTTGAATACCACCAAACTCCACCATATATGCTAACTGCTGCCCCTAACACAAATGGGCATATTCAGACACGTACAGTATGCGTGCAAAGCTAATTCAACTTTGTAGCAAGTACACCAAACTCTTCGCAAAAACTATTGTCAGTGGAGGGACACCAATACTTGGAGGACCTAGAAATCATATACATTTTTCCACAGATCAGCTACCAAAATTGTTTAAAAAATTATGTAAAAGGCAGTTTGTATTCCATGTTAATCGCCAAGATGACGGCTACATCACCTAATACAACAAAACAAATGACCCCACTGAGGGCCAAGTATGGGAAGCATGCCAATGTCACTCAACTCCTGACTCCTGAAGCAACAACATTTGTACAGAATACTTTCAGAGAGCAGTGTTTGGCTATTAGTGTTTAGTTACAGTAATAGACAGCAGAGTTGATGCAGGTGAAACTTTTATCCAAAGTCACTATGAGATGATTAGACAGTGGAGGGGTCAACAATGTGATAAAGGGATTTGCTCAGAGCCCCAAGAGTGGAGTGATATTATAGCGGCTACACTGGGGCCTAAATTACCAACTTTCCTCGGCCACTAAACTGCAGTATAGGTAGCCACAATGATATGTGAATACTGATGCGGCATGTTAAAATTGCAGTACGGGCAGAAGCACAGGAGAAGTCGCCTGCAGCGGTCCTCGCTCACCCCGGGGCACCACAATGTCCGCCAGTCGCATGGTGGGCTCGATGTACTGCTCGAAGGCAGGCTTCACAAACTTGTTGTACTGCTTAATGACGCCCTCGATGTCCCGCCCGCGCTCCGAGATGTCTCTGCGCAGTCGGCGCACCAGACGGATGTCCGAGTCCGTGTCAACGAAAAGCTTCATGTCCAGCAGCTGAAAAGTGAGAGCACAAGCATGCAAGTTTGTGGCAGAAGTGGACAGAAGCTCTTGCCTTCCCCTAGGGTTGCCAGATGTCAAGTTTTAGACCAGAATGTCCAGTCTGCAGTCCTGTCTTGCCAACTTGTAATGTCTTGTTAGCGAATTTGATGAAAAAAAACGTATCCATAGTTTATTAATTTGTGATTGAAACTCTCCCTGAAGGGGTTCCCATCGAACACCTCCAAGTATGGAGCATGTTTCAACAAGAACCACCTAAATGGTCCAGAATTGATTCAGACAGCACCACACCTAATCTTCTCGCTGCGCATGTTGACCAAGTATTAACCAATTTTATATCCAGCCACCCTAGCTCCTCCCCTTTCTTAGTATGGCTTAGATACATACAGCTATTTATCAGGGCTATGGTTCTGTTCAATGAAGAAAACTGTAGGAGCATTGTAAAATAGCAGGTGTTCCTGCCTTACCTTTAACAGTTCTTTATCTGCAAAAGACATAATTCCTTCAAAGATAATGACACTGGCTCCATACACCGTTTTCTGGAATGAGGACAAAGAAAGAGATCAAATGTTGCACTAGGTTAGCACGTTTTTTCATAAATATGACGAGAGTTTTAACAGCACGTACAAAGGCATTCAATTAGTCCTATTTGACCTAATTTGATTCAATCTTATCCTTGTTCTATTGTTGTTTAATCCATATACAGCACTTCAGTTCAACTTCTGTCATTTTTAGATTTTACAAATAAATTTCACTAGACCAGACTCACTTAATAAGTAACAGAAATACTCAATAAAACACAATGTAGGATGTACAGAGTGCCCTGCACATTCATCTATCAATTTGGATTAATGCTGCACTCATAGGGAAATATACATTTCCTTGGTGTGTTTTTCATATTTTATATTACTTTATATTAGTTTGATCAAAATAGAAGCCATAACCTTCTAACTTTGCACATTAACAGATATAGTGTAGCAGATGAGCTGGTTCAAATTTGGTTGAATCTGTAAAATCGCATCTTACTAAATTAATATGCAAAAATGCAATGGATCGGTCCAGCAAATCCAGTAAGACTGCACGTTACCTTTATCAGTTAGCTTGCTATCCAAGCTAGCTGGTGCGTTAATAAAATTATTAGCAATTCAGTCAAAGCCTGGTAAAGGCTTGATTTCACCAACAGAGATGGTGGCGATGGTAAATGCACTGCATTTATATAGCGCTTTCTAGTCACATGATATGACACCAAACCGCTTTACAACTATGCCTCACATTCACCCTGATGGCAGAGGCTACCATGCCCAGCGCCACCCCGCACATCAGGAGCAGTGCGGGTCTTGCTCAAGGGCACTTCGACACGAGCTCTGGAGGAGCCGGGGATCGAACCGGGAACCTTCTGATTCCTGGGCCGCCCGCTCTACCTCCTGAGCCATGCCTGAGCTATATGAAAACTAAGGTGTTGAGCAGCCCGTTTTTCATATACCTCTGTAGCTACATAGCTGGCTATACTGTAGACGTCAAATTATGCTGGCTGGGAAGAAATAATTTCGGCATTGCCTTTACTCGCTAGCTACATTCTCTAGACAAATCCAGAGTTTGCAAGTGGCACTTCAGCCTCGTTGCATCATACTTAATATGCAAAAAGACACCACATCATAGGGTCCTGTACAATCCAGTAAGATTGCTGCTGCTTGTATGACAAAATATATATTTTTTGTGCTCAAAATTGTAAGGCTGTGCACAAAAAGGGTCAGTTACTGACCGTCCAATGAATCGTGGAACTCACCGTTTTACATACAAACACACACTCTCGGGTGCTCAGTTCCTTACCCACTCCTTCTGCCTGCCGTGCGTGTTGAAATCATACACTGGTATCTTGACGCTCTTGCCCTGCTTTAGCTTTCGTAGGGTGTCCACCAGCAGGCTGAAGTCGAAAGCGTCTGGGTGGTCGAAGTTGTAATCGTTGCTGGCAGCCAGGACCTGCTGTTCTGGGGTGAGAACCTGCGAGAGGCATCATGAGTCAGAATTAGAATGGAACCGTTCGTGGGAATCCTTAATTCCGGAGCAGGAATCAATGCAGGTGACCAGCCAGTGGACCTTCAACCAGCAGTGAGGGTGAAGTTAGCAGGGCTAAATTTAGGTGGGATCAGGACACTCTGACCCTTTGGCAGGAGCAAAGCAACAGACCTTAAAATGGCCACCAAGGTATTTGGCTCGTGTCCTTCCGCCCCTCTCCAAAGAGCCAATCAAAAGAACTTTATAATTAACAGTGCATTAAAAGTCCTGAGGCACCTGATAGGCAAAGGGCAGTCTAGATTGTCACATTTGAAGGAAATCTCTCACTAAGGGGGAAGGGGGTCTGAGACGCCATTTGCTGTTATGCCCCAATCCTTAGAGGGCAACGGGAAAGACTGAGGATGTCACTGAACAAGATTAAATGACTGAATGTAGCTTTGGGGTAAAAAAACTGCAGCAACAATCCAGCAGTAAAAAAAAAAAAAAAAAAAACTGTTGTGAAGGAGACGCATAGTGGTTTTTAAAGGGCTCTAGCTACAATGGGATTCCTCAACCAACTATAACCGGTATGTGAATGGTTTTGGCATTACTGGGCCATTACGTAATGACCAGAGCAGACGCTAAGTGATTCCATTCCTTTGGCCTATCCCTGCAGGCTCCTACACAGCCTCCACTCATGGATCACACTGGAATCCCATTATCTCCTACTCTCTGGGAATAAGCTTTGCAATGCGTGGCCTGTAAGTAGACAGGAAGGGGCCGGATTACATGGCTTGTATTAGAAATACAATTAGATGAAAAAAAACAACGCTGAACACCACTGAATCTCTCATGGACAGAGAAAGGAATAACCTCAAAAGGCACAACACTTTGAGCAACAGCGCTGAGCATGAAAGCAAGACGTGGAAAGCAGAGCAGTAAACAACAGAGGACAGAAATAAGCAATGAGGGACAGCTTCATGAAACAGGAACAGCACTGTGCTCTGGAGAACACCGAAGGCAACTAAGATCAGCACAAGAGCAGTGCAAAGAAACTAAAAAAAACATTAAACAATAAGGGACATTCTTAATAAGTAACCAACAACAGCACTATAAGCAATAAGTAGCAGCCCTTAAGCATGGAAAACAATGCTTGATGAGGAAAATCACATCAGAGTAAAACAATGCCAGAAAATGTAGAACATTACTATGCAACAGAGAACAATGTTAAACAATGAGGAACATCACTACACAGTACATGACAATGCTAATAAATGAGCAACATCACTAATCCTACACAATGAGAGTTAAGACTAATCTGAGGAGAACTTTGATAAACAATGAGGAACATTAGTAACCACGGGAAAACAATGCTAAACAACAAGGAAACATCAGCAATCCATAGAGAACCATGCTAATTTAATGAGGGACAACAGCACTAAATAATAAGTAACAGAGCCAAGAAAGAGGAATAACACAATGCAATGAGGAACACCACTAACCAGCAAAGAACTCAGCCTTTGCTACAGAAAACAACACTGAGCATTAAGGAACAGTATTAAGTAATGGGAAACAGAACTACAAAGTAGAAGCTATAGCAGCAGTAAGAGCAGGGCTGGGTGCTCACCCGTAGCTCCATACACCGTGCATTTACCCACAGCATATTCTCACAGACACGGTTATCTAAGCACACGCACCTTGTAAAAGGAGTCCATGGACAGAAGTACTACCCAGGGGACGTCAAGAGCTTCGATAATCTTCCTGGCCACAGTGGTCTTCCCAGACGCACTACCTCCACACAGCCCTGTCGGTTAGAGAATCAAACATAAATCCACTATGTTCACCTTGTCATGAATACAATAATTCTGAATATATATTGCAACACAGCGATAGACATGTAGACGGTGCAGTTGCACTGAGGCCGATGACTCAGAACGGGCCCATGAGAAAGTTGGTGAAATTGCACTTCTGAGGTCATACTGAACACACAAGTGTCAGCTTCGATTATACATACCTGTATATATCCAAACTATCATCTCACACATCAGTTATTACAATATTATATGCCAAATTTAGCCAAAGAAAATGTATAGGCTAACTACTCAAATAATTTGAGTCATTTTCATGGCATTCGTGTAATTTTCTGCTTTGCAACAATTGCTAGGAAATGTCTGAGTTTGTCATTGTCCATGGTCAATTGTTTACTTGGTCATGTGATGATAGCTAGGTTTACATTTAAACCTTTAGTTAACTGGTGAGAAAGAAGAAGACATGATATCTCCTAAACACGAGAGTGGGTCTCAAGAGAGAAAGGAGAAAAAAGCCATGCGTTCTGCATTCAGTTTGACCAAGCCTACCTACTTTTCCCTGATACCTTGTCTAGAAAACATTTACATTTAATGGTGCGGAACGCGTGTAGACATCACTCTCAGATTGAAGCAGAGCCCATAAAAAAATCTTGCATCAAGGCCCATCCTATGTAGCAACCATCAGTGGTGAAAGAGTTTGTATGCACAATTAATGCAGCAGGTAATACACTCTGCCTGAGGGCTGATCATACAGAATGTCATTGTACAGGCTGGTTCAATCCCTTTGGCAATCACGCAAGCCAGCAATTTCTTCATCACAACACTGTCACACATTTGAACATTTAATTGGACACGTAACTCTTCTGAGTACACTCGAATACAAAATGTACAGAACACCAAGTTACGCAGAGATCAGACAACCGTAAGCCTTAATGTGATGAAGTGAACCTTTCATCAACTTTCAGTTTTTTCTAGGTCCAGTCAGATACTTCTCCCAAGAAATAAAGTGTATATGACATTAACACACATTTATCAATGCCTCCCCGCTTTCCAATGGCAGGGTACGTCACAGTTTGTGGGACAAAGCCAGGAAGCACACATCAAATAACTCTAAAGCAGCTTGTGGAGAAAATGTTATGTCTAAATAAGCTGTATGTAATTAAAAAATAACATTATAAATGCTAAGATAGAACAAAGATTTGATTTCAGCCACTTCCAGACAAGAGAAGTCCATGAGAACTGAGAAGGGAAAAAATACCACAATGTTCTGTATATTTGTACATGTACTTGCGAGAGACGTTAGCATCACTGCACACTTTGTTTTTACAATAATGTAACTTCTTGAACTAAACTGAAATGCCTGAATGATGCCATACCACCCACTGTACAGCTGACTGGTTTTCATAACCTCAGAATCAAAAACATCCTCCACTGGATAAAAAAAAAAAAAGGAAAAAAAACTAATCTGGACCACCTGAAAATAGCGAAATAATATAAAAATCTCAGAACCTGAGCTCTCACTTTATGGTCAAGTCGCAGAGAGCTAAACTTACAGACATATCTGCTTCATACAGACAAAAGTACGACAGAAATGCAGGCCTTCACATTGCGTACCAATGACAAAGGCCTGCTTCGACTGTGTCCCATGCTCATTGTACCACGGCGGTCGGCCGGCGGTGTAGATGGTCCTCTTGCTGGTCCGCAGCAAGGGGGGTTCAGACTTGCATTGGCTGGTAGTCCTTGCCCTCTTGCGTGGTGAAGGCCCATTGGTGACTGCAGGGAGAAGCCTGTCCAATTCCTCGCTTCCGCCACTATAAACACGAAAACCAGACAAAGCAGAAAGGTGGTCACTTTCTCTCATCTTTACAGATATGGTTACTACTATGCAGGGACCTGCTCACATGATTTGGATGTTACCAGTAACCAACAGATTTAAGTCAAAGCAACCATTTCTAAAATGATGGTAAATGATGGCTGGCCGGCTCTTGCCATTTTCTCACTACCAAGCATCTGTAATTGGAAAATAGAAATCATCTCCCTCAGCAAAAATCTGACAGGCCTTTCGGGACTAGTCTAACACAAATCAGTTTTCAGTATTTATTGATTATTAAGTTAATTGCCTACAGACTTGTATCCCCTTCAGTACTGACAATAAATGGCAATAATGCAGTAGGTGTCCGTTCCTGCGGCGATTTCCATCTAAAGCTGCTTTCACACCGGACGTGGAACGAATTTTTCGCACGACAGATTACATTCAAAGTCAATGCTGAAGCCTGTGATCCACTTACGCTTTCAAGGTCTCCGATTGTCCCGATTCTCCCCTTCCGACCAGTTACGAGCGATTACGAGTGGAAATTTCAGTTATGCGCAAGACATAGGTGGATCATGACTTCCGACCTGTACCGACCCTTCCGCTTGAATAAGACAGGTTCGGACTGGATCAGATCACGCGGATCCCTCTTCCGACAAAATCAAACCAGTTTGATTTTGTTGGAAAGTATGAGTTGTAGGAAGGACGCAGGAGTATCGGTTGGTCAAGTGCAGACTAGGTGGCGAATATTTCCTCTGCAATTAGCCAATTAGAAACAGTTTACAAAAACAACCGCCATCTCTATTGTTGACGTTGGCAAAAAAAAAACAATCGGAAATGCTCGCGTTAGTGGATCATGGGATAAAATTTTTTCCCCAATCACTCTGACTTTCTACGATTGTTTGCGCGAGTTTCGGATGGTACCCCACGCTTCCACAAGCTTCCGACTGGCCACGATTGCTTGCGTGCGGAAGCCTTAAAAGCCTAAGTGGATCACAGGCATAAGACGCGAATACACGCGAAATGCGGGTATTCCCGTCTTTGCATTGACTTTGAATGTGATCTGTCGTGTGAAAAATTCGTTCCGCGTCCGGTGTGAAAGCGGCTTTATAAGCACTAAATTAATTCACAAGATCATTCCAAAGCACGTTTTGAAGAGCAATTATCTGGCTAATCTTGCATTAATGATCAGGCCTGAAGAAATGAAACTGATGAAATTTTTAAAATCCTGCCCCATGCAATGAAAGAAACAGACCAAAGAGGCCTACTGGAGAGCTAAGAAACAACAGGACACTGCAAATGGCCAAATATGTTGTGATCATCATATTAAGGACACAAAACACAAAAAACGTTTCATTTAAAAAAATAAATAAAAATGGAGATTTGCATATTTTCTACAGAAAGCAAAGCAGTCCGAAATAAAAATGTTTGTCACCTCTCACCCTATCCTTCTGATAAAAACAGGCATTCAAGTTCATGTGCATATGAAAGCCAAATATTTTTCTATGTTTTTGTGATACCCATATTCAAAATCAATAAAGCCACATAATCGCCAAATTTAACAGCAGAATAACGCTATTACAATGGTGAAGCTAAATCTGATGCGGACATTAAATAACACTTTATATAAAACGCATACAGCACCTCACAAAAGCGTGGATAAGCTTTAGGCTACTCATGTTTTAGTACTTGGTGTATGATGAAATTTAAGTGGTTAAACCTCTGTAATAAAGGTATAAAGAGTAAATAATTTACTTCACAGGATAGTGCCAAAAATATGAGTATCCCCAGCAATAATGGCAGCAGGTCACAGTAACTGTACATTGATAAATTTAAGATTTACATCTCTTTTTGTAAAATAAAAGGTGTTTTGTTTTCTTTTCTAATCTCTGCATTTGAAAAATGTGAACTTGTCCTGACTTGTCATTTGTAATTGCACATTTTAGAAATGAATGCTTTATGCAATTCCATTAACTTGTTGCCAATTCAGTTTATGAACACCTCTGCCAAGAGTTGTTGCAGTCGAATCTCAAAATATAAAATGCCACACGGTAGAAAGTAAAAAAAGAGAATCTACATGTAAGCAATGACAACCCAACCTCATTACATACAGCAGCCTGCAAGAAGAGAGAAGTGCCTTCGTTAATCTTTATCTGATCAGAAAGATTGGATCATTGACAAAATTGGAAAAAAAAAAACAAATTGATAACCATCATCTAGGACAAAAGGGCAAGATTACTGCTATTCATGTATCTAATAATATCACAAATCAAAACGCATTAAAATCATTCTTTCTCAACGAGCTGTCTGAAACACTTGCCAAACGCTGACTCAGAAAAGTGGAACACCCAACTTGTGCAATGTCATCTTTCGTCAGTTACATCAGAGCGAAATTGGCTATTCTTGCCAACAGAATCAGAAAACAGCCAAATCCATCTAGGTCTATACGGTTGTTTGTGTTCACTGATTGACAGTCCTTCATAACAATCCCAGTAATTAAGCCTCAACATGCAAACTGCTGCCAACTAAAGTTTACCTACTGAAGCACTCGGGATATCCAAACCTCCCCCACCGACGAATGCAAAAATCCTGCCATTCCAGTCCGATTTGCCTCAAGAGTTTATGCAAAAAGTGTACTCTGTAGTCAGTGCTGGCTCTCCACACCTCCGCCAACACAGCTAAAGTGCTTTATTGATCTGAAATACCCCTGCTGAAGCACCTAACGATCAAAGTTGAAAAAGTGGCTCAGGGGATGGCCTCCACTATCTTATCAGCTGACTTCAGCCTCATGCTGTTTTATGGCTTGGAAGAGAGTGGGCACAGAGGGCAGTACACATTAACCAAGCGGAGAGAGGTCTGCCTGTTTCTGTTATCTCAGCAGGTAAGAGATAATGAGAACCTGATAAAATACCAGCCCTCTCATTACAGGCCATGTCATTGCTGTGCTGTGGTTTTGGTAGTCACATGCCGCCCCGGCAAATTCCAGGGCTTCCCTATTCTGCAAACATACAGTCTGAAAAATAATTCAGCTCAGCTTTCAGAGTTATCATCTCAGGCAACTACTTTCTGCACCAAAAGGCTTCAGTCCTGACAGGACACGGCCAGCGGACTCACCAATGCACCTGTACAAGTTTTGAGGGACGCTGCGTTTCTGGGCCAACATTGGGGCCAGTTTAGACATGCAGCCGAGATAATAATAGTAAACAGTAAACACTCAGACGACCGCAAGAGACCAGAGTTTGCCGCCTCAGTGTCAGTTTCACAGCTGAGTGGCTAAGCAAAGGTCCAAGCCCGAGACTACTGGAAAATCACACACACTGTAATTTAAAAGGATTAAAACAAACAAAGCAGCATGTAAAGTCCTCTTAGTCATAACCCTTAACTGTGCGTGCATATACAATACGGATTCAAGAGACAAACTTTCAGACAGTGCCAATTAAAAAAAAAAAAAAAAAAAACCTACAGGTGGGCGGTGACACCCGCCAGGAGAAACGGTTCAGAAATAATGAAGAGAAGCTTACCTGCTATCCAAGCTGAGAGACCAACGACCAGATATCCGAGCACCAGAAAACGCCGGGTGAGTGTTCATAGTTAGCGTTTGGCGCACAAAAGTTCCCACTTGATTCGACGGTATTGAGATCAGTGTGCGTGAGTGTTTTTTCTTTTTTTAAACAGTCAGCGCGTTTGACTTTGCGTGTAGTACCAGGCGCTACAGCCCTCTGGCACAGCGCTGTAGCGGGAGAGAGACGTGGGGAAACTAAACTATGCTTTTAAACATCGTCTAAAATTCTCCCCACTTCAATTGGGAAATGAGACTGCTACACTCTTTCCATGTCCGCTCCTGCCAACAAACGTAAGAGGATAACTTCAGATTATGTTCGTTATGCGTTATTAATAGCAGCAGGTTTGAAAGAGACCTCCCCTCCTCACACACATACACACATGCACTCTCGCACACACACAAACACGCGCACGCACATTCGCTGCACTTGTCCCGCCTGTTTTGGAGCTGACCAGTCATCTGTCTCTGACACTCAGGGTTGCAACAGTTCAGCAGAGAAGAGAGAGAGAGCGAACGAGCAATGACAAACCCAGCTGCTCTCAGCCCAGGGAAAAGCAGCTCTGACGCCAGTGCTCTCCAACTGCTGTGCGATTCCAGAAAAACAAGGATAGTTGGAGGTGTACCTCCCGGCAGCACAGGCGGGGCGGGATCGAGGGAGGGAAAGAGCGAGAGAGGGACAGGAGGAGGGAGGGAGGGAGCGAGGGAGGGAGGAGACTCCCTGGTGGATAGGCGGCGTTTCTGCGCGTGCGATGCAGACCTCGGGAGAGGCCGTTGTGACGCTCTCAAACCTAGCGTTGCGCCCCCCCCAACCCCACCCCCACCCCGCAAGCTTGAGGATATGAGAACAAACAGAGTGATGAAACCCAAGTCCCACCTCTATACCTCTCTACAGGGGCGGGGTGGGGTGCACATGCTCCCCAACACCCTCAAAACAACACCTTCAGGGATGCCCCAGAGGTGGCTGAACGGGGCTAGGTTAGCAACGTGCGGTTCATCAGCTCGCAGCTGTCGAGGCAGCGACTGTTTAACTCCCAAACCTCGACATACGGGCAGACCAGCTGAGAATGTTCCCCAGACATGGAAATAGGCCAGTCTGCAAATCAAAAACTCCGGAAATCATTTAAGGAAAAGAAGCGAAAGAGCAGCAATGGCCACTCTCACAGTCCCTCTCTTTCACTCCCGCTCCATTGTGCCGTCTTTCCTTCACCTTGTGTGACTTGAATGCACTCTTGCTATGAAGGCTACAGACGTAGGTTGCGCATGGGGAAAAGATAAAGCCAGAGACAATAATTGGGCCATTACTTGTGAACCAGTGCAAGCCCATCACAGAAATGCAAAGTCATGAGAGAGCAGATTAATATTTGGTTTAATCTGTGAAGTTGCATCATACCTAGTTAATATGCAAAAAAAAAAAAAAAAAAACTGCATCTTGTGGTCCTGTACAATCCAATACGGCTGCATGTTGCTTCTACCAGCTAGCTTGCTACCCAAGCCAGCTAGTGCAGTCATTACCATTATTAGTGATTCAGTCAAAGCCCAATAAAGGCTTGATTTCACCGATAGTTATGCTAGCGATGTTTGTTTCGTGTTTCTGACTTAGTTGAAGTGTACTGCACTAACGTTACTTGAGTATACGTTCATTTCACATCTACAGTAGCCAGCTAGCTAGCTACAGAGGTACATGAAAACTGAGGTGGTGAGCAGCCCGTTTTTCATGTAGCTCTGCAGCTAGCTGGCTGGCAACTCTAGATGTCAAATTATGCTGCCTGGGCATGAATAACATAAACCATTACGTTCATTGGCTAAATACATTTCCTAAACAGATCCTAAGTTCACAAGCCTCACAAGCAGACTGATAGAGGGCTGTAATGCTGGTTTTTTTTGGTTGTCCTTTTTGAATAACCACCACAAATATCAATTGCTGTGAATCTGTGAAGTTGACTCATACTTCACTATTATACACAAATGCACCGCATTGCACAGTCCTGAACAATCCAGTGAGACTGGACATTGCTTGCTATTTTAAAAATGGTTTTACCTCAGCACCTTTAGAGGCAGCAAATCCTTCTTAAATTGCCCAAAGACAGGGGTGTAAATCTGGTCCGTAAAAGGGTTGAGGCACTGCAGGTTTTCATTTCAACCGAGCAGAAGCACACCTGATACAACTAATCAACGGTGTGGGCTGAAATCAGTTGATTAAATTAGTTGTATTTGGTGTGCTTCTGCCAGGTTGAAATGAAAACCTGCAGCTTCTCGGCCCCTTTATGGACTAGTTTGACACCCCTGCCTGACAATATGTACAGTGGGCTCCAGAATTATTGTCACCTCTGCCTGGAAATGCATTGAAATTAATACTATATTTAAAAAAAAAATAGCGCGCCATCGTGAGCGGGACCACTCAGCCTTGCGCTTGCCCTGCCGTGGCGGCCATATTGATTATCGCAGCGGGACAGAAATCGATAGGGAGCTTCCTCTAACCACCTCCAACATACCACCAGAAAATGAGAGCATTTGGCCAAGGCGTTTTTCAGCTATTGTCCGGAAATGAGAAGTTAACGGACAGACAGACGGACGCCGCTCGCCACGACAATACCCCTCCACAACTTTCGTCGGCTGAGAGGTAAAAATTTAAAGAAATATGATAATCTATTAATGTGCCAAAGGAATCAACCAAAATCATACATTTGAGTAAATTAAGGAATTCAACAGAATTAAAGTTTCATATTAATTGGCACCCTCAATTTAGTAATAGGTTCAACCACTTGTTATCTGGCAAAGATAATAACATGGAGTCCTGTAGAGCACTTCAACCCTTTGACAAGGTTAAGACATGCATTTGGAGGAATTTCTGACTAATCTTCTATGCATGATTGCAGACCATTTTAAGAGCAGTCATATTCTTCGGTGAGCACTCATCTTCGAGCCACTTCAGTTTAGCTCACAGGTTTTCAATCAGCAAAAAATGAGATGGCTGGTGACTGAGATGGCCACTGATTGAGCATTGACTGTATTGTCTCAGAATCATTCCTGCATGGACTTTGCTGCGTGCTTTAGATCACTGTCCAGCTGAGTCTGCTTAAGGCCGAGTCTCAGCATTCTGAAAGAGGTATTCAGATTGTCAGCAGACATTGCCTGATACTTGGTGGAATACAAAAAGGCACTGATCTAAACCAGCAACCCTGAACCACTGGAATTAAGACGGCCTCAACACATCACTGATCCACCAACATATTTCAACATGGGTATGAAGCGCCTTTCCTCGTAAACGCCTCCGTTTTAACACCAAATACGGTGACACTGCATCAGACTGAAATGTCCAATTTTAGTCTAATCAGATCACAGCACCTCTGTCCAGTCGTAATTTAAACAACCTTTCGCCAACTGGAAATGCTTGCTTCTGTGACTTTGAGTCAGAAAAGATTTCTTCTCGCAACGCTTCCAAAGAGTCAGTGGTTATGGAGGAGGTGGTCTTTTTTTTCTCTCTGCACTCATCATCCTCTCCCTATCCTGTGAGGTAAAAAGTATTTGTGTCCTCTTCCAATCAGGTTCCATACTTTTTCAATTTTTGAATAATTGCCCGGACAGTGCTCAGAGGAAAACGTGATCTTTTGTGGACCCTCTAGTGGTGATTAACAGATTAATAGAGGACCATGTCTCTTTTGAACTGCCATTTCTTTGGTTTCCTTCATGATGCTGAATGACAAAGGGATTTTGCATGCATTACCTCATTTTTATACACTCAAAAAAAATGAAACCCCATGAAATGTTAGATTTACTCAACAATGTTACGTCAACTGGTTCCATACAATAGCTTTGCATAACCTTTATTTGACTTCTAACATTTTTGGCCAGTTTAATTAATTGCATTGAGTGGAATGTACTTAACTCAGTTTTGTGGAACCAGTTGACGTAACATTATTAAGTAAATCTAACACTTCATAGTGTTTCATTTTTTTGAGTGTAGAGTGAAACAGGAAGTGATATCATGACACAATACAGCTAAGTAAAACTAAGATGAACTTGAAGTTAACTTCATTACAAGTTAACATTTGGTAGATTTTATTAACAATAATTACCAGGAGTGGCATTAATTGTGAGACCTTAATTTTGAGGAAACTGATCTTGAATTAAATGAATAAATAATTTTGGTTGGTTCCACAGAAACAATAATGTTCAATAGTTCTCAGACCTAGGCATACTGGTCCTCTCTCGATAATGTCATCAGTCATTTCTTGAATAGCATTTTTAGTGCATATCCAGAGTTCGGTGGTAATAATTCCTGAGCCCAATCAATGTACGCGTGACAAGTTTTGGCTTGCTTTGGGAGGAATGTTTTTTGACAGCCAAGCAGAAGACATGCAAACATAGTCAGAGCATGCTTGAGATCGAAAACCTGAGGCACGAACCACAAAACCCAGGACATTCGTCCATACACAAAAGGCACTTGCATACTTCAATGTAAAAGGAATAGAGAGCAGCGATGATGTCCTTCACTGATTCAATCACATTACCAGATATTACCGCAAACACCAATAGTCATATTTTTCAACACACAAAGCAGGGTATACTGCGATATACTGGACTCATCTTCCAGGAATGCAATTATGCCAACAACCTTAGAGCTACAGCTCCAATAATCATTGCCACATTAAATCAATCTGTATCTGAAGCAATCTCTACAAACACAGTAAGTCAGGAGCTTAACAAAGCCAGACAATTATCTGATGATTTGACCACCTCCTGTGTTTCTCTAAATGATATATGATATAAAATGAACACTCATTGCCTCAAGTCAAATTTATTGCTACTAACCCAGCGGACCACTAACCAGCGATATAAAAACAGACCAAACAAAAAATATGTTATTTGAGTGTTAACTTCCAATCATCAGGAAGGAAGCATGAACATGCATGTTGTATTGGGCGAAATATCATTAGAAATAAACACAACAAAGTGAAAAGCAACTCTTTTCAGGTTCAGTTGAATTATGGGTGCGCACAAGTTTTTTTTTTCCAAGGAAGATCAGGTTGTAAATGAGATGTAATGGGCCTGCCTCGTAGATCTGTTTATCTCCATTTTCAGGAAGCTTCTTCTTGCACACACAGGAAAATGTAAATTTGTTCAGGTAAAGCAAGCTCCTATAAGTGAATTGAAACATTGGCATGGAATTCCTTTCTCTCAATGAATCTGCAAACACTCCATGAAATGAAGGCTATTCTTAAGAATACTGTATTTAAGTGCTGTTTTAGAACCCTCATATTTCAACATCTTGGTGAGGGATCTCTTCAAACTCACACAAGAGAAGGTTAGTATGATAAAATGTGGGAAAAAAATTATTTAAAAGGAAAAGCAGCAGACCACTTTTGCAAAAGGCTTTAGGCTACTGACGATCTCCATCAAATTTACATTTTGAAGGCACAAAGGGGCAATAAAATTATCATGCAGCCTTCAATCAACAACAGGGTGGGTTATTGGCAAAAGCATTTTCTAAAATGGCAGCAGGCTGTGACACTTCTCAAGCTGGCCTCAAGTTTGGCAAGTGACACGGCACCATCAGCTCATCGAGTCTGTGCCTGCCTTCTACCGCAAGTAAGCCACTGACAAACTTCGAGTGTCTTACACTTTCTCTGGCCATGCTATTCTATCTTTCTATTCTAGGGAGTCTCTCCACCGTTGCCTTATTTTTTTACCGTTCTCATGGAATGAGCAGCCCTCTTCAATCCCACTTGTAGCACTCTGCAAGCAAAATCACCGCCGTCTTGTGATGTACAGGTCCCTGGGGAAGATGGTATACTCCATCAGGTAAATGGGTAAATCACTAAGGAGAAAGTGGGTATACTTTTCTCTGCATTTCAATGGCTTTTTGGCTGATTATACTGCAAAGTGACAGGAAAAGAGGTGGATATACTCTGTGTACCTGTGTATAGCCTCCACTACACTACAGTGTACATTGATTTGAAGTTGTCTGTGTTCTTTGTCTTCTCAGAGAATTTACGAAAGCCACAATTTTGAACATTAAACAAAATTTAGAGAATCTCAATTTTGACAGAAGCGCACCATGGGTCTCAGTGAACTTGTGCCTAGTACTACCATTCGTCTTTCTCTGGTTAACAAGGACCACAATTACTTTATTTGAAAGAGCGATTCTCATATCATTCATTGAGCAAAACACAGTGACAAAGAACATTCATGCATAAGATCACTGAAAAGACAAATGTATGATCAATACAAGTAATGGTTAAGTTTAACTACAAAAGAATTTGCATTTTCAGTCTTAACAGAGGAAAGTACCACCAAGCACACTCCTATCTATAGGACTGTCCCATAAAGGTGGTCTACAGAAAGACAGAATATCAAAAGAGGATGGGAGGTGAGCAGAGTAGCCACTGTGCAATCTACAGAGGTGAGTCTCGAGTCTGAGTCAGAATATAACTAGGTTTTCCACAGCCCCGACTGTCAAAGGAAGCTCAGTCTGCCATGAGAAGACCAGAATGGACATGACCTGAAGAGCAGGCATTTGGGCGTGACAGGCCAGCAGCCCCGGTGAAGTATGCAGTAAAATACAGAGGTATGGCAGGTATGAGAGGGTAGATGAGAAGAGGCATGTCATGGCTGAGCCTGGGGAGGTTGCCGATCTGTTAACCAGCAGCGTTACGCAAGACCAGCAGTGGTCTGGTACCAGAAGCACCGCGGCCAGTGGTGAGGATGTTTGAGAGGTTCAGATGGGAGAGGACCAGAACCTGAGGTACGAGCTTGGTTAAATAGAAACTGAGAAAGGGACATGTTCTCTCGTGTCAAATCTGCACACATGACAAATTTTCACAATATTCTCAGAGAGGCAGAAAAGCTTGTCATTCAATATCACTTAGAGATCAGATGTAGAGAGTGGTAATGTTTTGCCATTCAGCTTCAAGAAAAAGTCAAAGCGGCCATAAGGACTTGATTAAGAAGTGCCACATCTCAGTTTTATTTTGGCAGTCAGTCACCTAACCTGAAATGTCCTGTGGGCGAGCGAAGAGATGTGCCAAGATAGGAGAGGGAGGAGATGCCATGAGCAAACACACAGTTTCTGCAGACATCAAAGACTTTCATTGGACTTCGATTCAAGATTCTGGTGCTTGACGAACGAGTCAAACAATAAAGTTGAACATCTGAGGCTGGGATTCACAGAATCACAATGTACACTCATTATGGATCTTTAGAACATTACCACCTACCTCTGCTTGCACCTGCAGTTAAAAGGTCACAACTTAAGGGAGCTCGCCTCCTGTTCACACATCCATTTTTACCTCTGCCAACGAAGTTGGGGCGGAGGTTATGTTTTCACCCCTGTTTGTTTGTCTGTCCGTTTGTGAACAACATAACTCAAAAAGTAATGCACAGATTTGTCTGAAATTTTGTGGGTGGATTGCTATTACATCAAGGATGGACCCTACTGATTTTTACCACGATCAGTGAAACAATATGGCCGCCACGGCAGCCATCTTGAAATCGTCTGACACGCGATAACTCAACTTTGCTCCCACTCATGAAGATTTGGATTGTGCTGCCTTGGCAGAGGTTTGCACTCTACGAGTGCCTCTAGTTTAAACCATTATCCAAAGCACACCACTGGCCAGTAGCTTTTTTTTAACCTATTATTTGCTCACGTAGGCTGCTATTTGGTCGATAACAGCATCAGTGATTATTGAGGGATGTAAGGCATACCCGGAAGATTCGCAGTTGCTGCGGTGCATTTCTGTTTATAGGCCTGTTCAATAATTGGTTCTGAACAGCACAGTTTAAAATTCAAGGAAAAAAACTCAATCCGAGGTTTTGTACTTCTTTCACCTAATTTCTCTTCCTGTTATTTCCAGGAGTCATGGTTATTTAAAGATATGTTTTTTTTAAATTGCATACTATGCCTTTATGACAGTTTTTTGAGGCAGTATTTCTACATGTTCCCAACTATCTATTCTTACTGGTCTTACATGAAAAATGGGAAGCCCATTCCATTTCCTGTACATTAAGCTGCACAATACAAAAGCAGCTGAAACAAAATTTCCAAAATCTTAACAGTAAGCAATGATCAATAACCAGAAACAATATTTAAAAGGTTTGAAAGCCAGATGCAAGAGAAATAGCACTGGATAAATTTCAAATATCAAAACAAACAACTATATCTGCATCCCAGAGAAGTCTGCATTTGATAATAACATGTAACCAGTAGACCTGTACCAATAGCGTGGATTCGGACAATAAACAGGAAGAATTTTCATTCAGTAACATTCAAGGGTGTGGAGCGTACATCTTGTGTCCGAATGGCGAGATGAAGAATTCTGTATTCAACCTCAACCAATATCGACTGATGTTTGGGTACCCAGATAAACATTCGGGTATGTAAACATGTCAAGCGTACATCCAGTCAAGGAAATTTAGAGTTTAGTTTCTAGTGCTGCTATACTTGTTAGTAGCATATAATGGCGGCTACCATGTTACTGATGACACACCGGGTTGCTAGGGCAGGCGCAGCATATGCATTTGCGATATTAAATATTAATATTAAATTCTAAACCCCCCTCTCACTGCTAAGACCCCCCAAAATATACTGGCGCCCCCTTTTAAAATCGCTCTGGCAAATAAAAAGCCGGGAAAAGTGGAGGTTGGAAACATAATTATTTCCCCCTGACAATATAGCTAGACTAAGCTCCATTAGTTTTCTTCAACAAACTGAAAGTATTGTCTCTTTCGGCGCAACGTAAACTTGAGAGATATTGTCAAGGTAAGTCCTAAACGTTATTTTCAGCGCAAATGAAAATCCAAAATCAAATGTGTAGCGTTCTGTCCAACAGTAATGATATGTCTTGGCCTTGTATTTTACTCGTGTGCCTGCGCACTTATCCGTGTTGAGAGGAGATTAGGATCATGTGTGCTTGTCGGTTGTTTCGAGCAATGCGAATTCGTCGCAGGAATACTGTAGCTATTAGCTGACTTATGGCGTGGGACCATAGACTGTATAAAAAGATGGACGCAGCGTCCGGGTCTGAAAACTGAGGCTGATGCGGAAATCTCCATAATTTGAATTCTATTTAATGGCCAGCAGATGGCGACATCGGTGGTTGCAGAAAGAAGTTCAATCCCATAGAAGTCTATGAGAAAATGACCCTACTTTCCCACCTGATTTATTATTTCAATAATGATTTTCCATATTACTTTATGGGATCTGTCGCAAGTTCCAAGTCTCCTTTGATACATCATGATGTTCATTTTTGTAAATTTTGGTCCCAAGTAGGCTAGAATAAAGGATAAAGCCAGAATACGCTTTAGGGGCGTGGCTATCCTCTGGTCCTTGTCCGATACGGTCAGATCAACCCGTAGATCCACCCCTCGCTCCTCCCTGGATATTCAATTCACGCTCTCGTCCAATATGAATCACATCCGGTTGCAAAATGACAAAATGGGGCAACTGAAATGGCCAAAATCAAGGCTTCCTAAATGGTATGCTGAAACCAATGGGTTGACGTCACGGCTGCTTCGTCCATCTTTTTATACAGTCTATCCATGGGACCCAATCATCGTGGTGTTAATGACATTATTTCACATCCGCAAAACTAACTAGCAAGCAAATTCAACTTTGTTGGCTTTATATAGCAAGTAGGCCAATTATGAAATCCAAATCACAAAGAAACCAAATGATTATTGCAAATGAAAACCATTTCAATTTACTTTTCGTACGTTTTAAGCGCCCCAATTATCGTGGTATTTCAGAAAGAGTGGACTGTAAATGGAGATGGTTAGGCTGTCGTGTGCAAATATTTGTTTTGACACCAGGTGTTTTTCAATTATTGCTTCAACTAATTCTCCCTTTTTGAACTTTAAGTGTGCTACATCCAAATCTTTGCATATCCGTCTCAATTCACAAACCTGGAGTAGAGAGATTGCTCTCCTCTCGCTGACTGCTGGTTTGTCGTTTTTCTTCTGCCACACAATGTGTTAAGTGCTCATGCGCCCTCCAAATCTCGCTTTTTCACGCCCTTAAACCAAAAGGATCAATTGGACCTCGAGTAAAAAGTGAATGCATAAGCCTTAGCTAAAGATAATAAGCCTAACAGAAATAGTGCTATATTTGAACACTGCCTAACCTACAAATATATTAAAAGTATGAACAAAATGTGCTCACAAAACTCCATAATTACAGACAGGGATATAGAGACCAGTGACCAGTCCGATCATCAGACCACTGGCATATACCCAGATTTTAGCTGCTCCAGAAGTGACATTATTCATACAAATTGCTTTCAGGCTCATTCTAAGAGCAAAATATAAAGGAATTCTTAAAGATGCAGTTCATGTCTTATTCAATGCATAAATGCAACTTATGTTCTTTGAAAAAGTTACATACTTCACCACAGACAACACACACATCTCATTTTCTGGGGCCGTCTTTACAACTGTTCCATCAGTTGTTTCACCATCATGGCTCAATTAAGTCCAACTAAATGCATGCAAGTTTTACGGAGTGTTCCTCCCCCCCCCTGCATTTGTTGACTGATTTAATGTGGTGCCATATTTGAAAATTCGCAACTGAACTCGACCATCGCCAGCTGGCAGGAACAAGGTCATCAACTGAGCATCAAGATCATCCACATACCATACCACTCACGGAACGACAGCTTTACCCATGCAATTCTGAGCAGAACAAGGGGACACTTCGGATATTTCCAGGTTACAAAAATATCAGTGCACAACGAAGTAAGCCCAACTATTTGCACATTTCCAAATCCACACAAAATTTTACGCTTGCCATCATTTACCCACTAATCCAAGCTGAATTTGCCCGCAAAGAAGCAGAGGCTCAGCTAAAAACAATTCGTTAATTCAACACCCAGGCTATTTTGGATCTCAACGAGTTTAGGAATTCAAAACATATAACACACGACCAGTACATTAGCCAGCGGTGCATAGCGATTATTTTTAGTTTAGACAAGCACACATGGGTTTTTCTATTGAACAAGACCTTAAGTCACATTTATCGGTTCATTAATGTTGCAACACCCTCTTGTGGCACGTCAAGGCTTCACCCCTCCTTAATTTGCATCTGGTTGAAAAAGCTAAATAAAACAATTTAACTATGTTATGCAAAACATTGGCGCGGTAAAAAATATGCCCAGCCCTCATACGAGACACCATTCTTTTACTATCCTCAATAGATGGATCAAATATAAGTTATGATATTTTCGCTCTGAGCATCTCAAAAACTGTAGGCCTAAGGCAAGATGGTCAAAACGGGAAATTAAAGCTGCACGTATTCATGTAGACCTATATACGTATGCGACAGCCAACAGTGTGGTCGAAATGTCTGAAAAATAAATAGATTAGTACCTGATACCCATAATTTGTAGGAAAAGAACGGTTAAAAATAACAATTATGTATGACCATACTATGGCCAACTATGTTGGCGTATGTTAGGTTTGCTTTCAGGTGTGATGTCACTGTTGGCCAAGTGAAAAATTTCCCAGTAATAGCCTAAAAAAGATACTACTACTACTAACAACAACAACAACAACGACAGAAAGACTCTAAACTATCCCACATTTAGAGGCACTTTAGTTCATTTTGAGTCCGCGTGGCGCTATTATTTCATTCCTAAAACTCTTCAAGTTCACATCCATTAAAAAAAATCACATGTAACAATGTAACCCATCTCAAGCAGTTTACCCATTGTAAGTAAATAGCCCACAGTTGGTAATTTTAGAATGCTCAGCTCCCGTAGTAGGCTACTGGTTCATGCAGTGAATTTATATAGGGTACTACACCACTGATACTGTCGTGCATCTAGTTTCGTTTTGAATAAGATTATGCAGCAAAAAAACGTAGATTTTGTAAATGTAGGTCATCATGTAGTTTAAAAATGTAATTTGGAACAAGTCAAAGTAAATCCCAGTCTAAATTCATCAAAGCGATCCACAATTCAACCATGAGCTCACGGTTAGTTCACATGCACTTCCTGGCTAGTATGGTGTCTGCTGTACTACGCGTGCTTCGACCATACAAACCACGACAGGTCGTACTTTACAGTCGCGCTTTACCGATTAATAAAAATTCCATCCGGCTTAGCATCGTTTACCATCCAGTTAATCTTCAATATTTTTACACATTCGGCTGCGAATACAGTCAGATTTACCCATCAGACAGCGACGAAGTTTTATCCTCGCACTCCATCTCTTGGACCCTGCTTTCTCGGTACTGGGCAGCCATTCTTGCTCTTTTTTGACAATCAGCTGTTCAGGAAGGTCTATCGTGATGCATGCTGGGAGATATAGTTTAGTCATCTCATCACCAAACGTCTTATTGCCAAAGATCTTTTGGATCTGATATTCACGAATGCATTTTGGCCGCGCTATCTGAGGAGTTTACAGATAAACTGAGAAGTCAAAATATATGGATAGCCTGCCATTCCAGGGAAGCAGTCTGCACTCTCTTTAAAGTGAAGTTTTATTCTATGTTTTCCAATTAATTCTAGCTATTAATTAATTTTGAAAATTATTATAACAAACATTAATTCGAAAGCTCGTTTTATTAGCTATTATATCCATGTATTAGTTAAAATGTATCATAATGATATCTTAAATAAAACATCCTTTCCCAAACTAAAAGTAAAAAAAAGGTCATAGACTTGGTCAACAACATTTTTATTAATTAGATGAAGGATAATAATGCACAGTTAATACAACAATTTGTAAAATTGTAACAGTTTAGATTAAGCAAAGGTGCCGCATCTCCCGCATTCAGTTGCCTCAGATAGGACTAACTGTAACAGAGAAATAAACTCAAGATAGAATTTCAGTCCTCAGCTTGCCATTTTCTAGACTCCTGGAAGTCCACACAATTTTAAAATGACCAGAGCTTCTTTCTGTTGGGTTCATATCTACATCTAATGATTACAGCATTCTCTTTCTTTTGTTTCAAAAGATTTTTCACTTGAAGTTTTTTTTCTCTTTTTATCGTTTCAAAATTTTTTTGCAAGAAAGGCAAACATTTTGGGGTTCATATCAGAACCACCAGGAAAATGAGGCAAAACAGAGGGCACCTCATTATAACAATTCGCCCGATAAAAAAAAAAAAAAAAAAAAATTAGCCAGCCCAGATCACCAGGGGCTCAACACCTCTCAAATTCAAGCTTATTTCATGGGATAGTAAGTGCACTAAAGATGCAACATTATGCTCACAAAGCCTCATCTCATTTATTTCCTGTTTTAACAAAAGGAAATTTCAATGGCATTCAAATGGTTGTAAAATAACAGTGTATGACAAGAACAGCAATTAAACATGATATTCAGAAACAGTATATGATGAAGGGACTGACGGTTTATGTGAAAATGAAAAATATAAATGAGAAGAGCAGGAAAAAAAAACAATAGGTGCAACAGAGCTCTGTTCTCTGATGTCACTTAAGGTTGACACAGTGTGGTATATTGCTGTAATCTCAACATAGTTTAGCACAGCCTTAAAGCTCCAACTGCTGAATATGTGTTTGCCACATAGTCTAGGAAGACAAATTACTTCGGGCAGGATAAATCCACTTGTATAAAACAGTGATACACAGTCATAATCATTGTGTGACACCAAAGCTTATCAATAATACACAATTAAGTATTAAGTGATATGATAAATAAATTAACAATGAAGAACAATATCTGAAAGAATAATGAAACAAGGAATTTCCAAAAAAAAAAACAGCATTCAAATTGCTATCAGAAATCAAGATATGATCTATGCTCATTATCCAAGAATCAGTGCAAGCCAATATTCCGGTAGGAGACACAGTTAGAACCACGCCATTAGAATTAAAGAGCGCACTAACACATACCCGTCAGTCAGCTTATTTGCCTGCCAGAATAAACTCAGTTGTAAAAGCATACCCAATGATTACAGAAACCAGGGCTGCTAGATACTCCAAAATACATCAAATCCCCACAATGCACTTCGGCTTGATTTTTTATATCAGCTATGCCTAAACAGGTTGCAATACCATACTCATGACAAGATTTGTAAATATGGAGGAAAAAAACAAAATAAAAAGCATGACTTACGCAGTCATCCATTTGCTAATCCACAATGGAAATCAGTGTGAAACATGAATGCTTCTTACTTGGTGGAACTAACCAAATGGCAATCAATATTAGAAGCCAAAATGAGTGCTTTCAGTTAGAATGGGTAGTGGGTTCAATGTGAAGTCACCTTTTACAATTCATGGTCAGAAAAAGTGGGATTATTTTACTTTAAACAGGCCCATTGAAATAAACGTCAGTTATGGCAGAAAGGCAATCAGAGCATCTTACATCAAATGCATGACATTAATTTACTGAATGTTAGTTTCTCCTGCTCCACCTCAGTTATGTGTTCTGTTCTGACACACCAAAATTACAAGCGGTCAGAAGGTTCATGTGCAAATGGCAGTTTGAACAGGCTTTCTAAAGTTTATTATATAAAATATGTAATCAATGATCTGACTGTGCAATGCCGACACTGATGTGTGATCAAGCTAATGGATATTAAAATTTATTTTTCATTAAGGTAACTTCTTTAAATATAAATTTGCCCCACATTGTGCCCATAAGATATGTTCCTCGTCATGGACTGGCTGTGATACACACTCAGATACTTTATCATATATTACACATCATTTAATTAAAAAAAAAAAAAACTTTCTTAAACCTGCATTACAAAAGTAGAACAGTCATAATGTTTCTACTGGTCTATAATATTTGTGACTATGGCTAACTGTTGTGCAGTACAGATCAACCCTTTTCATACAGCTTGACACTATTTATAAACTGTGAAACCAAATATTAACTGTTCCTGAACATAAAGTTACTTTACTGTCAAGTCACTGTCATGATGCAACATCTATGCGCACACCTAACCAGGGATAAAGGTTGAGGTGAAGATAAACAGTGTCAGTGAAGTGCAGGATAAAAGGGTGTTTTAAAGTGCTAGGCAAGAGCATTTCATAAACAAGAGGAAATGGCGAGTCTATATGAGAGGACAAAATCAATGTTTGCAAGGTCACCTTCTGCATACTTTTAACTTTTCTTTTCCAGATAATGGCTATTCTCTATTCTTTGTTAAAGAAAACGATAGTTTTCACGCTTTCTGTGACAATATAAACTTGAACTTTAAATGGTAGCTACTATGCACTACTGTGCAACAGTGCAGTAACTTACTATGTACAGTATAAAACTGTAATTTAGTAATTGTCTTGCATACAGTTGCTGAGGTTAAGCTTGCAGTCCTTGCACATTTCTCATATAACGTGAAAGAGTAAAATGCACCAGAAGTAACACAACTTATGTCAATAATCTAAGTTAAGAAGAGGTATGCAAATCCTCTTTGTAAGTGCTGTTCTAGGGGCATTTTATACTAGCTGGCAGATCTGAATGATTATTTTAAATTGCAATTAAATCAAATAAAGGAAAACAATATGGAATATTATTAAAAATAGAACGCTTAGTTTTTGTGTAGTTTTTGCCAAATGTTAAACGTTTTCCAAAACAATAATTTCACGTCCAACATTCAATTTAACAACGCTGACTGCAGTACTTACGGATTATTTACTCTTTCTAAATTTGAATTTCCCAAAGGCATTCATGTGGCACCATCTGCCTGTCTCTATCTTCAATTTTGTGTGTGAGCCCCAAGATACCAATATACTTGTCCTTCAAAACAAATAAAAACATGGTCTGTCAACACCAGCACTGTTTGTACCTTTTGTGGGCAGCAGCTAGATTTAAACTTAGTAAAACACCTTACCATGCCAGTCCAAGCTACAACTACGAAACTACTGCTCAGGGATACAATGTCTTTTCAGAAATGGCTAATAGATTGGTCTGCCCACATTTTGTGTTGGTTGAACAACAAAGACAGTAACTTAGAACAAAAAAGAATGAAAACATCATAAAATAATACAATATTGCACCGTAGCAAACTGTTCCAAAAGCTATCTTGCTATCTCTGAAGACAACACATTTCAATATTCAGCTGCCACAATCAACAAGAGGGATACACTAAACTAAAAAGTTAAATTTGAGAGTAAAGAATATTTTGATGAAATATTCTTGACTTCCTGACTTGAAAATGATGGACAAATTCATTGCTTTGAATATATATGCAAGAATATTGTATATATACACAGTACACTATAACTGTGATAAAACACTAGTAAATTAGCTCACCATGCTATTTGAATATCTTTTAGATCCTTTTATAACCTCTCAAACACAACATGAAACTACGCACATGTAAAGATAACTGCAAAATTGATTTAAATATTACTTTCGTTTAAAAAAAAATCATATAAAGAGGGATCCTCCACTGATTACTATGAACCCCTTCTGTGAAGCTTAATATTTAAAAAATAAGGTCTAAAAATGGAATGGATGGAAAAACCAGAGTACTATATATCAGTATATACCAGCAGACACATATACTGTATATATTCATACAGATTAGCTTTAAAAACACAAGTTCAGATTGAAATGAAATACTAGAACAAAAATGTTTAAATTTCTGTTTCCGTAACTTCTTTAATTTACTCCTAAAATATTCCTTCACATCTAAGCGAAATGCTTCATTAATATAATTTGCATTATTGTTATTACTGTTCTATTTTAATGGGAGTGATGTTGAAAGCATCTTGACTGGCTCTTGCACAAGGGGATTACTCATTGGCTGGAATATTCTTGGGCTTGCCCCTTTTCTTGGTGGGAGGGGTAGTGTCTCTATAAAGGGCCGCAGGTGTTGGGGCCAAGGCATGTGCAGTGCTTTGAGTCTCTGACCGAATGGAGCCCTCTTTGTCCCTCAAGCTGTCCCCTGGGGGTCGCTCTTTTGGCTTACGGCCTCTCTTCTTCCCGGTCGTGCTATTCTTCAGGTCCATCTGTAAACCGTGTTGAGGCTCTTTCCGCTTGCTTTTAGGTGGCATGTAGCTGGTGGCACGAAACCAGTTCTGTTCACAAGAGAAACAGAAATTTAAAGTGAATGCAAAGTTATGTTACTGCCTCAGAGTTAGTACAGGGAAGCTGGATAGGCTGGAACATGATACACATTTTTACCAAAGCAAGCTGAAAAACTGTCATTTTTGCTGTCCTGCTTAAGCTTGAACATGAACAAGACAGAAAAGAGACTAACAATGATTTTGAGAGAAATGGAAAAGCAGGCGGAGTGGTCAGTTTCTATATTATCCAGCTGAGCCAAGAAGTGGCATTCCTCAGTCTGTGCAGCGCATCTCAACACACTTCTCACGAAGCTGGCTCACTTAGGCCCCTCATAAGGCGCAGCGCTTGGATGAAGTGGAGCTGTGGCAAAATGTGAGGGAGTACTTTTCTGCATAGAATAAAATACTGATTAGCCTCAGAAATTCTAATAGACAGTTACATAAGGCTACTGTTTCAAAGTCAAAGACTAGATTTATAGGAACAAAGCGCTAGCAGAATGCAATTTTTTTTTTGTTTTTATTTATGAATAATGCTCAGTCTAAATTAGCAGTTGGAAGCCCACAGAGACAGCTGTTTGCAGCTTGCAGCTCTCTCCACAGGTCATGTATTTTGGCCAACAATTTGGTTGTCGTTGCTATTTTTCTGTAGGAACCCACAGCTTGAGAAGAGGAGGCAAAAAATACAACTGAGGGGCCAAAGTCTGCTCACAACCCCCAGTGGAACTGGGCCCGCCCTTCATGCATACTCTCTTGAAAGGCCCATCATGTGACTACTCTGAAAAAGCCCCAAATTAAGTACATACAAAAATCAGCCATAACATTAATCAATCTGGCTAACATTGTGTTGCTCCCCCTTGTGTCGCAAAAACAGCTCCGTAAAACCGACATCCACTTGAATTCTCAAAACTATGGTTTCCCAGCAGAAAATTTCTCAAAGCATCACACTCCCTTCCACCAGATTGTCTTCTTCCCACAGAACATCCTGTTGCCATCCCTGACCCAGGTAAATGATGCACACATACTGGACCAATGTACATGATGTAAAACAAAATGGAACACACCAGGCCACATGACCTTCATTGATTGCTCCAAGGTCTAGGTCCAATGCTCATATGCCCATTGAAGGCACTTCTGGAAATAGACCAAGGTTACAATGGGCACTCTTGCTATTAATTGTGTATTTCTGTTTTTTTTTATTTATTCATCATGATTGTTGTCATTTGATTCATCTTTCACTTTCCTCATTTATGTTTGAAGTATCCATTTTCATTACACTTCAGCACTAGCCCTCCCTGTTTTGTTTGATAATTGTTTAATTTGATT
Source organism: Gymnothorax javanicus (assembly GCA_029692085.1). Taxonomy (NCBI): domain Eukaryota; kingdom Metazoa; phylum Chordata; class Actinopteri; order Anguilliformes; family Muraenidae; genus Gymnothorax; species Gymnothorax javanicus. The sequence continues at coordinate 63,492,790 of CM056203.1, read as the reverse complement.
CCCTTGTTTGTAGCCACGATCCTGGGCGCACTTCCCAGTTCACACGCACTTCATTTGAGCTCTATCCTTGTTATCTGTTCCCTTTATATGCCCAGTGTTTCCACCCTGTTTTTGCGAGTCTGCTGCCTTTTCCTAGTTTCTTATGAGCCTTTGTATCTTCCAGAGTTTATCTTCCCGGTTCTAATTTGACTTGTCCGCGGTTTACAAATGTAACAATTTCTGTTTGTATTGAGATTTTCTGGTCACAATTCTGGCTGGTTTCCCGACTTATAATTCTGTGTCCTCCCTGTTTTGGCAATTTCATCATTTGGCATTCAACCACTGGCTTGTTATCGACTCGGATTTGGATTTCCCTTCCTGTGCTGCAAGTTACTCAATTGGTAAAGAACCGGACTGTGCGACCCTGAGCAATATCTTCATAAAGTTTATGAAATTGACTTCCTGCCTGCACCTGAGTCCTGAGCCCTACATCTGTCTGTACAGACTCAACAAGATGGCCTCATCGAACAGCGGTCAGTTTCAGACCGTGCTGGATCGACAAAAAGCTCTGCGTGGACAGCCTGAAGCCAGGCTTGACGACATTACCAAGACCCTTGAATCCGCAACAAGCATGAACATACTTTCATGAAAACAGCTACAATACCTCCAGCTCCAACCTGAGCCTGCTCCCACTGCTCCTGTCATCGGGCCACACCTGCCTCTGCCTAGCTCCTATGATGGTCACCCTGGCACCAGCAGATTGTTCCTGTCTGAGTGCTGCTTGGCTTTTGTGATCCAGCCCACTGCTTTCCCAACTGATTATATCCGCATCGCCTACATTATCACCAGTGGTGATAACAGTGGTGTGGGACACAGGTTTGCCCATTCGCAAAACCCTCAGCTCATTCATGGAGGAGATGAGGAGGGTCTTTGACTGAGCCATGCATGGTAACGAGGCAGCATGAGAACTCCTGCAGTTACAAAAAGGCTCCTGCTTTGTCTCCGACTATGCCATTCATTTCCTCACCCCAGCTCCTGCTTCCAGTCGGAACCTTCAAGCACAATATGATGCTTTCCTGAAAGGCCTACTCAACAGAGACCCATCTGAAGACTTTAACAAAGTAATCAGCCTGGCTATATGAGTTGACCATCACTTGGTTTACTGCCAGATAGAGCAGATGTCTTTCACCTCCAAGGCCTGCTCCTCCTGTCACCAACCTTGTCGACTCTGCTGCTGCTGCTAAACCTGCAAATTAACCGCACCTGCCGGTCAATAGCTGAGCGCAACTGCTGTATGTCAACTTATTTGTGTCTTTACTGTGGCAAACCTGGTCACTACATCACCTCTTGCCCAGTAAAAGCCACCTCTCTCCAGTAGATAGGGGATTACTGTTGAGCAGAATCCAATGATGCAACTCCCTGAACTCTTGCTCTTTGCAGCCTATCAAGCTCATCCATTCCAATGGCCATCTCACCATCAGTGCCCTGATAGACTCGGTAGGGATGCACATGGTTAACCGTTTAACCGTTAACCGATAACAAGAACTTTGACCGATTAATACTATCGGTTAATTTTTTTTTTTTTTTGGCTACTTATGTCAATCAACTCATGGGGGCGTGTCACGCATGCAACGCGTGCCTTCATGTGCCTTCACGTGCCCTCAGCCACTGCATACTAAGCAGCGAAAATGAAGCGACTAAAAAGGAGTTCTGTGTGGGACAATTTTGACCGAAAAGATGATGAGGTAATTTGCATAATATGCGGTACAGCACTGAAATACACAAGCAGTACCAGTACAATGCAATACCACTTGCGAAGCAAACATCCAGGATCAGATGATGGAGCTAACTCGGCCCTCCATGATGGCAGGGAGAAGATGCGACGTCTGAGGAGATAACACAGAAGATTTGTACAATGGTGGAAAAAGACATTTTGCCTATCAGCGTGGTCAGTGGCGAGGGATTTCAGGGGCTACTGGGCTATATCGAGCCTAATTACAATTCATTTACAGGGAATAGAATAATCCTAGAATAATCAAGTGGCAATTGAAGACATGGCTTCTCTCCCCCATGCGATCTAACAGCGACAAAATAATGGGCTACATTCAGTACAGAAAAATAATTTAATTATAATTAAGTCTATGCACCGTCACTCGGCGACGGCATTTCAGAACTCTTCAGCGAATGAAGGTAATTTTGGTGACTAGTACGTGGTTTCGTCCGTTTACATTTTTCAATCAGACAGCTGTCTATTTTTTACAGCAAGTTGAGTGACCGTGCTGCAAAAACAGGTGTATGTACTTGTCGGCGAAATTACCTTCATTCGCAAAAGAGTTCTGAAATGCCGTCACCGAGTGACGGTGCATAGACCTAATTATAATCAAATTATTTTTCTGTACTGAATGTAGCCCATTGTTTTGTTGCTTTTAGATCGCATGGGGGAGAGAAGCCGTGTCTTCAATTGCCACTTGATTATTCTTGAATTGGAAAACGTGTTAATAAAGGAAAACCATCTAGAATTAGCCAGGACTAATTATTTTCAATAAAGGGAGGGATATTAGCCCCGGAATTTTCAGGTCTAACGACGCGCCTGGAAAGAACAGTTTAATATTTGAAGTTAAACTAATTGCGATCTGTGAATTTTGATACATTTACAGAGCTGCTGTCTTTTTTTCTCTCCTTGTTATTTCGTTCAGGATGTGAAAAATCCGAATATTCTGTTGTTATGCTGGTATTTTGCACATTTAAAAACAAAGCCTATAAGGAAAAAAACACTTTTTTGTCACACTACTTTTTGAATACGTCTCAGACACTCACTAGAGCATTTAAGTCTTAAAGGTAACTGTCATTAATCGGTTAATGAGTGTCGGTTATCGGTCATGAAAAAAATTCAAAATGTGCATCCCTACTCCGGAGCATCAACTTTGTTGATGTCCAGCTACCCAACTAACTTTAGCTCCCTTATCAGCCATTTAAGAAGCTGATCCAAGCTCACCACATCTCTGGATCTCCATTGACCAGCATTGCCCACATCAGCACTCCTGTAAGCTCCAGATCACCGGCAATCACCATGAGGAACTCTCCCTGCTGCTCCTACACTCTCTTTGCGCTCCTGTGGTCCTCAAACACCCCTGGCTCATTCATTACAACCACCGCACTGACTGGAGCCTACATCAAGTACTGAAATGTAGTTAATTTTGTTCCAACCACTGCTTTCTGGACACCGCCAAACCTGCACCACAATCTCCTGAATCTTCTGAGAGGCCTGCAATCTCTCCGAGGTGCCTCAAGACTATTGTAACTTGAGATAGGCTTACCCCAAAGCTCCACTCAGCGCCGTATGACTGTGCCATTAGTCTCCTTCCTGGCACTGTTCCTCTTCGTGGCCAACTGTTCTCCATATAACATCCTGAGACTAAAGCCATGGAGAAGTACATCAGAGAGTCTCTAGCTGCTGGCATCATCCGTCCTTTGTCATCTCCAGCAGGTGCCGGGTTCTTTTTTCACGGAGAAGAAAGATGGAGATCTTCGCCCCAGCATTGACTTTTTAGGGGCTCAAGTTTTTACCAAGCTGGATCTAAGAGACGCCTACTACTTGGGTTGCATCCAAGAAGGTGATGAGTGGAAGACTGTCTTCAACACCTGCACTGGGCACTATGAGCAGCTGGTCATGCCATTCAGACTCTCCAACCATCCGGGGCTATTTCAGTACCTTGTCAACGATGTGCTGCACGACATGCTGGGGCGGTTCATATACAATTAGCTGGATGACATCCTGATCTTCTTGCATTACCTGTCTGAACACAACCACTGCATCCGAAAAGTCCTGGAACTCCTCCTGGAGAATCGCCTGTTTGTCAGAGCGGAGATGAATTCCACAAGTCATCAGTCACCTTTCTAAGATTCATAGTTTCCAGCCAAGGGATCTCCACGGACCAAGGCAAGGTCAAAGCAGTTATTGAGTCGGCCAAACCAGAGAACCGCAAAGATCTCCAAAGGTCCCTGGTTTCTGCTAACTTTAACACAAGATTCATCCAGAATTATTGTGCTATAGCGGCTCCTCTCACAGCTCTCACCTCTACAAATATCAGGTTCATCTGGACTCCCAGGGCCCAAGCCGCTTTCCAGATCCTCAAAGAGAAATTCACTACTTCATCGGTCCTCATTTGCTCAGATGCATACTGCAAGTTCATTATGGAGGAGGATACAGCTCTGACTCCAGAGTTGGCAAAATACTTTCTCAGGTCTCCACTGTTGATCAGAAGATTCACCTGTGTGCCCACTGCTCTTACTGCCCAGCTCCGACAAAGAGAAACTACTCTGTCAGTGACAGGGAACTCCCAGCTATGTATGAAGCTAGCCTAGGAGGAGTGATACCACTGGCTGGAGGGATCTTAAGCTGTTTCTTTGTGACTACAGCAATCTAGAGTATCTCAAGTAAGCCAGGAGGTTGAACCCACGCCAAGCCAGGAAATCTGCCCTCGTGGCGCCCCCTCCCTTACCCCTCATATATGATTCAGAGACTTTTACAGTCCGGCGCCTCCTATTTATGAGCCGCAGGGGCCGTGGCCTGCAGCACCGGGTTGACTGGGCAGGGTATGGGCTGAAGGAACATTGCTGGGTCTCAGCTCACGATATTCGAGATCTAGAGCTCTTAAGAGACTTTAAAAGGACTAATTCGAGCCAAAGAACTGGGCGGCCACTAGGTGGTGGCCATAGGGCGGTGGGGTACCGTCAGTACTTGAGAGTCTGTATATTTTGTTTTCCTGCTTGTTTCTAAATTTTGTATTTATTCACAGTGATTGCTACTATGTTATTCATTGCCTTTGTCTCCTTGCCATTATTCACTTTCCCCATTTCTGCTCAATGAGTGTTTGTTTTCAGTGCACTTCTTCACTAGCCATCCCTGTTCTGTTTGATAACTGTTTTATTCAATTCCCATGTTTGCAGCCATGGCCCAAGAAACACTTCCCAGCTCACACTCACCTTATTTGAGTTCTTCCCTTGTTGTCTGCTCCCTTTATATAGCCCAGTGTTTCCACTCTGTATTTGTGAGTCTGCTGCCTTTTCCTAGTCGCTCATGAGCTTTTTTGTCTTCCAGTGTTTATCTTCCTGGTTCTGATTTAGTTTGTCCACAGTTTACAAATTTGCCAATTCCTCTATGTATTGAGATGTTATGGTTACAATTCTGGCTTTTTTTTTTTCCCAACACACAACTCTGTCTCCTCCCTGTTTTGGCAATCTCACTGTTTGGCATTCCACCCTTGGCTAGTTTGTCGTCTGTGATTTGGATTACCCTTTCTGTGCTGCGAGTTTCCAGATTGGAAAAAAATTGGACTGTGCAACCGTGAGCATTCTCTCAATAAAGTCTGTGAAACTGAATTTCTGTCTGCACCCGAGTCTCACGTCTAACAACTCTGACTGGTCAGCCACTTAAAAGTGCTATATGCAGCAGGGTGTGACGCACTGCGACACATTCCTCACATAAGTAACTTTAAAATTCCCTGCAACTTCTGCCGCAGTGGCCCTTCTGTCGGTTTGGAACAGACGAGATAGCTTTTCTTGCCCTTGTGCATCATGTAGCCCAAAGCACCTGACACCCTGTCACCGGTTCAGGGTTTGCCCCGCTTTAGACCACTGACAGTAGGTACTCACCACGGCCAGCTGGGAGACCCCCAGAAGCCTTGTCACTCAGGAGACGCTCTGACCCACTTGTCTAGCCATAACAATTTGACCCATGTCAAATTCGCTCAGGCCCCCTTTCTCTCACATCCAATATGTTGACTACAAGAACCAATTGTTTGCTTACTGTCAAAGGTCTGTCTGCAGAACTTGACATGCGTAACCAATAAGAAAGAATCGATGTTATTTGCTTCATCTGAGAGTGGTTTTAATTTTTGGCTCATCAGGCTATACCTGGAGCTGCTCTTGATGAGAACTTATCACCGAGGCGCATCCCTTGCGATGTTCCCCATCCTTACCCATATAAACTGCCTTCACACGGCCTACCTGAGAGTGAGTCTTGCTGATGTGGTACTTCACACCGCTCTCTGAGCTGAACTCCTTCTGGCACAGCAAGCACTTGTACTTCCCCACAGCTCCCCCACCCTGAACCACGCAGAAACAAGCCCATGTCAGATCATCCTGAAGGCACTATCAGCACTCTGTATTGCATTTTAAACAAATAATTGCAACAAATGCTCTCACTTACTCATTAAAATCAAGGGAGGAAGTAGAACTTACCTTGATACAGTTTGCTAAATGGGCTTTAAGTCCTGAAACACTTGAGTAAACAGCTTCACAGCTCTTAAAAACAAGAGAAAGAAATTATTGCACAAGAACAGAATCCTTCATTAGTGATAATAAGTCATAGAATCTCCTCCAATGGCCCTCAGAAACAGGTTAAAATGATGGAAACGCTGACGTCTACAGGATGTCAGTCACAGATTTTGAACACTGTGACACACATCCTTTTGATCCTGATTCTTGACCTGCTTTACAAAAAACTCCAGCTAGAAAACTTGTTGGCAACAGGAGCATCATGCCAAAGTCCTTGATGCATGGTAGGCTTTCAAGTATTAGTGGTGATTTCATTGATCACAGTGCTGATGCGTTTAACTACAGTAAGAATTTGGAATTTGTGCGTGTGTGCTGTAAAGTGTAGCTATCTGTTATTTCACAAATACCGTATATGTTTACGTGTCAAGAGGTTACTATGACCACAAGTGAAGAAAATCATATTTTCTTTACAAAAACAGATTTTATGACATTCCAATGATCCATAACGTGAAAGCAGCCAGAACTCAGCTTCATAACAGCAAGGATTCCAGCATAGCTTATGTAACTGAGGGGAAAGCTGGAACAAATGTTTATCGACGTGTAACTGGGAAAGATTATTTTTCAGGGGCCAGCTGTAGGTAATCAGTACAGTATTCTCTGGAATAACATGGAAGTCTTAGAATGTTTTAATCCCACCTATGGCTAGAAACAGAAAGGATACTGTCTTACACAATTGGGGCAACAGATAAAGCCCTTCTCTTTGACCTCATTCTTCCAGTTTTCCAGCGTTTTGGGGTTAAATGTCGGAAGCCCTGGGCGAGTGTAGTTGAGCTGCAATAAGAAGCAAGACATCAATCATTTTATACAACATGTTACACAGTATTTTCCCAGCTACTCTGTGTCGACGCACCCAAGTTTGCTTGTGTGGGAACTGAGTTAAATATAAAATTGATTCAAATTAGCTATTTATTCCCCTGATTAAAAATACAAAATCTGATGCAAGTGTGAATATCATGCCAAAGGCTTATGAACATTTCCTGGGATTTTATTAGTCTATACACTGAAAACCCAAATAGTGTGGTGCACTCAAATGGTTTGCAAAAACTCCATGATCTTGTGTTCACAGCACATAAAAACCTGGTAATATAACTTTTCATCATATACGTCTTTTTAAGTACAGTTCACACAAGGCAAATAAGTTGGCATACACAATTATTTGAGGTAATTAATTTCCACAAAGCATTTAAGTGCACTACGCTGACAGAGTTTACATGGTAGGGTCAAATTATTTAGATTGAATACATTTGACCTTGTGTTAATGTGTCAATGACTGATTATACATGAGTGAGAACACGGGCATGTGTCAGTGTGTGAGTACATGAGCATGTGTGGGTGTGTTTGTGTCCGTGAGTGTTGGGTTCGCCCTGCGTGTTAGTCTGCTAATGGCTGTATGAGTGCGTGTGTGTTAGCGTGTGTGTGAGCACGCACATGTGTCTATGAATGTTGTGTTTGCCTGCATGTAAGTATATGTGTATATGTGTGAGTGTGCATCATCAACAGAGGCATATCTCACTCTTTTGGTGTCGGGGACCAGGTCATCCTTCATACGCCGCTTATTTCCCCAGTCCTTAGCCAGCTCATCCTCTGCGATCTCCTGCAGGTGGAACACAGCCACCTGGGCCGAGCGCCTCCTCACTCTTCCGCTTGGAGTCCTCTCAAAGTCCTCCATGAAGACCTCCCCTTCCTCCCCCACCACCTCCTGCACTCGCTCCTCCTTCTGCTGTTCCTCAGCCTCCAGTTTCTCTAGTAAAGCTTGGGTTTTCTTCGTCGCCTGATGCGTTCCTTCCTTTTTTGTCTGGACACCAGCAAAACCACAGCAGAACAACCCAACGTTGGATTGAAAGTCACTCAGTTAAGACGGAAACAATCAAGAGAGGAAACTACACAAGAGCTGCCCAATGAGAGGGCACGTTACAAGTCAAGACATTTGAGTGAAGTCACCCAATGAGGTAGATTCTCTTAGCGGTCTGAATCATACTGCATCTCCGTCACATATTTAGAGAAATAAGTGGCCTCTCATTCCTCCCGCAGCAAGGGCAGGGAGACTAAAGGGTAGGCCACCATCAGTAGTTCCCTTACCATATTGAGGCTCAGGGTGTCCGCAGCGTGTTCCGATCTCAAGTGGTAGTCGAGGCCAGCTTTGGACTTGTAGGTTTTACTGCAGTGCTGGCAATTGAAGACGGGTTTGTCGGCCTCTGACAGTTCTTTGCCGCAGCGCTTCTGGTGGTACTGGTAGCCCATGAGGCTGGAGAAGTGTGCAGAGCAGCCCTGTGTGGAATAAGGGCCACAGCTGGGAGCCATTATAATTACCACAAATTCTCCAGATTAACCAACAGTGGTGACAATTCAACCAGTGTTTGCCAACCCAGAATTCCTTCAGTGGCTGTGCTTGTTCAATTGGAACCAGGGGGTTGAGCAGGGAAGATTGGCCAGATCTTTCATTGCTCAGAATGAGGATAGGCAAGTGAGTATCTGCTTTATAGGGCTATTCCTTCTTGTATTTAGTGAAAACAAGCCCGATGTCCACCCCCTACCCTGTGCATTGCTGTGTGAGTAATTGGAAACAGCAGTGGGGCGAAGGAGAGAGAGAGAGAGAGAGAGAGAGAGAGAGAGAGGGTGGGCGGGAGAAAGGGGGCTGTACCTCTTTGGGACACTTTAGCCTGCCCATCTGTTTGAGCACTTTCCGCAGTCTCTCGCGCTCCTCCTGCCCGTCCCCTGCTTGTCCTTCACTCCCTGAGGGCTGCAGTGACGGGAACAAACACAGCATCACAACAGCATTTCGACAATGCGCTTCCCGCAAAGCGCCTTCTGAAAATGTGGTTCTCATTCCAAGCGCTGACCGCGTGCCAAAACATGTGGACATTTCTGTGGAAGGCCCGTGGCTGGAACCATGTTTATGTCAACTGTTTCAAGTCAAGCTCTTAGTGGCTGACAGAAATCAAAGAAATATTCACACTGGCTTGCGAAAGCTAGAATCTGAAGACTCAAAACGGGTGTTTAAAGATGTAGTTACAACACATTGCAAGAAACCACCGAGCAAATCATTGGGAAAATGAGCAGTGAGGCTACTGTTACCCACAAAACACCATACAGCTTTGTTTTACCACAGGGAAACCTGCAAATCTTGGGTAGGTAGAAAAGCTCATTCCAGCAGGGAGAGAAAAGGTGATAGAAGGTGATACTGAGCAGCCCTTCCCACAGTGCTTCAGGGACCGGCCGTATTCCATTTAAACCTGACTAGACTACAAGCATGCCGGAGGAAACCGCTGAAAAAGCCCAGGGCTCTAAGATTCTGGCAAGCAAACCACCTTAAACTGCAGAAAGAGTAACCCACTCCACCAGCTGTCAGTGCCGCGGATGCTCTCCGGAGTAAAACAGCTGCAGGGCTTTTTAGCTCTATGTAGGGAACACAAGGCCCTGGGTGGCCAAACTAGAAGGGAGTAAAGGCCTGGTCTCCTGATAGCTTTCCAGAGTTGTTAATCTTGTAATATGCCTCCAGCCCTCTGTCTAGGCTAGCACCCAGCTTCCATTTGACTGCCGGACCACTCCACAGCTGTTGCTCGGAGGCTCGCAGACACAAAGGATGCGGTGTTTGTTCATTTATCTTTCATGATGATTCTGAGATGCTGGGTCGTGCATAATTTAACATGGGATGAATTTATCTGCGCACTTTTCCAGGGTAATATCAGAGCACCGCGTGCAGCTGGCTTCCAGCACGTTTATGGATTATTCTTAAGTCAGTATCGCCATATTGCCCGAGAGGTCCGGAGAAACAACTGTTCCGTCATGACTAATACCTCATGCCAGCGGGGAAGCCTTAAGTCCTTCAGTTACCACTGTAGTGCACTCTCTCATGCACTGCTCTAAATGGTCTAAAATGAGAGCCCTGAAAGCTCACGTAACAAATCTCTCGTAGCGTCCATAAAAGCAGGGCCTTACTTAGAGAACAAGCCCCATCAGGAGAGGGCATGTCCCCCTCAGCTGCAAATGGCACCTCGACAGCATATGTTTGATGTGTTAGCCATGCTCCAGGAAAAAATACTGAACAGTTCTTGAGTTATGCTCCGAAAAAAAAAAAAAAAAAAAAAAGTTTTCAGATGGACAGACAGGCAGACAGAGTGATGGCTATATCCTCACGCATCATACCGAGGGGGGATAAAAAAACAACAAAAACTGGCTTGATTCTTTGGTCAGTGCTAAAACATACAACAGGCAATAAGGTGACTGGACTCTGATCTCAAATGTGCAAGTGTGATTGAAGAGGGTGTGACATAGCTGCACTCCCACTACTGGGTTTACTGAACCCTCTCGCAGGGAGCCTGGTGCTATTCAAAAATAGAAATGAACGCGGCGGTCAGCCCTCTGTTCCCATGCAGGCAGTCTGTTTGCACAATGTGATGATACCTTGTTATTGTGCTCTGCCATCGTGTGGTAGTTCAGTCCCGCCTTAGACCTGAATTGCTTCTGGCACTGTTGGCATTTCAGGGCATCCTGGAGCTGCAAGACATAGAGAAAGGTCAAAGGTCATGCCTTACCTGTAAATCTCCTGTGCATGATTGGTTTCTGGGATTTGCTGCACAGGACAATTTACACTTACACGTCTGCTGAAAATTTCTTTGACGTGACCTTCGCTAACCTCTGATTCAATTACTCTCTCGCAGCAAGTCTGTCATTCCACAGAGTCATGGAGTTCGCCAGACTTGGTTCTATAAAATGGAGCAATTAAAGCTGTGCGCCATTGACTCTTCATCTAGCTGAGCTGTACTGCGCTCTGCATTATATCATTTCTATCACCACCCAATCAATACAGCAGGCATAATGGGTCCCCAGGCCATGCAAAAGGGGCCTCGAGAGAGAAAGGCTAATTGCCTGAGTCATTTTGTGCCCCAGAGAGCTCTACGGTTTGAACAGTAAACAGCCTGGGGAGAGAAGGAGCTCACACTCCCCTCTACAAATATATATGAGCAAGCAAAATTCACAAATGAGAGGGGAAAAGGAAAGAAGAGGGGGGGAACCATGTTTAAATCTAATTCAAAATGAAGAGACTTTTAATTAAGCATCCATATGCTTGCGAGCGAGCTGGCACACCTTCTGGCAGATCTCCATGTGTTTCTTCAGCCCCAGCACGGTCTTCCTGGTGACAAGGGAGCAATTGGGGCAAACCACCTCGCCCCTCTCGGTGATGGCGTGCTGCCACAATGTCTCAGGGCTCCCTGGGGGGGGGGGTGGGGGGAGTGAGATAGCATAGGGAGGGGCTTAATATTAACCCCACAAGATGATTCACGTAACCCGAGTTCAGCTAGGGGCATGAAACACCAGCCCGTAAACCAGCCTAGGACCTCCTCCCAAGTGCTACGTTTACAATCAGTGCCACAATATGAAAAAATATGCATTTACACTTGACATTTTACTATTTGAACATTTTCGTTAAATAAGAAATATATACAGCCAATATGACATTCAAAATTTGTTGATGAGAAGAAAAAAAAACTTCAAGTAACCCACTGTGAGATTAAGCCATTTGAAGAGTAAAACACTTATCGCTCCTCATTTTTCTGCATGTGCAACCTCTGACAATACGCACACATATCAATCGCTACGCCTATTCCTATTTTCCTCCAGGGGCAAGGACTAACCAGTATTTTTCCTGGAGCACTACACAAAACTAGGCGTGTAGATGAAAATTGAGGGCATATTTATACTGCAGGGGATGTTTTCCATGTAAATTAGATGTGGGAGTGTTACTGTAGCCCCTGGACAAAGTCGGACGGCTGCTGTGGATCCATGCTTGTCGTCTCCGCCGCCGCGTCCGTAGACACTTCCTTGTGGACACTTTACAGGCTGTAATTTTTGACCGATTACTTTCATATTTGGCATAGACGTGTTATACTTCACTTATGAAACCTACCAATTTTGGTTGCCGTGGCAACAGTATTGGCCAAATAATGCGCAAATTTGTGGTAAAACATTCAGATTCCTTGTGGAGGCATTACAGGCTGCAATTTTTGACCGATTACTTTCATATTTGGTATGGACGCGTGCTATACTTCACTTATCACACTTATCGATTTCGGTTGCCATGGCAACAGCATTGGCCAAATAATGTGAAAAGAAGGGAAGAAGCGGGCTTTCAGGGGCTACACCCATGCGGTTGCGGCTGACCGGATTGTCTAGTTTAAATGAGGTCACACAAAGTGATTAGTGGAATCTTTCTGATACTAAAAGCACACTGTATGTGGCCTGCCAGAACCGCATCTAAACAGAAGCACAACCTTTTCATAATTTCATGAGGTGCAAACAAAAAAAATTATCTGTATTTATTAGAAATAATATAAATAATGCATCATGATCGTATCGTGTTTAATTCGTTCAGTATTCTAGACTTGAAGACTGCTGGAGACATGATTAACTGAAAGTTGTGGACATTAGTCATCCAAGCGATCCACAAGCCCTCCCCTTTCCATTCAAAATAACAATTGCCCTGGTCTTATATAGCTATCTTTAATGAATTCCATTAAAACACAATGATAATTTTTTAAATAAATTCCAAAAATGCTTTTTGGAAGCAAATTACAATGGACATATTTTTGGGGAGACCCGGTATGAAAGTTATAAAGGACGAAAGTAACACCACAATATTCTCTGTGCTGATACAAGTCTGATATGTCAAACTGTGTCAGCACATCCTACACGCAACAGCTACCAGAACCGCAAAAAAAAAATCATACTTTCATGCAGTTTCACCTGAAGTGCTGTTCTGAATCATGGTAAGAAAATTCATTTAAGCGGTTTTTTTTTGAATGACAACTTATGTTTAGTGTTTCATGTGTCAAAGTCATGATCATTTGACAGAAAGTTTTGTATTTTAACACCTCCTGAATTTTGCCATCTGAGATTTTTCAGTGCAGAGGCAAGTCAGGTTTGACTGTCATAGGTCGCTGTCAGGACAATAGTAACGGAGGATTCTTTTGTCCCGCTACCGCACCAACATGTGTATCCGTCACAGCTATAAAGATGAATAATAATTTTGAAAAAGTATGTTAGTAATACAGCAAATTAAATGTGTTATTTTTACACCGTAAATATCTCATTGACACCAAGGTGATTGTCATGACTTGGCGGTTATGTGACTGTGTGGCACTGGACATAACTGAATCGGTGAATTCAATAAGGACCCAACTCCATGTTGAAAATGTGTGGAGTTGGGCCCTTACTGAATTCACCAATTCATTTATTGCAATACGCAGGCAGATAAACTGCTACTAATATACAGAGTAGCATGAGACATCCAGTATATACTACCATATCATGTTGTAAACAACTATACAATTTCAAACACAGCCACTGTTACCTTGGTGAACACCCAGCATGCATTTGACAGTTTTTAAATAACAAAACTGCAAGAAAGAAGTTTATTTAATATAATAGTTAAAGGTGCACTATGCAAGTTTGTTTACTTTCTGCGCGATATATTTTTTTGTCTCAATTCGCCGACATCCCTCCACAATCTGCTAGCTGCCTGCCCCTAAATTCACAGTAAAAAAAAAAAACCGGGCTCTGGAGACCGCACAGGCGTCACAAACTGCAAATAAACACAAGGGGCACACAAACCGTCCCGGCCAATCACCGACAAGAGTTGACAGTTATGGAAGCATGGGAAGGAGGGAATTATGGGAGGGAGGGGCGGGCTACCTCTGTTTTGAGTTCGAATGTCAACAGAAGTGAAAGTAAACAAACTTGCATAGTGCACCTTTAATGCAGCATTTGTATTGGTCTGAGCCTGTCTCTTTTGACGGACCACCGCTCTTCATATCACAGCTACTAGCGGCTATGGCGTAGCTTGCACATATGTTTAAATATACTCAGAGTAACCATTCCCATTGACGGATTATGAATGAGGTTGAGATAGACTTTGCGTATATCGTAAACAAAAGGAAGAATCGGGCCCATTAAAACCAACTTTTTTGATTTTTCACATTAATATTTAACGCATGGGAGAAACCCAACAGGAGAGGATAAGCAGTAGAGCCACAGAAATCCGACCGCATCATGAATGAAGGTCATTCAGAATTATGGGATTTTGGAATACACAAATTGTATAAAATATTTATTGCTGTTTATCAGTGGTTATTTTGCATTAATATTGTACTTCTTTCCCTCCAAACCCAATTGGGTTGACTGGACTTTTCAGTTTTCTGAGGTCTGCATCTCAGCGGTTTCTCTGTAGTACAGGAATATGGTGGATTAGATGTCCATGGAAGATTTAATTCACGACAGAAAGATTTGGGAGCGTAGCAGCTGTGCCTACCAGAGCATGGGGCGGTCAAGTCTTTCTTCACCGCTGGATTCTGGAGCTTTCTCACGGGCTCCTCACTATAAACGCCTCCATCTCCTTTCTTCGCCCTTCCGGACTTCAGCTTCTCTTCTGCTTTGTTCATTCCTACATGAAAACACACGCGCTTGTGTGCAAGACAGGCAATCCATCACATACATTTAGTTTCCATTCATTTCTCCAATCCTTTATTGCAGTTTTCATAAAATTGTAAACAGAGGAGCAAAGCTTGCTTTAACGAGCAAATACATTTAAAACAACATGAACAACGAAAAATAAGAATGTCTTTAAATAAGAAGGGCATGGATCCCCCATAAATTACTCTAAGTAGCGCAGACAGTAAATAATTATGCCATGTACTTTCGGTCTTTAGTCAGATAATCATCAAATCAATAAAACTGAGAAAGCTTCAGAGGACATATTTATGCCTGTGTGTATGCATATGTGTGATGTTTTGCAAACACATGCAAATGTTCAGTCAATTTTTTTTATTGTTTGTAAACGTTTGCACACTTGCCAGGGCACTGCACTGTGTAAAGTGAGCATTTTTGCATGTGTTGTTCCACTGTGACTGCGCTTTGAGAAAGCTTGGCAGTGTTGGGGGAGGTATCCACGAGTTCTGACACAAACTGTGAGTCAAGGAGCGTCTCGACGGCAGCGGGACATTAAACAGGCCTGTAACAGGCACGTTGAGTGAAAAAGACCAATTATGTGCAATCCCGCCACGAGGAGAGCGGGGGATAGAGACACTCGCGTGTGGGCTGAAAGGGCTTTTCAGTTGGGCTAAGTCGGTCTTGGCAGCATCTGTGCTCGACAATGCACCAGTGCTATCCCATGGTAAGACACTAGAAGAGGCTTAGAGAGTTGCTGCCTGTAACCAGCCTACACTAAATTACCTTGTAAACCTTTTTTCCATCAAAAGGAATACAGACTCTAAGTTCGTATGAAATCGTGCTCAGAGAGTTTGATGATTCACTTAAAATGGTGATTAGCGAAGCTGCAGATTTAATCTCTCCATCTGGAATGTAGATGTGTGCACAGAATGCTGAAACAAAGGCCTGCCTTTGTTTTGGTGGTTGTTTGCTAAATATGATAACCATCCTTAGTCACGGGGCAGTGATCTATATGCATTAATGTCTGATATTTGGTGTCCAGCACACAACTCACAAACATTCGGTGCCATAAGAAACACTCCCACGCGTAGTTCTTGCAAATTTGGTTTAAAACACAACCCTGAAATGTGACATCTAGTTCTGTTTACAGTCACAAACAACACATTGATTGGTAAAAGTCGTCTAACACCAAACATGACAACGTGATGCTACGGCGAGCTGATAAATGGCAACATTTTTCAAGCATTTTCTGCCCCTGAGAATTCCATTCATTAAGTACGCACAGTTTTTAGGGTTTTTGAACATAGTTTTTGTCATATACTTCCTCATATATATTTTTACATGTGTGCAAAACAGCTTGCCTTCATCAGCATTCGCTTTTGCCTCAGTCGATAATAAAAAAAAAAAAATCTGGCATGTCTGACAAATCATTTCACATATGTGTGCGGACTCAAGAGCAAACCGGCTACCTTTCAATCCAAATGTCCCAGAAATGGAAGGCTGCTCCCCGGTGAACTTCTTTGGCGTTTTCTGTTTCCTCCCTGGCTCAAGTGAAGAAGAGAAACAAGAAAAGGTCAAACACTGTCAGAGAAGCACAAACCTGTCTCCTGTCCTCCAGTCAGCTTCTCATCAAGTATCAAGTTTCTAATATACACAGAGGACAGAAAACACAATTCAACAGTTTGGCCTCTGGTGATATGGCATGTGCAATCCAATGTTAAAGCCACAAAAGGAACAGATCTCATTTCTTTACTCTGCAGAAGATTGTTCCATTAGGCGTTATGAGTACAGATTTTTAATCACACCATTCATACACTACCGTCATGGCATGCTATTTGCTACCACAGCTGTGGAGGAACATGATGCAACTTTTGTATTCGCCTCTTACTTAAAATTTGGATAACACTAACTTTTTTTTTGGTATTTGGTTTTTTGATAAGTCTAACAAAGCATTCTGACATTAAAGGAGGATTATCATCAGGATATTTCTGCCTGCCTGTTATTTCAATTTGTTCATCTCATGCTAATTAAACTGCATTCATACAGCTCAGTTGGCTAATTGACGAAAAAATCGAATTTAATTGAGCCCATTGGGCAGCGCTATCATTTTCCATAGCACCTGTCTCGTCAAATTCTCGGGCGCAAGATCGTGACGTCAGCGCGGCGGTCTGGAAATGTTCATTTACTTCAAGCCTGATGAAAGCCTGATAGGTACATTTATTCCGTGAAATTTTTGGTCCCAATGCCTTCGTGATTGGAAACACGCCAAACTGTTGCAATCAACCGAAATTATGTCCAATTATCAGCATTTGTTTACATAATTTCAGTGGGTATTATTTTTAATGCGGAGTAAAGCTGCTTTCACACCGGATGCGAAAAGAATTTTTTGCACGACAGATTACATTCAAAGTCAATGCAAAGTCTTTGCATTGACTTTAAATGTAATCTATCGTGCGAAAAATTTGTTTTGCGTCCAGTGTGAAAGCGACTTTAGTCTCTCTTTAAGACTGTAAAGTGTTTATATTACGTGACGTCCTTGTCTACTGTACATTTAATGTGAGTGATACGATAAAGCGTGTGACATCATGTGCCACACGCCTCTGTACGTGCCTGTATATAAACAGCCTGCGAGCTGCCAAGTTCTGTGTGTTGACTGTCACTGATGTTAAACGAGTAGGCGGAGAGAATCGTTGCACCTGTAAATAAGTGAAAAAGCTGTACGAATTATCAGTTGCTGCTCTGCAGAATAAATACGCCAGTTCGGGTAAAGATTATATTAAGTGTGTGCAAGCTTGCTTCGTGCCCATTCACGCAAGGAACTGCTGCTGTGGAATATTCTTCTGACCGAGAACACCCCTCTATAAAGACACAATTGAAAATTGATGGGGAGAGGAATATATCCTTCAACTTCCTCAACGTTTTGTGACTCCATTTCCATCATATCCATCATTGTCCATGGCCGGTGTTCTGTCAAATTTTGCTCCCTTGTCAAAAAATGCTACCGTAATGCAAATCGATCGTAAAGTCTTTGTTTTCGCCTTGATATTGCAATATGAATCAGTTTACAGTAGTAACTTTGTTATTTGTTAGCTTATTATAACATAAGCAGATTTTATAATGAGTTGGATAAGTTTGTTCAAAGATATATGCCCATATACGCCATTATCATCTAATTTCTGCATTTTCAGGAAAACCTAGCGCGTACATGCAAATATATGTTCGCTTACAGGTCGAAATGTGCACTGAAAATAAATCTATATTTATGATTTTTGAAGATACTTAAGGTATGAGCGAGGAAACTGCCCGAGACTTTAGGTTTACGGAAGCGCAGAACCGCGAGGTAGCATATTTTGATAGGTAGCAAAATTTGTCAGAACACCGGCACAATGCATGTCACTGATCAGCCGGGATGCTTTGCTCACACTCTCAGCTGCCGCACTCACGTCACGATCCCACGCTTTCGCGGGCTGAAACACAGTCTCGCGTGGCTTAAATTCAAAACAATGGCGGCCTCCGTTTTGAGCTTTTATCATGGAAATTACAGGCAATTATCGCCAATTAAGTGGAAAGGACTAATTATCTTGCAGAAATACTTGAGGGGGGTGCTGTTGGACATCACTGCAGTTAAGTCGAAAAAGGTAAGAGTGAAAATCCTCCTTTAACGCACTTCAAAACTTAATTGAGCCCTTTTTTTGAACTCAGAAATACCGCTTTCTTGAAATCTGCCGCAAAGATGCTAGGCCAAAAAAGTCACGTGATTTACCCTAGTGAGGTCAGGTGATTTGGCTCGCAACAAAACATGGCAGACAGCAAGAGTTGTAGGAATACGCTTTATACCCAAGGCATAAAATCTGAATTTCAGGTGGCAGAAAGTAACAAAAAATTTTTTTTTCGTCATTTCTAAAAAAGTTTTTGTTTATTGCCTATTTAAAACAACTAAAAAACAGGGGAAAAAAACATTTGTGTCTTATTTACTTTTGACAGTAACATTTGATCATGTAGGACAATCACAGCTCTCAGCTATGATTCAACGGCGTTTCCACGTAATGCACTGTAAAACTAGTAGGTATGATGCAATCATACTCCAAAACACACACACACACACACACACACAGACACACAGATGCCTCATACCACCACAGTTTCTTCACTCTCACCAGATACTTCACATGCACTTAGTTTCACTTGTCAGATTTGCAGCTTGTCCAGGACAGATATTACTTTCAATATTCAGGCGACACATCGTATTATTTGTATAAATACTAACTGAGACAGTGCTTGTGTATTGAAATGGCTTCACCCATCAAGACTAACTTAAGTAAAGGTTCACTAATTGAGCTGTTAGTTTTGGTACCTAGACAAAATTTTTAAATCACGAAGATGGCGCAGAATCATTATTATATTCAGATGATGTAGTATTTAACTGAAGCCAAGCAAGCAGTAGATCGCATTCCCTGGGATTTAGAGTGCTGCAGCCCACTATTACAGCACACCCCAGCCAATGGAGCTATACACTAGCCTGTTTTTTCATAAATATCTACACAACAGGATTTTAATTAAATGGACTCATTTACTGGTTTTCCTCCCTAAGACATATCCTAAGTCCATTCAATACTGGAAGCCCTCTCTCTCCACCCCTCTGAATTCTAATTTGAAGCCCAGTCTGAGAGTTCATTAAGGAATGCATTGAAGGACCATAAGGAGACAGCAGTATCTGTTGAGACTGAAGAGTCTGTGGTGTGCCTCCTGCAGGGGGAGCTGTATTAATCTTACTGTGCCTTGTTCTCTCGGGGTCTTCTTCTGGGAAGGAGGGGGGAAGGCTACTGCCCTCGCTCTCGCTGCCCCCCGGCGTCCGGGGTGAGGCCTCGGATGAGGTGCTCTGCTGCGCCGCGTGCTGCTTCCTGTCGAACCTCTGTGGGGCGCACTCCCCGTTTTGCGAAGTCGGGGCCACTTCCTGCGTCCTCTTCACTTTGCACAGCAGCGGCGCCTGGGCCTGGCTCTCGGCAGGCCTAGTAACAAGGGAACGGAGTGGGACGATGATGGCCTCAGCTAGCGGAGAGAAAATGGCCACAAGCATGGCCCAGCTCTTTATGCAGAGGGGCTGTCCACACTACATATGTAAAACTCGGAGAAATGATTTGAGACCAGCCAAAAGTTTCACTTTAACCCAGGGTGAACTGGTCCAGCTGGCTTTAGGTGCATTTTAGCCAGTTTTAGCCAGTCAACTAGCAGTGCAGCACCTGATCAGCTAATAGTCAGCTCATCCGCCCTGGTTCCCACCAGTTTAACCTGCTGTTTTGGCTGGCTCTTATCAGCATTGTCCAGGTACAGACCACCTAGGAGGGTGGAAAACATTGCCCAAAATAACCTACAATCCCCACTAAAATTTTTTTGCAGGGAGTCTGGACTATCTCCCTCAGAAGCTGACACGTGCTGAATTCAGCAGACAGAATAAGCACCAATGAAACGAGAGGAGCGGCACCTTTTCTTGGCGCTCCCCTTGAGGGCTGCCTTCTGCAGCTTGGGCTCAGCCCTGGGCTCCTGCGAGATCCTGTCCGGGTGATTCCACAGCTTGTGCTTCTGCAGACGCACTTTGGAAGCAAAGACGGCTTCACAGTACTGGCACCTGTGGCTCAGCTTCTCCGCAATGGTCGCCTGAAGAAAGGTGCAAGACCAAGGCACAAACAGGACTGATCTGCAGTGCACTTAAATCTGAGAAAGGATAACATTCAAGCAAGTTTTTGACATTCTCGCAAGTCAGTTACCCCTATTTTTAGCGACTGCTGAACTCAAGATGTTTGCGTATTGCACAGAATAAAGGGATAAAATTGCTTAAATGTATAACCGAAAGTTAAGGGCAAAGAGCACTGCGGTTAGACTGAATCTGTGCCAAGTACAGACAGCAGAAAGCTGATACAAAATCAACTAAGAGTCGAAGCCAAATGCATTATGAACCCTCCTCTTCTATGTAAGTATCAGGTAACGGTCTCTGACGGCGCACTAACTCTGCCCTAAAAAAGTAGAGAGTATTCTGCTGGAGAGTGAGAGAGCCGGACAGGGCCAAGGCTCACCCCCTGGCAACGCTGGTAGTGGTACTTGAGCCCGTAGATGCTGGGAAACTCCAACCAACAGCCAGAACATGGACACTTCACCCTGGAGCGACTCTTGAACTCCTCTTTCCACTGAATCATCATGGCAGCCTGACAGCAGAAATAGCAAGAACACTTGAGTGAGTAGGAGTTAGTCTACCACAACCTAACAGCAGAGATTCCCTCATATCTGATTCTAGTTTCAAATGTCTTTGGTCAGAGTTGCATAGAAAGCTGCCTCAGTATGGGCGTCTCTTCGCCATGCCAGGTAAGTCTTGGGTTTCAACTGCGGGGAGATATTTTTGCTCATTATCTAATGACTACATACTTCTGTTATACTTCACTTGGGTTTATACTTCACCTGTTGACTGTTAGATCATACATAAACACCCCAATGTTGCTTGCCTAGACCACCACCACCCTTAACCTCTGCCCAGACTCATGAAGTTTTCATAAACAATCACAGGACATCAGGAGCCGTGCTGAAAATTCAACTTTTTCTGACATGTTTTGCTTTAAATTGGTTGAGCAACAGTTTGCCATCTGAGCATTCTTACGTAAGCGAATCTTCCCAGCTGACCATCAGCTTACCCTGCCACTTTCATCACCTTTGACCAGCTACGACTAGCAAAAGACCAGATATGACCAAATGGAAGTACTAAAAAAGCTTCAACCACCTAAGAATCCCAGCTGGTGTTAAGGAACATCTACATCAAGAACAAGGCAATCAGAGATGGCAGACTTCACCCCATTCACGCAAATATTGGCAAGTGCGGAAACACAAACACCACGCAGAGCCACAAGATGGCAGACTTCACCCATTCACGCAAATATTGGCAAGTGCGGAAACACAAACAAACAGACAGACAAACAAACAAACAAACACACGGAGCCCCTAAAAACAGTACTTCATGCCCACTCCGTGGGGTGAAGTAACTATAAATGTACGTAGATGATAACAATATGAGCACTCTGGCAAAAATGTCCCAAAACTAGCAACTTACGAAATTTAACGGATTCATTTTCAAAGGCTGTCAGTGTACAGTAATAGTTTTCATAAGTATTGCATCTTCCACTTGTGCTTTAATGATTTTTATTTACAGTCATTGCTAAAGTTATCAAACTAGATGTGGACAACCTTTTAACTGGATTTTTCAGCAGGGGAGAGAAAATGGTAGCCTGACTCCGCCAGCCTTCGTACTTCCGCTTAATTTCATTTCGCTTCAGTACTTAGTCTGATCACTTGGAGCTCTGCCTCATTTACCTCGGCAGAAAGTCCGCCGGACCAACCAACGAACAGAAGGCGTGGCCGAGAGCCATGATGTAGCAGCTGCGCCGAGTTTGAAATTGTAGTCTCCGAAATCAACAATGGCCACGGAAATAGATACGCGGGAGGCCATTCGCTCTGTCGTGGAGAAAATCCCGGGTATCAGTGACTTATAGCCACAACAAGATGAATGTTTGGTTAGTTTTTTGAATAGAAATGATGTTGTAGCGCTACTCCCTACAGATTTTCATATCTACTTAATAGCCATCATGAAATAGGAACCCTGTTCATCTCTGTGAGAGACAGCCAAACCACCTCAGCTAGCTTGTAGCTTCTAGTGTTTCATTGCCCGCGAATTTCACGCTATTTAAGTTAGCAGCGAACTTTTTAAAAGCCGTGTTTTTGTTCGTGTCACAAGACCTATTCGCTGTCTCAGTGTTATGTTGTCATTATCCATGAATGAAATGGCTGTCTGAGACAGCCAAACGCTTAGAGCCAAACTGTGTTGCTATAAAGTTAGATAGCGAGCTCGGTATGATGTTAGCGCAAGTATGGTTAACGGTTCAGTTTTCGTGTCAACGCAGATTTCGTCCTGATGCAAATGCGTTATTCTCGTTGATTCTGCCGTTGGTTTCGGGTCTCTACCATTTTTTTAACAGCAGCAGTATCTGCAGGAAAAACAATAGCTCTACAGTTTGTTTCTTGTAAGGAGAACAGAAAGAGAACCTTTGGTTCTTTTAAGTGAATGAGTGAAGGCTAAAATTTGGTAGATGGGCATATGTATGGGTACAGTATTAACTTTAATGTACTGATCAGTTTGTTTTCGCTGCATTCCTGGTATGAAGGACTGTGTTTACAGCAGATGTACTAGGCGGCTGAGCCGGCGCATAACATACGTCATCGCCAAATGTTAGAGATTAGTTTGCGGGTACACCAATGATTTTAAACTTCAGACAAGCGCCCACCCACCAGGAAGTAAACACTTGTCAATGACGACTGGCCAGACTCTGTGTACGAAGCAAAGCGAAGTAGCAGAGTCTGGTTTTACCAGGCTAAGAAAATGGCTCTTGTCAGAGTCATACTTGGGGTGGCCATTGGAGAGCACTTACAGGGATGCTTCGAAGTTCCTGCACATCTACTCGAGGCCTTCCTTTCTTCTTTCCCTCTGCCTTCTCATTACAGAGAGTACCTAAGGGGGAAAAAGCACAGTCATTTGCTATAGCACGCAGTCCCAGCACTTTCAGGCATCGAGGAGCTTCACTTCTCATGCAAATCCACACCTGCTCTGCACCCTGACACAATCAGATACAAAAACTTGCAAGAGAATCAGAGTTACGGAATAAGACTAATAAATTGCACATAAAAGCACTGGCCCCCTCATCAGGTGTATGTGTCGAGGGGTTACCAATGCATACCAGAACAACGGGTCTAGTCTGAAACAAGAGGGGATTCAAGCGGCAGTACAGAGCTATTACAGTGCAAACCGTGTAAAATCAAAAGCGTGGTGAATAAGGGTGCTCGCTAAGTGAGCGGATCATCAATAAACGGCGGGCTGTGACACAGCACAGACTGAGCGCGCTCCCGGGCTATGGTGTCAGCTCGGAAGTCTCTCTTCTGGTAATGAGGGCAGGCTTGCTCATTAATACAGTCCTCTCTGCCACAATTAGTCCTCCGATATATCAGCAGCCCAGCCCTGCAGTCGGGCTCCTCTCGGCACAGGGAGGGGGGTGGGGGGGTGGGGGTCTTCCAGCTGAGGATGCTTTAATTACATGTCACAGAGGCTTGGTGGTCGGTCTTTCTACGCCCGAGCAGTAATAAATTTGCTCCAATGCGCTGAATTTACTCTGCTTTGACCTGTAGCCTATGATGCTTCAGGAAGTGGACAGTTGGAAGGGGTGGGGGGGGGAGGGTGGATTGCGATGTTCTTTTTCGCGCTCCACCCCCGCTTGGCAGAATGGTAATTCCCAGTGATTGTATTTTCCCAAGCTCCCCCGTGGGTCTCGGTTTAAATAAACAACTCCCAAGCCTCCGGACTGTGAAAAATGAGAAACCTGCTCAAAGCAGTGGCCGTAGTCTGGGGAGAATTCCTTCTCCTCGCCGCACACTTCATAAAGCGCCGCAAAATGAAAGCGTTCAGGAGTCGTTTGTAATTAGAGGGGGGCTGTAAATCTGGCGGAGTCTGAAGTCTTTTGTCTGAAAAGATCATGCACAGGGTATCGCGGCGCTCTGTGCCTCCTGCGTGCCGGAATGAACAGCGTAACAATGCCATTATTGAGTTACTGCTAGCAGAATGATTTAACCATCCAAAAATTTGACAGTGCCTATAACTGTAACAAACAAATCCTGCAGTTTCATTTCAACAGATTACTGGAATAACAAGTTGAAATAGAATTTCCCCTGTCAGCTCCAAAGACCTTAGAAATATAGTGGAAATTAATCTCTGGCGAGATAAATTTATTCTCTGTTAAAGCTTCTCGATATTGCCGGCACATTCAAAATGGCGAAGAGGGTGAGGAAAAAATATCTCTGCCTTCAATTTGATTAGAGGGAAAATTTTGCCGACCCCTGCAGGTTGCCTTTAATCTGATATTAGACGGCGACATGGTGCTACCGTCTGCCATCACCTTCAGCGAAACCTTGCCGGGATGTCTGTTTCTGTGTACTCCAAATATGTTTCCTCCTCCATTACCCTCTCAGACACACAAATGCTTCAGCAAGCCAGCTTCTGGAGAGTGGATCTGTCAGATGTATCCACACATCCACTCAGGAGGTAATTGAGAGTGAATTTTAAAATTCTGTCTCCAAAAATAAACGTTGGCTTTTCAAAAAAAAAAAAAAAAAAAGAAAGAGAAGCATAATTAATTAATTCGGCGACTGGGTAAGCTATATTCGCGTTGCTATGGGAATAAGATCTCGTCGAACTACCATTCACACCCCCTTTACCCATGCAATCAAACATACTCTCCCCCCAATATTTGTCTGTCTTGCGCACTCAATCACAGACGAGCATATGTGAATGCACACACACACACACACACACACACACACACACACATGCAGGAACACAAATGCAGACACACACGTATCCACGCACATGAGGGCACACCCAAACACTCACACATGAACTTATAAAAACCCGCAGATACGCATACACACACTCTGTCTGACAAATATATGCAGACACACAGGTTCTGATAGAAATGCACATATACACACAGGCTCTAATATGAATACACATACACGCACAAACACTCCAATACATACGCACACATAACACACGCTCATATACAAACAAGCACAAACACACACAGATACAATATAGACAGACAGACAGACACACACACACACACACACACACACACACTCCGATACAAATACGCAATGAAACAAACATGCACACATACACTCATGCTTTAAGACACACACACACACACGCAGCACAGACAAATGCTCGAAAAAACAAGCAATCACACACAAACACACACACAGGCTCTGATACAAACACTCACACGCTCTGAAACAATCATGAACATGTACACACACACACATCCTGATACAAACACACACACACAAACACACATGCTCTGAAACAAACATGCACACACATGCAAAACGTACACACAAACATGCACTAATACAGACAAGCACACACACACGCGCGCACCCTGATATGAATAGGCCCATACACAAACACACTTTGACACAAACACGCTCACATGCACAAGCTCTGATACAAACACGCACTCTCACACACAAACACACACACATACTTCGATACTAACGTGCACACACATGCGCCCTCTAATACAAACCACCACACAAACACACACACATACGTTCTGATACAAACACACACACACATACACGTATACAGACACACACGTGCGTGCTCTGATACTAACACACCCACACACACACACGCGCACACGCACGCACACACACATAAACACACACACCACTGTGTAATTTCTCCAGCTTGTGAGAGGGATCCTCCCAGCTGTTAGCGCGGCTACAGCTGCACATTGTTCACTTTCTCCTGACTACAGCCAGAAGAGGATCGGAGCTGGAGCTGCATAGAGCTGCCAACTGCATAATGATCTCAAATAACACAGCTATTCGCTTCGCTACGTCTACAGCCCCTCCCCTCCCCTTCCCTTCATTTATCCTCACAACTTCAACAACTTCTGCCAAATACTGCTCTCTTCCCTTCATGTTCTCTCATTACATTCCACATTATCTGAGATTTTACTTTGTTTCCATGCTAAAACTTGATGCTGAGAAAACACACTGCGCTTGTTTCTGAGTTTGCTGACACAGACCCACTAAAGGGGCTCCCTCTCCCTATCCCCACCGACTGACAGAACTGAAACTACAACAGCATATGCCATGAACGCAGCGTGCACACTTCCATCGATTCGCTTTCCCTGAATGTGTACATGCCAATCAAAATAACAAATGTGCAACGCCAAGGCTGAGAGCCAACGCGACTGAGAAACCTCCAGCACATTAGGAGCTAAAGCAGGCAGCACCTAGGCGTTTAAATAAATCAGGACTCTTAAGACATCACTGTTTCAAGCCGTTTTGGCAGGCAGTGGTCTGTTATTACAAAAAAAACGTACACATTCACACATTCACAATAGTAGCACTTACAGCCAAAGCAGATGTAAGTAGGCGACATTAGTTTTCAATCAGTAAATACTTTTTTAACAATGGTTCTTAAAAGTTTCACACTCTGGGATGTATTTTCAAAATATGTTTTCATTCAAAACTTTTTATCATTCAACAATTGTATTTTAAAAACATTTTGCATTCATTTCGAGCATTACGGTAATATCTCGTCAGACTTAAAAAGAAAGTGGAAGCGCGTTTATTACGAGGCAGTAGCGCTACATGAGTCATCTTTGTCATATACAAACGGTCAAATGGGCTGGTCGTGACTCAAAATCCAAAAGACGTGACAAGAGTAAAAAGGGGCTCACGAATGCATGTTTATGAATCAAAAAACATTTACTGAAGCTGTGTTTGATGATACCACCACAAAAAGCTTGCAGTTAACGATTATGAATCACCCCTGAAGTGTTTTCAAACAGTCCGTCTATCCCCTTTAATGTGGACTGTACAGACGGAAAGGGCAGGAAAGCATTAAGTGGGTTAAATAGTGGATTACTGAGCTAGTGCTGACAGGCTGAGGGCCCAAAATGGCACACACCAGCTGAGGCAGTGTGCTACACCTGTTCCCTCTCAGTGCCAGGCTTCATAAAGACACAGGCCTCCCGTCGCACCGAGAGGAACTGTTCCTCGGTCAACAGCCAGACAGTCTGTACTGAATCCATCTCCGTTAAACTTAGCGCCATTTGAGCGAAGGAATTTTGCCACTCATCAACACGTATGTTGCCCCAGACATTCTACAGCAGCCTTATCCCTGGAGAGCATTAAAACCCCTTTGCGCAGATATAGACGCTGGAGTCCGTGAATTCCAAAATTTAATTCCTAAATAATTTTGAATTTCCAAATGTCTTGCTTCACTGGAATAAATTTCAACAGTCCCTGTGACTGAGTTATAAAGCCTAAACATGCTCATGCACAACAGGAAAAATTGGCAATATTAGTATTCCGTGCAATGGGGTTAAAATAGTCATAATTTTGCGGGATGAATTCTTTCAGACGAAGAACACAGCCCACTATTTATCTGTTCGACAGTACCACTGTAGCCTTCTTCCCTTGTGCCCTACTGATTTGCTCAACCTTCTGATTTAGGATCAACTGATTTCATTGTTTCCCTTAGGTTGGCATTTCAAAATAGAGGCTTATCTTTATGATGATATGGATCAAGGTTTTCACTTCCGTCAATTGATGTAGATATTAGATATGATATGTTAGATCATTTCAACAAAACAAACAGCTTTTGCAGCACCTTCTCATTCAGAACTAGCTTCCCTCTCATCCTCGTGATTGCAGCCAGCCTCGGGGTGATGTGTCGTAGAAACACCAATATTTTAGTTTGGTTTTCAGATTACTCGGGCAGTCAACATCAGTCCATGTTTATTTTTGGGTGACTTGCTTTTAATACGGGCTATGTGAAGTAATAAGATGTCAACTCGAACGGTTGCTTCACCTGACCAATCTCTCCTCTCCTGCAGCTTGTAGCACCAACAAAGCATGCATTTCAACATTGCTTACTTTGACTGTAAGGGATAGATTGCCGATATGACTTTAGAAACCAGTTGCACCTTATCAGGAAGTTCCAATATAAAGCTAAGATATAACTTAAAAATTACACCCACCTACTAGGTGCAAAGCCATCCCTAAGTCAGCTGAACTACTACAGAGACAAGAGAGACTGGTATTTTCTCGAATCTACGCCAACCTCACATTTAGAATCCCTTTAATGGGTTTTATTCAAGGATATCATGGACCATTGTGTACTTCCCACAATGCACAATGTTCCGCCATTTTGTTTCCCAATGCCCCCATATAGTTGCAATACCAAATATGGAATTGTAACTGCAACAGCAAAATTACTCAACAAATTATTTGCTATGTTTGTCCTTTGGCTTCTGACTGCATTTTAACACCATGCAGTTTCGAGTATGGACCGGCCCACTTTGAATTTCATGACACCATGCATAGATGAATGTTCTCATTGCAAACTTTCAAAGTAGGAAATGTTTAGTGCTGAAAGGCTCCATGATGATATACTTGTAGTTAACATCTACAACCCCAATTCCGAAATAGTTGGGACAAAGTGTAAATTGTGAATAAAATCAAAATGCAATGACTTTCAGATCACATGAGCCAATATGTTATTTACAATAGAACATAGATAACATTTCAAATGTTGAAACTGAGACATTTTACATTTTTATCCATAAAATTAGCTTATTTCAAAATTTCTGGCTGCAACAGGTCTCAAAAAAGTTGGGACACAGGCAAAAAAGGCCTGAAAAAGCAATGAATATATAAGAGAATCAGCTGAAAGAACATTTAGCAAGTAATTAAGTTAACTGGCATCAGGTGTGTAACATGATTGGCTATAAAAGGGATGTCATAGAGAGGCTGAGTCTCTCAGAAGTAAAGATGGCCAGAGGCTCTCCAACCTGTGAAGGCTTGCGTAAAAAAATTGTGGAATACTTTAAAAACAATGTTCCTCAATGTCAAATTGCAAAAGCTTTGATGGTCTCATTATCGACAGTGCATAACATCATCAAAAGATTCAGAGAAACTGGAAAAATCTCTGTGCATAAGGGACAAGGCCGAAGACCTTTACTGGATGCCCGCGATCCTCGGGCCCTCAGACGCCACCGCATCACTCACTGGCATGATTCTGTCATTGACATTACTAAATGGGCCCAGGAGTGCTTCAAGAAACCACTGTCTGTAAACACAGTCCACCGTGCCATCCACAGATGCCACCTACAACTCTATCATGCAAAAAAGGAATCCATTGTTGAGCATGATCCAGAAGCGCCGCCGTTTTCTGTGGGCCAAGGCTCATTTAAAATGGACTGTAGCAAAGTGGCAAAGTGTCCTGTGGTCAGACAAGTCCAAATTTGACATTCTTGTAGGAAATCATGGGCGTCGTATCCTCCGGGCTAAAGAGGAGAAAGGCCACCCCTCCTGTTATCAGCATTCAGTTCACAAGCCAGCATCTCTGATGGTATGGGGATGCATAGTGCATATGGCGTGGGACACTTGCATGTTTTAAAAAGCACCATGAATGCTGAAAGGTATATAAAGGTTTTAGAGCAACATAACCACATACTGCAGCTATTACAACAGCATGGCTTCGTAGTAGAAGAGTCCATGTGCTGAACTGGCCTGCCTGCAGTCCTGATCTTTCACCGATTGAGAACATTTGGCGCATACTTAAACGAAAAGTCCATCCAAGGAGATCCAAAACTCTCCAGCAGCTGGAAGACTGTGTTAAACAAGAGTGGGATCAAATACCAATGGCTAAACTCAAGAAACTTGTCTCCTCAATGCGCAGACGCCTCCTAAGTCTCATGCTTTCTAGCACTTTCCCGATCAGTGTCCGGTGAGTGGGAGTCCAACTCAGCAATAATAAACAGTCACATTTTGGGCAGCAATAAGCCAATTTAGCCTCCCAAATAAGTGTGGATAGTGACTGAAATGTAAAGGTTGATAACTGTAAAATAATATAGGGATATTTTTTTACAGATATGAATGTGAATAACCGATATTACGCTACCTAGCTACGTGCGAAGACCAGAGGTAAAGCGTTATTAATTTGCACACCAAAGGTCTGCGCCTCAGTTCAGTCAGACATAAAAGCTAATATCTAGATGACAGTCGAATCATTAATTCAAGCAATCTCCAATACAAAAAAGTACCTGGATGTGGCTTTTTAGTCAAAATTTCTTACACTTCCAGGACTGCCACACTTCCGGTGCACAGCTTGCGTAGCGGCATTACAACAGCAATTGAGCTATAGTTGAGAAACTGTAAATGATATGGATGCTAAAACCAAAGCCAAGAAGAAATACTGGATGCATGAAGAATCAATACAACTTCTATGCTCAATATCGTACAGATATCAGTGACCACGCATGCTAATGCAACGTTTCCCCCTGCAGCTGCACAAGACCGGAAGTGACTTGACCATTAAACTATCCCATAAAGCATAGGAAATGGGGCTTGATTGCAACAACCGAGTATGTTTTTTGTATTGGCGATCGCTCAAATTGCCAACAGCTGGCCCTGGTGGCTAGCATCATATCGAGGGCTGACTGCAATAAACAGTTATGTCCAATATATAACATCTGGACATAACGGTTTATTGCAGTCAGCCCTCGATATATTCCAAGCTAGCCAACTACAAGGAACTTGTCTGGTGGCATTTTTCATATTCAGCCATGCCTATTAAAATAGCGCAGCTTAGGCTCTGCATGAGCTGCCATGGATTAGGATAGACAGGGTCTGTAAACACTTTCTTCCCAGTCAGGAATGCTTACTCACTTAATTTGAATCAAAATCCCAGACACGCTGATGGGCCCAAAGCAAACTCTTGAAATCTTACTGTAGCCAAGCTAGTTAACCGAGCTGGCTAGCTCAGTTGCAAACTGTGTGGGCACAGTGAGCTTTCGCCAACACTGACTAGCAAACTAACTACTGTAGGTCACCACCTATTTTCTCCCATTTACTAGGGCGATTAAACAATGAAATATCTGTTGCAAGGTAAGAAATTTGTAACTTGGTAATTTAGAATGAGAAAAACACTCATTGACTAATAAATGAAAGCTTGTTTTACCCATTTCACTGGATATACAATTGGAAAATGGCCGCCCATTTATTTCAATGGAAATTGCTCAATGGCGCAGCATGCCGACATGGGGGCCTTATTTCCTAAGCCACGCGGACATGCGCTGTGTGACTTTTGCTCACACGAGCGTAGTGTGGGGCTCATGAACGCGCTGGTATCCAAGGTGTCCATGACAACGGCCCGCGCTCGTGGGACTCCTACTGAGGGTGCGTGTCCACAATCACTTTTCTCCGGGAATGGAATTCTTACCACTGCAGACTGCAGAACCTTACGTAGGAAACCCTTGATGTAACTATGAGCGGAACGGAAAAAACATAGCCGCCGGAAAAGGCTTAATCATAGTTTGAAATACAATTTTAAAACCCAAATGCAATATCAAATGTTTAAAACGATTGTTATTTAACAGGGAAGTAATACTATGGATTTCAACGCAAAAATGTCGGCAAAATAGTTGACTTGCTGTTGTGTAACATGACATTGCTCAGGCTCGTGTCCTCTCTAAGTTCATAGATGAGTAACATAGACTGTATAAAAAGATGGATGCAGCACCCGGGTCTGAAAAGTGAGGCCGATGCAGAAATCTCAAAATTTTGCATTATATTTAATGGCCGGCAGATGGCGACGTCAGTGGTTGCATAAAGAAGTTCAATGCTATTGAAGTCTATGAGAAAATAACCCTACTTTGCCACCTGATTTATTATTTCATTAATGATTTTCCACATCATTTTATGGTATCTATCGCAAGTTTGAAGTCTCCTTTGAAACATCGTGATGTTCATTTTTGTAAATTATGGTTCCAAGTAGACTAGAATAAAGGATAAAGCCAGAATATGCTTTAGGGCGTGGCTATCCTCTGGTCTTCGTCCGATACGGTCAGATCCAGAGCCACGGTCCTCCCCGGAATCTTCAATTCACGCTCTCGTCCAATAGGAATCACATCCGGTTGCAAAATGACATAATGGCGCAATTCAAATTACCAAAATTGAGGCTTCCTAAAGGGTATGCTGAAACCAATGGGTGACGTCACCGTTGCTTCGTCCATCTTTATATACAGTCTATGATGAGTAACTGCATTTATTGAGACGATTCTTGACTTTTCTACGTGCAAACTCCATTATCTTCTCCAGATTCAAGACGATATACTGAAATACAACACACTGCATGTGCCTTATAAACCGATATGTTTTAAAGTCAAGAGCCTCAAACTTTTGCCGATTCTGGCAAGCTAATTTACTTTTAGCTAACGTAACTAAGCTTCGCGCTAGACTCATATCCATTCTGTGGAGTATAGTAAAAATGTGGGTCTACCCTGAAATGTTACGCACATTGTACTGCGTTATTTTTACCTTTGTTAACGCTCCTTTTTTCTGTCTTTCCCCAGAGATAAATATAAAAATGTGGCCATTTAGTGCACATTGATCCACCATGCATAATACTTTTTTTTTCATGAAACGCATACGACCATACAAATAATACAATTTCACAATGCCTGACAACCATTATACTGTCGCTGAAATATGGGCCACAAGACCCACATCTGTTTTATGCTCCTATTGTTTAAGTTAACATTTGGTTGTCCTTCCCCTGTTATCACATAATCACCATCTCTCTTCTAAAATGTTCATCTAATCGATCATCGTCTCATGCTCAACTGTTGCATGCTCTTGTAGGTTTCGTATTATCTTCATTCAGATGAAAACCAGCCACACCGTTGAATCTACCTGCATTACTCCCGTTGATCTCAGATGCTGCTCACAAACATTAGATGTTCAGATTTCATATACTCTGACGTTTCCACCTACTCAAAACTTTGATCTAATAAAGGCTGCACCACAAATCATGTGTGTGTGTGTGTGTGTGTCAGTGCTTTCATGGAAGTTCGGATCATGCACAAAAAATAGTTATCATTTTGGATCTCGTCCGTCAAGTTGCTGAAAAGTTTTGTCATCAAGTATGAAGGCCAGTAGCTAATTAAAGAATGAAGAATGGTTAATAAATGGTTTGCTAAGCAGTGTTCAAACTGACTTTATGTAGTGCTATAAATGCACTCATGGACATTACGTTTGATGCTACTCAGCTGACGCATTATGCATAAAGCATCAAAATAAAGTAATGTGAATTGGTGCTTTTCAAAGTAATGGAAATGTACAACTCAGTTTATGGATATATCCATATCATTTTAATATGAAAAAAATAATGTGAGTGTTGGCTGCGTACATGGTTCTAGGATGTCACAACAGCGGCCTTAGCTTACGGTACATTTTGCCGCGCTACATAATGAAGTGTGGCTATCGAGTTGCTAAATATTACGGCCATTCATCCATTAAAATAAAATGGCTAAAATATACTGAGCAACAAAAGAAATGCAAGTAAGCTAGTTATTTAATGTAGCTACTCTTACGTTAACTCAGTCAAAGTGACCGCAAAACAAATAAAAGTTTGATGAAAGGAGCGCAAATGTGCACGCGCTAGTAATACATTTGATATTCTATAATAATTACGTGCAAACTTATTTTCCGATCTTTCTTTAATTAACTTGCGTGTCTTTTGTTGCTCAGTATATTTGCACCATAACGCCAGCTCACTTTACCGACTTGGCTACGTCTATAATGTTGATCACAGACGGACGGCAAGGAATGCCCATTGCTCCACCCACTCACATCCACTGCAGACTCGGAGGAGACGAGAATGCGCTTACATATGAGGACCCATTGGTGTTCACATAGCCTGAACATAAATAAAAATGTTTTTCCGTTCGAGGAACGAGGCATCAATGATTTAAAAGAGAAAAATAAACAGTTTCGGTATCGATAATTTGTGACTGTCAAAAAAATTTATTCACGGATTTATCGGCGTGTCTTTTTCAATTATTCCCTATGGAGAAATTTTTTTTTGGCCCCCATGGCATCACGTGACTTGCAATGTCAGCTTGACCGCTAAGCCCATATCGGCGTGCGTTCCAGCCTTCGTTGTTTGTCCAGTTCTCCTTATACGTCCACGGTTTTACCTGCAATGAAATGATCAGAGCGGGTTTCCCTGGACTTCGATAGCGTCCAGTGATCTCCTGGGATCACATACAGCCACCGTTTGAGACGCTTTTTGCCTTTCAATGGATCAAACATTTTAAGGCTTTTATTGGCAACTGTTAAAATGTTTTATTGAAAATTGTAAAACCAATAAAGTCAAATTTCAATGGATACGAATAACACTATCTTTTCACTCCTCTCACTTTAATTTGTCTGGAGGAATTCACACAGCCAGGTGCTCTGCAAGAAAGTCCACTATGGTGTTTCTTTTTACCCAGTAATTGAAAAGTTTTTTCTGGATCCCTTATCGTGGCCATGGCAAGTGTCGACCAGAAACTGCGCATCTTCACTATGCATTATGGGCGATTGGAAAAGGGTCAATTAAGTTGGGAGAGTGGCACTGTTACCTTTTGCCTCTACAGACCCACTTATCAAGTTTCCTGTTATACTGCAAACATTTCTTGTTTTCGCACAATATGCTCGATATGCTCCTACTCTGTAATCATGGGAAAGTTCACAGTTAATAAAAGGCATACTGATGCTGCAAAACTGAGAAACATTTCTGTTCAAAATGGAGAGACATGCTACTATAACAAAAAATTACCTCATTAAAACACTGGCCTAAAAGGTATTTTGTTATTACAAAAAATATTTCCCTTTTCAACAAAAAACATATTTTTTTTATCAACCGCTATCTCACGACAGAGAGGTGGACGTGGCTCCCTTTTCAGCACAACCTTGCTTAGGTCTCAAGTTCAAAAAATTACATTAAAATTGCTGCATTATGAAAAATTATAAGCTACCATCAAATCAGACGGCACAGGCATTTCCTGGCAAACCTGTGGCTACATGGGTGGTTTAGCTGAATTTTTCGATGCTGGAGCCTCCATTGCACAAGTAGGCAACATCACATAGAAATGTTTTTTAGTCTCAGTGGGCTTAGTTAAGGTGTAGTTTAAGTGCTACTGGTACAACGGCACAAATATAGGACTTTAATTTGAAAAATGACTAGGTAGAGTGTAGGTTTAGAGTCAATTTCACACTCAGACTTGCGTTCCAAGCTAACTTACATATTGCTAGTGAAACAGGTTACTGTGCTGCGCTGCTTTATGTTATGTGGGTGGATGGGTGAAGCCCCGCCCTTGGGGGGAGGACAGCAAAAAAATAAGCATGACTGTCATTGACAGAAAAACACAGTAAAGACTGTCACAAAAAGCTGAAATGAAACAGATGCATATGAATTGCGTAAATACCATAAAATATTTTCTTTCTCGTAGGGGGCAGTGGTATATTGTGTAATATAATGGTCGGGCAAACGCTGAATTTTTTGACTCCACAACATCTAATCCTCCCGCAGGAGGGATATTCCAATATGTTCATTCTTTATCTTGAAAATAGCTTAAGGATGTAAGCACTTGAAATGATAAGTACAATTCATTAATCAATCTCTTTAGGTTCATGTCAAAACTCAGATAAGGTCATCAGGCAAAACCATAGAGAAAAACCTGCATAAATCCCATTTAAAAGAAAGGAAAAGAAAAAGAGGGAGCGAAGGATGTAATCTGTCTGATGACAAGCACATTTCAGATTACATTATCCTCTAACAGCATGTCAGCACACAATATCATGGCATATTTTATCATAGTGCAATAAACTCTGCAAAAACAAAATAAAACAGAAATATTGGAGCCAGTCTAACCCTGCAGTGACAAACATTGGAAATATATCCAAATTAAATCTAGAAAAAAAAAAAAAAAACAGTCCACTAGAACTAAAATCTGTGCAATGGCCACTGTAATGACATAAAAAGAGAAGTCATTAGTTAACCTAACTTTTTTATTTCAGTGGGGCAGGAAGGGAGGCCCAATCCATAACGGCAGCGCTATCCGCCACACAGCCACAGTAATTGAAGACATACTGCCTAGCATTGGGGCAGAAATCAATAGGCAGCAGAGGGAAGCATTGCGGTGAGCCCCTGTGTTATCGTCAGCAGAGAACCACAGGCCCACAAAGCACATACAAACCACAGCATTGAGAGTGCAGTCGTCTGGCTACACCCCCAGCTAGTGGAACCATCACAAACTCTGCTCTCACATTGCTCCAAACCACATCTAACCACAAAGACACTGAAGCTAAACATGACACATACTGCACCTTGCATGGACACTACTCAGCCTTCACCCACTACAGAACAGGGATGGCAACAGCTCATCTGTCAATAAGAAAAGCTTCATTAAAAGCGTTGTGAAAAGGCTATGAAGATTAATCTGACTAGAACATGAGCTCCAACTGCATCTGGAATCTAAGAATGCCAACATACAGATAGCGTTATTGTTACTCTACAATGTTATCAGCAGGTATTCAAAATAAGGCCTATTACATATCACATCTGAGTGGACAACCACCTTTCAATAGCAGAGTGATGACATGGAAGACCAGACATTGGTCAAGAGGAGAAAAGAATGAATTCAAGGCTCAATTACAAGGATTCTGTTTCATCACATAACTGCGGTATTTCTCCCATAGGCCAGCTCATGACATATTTTTGATACTACCTAGAGTAATATCACTTTTGCAAAAATTTCATTGGCTGACATTGTGGGAAAAAAATTGTTATGCGCTACGTCATGCTCTTGATATTTAGCCAAACTGAATACCAAGTGTAACATTGGTTAAATTGGTATGGCTAAGCGCTGTAGCAAGCCAGCTAAGTACCACTCTAATAACCAAGTAATCTTTACTGAGCTAGCTGTCCAGCGTGCACGGGGTACCTTCCCATAACGATTATGTAACATTAGTTTGTTAGCAAGCTAGTAACTCAGTTGACTGTGAATTTAAAAACCACAGCTAGTTCAGCCACAAACGTCTGTGACTCAGTGACTTACAGAGTATCAGAGTGATGGCATTAGCTCAGCGTTAAAATAATGGGAGTTAGCTACCATTACAGCGCTAGCAAAACTTAAGTTTGTCTTCTATCAAATTACGTGATTGAATTATGTGATAAATAGAATCTTACACTCTGGGTTGTGTCATATGAAAGTTAAATGTTACTTGATGAGTAAATTTTGGGTTTGTTGCTCGTTAAAGCTTGCCTCAAACGCAAAACTCACTCATCTCGTTTCATAACTTTTATATGACATGCCCACTCATGTAAGATCCTCGAACGTTACATAATTAACCACTGCTGAATGTAGTGCAGTGACCACAGCTGCATATACACTACAGAGTATGCTTGCTAAGTAATCATAAATAATACTGCATATACATTTAACTCAAGAATTATTGGCACTGATCATACATTGTAAAAATGAGTAATATGAATAAAAAACAGTGAATAAAAAACTTGTAAAATTCTGGACACAACCATACGAGGAAGCCATATATGCCAGACTTAGCAGCCATGCTTTACTCCAAGGTATGTGCTTAAAAATTATTGACATTAGTGGTGTAGCTAGAACTGAACATTGATGGGGCCTAGAACATCCCTTTACAACAATTAATAGTCCTGGCTTGTTCTCAGTCATTTTCCATTATTAACCCGTTTTCCAATTATAATAATACCCCATCGGCAATCGAAGTCACAGCTTCTCTCTCCATGCAATCTATCGGTGACTAAATAATTGGCTAAATTCAGAACAGAAAAAATTATTTACTCAAAAATAGGCCATGGCTTTATGAAAGACTAACTGCTCTGAAACTTCCGCGCTACCTTTTCCGCACATCAGGTGATTTGACTTGCGCTTCATGATCGTTTAAATTGTTTAAACTAAATAACAGACCATTTGAAACGTCTCAATGCAACTTCATAGCTTCCAACCTCTGAGAAAAGAAAAGCGTGAGATGTCCGGAGTTATAATTGGTTTCCATGTCACTAGCGATGAAATCTACCGTAACGCATGTGAAAGTGAAAAACTTGAATTGAAGGACTTCAATTCCGCGTGAGAAACTCTTAAATTTGCCTTGATTGAATAATGACTGATCCGCATTCCAATGAAATATCGCCCTTCATTCTCGGTACAGCGTGGGTTGATTAAAAAGTGGGACTCGGCAATTAAATATAATTTTGTGCGCCGAATTGTAATGTTCAATCTTCACTTGAGTTATTAAGTGTTAGATTGCTCACTATATGGTGTGAGAACGTGATATGCCACTAAAAAACGTGAGACTCACTCGATATGCGTGAGAGTTGACAAGAATGCAATTTTGAATAATGTTGATTTCAATGAATCAAATTACACGTCCAAATGAATGATTATCCTTTCACCAAAACGGAGAGAACTAGCAAAACCTGATAATGTGAAGTGTTCTCGGAGTGAATCTATGGTTAATTATGAAAATGATTGAGAACAAGTCAGGACTAATAATTGTTTTAAAGGGATGTTCTGTGCCCCGCCAAATTTTCAGTCATCACTATGCACTGATTGACATACCGCTGATCATTCTGTGAAACCTCCACTTGAGCTCGTAACTGCACTGAGTCTCTTACTTTATTGTCGGACAAGGTTACTGAACTTTTTTGGAGGTACTTCAGACCACCCCTCTGTGCAGAGCATGTCAAGATCCTTGAGGTTCCTAATTTTGCACTCACAGACTTCCCTTTGCATTTCCAACCATGGGTTTACAATAGGGTTAAAGTCTGTGATTTTGTGCTCCTGAAACCATTTCTTTGTTGATTTCCACGCATCTTACGGATCACTAACAGGCTCATCTATGCAAAGCCTCAACCTACTGTATTGGCAGCACTTGGCAACTGGGTGGTTGAATTTTATATCCTGGTTCTTAGTGGAATACATTATGCCATCAATCCTACCAAGGTCCACTGGACCACTGTGGGTACAAAATGCTTTTTATTGCATGTGCCACTCTTACGTTCCAAAACAAGCAGTGTTATTAGTAGGTGTGCAAAGGCAGAAAGTTCCATTTTGGTCTTCTCTGACCGCAACACAAAATTCCATTCAAAGTTCTAATAACGCGTTGCAAAGTTCAGAGGCTGCAATTTGAGGTCGCTCTCTATAAGGTTTTTAGCCCGTCTGGCCTCTAGGCCAATCGGGCTTGTGCTGTGGTTAGATGCCTTCGTGGTGGTCTGTCGTGCATCCGTGTGTCCGTAAACGTTTGGCCATGTCAGCGCTCTAGCGCCTTCAGTTTTTCACGGATCTTTTTCATATTTTGTAAGTGTGTATATGAGATGAAAATTTAGGTCAAGTTTGATTTTGACCATGATTGGCCAAGTGGGCGCAGTGGCTTTACCACTATTTTTCTTACTTGTGACCCTTGAAAACCTCTTGAGATGAAATTTGGCATCTATAAGATGATTTCAGAAACTTGATAACCCCAGGAGTTCTCTAGACTATGCAGCACAAAAGCTGGGATCTTTGGGCTTTTCTTTGCCACCATAACCATCCTCCTCACTGAGTGTCATTGCAGCGTCCTCCTCTGGGTAATTTGATTCCACTGAAAACTTTACAAACTTTAAAACTATTTGGTGTGACTGTGCTCAGAGATATTTTCAACTCTTTTTTTATTTGCTTTACCTGAGCTGCGTTCACCAGCAACCAATTGTCTCTACTGAGGTGACAGCTCTTAGGTTTTTCCAATGGTAAAGAATGACACAGTGTATTCACATGGACGTACACTTTAGGGTTGCCAATAATTTTTGCCCCAATGTTATGAGGAAAAAAATGAGAAAACACTAAGAAAAAAACTGGATAGTCCGGTTGGCCACGACCGCATGGGTGTAGCCCCCGAAAGCCCGCTTCTCCAGCCTGTACTGCGTCCACAAGGAAATCTCTTCTGTTTCAGCACAAATTTGTGCATTATTTATCATAACTTAAGTAGAACACGTCCATACCAAATATGAAAGTAATCAGTCAAAATTTACAGCCTGTACAGCATCCACAAGGAAATCTCTATGTTTCAGCACAAATTTGCACATTAATCGGCCAATACTGTCGTAATGGCAACTAAAATCGATAGTTGTCATAACTTAAGTATAACACATGTCCACACCAAATATGAAAGTAATCGGTGAAAAATTACAGCCTGTAAAGTGTCCACAAGGAAGTGTCTACAGATGTGGACGCGGCAGCGGCAGAGATGACAAGCGTGAATCCATAGTAGCCGCCCGACTTTGTCCGCGGGCTACAATAAATTAAAAAAAAAAAAAAAAAAAACAAGTTTTACAGGAGTATAGTTTATATAAGCAAACAAAAGCAATTTCACCAAATATATAAGTAATAGTTTCACTAGCTATTACATTATTTTATACTGTCATATGTTTTCTTTTGTTATGAAGGATGCCAATAATTATTGAATAGATAGCATTCCATCAAGTCATCATATTGACAAAAATGAACAAATAAAAAACAGTGTAACAACAATTCTGAGTAACTGAATCAACTTTTTAAATCGCTGATTTTTGATACGATACTACTTGAACTTTATCTACAAGCAGTATGAGAAGGAAGCCCAGTACAAGAGAAAATATAACTTAAATCTGCAACATGAGATCGTGGGATATAGATTTTTTTTTTGCTCACCTCTTTTTCAGTCAGTTTAAGGGGCATTTCACTGATATTTACTGAAAGATGGCTTCAATGTGTAGGCGTTATGAAATAAGCTGCACACAAACCATACACCTTTTCCAACAGCAGCTTGAGATATTTGCGTGTTTATCACCCACATGACTTCACTATACTGTAAAGACAACAACTCCAACAATGCATTGCGATAGCTCACTATTCCATACATGCCCTCAACCCCATGTGGATATGTGACATGAGCTGTCATAGCACTGCATGAAACATCGTTCACGTAACGGTGAAGACGACTGGTCGTGATAATAATGCAACAATTTGTTCTGTGCCCAGGTGCATAGGCTACAAAAAGGCCAAAGCTAGAGGCATAATTTTTCACTCTTCACCTGCAAATGAAGTACAGATGATAGAATGGCAACAGGTCATTGCCTATAGACAAATGAAGAAGACATGGAAGCAAATAAGAATACAAATGTAGGAGTGTGCAGAGAGCATTTTTGTCTTGAGAATTATGAGAGCCATCTCCGGTCACAGGTCTTGGGTTGTCCTCCAAAACAAATTCTGACTGACACAACCATTTTTCCATTGCAAGACCCAAACAAGTAACATTATTCAGGATTCACTTTTGCCCTAAGACACTCCTCTCAAGAAGAAAGGACAACCGACAGTGTCATGGGTGAGTAAGCTAGCCCGGTAGTGAACGCAAGGATCACAAAACGGTGTGCTACAAAACTCATGATCGGCGAAATTTTCCACTTGCTAGCTAACTCCAACCAACTCACCTTGCAATTGTAAGCTAACGTTAAGGTTACTTGACAGAAATGTAGCTCATAGAGCTTAAACAGTGAAGTTATATTGTTGAAATGGCAATGAAACTTTTTCTGCATGCTAGTTTGCGCCAGTCCGCAACAACCGCAAACGAACAAAAACCTTCACTAGCTGATCGAAAGGTAGCATTATACAAGGCACGCTGTCTAGCTACCTTTCTGTAAAATGTAACCCCATTCATAACATTCATAACCCCATTCTTCTGCACTCATATTTGGGGTGCCATTTCTGCTGTTGGACGCGTAGCTAGTTTTTAATACAAGCTCAGACGTCAATGAAATTTTGCTTTTTAGAGGCACCAAGAATGCGACTCCTGTGGCTACCCAGAGGCAGAGACTAGAAATCAAAGCCATGGTTGCTTGTAGTTGTTCCTTACCACGAACTACATCACTGTTCACATCAAATGACGACGTTGGAGGGAAAAGTACAACAAATTTTGCAACCACCTCCCAAAGACCCACAGAACAATGGCAAAAACTGCATATGTTTTCACACAAAATTTCTACATCAGATTAGGGATGCACCGATACCACTTTTTTAAAAACCGATACGAGTATGAGTATTTTATTTTGTGTACTTGCCGATACCGAGTACCGATACCAATATTTCTGAAATGTTTTCCAGGAAAATACAATGACAATTTCGGAGTACAGGTTTTATTTTCTTTTTATAACAAGCCTAAAAGAGGCCAATATCAAACGATTCACACATGGCTATTTCCAAAAAAAAAAAAAAAAAAAAAAAAAGTAGGCCTAACTGCTAAAAATCTTTCTGTATTTAGGCCCGACAAAAAGCATTTGAACTAACACTGCCATCAAATGAGGCAAAACATTACTGAAGCTTGACAAATGAAAAGTAAACTCGCTGCATAGGCAAGGTAGCACACCCAACTTCATAAAAAGTCGGTAGAACTATTAACTGGCACAGACAGTTTCTACACACATTCATAGGCATTCTCAATCCAACTAAAGTCAATAATAGCTTTCCAAGCAAACAAGGCATCACTTAAAGTGTGTGGTATCGCCATATTTCAATTACACAAATGACAAATGAAAAAGATTTAACTTAACCTCAACTAAAATGTTTAAGGTAATCATATGTTACTAATATATTTGTAGTAAAATAAGAAGATTCACAATTCTAAGTCTCTGTGTGTGAGATTGTGGGTGTGTGCTTGTGCGAGCTCGGCTTGCTTGTAAATATTCAATAACTGATCCGGGTGTGCCATCTAGTGATAGAATATTGTAATTGCGTGCATAAATTTGCTGCTCCATGTCCGCTGGCAGAAACATCTGCACAAAAGGCTTCAGATACCCTGCCGCACACCGTTGTTCTTCTTGAACATGAGGCATCCAGATAATCCTTAAATGATGA
The DNA here is from genome assembly GCA_029692085.1 of Gymnothorax javanicus. Lineage (NCBI taxonomy): Eukaryota > Metazoa > Chordata > Actinopteri > Anguilliformes > Muraenidae > Gymnothorax > Gymnothorax javanicus. The sequence continues at coordinate 63,449,630 of CM056203.1, read as the reverse complement.
ATTATATACATATTTTAATTTGTAATGTGTAGTGAAGTGGCCAGTGTCAAAGTAACGAAGAAAAAGTATACTTTTTATCTTTTAAATGTAGTAGAGTAGAAGTCCCGGTAAAAAAAAAAAAAAAAAAAACTCAAGTAAAGTACAAATCCTCAAAAAAACTACTTAAGTACTGTAACGAAGTTGCCTACATGTACTTCTTTACTATACACCTCTTGTGTGTATGCACGTATGCCTGCATGTGATGTGATGACTATAAAGCTCTCTTTCTCGTATTTTTTCTAACTCGCTGTCTCCCCCTAGACATAGAAGTCAGATAGTACAAAATACTGTAGCCTATGCGACCGTGAGCAGGCAGTTACCTTGCGTCTTTCATTAAGTGGTATCGGTGCGTGGTATCGGCAAATGTGGACGAGTACGAGGACGAGCATATTAACGCGGTATCGGGCAGATACCCGATACTGGTATCGGTATTGGTGCAACACTACATCAGATCTATGAAAATAAGGTTGAAAATTGGCAGTGTCCCTTAAAATACTCACATTCTGGCTACAGCAGGTCAAAAGCTATCAGAGATATCCCATCCAACAAGTTCTTTCTGTACCATTGTTTTAAGTGTATATCTAATAAGAAGGTACCACCTTGTATTTAATGGCAGCTGACAACACACATGTGATATCTAAATATAGTACATGGATGTGAACAGCATTCAAACAACCCAATGCAATTAGTAAAAGCTCCTCGAATGTACATCAAGGAAATATTCAAATGAGTAATTTGAACTTCGAACGCGCTGAGTGTGGCATATGAGGCGTGACAGCCATGCGAGTTAATACTTGCTCATTATGTCACTTATTCTCTCCTCAAAGTCACAATGCTGAACCATCCTCATTAAAACCATCCAGTGTTAAAATATCAGGAGATTTAGAAAATCTCTTTAATTATTGTTTTGACTGGATAGCACACTGTGAGATATGTTTCGCAGGAATTCTCTCTTTGAAATATTTGATTTCTGATACGATAGAAATTAATGACACATTTTCTCCCAGAACAGTAACAGCCTAGCAGTTATATCACTTTTATTCGGTGGCTGTCACATCTTTTTGGAAGAAATATGGCCAACACAACAAACCAAACATAATACTGCCCAAAATAATCACCTTTAATTTTCATTCTGGGCACAGATATGTACAGCAACAAAGTTAGCAACGTACTAATGCTCAAAAAAGTGTCCCTGTGTGTAGTTGCTCTCCGATAAAAACATATTTTTTTCCCCAACAAACAATACTATAGACATTTTGCCATCAGATAAAGTTACAATTGCGCGAGCAAAAACTCGCCAATACTCAGGCTAATTGATAGAGCTAGGACTTACTTGTCCAACAAAATACGTGATTCAAGGAAGAATTGATATTATTCACAGCTCTTTCCAAAGTGGGGATCAAAGGGACATTTTACAGGAAATTAAACATCTTATTCCCACCTCAAACTTAATTCAGCAATGCAATTTGAAATGCCATTTGCTAATATCCATAATATCCTCTAACAATAAAACCTAAGCCAAAACTAATACCAGCCAATCCTCTTTGGTGCCATAACTATACAAGCATGATGTGGATCCAAAGTTGGCTGGCCCTTTACATTTTGGTTGGCTCCCCATTGTGCTACCCACAAGCTCAAGTGAACTAGGGGCTACCACACTGGCTGCCAGAGCTTCCACCGCAATCCAAGGCTTAAGTTTCCTCAAAAATCACACTACAATCCATGGGTGCAGCCATTTTTTTGTACGTGCTGAGGCGGCAAATTACAGATTCGCTTTACTGCGCTTCACTGCCATACTAGTGACCTACTAGGATGCTATGCCTGGCACAGTGACAGTGTGATACTTTCTCCTCACTGTATTTATATAGTAGGATTTCACCTCCAATAATTGCATCGTCAGCCACTTACTGACCCTGTAGGCTGGCACGAGCTTTGGCAACTGTTGATCTAAAAGGCTCAGCAGAACAACAACTATAGTTGCCAACAACCAGGGACGTGCGGTCAGGGTAGGCAATGCCTTCTGCTTTTTTATTGCTAGGTTTTGTCAACCTGTTTCCACGTACTATGCCTGATTGTCAATCAATCAATTTGACCTTTTTTTCTGGTCAATTAAGCCTGTAATGATTAAGAGGTGATAGTGTCAGAAAGATTAATTTACCTTTATGCTTTGATTCGAGACTGCAAGGAAGTAAATCTTAATAATTAATTAGGAAAAAATCTCAACTCTCTCAGTAGTTCCATATATTGTTTTGAGCTTTCATTTATCGGATTATGAAAGAAGACTGAAAATAAACTCCCTATTTTTTTAATTAAATGGCATTAAAAAGTACATGTTTAAGGGGGGAAATATCATCGTAAACATATAGCAGTAGTTCTCGTGATGTCACGAACCTGGTCACGTGGGTTTGTTGACTGGCGTGGTTGGCAAAAAGCATCAACATTACAATTGATTTAATAGGCGAAGTACAGTTGTCTTCCACTTTCTGTAATAATACCAGTTAGTTGCAGCGTAATTAACTGCACAAACCGATTCGTTAAGGGCTCAGAAATACGTTTCCTTTGTATGCCTGAACAAGAACCTAAAAATCCGCTTGGATCAATTCAATTCGACGAAAGAACTGGCTGCCGTCGACCCACTTGCGTGTTTGTACTATTCACTTTCTGTCGGGTAAGTCGAAAGTTATTTTCCATAATTTCTAACAAGACATTTTGCTCAGTTTTTGCATTTTATAATTCGGTCATAGCAAGGGAATGATCTTGCTTTTTGTGTTGGGTAATTCGATCGGTTCCTTATGCTTTCCAGTATCAAGTAAGTGACAGTTCGGATATTAGTATTGGAAATAATTCCGTTTTCAACCGTCATCAGTATGAACTGAGATCAGTACTTTCGGCTTATCTTGACTTTTGGGTACCCAGAGAAACATTTGAGTGTGTAAAAACGTCCATCGTACATCCAGTCAAGAAAATTTAGAGTTTAATGTCTACTGCAGCTGTAACGGCGGCAGCCTTGTTACTGATGACACAACTGGTGGCTAGGGAATGTGCAGTATATGCATTTGTGAAATTAAATATTAATGATAAATTCTAAACCCCCTTATCACAAATAAAACCCCCCAAAATATATTGGCGCCCCCTTTTAAAATCGCTCAGGTAAACGTACTACAGTGAATTACTTTCACTGCTCAACGATGATCAACAAATGTAGAATTTATGTTCGATGAAGGAATATCAAGTGATGATCCAGCCGACCCAGACCCAAAGAAGGGTCGTTCCTCCAACCTTTCAGCTCGTTAGGATCCGGAAGCCTACACAAACCTTCGTTGTACTTAAGCTCAGAGAAATATCTTGTCTTCGCGGTACTGTCAAGGTTTTGTACATATTCAGAGAGCGCCGAATCGGTTCCACAACTGCAGGATGCCATACTTACCCGTTTTGTTGTATTGATTCACACTTGTTCTTGCCAACCACGCTAATACGCATGTCTGAATATGACGTCAATGTTAGTAAACAAGAACTAGTCCTATGGAGCACACATTGAACACCGCATAAGATAGGTTTTAATATTTGTTAATGGCATTGCGTTAGCTTCCTCTAAGCAAATATGAACAAACTTGCTGTCTCGTGAGCATTTTAATTTCGATGCACTGAGCAATAATGTTGTGGATGGAACTGGCACGCCATTCTGCCGTTTAGTCTTGTAAATTAGTTAATCAATCCTCAGATTGCTAATCAAGCAAAGTAATAGACTTATCGTCTGTTTAACGGTGAGGATTCTGCCTACCCTAACTGACCTCCGACGGCACATCACTGCAAACAACCCATAGCCAGACACAAGCAAGCCAATCAATCAGGGGCTTAAGTTTTTACATGACTCACCTTCATTCATTCACACTACAGAAGTACTGTGCCATATCTGAACCCTTCATGTCCCAGCATTTTTTTCACTTTACTTTCATTGTTCACTTCTTCTTCTTCTTCTTCTTCTTCTTCTTATTATTATTATTATTGTTGTTATTATTATTATTATTATGTGCACCAGTAAATTACTGAAGGAATTCAAGTCAAAGACACAGCTTTCAATAGAGGGTCAACAATGAAATGTTTCAAGAGAGAAAGTAACAACCTAAATGAACTCTCTTAGCGCATACTCCCTCAGCAGAAGTTAGCAGCACATCTGCTCAGGACCCATCAGAGCGCGATGACACATCAGGTGCCACTTCCTCCCAAAAACAGAAAACAGGAAGTTAAAATGATAAGTCTGGACTCTTACCGTGTTTGCTGTCCTCAGTTTCCACCATCCTGAAGGTTTCCTGTGTGTGTGATTGCTTTGTGGGCCGGCTCTTGGTCATACCTGAGGGCAGCTTCCCCGGCCGAGACCCACCGGATGTCTCCATACCTGCAGGACCCAGAGCGAGGAAAAGAAAAGTGCGCAGTCAGGAGCTCTGCTATCCTCTGCTCAAACAATTTAAAATAATATAAAGTACTCATGGCTTAAATAGAGTAAATGACATCATGTGCTTGTGTGTGTGTGGGTGTGTGTGTGTGCCGTATGTGTCTATGCGAGCGTGCGTTTATGTGAGGGCGTGCACGCGCGCGTGTGTTTGCGTGTGTGTCAGGATGCCAAACATAAGAAAAATGTACATAATGTATAAATTAACCACTTGAATGTAGGGCTGGTTTTTGCATATAATTGGCTGGTTTTCTTCATTTTAATCAGTTAACCATCTGTGTGATAAAAAAATATAATGCTACACATGCAAAATTAATTTGAAGTGATAAAAGGATTCATACAAAATAAAACAAACATTTATTTACACATTATCATTCTTAAGAGGAAATTAGCTGGACCTCAGTTCGTTCTGCTCCTGCTGTCAATATGCGCACATTCAAACCCAAAACAAGAAAGATGATGAATATCCTGTATTCAGTCTCGTTCCACTGCTTACATATTCTGTCTGCATCTTGACTCAAGATTATACTAATATGGTATCACTTTTGGAACGGCAAAATCATCAAAAAGAGGTGCAAAAAATTCTTAAAATGCTCACCTAATAGAAGTACTACCACCTAGAGCTTCAATACATCATACTGAATGATCTAAGAGAGTGAGTAATGTAAAGCTTTTTAGTCAAGCTGAATTTACATATTGGCCTACTATGAGTATATAAATTATGTGTCTTATTGATTGCATGATTGAGCAATGTTTACTTCAGGGTAAAATGAATACACAGCTAACAAAATGTGTTAAAGCACAGTGAATTAAAACACTGAAGCAGCACACAACCTTACATTTAACTGTCACCCAAACCCTTCAACAATCCAAATTTCACCATTCACAAAATCAGCCAATCCCTGCCACCGAAACAAAATGAGTCGCGCATTGCCAGTACACACAAGGGAGCTCTCAGTCCTAAATGGCTAAGGGATCTTCCCACACTCATTGCTGCCAACATCTCAATATGCAACTGGCAGGCCTTAGGCTTGTAGGCCAAGCGGTGCGTAAAGTTGGGAGGGTGTACCATAACCATGCTCCCTTTACCATGCCGATCAAGCTTCAGCACACACAGCACTTTGAGAGATCCATCAAACTTCAGATATGAGTGTTCTTAATCAAACTGTGGCAAAGCGCAACTGTGGAAGGATTTGTGATGTCCAGATTAGTTCTGGCAGGTTCGTGCCCGTGGCTAAAGTCACAAAATGTTTCCCACAGACAATAAAAATGGGCCTCCATAAACCAGAGGCACACAAGGTCCTTCATCATCTTATTTAATATTAATAAATACACTTGGTACAGTAAATTCACAAAAAAATACATAAAAATGAGCAGCCTGAAATGGTAAGACCTAAAACCACATGGAAAATGCACACATGCATGCACACACGAACTTTTAAAATGCCATGCCTCTTGCCTCACCCTGGACCACAAAAAAAAAAAAAAAAGACCAGATGTTTGAGCAGACTATACAATATTTAGCTCCAACTCCAATTTCACATCGTTAGGAACTGGATTACTCCTGTACGATATAAGTTTGACTATCAGATGTTGAAATGAAAGACAGAGCTGGAGAGTGTTACTTTTAATTATGTTACTGTGACAATAACACCTACTGCACAAATGCGAAGGCTCTTCGGCTGTAAAAGGCCACACCTACCTGGAATGTTGGAGTCACCCAACACGAGTGGCCGGGTGGCCCGGGTCACCCACGTGGGGTCAGGCTGTACCCTTTGCTGCGTGCCTTTTGATGTTACATGGCAATCACACCTGCAGTCCCGCGAGCCGGATCTGGTGCAGACGGACAGTCGTCACGGTCAGTAGCCACGCTTGCAGCCCCTGCCGTGAATGCAAGGGAGGAGGACGGGGACAGAAAAAAGGGAAATGCAAATTAAATAACCTGAACACTTTCACCTTTTTCCAGCCTCCTCAAGCCCGTTTCCTTCATTAATATGTAAACCACGAGGTACTTCTTCAACCTCAATAGTCTCATTAAAAACGAGCTCAAGAAAAATCGAAAGGCATAAAAGACTGAGACGTCGCTGGCTCCTTGAAGAAAATTTAAAAATACAAGAAGCTTTCTTTTATAGGCACAGAAGCAAAATGGCGACTTTAATACGAAGGAGGAGTAAAAAAAATCCTTGCGCTGGAGCTAAAGGGAGACAGAAAAATATGTTTAGTGCAGTAATTTTCGACAGCAGCACGACAGTTGGCTAGAGTAAAAGAAAACCCGACGGTGGAAAATAATCGGAAAGGCTCAACCGCGTTCAATTTTGATGCAGTCGGCGATTCCTTACCTCTGGAATATTTCTATTTTTTATACAGATAATATCTCCGCGGCCGTGTACAGTAATACAGTAATGTGTGCTGGGTCATGCGCGTATCCACTCTACCTTTGACAGTTGTAACTACAGTCTGGAGGCAACTTACAAACTCTCGCGTTATTATTTTTTGTATCGGGGAAATAATATTCTGATTTCTGCAAAATAAAACCAATACAAAACTGACCGTTTGTTGCGGCTCAACCGACGCAGGCTACCGCCGCTCAGTCATGACGAAAATGGGTTCGGCTGAATTCACAGACTCAGTGCTAGCAATAGCTGGTTGGTTAATGTTGCTAAACGTTTGAATTTAAAAATTAACGACGTTGTCCTCTGGAATAGTGTATTTAATTGCTAGTCAGCGTCGTTGGAAAGTATTGACGAGGAATTAAATGATCTGAGGCCATTGCGTTTTTAACCGTTGCGTGTCTTGTACATTATTTTTCTGACCTATGACAGGACGTAACATTAGACCTACCACGCGTACCACTTTGATACCTCCCCCCAACACTTTAAAATACAAACAAAAACTACACGCTTAATGTACACTTTAGATACATGTAAATACACGTTATCGTTGATACGACACAAAAACTGATGAATGGAAACCAGCGGCCACAGAAGTGTTTTAAATGAGAAAAGATAAAACCAAGCAACAATTATTTTTGTTAAAGCTGTCTGCACCTTTGTTTGTTTTTTAAATAAACGGATTGATTCATGCCAACGATGGTTAAAATAATAATAATAATAATAATAATAATGACAGTAGCCTTAACATGGAAATTACTTTTCATAAACCTCATTGCTGGATCAAGTGTTGCCCTATAGAGCGATCAGATGGAATAATTTAAAGCTGCAATTCAATTTGTTTGATTATCTTTAACATGTAATCGATTATCTCTACAATGGCCTAATTTTTGGTCTTCGGTGCAATTTAAGTAATGATGTATTTAACGCCATTAACTGAGCGTCCAGGCGATGGCAGTAGATACCTACTTATTACTCTGCTACCTTGCGCCTGAGAAAGTCAATCGAGGGGAACCCTGACGTGAGAATAAACTTTGAGCGACTTCAATGTTCCTGGATATTCAGTTATCAATATATAATAATTATTGTAATGAATAAGTTTGAACAAATGTATACTTATTTGAATGTTGTCCCTGCACTGACCATCAATCCCTCAGTTGGTAAAGAGATGAGATACGTAAAGAATGGACGCTCATGCGTTATAGTGTTAGGAAAAGTCAAAACAGCAGCAAGAGGAGGGGGATAGTGTGGTAGAGTTGCCGTGCATAAGCGCCGTATTACAAAGACGACAAGTGGGCGAGTTTATGCGTAGGTTACACCAACAGAATAAATACCACCCGGAAATCCTGACCACTACAGCGAAAATGTTTGGTGGCTCTGTTGTCCTGCGAGGGCATTTCATCAGCATTACTTGGGTCTACTTGCCCTCCTGGAGTTGTTAAATTTATTCTGAGAGATCACGTTTATTTTATGATGCAGCATTTGTATGTTGTATTTTCTGTTGGGGGTAACAATGCCCCCATCCACAGAGTATAGGAGTCACTAATTGGTCTGAGAAGTATGAGAATGATGTGAATCATAGGGTATGGCTTTCAGAGTCACCAGGTCTCGCTCCAGTTAAATACTTGTAGAATTTTGTGAACGGACATCTTAGTCTGCCCTCTTCACTGCCATCATTAAAACACCGAGCGGGAGCTGTAGGAAGAGTGGCGTTACTTCTGACCAGTGAGGATCCAGAGACTTCCAGAATCTGTGCTAAAGCACACTGAAGCTGCTGGCGGCTCATGGTGGCTCAACATCTCACTATGCCACTGAATATGGGATTTCCCTTTAATTTGTCAGCTGTATTATTATTATTATTATTATTATTATTATTATTATTATTATCACTTTATATTTGGGAAATCACACTGCCCTCTACATTTTCCATTCTGTAAATAAAATATAGCTGGCTCAACTGAAAAAAAGTAAGGCAACCAGCTGCAAAGAATTTCTGAGTTTGCTCAACTTCAAGTTTCCAGTTCTTTCAAAAAGGAGTTTGTGCAACCACCAGACTTGAAGTTGAGCGAACTCAGAAATGCTTTGCAGTTGGTTGCCTTACATTTTTAAGTTTAGTCATGTTTTACTTCATTTACAGTGCAGTGGGGGAAGAAACCTAATAAGAATATTTTGGTTTGCATAGCAGGGCATTTTGGAGAATTCTCAATATCATCAAATAAATATGCAGCCTTCGGTTTTTTTTTTTTTTTTTTTGCATGCAACTTGTTCCCCAGTTTCATTCTTGAGAGAGCACCTCTGTGGTACGAGGTAAGAAGGGAAGGGTAAAGGGGGAATGGTATCCCAGTAAGAGTGGGGACATTTCATTTCCTAAGAGTCAGGCAATATCCTTAGTCTAAGAATTTTTCCTTATCCAGAGAGAATTACATGCTTGCCTGGCACTGGTGTCAAATGAGATCCCTGAAATCCTACACACTAAGAACACGGTAGGAATATAGTAGTTGCGGTTGATTACAGAGTTCCCTGCCTCCCACGGTGGGCTGTCATTCATTCCCTGAGCTTTGGATGGCTGGCCCACTCACACTGTGGTCTTTTATAGGCTCAGTTAAAACAGCAGGGGGCTCAAAGACATGTGTATCTCTGATTGATTTCACGCTGGCCCTGCTCTCGATACTGGCCAAGTCATAATAATGTACTTTCTTTCCCCACCTCCCTTTATAACAGAGCTTAATGGTTATGGTCGGGTATGGTTCGCTATCATATAAATCTTTCTCCCTCTCTCAAAGACAGTAATTAGAGTCCTGTGCTTTACGTATTCTGCTTGCTGCTAAAGAGAAAGTGCTTTAATTAAACCTATTAGCTGTGGAGGGGAACTCTCTCCCTCAAGCTCACAATAAATTGAAATAAATCATTATGTGTTAAAACAGGACATCTACAGAGGATTGTTCTTTTAATATAATGAGGTGTATGTATATATTTTCTTAAATATTTGTGTACTTTACAAGCACAACAGATGACAGTTGCTCATGGTGTCTTCTAATATTCTGTAGACTAACACATTGACTTTGGTGCTATGAAAAGAAATTTTGCATGTAGTCCCCGAGGAATTTAACAGTGGCATTTACACTCTTGTACACTGTTAGACAGTTGTGCTGTGTATTTACATTTCTGCTGAGACACAGGAACGCGCGCTTCATTATCGCATTCTACATATTTAGCGTGGATGTGTCACTCTCAAAAACTGCGGAAAACTGGTATTCGTGCCTGTTCAGTGTGAGGGGAATTTAAGTTTAAAGGATAATTCACTTACTCCAAATAACACAGCAGCATTCATATAATTGATTTTACAAGTTAAAGCATCAAATTGACTTCAAATTATGCAGTTATTTATTCACATTTTCCATAATGCTCCAGCTTTTTTTGAACTGGGGTAGTATTTGTATTTTTTATTTTACCTTTGTGTACAACATATTTGACATCTTTAATTTAGAATGAAATCACGTCTCATCTTATCATTGCTTGTATGATTTCATGACCAGATCAACAAAAGGCTACCATGCAACTCTCATGATATTATGGGATGCTTTTTGTCTAGAGTACCCTACTCAACTCCAATTAGAAAATTAGCAGTCCTATCCATGACTGATGTTTTGTGACATACGTCTCACATTTGTTATATAATTGGATTTATGACATATAGTGAAAAGAAAATGACAAAAGAAGTGTGAACAGGGCCTTGCGACTCTGCAGCAATACAAGGACACATGAATGGAAACTGCTGTGGGGCATGACCTGACACATGCTCTGAGCTCGACAGTCTGTGAAGCCATATGACCTCAGGGAGCAGCTAACACTGGCTGACGCTTTGCCAAATGGAGTTTCAATGATTTTTCACACAAAAACAAGATTATGCACAATCCGCCTCCACACTCTATGTCTTTTAAGTGTTTGGGTTTAATTGCATGCCTCTGTGCACCAATGCTTCTGAGGGCAGCATGGTATATGACATCTCAGGACTTGAAAATTGTTTATACATTAAATTTGACTTTTTCCATTATATTTAACCATCTGTACATGGCCATGTGATTGAAATCATTAAATCATCTTGGCACCATCGTGCAGCTCATATTTGTGCACGTGAATACATGCATACAGCAGCTTATAAACTCATACTCTTCTCTGTCTATTCTTTATCATGTCTATTTGTTGTGATCACAGAGGGCTAATGATTCAGTACCTCACAGTGGTTGTGACAGCGGCTCTCCTGCTGACACTAGGAGGCGCGAGGGCTGTCGAGTCGCGCTCTGCCTGAGTGCTCTCTTCTCTCACTGTGTGATTCAGAGGAGATGTGACACGGTAGATTACTGTTATTTTTTACCCCCCTCCTGCCACGCCTCTCTCATTTCATTTTCATTTTTATTTTTATTTGATATGGACATGACAATTACATTGGACAAAGTGGATGCATTGTCTGAGTGTTTTAGCACACATGGTAATTCTCAACACTTGTCCACTGGAGGCTTTGAGAGAAAGTACCAATAATAATAATAAAAAAAAATAATAATCATAAAAAAGAGAAAAAAGGAAACAATACAATGTACAGTAATACTACAAGTGCAAAAAAGGGCAGCAATATATTCTGAATTAATTACATACAAGCTAGAAAGCAAAGGAAACATGATCAAACAAAAACCAGTGGTAAGCTATTCATGTGAACACTGTTGTTTTGATTTTAGCCATTGCTTGAGCCCTTTGTTAAAAGCATTGCTATTGGTCTCTAGTTTTAAATTCGTTGGTAGAGAATTCCAAAGTTTTGCCTTCTTTGCAGAGAAACCAGACTGACCGAAAGAGGTCTTGTACATTGGGACAACACAATCACCGTTGATGAAAGGACAGAGTGCCCGAGTAGGGGTGACAGGCACCTGAGTGGAGTCGCAGCAGGCCCATTAGAGTGGGCACAGATCCCTGGATACAGTAGGAGGACTGCGGTCAGGCCTTGTGGCGAAAAACTCACTCTAACTTAGAGGCACGAAACAAGAGAGGCTGCATGAATCTCAGTATCAACTACGGGGCTGGGGAGCACCTGTTGGAAAGACGACTGTTTAGACTCACTGAATGAATCCAAGAATAAAGGCTTCTGTCGTTTTTTTTTTCCATGTCCCAAGTCACAGTCTACGCTGACACACATTTAACCTCTCTGGTGTGTCACTGACTGCTAACTGTATCCGCGAGCAGTGTAGACAGTTGGCTTACTAATCACAACAAGGGCAGCAGCTGAGGCAGGCATCTTATCTGAAGCGTGCTCCTGTGGTTAGAGAGGCATTAAATGATTCTTTCAAGGTGACTGGATTCAACACCCATTTGTCCGTAATTTTGTCAATTATATCTATGTCTTCTTTTGAGTCTTGAAAATTTCAGCTTTTAAATTTTCAGCCCTCCATGATTTCATTTTCATGAGTAAATTACTGTATGACTGGCAGGTGTCGTCTGTTCGCAGGTCTGTGAATGTGCGTGTGGCATTGGTTTAAAATCTTCCAATGGCAGTTACAGTGCATTTTTTCCACCTGAGAGGAAAACACTGTCATTAGATGGTCATTGCACAAACTAGCTTGACTGGTTCCCAGGGCATGTAAGCAGACATGTTAAACTAAAGACAAACTAAACATCTCTGAGGCTTATCTAAAAAAAAACTTATTCCAAGAATAGTGTTTGCAACTTGATGATTTTGCAATTCTGCGGTTCAACTCATCACTGTTAACGTTTTGCTTGAGTAAAACGCATTTTAATTGAGCATAATACATATCTATTTGGCATCTGCTGACAAATAAAATTACGAGCATGTTTTATAGCCTTTATTCTTGAGAATACATGCACAATCGGCAGTTTTTCTCCAATTAACTTGTATTCCTGATGTGGAAAATAGTGCTGTATTTTAAAAAGATGGCTTAGAAGCAAAATGTACACTGAGGAAATCAATAAACAAAAATTAAAATCAGTAATGAACACTGACTGCAGATCTTGAGTGTGACGCAGTAAATATGATGGACATACCTGCTTTTCTGGTTGCCAGAGAGCAATGAAAATTGGCTCAGTCTTATTAACCACTAGTTCATTATTTTGTTCACTTTGATATCAGCAGGAGTGCTCTGCTGAAAAATTTCTTAAATGAAGGCAGTAGTATTTCCTCAGTATTTCAAATAAAAGGGTAAAATGCGCAGATAAAAAAAAAACAGATTGACCTGAAGCACAAAGAAAAAAGCAAATTCATGGATTTCTTTTATTAAAAAAAAAACATTTCCCATATTCTGTACAGCTGATATTTACTAGTATGCATTTTGCAGAATGTATAAAAAACTGAACATTGTGTAAAAGAAACAACAAAAATTTCCAGTAAAAGAAAGTTTAACAGTCGGACTCATGGTTCCAAAAGGGTCAGAGTCTACCGAAGAGATTCTGTATTATAAGATCATAATATTGGGCAGGATCCACAGTGAACAATGACAACCTGTAAGACAGACATATGATAGGGCTTCACTTGAAACTGAAGGTTCATGTCTAATCCACTGCCGGATATGAAACCTCTTAGAACGGAGCCGCTGTCAAAGTATATTAATTGATGTTGTAAATCCCATTGCCCGGCAACAAAGGTGTTAGATCCGAAGGGACCCGGGTTCACCTAAGGCCAGCTACACTTCATAAGCACTGCTGTCGTCATACTCATGTTTCACTCTAATAAAACAAATCAAATTATATATTTTCATTGCACTGACCTTTTAAGGTGGCAGGGAGGGAGATTACAGCATGTCAACTTCAATGTTAGTGTAAAGTGGAAAAATGCGCTGTGCTTATAAGAAAACAAAAACATGAATCGTAACCCAGTGTTCCGTGAATTTTTTAACTGCGGTTCAGTTACACGAGAATGGTTCATTCAGTTTTTTTTTTTTTCTTGACACTAACTTAGAGGTTGCAGTTACATCACAGCCAAAAATTAAAAGTGGACATGCCTACATTTTTATTGAAATTAGTGTTTAAAATAAGTCATAAATCTTACAAAAGAATCATCAAAATAACCACAACTTGCGATTAATAACTGCTGAGGACACTCATTTTTTCTCCGAGGGCGGTCATGTGATGATTTGACGCCAGCATCACTGTAGAAGTAATAGTATGTGCTGGAGTTGTGGTTTGCTTCTCTTCTTTCGACCCATGAGTCCCAAACTGGTTTGATTGCTTTTTAAATTTGTTATCTCCCATCCCAACTGAATTTAGACTGTCCGATCAGCAAATGAGGTACATGCATGCTCGGTTATGCCACCAGCTCGAGAGCAAAGACAGTTTGTGGTTCTCCGCCATAGCACACGCCTGTCAACCACCGCTTCGTTTCACCGCACGTTACGGTTGGATTGAGGGAAGAGACCCAAACACACGCTCGTTGAGAGAGAGAGACCCATGGGTGCCCATAAGAGCAGTAGCAGGCTCAATGAGCGACAAACTCAAGTCAAACCGACTGCATCACGTCCCTCAGCAGCGCAAAGCCAATTGTCTGCTGCTCCCAACACCGACACGGCCGGATTCGATTCATGACCGAGGCTGTCACCAAGTGAGTCAACTCAGCAGCCCTGCACAGGTTGGTTTTGAAGAACTTTTTGGAAAATAAAATTATTTGTGTTTTTATTTGCCCAAATATAGCTTTTTTTCTCTGTGAATTCTAAAACTGGAAACTAATCTGTGATGAGAATATTTATTTAATTTATTTATTATTTACAGAACTTAACCACTTATATTTCACTTAAGTCAGAGTGCTAAAGCATGAGTATGTCCAAACTTTTGACTAGAGCTGTATTATTATTATTGGAAGCATCTCGCCAGTAGCCTTTGAGCCAGAGTCCACGGCCATTTTTAACCATGGGAAGGAAGCCAGTCCATAGTCATTGTTCACAGTGTTTCAGAACACAGAATTCTGAATGCGACATGGCCACCCAACTCACATGATCAAACCATTGTTTTCCATTGCTGCCTTACACACATTCATTCACTTTTTTTTCCTTTTTTCTTTCTTTTTTTGTTGCCTTTAAACAGACGATCAAGAACTGGGACACAAGCATTGCAATTGTGATTCAACTTTGCTTGATGTGGTTTAAGAATCAATATTTCATTGTCTTCTCTCCAGGGCACCCTGTTGCTTTTCAGCTGGTGCTTTCATTTGGCAATCTTCACCACACGGCAAACTAACGCCCAAATCAATGGGTTTCTTTTTCTATATATTTTTAGCAATGTTACAGTTGTTACAATTCAGATGCAGTGAAAGTGCTGCAATTTTGAAGTAACAGACATCACCCAAGAAGACAATTTCACAGTAAATCTAGGCTCACAATCAATGCCTGGTTAATTATTGCTTGAGCAAGTATCAAGTTAGGAAACATCATTTCAAAGTCAGAAATCATTTGTCCATGTATTGAATACAATAATAATAATAATAAAAATCACCCATTTCTTTCCCTGTATTTCCAAATGCAAAATAAATTCGATATAGATGTGGGGTTATTGGAAACATTGCCACATGCATAATGTTTTCACTGAGACTCCAGCAGACATGAATTGATTCAATTTAGCATTGATTTTTACAACTTTAGTTCTAAGGACGTTAGCAACTATCCTACCAAGTGTTCGTCTGTCTCCGTCAGACTTTTTCCTTGACTTGCGGCAGGCCTAATTTTGCCGTTGCTGTTTTCTTGGTATTGGGAATATATTGTAATAATGTTTGACGCAGTTTCCCTTGCCACGTTACATAATTCTGCGGTTTTTCTGACCGGCACACCTGCTATTTGGGCTCTATTTGGCTCCTTGCAGAGCTCTGTAAGAATCCTCATCTTGCTTTGGAGCCTTGGCCAGTGAAGTGCTGATGTTTAGACCCCTTTTAAACAGACACATTCAGCTAACTATCATTCACATTAATTTGAGTGACCTGTCCAGTTGCTTTTGTAATTGTGGTTTAGAGATCAAAGTAATAGTCACTTTTCAGGAGTGCTTCCGATATTTTCTTCAGCCCCTGTAAGTCCGTGTAGTGAACATTATAGCGGGTATGTCTACCTCATTAAAGATACGTAAGGGTTAATACAAGAGTTGTACCATTAGAGAGTGATTTATGGGACAGATATCTGTGGGAAGAACAAACCACTAGCTTAAAGAGAATAAATGCAGCCAGTTTTTAAGCCTCCATCCTTAGGGGAAGACATGATATTGGTCACACTCACAAGTACATTGGAAATATGGTTGGTCTATTGCTGTGACACAAAGATTAATCCAGGTAAAAGTCCAGTCAGAACTGGTATGTGAGTATGAACCCTCAAAAAACTATGAGGAGTCACAAACAGTTACTATTATATTGAGCCTTTTTTTGACCTCCAGTTAGCAAGGCTACACATTCACTCCGCTAGAAAACAACTTGAGAGGGTCATGGGTGGTCTAGAATAGCAGTAATAGAAGGACAATTAATGGTTCTGTTCCACTATACCTATAATTTTGCCATAACTGTAGACCCCTTGCAAAAGTTATTTAACAATCATACAGTGCACAACATATTAGAGATTTCTCACTGCTGATATAATCACAGCCAATCAGCAGTCTCCTCTTAACACCTTCCCAAACAGAGACATCTACCTGGCTATTCCTGCGAACAACCTCCACTAAATAATTGACACAAACAATAAAATAAAAATAAAAAAAAATCACAGATAATGATCACTCTGATTCTGCTTTTTTGTTGTTTGCAATATGACATTTGATCACTATATTCCAATATCAGTCTCATTGTTGTACACGGTATTGTCTTTTTAAAAATAAGCCAACTGTTGTTTATTTTCAGTCTATATCCCCCTGTTGGCTGAAGTAAATGTCTCCTTTCACATTCTAGGCATGATCCGCCATTCACATATCTGGACAGAGCAGTTCCTCCCAGGGCTGTGCGAGATCCATTGTGTCAGAGAAAGCTGCCAAACGGATGGATGAGCTAAGATAGGTTTCCAAAGGAAGCTAGAAAAGACAGAGAGAAAGAGACAGGGAATACATAAGTGAGGGAAACCGGAGAGGGGCGTAAGCGTCAGGACTGACTTTCCCTCCTCTTGCTCGCCCACCCCTCCCCCACCTTGGCTCATTACTGAGTCTCTACTAGCCCGCTCTTTAAGCAAATCACTGTTATTGGAGAAAAATTAGGGTATATTTGGAGACTTATCAAAAAGTCAAACTGTCTGAAAATGTGCCGAATCCTGAGAGCGCACTCACAGACTCCTGTTGCCGGCCAAGTTAAGCTTTTGCAAATCAATAGGCTTGTTAGCATGAGTGTCTCCTGCTTCCACTGCAGCCAAAATCAATTCACACACAGTGCTGATTCCAATGGGTTTTACTTTGGTTCTGGGTACATCAGTGCCTCATTAAGTTGATAAATTTCCTTTATCATACAGAGGATTGCAGTGCGAGCCAGCAAATTTAAGCAAACCTTAAGAGTTTTCCTTCACACAGCAGTAAGTTTTGTGACATTTAAAAATACACCAAAGCAAACACTATTTAAATTGCAGACGGGGGAAATGATTCCCGCTCTTTTTCTAATAAAAATAAATGGGAATGTTAATCAGTGAATTTTGGTAACACTAGGCAGCACATACTCCTTGTTATTCTAAAAAGAATTGGCATTGAGACTAAGGGAAATATTTTGTGTGGCTGAAAAAGCAAGAGCTATTAAATGTGGAGATAATACTAGTCATGAGTCCTCAAATGCTTAAATTCAGCAAAGGGCTTACATACATAATGGGATGATGCGGCTCTCAAAAAAGTAAAACACAGTCATGAATAACAGGATGAAATAGATGCAATTCAGGGGGCAAAGTACTTGAGACAACCAGCATCTTGTAAAAACAGAACAAGAGAAAGGGCAGTTAAAGGAACCTCTCTTATTTTACAGTAAAAATGACTGGTTGCCATTTTGTGTCAGAAAATGTCTTCCTTGGCATTAGAAAATGAAGAAAGAGCATCAAGAACTTTAAAGAAAATAAAAATAGGTGTGTGTGTGTGTGTGTGGGTGGGTGTATGTGCGTGTGTATAGTCTGTGCACTTGAAGTCCCCACAAACAGAGGCAATAACAGATTTCTTTATCCTTATGGGTGATTTTCAGAACCCCATAAAGAAATTAAGCCATGTTAGGGCTTAGGGTTAAGGTCAGGGTTAGGGTTAGGTATGTACTGTTTGCAGGTCAGGTCAGGGCAATGAGATACAGAATGGATGTAAGTTAATGAGATGTCCCTACAAAACATGGAATCATAATGTATGCCTGCATGCGTGTGCGCGTACGTGTTCGTGTGCGCATGTGTGTCTGTGTGAATTTGTGTGCGCACACAAGTGTGTGTATGAGCGTGTACATCCATGAATGGGTGTTTAAGGGGGTGAGTGAGTAGTCGTACACCCCTCATACAGTCTTGTTCTCCCACAACAGACAAGACTGTTCGGTCATAGTGACAGCTAGGGCAGGGGACTCAGACAAATACATGGAAGAACAACCCAGGCACAGTAGCTGATGGACAGTTGACCAGGTGCCCCTGGAGGGTGGGGGGTGGAGCTTTTCTTGGCATTCGCAGCGTAAAGACCATCAGGCAGCTGGCGATTGAAAGGGACTCTCACTTCATGCATTTATATTAGTTCTCAGGGACCCTGTCCAGGACTGTTGTATTTTCTCAAATTTTCCTCAGAATGTCATCATTTTGACTGCATTCTCTGCATTGACAAAATTAATGTCACAAGTAGACAGGAAGTCCCCAAGGGACAAGGGGAAGATGATGTTCCAGACAGCAGGGTTATGACGAACTCCGGCTGCGAGATTGGCCATTTGAATAGTCGTCTTTTCCTCTGATAATTACAATGAGGACAGAGAATTGCAGAAATGAAACAGCTGGAGTTCTCCATACAACAGGGCTACGTGTTCGAAATGATTGCCATGTCTGAGTGATTGTCCGACATTGCATCAGAGAGAAACGAAACAACAAGAAACAAACAGCACAACCAAGCAGGAATACCAGGAGTCCCCCTGCGTCCACACCAGATGTTTTATACCGTCATCCTGCTGCTTGGCTGTATTGGACCACAAGCTGACATATGTAGGGACATCTGCTCAACCTATTTCTGAGTAGCACAAATCTTGACTTCTCGCCCATCCAGCCAAACTTTTCAAAGCACAAATTTGAAGTGATTTCCCGTCTTAAACATAGCAACGCAGATGGGAAATTATGATGCCTTCATGTCAGAGGTCTGTCATTACAAAATGTAAAATGGATTGTATAAAAATGGTTTTAACGAGTGCTGAGGAACACATATCGGATGCATAAAATCAAGTACGTTACACAGTATCTTATCAAAAGAGCTCACGGTATTGAAGAAAAAATTTCATAAACAACCAAGAGATAGCAATGTGTGTGTGTGTGTGTGTGTGTGTGTGTGTGTGTGTGTGTGTGTGTGTGTGTGTGTGTGTGAGGGGAAGGGAGGTGCTATTTATTTTTTAAGCCACACTGAAAAGATAACTTTAACAAAATATCAAGCGTAATTAGAGTGGTGTGAGCATCTGCAACATTCTTGGTTAAACTGCTTGCAAGCCCAGGAGCATCAAGGGAGCTGACATGACTGAGAAAATAATGAAGGCCAGAGCTGAGCAGCACAGACTAGAGCAGACAGGTTCTCAAATAACCTCCATCCCACATGCACAAACACTGCCTCTGAACACAGCCACAGAGAAACCAGGAAACTCAAGTCAGATCATATATCTGCAGCTCCTACATGCATCAGCAAACATCCAGAATAATTTGGTCGCTTTATAACCTGCAATACAGATATGATTACATCCTGTCACTTAGTTACACCCACAACCAAGTAAAGAGTTGTTCATTTTCATTAGCATGTCAGTTTGTTCAATGCGCTCAATGGTCAAATTGCTTGTTAATTCAGAAAGAACAATGCTTGCCCAGTCTTCAAAGGATTTATCTCCATAGAACCATTTTTATACACTGTTACTCCAATATAATTGCACCATCCTCACAAAGAAAGATTAGTCCATAACCTGCATTCTCTGCATTAACACCAGTGCTCATGAGCACATATTTTTGACCTAAGTTGTTATTTCAGAAATGGTGCGATGTCTGCAGTCTGAGAGTAAATGGCATATGATAGTGTGGTTGACTCCTGTGCACCGCAATGCTGTCTCTCCTTTACAAGAGAGTGGGCGAGAGAAACAAAAATAAACACACGAGAGAAAGACGGTAAGAGAAAGAGTGGGATTTTCCTGGGCAAATGCCAAGAGTACTTTATTTATGTTTATATTTTAACAAAACTGATTGCAGTAGCTTTTGCTGCATTAATCATGCAAGGTTAAAAGTCCTTGCTAAAAAGTCTAAGAAGGGGAAGAAATGTAAATGTATCCTAATCATTTTTAAATCTGTCAAAATGATCAATGTTATTCCTTCAAATAAATCAAATCTTACATCTTTAATGAGCAACTTCCCTATTGATGGAATGCACCAGCTTAAAATAGTTTCAGCAGGTCTGAAGGCAGCAACTTTGACAACCTCCGACCTGTGATGCGGTGTGGTCAGACAGATAATAGTGACGATCAGAGACAATTTCATCTGCACTCACACAGGTCTAATTCCTTCCAAATCTCAGGTGTTTCACAAGGCTACTCAATTAGCAGTCCCTTGTTCACAGTCAGGGCCTGTTGAACTGTTAAATTAAATTTACCCTCCGCTATTAATAGAATTCCTGGCGCAGTATTTAAGTCCTCTCTCCTGAGATGTGTGCGCAGGTTGATTCTGACGCGTGTGCGACGCAGTCACCCCCCCAGGCTGGGGGGAGGCCCCTGTCCATGCACTGTGGCCCTCGCTCCTCCGAGACCCCCCTGACAGTGTGGGACTGGCTTAAAGCCTCAGGGAAGCACTGGGTAAGACTCAGTCACTGACCTAAGACTGACTGGCTGGACTAAAATTGCGTAGAGAAACATTCTACAAAGAACAGGATGCAACTAACCCAGTACCACACCCTTTTAACTGGCCTCTTGTGTTTTGGGCTTTTTTTCCAACCATACAATCCTCAACTGAATCTCTTTCATATTCAATTGCATGCATTAGTTTATTTGACAACAGCAGTGCACACTGAGAGCATTCTTGCTCATTTTCCTGAATTAGCTAAGGTGCTACATATTCACATGTAATCTAGGGGATAAATGCCTGTTGACACACTGTGATGAAAGTGGATTACTGGGAGAAAACCCATGTGAACATTTAAATGCTTGAGGTTCAAGCCGAGCCGAACCCAGAACCTCTGTTGTGAGAGGCAACAGCGCTAAACATTCTACTACTGTTTAACTCATTTACTCCCCACAACTAAACTGACTGGATGGAGGGACCAACACTCTACAATGGAAGGTGCAGCTTTTCATCGAATAGATTAAAGAAAGGATTGTAGACTGAGTACAAATTTGGGTACTTATTTAAGGTTGGTCAGTGACACCATCTGCATTTAAATGCCTGTAGATGGTAATCTGGAGATGCCTTTGTCAATGAAATAATGACACTGACATTGCTATGTGCCTTTAATAAAAATACTGGCGTCGTGCGGCTACACTTTTATTCATTTCAAGCTGGTCAAACATAGAAATGAAAGTTCACAGGCCGCCTTAAAAATGTGAGTTAAAGGAGCTGTGTCACAATTACTGGTCATGCTCAAAACTTACGTCCTACGAAAGTGAATCTGTGCCAGTTTCCCAGATATGTGTTTATTTCTTGGTCTTTGTGTTCATCATTGCTGTTATCATTTCTTGCATTGCTTTGATTTCTTTGTTATTAAGCCCATTCCCTGTTTCTCTCTCCACTAAGTAATCTTTTGTTTGCTTTGCACTCCTGCTCTAACCCTTCCCTGCTCTTATTGTTCATTAAATCCCCTTGTTTGTAGCCACGCCTCTAGTCACGCTGCCTAATTCTCACACACGATTTCCCCTTTGTTATTCTTTCCCGTTATATAGCCCAGTGTTTCCATGTACTTTGTCTTTGCAAGTCTTGTCACGAGTCGTTGTATTTTGTAGTGTTTTCTTCTGGTTCTGATTTATCTTTGTCCATGGTTTTTAAGTCAGCTTTGTCCTCAGTGTTTTAGAATTTATTGGTTATTATTTAACAACTTATGGTCCTGTCTTCTCCCCGGCTTTGCAATCCCACCATTTGGCATTCGACCTCTGGCTTTCTCTTCGACTCTGATTTGGATCGCCCTTTTAGTGCTGCAAGCTGTCTGCTTGTTATCATCCTGGACTGAATTACCCTGATTTTGCCTTCAATAAAACTGTTTTTGCCACCTCGTTCTAGTCTGGGCTTGGAACCATTCCCAACTCTGATATTCAAAACTTATGAACTTTAGTTCAATATCTGAAACTTGTCATGACAAGTGCAATTAAAGAGAAGATGTAAGTTCACATAACTTAATGAGGTCATCATGTTTTACAGCGTACAAAGACAACTGGAGACAACTCGGAGGACAGCAACAGGCGGTAGGTTAATCCAGAGAGGCACTTACTCTTGGGTTAAATCAAAGGCAATAAGCTATCAGCATTTATCATAGAGCCGACCTCCCCGCTCCCTCCTCACAACTCTCACCTCCCACCTCTCTCCTCACAACTCTCACCTCCCACCTCTCTCCTCACACCTCCCACCTCCCTCCTCTTTCACCTCCCACCTCATACCTCCACCTCCCTCTTCTTTCACCTCCCACCTCTCTCCTCTTACCTCCCACCTCCCTCCTCTTTCACCTCCCACCTCATACCTCCACCTCCCTCTTCTTTCACCTCCCACCTCTCTCCTCATACCTCCCACATCCCTCTTTTTCACTTCCCACCTCCCTCTTCATACCTTTGACCTCCCACCTCCCTCCTCACACCTTTCACCTCCCACCTCTCTCCTCACACCTCCCATCTCCCTCCTCTTTCATCTCCCACCTCATACCTCCCACCTCCCTCCTATTTCACCTCCCACCTCATACCTCCCACTTCCCTCTTTTTTACTTGCCACCTCCCTCCTCATACCTTTCACCTCCCACCTCCCTCTTTTTTCACCTCCCACCTCCCTCCTCACACCTCCCACTTCTCCCCTCACACCTCCCTCCTCAAACCCCTCACCTCCCTGCTCTCTCACCTCGGCTGAGCAGTTGCAGGTTGCGCACCTCCTCTCGTACCTGCAGCTGCAACACCTGCTGCAGCACCTCCTGCCGCAGCGTCTCCTGCACGATGCCCATGCGCTCCAGCTTCTCCCCGTTGAGCCGCAGCAGGGCCCGTCCTGGAGAAGGGACAGTGGAGGGATGAAAGAAGGGATGAAAAGAGAGTGGAAAACATTAACAAAGGTACAGGAGACAGGAGGGAGCAGAAGGGAGGGAGCGGTGAGATGTGAGATGTTTGTAGAGTGGAGATGGGAGGACAGACAGGTAAAGGGAAGGAAGGAGGTGATAGTAGGTGGCCAGGAGGAGAGAGAATTAAAGAATGTAAGGACCGGAGAAGGATTGGAAGAAGCTGTTGAAAATGGAGGGCATAAAAAAGAGCAGTCTGGTAAAAGACAGGAAAAACAGGCCAGGCCATAATCATCACATTATAATGTAGTTACCCCAAATTCTCTGTGGAGATTATGAATGACAACCCAGAAACAAGAGTTTAAGAGGGATATTTACATACCATGCAAATTCAGGTTCTTTGTTTTTTCATTTGTTTGAAAAGCAGTTGACAAAAGCAGCAGTTTCACCATTACTGGCAAAAGCTAGGACTGTGACCATGCATAAATTGCATATCAGTATTTACAGGAAATGTTACTCTCCAACACAATGCATTAACTCTGGAATCACAGAAATTTTACATTCCATTAACTTCAGTAAGTGCTAGATTTGCATGCATTCTCTCCTTTCAGTTCAATGTTTATGTTAGGAAGCTTGTCCTTCAAACCCTGGAAGAGCCAAGGAATTTATCATGGCCACGCCTGACTGGCCAGCAGTCTACATCATAATTAGCTGTATAAATCAGGCGGCTTCATTTGCTCATAACGCCCCTCCTCTCACATTTTACCTGTTTAACACACACCGTCGCAGAAGGCTCATATACATTCGTTACTACGTCTGTAACACCAGTAATATTTTATGCAAGCTTGTTATTGCAAGTCATATGACTCAGTGTGAAAAAAGGTTAATGAAGGCTTGTTAGGTCATAAATATAATGTGACCTTGGTCCAGCTGCTGTAGGGAAACACGGCGCACAGCTTGACGTTTAACAGCCATTCAACTTCGCCCATAAAATATAAATGACCTTAATAAACTGTCAGCTAAGATTTTTTTTATTCCAAAGAATTTCAGAGGGTTTGATGATTAATGATTCATTGGTCTGTATTCCCCAGCACAAGGCCTAATGGAAGCTAACTTGAAATCCCACCACTTGCATCGTTAGATAGCAAGGCAAATAGCCCCAGGCTTGAAGTATAGGAATTCCAAATAGGGTCTATGTTGAACTGTGCTTGGATGATGGGGGGGTTCTTTGGTGGAATTTTGTTGCATGATCTCTGACTCCTTAATGGAGATGTTAGACAGTATTGGCTGAGAAGGTAAGCGAGGCAGCAGAACCTGACAACAACAGGAAAAAGGCAAAACAAAAATACAAGCCTCAGATCTCCGAGCTGTCAAAGCAGTCCGACTTCACTGGGCAGACCTTTCAAACCGGGAGGGGGGAAGCCTTTTGTGCAGCTGACAGGGCTTGCGCACTATCCCCTAATGACTACACTTAAAGCGCTTTCCCCCGCTGTGCCATCCTCGGGCCTAGGAAGGAAAATCGTGGCGGGGGGGGCAGTTCCTCAGAGATGGGAAAGCTCTTCCCTCCCGGGGTGTGTGTGTGTGTGTGTGTGTTTGTACTGCATAGGGAGGGGTAGATTGGCTCAGCAAAATATTTACTGGAACAGAGAAGAGAGTGCAACACTACTGTGACCGGACGCCGTGGAGATTCAGTACATTGGGTCTAAGCCCACCTCCAAGCGTGGTCACTAGAGTGTACTGCCCTACATTCCAGAAGATGGTTTGCACGATCCCCCTGGGGAATCCTACCAAGGTTTTTTCCAGAGTTCACAGAAACCCATTTTATAACAGAAAGCAATGGGTTGAGGAACAATATGGCAGCCTTTGACAGTGAACGCGCCCATATTTGCCCTTAGGTTCGTCAAGAGGATTTGAGATTCTGTTCGGCATAAGTCTTTGTATTTCACCCCGCACGTTTTAAGTGAAGCCTTTCCTAAGCCCTCGGTTTACACAGCCATCACCACTCCTGCCTCATCTTTTGTATGATAAGCTTTGTTAAAAATTCATGCTTCCATTTATCAGTCGAAACCTTGACTTCTTCAGCTGTTTCTCTTCAACCTTAAGGTCTTGGCAGGCAGGTCAATGCAGATACGAGAACTCTCCAAGCCGCTTGCCAGACTTCATCCATTTTCAGGCCTTAAGCTTGTCAGCACCTAGACCGCAGCATAAACAGCCCTGGTCCAGTTATGCCCCATGGGAGTGTTGCTGTCTCAGTTTTCTTCGGCCTTTCATTAGCATCTGTAAAAGCCCATGCGGCTAAAAGTATACAGCTAAGTCTCCGCTCAGATCAGTGCATCAGTATTTAGCCCCAAGAAATTAGTCCTAGAATTGCAGTGCCCTTGATCCTTTGTGTGCAATTAGATGGAGAAAAGGAACAGAGCCTAAATCAATTTCCATCAAACAAGCTTAATATGCTCCACAATAATTTCCTGCAGATACCATAAGCAGTGCTGCCAGGAACCCCCATTCAACCCTCTCTGGCTCGCGCTCAACAGCAAAATGATTATTAAAAACGAAAGGTATTGACTCCAGGGCAAAAGAACCTCCAGGGGTCATTGCGCTACTGCACATAAAATGATGCAAAATGAATGAAATAGTAATACGTATCGAATAAGAAAGAATAAACTGAAGAGAATAATAAGTAATGCAATAGTTATTTATGGTTATTTCCAACCTGGGTAACTGAAACCGTAACAACAAACTGAGATCACGGCACATGTTTAACTCAATCAACGCACACCGTCAAGGAAAACACAAACAAAAGGAATGCTGGAAAGTACATTAAACCCCGAACAACTGCAAAAAGGAGTTCCATTTGTCCAGAGGATGAGTTTGAAATCAAATCACTGAGTTCCTGTTGAGATGGGGAGTGTTCCTGCAGCTTGGAAAAACAATCTGTTCCCTCTCAGTGCGCTCGAATGAAACCTGTTATACACCGTTTCTTCACACAGCTAGAATCGGGCCATCTTGTTGCTCTAGTGATTATACTCTAACAGCAGAGAAGTCGATACTGTCATCCATAGGATAGAGGGAGGGGAAGCAGGGAGAGATCGGGAGGATACAGAGATGGGAGAAGCAAGAGGGGGTTTGAGCCAGAGAAAGACAGATTAAAAGAAGGAAGGCTGGGAAGAAACACAGGTGAGGGGGGAGGGGAGGCAAGAGAGGGAATAAAAGTTATAGCCAGGCCCCTTCATAAAACCTCTCAGCGCGAGAGCACTGACCTCCGAGGTCAGTTCTGTCTTTTCGGCATATAGTTGATGTGGAGAGGAAATGGGCAGGGGAAACTGTTCTGAGATCAGTGCATCTGCTTTTGAGGGCCTTAATGCTTTATGAATACAGGCCGTAGAGACAGAATGCAGAGAAAGGAATGGGGCAGCGGCATGCCATAAGAGATATGGAAGGCCATTGGTAACCTCACCTTTTACCTCAATATGGCTCTGAACCTGTTCCAGTATAAGATTGCCTGATTATCAAACAATTTATTTACTGTATAATCAAAACCAATATATAAGTTTTTGATGATTAGACATTTTTAATTAAGAAATGACGGAGATATCACAGGCTCCATTAACGATGTACATATGATGCGTTTGATATTATTAGGAAGGCAGTAATCAAAATAATGAATTAATCCCAACTCGCTCTGAATTCTATGCTCCATTTTAATATTTTTTTTTTCTGCAGGGTAATTTATTTTAAGTTAACTCTTATTCTAGATGTTTTCAGAGTTAAAAAAATACATTTGAAATGGGAAACATCTTCTGAGGCATTACAAAGTACATCAGACATTGGTGTGAAACGATGTCACTCATAAGCCCCGCTAATAAATATGTGCCGTTTCATGTGCTATGAATTTAGAATTTTTGAAAGACATATTGACATTTTATGTCATTAGTAATGCGGGTAGGAAAATGCCTGATAACTTTGTGATGCAATGAACAATAATGCCAACTTAAAAAAAATCCCAGTCATTCTACCGATTAGTCTTTGCACCAGAGCGAATTCATGTTTGGTTGCTTATCAGGGAAAGTAAATGGGATGATAAATTGTCAGAGGGAGAGAGAGAGAGAGTGAGTAAACAAGCAAGAGAGAGAGAGACAGTATGAGAAGAGAGAAAGGGAGGGAGTGGGAGAGATGGCAGATGTATGGAGGGAGAGGAAAGGGCAGGATGGCTGCAGTCGAGGTCAGGGAGTGATAAAATGAGAGTGACAATAGAGTTTGACAACATCCTGAAGTATTCAAACTCTCACTCCACTTCAACAAGCCTGAGTCTCCACAGCTCAAAACCTGTCAATCATAACTCACCCTCTGTATCGCATGTCAAGCCGGGGCTTAGCCGCTCAGTCCTCCCATCCGGCCCTTGTCCCTACTTTAACACGACCGGAAAGTTGCGTCTTGCAAGCATCACTGCCGGGAGACTCATTATAAAGTGTAAATCAGCTCTTTCTGGCTTCCACTTTCATTTCTTCCACAAATCCAAAGCTCTTTTTATTCGGATGACTGACCCCCAAACATTACAGTCTTAAAACAACCCGACCAAATCCCTCGCTTAAAAACGTTAGGCCTAAGACACAAGGCTAAAAATAAATGTTTGTCCTGATTTATTCTTTGTTATATTTGCTGAACACTGTCCTGGCAGTCAGCTCCAGTTAAATCTTACAGGATGAGAGAACTTCAGTGGTACTGAGTGTAACCTTTGTTGTCTTTACTGCCATTAACAAGAAATGACAGTAAGGAGGACTATTAATGGATGAACTGAAATGGTACAGAGAAACTGCATTTGTAGGTGACAGGAAAAAATAGCATTAGTATGATGAATTTGACAGTATAATGTGGTCAGCCATTCTATAATTGCCCATTAGCAAGTAGGATAACATGTAAGTTGTGTGAATTGCCCTTGCATGTACATACTGGGAATGTCGATCTGTTATAAAAACCCGCAAATCTAGCCTTCATCATCAAACAAAAA
Source organism: Gymnothorax javanicus (assembly GCA_029692085.1). Lineage (NCBI taxonomy): Eukaryota > Metazoa > Chordata > Actinopteri > Anguilliformes > Muraenidae > Gymnothorax > Gymnothorax javanicus. The sequence goes on along the minus strand of CM056203.1, from coordinate 63,421,390 downwards.
GCAAGCAACTCCAGTCTGGAGAAAAATTGGGGAATGTGAGATGCACATGGGTGATGTGACTTTAGCGGAGAGTGTGCTGCTCATACCTGTGATAGCATGGTGAGAGAAGGCTTCGACGTACGTCAGGTAGTTGTGGGGACAGTGTTTCTTCAGCCACTTGCAGACGTCCTGCTGTGTCCACAGGACAACGGGCTTGGACAGACTGGAGAGCGTAGGGCTGGTGTGGTACACTGTGAAGGCCTCACCGGGCCGAAGCTGAAACACACACACACACACACACACACACATACACACACAAATGTACCATTGATTAGCAAACTTCTGCATCACATCTGCAACCTCACAGTCAAGCAGTGATTTACCCAAAAAACAAAACACAAAACAAATCACCATGAAAACTTTTTATCTACGTTAAACCAAGATATCAATTAATGAACTCTGGACCACTCCCAAAGTGGAAGAGAGTATTCGGTTGAACGATGGATAGGGGATCGGGGCGAAGGCGATGTTGTATGGACTTGGTCTGTGATTGTGCGAACATTAGGAGCCCCAGGTGGCGAGACTCAGGGCGGGGCTCGCTTCTCTCGTCCGAGTCCATGTGGCTCCTAAGCCCCCCGGGGTCCCAGGTGGTGGCTGTTTCTTGCTTCCTTCTTGGAGAGGGGAAGGGAGGGAGGGACGTAGAATCGAGACGAGCGGGGATTGTGGGAATGAAAGTGTATATATAGGCGTGCGGACGAATAGGAAGGCGCATTGGGAGTGGTCTTGTTCATTAACCTTTGTTATCGGGAACACCCTATAAATCAACAGAGCCAGAGCATGACGGCCCCAGTATCAAAACAGTGGGCAGCTGGAGAGACAAAGGATATTAGCAATCGTATTTAGGATAAATTACATTACATTACATTACATGAAATTACAGGCATTTGGCAGACGCTCTTATCAAGAGCGACTCACAACACAAAGTGCATTATAGAAGGACCAAAAGTGCTGAAAATCCTATGATAGCAGTCTAAGTGCCAGCGGCAGCCACATAACTAGGATTGTGTAGCAATTCTGCCATAAATAGTCAGAAATGATAAAGAACACACTAGCTGCTCAGGCTCGGGGTGGGGGATAGGTATAGCCGGAAATTCTGATAAATACAGATATGTCCGGTGGATGGGATAAATTTATAAACTGCGCCTTCATTCAAGCTCAATTCAGATTATGCTTTCTGCAATCTAACAGAAGCCGAGTTGCTTCGTAGATTTCCTACAAGCTCCGTACACACTTAAATTCCAATCCAACATATGGACACATTTCACTGCTGCGTGGCTGTTAGAAGCCATGACCATCATAGAGTCAACCAAGTGAGGGAATTTCAATGGATCTTAAACTTTGCATTAGCAGGGTCATAATTACACAAAAAAAATTCCAACAAATGGTCAGTTAGTGCAGCTGAATATTTAGTGATGCTATGCTGGTTCAGCAACTGGTTCAGAAGGGAACAACAGTGGTTTTATCTGAGAGTTGAACCAGTGCCCTGACTCACACTGCTGTTCCTTCACTCTCACTGCAAGCAGGCAAGCCCATTCACCCTCATTTTATTGTGATTACTACTTCAGGCCTTGGCACAGTGATAGCTCCAAGATAATTGCCAGAGCTGAGGTTTTCAAGGTCATATGGGACCAAACACTTTCTCCACAAAAAAGTAACTTCTGAAACAAAACAGACTGAGCAGCAGAAACTGAACCATCATCACTGAGGTATCAAAGCCTGGCTCTGACAAAAAAAGTGAAATTTTTGAAATGTCACCAATATTCAAGAATGTATTATAGATGGTTCATGTATTATACACCAAAGGTCTGAATAGGAATGAGGTACAATGCTCTGCACATGCTGGGCCTCCTCTTTTTAAACCCTTTTCTGTCACTCACTACCGTGGTCACTGAAGTGGAATACGACCGCGTCTGTCTCTTTCCAGAAGATGCCCCCAGGGACCTGGGGTGACATCTGGCCCACACAAGCCCGGCTGCACACAGGAGGCACACATATGGGGTCCGCTAAAAGAATGCCCATGCGCAAAGGCGGCTACTCGCGCATAATCCACATAGGAGAGGCTCACACCCCTAAATCCATTAATGGTATTTTGTATTTTATATCCATTATACTGCGACATTTTCTGTGGAGAAGATAGAAGAGGTGATATTAGGTTTGTGGCAACACTTTGAGTATACGTGTGTGTGTGTGTGTGTGTGTGTGTGTGTGTTTGTGTGTGTGAGAGAGAGGAGAGCAGCAAGCACTTTCACCATTCAGGCATCCTCATTTTCCCATCTCAGACAAGACCATGGCTGCTCTCTCATCTCAGCCAAATTCTCTGCAGAAAAACAGCAAACCGGTAACTGAAGGGCAAGTGCAGTTGACCAGGACCAGCTAAGAAATTGGGCTGAACAGTCTCTGAATGACCAATTAGCATCAACAGAGCAAAGGACAGATAGCCAGGTGGGAAGGGAGCTCCTGTTCGCACAAAGCCTAGATCTCATCAGAGGCTAATATAGACACAGGAATTAGATCGCTTACTATAGCAAAAGGTAGAAAACTACAGGAAGTCATAAATTTTCCGCAGCCTTTATTTTCCAAGGTCAAGACACTGTGACCCTGCGATATGATTTTTTTTAGGTAGCGCGTGTAGTTATACAACACTTAACTCTAATAAGATTTTTTTTTTTTTTTTAATTCCGAAGGACAATTACAATTGGCCCTTGCAAATGGTACATCATACCACTCCATGTCTTTAACCTTTTGACTGCCAGCTTTTACAAAACCAAACATGACTGCTCTGCCCAAGGTAATTAAGACCACTCATATCCAATTCAGATATAGGTTTTCTCAAATGCTGAGTTAACCATAGCATTTCAGGGTATGATATAATAAAATTAAATGTTGCTTATACATTTCAGCACAAGCTGGACACATTTATTCACAGCAAAATGCAGTAGATTTTACATATCAAGAGCAAATGTTCAGAGATACATGATAAATCTTTGCTGAAGACCTCGATTAGCAGAATTCGATGTGAAACTGCTTAGTTGGAATCAAAACCTGTGCCTCCACCGGCCCTTTCTGGATACGATTGAGGACTCCAAGACAATTGAAAAACAGGGAAAAAGCAGTATTCGGGCAGAGGAGTCAATTTGCATAGCACGAAAATTTCCGTATGCGGGTGCGAAAAGGTCAAAGTTAGCAAGGATAAACAATAACCAACAAAATTACCATTTTTCGTCAACTGGTCATTTGTGGTTTTTGGATTCTTCACTTGAACTGTAATAGGATCCCTGCCCTCTTGATTCTTTAGTCTGCCAATATATCATATACTTACTAAATTTGTAAATACAAAGCACAGAGATGTGGTAAGTGCAAAATTCAGTTTTAAAAGTTTACTTTCAGAAGTATCAACTCCTAGAGTGTTCTGTCCTTAACCAGTAATGGAAAACAACTTCATTTGCAAGGCTAAGTGTGCAGAACTTTCCCTTAATGTAAACAAACACTTAATTTCAGAATTGGTAATGAGCCAAACCATTTACAGTAAATTCAACCCCATTTCCAAAAATTGGGAGGCTGTGTAAAATGTCAATAAAAACAGAATGCAATGATTTGCAAGTCATTTAAACTCCATATTTAAATGATAATAATACAAAGACAGCATATCAAATGTTTCAACTGACAAATGTTACTGTTTTTTCAAAAATATGTAATCAATTTGAATTTGAAGCCAGCAACAAGTTTAAAAAAAGTTCGGATTAGTGCATGCTAACCACTGAATTGCATCACCTCTTCTTTTAAAATATTGTGTGAGCATTTAGGGAAAAGAGGAGACCAACTGCTGTAGTTTTGGGAAAAAAAAAATGTTTTTCCATTCTTGCTTGATGAAGGATTTCTGCTGCTGAACCCGTTGTGGTCTCCTGTGTCATATTTTTGTATCATAATGTGCCACATATTTTCGGGGGTAGACAGGTCTAGACTGAAGGCAAGCTAGTTTAGCGCCCTGACTCTTCTACTATCATGTTGTTGTAATGCGTGCAGAGTGTTCTTGGTGAAATAAGAAAGGCCTTCCCCGAAAAAGATGTCTGGATGGCAGCATATGTCCAAAACTTATATATATTGTTCAGCATTAATGGTATCTTCACAGATGTGCCAGTTACCCATGCCATGTGTACACCCCCATACTAACATGGATGCTTCCTTTGAGCTGTGCACTGATAACATGCCAGATGGTCCCTCCCTTCTATAGCCCAGAGGATGCCGCATCCATGATATCCAAAAGGAACCTCACATTTTGACTGATCAGACCACAGGAAAATTTTCTGCCTCGCCTCAGTCGATCTTACATGAGCTTGGGCCCAGAAGATGCAGTAGCGTTTGTGGATCTAGTCTATACATGGTTTTATCTTTCCATCATAGAGTTTTAACCTGTATTTGAGGCTGGAGCAACAAACTATGTTCACTGACAATGGTTTTCAGAAATGTTCCTGAACTCATGAAGTGACTTCCATGGATGAATCCTGTCTGTTTTTTAACCCGTTTACGCAGAATGCAAATAGTGCCAATTTTTCCTGTTATGCAAGAGTCTATATGGGCTTTATAACTCAGTATTTGTGTCATAGAAACTGTGGAAAATTATTCCAGTGAAGCAAGACATTTGGCAATTCAATTAACAATTATTTAGGAATTAAATTTTGGAAATTTACGGACGCTGGCGTCCATATCTGTGCAAAGGGGTTAACGGAGTGATGACCAAGGGCCTGAAGATCCTGGCCATTCAATATTGATTTTTGGCCCTGTCCTGTCACAGATATTTCTCTGAATTTTCTGAATCCTTAATTGATATTATGTAAAATAGATGATGAAATCCCCAAATTTTTTGCAATTTCACATGAAGAAACATTATTCATAAATTGTTATTTACAGCGGTGCAGCCTTTGCCACTCAAAATTTGACATTACTTCTCAAAGACTCAACCTCTCTCAGGTGCACTTTTTTATTCCCAATCATGTCACTGATCTGTTGCCAAACAATCTACACTTAACAAAAATATAAACTCCCCATGTAAATTATGTATGTAACATGAAATGTGTTACCCTAAATGAGCTGATAATGTCTTAATTGTGCAAAATGGTTATTTGTCTTGATTTGTATACAACATTTGTGTTCATCTCTGCCAGTGAGCACTTGCTCAGTGATGCATTGATTCCACCCTCAACACAGATGTGGCATGTGCAGACGCTGCTCAAACAGCGTGAACAGAACTCAGACACTCCTTAAAACAGGGGACAATAAAAGGCCACCCCAAAATGTCAAATTTCATCAAAAGTCACCATGCCACAAATGTCGCAAATCATGCTGGAACGCGCCATAGGAAAGGTGGATGCAGGAATGTCCACCAGAGCGGTTGCTGCACAGCTGAATGTTCACTATCGGACAATTGGGCATTTAAGAGTTCGTTTAAGACAGACTGGCAGTACAGCAAATCGACCTCACCCTTGTCGTCCACGTGTGACCACATGAGCACAAGATCGTCACATCCGGTTTCTCCACTTGCATGATCTCCTCAGACCAGCAACACGCACAGCAGATGAAACAGTTGGTCTGCACAACAGACGTATCACACCTCAAATTGACCGGAACCGCCTGAGAGAAGCCAACCTACATGCTTGTCGTCGTCATTGTGATCCCGACCGTGTCTACGAGTATCCCTGATTGCCGTACACCACTATCTTGCATTAATGAACAGAAATCTGTTGCATATTGAACAATAAAATGAATTGTGTATGACTTAATATATTGTAAAACCCTTAATGCTATTTAAAGTTTAAAAGTGTCAAATAGGGCATTTATATTTTAGTTAAGTGTACAATGTATGTTAAATGTTCCACTAGGTGGATTTTCAAGCATCATATTTTTTTAGTCTTTGGTTGCGCTCATCCCAACTTTTTTTTAAACGTGTTGATGGCATCAAATTCAAAATGAGCAGATATTTTTCAAAAAACAAAATTTCTAAGTTGAACCATTTTCGATTAAATATAGATTAAATGATTTGCAAAGCATTGTATTATTTTCATTTATATTTTACACAGCACCCTAACTTTTTTGGAAACCAAGTAGTACAGTACGAAACTGAAATCCACTGCTCTTTGTGCAGATCGTAGGTGCAATGAAACCCTCTAACTGCTAGCTATATTCCCTGAGACCAAAAATTGGAAAAGACACTTTTGGTATTTTGGGAGGGCCAACAACCCAAAAACCATCAATAGGTGTGGCAAAGTGGTCAGACACAATTACATTTACACAGTTTGCCAGAAAGGTTGCAATATTAGTACTTTAAAAATTGCCATTTCACTCAGACTTTTCCGCAATTCCAGTTTGTAAAGTTACTTAGCGCAGTTTCCAGTTATAAAGAGTTGCACTGCAGCTTTTGCAGATGCTGAGGTAAACAATTCAGATTCAGAGACTATAAGTATTCCTCAGTATTTTGTTCCAACAACTGGGATTTGCTCATGTGCACAACCCATCAGCCAGGAAGCTGAACTCATAAGTCAAGTCAGCTGGCTCTGCTCAGAGATTCAGGTAAAACATGGGAGGAGTTTTACTTTCTGACCACTTGACTGTCCACCTCTGAGCAGATGTGAGAGCCACCGGCTGGTGTCTAATGAAGAATCATACTTAGGACCATATAGGGGGTGAGGTCAGTTTGTGGGCTTTTGAATGTAAACAAGAGTGCATTCCCGCTGCACTCTTTCAACGTAATATTTACTGTCTGAGGGTTTTCCATTCTCATATTACTTTGAGGTGATCAACCTATGAGCAACCTTGACCAATAGAGAAAACAACAGTAAAATAGAAAGAGATAAAGACACCCAAGGACAGGTCAAATGACAGTGAGGGAAACTGGAAAGACAAGGAGGTGAGATGGAGGGACAGTCCAAGAGTCACGCTCAGGAGAAGGTTGGAAGGTAGGAATAAGAAGAATAAAGAGAAGTTGGAGACTAGTATGGAGAGAGTGAAGGGCTGTGAGTCTCCTGTGGAACATGGGCATCAGTAATATGACTTCAGTTCAAATCTCCCCATGACTAATGGTTCCCATCTTGGGAGCCAGATGAGAGGGAAATGAAAGCAGAGTGTATCTCCCCTATCAGCACCCCTCGTCTCCCCCTCCCATCCATCAGAGGCAACTACCATGGAGACAGCTCCACAGCAATCTGCTATCTCCCCCTACCCCAGCCCTTTACCTCCCACACGCCCCCAACCCCAGAGACCTACTTCTGTCCATCCAGGGACAAGGACTCATTTATAATACAGGAGGACTGTGCACGGAGGAGCGTAGCTTCACCCACAGCGAGCCTGGTGGAGCGTGCAACCCCATCGCAATCCTTAATACCCATCAAACTAACTGATATGCAAATGCAATCTACGGGGACGAGCAATCCCCAAAACCTCACTGTTGGCAAACATTTATTCACAAGCGGCAAGAGAAATTTAATGTGATTTTTGGCATTCGCAGGAAATCAAAGCAAGCTAATGGAGGTGTGCAAGAATCGACTGAACAGCGCTAACATATTAATCTCAATCTGTCACTTTCCTTCAATGTTTTGTGGGCAGCGTTCTTTGTGAGCACAGGAAAACAATGCTGATTGTAGCAGGTTGCCATGGACTGGCGCTTGCCCAGCAGGTTCTGAGGTGACACTAGCCAAGGCGCCATGCCTATAAGCATTACGAAACACCACGTGTTTAACCAAGAGCTGCAGCTCTGGTCTTCAGCCTCAATACTCTGTGCCAGGCAAACGCCTGCAAACCAGTATGCAAAATTGTCCCTTTCCACTCCTCTATCTGTTCTTTCTTTATTTCTCTCCTATCCCCTCCCTCTTTCACAACACTGAGCGCTCATCCCTTAGTCCCTCCACTCTTTAACTGAGGTGCATTCTTCCCTTTCTCTCCTCTACTGTTTTCGTACTGCCGCACTCCCCTCTTGTTCCGACTAACTCTCCCTCTTAACTTCTCCTTCTCTACATTTAATTCTTTTGTTTTCAACTTCTTCTCTCACTCCATAAACCCCCCCTTCTATCTCTCTACCTCTTTCCCAGCTGTCGCTCCCTTTCTGTCCTTCCCACAAGTCCCTTGGCTTCTAAGCCTGAACGGCGGTCGACCTTGAGCGCGGAAGCGCCGGTGTTTGTCTCCGCGCCGCTCACCTGTTCCCCCGAGAAGCAGAATCAGGATTAGTGCGGCATGCAGGGAAGCTTCTTAAAATTCCACAAAGCCCCTCGGAAGCACCTTGGTCGACGTGCTGCAGCCAATTAGTCTGGGAAAGCTGAGCGGAACTTTTTTGTCAGTCATTCAGAAGCAGCGATGTCACATGGGCAGGAACACTCATTCCTGCCCTCTTCACTTCCATATCCGCACCTGGCCCCCATCCTTGTCTGGCCCAGACCCCAAGGAGCCTGACAAACAGTCACCAAACAAACCCTGATGGCTTCTTACTTACCCTGCATTTGCAATATTTATCATGTTTACGTCTTACCTTATGTCTAGTCAGGAGTACTTCCATAAAGCTCACAGTTTTAGAGTGGAGATCTATTAAAGCTTTCCGAGATCCATATACTTCCTGGAAAAAGCCTTCATCAAAGATGTATTCCTTGCATCGAGCACAAGACAGGAGTCATCAAAAATAGCCTATGAGAGCTGGGGACTGCAGGCTTCCTATATCCCTTTGAAAACAGGGGACAAAGTGGGAGGACAACTTGGCCAATCAGTAGCACTAACTGCTTGGTTACTAATCCGGAAGAAAATAAAATCAGGGCTAGATTTGGATTTCCGAGTAAGATTTGAAGATGGTCAAGAAGATAGTTGCGTGGGGCCAGTAACCTGCCTAAGTAATGAGGGAGACAAAGCAAATCAAACACCAATCTTTGCAGCACGCTGCCTTTGCAATTCAAATGAGGATCTGCAATAATGAACACTGCCAGCTGTATGCAAAGTACTGGTGCTGCTTAGAGGCAGTTTCACTTATACATGTTTTTATTATTAATGCAATTCACTTCTCAAAGCAACCAACACTGAATTGTTCAACCAAGGTCTCAATGAAGCACGAAAATAGCTGCCCGGGTGCAATTTAAACTACAGTTGGAGAAACCCAGTGGCGTTTTTCATTTTTTTATGTGTTAACAGTAAGCACGTACAAACTTAAGCACAATCTAGCAGCAATACTACACATATTGGCAAAGAGATAAAGACAGAGTGAAACTATGTGATGATACTGGTGAAACCTGGTTGTTTTATGCATAGTCAGTTTCTTCTAATCAGAAAGTAATCAGTGATTAGTCCTATTAAATTAAAGTGACTGTCCCTTTTCAAAATTCATCAGTAACCATAGCTTGGCTCACAGCACATTGTCTGAGCAGGGCTTGTGCGCTATATCTAACCCTTCTTTTATCTTTATCTAACAGGCAAGTGCCTTGAAGGTGGCAAATATCTCTCGCTCATATGAGATTTGCTTACTATGTGAAATGCACTTTTGTAAGTTGGCTAAAAGTATCAAATTAAATTATAAACTGTAAATTGAGCAATGCTTCACTTGCTAGATCAATTACTTCTCATTTTAAGCCTGCTTGCCATGGGAGCAGCCTGCCAAATAACTTCTCCACGTCTTAAAGAGAGAGGTATTCACACATTTACTGTGGAATGCGATCACACTCAACCACGGTATTTAGTGTGGTCCCAGCAAACACAAAATTCAGCAAAAACCTTTTAATTCAATTATTTGTTGAAGAAAGACAATAATGTTGTGATTTTTAAATTTTTTACGTTAGGCTTAACTCCGCCATTAATGGAGGTAATTTAAAGCACTTCCTTCTTCGGGGTAAGACATCATCAGGACAAAATAAAGTGTTTCGTTTTGCAAAAGAAATGTTTTTGCATTGCATGTGCTGAGAGGACATTTGAAGTGGAGAACTAATATTTTTGACACTGACTGAAAATCAAACCACCTTGTGAAGAGATTAGGGAAATAATAGATCATGGTGAAGTTACTACACCATGGCGAGATTACACATTCTGAACTAAAATATGCGTAAATATCAAAGAGCATGCAATGTCTCAAATTACTCACCTACAAGAGTCCGTGTCATCAGTGATCATACTTATCACTACAAAGTCTTCCACTAACCCGATGGCAGCTTAACCCTTTTAATGGTCAAGTTTCTTCCAGCTAAACCGAACCTCTCTGAATTTTTTTTTTTTTTTTTTTTTTTTATAAATGAACTAAAAAATTACAATAATTTAACAACAATTCCCTTTAAAATCAAATAACACATTCTTGCATTAACTTTTACATCTCTGGTTACTGTAAAGACTTGTCTGAATAATGTCGCTCCATCGGTAAGCAAATGGTGACAGAGATGTCTCTTGACCGGTAGATGGGTTTCTGAAAGTCAAAGGATTTCTGAAGCATTTAGCTAATAACAATAATTGCATATTGGACAAAGCGATGTGTAGTGTGTATAATTGAGGAGTTCAGCAGCCGGGCTAAAAAAGACATGGCTGTAAGATGCGCCGAAAGGAGTCCTGCGATGGCAGGCAAGGCGTGTCGAACTCCAGCAGAGACAGGCCTTTCAGCACGATGCCGCTTGTCTGCCCGCTCATTTGATTAGGAGCTTTCAGTGTAATTACACAACAGCTGGAGTGATGTCAGCACATGCATTAGCTCACTGCTACAGAAAGGACGGGCCGCTCACAATTTGACGTTCGGAAACAGAAAAAGCACTACTTGTCAGATCAATCGTCTGGGCCTAATTTGCAGGCAAAGTGTAAACCCTGCAACATGACCGATTCCTTCTGAATAAAAAAACAAAATCATATACTATGTCTGCAGGGTTAGCTCTGCTCTAAAAACATGTATTTGTTTCATAATGAACAAATACCCTGAAGACTGAATTCACTGAAAAGGCAATAAAGCAAGAAAATCATAAGGAAATAATGCAAGAAAATCGTAACCACAGAATAAGAAACAAATCTTTATTTTTGGAAAAGGAATGAAAAATGTAATTTTCCATGACCAAAAAAAGAACCGCAGATATCGCAAATGTATTTCTGTGATTAATTATTCTGTGCTAATTAGGCTTTTCCATTTATCCATATGAATGGGGGATATGAATATAACTGAGAAAGTCAGTCTTTATGGCACACTAATATCTGCAAAACCATTAATAAAATCTATGCCTGAATATAAAAATGTGCAACTTTAAAACAACTGTCAATCATCTAATGGAGAGGAGGGCAGTAAGCTACATAGAAGTTTTAACTGGTGAATCACACACTGAACGCTGCACATGGTATAGCAACTTTAAAAAGGCAATCTATTCTGTTTAAAACTATAGCAGGAATGCTTGGTTTGGATAAGAGAGAGTTTTGCGCTAACATGGCTTGTTTCCCAGTCTCCGTGAACGAAATGATAATCCGGAAGGTATTTAACAGAGTCTAAACACTCGAGAGAACATTGCCTCCTATTTCCGAGGACTTTAAAAAAAAAAGTATTTTCAAGAGGGATTAAGAAATACACACAACCATTGGGCTGCTCAATAATTCATGACAAAGACATGTCTCCAGACTGATCTGGAAGAAAAAAGCGTGAGAGACATAATACTGAACAGGTTGCAGCTGATTTTCCCTCCAAATAATACAAGTTAAAGGAATAATCAAAAGCCACAGTCCCAAAAATGTGCGTCTTTCTTTTCCCACTTCGCTACAACTCATTGGAGCCCTGATATACTATTAAAGATACAAAGCAAAGTCTTGCCAGAGCTGTGGTTTTTGAACATTTAGGTCGCAGTGCTTCAACAGGTTAATGATATTTACAGCTTGGCAACAGAACACTAAAATACAAATGACTATTGTGCAGCCAAAATACTGCAGTTTGAAAATGATGTCAGAGTCTTACAGAGTGCAATTAGTTCCTCAAACTGGGGGGCTTGGTCTTTCAATTACACTCATGGGAAACTTCACAGATTCACAGTATGGGGTTTCCTCAGTTAAAGCTCTGGATCTCCACACTACTGCACCAGTAAATGGAAGTGATAAGGCTGAAGTGTAGGTCAGGACAGAGCACTGGTTAAGACACAAAGTCATTCTGTCCCCACTAAGACATGGCAAGACAACTCTGAAAACTGCATGGAACACTTGGGAAATTCCTCTCCAGCAAGATGCTTTCCGACAATATGGAATTTGATCCCAGTAACAAGCAATCAACATCACATGCAATATGTTCACTGGTTGGTTAATCTAATAAAAACCCAGTGACTGCTGAGCAAGTCTGCATCACAGCCCATTCTAGCAACTATGACTTCAGTAGGTTAATTTACCCATGGATATAAAAATGATATAGCCAGTGAGAGCAATTAAACAATGTTTGTGCACACAAGGAGCGTTAAACAGATTTAAGTGCCACTCTGTGTACTTGCAGCTGTTTTAGCTCATGAACAGCAAGTTACTGATCTGTGTTCTCCTCCGTCAGAGACAGCAGATTGGATTTGCCATTATAGTAGACTACACTGCATTGTTTTCACAATTTATATAGAAGATAACAGTGGTCGAAGAGGATTAATCGGGGGAGCCAAATAACAGCAGGGCTTTTATGATATCAGATGGAAGTAAGACCCAAAATGGCTGTTTCCTCTCATCTCCTTCCAACTCACACCTATTCGAGGGCCCAAGGGACTCTGCTTTCCCTAAAGAAAAGTGTCAAGGAGAGGGTGGAAATGCATTGCAAATATAACATTCTTCCTCTGCCTAGTGGATTCTCCCTAACAAGAGCCAATGAACAAAACCAGAGATACTCTTGATTAGAGATGGTCAGCAGGAGCAAATTCAATGGATAGCAGCACCATACTGTAAATACATGCATAAAATGAGATGTTGTGGTCCTCTGTTCGGCCCGAAACAATCTCTTTAGCTGCGTAAATGAAGGTCTATCGGAAGTTCAGTTAGGAAGACTTTCCTTTTGCATGCTTTAGCCAGTTTATTTTGATTCAATCTGCTTTTACACCTCTAACTCGGGCTATCACAATTCCAACTGTGATTATGTAAGACTGCCAATGGAGTCATCAGCTGATCACATCGATCCAATACCTCTGCAACACACCTATTTTTTTGGCCTATCCTCTCTCTGCTGTCTTTTAAATATGTCTCTCTATGCTTTTAATCCACACAGGTTGCTGTAGTAAGCACCCTCCACCTCCTCATCACCACCCAACATCAGCAGGTTCATCTATCTCCTCTTCATCAGCCACCACCACCAGTATCTGGACTCTATAGGGGGATTTATCCAGCTGCGCCTCGGGCCAGAAGCTCCTCAATTGCGAAATCTTCCTGTCGAGTCCATTCGCCAAAGACTTTAAGGCTATCATCACAGCCATTAATGTGTTCATTCTGTAATCTGTAATAAACGATTACCTTTATGCAATTCATCGGTCTGTCCTGATTGAAATGTCTGTAGTTCATCCATACTTTTGAGAAACAAGCATAAAGATTAAGGATGAAAAAATGGGGATGAAAATTTCAGATACATTGTTATCAGGGTTCAGTTAGTCCCCTTAATGGCGTTTCAAATTGATTTTCATTATTTTTTTTTCCAGCAGGACACAAACTGGGTACGAACCCACACAGTGCAATGGACTCAATAATTTTGTTGAAACCAATTGCCTCAAAAAATTGTGCAAGCCAACTTAATTGTCTTGTGTGGATGGCATTAAAAAAAATAGCACATATATATTGAACATTTATTTTATCATGTTTCATAAGTGCTGAGAACACTCAAGATCACGAAGGTGGCTAACACAATTTTTTGAGGAAATCCGTTTCCGCAAAACATTTGAGTGCACCGCAATATGTGGGTTAACAATGTATGGGTTATAGCATTATGGCCCATAATACACAGTTCGGCTTTTCTCAATGAATGGAAGATTTGCTAACCTTTGCTGCAATTCATTTTAGCAAAAGTTCCACAAGCAATCACCTGGAGTATTTCTTATCAAACTATCTGCAGCAAAACAGCAACCCAAAGGGAAACTTTCCTCTGGGGAAAGAGGGGGAGAGTCAGATGACAGAGGGAGGCCAGAGACAGCGGAGGACTGGAAAGCTACAGAATGGTGCTCACCTGCAGGGCTTCAGTCCCCGGCTGCTGGAGCAGCTTCACCGTCCTCCCGCCGGCCGTCTGCTGCCCTCGCCCATCGTGCCAGGTGAGGCTCGCAGCGGACCGCGGGAGCTCGTATGTTAGCTCTTCGGCGGACAGCGTGTGCTCCAGGGCCGCCCGGCAGAAACTGAAACTGGACGCAGCTGGAGGAGAGGAGAAGGGAAGATGGAGGATGAGGATCCCAGGCAGAAACCACACGGCAAAATCCAGCTTTGACATTCTGGCGTGTGAGCTCCAGAACTGAGCCACTTACATTTATATTTTGAGCATTCAGGTATTGCTTCCTGAAAATACAAGGTTTTATTCCAGAAGCTTCGTGATGACGCACACCAGCTGCAGGTTTGGGTTTGGGGCTAGAGGAAGAATGGTAATGTTGTAAAGGACATGAGACCGGTGGTGAAATATGTTGGAAAATTAATAAAATAAAATAGGTGTCTCTTAGTTGGATAGCTGAAATCTGGCTGCAAATTAATATTTCTGCCAGACGGTGATCTCAGTCAGACCTCAAAATCAACCAAGAAGGGGATAAATGGCAAAAAAAAAAGAAAGAAATCACGTGGCTATTTCCATACATAGACTTGATTGAACATTGGTGTTTGGAGATGGAAAAGGGGCCCCAGCACAGAAAGGTTCAAAGGAACGGCCGAGCATCTCATCCTGTGGGTTAACCAAGCTCAGAATTAAATGCGCACTCATACACCCAAGTAAACATACACTCACATACAGCACAAACACATAGGATGCAAATTTACACAAAGACAGATAGAGCGCATTGACCCAGTGCATCCCAAACTCACTTGCACACAATCTCCACTATTTATATGAACAAGGTATATGCTGTACCTCAGATATACAATATATCCCCACTGAGCACTTTAAAAACCTTAGGGACATGTATATTCAGCTTCTGCTAAATGCCTATGATGTTACGTAATGAATGTCGTTTGTTCTCCAAATTTGGATCAACACTTGAATTAGCTACATTTCACAGTGCAAAATGAATAATACATACTGTGAATCTGTTAGGGAAATACCTATGTGTGAATCTGAAAAAAACACCACTGGCAATGAATGAAATGGGAAACTGTGCATAGTGGAATTGGCATACAATGCAAGGAGCTATACACACTCACCTTCATACTGTGGGTACTGCCAAAGCATGCAGTCTGGGGCATTTTTGGAGGCGAGACATTGCACTACTGCTTCAGTGCCTCTGTTCTTAATCATTTGAATGACAGTTTCCCACACCTCAGCTCTGATAAGGCTGCGTCTCAGCCTCTGTGGCAAAGACCCAAGTCCCTCGTTATCAGTTCGGAGGAAAATCAATGAGGGGAGGCAGTGATTATCTCCTACAAACTCACTCATATCTGAGGCCCCATCAGGGCCCCGTGGCCCCGGGGCATAACTGGAGGGGGTTGGGGATGCGGCAGAAAAAAAATGACACTCCTCCAGCGGCAGTGTGAAGTTTGCTCTCAACAGCGGAGAAGAGCAAAACAGAGAGCGAATAAAGTTCCCATTTCATCTATTTCCATTTCCCTGGAGTGTGACTTGGATTTTAATGTACTGTTGACAAACAGAGTTGTGTTGCAATGCTCCTCAGCTAGCAGGAAATAAAGAGGAAAAGACAGGTGTCAACAACTTACTCAGCACTCAGAGAAACTGCGAGATTTTTTTTATTCCTTCACCCTATTCTTTAAATTATTTTTACAGACATGTCTTTTAAAACAAAAAAAGCGCAGCCTTGGGAATCGCATATCTTTTAAAATAAGCGTTCTAGCATTTCTTGTGTATGAATGATGTATGCAAAACTAGGGAGGAATATATTGAGATGCTCGCGTATGCGCATATGCTGCAGTGTTGTGAGTGTGTTTTTGAGTTTGGGTGTGTGTGTGTGTGTGTGTGTGTATGTGTTTGGGTATAATATGCCTGCACTATCCATTTTTTTGAGACTTTTTCTAATAGTTTTAAAATGTACTTTGGTCCTAATCCTTTGACAAAAGTTGCAGCTGTCTCCATGAAACACAGCTTGCATTATTTATTTGCAATGTTTGTTCACAGATGGGCAATTGTGTGACAGACAGGTATGAGACTATAGACACTGATAATGGTAAATGTGCGGTAAAATGTCATCATAACAATACTTCAACGATAGCTGCAGTAGTCCTGCCACTCTCACTATTCAATATACAAACACATTCTTGACCATGGCCGACAAAATCACCTTTACTTTTATCTCGAAAGCCACCTGCTAAGAGCTACGAACTGATAGCAAGGATTTTATCGTAGATTAATTCACTAGCTTCACCATTTCCACGTCTTCTCTTTGCTTTGCTACAGTAGCTCCCAATTAGCAAAATACATTCATGCAGCCTTTGAAAGACTAGTAAAACTGCTGCACTTGATCATGTTCATTCATCATTTTAGAATATTTTGGCATTAACAGGAAGGGAACAAAGTCTGCAAAATTATGAATGCAGAGCTGCCCATCTGGTTAGACCATGTGCTGAAGCTCCTTCAATGACTCAGAATGAAGCTCAGAAACTCAGGCTGAACCCATTCACTATGAGTCCGGCCAGAATAAAAACAAGCAGATGCTGAAAATATTTTTTCATGTTCACTGTAACCAATTTCATTTGGTGCTTAGTTTTTTTTTTTTTAAACAATTTTTAACATTTTTTTTTTTAATTATTAATGGAGCATAATATTTTTTAAACTGCTGCTTCAATTAATGGCTCCCAAGTTGCAATTACCACTTGTATCTACTGGAGCACCCTTAACCACTATTTGAGCTGTAGTCACTGCTTTGGAAAATTACTTTTCATACAAAACCTGTGATAAAGTGGTCTGCAAGCAAAATCAGTAGCAACAGAAGGCAACTCACTCTACCTCTATTTAACTCTACAAGGTCAACAAAGTTCAGTTAATCACACCCTTGTTCATCGGGGTACTTTATAATCAACTGTGACTTCTTATCCTGTCAACTGAATGCTGAATGGTTAGGAATCAGCTCTCAACCTCAGGGCGCATGGTTCAAGTGCTTTAGCTTGAGATGATAATATGATTTTTTTTTTTAAACTCATAGTTGAATTTTTAAGGGTGTAATTAGCGCATGATCTTGACCTTAGTTAATGGATCAGATGCTTTCCAAAGTAAAGAAGCATAAAAGGACCACTTTTTACTCCTAACGGTTTGAATTTATCTAAACGGACAGATCACCTGTAATTAAAGCATGGTTCAGTGAACATGCCAGCACCAGCTGTCAGTCTGTCTCACACCTTCCATCACAGTCAAAATAAAATGCAGGCCACGCATCTGCATCTCCACTCGGCTCTCCGCAAATTCTTTTCTTACACTAAAAATATCTCACAAATCCATTCGCTTGCGTGAGCCACTTTCCTGAATACGTATCCGGAGCTAAAGACTCACACATGGCCCTAAAGATGAGCTTATAAGAAGCATTAGATTTAAATTGAAAATCTGAAAAGGGCTTCCCTTCTAATTTTTTCCACAAGATCACACTCACTGGGCCCTTTTATGTAAACACTTTTGGCATCACTAACATGATTATTACTGCAGAAAGCCCTTGCCAAGTGCGCAACATTTAATGAAGGGTAAAAGATGATGCCGCAGCATGATAGTCAGAATGGCTGAAAGTAGAACAGCCCACAATAAATATTACATTATTCACATTTTGTCAACCTGCCAAAAAGAGTTGATGCAGTTTACATAATTTCTTTGGGGTACGGATTCAGTGTTCATGAAGTTATAAAGTAAACCAGCGTGGAAAATTTCCCCCTGAAACTGAGGTGATCTAAAATCAGTGTTCAAAAATTGCTCTTAGCAAGAAAGAGGGAAAAGATGGCAGCTGTTCCAAAAAACTGAGTAATGAAAAGATCTCTGCAGTGCATAGCATATCGGTGTTTAAGTTTAAGAGTAAAACAAAAAAACAAGTGATGGAGAGCATTGATGCAACTCGCTCGCCACACACAAACACATACATGCAGAAATGTACACATGTACACACATACACACACACATGCATGCATTCACGCTCACAGGCGCGAATGCGCACACACACACACACACACACACACACACACAGGCACACATGCACAAGCATGCACACACACGCATACAAACACATGCACGCGCACACAAACAAACACACATGCACGCACACACACACACACACAGACTCACACACCGCCGCATAAGCAGGCACACACAAGCATACAAACACATGCACGCACACAAACACACATACACAAGCAGAGACGTGCACACGTACACACACGCACACATAAGCAGGCACACGCACACACGCGCGCACTCACACACACACACACACACACACACACACACACACAGCCCAGGGTTGGCAAAGTTGGCGGTTGTATAGCTACATGAAACAGTTCCGAGCTTCATTACTGTCTGTCAGTGGGAGGAGGGTATGGAGAAAGCAGGTGGACAAACATGATCTTCATCTCCCCAGTCTGTCAATCATCTGGGGTTGGGAGGCAGGGAAGTGATGTTCTCTGCATTGGGTGCCCTGTCACTCAGCTGAAATGTGGGCAGGGGAGGGGCATCCAGTCCATCAAACAGAGGCCTTGTAATCATTGTGAGGTGTACAGCGAACGAATAATATGCTCTTCGCTGACAGGCCTATCAATCTTCCTGAGGTCTGGGTGTTTGTGCTAGTTGGGTGTGTTGTGTTGAGGGGGCTCTCTTTAGAAGAAGACCTGTCAATAAGGCTGGGGTGGGTGCGTCCTCCTCAAATCAGCACCCAGGCCCAGCGTACAGGCTGCTATAAAGCACACCACTGTTTATCTCTGCAGTGACTTTCATTGGCATTAAACAGTCTATAGCTCAATCAGCCATAAAGCAAACAAATATCTTTCCATCCTCTCCTTTAAACATACACAAGCATACAAATTAGGAATATTTTGGAGGGCCTATAATGACATAACACAATCCAGGAGAAACTGGCTGAATAAATTGTCTATTTAGTTCAGTTATGAATATGCCTTCAAAAAAAATCCACACACAGAAAAGATTACAGAAAGAGCATAGAAAGAGCATTGTGCATAGACCTTCACAGGATGGCTAAGTACATGTAATGATAGTCAGATTCACAGAAGGGCAAACCATAACTGTGAGAAGTTTAGTCTGTAACCACATTACGCCCCCTGTCCTCATCCATTTGGAGTGCTCTTCTATGTTTAAAGTTGGATTAACTGGTTCAATTCTGCTTAGTACCCATTTTACGTAATTACTTCCAAGTTCTTTTTTGAGTGCAAAGTCAAATTGGTTCCATTGCTTAATCCGGAAAATACTCATACAGACACACTAATTTAATTAAAGCTTCCATTCCTTTAATGATCATACTTATATTTCAATGCAACAAAAAGCCACATCTTTCCTTTATGGCTGGTGTTTTAATAGCCTCTCTACCCATTGACAGCTCTCTGTCCATTTGCACACTTAGACAGAGTTATTGTGTGTCCATCTAATTAAGATTCCTTATAAACCCCTCCTCTGACCATTAATTTTCACTTGAATAAGCACAAAGGCACACCATCTCAATGTAATTCAGGTGAGAAAAAAAGAAAAAGCTTAATTAATGCCCTATTTACAAACCTTAATTGGATTTTACACTTGAACTCCTCGGCTTCTGTGAGACCTAATAACCTGCTCCTACCCGATAGATCTTCCTAATGAGAGCCAGTTGAAATTAGCTATCTGTTTTTCCATTAACATCATTGTTTATGCACATATGGTGTGGACAGTGTCACTCAGGCCACTGATTTACCTGACATTATAGATAACAGATAAGCTTGAATCACTGCCATGGCTTCCAGCTGACCTTTAAGCAGGTTTGTGAAGCAGGGAAAATGTCTAGATAATGTCATAATTTCCAGAATTTTTGAATTTTTCAGTACTTTTTGGAATTTCCTGTCTCTTACATAAAAGGGCAATTCACTCTAAGACAAAATTGAAGTATTTCACAAGAACACACAGAATGATCTGTTTGATTTCACCACAGCTTTCACGAGTTGACAAATTTTAAACGAGCATGTCCCAAATTTTTGTGCTGCATAATGCAATACAAAAATTTGCACTGTATACATGTGAACAGGTCACTGAGGGAAAATTTAAAGTAGGCAATTCAAATATTATTCCCTAAAGATTTTGTTTGAAAGGAGGCAGGTAAGTTATCAGTGAACCTAACGAGAAGCTCTTGGCAAGCTGGTGAAAGCTAAGACTGTTTGACCACAAAAATGAATCCGAGGAGGATTGTACAGATTCAAGATCTTCTCATTCCACCTCGTCATGTAGTGACGCTCTTCTCAAATGTTGATATGCAACAAAATCGGAGTTCTTTGGCGTTGTTATTTGACGCCATTGCTAAACAGGATTGGAGAAAGGAAATCATAATTTCACAAATGAATTAAACTAATCCGGGATAGGGTAAGAATTATACGGCAGCCCACACATTTAGGGGAGTTGGTGGTGCCGTGGTCAGGCTGTTGCCTCCCTTGCCATATGCTGGTTCTGGGATTGAGGTCTGGCCAGCCAAGGATTTTCTGCGTAGAGTTTGCATGTTGAGCAAGCAATAAAATGGTAAATATACAGTTGTAAAACTTAAGCTGCAGCATTTAAAGACATCTTGCACTTAAGAACAACCCCTAAAAATTTCATGCCTCTAGCTTATATATTTCAAAAGTTATGGCTTATGGAACTTCATAGTTTTTTCTATAGCACTTGTTTCTACAGTAAAATCTGAGCCACTTCCCACTTATTATATCTCAAACACTAAAAATGATACAAGGCTGAAATTTTGTATAGTGTTTATTGGGACTAATGGCATGAATTTGTGTAAGAATGAAGCAAATCTGAGATGGTCAGTCGGGAGGCCTTCCATGATATCACATGGATTGACCCACAAGGCAGATTTTAGAAGAATGTCTTAGATAGCATTCTCCATCACCATCATCAGAATACATCCCTGCAGTAAAGGTTACTCTTGTAGACTCAATGCTAAGATGTGTTGAAGCTGATCCGCAGCTTATGGATTCTGAGCACCTTACTTTGACTGTTTATCTTGATTTTTCCATAAATTTGTCTCTCATCTGTATATTATACAAGTTTGGACAGACATGTAAACTGCAACTTGACTAGCTGGCAAAGCCATGCAACCATGAGGTGATAATTTTGGCGACAAAAATAAGACATTACACTGAATACATAGGCCCATCGAATTGGCAAGATGAAAATAAATGACAACAAATATACAACGTATTTGCATGCATGTTTGCATATAATTATGGGCCTATCTTTCATGTAAATGCATCAAAATACATAATAAAATCCATCCACATTGTGGTAGACCAGCTTCAATTTTGTCGACATATCTTGAAACCCATTGTTTTAAACAATGCGACAAGCACGACCCTTCAAATAGCTTCAAGGCATTTAAAGTTAGAAGTCCCTCGGACAGCGCATTACCTCTATCGTTCTGAAATTTGTTAGCAGAGGAATTATCATTGAACACGAGTGTTAAACGAGTCTTGACAGGGCCGTCTTTACGCTCATAGAAATTCTTTTGTACCCTGGATCAAGAATATGAGTCGGATCTTCAACAAAATGTAATCACTTGCTCTTTAGCACAGTATCTATCAACACAAATATTTCACTGACATCCATCCACAACTTCCTGAGATATCCTGTTAACTGACAAACACACGAATGAACAAATGAACGAATGGACAAACTAACAAAGGCAGATGAAAACTTATTACCTCCTGGTAGTTATATTGCAATGCTAAGAGTGTGGGTCATAAACGACATTATAAATGCACAAATTATGCATGGTGCCTACAAATTTCCAGAATCACTTCTCAAAAAAGGGAAATTTTCACAGAACCTAACAAACCAATGTTGTGCTAATTAAATTGCATTAAAATAATGTCAACTTCAGTAAAAAGCGAAGGACATTTGCATTAAGCACAATCATGGGCACTTAGTGGAATATCTTGTCATAACTGGCACAGAGCTTTAAATCGCTATAGGGCATGTAAAATGTAATAAAAGCTGTGCCTCTGTACCGGGGATAAAGGTTGAACAAACAAAGTTTAGTAATCCCTCTCTCCCATCACGACCCAACTCCCATGAAGCAGTTCTAACCTTCATTTTTTTTTTTTTTTTTAAATACAGTTGTGCAAAAATGTATCTACAGGTCTCATAAAAGACATCACAAACACAGTCTAACAGCACATCAGAAGCAGTCTTGGACATAATTTATGTCTAGAATTGACCATAAAGTTTAATACTTTATTTATAATATATTAATATAATATTTTATTTTGGTTTCACCATTTGATTTTGCTCATGTGGCAGCTAACATTCCTCACATTTGTGACTTCTAATCTCTGACTTGGCCAGAGACCCCAACCTCAAAAATTATGCACTGCGATTAGTCAAGGTGGTGTTCACAGAGCCATCTTTCCAAAGCCTTTCATTAGTACATGGAGACACAATTTTTAAAAGCCTCTGCTTTGCTGCCAGCATGCGCAAAGGGTGGCCAAAATTTTATCTGGCATTAATTTCACACTTCCGTTACACATTAAATATGAAAAGCTAAATATACTCTGAAACATCCCAGAATAATATCTGCTTAATCCGCCCATTGCTAAAACATGTCCCTCAGCCAATGGGTCCAGTCCTAACAGGCTCAGCATTAACTGTGGAGAATCCTTCGGGACCTATTTCCAACCTCGGGAAAGAAGCATAAAATCATTTGATCTTGACAAAGTAGTAGTAAGAGGAGAAGCCATATGGAGTAAAGTAGTTTTAGATCTCCAGGGCCTCCCGCAAGGCACTTCTCCATTATCCATGCAAAAACACTGTACCGGCAAGCACAGGAAAAGCAGTGCAGCCATGTCAAAACTCTCTGGGGATAAAGGGATTCCATTCCTCACAGAAATAAAGTGCATACATTTGATGTAAAATTGCATATAGGTCACAAAGCCTTCTTTTGGATCGAGGGATAATAGGGGACAATACAGCACCTGCAGGTCACTGACCAGGATGATTCTTGAAACCTAACTCTCAGTTTCACTTGGGACACCCTGCAGTTTCCTCTCCCAGGAGGACGGAGAAAGGAAGTGTCAAGCTCGTCTTCCAGTGGTGTTTGTTATCGGCTCATCAACAAGAATACGCCAGGCTGAGATGACCCCATGCAGAGCTGCAATGTCACTTTACAGCGCAGCATTGATTTTCTAACAGTATTCTATGACACACAATTGGGTTTCTGACCAACAGTAAGTTTGCCTCTTTGCCCTTCCTCGGTATCGCCGCACTGTTTCCTCACACACCATCCGAGTGTGGCTGGTACGTAAGTCGACCTACTTCAAGCTGACTTGTTTAGCCTTTGTTTTTTGGGCCTTCACGCACACCTGCACAGGTTCAATGCATCACATCCAGACACACGGAACCTACAATCTTGAAAAGCATAAGCAGCTTGCAACAACAGTGTATAAAATGACATTAATACAAAATATTATTTTGCTGGATCAGAGCAGATGTTTCAGTATCTCAAAACCTGTCTTAAGTGGAATATTTGCATCTGCCAAAACCTGTCTTAAGTTGAGTGGAATACCTAAAAGTTACAAAGCATATTTTGTCATAGATCCTTTAAATAGGTTACACTTTAAATGGCTTTGTGTAGGTCTTCCCTAGTACTTCAAAAAACAAAATAGCCAATTTTGTTCATTTGTTTTATTTTGGGTGAAAACGGCAAATTTGTAACTCCGTAACCGACCAGTTTTTTGCCGTTTTCACCCAAAATAAATCAAATGAACAAAATTGGCTATTTTGTTTTTAGAAGTACTAGGGAAGACCTACGCAAAGCCATTTAAATTGTAACTCTCTTACTTAGTTTTGGAGCTATGATACAAAATACACCAATTTTGTAACTCCGTTACCGCGTGACCTGGCCCATAAGCCTCAAAAGACAAAAAATACAATTGAATCAATACCAGCTCAAACCTGAGACTGCTCTCTATCAAGCTATATGATGTAATAATCAAACTACAGCTACGTTCAGTGAGATACACTAAGAATTCGTCCGGATGGCACAGTCAGATACGTATAAATTCCAATGAAAACAGGTGAGCAAGCTCCAGAGGCACCCATACTTTCCTCCATCATATATCAAAGATGACAGTGGGTACTTAGCATCATCAGCAGCCATTTTCCCTTTCCAATCACTGAACAAAACAGGTGATTTTGACATAGAGTACCGAGGGCTGGCTATGTCTCAAAATGGTCAATCCTTATTTTCAGCTTCATGATAACCTGCTTCTCTGGCATTGAAATTTATCTGAATTTCATGTTTAGACACAAGAGTCATAACATAAATTTGTCTCTCAAACATAACTCTCTGCATTCTGTTAGTTTTGAAATGCATGAAGTAATGACATGAAGACACGCAGATAGCCAAGAATCAGCTTGGCAGTCAATTTTTCACTCTGCTGACCTAATATCTGGAACATATGTACCGTGTATTGACTGGAATGAATCAGAGAGAATCAAATGAAGTACCTTCCAACATCTACTAGTTTGCACATTAATCTTATATTAGTGGTATAATTCAGATCCTTTATGCTTGATTACAGAGGCAAAAGAAAAATAATTTGTGTTAGCGCCTTCATTGTTGATTTCATTGACTTCCGTCTTCAGTAAAGCCCCAAGAAAACCAAGTAACCATGTTATTATGGATGTCTCCCTTCGCTCTTGGCTCAAGAGTAGCGAGTCTGCCAGCCCCTCCAAGCATTGGAGTTTGCAATGAGCACTATTCAGCCTGCCTTGTTACCCGGGATTGCTGCCCTGTTTATTGACATCAAACCTGTCCTTGACCTCGAATTACCATATCCCCTTGAATCTTGTTCGTTCATTGCCTGACTCAGACTGTCCCTGTCAACATTTCTGCCTAAGCCCTCTTAGTTCTTGTTTTTCTGTTTGTGCCAACTATGGCTTAAAGAATAATCATTAAAGTGCCAAAAGGCTTTTTCGATGGATCTGTGCCTGATTGCTTCTCTGAAGTTAGTTACGGAACAATCCAGCCCCCCATGAAACCAGCGGGTCTCACTCACCCCTGTGAGGCCATCTGATTTTAAGGAATCTATCTGGCGCAAGAAGAGGGGAAGCTTTGCCAGCTTCCATCAGCCCATTGGTGCCATCTTCGATCAGCTCGCTTCCATCTGTGAAATCTCCTGGGACTCTGCTGCTGCTGTCTCCTGCAAGCTCAAGCTCTGTCAGCTACACCACAAGAGCCCAGCATCACCTGCATTGACTGGATCGGAGGCACCATAGTCAAATGGAGTCATTTCTGCCCACACCCCAGTCTGCATTCTGCCTGGTTTCACCTCTACCTCAACCCATTTAGAAACCCAAGCAACCATTTTATCAGGGATATCTCCCGCAGCTATCAGTGCAAGAGTGGCCAGTCCGCTGATCCCTCCAAACCTTGGAGTTTGTGAGTGAGCTCTATGCAGTGTGCCCTGTTCCCGTTTTGCTTTCCCGGTGCTGACCTCAAACCTGGCTCTGACCACGGCTTACCATATCTCCTTGATTACTGTTCAGTCATTGCCTGACTCAAACTGCCCCTGTCAACGCTTCTGCCTGAGCCCTCTTAGGTCCTGTTTTTCTGTTTGTGCCAACTATGGCATAAAGAATCATTACTAAAGTTCCAAAAGGGTTTTTCTGTGGATTTGCGCCTGGTTCCTTCTTTAAAGTATGTAACGTCACTATCATAACATTCATGCACTTCATGATATGTCCAACATAGGAAAGAGATGTGTTATATGAATTGATTTCTAGATTATTTACCCCAGAGAGTTTGAGAGAAAACAAACCATGGCAGAACACTATGGCACAACAGAATCTTCACTTTTTTAGAAAACCATGTAGTAAGCTGTTCGATTAATCCATCAAGTCAGAAAGAGCATTTTTCCACTTCTCAATCTGGGAGTTTTTCCAAAGTGCTTCAAGTAATAGAGGGCTGTAAAACACAAAATAAAGAAAACAGGGAGCAACAGAGAGATTGAGAGAGAGGGAGCAATTTCTAATAGCACTGTCTAGATGCGCACCAATAAAGTGAGTTGCCATAAAGCTGAGAGTCTGGCTTCGATGACTTCGTATTGATGGTCCTGTTGTTGTTCCCTGTTCCCTGTGTCTTGAAGTGTTGGAGTCTTTCCCCTATACTTTGCTGAGCATGTCTCAAAGACAAATACCCCACTGTGTGCTCACAAACAGCTCCATTTTCAAGAACAAGCTTCAGGAAAGGCATAGTGGAGTGGGCACCAGCCCCAGCTACTATCCCCTCTCCCACCACCCTGTCCCCTCCATGCAATTAAAGGGGATTTTTCTGCAAGAGAACAGTTCCAATGAAATTCGGCTCAGCTGAGGACGGCGTCCTGACTAGCTCCTTTATGTGGAATAATTCAAAGACACGCAGATTAATCTCTGAATAGATCAGTCATATTCATGACAGTGGAACACATGAGAATATTTACTAAGCTGAATGTTTGCCTGTCACGAATGTCTTCCAAGAACTTCTATTTCATTATATTTACCACTGTACATGGAGATTTGCAGTGATATATGTTGAAATGTGAGTTGGAACATCTGGACATGCTTCAGTATATCTGCCCACACAGGCCCTGAGCCTCTCAGCCATGTGCTGTGACAGAGTAAAGAAGAAGGGGGTGGAGCAAACTACTCGAGCCCAGCTGTGATTCGGCGCCTCTGTTAATGAAGAAGCAGGAACCGATGCACAGTCTGATATCACCATGTAAATGTTCTTCCGTGATCATCAAAATAATGTTTGTACGGGAATAACATTAAAATCCAGCAATAAATAGCAGCTCTGATGCTGCACTTAAAAATGTCATGTGTTTCAGCTGTCTGAAGTTTGCCAGCTAATGTCGGCAAACTATTCATGCAGATGAGCCTAGACTTCCAAAGATGCATGCTAACAAGAACACTCAAAGCAGTGTTTGCAGTATGAATTTTATATAACTTTCAAATCACTTTCACTCTTCGATCTCTCACTGAGGACTCTGCTGGTTTCTTACTGCTAGCCAACATCCTTGCTAGTTTTCGTCTGCAATGCACAGTGCTAAAGCTTTCGTAGTTTCATGACATCATCACAGCAGAGCTGCATTTATTGGTGGACTACAATGCTACTCCTGCTTGAAAAATATTTTGTTGATCCTGGAACAACACTAACAGGGTGATATCAGATTGCGCGCCGTTCACAGAACAGATGAAAGCGTAATGACATTCAATAGCACTCGCACAGCATTTTGCAATGTCTGTGGCACTTTGCGGCTCAGGTCTGATAAAATGAGATGCTGTTAGTTAAATGTGGAATATGTAAAAACAGCTTTTTTGGGTTTAAAAAAAAAGGGTTATTTGTTGCCATTCCACATTATTCGGTGTGTATTTGAGTGAGCAAGTATCTTTTATGTATCAAGAAGAGAAAGCGCAAATGAAAGATTTACTGTCGCTGTTGTAAGGGTTTGGATATAGTATGCTACATGAAGTTTCCAGGCGACTTCCATTTATTTTTTTTTTTGGCCTGTAACAAGCTAAGCAGTTTTTTTTTTATAGCATCATTACCCATAAACCACACCGCGGTCTTTCACAATGAATGAGAAATTTTTAACTGTTGCCACAATTCATTTCCATGACTGTCACAGCTATTCCAAGCACCTGATGAATCTCTACGGGTCTGAGGTAAAACAAAGAGAGAAATCAGCAGGGAAGACGGGTATCTCGAAACCTGTGTGATATGTCAGTAAAAGGAAGACGGAACATAGATTCTGGCCGTAATGCTCTCAGGCTGCATTCTAATTCTCTTAAATAGCTGTCTTTTTCCTTACTTCACCACTTTACTTGTTTCTCGATGTCACATAAGTGGGGAAAAGTAGCAGGGTGGTTTCCTGGCCTTCAATACCAGACAAGCTCGACAGCAAAGATAGCCGTCACAATTTATCGGAAAATCTTGGGACAAATGACGTATCCAATCACTACAGCTACAAAGGATTGTGGTCCACTTTCAATTTTTCTTCTCTTCCAAGGTTGATCCTATGTTTGCAGGTGTGAAGAAAGCAACCACGGTGCCAATTCCCTCCTTTCCTTCATGAAATAGACCATTCAAACGCTCCTTGCCATGGCGACCAGCCAAACTATTTCCGGTTCATATCTGTTCGTGAGGAGGGTTCTTTGCTCTTTAGAGAATTCAAATAAACTCTCAGACTTTCAGATTAACTGCAGGTAGGGGGTGGAAACCATGCTCAACAATGATCGATAACATAGTCCATACTTGTGGGGTCCAGGGAAGAAGAAAGATTCAAATGTTTGTGGAAACAGCATCGATATGATGAATGCGCCTACAACCTTATTGATGTGTTTCTAATGGCGTGTATTGACCTGTCACTCAATGGGCATGTTCCCTCCAGCAAATGGGAAGGGAGAGGAGTGGATCAAGTGTTTTCCCTCCTGACTGATCAATTAATATTACTATGGGGTCGAGGCCTATAACAAAAAAAGGGTTGGACTGACGTATCATTCAATCTCACTACTGGTGGCTGATTGAGTGTTTATTGAGTACTCCGAGTCGTGGCTCAAACAACAGTAGACTTTTCCCATGGCAGGCAAACAGGGGAAGGCGGGTTTGGGGTGAAAGGATTTTGAGTAAGAAAGCAGGTTGCTAGGAGATTTTTCAACAAGACAGGAATCCGCAAATAGACACTTCATAAAGTTCAACAATCTGTGTATAAAAGCTCAGCCTCCCCTCCCCGACTCTCGCCCAACTTTTGTCCAAGGAGCAGAGAGGTTATTATCACATCTGGCAATCTATCAAAACCTGATTGTGAGGCGAGACAGATGCGGCCATTTATTTTGGTTTCATTTATTCTCACTGAGAGGTGCCCAGGGAATAGATTGGCAGCAAATGATTGTAATCCAAATAATAAATCACACAGAGCTGGCAACCCTGCGAGCTGGCATTCGAACGTTGGTGTTAGCCAACGATAGCACGTTGCCAGTGGAGGAATAATCAACACTCATGGGATCAATGAAATACAAACTGCCACAGATAAAATATGTCTGCATAATCGGCCATTGTGTCCTCACCCAAATTAAACTCTGGCGTGGCAAACTGTGTTTACACAGACTGTGTGCAATCACCGGCTATATAACATTTGGTGTAAATCAGGAGGAAGTGAAACAGCCCTGATCTGAGAGAGTGTAAAGCTACAGGGAGCGGGGGGAGGGGCAGATGAAGTCGACAGCATCCAGAGGTGAAGTCAGGAAGTCACTGAACTGGCTCAGAGAGCAGAGGCGTGACACAGACGTGCACCCGCTCAGGGTGCGCTGCTCGGCAACAGGACAGCAGGAGGGGTAAGCACCTGGGACAGTGCTGTCACATCAAAGCCCTCAGAAAAATCTCAGGGCTTTTTCTGAATCACAGACGCAAACACACACACACACACACACACACAAACAAAGACATGCAGAACAGAACAGTAAACAGATGCCTAGACCTGGGTAAAATGCCCAGTACAGGATGCGAATGAAAACAGAGCCTGGAGAAGGAAACATATGTTCTCAAGCCAACACAAATAACAAACACAGGAGGGAGCTTAATCTCGAGGCTCCCTCTTGACACTGTGTCAAAATCAGGGCCAAGCCATACCTTTCAGTGGAGTACGCTGCAATGCATCTGCCAGAAGATCAAACACAGCGCTGATGAAATGCTAATTGTTCAGTGGGAGGAATTGTACAGAAAATATAATGAAAGGAAACAATGGTATTGTTTACTCAAAGATATTGAGAGCATGTACTTTGTGCCTGCTAGCTACTGATCTCCATTGTAAAAAAAAAAAAAAAAACAAGTCTAACTGGAGGCTAAGGCCTTGTGGAGCCCTGCTGCAAGCAGCAGAACAAGGCGAGGTGCTCGTGCTCTGACCTTCAATGTGTCTGCCCAGTCAGCTTTGACTGCTTTTCAGTGAAACCGGGCCCTTCTGTGGCTATTCTGTCATTTCATCCCGCTCCAGCGGTGAACTGCGGGCGCAGCTAAAGTGACAGCGCTTCGGCAGCACGCCAGCGTACTCCAATTCGAGGGTAAATCAGGGGCGAGATGCATTGAATGGCACGGTGAGCCTGAAATACCTACTTTGATAAAGATTGGATGTGTTAAAATTGTCCTGATGCTTATTTAGCCTTCGCTGTCACTATGCTGAGCAGTCAAACAGGTTCAAGCTAACTGCTAATCTCAAGGGCTTCGTCTGCTCCAAATGTTTTCCCCGTCCTCTCTCTGAGTATTGTGGCGGAGCTTTCCACCCACCCCCTTGACTGCAAGCTTAATTGCATATCAGATATCTGTGCAGTGCATACCATTCGACACCGTGGCCAATTACCTCCACAAATTGTTAGCATTGGTGCCCAGACGCTCACCAGTCGTCGACCATTTAAAAATGAAAGGAAAGAAATTAAAGGTGTTACTTGGTATTCCAGCAATGCTCCTGGCAATCTACATCTGGCTCTCATGTTTCCAGCTTGGTCAGTTTCATTCTACCTTACTCTGAAAACAGTCGAGTAGGCCCCTCTTACTCACCAGAACATCCATCTCATTTTCATTGGTTTCAACAGTATGCTTAAAAAAAGGGTATATAAATTGCCTCTGTATTCTACTCTTGTTGACTAAATTACTACTCTTCAACTGCAACCTACCACAAAACCCAAGTGGGTTTTGTGCGTTATCACCTTGGGCTTGATATCAGGTGTTTATGGGTTCCAGGTAGAGGCAGAGTCTTTGCAAACTGTGGGCTGTTGTACCAAATGTAATGGCCATTTTATAAATACAGTAGAATGCTCCCACACGCATGCACACACCGCATATCAAACCCAGTCTCATGGGAACCACATCAAATATTTGAAACAGCTCACGAGGACAAATATATGGAGGCGTGGATTCAATAGTATATCGCATTAGCTATTATTATCATGAGTAACATGGGAATATCAGTGAGCATATTTCAAGTAATTCTTGTTTTGTAGATCAGATTCCCAGAGGTGTCACTGCTTGCGCAGCCCTGAGCAAGATGTTTAACCTAAATTACTTCAGTAAATATCCAGCTGCATAAATTGACTATGTAAAATGAATTTTAGCCCTGTAAGCTGCTAGGGGACAGGAGAATTCTACCCCATAATTACACTCACTGCTGTTTCGGCTGTACAATATTGAACTGTTAGTGCATACTGCATGACTTCCTTCCTGCTTACTCTACAATTTTCTCAGTGTCCTTTAAGCTACAGAGCAATATGTACATGAGCTCAGCTCAGCATCTTTGAATAGAGTATTCAAATAGACTGCCTGGCTGAAGTTCAGTAGTAGTGATGCCTCTCTCTTTCATGCCAGAAATTTTCAGCGAGGTCCTCTAGCTCACTGACTCTCCCACCTAACTTTGTGTCACTACACGTTGATGCCTGTTAATTGCAACCCACATACTTTTGTTATCGTGTTGCGTGTGGTCCCTGTAATTGCATTTCATCGGGGTGTCGGAGTTCAATTAAGATCATCTCATAACCCTTGTTTCAGTCTATCGGCTACAGGTGTCATTTATTTCACTGACATGACACTGCAAATTACCTATGAATGGAGAAAATATTCTTCCTGGAAGACTGTCAGCTGGCTCTAAAAATGATAGGAGATGTGCATGAAACCCAACACAATTGAAGGTCGCTAATGATGAATATTTGCATTAAACGTAAAGAAATTACGCACTAAAATTCTAATCATTTTTATACATGTACACTGCAGGCAAGGCCAATACAGGTCAAAAATTTGAAAGCAACTTCAAGTTTCTGTTTACAATGCCTTTCTTAAAAACCAGTATGAAATCTATGGATTTTGGCATGTATTTACTGCATGATTAGACTTTTCTTTCATTGATATGCACTATTTTCCTCTATTTACCTTTAGGTACTGTATACACTTATGTTACCAGACTATTGCTGAATAAATGTTAACAAAAGAAAGGAGGGGCTTAGTTTTTGGGTTGAGAAGATTTGTAAGAGTCACAACTTCAGTGAAAAAGTAAAAAACAAATCACAGTTTGCATTATTCACTTTATGTCATGGTTTACAGCCCGGCAATCCGGCGGGCACTAGGACCATGGGCCTAGTAATATGGGCCTGATAATTTGAGTAAAAATGTATTCTGATAAGTGACTCTTCTATAATAATCATGTTTATTTTGTTGCAAAGTATGCCAATTAAACTATGATCTTTTTTTGTACAAATTTGATCTTGCTTCCAAACTTTCGGCCTGTATTGTATAAGTAGTAGATTATTGTGTTATACTATACATTTTGTTCTAATGAACGCTTGGCATTACAGAAAATATCCACATGCAATTTGTAATTTTTTGCAAAAATGAACGTTATTTTGATGGTCTCTAAGAAACCTGCTTCACTCTCCAAACACAATGCAGGTTCTAGGAATTAGTGAGGAGCAGCTAGTGTCCAGGCGCTTTGTGCTACGATCATTGCCCATTCTGACGCACGAATCAAGAGCTTTAGTCTGATCCAGCTAAGCCAGTCTAAGTCATCAACAGTAATTGAAAAGTGGACTTCACATATTGTGCTTAACATGATCAAAGGAGATTCAGTGGTCTATAGATTAGATAGATCAGAAGAGACAGTCAAATCATCATCTGTTGCCCACAGCCTCTGATCCATATTCCTCAAGGGTACTCCTGGGAAAATGCCCTTCATTAATGAAGTAAACCCACAAGGGAAGATAAATTTGGACATAAACTAAATTATCGATTTTTTTGTCTTACTGTAGGTAAATAGAGCTAATTAGAGCATTATAGAAAGCTATAATTAAATTTTCACATATTTATACCTTGAATACTTATTCTTCAAATAAATATATATTTTTTTTTGATTATTACAGTTCTACGGAAAAAAAATCCCATCAAATTTGCTGCTTTTAGAAAAGGTATAATATTAACATGCTGATGATTAATGACCAATGAATGAAAAGCTAAAGGAGTAATTTATGGCCCAATCCTATTCATTAGTGCAGGGCCATCTCCCTTTGATTTCAATTTTACAATAAGGGCATATCTGAAAAAAGATATTAATTTCTCCTTTGCCTAATTGGAGCACATATTCCTCATCAGCAATCAATCATTATTTGGCATTGGCTCTGCATTCTGCCACACACATACACACACACACACGCACACGCGCACAAACACGCTAAAGAAGAACTAAAGGCAAAAAAAAAAAAAAAGGTATCAATGAGAATACCACCTCAGGCCAACCTCACCTCAATTTTTCGTACATTTTTTTTAACACATACGGACCAGATGAGTAGAAAGACTGGGAATAATATCAGCACAGCGAAGCCCATGAAATACTAATTTTATAGAGACAGGTCCTAATGTGAGTCATTTCAATTCTGTGATTTTTGGAGCTGTAGTGGCAGTTATTTTCAACAATCCTAACAAAAGTCAGTCTGGCCCTGTCAGAGAACTTGTTCTTTTTTTGATCCCCTTGCCACTTTAAATTATTATGACCGACGCACGTGCAATTCAGGCACCTACTAGTATCTGGTCCCTTTTGGAACTTCTGTTCTTATTCTCCTCTTGCTTTGAACTTGGAACACAAACCTAGCAAAGTGCAGCTGGTCAGACCGCTTTTCAGCAAACAGTTTCCACAATGTGCATTCAGATGATTTTGTACACACTTTCTCATTGTTATTTAGATTCTTCAAAGTTTAAGCTTATTTTTTGTCCACACCCTTTATCTATCACTTTCCATTCTATATAGTAACATCCACACATTATAGGGCTGAAGAGCTCTAATCCTCTCCTCTGAAAATCCCATCTAATCCAAGGAAAAGGGACTATCCTATGCTGAAATTCCCCGAAACCAGGTCAAACGGGCACAGATATCCCACAGGGCCGAGCTGCGCGCACATGCCACCTGAAGGACACAACGATTAATTTTGAAACAGGATCCTTTGTTTGCCCTTGTTTTTATAATTGATTACCAGCTACTACTACTACTACTACAAGCCAGGAAAAAACATGAAAAAGTCCCATTCATGTGTCAGAAACCCGAGTGGGAAATGGGGAGGAGATTTACAGATAGAATGCAATAAACCCATTTTCCAAACTGGAGTGCAACTGATCCCATATTTAGCAAATATTCACCCATATAAATTGATCGCTCATGAAATATAAGCTTTTGAAAAACATTCTGGCTCAGAAACCCAAAGGGCATGATCTTTTCTCTCATGTTGCCCCACGGGTTCTGTTGGTTCCGGATGCCCATGTAACACCAAAGCCGAGCTTCAGCTGCTTGGAAGCTGCGCAGATACAGTGAAGATTTTTCAGGAGGTGGAGTTTGAAGAGTTGGCAGCTGGAACCTCTGCAATATGTTACCTATCATGGTGTATTAATACGTCGTGAAGAGAAAGCGTGAAGTTATGGGGTGTGTGTGCTCTAGACCCCCCCCCACACACACACACACACACACACACACACACAGTCTCACGCTCTCTTCAAGTGGAACGCCCCATTTGTGCTGTTGTGACAGAACTATGCAGCAAGGGAAAAATGCTGTAAATTTCAGTTATGAAGATGCTTGCGCACGGGAGGGAGTTAGTGAGCCAGCGAGTAAGTCACATTCTTTCAAAGCGAGAGCGATGGGAGGTGGGCTAGGTTGCAGGTGGTTCAGGTTGGAAGGCTGCTGAGTGCCCATAATGGGCTATATTTTGTCAAGCGTCATATAAAGTTGTGTATCCATATGAAAATAAAAACGAGACGTCAACTATCTCCCCCCCCCATTTTCTCGCACACGCTCGCACACAGTAATGTACTGAGGGTTGCCAAATGAAAGGCTGTCAGTTCGCTACTCCTTTCAGCAGCTGATTTCCCCATAGTTTCAGAGGACAAAGAGACTTGGGTGGTTTCAGGTGAGTACTGCGCCTGGAAATATCTCTGATTGCTGTCTGCGTGCATCTTAGCCTCCGCCCACTAAACCATGAATAGAAAAGGCTAACAGGAAATCAGAGCATCTGTACGTCTCTCGTGTTTTTCCTGTCTCTCCTTCCCCAGAAAGAGGCAGCAGATGCCTTTTGCCGCAGCTAGCACGAAGCCCTGAAACATCTAACGATTGTGGAGGCTCAATTCTCAGGGCAGTTTTTTTTTTTTTTTTCCATTTCCTAGTTGACCGTAGGACAAATAAGTTACAGATGATAGCATAAACATGACAATGATTAACAGCTTTCTAAGACAGTAACTCCTAAAATACCTAAACGAGCAAAGCTTGCATCAATGATCACAAGTAAATATGAAGTCTTTTGAAGGAGTGTTCTTTAAAGTAACTGACCAAGTGATAGTTTTGATTACTATTAAACCATATATGGCAATTTAAATGATTAAAAATGTACTCTGTACAACATTTGAATTTTAGGTCAAATAAAGCTTCTCTCCTCTGTCCACCTGACAGACACTCAGTCTATAAGATGAATGTTCGTGTCACTAATTCGGAGATAAGCCAGGAAGTCTTTTGCTCTTTTTGCCTTGGCAGTAACAGGTGCTGAGTCAGAACTTATTCCCTAGCCAAAACAATATCATGGCAAGGTCATGGGACTGAGTGTCTTATGTGATGGCAGGGGGAGACTGCTGAGCTTTCGGAAAATTACTGGGATGTGTCAATAAATGAACAGCTTGCATGATTTGATGTCGGAGTACTCTGGTAGGAGTTCTCTCATTCTCTAGTTCTGTTTATAGATGAATAAAAGTCTTATTTTGAGTTTATGCAGTGGATCTGTGTTAAATCCAGACAATGCTCAGCCTGGCTTGGTGTGAAAAAGGGTTTTTCCTCTAACAATTCTTTTCATTGAGACAAGGATGATCTGAAATGCACCACTGCTCAAAATTCTGAGTCACTAGTGAGTTTCACAGAGCTTATCTCATGGGGAACCCGACACATAAATCCAAACTCTCCAGGGACCTTTGGAAAAGGAGGGAACCTGAAGGGCAATTACTAAACATCAATCACCTGATTTAAACCCCATAGAGCTGTTCTAGGATTGTCTGAATTGTAAAGTTTGTGATAGATAACAGCGCTATTTGTCATTTAAAAACTTTTTTGTCCCCAAATATAGTTGTAAACCATCTTGAACCATCTTTTGTTGTTTATTTCGTATACACCATGCAGCACAACATTAAAACCACCTCATATTGTGTAGGTCCATCTTGCGCCATCAAAACAGGTCTGTAAAACTGATGTCCACCTTAATTCCTGGATGCAAGGTTTCCCAGGAGAACATTTCCAAGAGCATCACACTCCCTCCACCATATTTTCGTCTTCCCGCTGTGCATCCTAGTACCATCTCCTCCCCAGGTAAATGGTGCACATGTACTTTGCCGATACATATTAGGTAAAAGGA
Source organism: Gymnothorax javanicus (assembly GCA_029692085.1). NCBI lineage: Eukaryota > Metazoa > Chordata > Actinopteri > Anguilliformes > Muraenidae > Gymnothorax > Gymnothorax javanicus. The sequence goes on along the minus strand of CM056203.1, from coordinate 63,384,633 downwards.
AAGGGGACTCAATGGACCAGGCAATCTTCTTCAATTGCTCCCAAGGTCCAGTTTTGACTTTCACGTATTCATTGTAGGTGCTCTTAGCAGTGGACTGCGCTTAGAACGGGCACTCTGACTGGTTTGCAGGTACAAAGTGCTACATACAGCAGAATATGTTGCACTGTGCATTGTGGCACATTTCTCATGAACGAATCATTGAAATTCTATGTGACTTTTGCCACAGTTGCCCTCCTGTCGTTTTGGACCAGGTGGAATAGCCCTCTTTGTCCTTGTGCGTAAAGGAACCTTGGGCGCCCAGCACCCCGTCGCCAGTTCATGGTTTGTCTGTTCTTGGACCACTGTCGGTAAGCACTCAATACTCCTGACTGGGAGCACTCAAAAGCCTGGCTGCTTCATGGAAGCTCTGATCCAGTCATCTGGCCATAACAATTTGCTCTTGTCAAAGTCACTCAGGCCCCATTATCTCCCACATACAACACAATGACTATGTGAACAAACTGTTTGCTTACTGTCTAAGATCTATCTGCACACCTTGACATACGCTGTTGTTACAAGATAATCAACTTCCTTTGCTTGACTTTTGAGTGGTTTCAAAGCTTTGCCTCATCAGTGTAATTTACAGTTATATTGAATGAAATATTTTACTGAATAAAGTGTGAAGTGTTAAATGACAAGAGATTCTAAACCTTTGAGCGAATGTGTATCTATAGTTGGGTTGAACTGAAGGGGTCCGTGTTTGGTAGTAAAGAAAGCATTAATGTGAGATAGCTTTCCAACACTGGTCCCTGGTTATTAACTTAGTTATAAATTAATTCAGTCATTCATTTATTTTTGGCTTGTGCTGCATGGACAAGAAAGGCTGAGTTCCTCTATAATTGGAACTGACACTTTAGTTAATAGGACTTGAAGTAGACTGTGGATGGGTTTAAAGCTAGCAGAGAGTGATGACTTCTAGGGCCAAAAGTAGTTCATTCCCAACTGTCCTGTAAAAAAATGCGACCATTAATCCCATTCTTCTGTTTCTGTCTTGTTATGTGTGGATAGGGTACATTCAGTACTTGTCAAAGTGAATGAGGGCATATGACCCAGTCTGTCCTCATGCACACATACAGTATGCACATGCACACACACACACACATACACACACATGCAAGCTCACAGACACACACGCATGCACTATGGGGGATGAAAAAGGTCATGGAGGACATGCTGCATATACCGAATCCCACATGAGTGTGTGTATGTGCTTCTTATCCTCTGTGTCTATTTCCAACCTCCATACATGCACGCACGCTCGTGCACACACACACATACACACACGCACACACATACAGACATGAACATACACCCAGATACACACATGCAGGTGTACACACACATACATACATATATGCACATGCCCATGCGCACCTACACACACACACACAAACATGCGCGCACACACACACACACAAATGAACACACACAAGCAAGCGCACACATAGAAAACCTTTTCCATCTTCCTCTATTCACACGTAAATAATGATGATGACTATAAGAGGAAAACAGAGCCTATAGTTAATATACCATAGCAATCACATTTAATCTTTCAGGGTGCTAAATTAAATTACTATATCATGCAGTGCTGGTTTGGGTCTCTTTTAAGGGAAAAAAAGTGGGAACCTGCTTTCCTACTGGCTTCAGGCAACTCCCATCCATTTGGTCAATGGCGAGACGGGGGCTGGGCAGCAGTAAAACCCAGCAGAAATGATGCCTAATTAGTATCTCCCTTCCAACTATTTTACCCTTTAATATTGCACCCTTTTACTGAGAGCAGAAAGCTAATTAAAGAGGAGATATTGGATACGGACCCTTGCATTCTGTAATGGGGCAGGAGTGTGGCTGAGGGTGTCTCGGGCTCTGAATGAGGCCGCTGAGGTGGAACGGTGGACGGTACTGCGCTCGGTGAACAACAGAGTCAGAAAGAGCAAAACAGACTGGGAGCCAGGAGCTGAAGGATCCAGAGTATTTCCTCAATCAAATCCCAGGAAAGCTACTGCCTTACCAAAACAGTGCCCACACTGGTTAAATCAGCTGTCACTCAACCGCTAACAATGCCTCACAAATGCCACACACGACTTGCCTAGGACAACTGTCAATTTACTCCGGAAGATTCCTCCCTCTCACAATTAATTAAATCACTTCAAGCCTCTAGGGAGGATAGAAAACCTTATTTGACACACAGCCTGCATGTTGTAAAATATGAGGCACCTCACAGAAAAAGACATTGAGAACTAACCAGCTACTAACGGTGACCCGTTGCCAGTCCCTGTTCCAAGGACTTCCAGAGTTTCTACAACGCTGTCAGAAAATAGCGTGCGATAGGGGTGAATAAATCCACGACATTCATAGCACGCAGACGTTTCTTGGAAATCTTTGGCTCAACTCATATTTATTCTCATTAGCACATTTCCCCGCCTTAGCAGAACAATAACATATGTCGCAAATTATTTATTACCACTGCCAGTGCCAGATAATTACCGGTACATATGTTCAAGTCATTAATTCAAATAATAGCTTCCAATATTATATGCTCTGCTTCATTCACTGCTCCTTCTCTAATTCACCTTCTGTAAATAGCACGAGGAGAAACATTTTCCTCTCGAAAATTCTGTGTTCCCCAAGTGCGTAGTGAGTATTGTAAAAGACATTAGGAGGAAGCTGATGGGAAATGCCATGGTTTGGTAAAACACTAGCATTGTCCCCGATGGAGATTGGCGCTCCAAGCACAGTTTAGATTGCATACACAGCTGCTGTCTCGCTCCTTTACCCGGATTCCGTCTTGTAACCAGGATCAACAGGGAACTCGTCGCCGCTCCTCTCCAGCTGCTGTGTGAATCACTGGGATGGGGATAAGAGGATGAAGTGGACTGGATATCCCACACGACAACAGGATATGAATTGAGGCCGCGATTTGTAGCCTGCTATGACAAATGCCCACAGGGCAGGGGGAGAAAAGCTATCCCCTTAAAGTGAGATCAGAAGCCATTGTGTAGTACAGAGTAATGGTGCTGGCTGGGGGGAGAGGGGACCCCACTGCGTGAGGAGCCTTAGGTGACATGACTGGGAGAGCACAGAGGAGACCAATCTCTCTCTCACTCTCTATTTCTTTCTCACTTTTTCTATCTCTTTCCCTCCCTATCTCTTTGTCTGTTTCTCCCCTTTTCCCCAGTCCCTTGCTCCGTCACTTCCACAAATCCACACATATACATTCAAACATGAATTCAAACATCAGCAGATGCGCACACACACACACACACACACACACACACACACACACACACACACACACACAAACAAACTCAGCTACTTGCAGGCACACGTGGACAAACACACAGGCATGAACACACACTGTGAGACTGAGGTCCCATAGCTCAGGGACTACAAAAATATTTCCTTTCTACCCTTCAAAAGGACCTTTTGAGGGAGTCACCAAATGGACCGTAAAGTTTCCTGCGGGCAACAGGGAGAGGGCAAGTAAAACCAAACAGAAGCTAAAAGAAAATGTTTGTGCTTGGGAAGAAAACTCAAATTGTTTCTTTCATTTTTATTGGCCTTTCCTTAAGGCAAGTATAATTGCAGGTGACATAAAAATATAAAATGGATAGTAGCAAATTTATGTGAATAGCTGGTTGGTTGACAGGGTGATTGTCAGAGATTTCAAAATAATGGTGTAAAAAGAGGAATGAATTAGCATGAGAATCCCACAGCACACAGGCTACTATGTCTGTTCATCTGACATGAAAACGGACACAATTGCCTATCTGATTGCATGTAGATCAGGATAACAGTCTGAAAACATGGTGGGGGTGTTTAAATTAGGTACCACTTCCATCTCTGCTCATCATAGTGTGTGAAGCAGGGGTATGTGTTCGGGGCATCACACTTCTACATCCCAGAAAATAACTGTCATTAGCGATTCCAGCTCTTTCTTGTTTGTGTGTGCGTGTGTAGGGCTGGTACCCGGGGATGGGGGAGGGAGGGTGTTAAATGCACTAGTGTGCTGTTATTTGAGGCAGTCTTTAAAGGCAATACACTTCTGAGCTAAGAATACTGTAGTGAGGAAATCAATCAATAAATGGATGATGACAGTATTCATATTTAAAGCCTGTCAGATAATTTAATGACGCACAGATTCTGAGTATCCGTGCATTTTTTTAAAGAGACAGATATATCTTTTTAATGCAAATAATGATATTACCATCAAGGTAATGCCTCGGATCGGGGGTCTGTATTAATTAGGGCTGGTTAAATAAACTGGGATGATGGTTTACAATACAGCTGAATATCCGAGCGGATGTAAAACCCGTGTTCATGGGACCGTCAAACTTCCTTAAATCCGCTTCGAAACCCGTGAAGGAAACTTTTGAATATTTTGCACGAAATTGCTCGCACATCTAATTGCTGAGAAGCCTCTATGAACTGCGGAGAAAATAATGCAAACCGTTCAACATCTCCAACGTCTCAAAATACAATTTCTCGAGTTTCTCCACCCCTCCTGAAGTCATTACTATATATACATACCAGCAGCGCTATATGTTAATTTTACCCATGCTTATTTTTCTCCGTAGCTTCTTCATTCTTCCCAGTTGTTGTTAAACTGACTAAAGACAGCCATACAGACGTACGTTCTGTGCCGTTCTTTTTGCCAGATATCTGCGTTATACAGCCTATGTTTTTGTCTCACAAATAAACACTGGCTTTCTACATTAGGTTGTTTAGTTTGTACTGAAATGTAAGCAATGTTACAAACTGAATCTGTCATACAAGACAACAAAAAAATTGAAATAAAAACAAACGGCCATCACTTACACGTTATCGTTAAAGGATGATCGTTAACACAGACTGAACCTGGAACTCGTTGCTATCCATTTCAGCACCACGTACATTTGGTGAGCTTATCGCATCCTTACTAAAACAGACACAAAATCAGTGCGTTTAGGCTGAAACGGCCATTGTTTAGATAGTCACTCAAAAGGTTACACATGTAAACGAGGGAGTGAATTTGTTTGATTGGAGATTTTACAAGAACAATGATAGCCTCTGTTGCATCAGGCAGGCTAAGCAATGTCCGTGTGCTCCGTCTCTGACGGATGACGATTCCAAAAATGAGTTTGGCATTTTTAGTTGCCTTTTGCCCCCTCAAATGCAAGTCTGCATGAATTTGTAGTCTAAAAAACACTGTAAGATCAAATGTTATGCTTCCTACTAAGAAGAGTGCTGTTTGTATAGACTTTAATAAGGTTTTTCTCTTAGTTGGCTATTGAATGAATAGTCACAATACATCGGTTTAAACATAGGGCATAGCCTAACGCTGACGTGTTGTAGTAAATCTAGTAAAAGACACTATGCTATGACAACTTTTATCGCGTAGGTTAAAGACAAGCAGACAGGCAAGCTCGCCTCTGATCGAGCAAACTTATTTACGTTAAACTAGTTCAAGCAAAAACATGTCACCTCCAGTAAAAAGAAGTAAAAAGAGAAAAAAAAAAAACTACTTCCAACGTGCTGCTGCTGTTTTCTTAAATATCAGACTGTTGTGCCGTAAGTCAAACATGAATGGACAACGGAATAGCCTATTCAGCTCATAATCATTCCTCTTGTTCCTTTATAGGCTACTGACACCAAACCTATGTACATTCAATCTTTGCAGAACATGTGGACACTACAGTCTACCATACCTCAGGGTTTTCAATAATGACCACAATTATTACTATAAGCACGTGCCATTCGCGTTAATTGAAACAAAATCGCGGGAAATTTTTAACGAAATATGAAGTTTTTCTTACCGTCCACGGCCATGGCTGGTCTCTGTTTTGGCTGTTTCTCCGTGATTCTTCTCAGAAAAAACCTCCCATGCTTCTCAGTTTCTGGACGGTTTTGCGCTCGCGTGTCCTCCGGTTTGACTGCTGTGTCTATTGTAGGTCGAGGCGTACGTCTGACTGCCAAAGCACTGCCTGCGTCCGAATTCACTCGCTAGAGCTCATTCACTTTCATTCAAAGTAAATAAACAAATAATACGGCTGACCGGAAACCATTTAAACTTAACTCCTCCCTTTGACACCTGACCGCCCGATCCGGCGAGGAGTGGTCAGGTTATAGGAGCTCAGGCAGAACATTTTTGGATTCATTTATTTTTCAGCATGGATGGGGAAAATGCGTTCGCGCCGCGGCATACATTTTCTGTGAATTTTATTCACATCTTGCTCATTGCGAGTAACTGCAACCACGTAGAAATTTTCGGACGAATGAACCGTTGTCATGAAAATTAAACTTCAGGATGAAAGAAGAATTTGCAAAATAAGTCTTAAATCCAAGATGTTCTTTTTAAATCTGAAATTGTTCTTATTTCCCTAGTTAGAAAATCCAGGTTCGGAAAATGAAGGTTCTCAGCAACATTTGCTCCAATCACCTAGAATCGCTAATTAGCACAGATCTTTAGCCAGGTGGTGGAACTAATTAGTGAAACAGTTGGCTGAGTGCAAGGGCGGACAAAACAAAAATAAACGACTTTCATTTCTGACCCCTCGACTTTCCCACTCTGCATATTTAGGCAGTTTTATTAAGGAACATGCAGCAAATTGAATCCGTGACCAAATTGGTCTTATTGGAATTGTGGCTTGCTGTGCCTTGTGATAAAAATGTTTATATTATATTATACGAAATATAATCATGACAATATCACTTCCAAAAATGTGAATGTCTAATGCTCATTATATTGTTTTTGAGATTTTCACTGTGGATATTGAAATTGTGTATCATTTTCTTCAGGTTTTGGCCTTAGTTGAAAGCCGTTGGAATTAAGATACATCCTGTGGCAAAGCCATTGGACGTGGTCTGATTTTCACTTATAGTCGATAGAATGGACTACCAGGGCTGCCCAAATCTGGCCATCAAATCTAAATCCAGCCCTGGTTTTCACTCCTTCTAAGTCATTAACCGAACAGATTTTTCCACTGATTTGCCAGACTGCTATCACTCCTGATTTGCAGGTAAAGGAGGGTGCAAAACCAGCAGCTCTTGGCCCTCAAGTACCATGATTTGGGCAGCCCTGAGTTAGACGAAATGGACTCAAATTGTTTGCTCACGTAGGCTGCTCAATAAACTGAGTGCCGTGACTTCTATCTTTCAAATGAATGCACTTTTAAGTACCAGGAAACTTAAGTGAACTGTTAGAATTAACTTTCATCATCTGTGCTGGCCAAGATAAAATATTGCTGAGCGAAAATTGCCAACCTTTGCCAATCCATGGACTCCCACTTTGGATCAAATACAGGGTAACACATCATCAATTAAAATGCTTATGTTTTAAAAAATTATGTGCAGAAATATTTTCCAAAATCTATTTTCAGTCATTATGCATCAAATCAAGCTCATTCCATGGAGACAAATGATATAGTACCTTCAAGAACTCCCAGGGGATCCAAAAACCCTTATGTCTGAGCGTTTAGGGCAGTGCCTGGGAAAACATGTTTTAATGGCCCTCCCCCACTGTTAAATAAATACTTATTTCACCTGCTTTAGGGTGTCTCAGTTGTGGTGAGAGGGAGAGAGATTATTACCAGCACTAAAAGTACTGCCCTGGGCAGAGGCATGAGGCAGTACTGCTTGAACACAACAAAAGGCTGCTGGCATGTGCCTGTTTTCTGGGTCAACATTTTTTTCCCTTATGATTTAAATAAGGCTCCAGCTAAGTTTTGACCTTATAAAATCTTGATTTTCGGTTTTCTGAATGTTAAACACTGTAGTTCTGCAGCAGTCTTACGCTGGATTTTTTTTTTAACTGAATATAAAGGTATATTTGATTTTTTTTTTTTAAAGAAGGTTATTTTGACACCATAGGTCATATAAAAATTTAAATAGATTGTACTTTCTATTCATAAACTGGCTGAGAAGGTTATGAAAATCTAATTAACTCACTCTCATGTACATGTGGTTCACCTAGCCTTTCATAAGCATAACCTTAGTCATTCCTGTGTGACCTTTGAGAGAGGTAGTGTCTGTCAGGATGATTCTCATTTATGGCTCTGCCTCTATACCGGAAAGGAAGATTAAATGAGTACTGTGTTTCCTCACTGTGCTGGTTCAAGAATTTTTGAAAAAGATTTGAGTTTTGTTCTTTGGGGAAAATAGTACATGCAATATGAATAACACCACTTCATCATCTTTGTCATCACTTGCCAGGTTATAATGAGAGAAAATAGTTGCATTTAACTATAGGGGAAAGAATTGTCTGGCACAAATACAGTGGCTTAACTGCATCCTGGTTTCCCTCCTGTCAGCACGGCATTACACTAGAGGAAGATTGCGTTTTGAGAGATGGGCCATATAGCACCCATCTGGCTCTGACATTTCAATAAGAATTAAGCTCATTGTCCACATAATGGGCTCTATTTTGGCCACTGTAATAAAAGACAATTAGGAGAAGGCATGCTTGTTCCAGGGGGAGAATCACATATGGCAAGAAGTCAAATGACTTCTGTTTAGAACACCAGGCAAACAAAACAACCGCAAAAGACTACTGCAACAACAGAACTGGTTTGTCCCAAAGGTTCACCAACAAAATACATTAATGAGCCTCCAGGGCATAGACATGAGCAGGCGTGTTTATAATTCTATTCAAATTTTGGTGTGTATTTTCTCTTTATTACAGCAACTGGAGAAATGTTAAGATACAACTTGTGCGATGATGGAAAAAAAAAAAAAACATCACAAACAGACAACAATGTCCAGTGGAATGGAATTCACAACCACCGTATGAATTAAAGGAGCTGGTTTCAGAAAAATGGAGAAAACAAGTTAAAACCTGTGGTTAAAGAGACAACACCATCAAAGCGATAGTTTACCCATGATCCAGGAACCTCAATTCTGAGTTCAGTTGAAGATAAATATGTAAAGCATAATAGGCCTTATATTACAATGGCCAGAGCACATCAAAGACATATTTGATCTTTTCTGATTGTAACACACACACACACACACTCGCGCAGGAGCACGCGCGTGCGCACACACACATATACACACACATACACTGGCACACACACATGAATACACACACACACACACACTTGCACACATGCACACTCACACACATGCATGCACCACACACGCACACACACACACACACACACACACACACACACACGTACATGCTCATAAACAAAAACACATACAAAATTATCAGTGCAATTTGGGAAACTGAGACTTTCAAACAAAGTTGAAGTAAATGATACATCAGAAAACTGGTGGTCGCAAGTGTTTGATATATGCTGAAAAATTATATTGAATGTATCCACCCAATGTCTGTCAACTATTCTTGAAGATGGACACTAAATCAGCCCCTGACAACATAACAGATGACAAATTAAAGTTTTATTACATTATGTTGTCTCATATGGCAGGGTCCCATGCCAAAGCTTCCATTTCCATGGCAACGTCAGACCACAAAGAACAAAGTTTGCTCATGGACATACTGGGGCCATTGATTTTATCGCATGGTCTGCCAAAGCTGGTGGCACATTGAATGGCAAGCATTGACTTGGCAATGAGCTCCGTAGTGGGATGTACTCAAGGTCAAATGCCAGAATCTCTTGCTTAGAGACCTTGGGAAATGTAGAACGGCTAAGTGATGTCAATGAAAAGAGCATGCAATTTGTGTTTTTATATTGGAAAATCATTCATGCTGCCCAGGATGTATTTATTGCGTCAGCCTAAACTCTTCTTGCCAGAGCTGTTTAGGTGCACTTCATATATTTAGAGAGCACGGGAAAGATGACAGAATCCATTTGAGAGATATATTCCTGTTTCTCTTTCCTCCTATGTCCGATGCCGGAGTGTGCGCGGGGAGATAGCATAGGAATAGCTTTGCCATTCAGCTCACACGCCGGGCACAGCCAGTCTTATGCAAATCGATCACAAGTTCTGCATTCGTTTCCAAATGCACTTTTTGTTAATCTGCAACATGCATTTCTTAGAACACAGCATGGACCGGTACCCAGCTTATTGGAAACGCAGCATTCCAGCTGGGATTGGTGGTGTATAAGGCTGCTAGCTGCTTGCGTGGTCATATTATTCATCGTTTTTGATGCCCAGATAAAATCACACCTGGTTCTTTTCATAGACACACCATCAAAACTTGAGGCAAATAGAGAAATTATCTTCAGTTTATCTCAGCTGGATCACTAATTTCTGCATATCAAATGATAGTGCTGGCCAATGCTTTTCAAACTGAGCTGTGTGCCTGGCTTTTTCGTTCCAATCACAATTGAAGGATAAAAATCGGATGTTTTTTTAAATGACACCTTTTATGTTTGGAGAGATTATTTATCCTTCTATAAGACAATCTGCGTCAGAGATGGATATGCATGTCATGAAAAATACAATCTCCTTACATACATTGTGTTTATTTTTCCCATTGCAAGTAATTGCATTGGAAGTTACTATTTTTCAACAGAACAAGTGGAAGACTTGAAGACTTCAGTCAGTTCCTTGAAATGCTGCTGAACACATTTGTTTTTTTTTTTGTTTAAAGTCAAATACTTTCCTTAAAATTCATGATTCAAATTGAAAATATGTCTGATGAATTGCCTTCAAATTCCTCATTATCTAATCGATGATTTGTTGTCCTGGTCAAGTGTCCACATTTTCAGAAAGTAGGAGTCTATTGATTTTTTAATTTGATAAGTTATTTTTTCCCTTCCACCCAATTGTTTCCAATTTAGCACAATGTGAGCGCAGAGCTTTTACCTTCATGCCATGCATATCAATTAATAACAGAATGAGGCTTAGAAAGTTAAACAATCCCAGTAAACAACTGTGTCATTAGAAAAATTAGCCGCTTGTGGTGGAAACGAAAACCAGAAGGCATGGATGTCCCCCAGGGTTGAGTTTAAGAACCACTGATGGAGGCTATTTGACTCGAAGCCAAACTTCACACAAGATAAAATGGCTCTCAGGTGATATTAGAACTTGGCTTCTTGAATTTATTATTCCCGAAGTCATCATACTAATTTCAAAGAATACATTTTCATATTTCAGTGTCATGTTTAATTAAATTAACTTTAAGGTGTAAAATTTAACTGAGTTTTGTAATCATGTGAGACAGGGATAGTATAATTTTATTGGATGCAGAATGTTAAAATCTAGGAGGCGTCTAAGAAGAAATATTTACCATTTTTATGTTTTGGGGCAAGTTTCTGTGACAGGGATCAGACTCAGAACTCGGGCGCAGACAGAGAATCAGTTCCACAGGTTTATTGGCGAGCTAGTTTTTAGTCAAACAATCCAGTTCAAAGTCAAAGACAAAACAGAATCAAAACTGTAAATTTCTTTGGAATACAAAGGTTTGTAGGGATGTCTCAGAAAGGCAACATACTTGCAAAGAACTAAAGAAAACTAAGGCTATATGAAGAGGAGCACAACACAAATGGGGAAATGATTACAGAGGTGTGTGTGGTGGAAATCATGGCAAGGGGCGTGGTTACAAACAAGTGAATTAACAGAAGCATTTATCAAACAGAATGGGGAGGGCGAGTGTGGATGTGAGGTGCAAAACAAAAGCTTGTGTGAATTTAACGTGGAGTCATTAAACCAAAGGGGAAAAAAATACAAGAACTGAAATAGCAATACTAAACACAAAAACACAGAAAAACATTAAAAATATCAAACACAGATCTCCAACATTGACAGTCTGAAAATATAGTAAAAATGCAATACTGGGTTTGAGTGGAAGCAGCTATATGCCTCCTATAAAAATACTCTAACCACACTTGTCTCAGCTCTCATGCATTAAAAACTAAAACTTTAGTTAATTTGTGATGATAACATAAGAACACTTTGAGCATTAATGGATACTATAGTCTGCTAAAATAAATGTATTATTTGTCTTCATCTGCCTAATGGATATAATAGAGAAGGAACCAGTTCTTTTGGCCTGTAAAGCAGAAGCACTCATCACATTAGCATGGATTGTTTACATATCCAGCGCTGCAATGTTTGCAATGTCCGCACAATGTCTTCTTGCGGTGGGTTTCAACTTGTGGCTGTACTTTTTATGCGTCCTTGCCTGCATGCATGAATGATTATGCACTGTGACACTGTTGTTCTCAACATAGAATGATAAAATAATCATAAGTAAATCGCAGCCATATCGTATTTATCAGATCCCATTGGGAATTAAAGTTGCAAGACTGTGATTCTTGATTAGGGGACTATAGCGATACTTCGCGTGACGTCGTGAATCTGGTTACGTGGGTTTGTTGACTAGCGTGGTTGGCAAAAAGCCACAGCATGACAAGAGGTCTTACAGGCGTCATAAAGTTGTCTTCTGCTTTTTAATTATAATGCCAGTCAGTTGCTGTGTTATTAACTGCACCAATTGCTTCGTAAAGGGTTCAGAGATACGTTTCCTGCGGATTCCTCTCTGAGAACCGACCAGATCTGCATGGATCAACTGGGTGCCGTCGACCCACTCGGGTGTTAGTGATATTCACTTCCTGTCTGGTAAGTCGCAAGTTAGTTTAGATCATTTCTAACATGACATTTTGCCAAGTTTTCGCATTTTATTATTCGGTCATGGCAAGGGAATTATTTTATTTTTGTGTTAAGTACACCAATTTGATTGGTTCCTCGCTTTCCAATAGCGAGTATTAAGTGTTATTTCTAAGAAGTCATATATTACCATGAATTATTTTCACTGATCATGGTACGCTTCAAGCAACTTGAAAGCTTTCAGCGACTCTTTAGTGTAGATCCCAGGTGTCTTGATTAAATAGGAGTAAATATTGCCAAAGGTCAAATCTGGCCAAAGAGAAGGGTCATTCTTCCAACCTTTGAGCTCGGACTGATCTGGAAGCCTACCAAGACCTTCATTGTACTCAAGTTTAGAGAAATTTCTTACCTTCGCGGTACTATTAAGGTTTTGTACATATTCAGAGATCGCCGAATCAGTTCCACAACTCAATGATGCCGTACTTTCTTTGTTTTGTAGTATTAATTTACACACGTTCTTGCCAACCACGCCAATGCCCATGCCTGGATGTGGTGTCAGTGTTTATAAACAAGAGGTATTTCTATATGAGAAAGTATGAGTTTAATGCCTGAAAGAAATAGCAAGACATTTTCAATAGATGTTCACTAGCACGCTTGCAACACTGGGCCACTAAGGCTCAAAAAAGTATTTCAATAATTTGGCTTAATTAATATTCTTAATAGTAATTACAATGGGGAGACAAACATTGTTTTTGGGTTTCTAAATGTCTTATATCATAATCATCATGATGAATGTTATGATCTAGACCAGGAACCAAATGCAAAGTCAGGCTACAATGCTGTATTACACAGCAAAATGATCAGAGTTAATTTGACTCTTATGGAGTGGAATTTACTCTTACAGAGTCTATTTGAGTCCAGTCCTGCCAAAGTGGGACCAGATGGTAAAGGCTTGGGTGTGAGGGCGTATCCATACCTGGCCAGTGGCTATCCAGGACCACTGTCTGATGAAGTGCGCACTTTGCCAGAACCAAACTGTCAGATGGCAGGACTGTGGAGTTTAGCAGGAATGTGGTCCCAATCCTGATGACAGCAGAAGGCTTGGGAGGTTGTCCCTAATAAACTGGGCTGAAGAACAGACTGAGGTTTGATTAATAGGATTGTGGTCGCTATCCTAGAGATCAAGAGTAAGACTTGAAAGCTTGTTCCTCTTAATAGAACTAGGAAGAGAACTTCTGAATTTTTCAATTATTAAAGATTGCAAATAATTTCCAAAGACTATAGGCTTATACTAGGAAATACTGACTGGTTGCTAAAGGGCAGGTTGTGAGAGACAATCCAGTAACTTGCACTCTGAAAGTAAGGGGTATAACTAAGCCAGCACACACGTCAGGGAAGGGAAACATGCATGCCACACAGCTGATGAGGAAAGCATGCAAGACATAAACCAATCAAACAAGACATTTTATCTGAAAGAGACGCAGGCTGCTGGATTGGAGGAGACAGAAAAAGGATTAACACGAGGTTGGTGACAGATAAATATAATCTCTCTCGATTAACAAAGGCTAGATCATGAAATCTAGTTTTCGAAATAATGGCATCTCTGAGGGAAGACTTATGATGTTTGCAATGTTTTTGTTTTGTTTTTTGTTTTTTGACTCTTTTGCATTCTAATGTATATCCCTTTGAAGCCTAATGCATTCTGTGAGCCCCCCAACCCCCTAATTACATTAAACAAAAACATAAAAACACATACACACATGCACACTCATTTACACTTCATCCCCTTGACATCAGTTACTCAAGGATTCGGTATTTCCATGAATTTCATGAAGAGGCATGAAATCTGTCACTGTCAATGCCAAGGCCTGCTTAGGGGAGCTATCATTCCACACCCTTCATGTAGCCTCTGCTAATGGTCAAGGCATCACACTAAAACAAGCAAAGAAATAAAAGCAAGGTCTCCCTTCAAAATATCCATCATGTCAAAATAATGTCCTGAAGCATCCAGCAACATAACACTTCAGTGCCAGACTCTTAAGTCAATAATCTATTTTATCAGGATTAAAGTGCACACCCATTCAGATTCAAAAAATGACTATAAAATTGAGCTCTTGTTCAAAACAGACACAAAAAGTATGAAATCATAATAGAAAAATTTGGAAATGCCAAAAGTACACTGGCATGTACACACACACACACACACATGTGCGCGCGCACACGCTCAATGCTCTTGTTACTAAGTTCTAGTGTGAATGATGGCAAATTGGGCAAGGCCAGTGGCAGCAGCATTTTGAATCTTCACTTTGAGGTAGCATTACCCTCCTTCCCTCCTGTCTCCACTGCCTCACACCTCCCAGGAAATCTGCTTCCTGTCAGAAGAGGTGTGAGGATCCAAGCATTGGGGGGGCCGATTCCTGGAACATGAGTTACCCTAGGGGGCCAGATTGGGCCCTTCCCACTGCAGCTGTTAGGGAAGGTGTCAAATGCTGCCTGGTTCGGTTACTTTTTTCAGTCAATCTTTCCAGAGAAGTATATTGGAGCAAGCACATTATAAACTCTTTATAAGACTGTGAATCTTATGCTGGAAATCGTATAATGTTGCATCAATTCTGATATTCAACATTTTACTTCAATATTTTATGTCTCAAATACATGCCATTCAGCCCTGCACACTGCGAATTTTACGGTGAAAAAAAATATTCTAAGGAAATAAAATGTGTCATTCTTAGTATTAACACCACAGTCAAATATTGTTTGATCAGGCAAGCACACTGGAAGATCACCCCATTGAAACAAATTGCCTGTAGAGATTCATGTATGTTTACCACATGGTTGCTTACTGTGGACTTCGTCAATGTCATCCTTACCTTCATAACATTATCTTAGGACCTCTTACAATTCCAAACAAGGTTTGAACTTTTCATACAGTGCCCTCCAGAATTTTTGGCACCCCACGTGAATATACGTATGCCAAACAGGCTGCGAAAAAAATGTCCTTGCTGTTTCTTTCACTCAAAATATTGACAAATAACCTAACATTTTTATTAAGGTGAGATTACTGAAGAAACATTTTGACATTAAATAAATATTCTTCTGCAAAGTATGTGTGCTACAATTATTGGCACCCGGGGAAAATTCTATGATTAAAATATGCGGTAACTGAAGTGTATTTTCAGTCAAAATATTTATTTTTCACTTTTTGTATCAGGAACTCTGGTCAGTGGTCAACCATGCCTCCTTGTTTCACTGGGGTGTAAATGTGAGGTGACAAAGCCATAATTCCCTCAGTCATTTATCACTATGGGAAAGCTTGAACAATAATGATGTATGACAAAACCTTGCTGAACGTCGCAAATCAGGAGAGAAAAATTATTTTCAAAAACTCTAAACAGTGGAAAATACCCATTTTCACTTTCAGGGTAATAATTAATAATTTTAATGCAACAGGAGATGTTAAGAATCAGCCTGGAAGAGGGCCCATGTGTGTATTGATCCTAAGCACCCTGAGGAGGATGGTTGACAGGCAAAAGAATCCCCAAGAGTCACAGCTGGAAAACTGAAGAGGTTAGTTGTGTCCTGTGGACAGAAAGTCTCCAAAACTACCAACAAACTCCACCTACATCACTAAAAGTTGCTGAAGAAGGTAGCAAGAAAAATAGCCACAGAAGCTACAGTTTGCTAAACATTGATGAGACTTTCAATGAGGCTGGAGTATATGGCCAGATAAGATGAAAATGGAACTTTTTGGCAACAAATCAAAGATGGATTTGGCTTAGACAGACAGATAGCCATACAGAAAAGCGCCTGAAGTATTATGGTGGATCCTTGATGTTGTGGGGCTGTTTTTCTTTTGAAGGCCCTGGACATCTTGTGAGGATACATGGTGTCAAGGATTACATCAAATACCAGTATATATTACAACCCCAATCTGGAAAAAGTTAGGATGGAATGGAAAATGCACGTAAAAGCAATAAGCCGTGATTTCTAAATCTATCTTTACTTGTATTTCATTGCAGATGGTATGAAGACAAGATATTTTTTGAAATGTTTTGTCCAGTAAACTTAATTTTATTTGTAAACATACATAAATTCCTGCTATTTAGGCCTGCAGCACATAAAAAAAAAAAATTGGACGGGGAAATTTAGGACTGGCCTAGTCCTTTAGAAGAAAAGATGAGCTGAGGATTGCCAATTTACAAACAAATGCATGAAAAAATAATTGAATGGTTCAAAAATTATGTTCAAACCAGAAAGGTAGAAAGGGACTTGGATATTTCAGCCACCACAATGCATAAAATAATAGATTTAAGTAGACTGCAGGAATGTCTGTGGCAAGGGCCAAATCCTAACCTGAATACCTGAACCTGAATCTCTGATCACTCGGATGACACTGCATCAAGAACCGCCATTTATCTCAAAGTGGTATAACCCAATGGGCTTAGGATTACATTGGTAAACCTTTATCAAGCACTACAATATATTGTTACATCTACGTTGTTTAAAGGCCAGTTAAAACTTTACTGTGCAAAAATGAAACCATATGTTAACAGTGTCCTAAAGTGCTATTAGCTTCTCTGGGCTTGGACGCATCTTTGATGGACCATCACACAGTGAAAACATGTCTTACAGTCAAAAAAATCAATATTCAAGTTTTTTTTTTTTTTTGAAGAAATGGATTACATATGCTTTGGCCCAAAGAAGAGAAGGACCATCCAGACTGTTACCAGTAACAAGTCCAAATCCATGCTCTGTCATAGCACAAGGTTGTGTCCACACCCTTGGCAAGGGTAACTTGAACCTCTGAGTAGGCACCATTAATGCTGAAAAATACACTGAGATTTTGGAGCAACATACACTGCCTTCAAGACATCTTTTCCATGGACGCCCATCCATATTTCAACAAGACAACGTAAAACCACACCCTGCACACATTACAAAGGCATGGCTGCGTAGAAATAGCATGACCTGTCTGCAGTCCTGACTTGTCCCCAGTAAAGAATGTGTGGTGCATTTTGAAACGTGCAAATGCAAAAATGAAGAAACCGTAGTGTAGCACACCTTAAGACTTGTTTGCAGGATGAATTTGCCAAAGTTACTCCTAAAAGACTAAATCACTTTGTGTGTTCGGACCATAAATATTTATTGAGTGTTGTGAAACGGAATGGCAATATTACAAAGTGGTAAATAAATTACTGTCCCAACTTTATTTGAAATATGTTGCAAGAATCAAAATTGAAATGTGTTTATTTAGAAAAATCGATAAAATTAATGTGGTGAAACATGAAATAATGTGCTGTTGTATAATGTAATACAGGTCAAAGATAATTTTAAAAATCACTGCTTTTAGTTTTAACCTTCATTTAACACACAATCTCAACTTTTTCTGATTCTAGGTAATCTATGAATACTAGACAGCCTCTGCCAGGGAGCTTAAAATGAGCCATGGTAGGACCTTCCAGCAGGACAATGGTCAAAAGCATACCTCTAAGGCTACACAAAAATGGTTCACGGACCTTCGAAAAAAGGTTTTACCATGGCCATCACAGTCTCCTGACTTAAACCACATAGAAAATTGGAATAAGCCAAAGCGGAGAGTCCCTCCGGAATCTGGTGAATCTGGAGAGATTCTGAATAGAGGAATGATCTCAGGTCCCGTACCATATTCTGTGAATATTCTGAATGAAAGATAATGAGGATAAACAATAAAAACATTTCTAGTTGTCTTGTTTTGCAGATTTTTAATGAAGGGTGCCACTAATTCTGGAAGGCACTGTACCACTGATGAAAGATCTATAATGCAGGGTGTACTGGCAGTCTGTTTACCAAAAGCACTAATCTTGGACTGCCAAGGGGCTTGAATCAAATTCTATCCATTCTTGCGTTGATGGTGGCTATATATTCAGTGGGACAATGCATAATTGGCATAATTAATGTCACACACAGAAAGGAGAGCTTGATTCAGCCAAATCTGCTAAGCTCATTATGCAAGAGCAGTTTTTTTGGTTGGTCAGATGCCCGTACACACATTAATGACTGTGCTGCATAGTTGGCAGACTGCTGAGTGAAAAGAAGCAGTGGCTAGCTGTGCAAGCTTTAGAGGAGAAATGTGCTTGCATGTGCTTCACTGAATTCACTGAAGACAAATAAGAGAACTAAGGACTAAAAGCTAGCAAAAAAAATCTGAATTTTTGTCAGGTACGACAGTAGTTGAGAATGAGAAGCAAAGACCGGTCATGATGGACAGTGGTCAATCAAACATGTTAATTGAAATCATTTCCTTGACATACTTAGGACTTAAAAATGCCAACCAGAAACCATGCATGCGTCTTCATTCATAAAATATTGATTAAAAACTGGTTTTTGTAAGTAAATTATTCACGTCACACAATGAAAAGTCTTATTTATAACAGCAATAAACAGTAACAATTTGAAAACTATTGATTCAAATGCCAAGTGGGACTGTTTTTGCTCTGAATTATTTTACTATGTATTAGTATACTTTGCGAGGTACCTTTAGCTACATAATTTGTGAGGTGCCTTTGGGTAAAGGTGATGACTGCGGAAAGGTCTATTTTTACCACTTTTGAAAGAAAATCAGTTCTTATCTGTCAATACTTTAATGGATTTATCATAATTTGGAAGTAGACCATTGTAATTCTCAAGAATTGAAGTCAATTAATATCCCCCTCCACAAATCTGAGCTTTAGCGTTCATATAATTGCTATTTCAGCCTCGTGTTATTCTTATCCTAATGCGCCAAGTTCTGCAGATCAATAGAATTCCAATTGCCTCTTTGTTGCCTAAGCAAACAATCTCAGGCAACTTTAATGAGATAAGTACAATAAAATTTACTGGTGTCCCTTCACAAGGACACTGCGTAATTTCTAAAACCCAGGTGGAGATCATTTAAACATAAGGAATTTCGTCAGAAGTGCTGTTTTTAAATGCAGGCACCGAGGCTTATAAAAATGCTGTCCATATTTTTAAATGGCAGATGACAATCAAGTTAAAAGTTTATTAGGTTATAACATTGTTATGATCCAGACAAGACACCAGACGCAGAGTCAGAGTACAATCCCATGCAGGCGTTTATTGATAGGGATACAGTAATAACAAGAAGGGATGAAGCCCAGAATATCAAGAGCACAGTTCAGTTCAGATGGTATAATGAGTAAGGGTAAGGGGCATGTCCACGCATGGCCAGGGGCAGATGCCAGGTGTTACTCTCGCACGCCAGAGCAGAACTGTCAGACACCAGGTCAGAAGGGTTTAGCAGGAGCATCCTGGAGATTGATGAAGGTTTATGAGCTGCTCCTTATAAACTGGGCAGAGAAAATTTTGAGGATTATATTTCAATATTTCTCATCATATTCATCAGTAGATCAATTGCCATGTTGAATAACCATAATCAATAACCATATTATGTAAGCAGCAGTAACACACACAAACACACACATACACACATAGCATAACAGACACACATACAAGTAGTTCACATACGCATAGGGAGGGGATGAGCAGTGCAAACACACACACACACACGCACACGTACACATGCACAGACACACACACATACAGGCAGTTCACACACACACACACACACACACACACACACACACACACACACGCATACAAGCAATTCAATTCACACATGCATGAGCAGCTCACACACATAAGCAGCGGGCTTCTGTAGCTTTGATTAGCAAGCAGGCTTCTGTTTAGTTGATTTGAAAACATAATCAGGTGATGTATTTGATTTCTGTAGCTTTGATCAATATTTGTTCAGTAAAATCATAAGTTGTTACTGAAAACATAATCAATTGAATCATTTATGTATCTACTTGTATCCTAATCATCTGGCTGTATTTTTCCTCTCTTGACTGTAATTTTCCAGTCCTTTGTAGTGATGTGCATCCTTATCTTTGCTTTTGAAGTTCTCAAGGTTAGTGGGCAGTGTTTTGGTTTGCCTGTCCTGTTGTAGCGTGAGAATGAGAAGGCGGAAAGACCATATTTGGAAGATATTTCCTGTGATGAAGGTATAAAAACTGAGTGTGAAAGGCAAGAAAGCAGAAAAACCATATTTGGAAGATATTTCCTGTGATGAAGGTATAAAAACTGGGTGGAAAGAGTAGGAGGTCAATTCTTCTTGCGCAAAAAGAACTCGGCTTTATATTCATCAACATGCCACAATAAAGCCTAATTATCTGAAGAATCTGTCTCTCTCCAATTGCTTGAGGATGGGGAACCTCATAATATGAAAATATGTCTGAATGAAAACCACAACAAAACAAACTGGAGGGGCAGGTTAACAGGTCTGCGGTCACAATCTTGGAGACTGAGGTGAAGGCTTGGGAGTTTCATTCTAATTAGCAAGCTTCGAAGAGTACCTCTGTATTTTACTAACATAAAGGTAAAGATAAATCCTAAAGACATTAAACTCTTTAACTAAAAGAAAGAAGTGACTGGTTGCTTCTGGCAAGAATAATTCAGCAACAAAAAATAAGGTTATATGCACCACAGGAACATACAGGAGTGGGGCACACAAATGGATTGCACCTGGAAGGGGCTAAACCAATTCAGGAGACGATGCTTCTAAAGGACACGCAGGTTAGCGGAAGGGAGGAGGAAACTATTAATCAAACACAAGGGTTGTGACAAACATTGCCTATTTTTAATCTTTTCTTGCCAGAAAATGTGGCAGGAGAAGTAGGAGTAATTTGATTCATGAGGTCAATAAATCAACATCGCAAATTGTGCATAGATGCCTGCAAATAAGTTTCTGGATAATATTGGTTTTTGTAAACAATACAAAGTAAACTAAAGCAGGCAGTGGGAAAGGGTGTCTGTCTTTAGCTCTCATAATTCAAGACCAGATCAAACCAAAATCTTGTAAATTGCATTGAATTATCACTTAAATTTGTAAAATGGGCATTTCTCTATCAAATAATACAGCATGTGCCACCTGAAAATTAGTCATACATGTACAATTCATAATGTTGTTCAGGTGTGTCTGGCAGACATGACCTTCCCCCACCTATTGTTACAAATTTCGTGGGACTCTGATGTATGACTTTTCACAGCATTTTGAACTGCTCTAACTGTAGTTTTCTGTATGCAAGTAGCTCAAAGTATGGCCCAAGAACCATATCCTTCGCTAGGAACATCTTAAATTTCAAGAAAAATGTAAGTTCTTACATTATTTTACATTTCATGAAAAAATGTTCATGTATTCTATACAAAGACTCTTTAATTGCAAAGAGCCAAACAGAACCGTTTCTGATGCATGCATTTATAGCTATGGACCTTGGTCGATATGTACGTGTGCACAAAAAAGTTTGAAACGAAGACATTTTTTTCATAGTTTAGTGCTGAACTTCACCATTTCTGTAATGGCTGGTAGAATACGGAGGCCAAGTGCAACGACCAGAGAGAAAGAGAGTAGCACGGACACAGTACAAACACAGAGAATAATACAGACCAAACGAAAGTATTCGCGCTTCCAAAGGACGTATAATAGTCCGAACCATGAAAGCAAAGCGAGATAGAAAAAGGGAGAAGAAACTCCAATAATTAGAAGATAGAAAGTCATAAAAATCCTGACTACACATATCTTCGGCTATAGTGCGTAGCTACAAACAGACACTCTAGCAAAGAGGCGTGGTAAACATCCGGCTTATATAGAGTCTGGGGAAGCGCCGCCCCAGTTCAATCCAGCCAGCTGGATAAAGAATCCGATTAAACAGGAATTCGATATTGTCCCGGGATGAGAGCCACAAAGAAAAGTCCAAAACACACGCACAAACATCCAGAACCATAACAATTTCAGATAATGCACATATAATTAAAGTACTGATTCTCAGTTCTTAGTAAACACAGTTCTTTTTACACATGTTAATTTCTTCATGCATGAATGATAGCATGTTTTAAACATTGTCTCCAATTTCAGGGGCCCATAATAATTGAGACAAATGGCTTTGCAGGTGCTTCTGGTTAATTGAGTGTTTTAATCTGCCTTCTTACTACAGGAGTAACTCGATGTCTAATCTTCACTCATGGCCTTTTGTTGCATTTGGAGTTTTCTATTGGGCTTTGGCCGGAGGAGTACCAGACTTTTTCTGAAGTCAAGTTGGTCATGAGGCTGAGAAATCAGTAGAAAGCAGTCAATTACTTTGGGCAACTCATAGACCTTCTTGTCATGCTCAATACCAGGAATCAAGTCAAAGATAAAGCACAATTAAATTGGTAGGTTTATTGACAGCAGTACGGTAATGGTAGGGGAAGGATTCACAGAGGAAGAGAGTACAGTTCAGTGCAGATATCACTGTCAAAGCTGAGCTGCTAATCACTGGCCAGTTGCTTTCCAGGATGACAGCTAGGTGAAGTATGCACTTCTCAGAACTGAACTGTCCCACTGGAGGATAGACTAGCTTGAGGGGAACTTGGTTCCAATCCTGATGATTGAAGTAGGATTGGGAGATTATCCCTATTAAACTGGACAGAGGTACAGATTTGGAAAGGGTTAACAAGAACGCGATCCCAATCCTGGACCTTGAATTTTGCTTGGGAGCTTGTTCCCATTAAACTGGACAGGGGAGCTGACTGGAACTGGATTAGCTTGAACGTAGACCCAATCCTGGTCTGGACCCTGTGTAGGCTTGGAAGCTTGTTCGAGTTAACTAAGTATAGATGAAAATTTCAGTGAATTGCTGTCATTAAAGGTCACGTTACACATAAGAAAGACTAAGAAAGTTTACTAAGATTACAGGCTGGTTCAAAGCTCAAATCGCAAAGCACAATCGAGCAACTTGCAACTCAAAGCAGGGGGTTTAAATAGATGTCACAGATACATCAGGAAGTAACAATGAAACCTGACGCTGTCGGGGAGAAGAATACACTCAAGGCATAAACCAATCAAAGGAGACATGTATACTTCTAATAAACACGCAAGTTGCTTCTTATACAAACTACTTGCAACATGATTTTGTGCACTGGTGAGCTCAGTAATTGCAAAGGACCTGATTTACCCACAAAGACTTCTTCCATTGACTATTCTCCTGCATTGATTGCTGTTTACAACTCTTCTGCTGCCAGTCATTGATGTGTCACTACTGTCAGCAGAATTACAGAAGCTAGGCTGCATGATTCAAAGCGTAAATAGTCTGCAAAAATACAATGGCTTGGTTACAGGTAACAAAGGACACCCAAAAAGGCCAACAGATATTTTTGTCTTGCCACAAAAAGAGGGGAAGAAAAAGAGGAGACCAGTCTTTCTCGAAGAGGCCTTTTTCTGTATGTGTATTTCTGCAGAGTTTAGCAAGCAATGGGAAGAATAGTAAAAGCAGCTGGAAAGTCACCTGCAGCCACCTGCAAAATAGAGAATAGATGAGACAAATAAAAATAAGGTACTGTCGTCATCTGAGCGTATACCTTTACCTTACTTTTATTTTTTATGAAAAATCTAGTGTTTTTGTTTACCTAGGAGTGCTATAAATGCACTGAACTCTTTTTTGTACCAAGAAACCTTCGAAATGCGCGTGACTGCTAGATCGACTCCAACTGTGCAGGTCAGATGCAGCTGAACCAAACTTTTCCTTTCTCCCTTATAACAAGACAGAAAACAAACAAAAAAGTGGGAAAAAAAAATCTTGCACTCTCAGGATTTGGGGACAAGATCGACAATTGCCCTAAAACTTCTATTTTTGCCTTTCATTTTTTAAAACTTTCTCCTTCAATAAAATTTTCATAATGCATGAGACTGTGAAATTGTATTTTTTATGCTGGGTCATCATTCAAGGTTGCGTTCAGAGCAAATCTGGGCGTATATTCCTCAGGTACACATCAAAGAGAATGATTAGACTGCTGAACTAGACCTCCTTGTCTTTTTCAGTTTCTTGGGCTCCTAAGCCCAGAAATGTGATTAATTCTCAACAGCTACGCAACCTCGTCCTGTCACTGGAAAGTTAGTTGAGTTAATGAGCAGGAGTGGATGAGAGTGGTATTGGAAGTAAGCTAAAGAGAGGACTTGAGCCGAACAGCAGAAATCTCTCTCTCTCTCTCTCTGTCTCACTCTAAGGCAGCCGACAGATCTGTTCCGTCTGACCGACCGAAAACATTTTGCTTGCCGGCACAATGTTCCATTGCATTTATATTTTTGACAGCACGAACAGGTTTCAAACATTTTAACAAGTGTCCCAAAATCTCACTCTGTGGAACAAAGTAAATGCCTTCCTGAACAGCAGCACAAAATGGTGAACTAAAAAAACCTTTTGTTTTGCCCATATTCCCTTTTTTGCCTGAGTATAGGAGGCCTGGTGGGAGTTGAAACAACATTTGGCAGCATTGCAGTCAATTCAGGGCACTCAATACTGAATGCACATCCTCCTAAATGTGTGTAACCAGCAGCTGTGTCTTTTGCAAAACAGAATTTGACTGTGCTGTTACTATGCCAGAGGACAGTAAAATATGCCAGTTTGCTCAGCTTGGCCAAACAAATTGCCTGATTGACAAGAGAAATTGATGTTGACAAACGAGTAGGAAAATACAATGTGAACAGTTCTCCCACCCTGATGCACACTACGTGCAGTAATCGTGCCATAGTGTTATTCCATCAAGAAAAAGTACCCCACTTAGACAAATGACTCCCGTCACTGGAATTTTAACCCTAAAATGCCTATTGGGTCTTTAGCAACCCAAGATATGCATACACCCCTCTAATATTATGTCCTCAACTCCCAGCTATTCTGCAGACAATGTAATGGCAATATCAGCGCTGTTAAAAGTCATCTGCAAGTCTGTTGTTTTTCTTCCACGCAGTCAATGGATTTTGTGGGCTTACTATTGTTAGTAGCCTACTATTTTCTAAAAATGTGTAACTCAATCTGTGTTACATAAGTACAACCCCAATTCCGAAATAGTTGGGACGAAGTGTAAATTGCGAATAACATCAAAATGCAAGGACTTTCAGATCACGAGCCAATATGTTATTTACAATAGAACATAGATAACATTACAAATGTTGAAACTGAGACATTTTAGATTTTCATCCACAAAATGAGCTCATTTCAAATTTTCCCGCTGCAACAGGTCTCAAGAAAGTTGGGACACAGGCAAAAAAGGGCTGAAAAAGCAATTAATATATAAGAGAATCAGCTGGAAGAACATTTAGCAAGTAATTGAGTTAACTGGCATCAGGTGTGTAACATGATTGGCTATAAAAGGGATGTCTTAGAGAGGCTGAGTGTCTCAGAAGTAAAGATGGCCAGAGGCTCTACAACCTGTGAAGGCTTGCTTTAAAAAAAATTGTGGAATACTTTAAGAACAATGTTCCTCAACGTCAAATTGCAAAGGCTTTGAAGGTCTCATCATCGACAGTGCATAATATCATAAAAGATTCAGAGAAACTGGAAAAATCTCTGTGCGTAAGGGACAAGGCCGAAGCCCTTTACTGGATGCCCGTGATCTTCGAGCCCTCAGACGCCACTGCATCACTCACTGGCATGATTCTGTCATTGACATTATTAAATGGGCCCAGGACTACTTAAAGAAACCACTTTTTGTAAGCACAGTCTGCCGTGCCATCCACAGATGCCACCTAAAACTCCAAGTCCAAAACTCCTAGTCCAAATTTGACATTCTTGTTGGAAATCATGGGCGTCGTGTCCTCCGGGCTAAAGAGGAGAAAGACCACCCCTCCCGTTATCAGCGTTCAGTTCAAAAGCCAACATCTCTGATGGTATGGGGATGCATTAGTGCATATGTAGTGGGACATTTGCATGTTTAAAAAAAGCACCATGAATGCTGAAAGGTATATAAAGGTTTTAGAGCAACAAATGCTCCCCTCCAGATGACATCTATTCCAGGGAAGGCCTTGTGTATCTCAGCAGGACAATGCAAAACCACATACTGCAGCTATTACAACAGCATGACTTTGTAGTAGAAGAGTCTGTGTGCTGAACTGGCCTGCTGGCAGTCCTGATCTTTCAACGATCGAGAACGTTTGGCGCATTATTAAAGGAAAATTCCGTCAAAGGAGACCCAAAACTCTCCAGCAGCAGGAAGCCTGTATTAAACAAGAATGGGATCAAATTCCAATGGCTAAACTCAAGAAACTTGTCTCGTCAATGCCCAGACGCATCCACTCCGTGTTAAAAAGAAGAGGGGATGCTACACCATGGTAAACAGGCCCCTGTCCCTACTTTTTTGAGACCTGTAGCAGCCATCAAATTTGAAATGAGCTCATTTTGTGGATAAAATTGTAAAATTTCTCAGTTTCAACATTTGCCATGTTATCTCTGTTCTATAGTAAATAAAATTCTGGCTGGTGTGATTTGAAAGTCATTGCATTTTGTTTTTATTCAAAATTTACACTTTGTCCCAACTATTTCGGAATTGGGGTTGTAAATATCTATAAAGACCTAATGTATGCGGGAACATTTGGTAAAAACACCCATCACTAAAGGGTTAACATGATATAGGTATTTATTGGAATACAGCATCCAGTGGCCATGAACTGCTAAACCACTATTTTTTTTTTTAATTCTGAGCCAGTACAGCAATTTCATTGCATCAAAATATGTCCGTGAATGTGAAAACAGTTTTACAGCATCAGAAGGACGCAATGTAAATTCGATGCATGTTAGGTGGAATGCTGGGGATGCAGATTTTTCCTGTTCAGTACTAGGAAAATCTACCCTTTCCTCACCACTGACTCAAAGCAGTTTTTATTCCAGGGAATAATCTTTTGCTGTTTGGAGAACTGCGATCCAGTTGCTTGACTCTGGGCCTTATGCTTGCACCTCTACTGCTATCGGACACATGATCCTAACTATACACCAGCTGGACTGCATTTAATTTGGTGACTTAATTTTCAGTGGGCAATAAGAATGTAGCAAAATTCCAAATTACTGAAGAAATTGAGTACATCGCCTTGTAAAAAACAGAGTTGTCACTGATCTAACAGTGGGCATAAATGCTTTTAATTCCACAAGCTACAGCTGCATCTATCAAATTCTGTATTTTATCTGATTAAAATGGAGGGAGTCTATGTCTGTCTGTCTCTTTGTTTGTATGCATGCACGTAGTATGTATGTATTTATGTATGAATGCATGCATGTATGTACTGTATGTATGTATATATGCATGCACTGTGTGGTGAAATTTTTTTTTACCCCCTTCCCATTTCTTCTATTTTTGCATATTTGTCACACATAAATGTTTCAGATCATCAAACTAATTTCAATATTAGACAAAGACAACCCTGAGCAAACACAAAAATGCGGATTTAAATGAATATTTCATTTATTGAACTGAAAACGTTATCCAGCTCTGCCTGGCCCTACATGCAAACTAAAACAAACAAACAAACAAAAAAAAAAAAAAAAAACAAATCGCCCATGTTACCAAATCAACCAATTAAACAAACAAATATTTGGGTTTAATTTCACCAGACACAACCAGGCATTATTACTGCCCAATAGAATCTAAAAATCACAAAAATAAAACCTGTCTGGCAATGTGAAGTAGGCAAAAAGCAGCACGTGATTCCATGACCTTAAGAAACTCAAGAACAGACCAGACATCTCTCAATCTGGATAGGGTTTAAAAGCCAGTCTAAAGCTCTGAGACTTCAGTGAACCACAGTGAGAGCCATTATCTACAAAATGAAAAACTCTGAACAGTGGTGAACCTTCCCAGGAGTGATCGGCCTACCGAAATTCCTAAAAGAGCTCTTTGGCGACTCATCCAGGAGGTTACAGAAGAACCAGACTAACATATAAAGAACTGCAGGCCTGACTAGCCTCAGTTGAAGTCAGTTCAGTCAGGTCCATTTTGTTGAAACCCTAAATTATAATATCATTTGCAGCAAATTTATTTGCAATATTTGAATTTGGCGGCAAGGCTCTGTTCTGGGGCCTCCCTGTCCTACCACATGCATGCATGGAAAGCCAATAGGCAAGGAGAGCCAAAAAACTGCCCTCCCATGCATTCATGTGAAAGCCTCTGGTGGAGAGAGCAGCAGAAAACCCCAAGGGGTACAGAACAGAGCAGCAGTGACTTGTGTCGTCATTGAATAAGTCAGACAAACATGTAAAGGAGGAGTTGGGGATGGAGGTGGGTGGCCAATGAGCAGACAAAGCAGCAATGGTAGGCGGGCAAAGCATCTTTAAATAGGGCACCTTGTTTAAGATTTGCCAATGGGGTGCCTGGAAGGAATCAGCTGAGCTGTCTGCTGATGTGGGCTTGGCTTGCGATCTGCACCATTACTGATAAATGCAGGCTTGCAAGCTAGGTGTGACTCTGTGGCCTGCTTGAACTAACGCTGTGCTCAATTTTTTGCAATTCCACAATGAGTAGGAAGCTGGGCAAAAATGGCATATATGGGAGAGGTGCAATGCAAAAACCAATGCTAACAAAAAAAAAAAGATTCATTTCAAATTTGCCAAAAAGCATCTTGATGACCCCCCAATAGTTTTGGGTTAATATTCTGTGGACTGATGAGTCAAAAGTGCAACTTTTTTGATATTGGCTCTGTTACATCCGATGTACAGCAAACACAGTATTCCACAATAAGAACATCATAAAAACAGTCAAACATTGGCGGTGGTGTGATGTTCTAGGCTGCTTTACTGCTTCAGGACCTGAGCAACTTGCCATAATTGATGGGATCATGAATTGTCCACTCTACCAGAAAATCCTTAAGGAGAATTTCTGGCCATCAGTTTGTGACCTAAAGCTCAAGCAGTTGGTTATGCAGCAGGACAATGATCAGAAGCACACAAGACCGTCCACCTTTGAACGGCTCAAAAGGAATTAAATGAAGGTTTTGGAGTGGCTTGTCACAGTCAGACTTTAATCCAATTAACATACTGTGGCATGACCTTGTACAGGCACTTTGTGCTCAAAAACCCAGCAATGTTGCTGAAATAAAGCAATTTTGCAAGAAGAATGGGCCAAAATTTCTCCACAGCAATGTAAAAGACTCATCGCCAGTAAATGCAAACGTTTGATTGCAGTTGTTGCTGATGTCTGTCTGTATTTATGCATGTACAATATGTATGTATGAATGTATGACAGTCCTTCAAATTTCTTGAAAAACATTCATTCTGATCAACATCACACTTGGTGAGTATCCTGCTGCAAACCAAAAGAAGAGCAGTGTCAAGTGTGAAGCTGTTCGGCTAAGCGGTTGTTGAGAGAGCAATTAACAGCAATACTAGAGGCTGAGCAATCAGCCCGTTTCAAACTGCTATGTTTTGAATGGGCACTGCCCTTGTCTGACTAAAATCAAAGAAGTCTCCGTCTATCTGCATGTCTGTTCTTTGATTTTTGCCACAAGCTGTCATCCGATCAACTTCACACTCAGCGGGTGTACTGCTGAGGACCCAAGGAACTGCAGTTTTGGGAGTTATTTAGCTGAGGGGATTGCCAGAAATCAAGAAACTGCGAGCAGCAATGCTGGACGCCAAACAATCAGCACATTTTGAACAGACACGTTTTGAACGGGCGCTTTACTAGAGACCATTAAGTCAAAAGCTAAATTTATGCTAAATATGTGGTATGTATTTATAAACGGCTGGCATTTCGGTTCATTAAAAACCAACCAATTTTGTTATTAACGCCATGTAAGAGAAGAAAATAAGTTTTCAGAAATTGGACCCTATCCATTGTCACTGAGTCGTTAATAGGCCCACAGATATCCACCCGACTTGTCGCATTGGGAATTGAGTGCATGGTTCCATGCCCGCGGGAAGGCAAGCTGATGAATTACTCATGAATAGAGGATCACTGATTGCACTATTTAATATGGAAATACAGGTCAAACAAATTAATGCTCCAAGGGGGCTTCATCCCTTCCAGTCATGTTCGCTTTTGCAAGCCCGACACACAATTTTCA
This sequence comes from Gymnothorax javanicus, assembly GCA_029692085.1. Taxonomy (NCBI): domain Eukaryota; kingdom Metazoa; phylum Chordata; class Actinopteri; order Anguilliformes; family Muraenidae; genus Gymnothorax; species Gymnothorax javanicus. The sequence continues at coordinate 63,354,206 of CM056203.1, read as the reverse complement.
CGGAAGCAATTTTTCACAACAGCATGAGCTGCTTCCATGAAACATATTACTCTGCTGCCCTCTGTTGTTTGTCCAGTAAGCTGCAAGCAATGGGCCAAAGAAGCAAAGGCGTGGCTAGCCATCACGTAGAATGTATTAATAAACCTTGTTTACTACATATCTGTTGGCCAAGTAGGCTGCGACTCAAATATAAAATAATCACGATAAAATATATGTCAGGTATGTATTCTTATTATGCAAGTGTTCTAAAGTGGTTTTGTATCTTGCTTACAGTTGAGGAAAAACTTTAAAGGGATGAAATTTTTATTTGCTCACGAGGGAACTTTTCTGAAAATATAACCCGGCATAGTTCTTTTTTTTTCCAGTTCCATTATCATTAAGTGGAGAAGCAGCAGTTGTAAGAAGCAGCTGAAATAAAATGGTGACCGCCTACTTGTTTGGGGGCGCTGCTGCAAAAATTGAGCACTTCACAGCTATGTCTTTGGTGGAGTGCGTGTTCGGTGCTGTGAAGGAAATTCGTTTGTTGTGACTCCGGATGTGAACGCTGCTTTGGCGAAACAACAGCGATGGCGAGTACATCGGCGAAGCCAGCTTCCAAGACGACCTCCAAGGGCTCATCTGGAGGCTCAAGCAGTGGCGGAGGTAGCCTGCCGACTTTGCCTGGATCTGGAACGACCACATCCTTAATGGGGAGTCTGAACAAGAAAAAGAAACCGTTTCTGGGCATGCCTGCCCCTCTGGGCTACGTACCTGGTCTCGGTAGAGGGTAAGGACTTACGTGTGGCGGCAGTTCGTTTGGAACTTGATTATCGATATTAGCAAGCCACTGTCTATTATTATCATTTGAGTTTGCATTTCAAACTCCGAAGAACTTGTAATGCTGGACGTTTCCCATATTGTTGAGTGGATTCAGTCATTTGATCTATTTCATTCCGCAGTGCGACTGGATTTACAACACGATCAGATATCGGTCCGGCCCGAGATGCCAATGACCCCGTAGATGACCGTCATGCCCCCCCTGGGAAGAGGACCGTGGGGGACCAGATGAAAAAGAATCAAGATGATGATGATGAGGATCTCAATGACACCAACTATGATGAGGTACTGATGATTGCCAGTCGACTGAATACTATTAGATCGCAGCAATGGCACAAAGTAGAAGGGGTCAGTCAATATAATGCATTATACTTGAAATTAGACTTGCTCTTGTCTCAATTTGGGGCATGACCAAGCCCATTTAGAGATCCTGACCCTTTTTAATGGTGTTCGATTGCACTCATGAATCAACAGTACAACAAATCAGATTTAATTTATTGTTCATGTACTGCACATAATTGGAAATTATGCTACCTAAACAATCAGCCTGCTCTACTTGTGTTGCCTTTGCATGAAGGTTTACTGTAATGGGACACTGGGTGTAATAGACCTAATTAAACTTTATTTAGACCCCAGACTAAAATCCAAAAATTTCCCTGTTAAAACACCGGTTTACTTCATTAAATTGCTCTGCAACACGCAGAGCAGTTTTGCATTTCTGTATGGTATGCATTATAAGATAAGGCTGGGGTGTTTGAATTCTGGGTTATGGCCTTGAAAACCTATTGTTTGTACATGTCCCTGAGTTTGTCTGCATGATCTAGATTGGTCTTATTGGCATTGAATTAGTGGTTTTTGTGTCAGTTAAGCTAACATTTCATATGTCAGGCAGAACTGCTCTTTCCTTTGTCAACCCAAGCATTTAAGAGCAATTTCATCGTACAGCAGTTTTCTTGCGCTGCACTGTAAATGTACATGTTAATTGTTGATGAATTGATAAGAGTTGAGTGAAGTCCCCAGGATGTGAGGAATTTGCTCTAACTACTCCTATATAACATGCTCTGAATTTTCAGACATAAAGCTGCTTTATGCAGGTAAATTCTCCCTTGTTAAACATGCTAAGTTTTTGAACAACTACAGAAAAAAAACAAAACAAAACTGTTAGATACCATTCAGGTATAGTCATTTCATGAGTTTAAAAAGCTGCTGGCAACAGGGGGTCTTAAGCAATACTTTGTAAATCCCAATTATACCGGTTTATTCCCCCAGATAATTTTTATGGGGGTGAGAATTTATTATCTCTGCCAAGGAGGTTATGTTTTCATTCCTTCCTGTTTGTTTGTCCCTCTGTCTGTTAACAGGATAACTCAAAATGTTCTCAACAGTTTGGCACCAAATTGGGTTGGATGATAGGTGGTAGTCCAAGGATGAGCTGATATAATTTTGGAAGTGATCCAAAACATTTTCTGGATTCTGGATCTGGAAGAATTAAAATGTATCTGTCTAACGCGTGTCTATGTGATATTTCTAATCGGATAACTCAAAAACTTATCAATGGTTTGGCACAAAATTTGGCAAGATGATGAGTGGTAGACCAAGGAAGAGTTGATACAATTTTGGAGCTTATTCTTTATCCAAAAGAACAGATGTATGGGGAGGCGAAGGTATGTGCTCAACCAAGTACCCTCTAGTATGAAGTGTGTTATGGCTTATTCACACTCCCTATCCCTGGCTCTCTTCTGTTGTGACACTCAGTTTAACGGTTATGCGGGGAGCCTCTTCTCCAGCGGGCCGTATGAGAAGGACGATGAGGAAGCTGACGCCATCTACGCCGCTCTGGACAAGAGGATGGATGAGCGGCGGAAAGAGAGAAGGTCATTTATGTCCCTCCTCTCTGTTTCTAAAACACTGGAGTTGTTTTTCTCTTTGCTGATTGTGATTTTTTTGTGTGAAATCAGGGAGTTGAGGGAGAAGGAGGAGATCGAGAAATACCGTATGGAGCGGCCGAAGATTCAGCAGCAGTTTTCTGACCTCAAGGTACGCTGAGTGTTTAAACCGGTGGCAGGAAGTTAAAATTGTTTTGTCCGTCTTTCACGTTTTTCGCTCTGAAGGTTGGTTTAAGTTTGGTGTTTAATGTCGTCGAATTGCTGCAGTGCGGACTGGGTGTGCATGGATGAAAGGGCAAATGTTATTCTCCTATACAGCACTTGACTCCCGCTTAATGAAAAATTTTCATGAGTTCTCAGTGTTCCAGTCTGTGGTAAATGTTCTTCACCTCTCCTCATTCTTCAAGCTGAAGTTTCCCTCAGAAGGATTGTTTGTTTTATTACTTAAACATGCCTTATTTAGCATGAAGGGAATATGCAGTTTACGCAGATTGGCTTATAAGTATGAAGGTCTTTTAGTGAAATTTTCCTTAGCAGAGAAGATGTATCAGAGCCAACTACTCTGAGCCGCGATGATGATGTTTATGGCGACTCACTCAGGTGTTCCGTCTCTGTTCCTTTCTCTGTACAGAGGAAACTGTCCGAGGTCTCGGAGGAGGAGTGGCTCAGTATCCCAGAAGTAGGGGACGCTAGGAACAAGCGGCAGAGGAACCCTCGTTACGAGAAGCTGACCCCTGTGCCCGACAGCTTCTTCGCCAAACACCTGCAGACGGGTGAAAACCACACCACAGTGGACCCTTTACAGGGGGTTAGTGTTTGCGCCCAGTAACTCTCACTGGATTCCCAAGGCTGATAATGCTTGATGGTCTCCCTGTTTCGGAGGTATTTTTCACAAACTTAAGACTTTCATTGTGAGATGACTGTAGGCATAGTTGGCAATCCAGTGGGGATGCGTAGAAGGTGTGTTAGAAATAATGTTTCTGTGTCAAAAGTTCTCTGCAGTTTTGTAGAGCAATGTGAACATCACCCACGGGTGACCCTTAACATCACCCTTGGTAATTAATTACAAGGTTCTACATAGTGTTTTGGCAGTTTAGTACTTTGGCTGGTTAAATACAAAAGGCGTACCAACCAACTTGAAACACCACAAACCCTAATAACTATATAGGTGGAGTATTAACTATATAGGTGGAGTATCAGCTCTGTTTTATTTTGCAATTCAGCTCTCAGTCACAAGGGTATCAGTTGAGTTAAAGACCCAGTATGTAAAATTTCCAAATTCAAAGATCTATAAAATATATAGATATGTTATATATGTTTTGGTGTTGTGTACTTACATTATCTGTGGTGTATTCAATGATTATCAAAGACAGAGATATCAGTATTATCAATATAGGGACACGGTGCGTTACTTTTCGTCGCATATTTGACGTCACTCCCAACACAAAGAGTGCACGAGAGCGAGAAAATCACCCTTCAAGCACGCATGCTTCGCCGTTGCCAAAGAGTTTCAAGCCAAGATGGTAACCATCTTGTGTCGGGAACTGAATTTTCCACCAGAAATGGTCGTAGATAAAATTTTATTCAGGTTGTTGGCTACCTTGCTAAATGAACTTTTGTTATCTTGGTTTTTTGTAACTAAATTTCTAATAAGAGAAAAAAAATTAGAAGAAGCTAAAGCTAAACCGGCGTAACCAGAAAGATGCAATGCCTCCTGCTATGTGTCTGTTGGAGGACATAGTGAGCAGTGAGATCTCTCTCTCTCTCCCTGTGAAAGTGCACGTTAGGCTATTATTTATTTATCCTCACATAGTTAGCAAATCAGCCTATTACACCAGCAGTATAAGTTCAAATTTAGCCAAGTTGTAACATAAACGTAACATTACTCCACTTCAAAACATTTTTCTTGTGATGCCTCATGACAAACGGAAAGCTGATGTGTACGGCACATCGTTTGTGCGTGATGAGCAGTCAGTGCTACGTTAGCTACATTACTTGCAGTTAGAACACGGCTCCTTTGAATAAACGATTCAGCAATAGCAATAGCGGCTGGAGAAGCTGAAAGCATACATTGCCAGCTGACAGTGGCATTTCCTCGATATCTGTTACCTTTAGCATTTGCATTCAGCAACAGTGTTCACATCTGTTATTATTCTCTACAAAGATGGGTAACATGAGCCGGCCCCACCCCCTTATCTCAGCCTCTGACCTGCAGCACATCATAAGCGCTGTAAACAGCCGACTTATCATTATCCCTTACATTTTTTTCATTTGAATGAAATAAGATGAAGTTATATAAAAGTAAAGAAATTTAACCTTACCTCGTCCATGTACATGGTCTCGCCGCTCCTGTTTGAGTCACGTCGGAGAATTTAGTTGTCAGCGGTGCGTGTAAATTGATGAAGACAACAACTCCCATGATTCTACGCGATCCCATTGCATCATCAAACTCGGCCTCTTGTTATTCTTTGGTTAAGCGCCCTCTAGCGGCAGAAAATTACATATTGGGCCTTTAAGTATGTCTTCAATTTCCTTCAAACTGCTGTTTTACATCCCGTTACCACATTTGGATAATTGTAAGGACCAAAGCAGTGGTAAAAAGATCACAACATCACAGTTTGTGCTTTTTGGGAAGGTAAGTTGCGAGGGCCACTTTTACCGCTTTTCCACCGAGCTGGTGCTGGTGCTGGTTCAGAGCCAGAGCCTGACTTAGCACCGGTTCTTTCGTTTTCCACAGCCTAAGCACCAGCTCCTGGCTCATAAAACTGGTGCTAGAGTAAGCACCAACTCCTTGCTGGTCCAGAGCAAGCACCGATTACGTGGGGCGGAGTTTACCAACACGACCAGCGCGGTCGCGGAAGTATTTTGAGCCTTCTGCCCGCGGTAAACGTTGGGATGTACAAGCATATGTCTTATATCTGCATGATGTGTTTATATTTCATTTTACTTTCTGTGCCGCTTACGTCTATAATAAGCATTACGAATATGAGTTAGCTGGCCAGATAGGGCGTTTGCGAAGTACTGTTATTGCCATTAGCATTGAATGGCATTTCAAAACGAAACTACATTAGATCATTCAAAGTTACGAAGCTGGAATGAAATACGACAGTTGCTCGTTTATTTATTACCTGTCTGCTTCCTTGGGAAAAGTAAAGATGGATAGCATGTTCCTATTCCTCTATTTCTGCACAAGGTTTTGGTATTTTTCACATGCACGGACAACAATTCAAGATACAGTATGCGCCTTATATTGCTGCTTTTTAAATATCTGATCTTAATCCAGTACAAGATCATAGCAATCTAATCGGCTATATTCCTTTTTCCCTCTAAAAACGATAAAACCTCAATGACAATAATAGTATTACTGAGCAGAGAAACACAAGCGTTATTTCAGTTTTACATTTTTATTCGTAGTTTCCCGCTGTCCATACTGTATTTCTGTATTGCCAGATGTTACGTGAGCGCTGCTGAGAGACACAGATCTCGAACAACGTTCATTTTCTCCTGATCTGCTGGTCTTAAATTACAGTAACGTAATCGCGTGGCTCTGATTTGGCTCCTCGGCGATGGAAAACCAAACAGGTTCTTAGGAGGTTCGTGGGTTGAACCAACTAAGCACTGGCACTAGCACCAGCACGGCACTAGCACCAAGTTCTTTTTGGTGGAAAAGGGGTATTTATCTCTCTCCTGAGCCTGCATTCAAGTTGAGTATTAATGCATGCAAGTGGTAAAAAATGACTGCATTAAGTGTATTGCAAATGTCTGATGCAGTTGTTTGCTCCAGTGCAATCTAGAAACCACCTGGAATCAAGTAATGGGAGCTTGGTGTTTTTCAGCAATTTGGTGGTCTGAATACACCCTTCCCCGGTGGCCTGAACACACCGTACCCTGGCGGTATGACCCCTGGACTCATGACTCCAGGAACAGGCGAACTAGACATGAGGAAGATCGGACAGGCCAGGAACACACTGATGGACATGCGGCTCAGTCAGGTACCTGCGTTTCGCTGCTCGTTAGTCTGTATGCGGCTGGGCTGGAGACCTTAATGGAGCCCTGTTCAGCTGGGCGATTGTATGAAACCTTATTGAACCGTAGATCTGGTGAGTAGTTGTATGTTCATGCCTCTCTCTGTGCTCAGGTGTCAGACTCTGTGAGTGGACAGACAGTGGTGGATCCGAAAGGCTACCTGACAGACCTGAACTCCATGATCCCCACGCATGGTGGAGATATCAGGTGAGGATTAGCATTGCACAGGTTAGCACACTCTTGTGCTCTAATACAAGTGTAGCGTGAGGTTAAATATTAATGCCTCCGCTATGCACAGTGGGGGAGAAGCATGCAGTTTTCGGTCGTCTGTGTGTGCATGTGCCGTTGTACCATACGTCACAGATATCTTGACTGCACGATATCTGCTGAGTGGAGGGATTGTCACCAAATCAGATGTGATATCTCCCCATAGAAGGTAGCTGGAGGTCACTGGGTCAAAGGTCAAGGTCACATAAATTCAGTTGCATATGGGGGAGGAAGGTCAACTTTTAGGGTGTCTAAAGCTATGGCAGGTGGAGGTATTGAAATCAACGCTTTACCTTGAGTTGTATCTTGTTTCAGTTTTGAAGGTTAATGATGTTTGAACTAGGCGCTAAATTGAACCTACCAGTGTCCATTAGTTCTATTTTCTGGTAATATTCCATACATGCTGGATGGTATTAAATGGTAAGTTTCCTGCTGGTCTCCATACTTTATAAGGTCGAGGGGTTAACCTGATGCTAATGAAATGTGTCACCAGTGGCGATGTATTGCAGCAGTGAGAATCATGAGCACAGTGTGAATGAGCCTTTTAATAACAAGAAAAAATATGAGGACGGTCGTTTGTTGAAAGCTTGATTGAAGAAAATGAATTTCTCAAGGGTGGTTCTGTTGATGAATCGCCTCCATTAATCTGTTAACTGCCATATTCCCCTGCCATTGTCCTGGAGAAAAATCACGGGTGGTGACTTGAAAGAGGTTTTGATGGTTTCGTTGAAATAACGAATGAAGAATTAAACTGTTCATCTCTTGGGAATTCGAATGACTAAGTGCTGAACAAGCTGTATTTCCTGCACAAATGACATGCAGATCAGCCAAAAAAAGCACAACTTTTGGTATTTGACTAATATGAAATACACGAGTGTTATTAGCTTTGCCTTTGCTACTGAGTGATTCAATATGATAAGGGCTCTACAAAGAAGTGTTCTGCATGTTGTATTTGGGTGCAACGAATTGAGGTAGGCTTCAATATCTACAGAGTTGTATTGTAAGACTTATGTTAAACGAAAGGGGCGTGCTGTCTAATTGAAGGGCTGACTCTGTTCAAGTATTGCTCTAATGCGGGTGAAATTATTTCATGCACTTGAAAGGCCTAATATTCAGCAGTGTAAAATTATAAAACGAGCACTCAGAGAGCGCAGCACCTACGCCACGCTGAGGCAACTCTGTGCATTAGTTATTTTCGTTGGCTGATGTAGGGAATTGTTGCATTCCACCGCCAGGTGGCAGCAAAACCCAAAAGCACGCCGATTGGAAATCTGGCCCATTGGAAAGACTCAAATCTCTGCTTGCATAGCTGGATTTGAGCTTTGGCCTAAATCTCAGCTGTACTTTGGCCTAGACATGCCAAAATTTAATCACTTGTTCCTCTTGTGCTACTCTAACATCCTGCAAAGTTTGGTTAAAATCTGTGCGGCCGTTTTTGAGATATCCTGCTAACAGACAGACAAACAAACCAACCAATGCTGGAATAAACATACACCTCCTTAGCGGAGGTGAAATATAGGCTTACCTTAAAATCAAACCCTTCCCTTTTTTCAGCACTTCTCTTGCTCTCTAGCCAGCCTGTTGTAAAGCTACATCATTATTGCTTAAAGAAAGTCTGAAGCAGATGTCAGTGAAGAGACCCATTTAAGAACACTGAGGAAGGACTGTTCCGGAAGCGATCTGTGGAGCTCATTGGTCGATTCACATGAAGAATATAATTTGCATAATTTGAATGATAGCCATGCATATTAACAGCTACGCATGGCCACGTTTACCCCCCTCCTCCACATCAAGTCTCTTACTGAGTCTGAAAGGCATTAAACAGTCCTGTAAGCTGAATGTATTCATGCTGGCTGATGGCCTGAGCAGTTCATTGATTGTAAATTCATGTTTGAACAGACACATTTCCTAAGGATTTTTTTTATGCATATTTGACAGCTCCACTGTTTGTTATTATGCTTCATTCTGTCAATACTGTAGGCTCAGGCGTTCTGACGTATTCAACGTTTTATTTTAAATTATAAAAAATTCATTCTACGTTTTATATTTACCTGTATGTCAGCAGAATCTATATGAACAAAACCTTCGTGCTGCCACTTACTTAAATTAGGCATTTGTAGAAGCTGCTTTAATTGGGCATTTTGTGTGAGTTGCTGTCGTATTCCCATCAGTCCACCTTTTAAGGTAGATTACTGCTATAAAAATTCCATTACCATTTCCACATTTTTCACGCGCCATTTCTCAAAAAACTGCTAGTCCAATTTTAATGAAGTTTGGAACATAAATAATTTACAGCATGATGGTTGTCCTGAACCTAAAAAATATGGCCCTTTTGGTACTCTTTTAATTTCAGGGGGTGCTGAATATATAATGAGGTAGAGAATTTTCAAGTCTAGTGCAAAATTTCAAAAAACCTTTGCATTTTGTTAAAGTATCCAACTTTAAGAGGTTTAGCCCATAGATGCTGGATCAGGCAACCTGTGTGTGAAAAAGAAGTTGATACGTCTATTAGTTACTGAGGTATGGTGTTTTGAAATTGTCATGATATGCCCCTTTGCAGTGGCCATCTTGGACACCTAATTTGCATAATTGCGTTGCTGGCTTACGCTATGCAAATAACCTCCATCCCTGCTAATTTGAATGTTTGCTTCTCATATCAATAAAGCAATTTGATATAAGTGATGAAATTAAGATTTTCATGCTTAATTGCAGTATTCTACCTTAATTAGCAGTTGCAAAAATCTCATAAATTTGAACAGTCAAAGAATGCTTCATTTTGGATTTTATCACTGTAGATCTGTGCGATGGAGCTAAACGATAAAAGTCCGAGTTTGAGGCAAAGGCTGTATGTCAGGTGTACATTTGAGGAAAAAGCGTCACTCGGGATGAAGGGGAGGGGAACTGAACAGCAGAGCTACAGGGAAAGACTGGAATAAAAATGGGGAGTAATAATGTGTTGAGAGCAGAAATAAAGCTCTTGAGTAAATATGAGGCCTTTAAGAGCGTTGTCTCCTCTGCTGTGCTGGAGCAGAGATTTCCCAGTGGAAGTCTATAGCGTGCTGAAATATGCCATTTTCTTTCCGCTTGGTCAAAACTTTGTTAGGATTAATTGTCCTCTTGAGTAAGAGATTGTGCCTGGTCTGTGGATTGTGTCTGTGCGTTTGGGCATGCATAACTAATCTTGTGGAGACATTTCCCTGTTCGTACAAGGCAACTGAGCTATTTTAGGGTTAGGGAATAAGGTTAGGTTTTGGTTAGGTATGTAGTGTTAATAGTTAAAGTCAGGTTAAGGGGTTAGGGAATGAGTGTAAGTCTATGGGACGTCCCCACCAAACACGAAAACACAACATGTTTCTGTCTCTGACTGTGTGTGTTTGTTTGTGTGTGCAGTGACATAAAGAAAGCACGTCTGCTGCTGAAGTCCGTGCGAGAGACGAATCCCCACCACCCCCCTGCGTGGATAGCCTCGGCCCGTTTGGAGGAGGTGACGGGCAAACTTCAGGTGGCCAGGAACCTGATCATGAAGGGTACAGAGATGTGCCCCAAGGTGAGAGCGTAATGCAGTGTCTTTGCTATTTTCGCTGCAGTGTGGTCAGTGCTGCCGGTCACCTGGTTAGAGCCGGCAGACATGTAGCCTTGACAGTTGACCCCCTTGCTGGAAGATTTGTTCACCATTTTTGTTTTGAGAGGCAATGTGGGCTTGTATGTGTGAGCACCTGCATGTCTAGTGTGTGCTCGTTTGGCCACATTTACATGTGCATCTGCAGATGATTGAGCTTTAGGATCTGGTGGCTGTTATGTACACGTGTTACGAAGTACATCTACCGTGTCCTCTGTAAAAGTTAGATTATTAGCATTTTTTTCTTAACTTAGCTGTATAATTGTAGATTTGTAATCGAACAGTCCACGTGCTTGAAGTGCAATGGATATTAATGGGAATTTAATAAATTTTGCATTCTTTATTTGGAAATGAATATTTTATATATAGTTATCCTTAGTTTAGGTGAACATGGTGTTTAGGAAAAATGCCTTTACTGACGTCTCTGATGAAATATTGCCCCTGGAGATTCTTAATAGCCATAGTCAATATAAGCACAACTTGGTAGCCATTTTTCGGCAGGAAATGCTAGGCCTGGTAGCCCAAGGAAGTTGAATATAGTTGAGTACAGCATACAGAGAAGCACAGAGCCAACTATAGAATAGATCTGACTGTCCCAAACTTTATGGTTCCTGCATGTGCTTTAGCTGAGTGTGAGTTTACAGTTGAAGCATGCTGGTGACGCAGATTGTGTTTTGCAGAGTGAGGATGTTTGGCTTGAGGCCGCCAGGTTGCAGCCAGGAGACACTGCCAAGGCTGTGGTTGCTCAGGCCGTGCGCCACCTGCCTCAGTCCGTCCGCATCTACATCCGGGCGGCTGAGCTGGAGACTGACGTCCGAGCCAAGAAGCGTGTGCTGAGGAAAGGTGAGAGGGTGTGTTGGTGTCAGGAGGTCCCCCGCAGTGTCAGAGAGGTGTGTCTGTAGCTCAAAGGTTAGTGTCGTTACAGGAAAGTGTTTCTGAACGCAAGGGCCCACACAACTTCTGGAAGATGTGTCTGTATCATAAGGGCTCCACTCTGCTTCAGGAGGATGTGTCTGTAATATAAGGGCTCCACTCAGCTTCCGGAAGATGTGTCTGTATCATAAGGGCTCCACTCAGCTTCCGGAAGATGTGTCTGTATCATAAGGGCTCCACTCAGCTTCCGGAAGATGTGTCTGTATCATAAGGGCTCCACTTGGCTTCAGGAAGATGTGTCTGTAACATAAGGGCTCCACTCAGCTTCAGGAAGATGTGTCTGTAACATAAGGGCGCCACTCAGCTTCAGAAAGATGTGTCTGTATCATAAGGGCTCCACTCGGCTTCAGGAAGATGTGTCTGTAACATAAGGGCTCCACTCGGCTTCAGGAAGATGTGTCTGTAACATAAGGGCTCCACTCAGCTTCAGGAAGATGTGTCTGTAACATAAGGGCTCCACTCAGCTTCAGGAAGATGTGTCTGTAACATAAGGGCTCCACTCAGCTTCAGGAAGATGTGTCTGTAACATAAGGGCTCCACTCAGCTTCAGGAAGATGTGTCTGTAACATAAGGGCTCCACTCAGCTTCAGGAAGATGTGTCTGTAACATAAGGGCTCCACTCAGCTTCAGGAAGATGTGTCTGTAACATAAGGGCTCCACTCAGCTTCAGGAAGATGTGTCTGTAACATAAGGGCTCCACTCAGCTTCAGGAAGATGTGTCTGTAACATCATAAGGGCTCCACTCGGCTTCAGGAAGATGTGTCTGTAACATAAGGGCTCCACTAACATAGGAAGATGTGTCTGTAACATAAGGGCTCCACTCGCTTCAGGAAGATGTGTCTGTAACATAAGGGCTCCACTCAGCTTCAGGAAGATGTGTCTGTAACATAAGGGCTCCACTCAGCTTCAGGAAGATGTGTCTGTAACATACGGGCTCCACTCAGCTTCAGGAAGATGTGTCTGTAACATAAGGGCTCCACTCAGCTTCAGGAAAATGTGTCTATAACATAAGGACTCCATTCAGCTTCAGGAGGATGTATCTGTAACATAAGGGCTCCACTCAGCCTCAGGAAGATGTGTCTGTAACATAAGGGCTCCACTCAGCTTCAGGAAGATGTGTCTGTAACATAAGGGCAGGAAGATGTGTCTGTAACATTAGGGCTCCACTCAGCTTCAGGAAGATGTGTCTGTAACATAAGGGCTCCACTCGGCTTCAGGAAGATGTGTCTGTTACATAAGGGCTCCACGCAGCTTCTGGAAGCTGTGTCTGTAACAGAAGGGCTTCACTCAGCCTCAGGAAGATGTGTCTGTAACATAAGGGCTCCATTCAGCTTCAGGAGGATGAGTTTGTAACATAAGGGCTCCACTCAGCTTCAGGAAGATGTGTCTGTAACATAGGGGCTCCACTCAGCTTCAGGAAGATGTGTCTGTAACATAAGGGCTCCACTCAGCTTCAGGAAGATGTGTCTATAACATAAGGACTCCACTCAGCTTCAGGAGGATGTGTTTGTAACATAAGGGCTCCACTCAGCTTCAGGAAGATGTGTCTGTAACATTAGGGCTCCATTCAGCTTCAGGAGGATGTGTCTGTAACATAAGGGGTCCACTCAGCTTCAGGAGGACGTGTCTGTAACATAAGGGCTCCACTCGGCTTCAGGAGGACATGTCTGTAACATAAGGGTTCCACTCAACTTCAGCAGGATGGGTGTGTAACATTGGAGTTCCACTTAGCTTCAGCAGGATGTGTCTGACATAGGGGCTCCACTCAACTTCAGGAAGATGTGCCTGTAACATAAGGGTTCCACTCAGCTTCAGCAGGATGCTTCTGTAACATTGGGGTTCCACTCAGCTTCAGGAGGGTGCGTCTGTAACATGGGGGTTTCACTCAGCTTCAGGAGGGTGCGTCTGTAACATTGGGGTTCCACTCAGCTTCAGGAGGGTGCGTCTGTAACATGGGGGTTTCACTCAGCTTCAGCAGGATGCGTCTGTAACATTGGGGTTCCACTCAGCTTCAGGAGGGTGCGTCTGTAACATGGGGGTTTCAATCAGCTTCAGCAGGATGCGTCTGTAACATTGGGGTTCCACTCAGCTTCAGGAGGGTGCGTCTGTAACACAGGGGTTCCACTCAGCTTCAGGAAGATGTGTCTGTAACATAAGGGTTCCACTCAGCTTCAGCCAGATGTGTCTGTAACATAAGGGTTCCAGTCAGCTTGTGGAAGGTGTCTCTGTAGCACAAGAGTTCCACATGCCTTCAGAATGATGTGTTTCTTGCATAAGAGTTCCACACTGCTTTGGGAAGGTATGCTTGTGCTGCAAGGGTATGTAAATCTTCAAGAGGTGTGTCTATCATGATAATCCATAAAGGTTCAGAAAGGTATGTCTCCTCTGCAAGGATTTATAAAACTTTGGTGAGGTGTCTGTATTGTGAGGATCTATAAGACTTCAGGAAGGTATGTCTCGACTATAAGGATTTATAACGCTTGAGGAAGGTGTGTCTGTACCATTATGGTTTGTATGGTTTCAGGAAGGTGTGTTTGTACAACAAAACACTGTAAAGCTGGTGATGATGCGTATGTACCATTAGGTTTCATAAAGCTTTGAGCTTAGGGTAGTTGTGTATGCACTACAGATTTGTAAAGCTTTAGGAAGGTGCTCCAGTGATACTAAGGAACTTGCCTATTTATTTCCAGCCAGAATTTGTGAGCAAGGCTTCATCTTACTCGCAGACTCAGACCAGTGTCCATAAATGCGCAGTGTGTGAATCTCTATAGAATCCCTGTGCAGGAAATCCCCACGAAACAGCACAGCAGGTGGCGCGGTGAAGCTGCCATATAATGTTTCCGAGCGACAGCTGGAAACGATCTGTGTTAAGGGAAGAGGCAGAAGCTGGTGCGACGCTCGAGCGAGCGTAAAGGAAGCAGAACGAGAGCTGTGCTGAGCGTAGATCCGGTTCTTCACCCTAGATGTCAGTGTCTCACGCCCACCTCGGATCTCTTCACAGTGCACACGCAGAACATTGACTCAATGGCTTAATTTCTCCATATAAAGTTCTATACATTTTAGCCTTTAGCATTGTTGAGGTATCATTGAACAGATCGTGCTCGCTCACATTTTGTAGGTCGGAAACTACTGGGTGGTCGGTGAGAATGTATCGGTAAGCCTCATGCTGTTGCGGAGTTGTCCAGACACGATGCAGATGATGGATGCGACCTGATAGCCTTTTCTTAAAAGCCTTTAACAGGAGCTCAAATTGCTGGAAGGAGTGAGTATAGGCAGGCAGATATCACTTTTGCCCCGCTAATGGGCTCCATCACAATTGCAGCAGCACTACAATGGGGTTGGGGCTACTGTTATTGTAGGTTTGTACCCTCTAGAGGGGAAAGGACCAAAGATCACCACTGGGAAGTTTTTCTAGTTCTTGCTCAACAAGGCTGAATGTAAAATTGAATGAAAGCATTGGCAGTCATTGCAAGTGCTCCATGCAAACAAAATACTACAACTACGCATCTCCCTTTTTATGCCCCGCCACAAAGCGGGACGGGGGATATTGGATTGGGGTCCGTCCGTCCGTCTGTGCGTCCGGGCCACGATGGGGAAGATTTCACTGAACTTTTATACCTAGATGTGAAATTTTTTACGCTTGATAAGCTAGTCATGATCTACATTCAGTTCGAAAATGAACATTGAAGCATTTTTTTTATGGAGTTATGGCCCTTGATCGTGGCTGGGGATAGTGATGACACTGTCGTCTTGTTTCCTTTGGCTTGTTACATAATGATTTTGTTTTAAGAATTGGTAGCTTGTTCAGAAAATGGGCTGGCCTCTGTCAGATGGAGGCATATGTACTCACAGTCATTTTCTGCAGGACGGTTTTGTTGTAGAATAGTTTTTTCTGAGCTCATATTAATTTGCTGCCCAGATCCTCAGCCAAACCGCCAGAGGGCTTCTGAAGATGAAAGGGTCTGGAAATGTTTTATTTGTTAACATAAACTCTTTGGCTGACCAGTTGAAGGGGTTGTGCTTCTTATGAAAGACCAAGACAGTCCAATTTTGTGTTTGTGAAATGACTTTCCTAATTGATGGTATGTTTCCAAAAGGTTAGAAGAACAAGGGAAAAAAATAGAGACTGAATCTGGCTCCCAGGCGATGCTTGCATAAGTTTTTTGGCCATTTTTCTTCGGCTTTGAAGAGGTTAGGGTGTTGAAATCACAACCCTCTGTCTGCACGAGAGAAAAACAGCTTGATGCTTGTGTGGACCGTTACTCCGTGTATGAAAAGGGCTGCAATCTCTTCTCTGTTTACAACAGTATGGATGTTAATACCCCACAAATAAAGCTGACATTCACATCCTTAACTCCCCATGTGCTGGAGCCCTGTACCAAAATGCTTAGTCACTGCCTTAATTCTCATGAGCCGTTACCCCTGGGGGCAGTCAGTTGCAGGGCAAAACTGGGTGCCATTTTTTTTTTTCCCCCCAGGCTGTAACTGCAAGATAGCAGTAGGCATTAAAGTCATTGATGGTAGAACATTGGCAATTTTGAGCAATGGCCACTTTCCAGGTGTGCAACGGCCACTTTACAATGCAATTAAATTCACTATTCATTTTACTGACTACTGCCATTGGAGGGCTGCAAGGAACTGATGTGGATGTGACACATTTTCGGAGTTACTACAACAAACTTGCTGTGGATTACAGGAAAATGTGAAATTTTTAATCAAAAACTTAACATACCATAGCGCAAGGGCTAAAACTTGTTTGTGAATTGGTCTTTTTTTTTTGCAGTTGTGTCCTGTGGTATTCTGATGTTCTGTTCGACGGTCATTTTCGGTGTGATGCTGGATGTAAACAATGCAACCACACAAAATCTCCACTTCTGATATTTGTGTACCATCACCAATGCCCTGGCATTTGTACTGTCTACTGGCCTGTTACTGACCTCCAGCAGTGTGAATAGCACTTGCATCTTCACTGTGTCTGAATGCATGGCGCTGGAGTCAAGTATTATCACAAAAATAATACTATATTATGGTAGTAATCCATATTTTATATTGTAATATAGTCATGATATTATGACGGTTTTTACCCCTCAGCCTCGACTAAGGGGTATTGTCATCACGCATGTCTTCCGTCTGTCCGTCCTTCTGTATGTCCGTCCACATTTGATCCCGTGCAATAACTCAAAAACACCATCACCGATCTTCAAAATTTTCAGTGAGGACATCGGTGTACAGTTACTACACAAGCCTATCCATTTTGGCCGCGATCCGAAATCAAATATGGCTGCCGCAGCTGCCATCTTGAATTTCCATTCCGTACGATAACTGAAAAAACGCCATCACCGATCATCACGATTTTTGCTGAGGACATCGGGGTACAGTTGCTATACAAGCCTATCCATTTCAGCCACGATCTAAAATCAAATATGGCTGCTACAGCTGCCATCTTGAATTTCCATTCTGTGCGATAAATGAAAAACGCCATCACCGATCATCAAGATTTTGGCTGAGGACATCAGGGTACAGTTACTACACAAGCCTATTGATTTTGGTCGCGATCTGAAATCAATATGGCTGCCCCAGCCGCCATCTTGAATTTCCATTCTGCGTGATAACTCAAAAACGCCTCTGTCAATCAGAGCCACTTTTGCTGTGTTGCTTGGTCTTGTGTACCTACAGAAGTCTATCGAATTTGACGGCACGCGGATGTCCACTATGGCTGCCGCAGCTGCCATCTTGTATTTTGTATTCCGTAGGATAACTTGCAATGGCCTTCGTCAGTTTATTTTCATTCGAAATAATCCAGCGGCTGAGGGGTAACGTCCGCTTTGCAGGGCTATTTTTAACCGTTGGATTTGCTATTTTCTGGGAAATCTCAGTTTTAATCATACTGACTCGAGCGTAAATTTTTTTGGTTGGAATATCCTATAATTGACAAAGGAATTCACTGGACTAATGCACATTCAGCCTCACTGCACTGATGCAGGAAGTAGGGTAAATGGTTTTAGGTCCTGAGTTATTATTGACTCTACATATCTACTTGGAGGAAGTCCGTTAATCTACATGCCTCTCTGTAGTTCTCAAATTAGTGCCCTTTTCTGGGTATCTGATGTTTTTTCCATCATTTATGCTGGTTCAGTTGTTAAGCTGATAAACAGGTGTGGGTAATGTGTTTATATTCCCGGGAGTGTTCTTTTGGCATGGATGGGTTTGATGACTGTTTGCGGATGCTAACTTTGCGTAGCTCTGGAGAATGTGTCCAAGTCGGTGCGTCTGTGGAAGGCCGCCGTGGAGCTGGAGGAGCCGGAGGATGCCAGAATCATGCTGAGCCGAGCTGTGGAGTGCTGCCCGACCAGTGTGGAGGTACGGTGTGCACTCACACTCGCACACATTCACACTGAGGTGCACAGTCTCAGAATACACCAAACAAACATGCAGACCCACGGGGATTCACCCTCTGTCTCTCAGGGGCTGCCTCCTGGAAGGCATCCAAACAAAATTTACATCAGGCCAAGTCCTCTCAGCTTCCTGTTGTTTACTGTTATTTTCTTGAAGTTCACTTGCGTATCTCTCCGGCCATTTGCATGTACATGGTGTTTGTATTTGAATGAGTGGAAATAATTACTTGCCTGTCTGGAGCTCTGTCACGCACGAAAAATGCATGTCTATGGTAGGTAAATGGCAAAAATTAACTTGTAATTTTGTGAGTTGTGGAGCTTTCTCTGGGAGCTGTGGTCCACTGGATTTTTTTTTTTACCTTTATTATCCCCCGCCACGAACTGGTGCGGGGGATATAGGATTGAGTTTGGTCTGTTTGTCTGTCCTTCCCTCCATCCATCCGTCACACTTTCTATGGAGACAAGTTACCTCAAAAACAATGACAGTTAAATGGGTTAAGTTTTAAATGCTTAATAAGTTAGTCATGATCTACATTGAGTTTGAAAATGGATGTCGAAACATATTTATTTATGGAGTTAAAACCCTTGATCGTGGTGGGGGATAGTGATGAGACGGTCATCTTGTTTAACCGGGAAAGGTTCCATTGAAAACATTTTTGTCTTTTTTATGGACTCCCTGGGAGAAATGCGTGGTAGAACAATTGCAAGTGCAGAGGGATGGAGAGAAACGGGGGTCAAGCCCCTGGTGAAATTTCTTGAATAAGGGCCTTGCTCAAGGGCCCAACGGCTGGGTTCTTCCAAGCGTCATCTCTCTAGATCTATTCAAGACCCCAACCCTACTGGGGGCTTGAACCAACAACTCTTCAGTTAGCAGTCAGGCTTCCTACCACTAGGCTGCCCTGCTGCCCCTGCTGATTTTTTTAATGAATGTATCCCAGGAACAGCGCCTCAATCAGTTTATTGATGAAGGGGCACTAGCAACGCCAGCAGTTTGCTTTACACTTCGCCATGTTCTGTTCACCTCCCATCATAGCTGTGGCTCGCTCTGGCCCGTCTGGAGACGTACGAGAACGCCAGGCGGGTCCTGAACAAGGCCCGCGAGAACATTCCTACCGACCGGCACATCTGGATCACGGCTGCCAAGCTGGAGGAGGCCAACGGTAACACTCAAATGGTGGAGAAGATCATTGACAGAGCGATCACTTCGCTACGTGCCAACGGCGTGGAGATCAACCGCGAGCAATGGATACAGGTAAGCCTGACACCTGCAGACCGCTTGCACGATGCCAAGTTTAAGCAGTCTCCCCGTCCGCTTCCAAACCACGTGCTGGGCCTGTGATCTTCGGTGTCATGAGGTTCTTTTCACCCTTAAGGTGGCCTCCAGATTTAGCACCGATAATTTGGTGAAGTAGGATGTCAGTGCATCTGTAAAGCACTAAAGGAGGAAATTGGCATTGCTGCCATCTAGGAAACCAGTGGAATGTCCTTGTCCTTGACACGGACCGTTTCTCCCAAAACACCCAATCATATCAAACTTGGCTCTGACATTGTGCCACTGCATTGGTACGCTGTAAACTTTTTGTTTTGCAGTCATATTCTTCTCAAAAATGCCATGTAATAAGATTGTTTGCGAAGCGGCGATGCATGAAGCTCCTATCAGTCATGGTACTTTCAGGCACTTCTGCTTGAGCATAACAATGTTATTTGTAGATATTTTCCTGCTTTCCATTACGTTATTAACAATAAACGTTATGGACTTTTTCATGATGTGTAGGATCGTGATTGTTGTTTTTACAACTCTGAAGTTAGTTGTTAGTGATTAGACTTGGGGTCTCATTTATGAATGGCCCCTAGGCACAGAAATGATGCGCACGCCAATTTCATGGTGGATTTTGGTTTTATAAAGGCAAACTTTATCATCTTATTGACAGTGTGGTTTTTTTTTTTTTTTTTTATGCTAAAAATTCCAAGTTATACCTGGTTAACGACATTAAAAACTTATGCCGTTTAGCTCACCTGCATTTTTGGATATTTTGAACTATTAGCTGTTTTTCTTTTTCTGACCATGCACAACATTTAGGTCTGAAATCCATGTAATTTTTTAGCAGTAAGACACAATATCCAGTTGCTCCTTTTATGTTTTTTTTGAGTAAGTTTCCCTTGAGAAATGGTCTAAGTTATGCCATGACATGTCTTAGGTGGGTTTTGTCTGGAATATTTTTCGGACAAAATAAGTGGAGTGGAAATGAACTGCTTGGGGCACGTAGTCGCACTTGAATAACATGTCAGTGGGGCCTGTGCAAAAATGGGCAGTGCAGACGCCAAGCCTTATCCATGTTCAAAAGTGTGTTTGTAGATTATGATCTAGGCTTAAAAAGGCTAGAATTTAAATGGAAACCTAGTCCTATTAAATATGAAAAACGGAAAATTGTAAATTTTAGCTACTGGTCACAGTGGCATATTTTATAAAGAGTGATGTGTCTGATGGGCGACACTATTGTGCGAACAGCAAAATTAAATGTCACATGTTGGCCATCCAGCAGAAATTTTTGCGAGAACTGTATTTTACTTCAAGAAATTGTTCTCCTCCTTTTACAGAATATCTCTGCCCAAGCGCTATCCATTGATAAAGAAATACAACTTGTGAGAGAACAGATTTCTGTCATGCAAGACGTTGTGGTTTGTCCTTTCATTTAATAGTCTGTCAGGAGCTGAGTGGGGTTTGTGAAGTTTGGCAGCACGTCATATCTCTTGATTCAATCTGTTTTTGAACACACAACAAGGAACTAAGCGTGCAGAACAGCTGCCATTGATTTGAACTGCAGACTCGGAAATCACGTTTAATGTTGCTCAGTTGTTATCTTTGCTTTGTCCTGCACGTGAGTAGTTCTTTCTGGCAGAACTTCCGAAAAATTGCTAGATCTGACTCTATTTGAACCCTTTAATAGTTCACTAAACTTTCATTATGTGCTAGCAGTTTGGTACCTGGCTTGGTCCATGGTTATGCTGGTGCTTTGGGCTCTATATTTCTTCGGAACTTTGACACTCTTTAAATCTAAGACCTTTCTTTACCGTTTATGGGCTTTGATCGTTTTCATCAAGAATTTAGCCTCTGCATTTGCTCCTACTGGGCTGCACACATCACAGGTGGAGTTGTCCTCCTGACTTCATGAGCAGAACTCTTGCACGTGTATTGCTGCCGAAAGGCCTGCTCAGTACTATTGTTTTGATCCCTGTAAATTGCCCAGTATGTAGATGATGACTTCGATGTCTATTTTAAGCATTTTTGTTCTTGCCTATTCCCATCTGCCTCTTTTTGTGCCATAATTGTGTCAGTTACAGAGTCCTTTTTATGAAAGGTTTTTAAAGTGTTTCCCACCATCAATATGGCAGCAGCATGCATTTCCCACTGTTGAAGTGATAAGTTGTATACCCTCTGTTCTGGAACTGTGTTCGGGGAAGTGAAGGGTCCTAGACAAGTGG
Organism: Gymnothorax javanicus; assembly: GCA_029692085.1. Lineage (NCBI taxonomy): Eukaryota > Metazoa > Chordata > Actinopteri > Anguilliformes > Muraenidae > Gymnothorax > Gymnothorax javanicus. The sequence goes on along the minus strand of CM056203.1, from coordinate 63,332,781 downwards.
GCATGGACAGAGACATCTCCATCTCTCTCGTTAACGCCGTCAAACCTACGGACTCGTATATGAGTCTGTCAAATGCAGCTGCTGCATTCAAAGCTGTGGAACTTCTGGCCTTTCTTAAATTCTAGTGGACATCCCGTGGTTTCCAACTGTCCCAAATATGTTCTGAGTTTATCAAGGAAATTTATCAAATGATGTGCAAGATACATATATTTTCCCTGTTATGTAATGGTGTGGCCAAAATTACATGGCATCCTTTGAATATTTCTCTCAATATAATCGTGATATAGCATCAGTGAAGTGCTGCAACCAGCAGATACAGAATATGTACGTGACTCAGTCCTACAATATTAGATAAATGCTTCGTCTGACTTTGAACTTAATTATAAGTAAACTTAAGCGAAAAATTTGATTTAAATGGGTTAAATGGTAAATGGAAATGGACTGCATTTATATAGCGCTTTTCTAGTCTGGTCACATGACCCCAAAGCACTTTGTAATTATGCCTCTCATTCACCCTCATGGCGGAGGCTGCCATGCAAGGCGCCAACCTGCACATTAGGAGCAGTGTGGAGTTCAGTGTCTTGCTCAAGGACACTTCGACGCGTTCCCTGGAGGAGCCAGGGATCGAACCAGGAACCTTCTGATTCCATGCCCCCCCACAGGGTTAACTGTCCTCTCGTTGTTGTTGTGGAACTGGATAATGAAGCTAGTTGTCCTTTATTAGTTATTCTGATAGTCAATCTGTTTGTAAATAATTGAGTAACAGTTACAAACAAAAACACTGCTCATGTCTGTGGCCCCCAGGTACCAGAAAAAGGGTATCCTGAAAGGGCACTCGCAAATGTATGCCTGAAGAATAAGTTTTTTTTGTTTTTTCTCTTTGTTTCCTCCCAGGATTCAGAGGAGTGTGACAAGGCGGGAAGTGTCGCTACCTGCCAAGCAGTGATCCGAGCGGTCATCGGCATTGGGATCGAGGAGGAGGACTGCAAGCACACCTGGATGGAAGACGCGGAGAGTGTACGAAACTGTGGTTTCTTCAATCCACTGACACGCACATGCGTACATGTGTGCACACACACATGCCTTAACACCCTCGGCCTATCCAGCAGTATATTTTCGTTACCTCTCTTTACGCATGATTGGAAATGTTTAAAAATCTCTCCAAGTAGTAATTTGGTGTCATTAGAGACTACAAAGATAATTAACACATAACTGCAGTAGTTTAGTTTTCATGCATACCAGGTCATTTAATAATTTTGATATTATCATTGGTATATAACACTTCTGCAAAAATTTCATTTGCTGAGAATGTGGGAAATAAATTGCTCTGCATTATGTTTCCTCCGGCAGCCTGTGAGTAAAAACAAACTGTCCTCGATGATGAAATTAATGGTTTCCAATTTCTGTCAATATATAGTCAAACTGAATACCCAATGTAACGTTGGTTAAATCGTTAGCTAGCTACTTGACTGTGAATGTGGAAATCGTTGCTAGTTCTATCACGAATGTTTGTGACTGACTGAGTAGCAGAGTGATGGAGTTTGCTCAGTGCTAACATACGAACCGTATAATGGGAATTACCATTAAAGCGCGAAAGGAAATTTTGTTTGTTTTCTATGTATCTACGCGATTTAGTTGTGATAAACAGGGCAGTAACCAGGATTTTTGAAATACCGAGGTCCAATAATGCGCGCTTACCCCCAGCTCCAACCACTACATTGTTTTGTTGCTAATATGACATTTATTTCCAATAACCTCTTCAGGAACACATTGAGTGGTAACAGTTGGAATGTAGCAACGGACTTATGTGTTGCATAACCTTTTCATTTCTCACCTAACCTCCTCAGGGCTCTGAAGTCTCACGCAATGAGCGTGATTGTCACTCATTTCAGCCGGATGTCACGCACTTACGCCACACATAGTATTTCTCATGCAAAAAAAAGGATTAAAACGAAAACAATTTCCAACAGTTGGTCTACATGAGCAGCAGCACCACTATAACTGCGGAAACCGGCAAGAATCAAAACACGTCTCCCCTGGAGTTCTCGGTGGCAGCTTGCCACCTGCCAGCCAATCAACAAAAGGAAAGGGGCTACACAATAGCCAGTAAGATAATGGCGCTATCGTATCTGGGTAATATTTGGGGAAACAACTAATGAAAAAAAAAAAAACACAGTTATCCTGGAATTATTTATGTGACCCTGCTTAATTATTCATTCACTAACGGTGGAAAACGGGCAGAGGTTCATAAAATACTGGAAAAAAATAACAAAGTAAAAGTAGAAGTACCAAAACTGAAAGTTACTTTGGTAAAAGATGAAGTCACCCATAAGAAAATTACTTGAGCAAATGGCCTAAAATAGCTCACATTAAATGTACTTAAGTACCAAAAGTATTTTGTGAAAAAATTTACTTAAGTATCAAAAGTGCAAGTACAAGTACAAAGTATTTTTCATAGTACGCATAGCAAGAAGAAAAGCAACCACTGTTTGTTCTCTCCTTGTGCCCTTTAATCAATTTTCAGGTGAATGAAAGATACAGTATTCAAAAAAACAAATAGGCAGTCTCTCCTTAATATACTTTGTCTTTGAGTGTACTGGCAGTTTAAAAACCACTATAATTAATAGTAGAATTACATAGTATCGATAACATGTCTAATTTTTGCTTCAGAAAACTGATTTTTCTTAACTACTGATTGGGATGCCATTGGCTCACTGTAGTTGAAGTGGTTGCTGCAGAGGACAACGATTATTTCTGTAGCAAGAGATTTTTTATTTTATTTATTTTTTGAACTGCTGGATAGATACTATGGGCAAGTATATTGAGCAGTTTGCACACCATGCTTAGCTGAGGAGTTTTATTCAGGCAACTCCTGAAAAACGGATTGGAGTGAGCTTGTCCATATTCTAAACCTTGTTCGGCTTGCTTGTGAATATTCAATTACTGATCCGGATGTGCCATCTAGTGATGTAATATTGTAACTGCGTGCATAAATTTGCAGCGCCATGTCCGCTGGCGGACACATCTGCACAAAGCGCTAATGATACCCTGCTGAGCACCGCTGTTCTTCTCGAACACTGCAAATCTGGATAATCCGTAAATGATGAATTAAATTAATATTTTAATGTGAAACGAGTAACTAAGTTGCCAGTGTCAAAGTAACAAAGTGAAAGTATACTTTTTTATCTTTTAAATGTAGTAGAGTAAATGTCCCGGTTTAAAAAAAAAAAAAATCTTAAGTAAAGTACAAATTCTCAAAAAAAAAAAAAAAACTAGCCTACTTAAGTATTGTAACGAAGTACATGTACTTCGTTACTATGCACCTTTGAAAACGGGAGTAGCCTATCATGCACCCCCCGGAGAAAATCTCACTCTAGCCGGCATTAAAAACAGCCCTTCCTCCTCTTTGCTCATTGGTCGGCTTCGAAAATAACAATTTTGTCTGCCTCAGTGTTCTGCGCATTTTGGGTCAGTCTCAGGATAGCATATGGTCTCCCTTCACAACAATGATACAATTGAACTCTCTCTCGCAGGACTCGCGAATGAGTTTATCCGTTTACCTCAACCTGCGCTGCTGCGCATTCGCAGCGAAAGCCGTGGTATTTAAAACGCACGGTGACGTGATAGCCTGCACAAGCACTATGAGGATGTGGGATCTTTCTCTCTCTCTCTCTCTCTCTCTCTCTCTCTCTCTCTCTCTCTCTCTCACAAACGATTTGCTGAATAAACGAGCACAGTGAGGGGAAAAATAGGTGGGGAAAAAAACAAAAATGCAGGGACAATTAACCGAGGTCCGGACCTCGGGGTCCTCAATGGTGGTTACAGCCATGGTGATAAACAGCATCTTGTACTCTTGGTCGCTAAAGGTCGCAACAAACCCTAAATTTACTCAACTAGTTTCATAACTTTCATGAGACAACCACTCATGCAAGATCCTTTATGTAGTGAAATGCAATGACCTTTACCGTCCACTTATTTGAGATTGACAGCAGGCCATAAAAATCACTTTTGTCATGTTTTACCAGTGTTTTCACCACTGTAATCAGGAAGGTAATGGAATAGCAGACCACTACTTGCGCATTAGTTTCCGACTTTAAAACGGTGGTCCGCTGCTGCAAGGTGACCTGTCTTTGCGTCTGTTTCAGTGTGTTTCCCATGGGGCTCTGGAGTGTGCCCGAGCCATCTACGCCCACGCCCTGCAAGTCTTCCCCAGCAAGAAGAGCGTGTGGCTGAGGGCAGCGTACTTTGAGAAGAACCACGGCACGAGGTGAGGCTGGGACGGTCCTGCCCTTCTGAACCCACAAGAGTCCTCCACACAAAGAAAGCCTCTGACTGCCTTTCTGCCTTAGATACCAGTAGAATGTTTTTTAGAAGAGCTGGTTGATTAATTAATTGAGCAGTGTAGCCCTGTGTGTAGCCCTGTGTGTCACAATTGCTTTGAGTGCATATTGGGTGCATTAGTTGCCCAGTTAAGATAGGCAGGCGTGAGACACTTATCTCATTTGACCCCCATTTGTGAAATCATTATTGAGCAAGTAAGCCGATAATAGTCAAAGCGGCCCCCCTCAGTGTTGAGTATTAATGCGTTACTGGAGTGACACTTTGAAACAGGTTGTTGTGATGCAGGGTTTGGATCAGGGATAGGCTCTGCTCCTGGAGAGCTATAGCCCTGCGTGTGCTAGATGTCTCTCTGCTGTAATGTCCCTGGCTAAAATGACTGTACTTGTCAAGGCCTTGATAATAAGGCAGTTTTTTGAATCAGGTGTGTTAGAGAGGAGCGATTTTGAAAATATGTTGGGCTTTGGCTGTGTAGGAGCTAGGTTCCCTGTTCTGGTTTATTTGGTAAAAGTTGACTGCCCTCTCGTGGTTAACATCTGATGAGTGAGATTTTTCTTTATTTATTTTTATTTTTTGTCTTCGCACACGATATGCAGCAGTGGGCGAGCAGATCTCCTAAAAAAAAAAAAAAAAAACAAGCGCAGAAATTACAAAATTATTTGTTTGGGACATGAAACATCGGCAGGGAAAAGCAACCCCAAAAATAGCGCTGACACGTCAGCAATCGAAGATCGGACATTCGTCCGTAGTGCTGCCGTCAGACGCGGGAGCAGCAGGAACCATCATGGGGGATATCAGTCCCGGTGATCGGCCAACTGAGGAACCACAGCAAGACGCCCAGCTCCTACATACCATTCGTGAGCAAGTTGATTCTGCTCTGAACAAAACCGACATGCGTGATCGCTTGGTGGAAGCTATTGTGGCAGCAATCCGTGAGCAGGTCACTCAGGATGTCTGCAAAGCAATCGAAATGGATCTTCATCAGCAACAACAACGGATTACGTTGCTTGCCGGGACATTCGACGGTCTCCAGAGAAAGGTCGATCACCTGGAGCGTGTCTGTGAGGCCCAAGAGCAATACAGCCGCCGGAATTGCTTACGTTTCCAAGGAATCCCGGAGCATAAGGACGAGAACACGGATCAACTGGTCGCTGATGCTATCCGTAAGAAGGTCAAGATTGACATTGCCCCGATGCACATCGATCGCAGTCATCGTGTCACTCCGCGGGGTTGGGATGGTGTCAAAACGCGGCCGATCATCATGAAGTTCACAAGTTACAATAAAAGGATGGAAGTCTACCTGAAACGGGCCGAGTTCAAAGGAACTAATATCTATGTCCACGAGGATCTCACGTCAAGGCGGCAGCGTCTCATCGCTGATCTACGAAAACGTGATGAAGTGAAGCGCGTTTGGACTCTGGACAGTCGGGTTATGATTTTAATACACGACGACAAAAAAGTTCATATTGATGCCTTCGGTGACCTTGGGAAGCTGGCACAGAATGAACAGAATTGACAGATCTTCTCGAGTAATCGATAAGTAACCCGAAATATGTCTGTTATTCTCGCTTAATGAGTAGGCCCACTGAACAACTCGATTTGGATTCTAACATAATACACCCATGTTTTATTTGTAAAAAAAAAAATAGTTAAGCAAAAACTAAATGCTGCTCTCTGCACCAAGTGTTCAAATTGGTGTCATGTTAAGTGTGGAGTATCATTGGAAGTTTATAATACTGTTAATGATTGGATCTGTCGCTTTTGTATTTTTAATGAGCTACCATTTTCTAATCACAATGATGATATACAGTGTGTTGGAGCATATGAAGTATCAAGCGTATCCACATCTTTACCACACTTTTTCAAAGAAAATAATCTCTGGCAGAACAACGGTTTCATGATATCTCACCTTAATGTCCGAAGTCTTCGGGGAAAGATTGATCATATTCAACAGTATCTTCTATTGAATCCATTTGATATCTATTCGATGTCGGAGACATGGCTAGACGACAGTGTTTATTGTAATCTGTCAATTGCAGGGTATGAATTAGAGAGAAAGGATAGAAACTCGCAAGGTGGTGGAATTTGTTGTTGCATTAAGTCATCTATTTTATATAGACGTAGAACGGATTTGAAGTGCGATGATCTTGAACTTATGTGGGTTGAGGTAAAGATGAGGAATGCACGCCCTCTTTTTGTTTGTATTTTATACCGTCCTCCTAACTCTTCCACTGACTTTTTTGTCAATCTTGAAAGAAATTTAGATGCTGTTAATTTGACTTCTGACAACATTGTGGTTTTGGGAGATTTTAATTGCGATATGTCCACCAAGAATAATTTGAGTAAGAGTGTGAACGAATTGTGTACACTGTTTTATTTAGACCAATTGATCCATGAACCGACCAGAATTGCTTCCAATAGTAGGACGTGTATTGATCTGATTCTGTTACCAAGATCCAAACATTGTTCGCAAAAAGGAGTTATTTCGCTTGGCATCAGTGATCATTCTCTTGTTTATGTTAACTTGAAAGAAATAACAGAACGCAGAATGCCAATTATATCCAGAAGTCGATCATTTCGTAGGTTTTGTGAACATAGGTTTGTTGAAGAAGGTGGAAGCTTATCATGGCAGCCCATGTACGGCAGCACTGACGTTGAATACGCTTGGAATTATTTTAAACGTACTTTTACTCAATTGTGTGATAATCATGCATCCTAAATTTTTGTTAAGAAAAGAGTAAACGGAGCGCCGTGGATAAACGATGAGTATTTAAACCTAGCACGTCAGCGATACTACTTTAAGGACAAATTTGATAAAACAAATGATCAGTCTTACTGGGTACAATACCAGAAAATACGCAACAAAGTTAATAATTTGAATAAATCCCTAAAAAATAAGTATTTCATGGAAGAATTTAGTTCGAACATGGGTCACTGTGGTAAATTATGGAAAACTTTAAATAGAATAATTTCATGTACCAAGAGTAAATGCACTGAATTACATACCAGTGGTGGTATAGTTACCGACGCGTTTGAAATTGCAAATGAGTTTAACAGGTTTTTTACCCAAGACGGGGAATGTGAACGAAATGGTTTCCCGAACACTGACTCGCGGTTTACAGATGCGTGTTTTACTTTTTATGAAATTGAAAAGGATTATGTGAAAAAAAGAATTGTCTAAACTCAATAGCCACAAATCAATGGGTATTGACAATCTTCACCCTTATTTGTTAAAGTCTGCAGCTCCTTTTATAGCTGAACCTCTCACATATTTGTATAATTTGTCTCTTTGTTCTGCGACTATACCGTCAGAGTGGAAAAAGGCTAAAGTAACCCCAATATTCAAAAGTGGTAAAAAAGAGGACGTTAGTAATTACAGACCGATTTCAGTTTTATGTCACCCAATGAAAATATTTGAAAGGGCAATTCATGGGCAACTTTATGATTATTTTATGTCGAATAATTTAAGTAATTGTCAATCTGGTTTTCGTCCTTTACACTCAACTACCACAGCCCTCCTGGATTTAAACGAATACCTTCTAAAAAACATCGATGAAGGGTACGCAACTGGAGGATAATTTTTGGATTTTAAGCAGGCTTTCGATTCTATCTCTCATCCGATTCTATTTGATAAGCTAAAAAAGTATGGTATTGATAGTACAGAGCTGAAATGGTTTAATCATTATCTCTCTAATCGTCAGCAATGTGTTAAGTGTTTAGGTAAAATGTCTGACTTTTCGAACAATCCGTAAGGGAATTCCGCGAGGGCTCAATATTGGGTCCCCTCCTCTTCTGTATTTTTATTAATGATATTTGTCATGTCTCATATCTCAAAAAATACGAAATTGTGTTTATATGCAGATGACGCGGGCGGTGTTCTGTAAGGACAGAGATATCAATGTAGTCTCCAAACTACTACAGAAGGAATTCAATAAGATCTGCCGGTGGGTAGATATTAACAATTTGGAACTAAATTTCAGAAAATGTAAATGTATGCTAATTGGTACGAGACGGAAAATACGAAATGCATCCGTAATTGTGAAATATAAAGGTGAGACAGTTGAACAGGTGCGTGATTTTAAATACCTTGGTGTAATACTGGACGAGTCACTGACATGGAGTAGGCACGTTGATAAAGTTTGTAGGAAACTTTCACAAATAATAGGGCGTATTCGTCAAATCAAAATGAATCTCTCAGACAATATGTTAATCATGTTATATAATGGATTAATTTTACCACACATTGATTACGCTCTTGTTGTATGGGGTGAAAGTTCTCAAAATAATATAATTAGGTTGCAGAGATTACAAAATAGATATGCGCGAATTGTACTACAGGCCGATTTTAGAACGCCCCATAACACTCTTTTAGCTCGGTTAGACTGGCAGTCAATTACTCAAAGATGGCAATATCAGTTTCACCTCGTCATTTTTAAAATAATGAATGGACTAGCCCCAGGATACTTAACGGCAATATTCATTTCTCGTGAAATCAAATTTTTAACAAGTTATGCGTTATCTTGCCCCCTTAAAATAAATACACCCCGCACTGACTAAGATCTCTCCATTATCAAGGATCAATAATGTGGAACAATCTACCTCAATATATTCGATCCATAACTTCTCTACAGTCATTCAAGAAATATTGTAGACTTTTATCTATAGCCTGAATTAAGTATAACTGATTTTAACCACTGATAAACCTTGGTATTTGTCTAATATTTTATTTCAATATAAAATTGTACAAGTGCCCCTACTTTTGGTTGTGCACTTTTGCAAATGTTTATGTTGAAATCCTTGATGTGTGTATGTATGTATATATGTGTATGTATATATGTGAGTGTGTGTATATATATATGTATGTATATGTGTAGGTATGTATATATGTGTATGTATATCTCCCCCGTCTTATAAGTATGTATCTCTATGTATTCTACACTTTGTCACTCGTTGGATTGGTTTTTTTGTTTATTTTTATTGTGCAGGGCCCCTTGGAAGAGCAGTTTCCTAACTGAAAGGGTTACCCTGTTGAAATAAAACGGAAATAAATAAATCTGCTTCTCTAAATCTGTGTGTTCCTCAGGTCAGACTGTCCTTCTAAACCACTGGAGGTTTGACATTTTTTTGGTTTAGGAGTGTTAGAGGGGAGTGTTGGAGTTGGAAAAATCATGGTTGGAATGGGGTTGGCTGTGTTTAAGGATCCTACTTGGTGGCTCCCATCTCTCTCTCGTCCATCTCTTTCCCTCTCTGTCCCATAGAAAGAGGAAGATTGAGGACTCTGTAGACATTGATCTGACTCTGCTGTCCAGTCGAATGCTTAAGACTAGAATAGTGATTGATTTTAATTTTTACAAAGAAATGAAAGAGTTTGATCAGTTCAGCCTGGTGTGGGCGCATAATGAAATGCTGTGTTCTGTAATTGAAAACCAGCTTTATCTTTTTTTTTCCCTCCTCTTCTCCCCCCCCATGGTAACTATTTATTTTATGGTTTGTTTGTGCTTCTGAAGGTAGTTGTGTTTCTTTGTAAATGGCATCAATAAATATGATATAATAAAGGTACATTTAAAAATCAAAATCAAAAAAATCTTCTCTGTCCCATGATCCCAGGGAGTCGCTGGAGGCCTTGCTGCAGAGGGCAGTGGCTCACTGTCCCAAAGCTGAGGTTCTGTGGCTCATGGGTGCCAAGTCCAAATGGCTGGCCGAGGACGTGCCTGCAGCCAGGAGCATCCTGGCCTTGGCCTTCCAGGTGAGTGCGCTGTGTGGGGGAAACCCTGTCTCTCTGGACCTTTGCATGCTTCCGGATCAGCAAAGGATCCTCGTTCAATCAAAAACATGCTTCACTGCCGTGGAAGAGTACCTTTTAGCTTACGATCCTGCAAAGTCCTTGCGGTGCAACCAAAGAAGGAGGCTCTCGCAAGTTTGAGACGTTGAATGCCCCTTTGTGCTGAGACTGCAGTCCGTGTGCTTGTGTACGAGTTTGTGTTTTGGAGACGGTGGCCCGTTGCTGTTTTGTAATAAATCTCTCCTTCCGTTCCGTTCCCCCCCTTCCTCCATTCCTCACTCAGGCAAACCCGAACAGCGAGGAGATCTGGCTGGCAGCCGTGAAGCTGGAATCCGAGAACAACGAGTATGAGAGAGCCCGTAGGCTGCTGGCCAAGGCGCGGAGCAGCGCGCCCACCGCTAGGGTGAGGGCCATCGAGGGAAGGGGGGGTGGGAGAGGACAGAGGTCGTGCCTCCGAGCGGGAAATGAACGCCCTGACAGGGGCCAGGGCCAGTCTGCAAAGTGGAGTTTCCACAGCTTGCAGCTTCTTTTAAAGTGCAGATAACGAACTCACGAGACCACTCGCGATCTTCTCTCCAATTGTGGAAACCTTTGTTTTGCTGTCAGCAAGTGGTATTGAATGTGCTTATTTATCTTTGAGTTGTTTGAGGAACTTTTCCTGCCTCTTACAATGTCATTTTTCTTCTGTGTGCTCGGCATACAGTAGGTGTGAGAAGGAAACCACAAGCCTTTGGGACATTTGTTAATGCTTTGGACCAGATGTGCTGTGACGCTGTGCAATGAGCACATTGCAAAGCACATTCCGGGGTTTAAAGCCCGGCTGATGTGCACATGTCAGTATTAAAATGTTGAGCAATTGCAAGGTATTTGGTGAAAACAGTTTTCATGCAAAAGTCTTCTCCATCATTGTGGACCAGCTTGTCTGTCTCGGAGTCAATGTGCTGATGTTGTACATGAGTTTGACAGCGGAGTAGATTGACTGAGATTTATCATTTCCTTGCAATTTCCTGTCAGAACCTTTGTGTTTTAGCAGTTATGCAAGCTGAGAAATGGGCAAATAATGATGAGGCACATTTTGGCGGAATAAAGGCGAGGTGATGGCAGATTTATCCGCTGAGAAATGCAGGCTTTGGAATTGGCGGACATGTCTCATTTAGCACTGTCTTGTGTTTATGGGAGTTAAAAGTGCGTCAGATTTGACAGCCTTACATTCTCAAGTCCAGGCCTGTGACCTCTCCATGTTCGGGAAAACGCCTGGCAGCTTCTTAAGTGTCGAGTGATCATACGCCCCAAAGGTGTTGGCTTTGCCACCGGAATTCGATCAGCATGACATGAAATGTTGTTGCTAGACTGGAGGTGGGATGGTAGTTTTTAACCTGTTATTTTTTTGCATACCTGAACAAAACATTCCAGACCAATATCTAGTTTTATCTGGTCGGAAACGACGATTGAATATTTCTCAGTTTGTAAGTTTAATTTGTTTATATATATATATATATATATATATATATATATATATATATATTTATTCCGTCTTCACTTTAAAAGTCATTTTCAGAATATTTAGTGCTACCGTGGTCATGTAAGTTCAAACCTTGGTCTATCATAGCTAAGTTCTGAGGCTGTCATAGTCTGGTGGAATTTTTGTATGTGGTATAATTTTATCAGTGCCTCTGGACTTCAGTTTGATTTTTTGATTTTATTCTGTAGATATTCCATTCACTGGCCAGTGTACCCGAGAAATCTGTGCCGATGTTAATTGAAAGAGCATCAGTTACAAATGTGCAATCAGTGTCTACAAATACTACTTGAACAGATGCTAATTAGGCCATATTTAAAAAAAAATAGTTATCATCCCCGCTTGTCCCTGAAAAACTGCCCCCCCCCCCCACTTTTTTGGAAAAAAATCCATTAAAATCATGCTTAAAAACGTGAGAAAAATGCTTTGAATCCCTGTCCATGTCCATCTTTATGTTAATATATGTTAATACATGTTCTTGTGATTTGGATTTGTTGCACTTTTTGGATCTCAAACTCCAGTTATAATAAAAAAAAATAATAATAAAAAAATACCTCCTGCCCACCCCTGAAAGTAGAAATATGAAGGATGCTAACCAACTAATTTTATTTATGCGGCCACATGAGGACGAGAATACATCTCTTGATGGAAATGTTTGGGAGAAAAGAAGTAAAGTCTTGGATGGTAAAGTCCCAGAAGTCTTTTCCATCACTGTTGACTAGTTTGTCCATCCCATATCAATGTGTTGATGCCGGACATGAGTTTGACAGCAGAATAGAATGATTGAGATGATAGTTATATTCAAATGAAAGTGCTCATTGTGTCGCTGTGCTCCAGGTCTTCATGAAGTCCGTGAAGCTGGAGTGGGTGCTGGGCAACATCGAAGCAGCGCAGGAGCTGTGCAGTGAGGCACTCAAGCACTACGAGGACTTCCCCAAGCTGTGGATGATGAGGGGCCAGATCGCAGAGCAGTCTGGGAGTGTGGACAAGGCCAGAGAAGCGTACAACCAAGGGGTGAGCCATCATGTGGGGGTAGGCAGCAGGTCTCTGTTACCTTTACTACCCCCCCATCATACAAAACGAGCCGCAGTAATCCAGCATGGTGATGAGACTAATAATTTTATGAGGATTTCATATGGTGAGTGGGATATATGATAAAGTTGCTCGCATTTTTACGCTAGAATAGACTAGAAATTAGAATTTTAACCGTTGTTCTTAAATTCTTCTTCTTAAATTTTATCTAAAAATGAATTTATTTTGTATGGGCTAAGACCCTAGGTCTGATTTAGAGGGTTGTAATTCTTGAGCTGGACAAATGTCTAATTTTGCAGCGTCCCAGCTGTATTTGCGCCATTAAGCCCATTACATAGTCTACACAAAAATTCATGCAACGACGCAGGTGGTTGACCTACATAAGCTGTTTATTTAAGTAGCACATGCAGGCAGATTGACACTCGTAGGTCCAGTCTGAGGTTTTTCCTATTTCTTCTGTGTGGAGGTAGCATATTAAAGCCATCTCACTGGACAATAACGATCACTGCAGAAATTGACTTCTGTGAGGGTCGTTGCTCTTTACCAGAAATTTTAATTCCGTGCTCATTACATTACAGGTTCTTAGCAGACGCTCTTATCCAGAGCGACGTACAAAAGTGCATGCTAACAGTAAAGTGACAGAGAACACATTCAGTTGTTACAGGTCTAGACCAATAGGTAAACGCCAAATATACTGATAAAAAAGACCAAGTAAAGGGCAATAAAATCAAGAAAAAGGCCAACAACATCTAGTGCTCAAACAAAATCAAGTAAAGGCCAACAACATCTAGTGCTCAAGTAATTTTTGAAACGCAAAAAATTTTGGTAGAAATTCGAGGAACAGCCCTTGCGTTGTTCTCTGCATTTGCGTAACAGTTTGTTGCGTATACTATATAATGGGCCTCACGCTGCATTTGGAGTGGTGGGGAAATGGCTCTGATTGGTCATTACTCGATTGCATCATCTTTTTCTGATTTACCTCGGGCAGCTGAAGAAATGTCCTCACTCCATTGCCCTGTGGTTACTGCTGTCCCGGCTTGAAGAGAAGGCTGGTCAGCTGACCCGCGCCAGAGCCATCCTGGAGAAGTCCCGTCTGAAAAACCCCCAGAACCCGGAGCTATGGTGAGATCAGCAGTCATGACAAACGCATGCGCGCACCTCCATGGATAATACTCATGAACATGCTCTGGCGCTGTAACACACATGCATGTTACAAACACACACGTGCCGATAAATAAGGGACAGCCATTTTCCGAAGAAGGTGACAAGCATGGACTGAATGCAGTTGGTGTCTCTTACTCTTATGTGTTGTTTCAGGCTAGAGTCTGTACGGCTGGAGTACAGGGCTGGGCTGAAGAACATTGCGAGCACGCTAATGGCTAAAGCCTTGCAGGAATGTCCCAACTCTGGTGAGAACACTCCTCACTCTCATTCTTTTAAGTTTTTTTTTGTTCTCAAACAGAGTCCCTGACATCACTCGTTTCTCTCTCTAACTGTGTCTGGAACTGGAATTGATGACATCATTGTCACATGCTCAGAGATTGCTCTGCTAAGCACATACAGTGTGGTGTATGGTGGTTGTTTGTTTCCCCCTTTAATGCAATCGAACTCACACAAAAAGCACCCGTAGAGGAAATGGAAAACTTGTTTATAAAACTGCTCAAAAGGCAGGTCAACAGCTTTTTATCACTTGGTTCCCTCTCTTCCCGGACTTAAACTTCTTGTCTCTTAAAGATGTAAATAGAATGCCTTGACAAATTAGAGTGCAAGCTTCAGAAGTGTGAGCTTACTGTTTTTAAATAAGGGCTGTTTTTCATTCCTACCACAATTGCAATCAAAAAAGTTGAACAAGCTGTTGATTTCTCTTGGGTAGGTGCTTTTGATGTGTAGAGGAATTTTGTTTCTTCTCAGTCCTAAAAATGCCTGAAATAGCTTTGCAATGCCACAAAGAATATATAGAATTCTCAGGTTTTTATCACGTTTACTGTACTATAGCAAACAATTAATGAATAACATATAGAAATTCTCAATTTGGTCTTAAACTTTTTCTTTCAAATATGCATTTGCATTAGTTCATTATATTCCTGATGGTTAAAATTGGTGGCCAGGTGTCTAAACTTAAATATATCATTGATTCAGTTAGGTTTTTATGTTGATCAGTGAGAGATAACTTGTCTGTTCCTGTGGCTTTATCTTTGCAATATAGCCCAGCATGCCCACAGAAATGTTATTGCACGCCATATACAGCTATTTCTGAGTTAATATGATTAACAGTCGAAGTAATCCCTCATGAAAAAATACAAACCCCAATTCCAATGAAGTTGCGACGTGTGTAAAACGTGAATAAAAACGGAATACAATGATTTGCAAATCCTTTTCGACCTATATTCAAATGAGTACACTACAAAGACAAGATATTTAATGTTCAAACTCATAAACGTTATTTTTTTTCCCTTTTTTTTTTTTTTTTAAAATAAATTTGGCATCTCCAATCCCGCCCAAATCTGGAATGCCCAATCCGAGAACTAGGTACAACACTTGCTCGTATGCAACCCCCTGTTGCCAGCTCAGGAGAGAGAGACAGTTCACGGCTCTCCTCCAAAGCACGCGCCTGTCAGCCCCTGCATCTTTACACTCATTGGTCAAAACTTTCACAAGTTCTGAATGAGGGCGGAGGATACCCCAACATGAGCATGCTTAGAATCTCACTGATGAGTGCCTGGCTGGCCAACAGGAGGCGCTTGAGCAACGGACAAGGCAATCATTTTAATTTCCCTTCCCAGCAGTCCCTTCCCAATTTGCATTCCCACAGTACTTTAGCCAATCGTGCGCTGTTCTGAGAAAGCTGCCGACCACTGCTGGTTGGTACGACCGGGGATCGAACCTGCGCTGTAGTAGTCACTACTGCTCTGCAAATGCAGCGCCTTAACTGAGTGAGCTAACCCGGCAGCTATAAACATTATTGTTTTTTGGAAATATTCTCTCATTTTGAATTTGATGCCTGCAACGCGTTCCAAAAAAGCTGGGACAGGGGCATGTTTACCACTGTGTTACATCACCTCTCCTTTTAACAACACTCAATAAGCATCGGAAACTGAGGACACTAATTGTTGAAGCTTTGTTGGTGGAATTGTTTCCCATTCTTGCTTGATGTACAACTTCAGTTACTCAACTGTCCGGGACTCCGGGGTTTCCGCTGTTGTATTTTGCGCTTCATAATGCACCACACATTTTCAATGGGAGACGGGTCTGGACTGCAGGCAGGGCGGTCTATTACCTGCACTCTTTCACTACAAAGCCATGCTGTTGTAACACGTGCAGAATGTGGCTTGGCATTGTCTTGCTGAAATAAGCAGGGACGTCCCTGAAAAAGACGTCGCTTGGATGACAGCATATGTTGCTCCAAAACCTGTATGTACCTTTCAGCATTAATGGTGCCTTCACATATGTGCAGGTTACCCATGCCATGGGCACTAACACATCCCCATACCATTACAGATGCTGGCTTTTGAATTTTGTGCTGATAAAAATCTGGATGGTCCTTTTCCTCTTTAGCCCGGAGGACACTATGTCCATGATTTCCAAAAACAATTTGAAATATGGACTCGTCAGACCACAGCACACTTTTCCGCTTTGCGTCAGTCCATTTCCGATGAGCTCGGGCCCAGAGAAGCCGGCAGGGTTTCTGGATGTTGTTGATATATGGCTTTCGCTTTGCATGGTCGAGTTTTAACTTGCACTTGTAGATGTAGTGACGAACTGTGTTAACTGACAGTGGTTTTCCAAAGTGTTCCTGAGCCCACATGGTAATATTCTTTACAGAATAATGTTAGTTTTTCTTGCAGTGCCGCCTGAGGGACCGACGGTCACGGGCATTCAATGTTGGTTTTCGGCCTTGCCGCTTTCGTGTTGAGATTTCTCCGGATTCTCTGAATCTTTTGATATTATGGACTGTAGATGATTAAATCCCTTACTTCCTTGCAATTGCATGTTGAGAAACGTTGTTCTTAAACTGTTGGACTATTTGCTCACGCAGTTGTTCACAAAGCGGTGAACCTCGCCCCATCCTTGCTTGTGAACAACTGAGACTTTCAGGGATGCTCCTTTTATACCTAATCATGACACTCACCTGTTTCCAATTAACCTGTTCACCTGTGGAATGTTTCGAACAGGTGTTTTATGGCGTTGCTAAACTTTCCCAGTCTTTTGTTGCCCCTGTCCCAGCTTTTTTGGAACTTTTTGGCATCAAATTCAAAATGAGTGAATATTTGCAAAAAAAAAAAAACAATAAAGTTTATCAGTTTGAACTTTAAATATCTTGTCTTTGTAGTGTATTGAGTACAGGTCAAAAAGAATTTGCAAATCATTGTCTTCTGTTTTTATTCACGTTTACACAACTTCACAACTTCATTGGAATTGGGGCTTGTATTTTATCAAGAAGAATTAATAGCTTTTCATAATGATTTATTGCCATTGTGGTTGGAATGAAAACCAGCATACTGAGTCATACTCCAGGACTGAGTTTGGGAATCCCTTGCCTGAAAAGATTTGAGTCAAAAGACCATTTACTATGTGTGAGCAAGTGTATATGCGAGTGCGAAATTCATCCCTTGTGCCAAGTTCTGTGAAGCTGTTGATATTCTCAGGAGCAGCTTCTGTTTCCCAGACACAGTCAGGGCCCAGTATTACATTAACTCACCAGCGTGAAGAGGAGCCTCTTGCACTGGCATTGTCACCAGATTGCCGTTGGTAAACAGCATATTACACTGCTGTTTCCATGACCTCACCATTTAAAGAGATCGTCTTTTTTTTTTTTTCTGAGGGACCTTTGTTTCGTGGTTTAATTGCAGTAATTTGGTTATTTATCATTTGTCCTTTTGCAGTATCTGAAGCATACATTTTATCACCGATGAATACTTTAATATTAAAAATGGTAATAATTGGAAATAATTCCTGCAGTTTCAGTCACAAAAAAGTATCCCCCTAAAAAGGCCAATCTGGTAATCCACTTGTCAAAGAACAAAAACATACGAAATTGACATCAATTTACATTAATAAATGACCATACCCCTTAAATATAATTTCTTTTGGTATGATTACTCAAGCCGGTAGGCCATGAGTCTAAGTTTCGGCTCTGGATCTTTTTTTTTTTTTTTTTTCTTTTTCGGGGTCGCGATTGTCCTGCTCATGCGCGCGTGGTTTCGCGATTGGCCCATAGATATATACAGTATATATAGAACACTACATTGCTGATAGGTTACGCTCAAGTGAAGCATCTGTTCCAGGAGTGTATACACCGGGAAGTTACATTCGCACGTACACTCCCATTCATTTTCGCCTGCTGTAAAATTATATTTTTCAAAAACGCTTGCGTGCGAGTTGGGGTGATTTTTGGTATCGCTGTGCAGAGCAACATTTCCTCTCCCTAAATATGTGCTTTTTTTGGAGGATCGAAAGCGGCACACTTAATAAAGGGAAGATCGAAATGTTACTCGGTGTCAACGTTAAAGTGCGAGAGAAAAGTTCAGTTAAGGTGAAAGCAACGTCGATGAATGTCCGTATTCGTTATCAAATTACTCTCTGGTTTCCTCACTTCATTGTACCCTGATTGAGCATATATGCCGTTGACTGAATTGTTCATACTGAATCATATGGCTAATGCCAACGTTGTTAAAAGGAAGCGCTAGTTAACTCTGGCTACTCCTTTATTAAGCGTCATCTTTGCCCCTGTCCCATTATAACACTGCTCTCAAAAAATAATCACTGCACAGCAAGGATCGAGGGGATAGAGAAAGGTTTTTTTTCTCATGAATTCTAACAACCAAGCCTTTCTTCCCTCCTTGTCTTTTGGAACTCTGTATAAACACACAAAGCGACTTGTCCATTGTTTTAAATATTATGCAGGTAAGAAATATTGTCCTTGAATGTCAATTACAAGTATCTAGCTAGTTAGCCACCTTGTTCATTTCATTGACTGCTTAGTCAATGCAGTCCCCACGACGGTAAGGGTACCAAGGTAGCTCGCTGGAGACCGTTATCGATCACTAACGTTTGCTTTAGTCAGTGGTCTATTTAAGTCAATGGGACGGCTAATTAGCTAGCTAGCTAGCAAGCGAACGCGATTTTTTTTTTCTATTAAAGTGACAAATTTGCGTTTCTACGTTAACTTACGCATGAAACATTTTATTACAGCCCTTCAAATTACTATTGCTGCAAAAGGCAGCCGCACATCTCTGCATTTTAATGCTTACATTGACTTATTTGAAATTGCCCTCATAGGAAACCATTCATTTTTATGGAGAAGTTGGGTGTATCAGTATGGTGGCCGGGTGCTTCACTTTGGATAATGTAAATATGACATCATCAGCAATCTAGTGTTCTAAATATATTTATCTATGGATTGGCCCAGGCCTAGACCCGGCCCGAGTACAGGCTCTGAGGAGCCTCTTGTTTGATTTATAACTCATTGTAGAACTGTAATGTGAAATAATTCTGATGATTATTTAAAATGTCTGAAATGAAGATCTGAGCATAACTGCTCAGAAAAGTACTGTATGTCCATTCTTGAGAAATACCAACACTTCTTTCCCAAGTGATGGCAGTATTGGCATGAGAATGTTTTGTAGTGATTAGTGCTATGCTAAAGATTGAGTAGGTGGAGTCTGCAGTTTTTGGGAATCATTACTGTGGCACAGTCATTTTTTTAAGAGTGGCGAAGTGAAAGTGAAGTTAGGCGCTTGCCTTACTCGATCTTTTGCAATTAGCAGTGGGTGGTGCATCTGGATAGTTGTCATTTTGGGTACTTGATTGTTATTATTAGTACTTTTAGGGGTTCAAGCCTGTAGGGCAGAAACCCTATTGTTTTTGGCTGGTTTATTATTATTATTATTATTATTATTATTTCTTTTCTTCTTCAGAAATGTTTTCGCAAATTCCCGTGAGATGGTAAATGGACCTGAAATTTTGCACATTGGTTGGAAGCTGTGTGTAAATGCTGCCCAAGGCAATTTTGACTCAATCTGCCTGATGGGGGCGCTATAATTCAAGAAAAACTGTTTTTCACTTTATAGGTCATAACTCCTACACTGTAAGTCTGATTTACACGAAACTTGGTACAGACATTCATTGGTCCAAATTCTACAACTTTCCCATAAGGACCTCTAAGTTCCGCCATATTATATACTCAGAGGCAATGAAAATGCAACACCAGTTTGGATTCAAATAATTTTGTGACTCAAATTTATTTTCTTATTTTAACAATTCAAATATGTTGGGTTGACTTTGATGAATTAAATGTGTTAATGGGCCGATTTGGACAATAATAAACAGATGCATTAAACATAACGAGCACAAGTTGAAAATGAAAAATCACAACAAGACTGAACGGAACACACATTTAAAAATGAACTCAAAAGAACAGTCAGTATCAGGTGTGACCCCCACGAACATCCACACAGGCAGTACAACGTCTCCTCATAGACCTGACTAAGCGTCTTAGGTTGTCTTGAGGAAGTTGTCGCCACTCTGCCTGTAGTGCATTCTGGAGTTGCTGCCTGGTTTGAGGTCTGGGTACTCTTGATGAAAGAGCTTGTCCCAGTTGGACATACTACACCCAAAACGTACTGATGCTGGACTTACTGCACCCAAAACGGTGAGCCACTTGCCGGGCACTTACTCCCGCCTCTAGCATACCCAGGGCCCTGTTCCGTTGTTCAGTCAACAGACATGGCATTATGACACTTAAAAATGTTTTTTGTGTGGCTTTTATCATGCCTTTATATAGGGAAGACAACCCCTCCTTCATTTCAACCACTGTTCTTGCACAACTCCTAATCCCATATGTTGTACTCAATATGGATTGATGAGAGTCCCACTCACACTGTTGAGTTACATGATGATCATTCATGTGTAATGAGGTACACATTGTGACCCCAACGGTCACTTAAGAACTCAAATTGGACTACTCAGGTCCTGAGCAAAAATAAACCAAAATTTAGAGTGTTGCTTTTTCATTGCCTTTGAGTGTATTTCCAGAATTTTGAATTTTTTGAAAAACACATTTTTGAGATCTCCTCCTAGGCCGTAGGTCCGATTCCTTCAAAATTTGCTGTGGATCATCATTGGACCAAGCTTATCAAAGAATGCATAAGGCTTGTTGAAATCTCATTTCGTTTCCAAGATATTGACCAATGAACTTCAGCAGGGGCGTAGCTTAGCACATAAATGGGCAAAAGTCAACAACCATTGGGCCAATCATCACGGAACTCGTAGGATATGTCCATATAAGTACCAGGAACATACCATGACAGTTTCAGAGCAAATCGGCCCATGGGGGGGCGCATAAATGCAAAGAAAATAGGCATGGCATGACACAAATCAGACTATAAATCAGCAATTGTTTGTCCTATAGCCATAAAACTCACAGAATATATTCATAAGTACCTGAAACATACCCTGAAAATTTCAATCAAATTGACTGATAGGGGGCGCTATAAATTCAAAACAAAGCAGCGTGGTATAACACAAATCAGACTATAAATCAGCAATTGTTTGTCATATAGCCATAAAACTCACAGGATATATTCATATAAGCACCTGAAACATACCCTGAAAATTTCATTCAAATTGACCAAGAGGGGGCGCTATAAATGCAAAACAAAGCAGCGTGGTATAACACAAATCAGACTATAAATCAAAAATAGTTTTCCCAATCATTACAAAACTCACAGGATATGTCCACATAAGAACCTGAAACATAGCCTGAACGTTTTAATCAAATCGACCACTAGGGGGCGCCACAAATGCAAAAAAGGGGCGTGGTATTACACAAATCAGATTATAAATCAGAAATTGTTTGTCCTATCGCCACAAAACTTGCAGGATATGTCCACATAAATACCTGAAACATACCTGAACAGTTTCATAACAATCAACCACAAGGGGGAGCTACAAATGCACAAAATAGCATAACATAACACAAATCAGACTATACATCACAAGTTGTTGATCCAATCATTACACTGGCAAAATAGGTCCACATAAATACCTGCAACATACTCTTAAAGTGGTTTTTAATTAAGCTGTTCAAGCTTCCAACTACTAATGGTCTTTCTTGGCTTGAACCCCGGAATTGCCGCTTGTGGCTATATATTTTTTTTTTGTATCCTTCATGGTCTTGTCTTTGTATCAGCTGATGGTGGCATGGAGTTTTCCCATTGGTAAGTTTATTTTACTGTGAAGTAAAAACACAGGTAGGCATGCCGTACTTTCCATACCATATCGACAAGGATGAATGTTCTTAGATGTGGATTAATTATGCTTCTTGTGAATAGTATCTTACCTGAACGATGTTCTGGAGTTGTTTCATTGCCTTTAGTATACGCTCATTGGCCCTCATTTATCAAACGTGCGTACACCAAAAAAAGTGGGTGTACGCCAAAACTGCCGCAAGGATCGGCATTTATCAATCTGAACGTGAGCGAACGGTCCGCAAAAATCTTACGCCAGGTCTGACCAGGTGTACGCAAATTTGAAACCAGCGAACAACATGCAGGAACGAGTGCAGCTGTCAAAATGAGTACTAAACCATATGCAGCGATGCGGACGTCATGCTGTTTTTGCTCTTATTAGTAAAATGAATAAATAGTCTAAATAGATAAATTGGCTGAATGAATGAATGAATGAATAAATAAATAAATTAGACACCTGTGTTGAGAAATTAATGAAATTTATATTTTGAGATAACCTGCTTGTCAGGCCAAATGGCTGACAATTACAATCAATTTGATTAAGCGCAATGCGCAGCTTGGCAGATATGCAGTGTGGTATATCAGATGCTCATCCAGTCAGATATATACCGAACAACAAAAGAAACGCAAGTTAGCCTAATTAAAGGCAGACTGGAAAATCAGTTTGCACGTAATTATTTTAGAAAATCAAATTTATTACTAGTGCGTGCACATTTACACTCGTTTCATCAAACTTTTCTTTATTTTGCGGTCACTTCGACTGAGTAACCATAAGAGTACATTAACTAACAAGCAAACTTGCGTTTCTTTTGTTGCTCAGTATATAGATGCCTACGGACACTTCGACCGTGATCAAATTTTGACAATGGCAGATCTTCTATTGTTAGAGGAATAGCTTCTGTCCGAAGTGAGAGGAACTTTCGGCACAGAGATCTCCTCCGGGAAGTGACGAGTGGCTGGTCATTTTGTGTGGCACCCAATAAAATGTCATTTAGTAACACTGATAAAAGTACAATGAAGAGTGATCTCTGCGACTGTATTTTAACAATTACCCTCATGCAGCTCCGATCGAGGCGGTGGGGACTCATCCATGTCCCCACCGCCTCGCATTCCCACGATGGAGGGGGAGCCTATCAGTGCTGCCATGCGCTCCTGGAACGGTGACAGCTGTCTGGTTGGCTTCCACTGGTCCGTGCGCTGCTGCACCTGAGCGCAGCAACCCGTTTTTTGGAGGCGATCTTAAAATCGGACAACTTTTTTAACCTACATGTAAAGCATTTGGATTGTCAATTATGTAGGCTATATAACATGAAATATCATGGATCTATAAATTGAATTTATTAAGGCCCACGTTATTCGCACTTATACGTGTGGCCAATGCTGAATTTTTTTTCTTGACCACACTTGTAAGTGTGCCAGTTGATGACCATTCCAGTGCCGCTTAGAAAGTACCGCTTAAAATAAGTTTGGCCAAGAAAAATTTTTTAGCTTTGGACACACTTAAAGGGGACCTATTTTGCTATTTTTCCAAGTTTATATTTTGGTCTTTGACTCCCCTAGAGTACTCCTGATCGCAAAGTAAAAAAAAAAAAGGGTATTTATTTCGCTCATACTGCCATCCTCAAAAAACTGCATTTGTAGTACATTGTAGTCTCTGCCTGAAACGCCTCACTGGGGTGGCTCTTCCGCTATGGCCCCCACTCCCCGTGTACCCACTCCCCGTGTATCACAGAAGGATCAGCATAATAGGTCCCCTTTAAAATAAGTGCGGGCAATGGAGAAATGTGCATCTTGGCCACAATAATAAGTGCGTCTAACAAGAATTTTGGTCAATTTTTGTGCTTGGACGCACTTAAATAAGTGCGAATAGTCACTTCTATTTATTAATGATTTAAATCAAACCTCTGCTGCACTTCGGTTTTCCACCCCAACGGTGTTTACCGCAGCAGCAATAGTTTTCCCAACTGCAGCCTTCTGGGCTCCCTTTATGCCGCTCTTAAGGCTTCCAAATAAAATTATTTTGTTTTTCTCCATCTATCGTCGGCCTGCTGATAAAATCTCGTATCTTCAAAATGATAAACTTTACAGGAGAGAGAAAAAAAAGTTTAATTTTGCATGTAAGAATGCAGTTGAGCTGTGTTCGGGTAGGATGACCATTTTTCCTCCAAGAATGTATCCAATCAATGAAATTTTGTATTTTGCAATGTTTATGTTATTATCGTAGACGTACGAGTTTTTGTTTCTTATCAAATTGTAGATACAAGGTTTCATCAGCAGGCCGACGATATTTCCTCCTCAGTGAAGTTCTTTCTTCTTTGCCGTCTTTCGAGAGTCCACGTCGTAAAGTGGGCAGGACTATGCCTCCCGGAGCATGAATTTATAGGGGCGTGTCATGAAAATTACGATGGTTTCTGCCGCCAGATTTATCAACGCCACGCCAGTTCTACACCGAAATCAGCAACGTACACACTTTTAGTAAATCAGACGTGACACCTGGCGAACGCTGATATTTACACCAGAATCTACACCAGATCCTATGCAAGTTTGACAAATGAGGGCCAATGTGATGCTTCATTGTAAAAGATTTTCTGGTCAGTAAATATAATGCAACTCTGAGTGATATGATAAATTTTTTTGTTGTGAATTTGTCGTGTTTTGATAGTGATATGTGTAGCATTATAGCCATTGACTTGAGCATCTTTTGGGGTTTAAATGTTGGTGCTTAGCTTTTGGGTGTTAGATGAACTTTGGAAAACAAAACATGACAAAATGAAAGAATACAAATAATTTGTAGAATGTTGCTTTCTTAAGTTGATTCCTTGGGGGTTTGAATATTTCTGTATCAGATTATCTTGATGAGGAACTCCTCTCCTCTGCAGGGATTCTGTGGGCGGAGGCAGTGCTCCTGGAGGCCAGGCCCCAGAGGAAGACGAAGAGCGTGGACGCTCTGAAGAAGTGCGAGCACGACCCTCACGTGCTGCTCGCGGTGGCGAAGTACGTCTCCTGCAGAGCGCTACCAGTCACAGCTCCCGAAACGTAAATCCTGGTCTCTGAAATGTCCGTTTTCAATTCTGGCGCAGATTGTTCTGGAGTGAACGCAAGATCACCAAGGCCAGAGAGTGGTTCCTGCGGACGGTGAAGATCGAGCCTGATCTGGGAGATGCCTGGGCCCTTTTCTATAAATTTGAGCTGCAGCATGGAACAGAGGTAAGGAGAAGGCTAGACAACATTAATTTAAATGTCTAAATCCTCTCGGATCTGCTGCCTGCGTTTGCCTGTGAATGTGCTTGCGAGCAAGTTTGAGGTATCTGCAGGCACAGATGAGCATTTTTGTGCGTGTGTGTGTGTGTGTGCGTGCGTGTGCATATGCGCTCAAGTGTATGTGTTTGCATTTTGCGACTGTGTGAGTGTGTGTGCGTGTGAGAATGTGTGTGTGTGTGAGAATGTGTGTGTGTGTGTGTGTGTGTGTGCGTGCGCGCATGCATGCGAGAATTTGTTTGTGTGGGCACGAGTGTGAGTGCATGCTTGCGTTGTGTGTGTTTTCAGAATGTGCTGTGCAGCATTGTGAAGCATCATTCCTCATGCTTCGGTGTGTGTGTGTGTGTTCCTTAGGAACAGCAGGCTGAGGTGCGGAAGCGCTGTGAAAATGCCGAACCCCGACACGGTGAGCTGTGGTGCGCAGAGTCCAAACACATCCTCAACTGGCAGAAGAAGATCGGCGAGATCTTAGTTCAGGTTGCGGCCAAGATCAAGAACACCTTCTGAGCCTCTTTAAGGAGTAAAACCAATTCTACCTGTCCCCTCTCTGTGGTACACAGAGAATGTACATTAACGCAGTCTTGTAATATTTGCATTTGGATATCTTGGTTATACTATCAAACTCCACATTCTAATTATGTTGCACCCTCCTCTGCAATAGGCCTGAACAGTTTTATCTTGAAGTCGGAGTTGAAGATCTGTATCGCTTGTTGAAAGTGCATCTGGCCAATGAAAATTTGTTATGCTTCTTTTTTTGTATTTATAAACATTTCAGTCTGAAATGCATTGCTCTGTTTGGGTACTTTCCTATTACATTAGCGTGTCCGTTAGACCTGTTAGTTCAATGTAAAATGTTGGTTACTTCAAATAACTACAGTGATAGTGAATTTGGAAGCGTTTTTGTCCGTCTGTGTTTATGACCAGAATAAAGATGTTTTTTGATTCCAGGTTAAATGCAAGTCAAATTGTTATCTGTATGAATATCAGTAAATCTGGACTTGAAGGCATCCTGATGCCACTTTTCAGCTATTGAAGCCAAGAATGCTTCTTGCAACACATTTTGGTCAATTTTTCCAGGCTGTTAATTTTCACACAAGTGTGATTTGTCTTTACTTAAAATGAAACATTCATTTATTCATGAATTCGGCAAGAAAAAATAATGTACAGTTTTTCAGTTAATGTGTGTGCTTTTATTTGCTTTGATTGAAAGAACTGATGCAAGCTTTTAATTGGTTGCAAAGTTGGCTCCTGTAGATGAGCATGTTAAGATCTGTGCTATATGACTTTTTCCCTCCAAGACATAGATGTCTAAAGCTAAGAATCTGTGGATGCATCTTGTGTTTTGTCACCAAGTATCTGACGTAGTTATAAACTCTGGGCTGTACACAGACTCTTATACCCCACTCTTGATCCCTTTTGCTTGAGGTTATTTTCTACTTCTCTTATGTGAAAGATTGCTTCACATTGTGACTAAGATCTGTAAGAAATACTCTCTGAGTAGACAATAAAAAGCAGAAATACTTTAAAAGGGTTTTTTATTTAAATATTTCATGAATATTCATGCACTTTTTTTCCCCAAGCTAAGCAGATCATATTTCCTCGGGCTCTTCTGTAAGGCTCAGTTTGAAATGAGAACTATGTTCCACAGAAAACTTTTGTATTGTAAAAATTAATTACAGTAGCTTTCTTACGTCATGTATGCTAATATGCATAATGAAAGCATTCCTGCTGATGAATCGTTAATTATCAAACAAGCTCATTTAGAAACTTAGGACTCAATATTCCTGTACTTGTGTTGTGGATGCTGCATGAGTCCAATTCAAAGTGGCGTTACCAACAACTAGTAATGTCATTGTTCACTTTTTAGTGGTTTGTGTGTATATATATATATATATATATATATATATATATATATATATATATATATATATATATATATATATATATATATAAAATCCCACATACTTTGAATGAAGTATACAATACCAGGATATGAAAATCCGGCAGGAGTCTAGCTTATCTGCAAGACAGTAACGAGCAACGACTGCCTGTGATCATAAGGTCGGGAATGGATGAGGAGAAATTGATTTGAAATGAAGCGTCGTATTTTGAGAAAATTCGATTCTTGATGGGAAAAGTCGACATGGAAAATGAACGTGTTCTAGTAATCTCCTTGTGAAGTGAACAGCTTACATCAGAGTCTACAGTGCTGCCTCATGGACATAATTTTAATTTTATTTTCTCGCGCTCTTTGGTATCTTAACCTGGTGTGCGTTTCCCAACAGCGTAGTTAGTTCGTTCATTCGCAGTCAATGGGTCCAACCATGTCATGCAAGTTGGCATCTGTGATTTCGGGAAACGCACCCCTGGTCTTTATCTACTCCGAAATGCACTCCTCCTAGAAGCAACCTCGCAATTTACAACGAAACTGAAAGAGAGCTTGTCGTACGGACCATTCACGGAAGTTCATGACGCTTGATCAGGCTGGAGACGGGTTGAAATCGCAGGAGTAAATTATTTGGCTGCAATCCTAAACCCATCGTCAACAATCCATGACGGGTAAAGGCATTAGGGCTGCTGAAGAGAAAGTGGTGATGCTGCAAGACAAAGTTCCGTGGCCGGCTGGGACTCCGCCGGCCAGCAGGTAGAAGGTTGTGTGAATAAACTACAGCTAAATTACCGGGCGGTACGTGAATGTCGACTGCTACATTTTTACAAAGCAGTGGCTATTTTCACGTCAGTCCTGAACATATTCCAGTCAGACACTCTTACGCATACGCAAGCGCAACGAGCGATCTTGGCTTCGGGGTGTAACCCTAGCCCTAACCCCACCCCTAACCCTAAACCTAACAGTACTGCGCATGCCGACTGGTGTAAACTAGCAACTGCATTTTAAAAAGTGAACGACCACCGAATGAAGTAGGCGTTTGTCCAGGGAAATGTGAACTGAGGACCAATGGTGCCGCAGACTGATCATGACCTACAGCAGCTGCTGTGGCTGATTCACAAAGAATGGGATTTGCACGCTTAAGGTTCACTCAGTAGACAATGATAAATGGTAAGTGATGTGCCTGATTCAGGATTTCTGATTGTAGTAATTGCAAATAGCCTCGGTCGGTGCCCAGTGTCTCTCCTGCAGCTCTATTTACACTGGAGAAGACTCGCGTGGAAATTCCCAAAGATGATATTATTATTAGTAGTAGTAGTAGTAGTAGTAGTGCCATTGTTGTAGTTGTAGGCAAAAAACTTGAAGAATGTGTGAATGTTGTGGGCGACCCCGACGCTACTTGACGTGATTCTGTGGTTAAATTAATAGGTTGCGCAATCAAGTGCAAATTTTTAGCTTTAATTTTTTTGGTGCGAAAGATTCTGTATAAATTCCATGCACTCATTAATCCCCATTTAGTGTGTCTCCAGGTACGCGCTCTGCGTCTTGGTGGTAACCGTGTTCCTCGTGAGCATAACCTACAGCAGAGGGAAGTGCAACTACTCAGAGATACTCAGCAGTTACAGAGAGCTGATTTTCATTGAACTTCTGAATCTGGTATGTATGTAAAATAAAAAAAGCCATCCATAACCATTCGAAGATTTAAGTGTGTATGCACATTTTACACGCCGTGCAGTCAAGGTACAAAAGTCATGTTATCTTTGATGACTTGCAGTAAAACATCTATGGTTTCTCGGACAATGGCTCAGCCGTATTAAGTCTGAATTGCTGAAAGGCTTTTCATTTGGTATCCTTCATGCTTTATTGACAGTCTATTTAAAATGTATTAGTACTTTACTGCCCTCTACTGGTTATTACATTTTAGGTGTAACATCCCACGCTTTCTTGTTTTCAGAATCTGACCGGACCTTACAGTTCAAACAACCAAAACGACAGGTGTCCCTCTGGGAAGGTGATCTGTGTCAGAGTGTTCGAGCGTTTATGCACACGAATCAGGTTACTATTTTAATCATGTAACTTAACAGCGTGTTTATATTGCAGGTAAAGCACATCCTGAGGTCAATTTATGGCATGACACAGTTATTCAAGTGCCAAGGTGGAGGCAAGTTGTATCGTGAATTAGGATTGACTGTGGAAAGAATGGAACAGCTGATCAGTCGGAACTGCAGACACACTGATCTTGTAAGACTTTCATTAAAATCCAGTCATATTAGGTTGTTCCATAATGCTGTGAAATGCTGTAATTATGTTTGTGTAATAGCTCATGCATATTCTATTACTTTCTTTCAGGTGAAAGGACAGAGGAAAAAATCTTGTAAAACTGGAAAAGTCTTGAAAGGAAGGAGGAAGAAGAAAATGAAAATTATTGAAGCATTAGTTCTGTGTTGGCAAAAGCTGCAGAGCACCTATGTTCCAAAACCACAATGAAACCATGGTCTGACCTGCAAAACCAAAGGTCTTCTACTGTCTTTGAGTTTCCAAAAACTATCACTGTCACCATATCAAATGTGTCAACTGTATTTTATATGTTTAATAACCTTTTTCAAACTGAAAATGGACAAACACGGCCACCATTCTTTATGCATTGTGACATGCAATTTGAGAATGATTTTCTTTGATGCGTTTCTTATCATGGTGCCATATGGTTGATTTATAAACAAGGTGCTGTTAAGATTTGAGGGTTTTCTTTAGTTGTTTATGTTAAACCCTGACCACACACTGAGAGTAAGCTAGTTTTCTATTGGAAATATATGGTATTGACTATGGGGTTCACAGTAAACATACAGCTGTAACCTGGTACTTGTTGCAGCTGTTAAACTTTACCTGACAACAGCCAAATGAAAACAAAATATCCAAAAAGCTATTATTACATCTTGCTGCTATTATACATTTTGTACATATAAAACAATCATGCTTGTGATTATAAATCTTATCCTGCACAGCTGAGAGAGGACTTTTATTGTGTTATTCTTGCATTAAATCATGATGCCTATATAATGTGTCTTTGTATGAATTTGGTCGGTATCATGTGCATACACCACCTGGCTAAAAAAAGTTGCTATGTAGATTTTAGTAAGCAAATACTTAAGAGCCTGAATCATTATTGCAGTGATTAACATGTTTCAGCTATCATCAATTCTTTTAACCCTTACTGATGCAATGTGTGGCTTCATGTTTCTTGAAAAACCATGTAGGAAGCCATGTTTGTGGAAAATTATACTGTGTTTCAAGAGGGGTGGATTATTGATTTGCAAAAAAAAAAAAAAAAAAACACTGAAGATTGCTGAAGTCACTTGAAGTGGTTTAAGAACTGTGCAGTGCATTATTAAAACTCGGAAGGATGGTGGTGAACTGTAAACACTGCAAAAAAAAAAGTGTGGGGGGTCAGAAAAAATGAATGATTGTGATTGGAGATCATTAAAATGCTTGGTGAAGTCTCATGTTTGAAAATCAACAGTAGAACTCATGGATTTGTTTAATTGTGAACATAAAACCATTTGCACATGCACAAATTCAGCAGGAAAATTACAGGATTACAGCTGCGTGGCCTCAAGAAAGCCTCAAAGGCTAACTAGGGGAAAAATTACTTAATTTGCTAGGCAGTGTGAAGAGTGAATTATTAAGCAATGGAAAATGGCAATATGATCTGATGAGTCCAGATTTTCCTTACTCCAGAGTGTTTAGCGTGGCTAGGTCGGATAGGAAACCCATGAAGTATTGCGTCCATCATGCATAGTGCCAACCGTGCAAGCCTCTGGAGGCAGTGTTCTGATGAGGGGTTGCTTCAGTTATTCAGGTCTGGGCTTGGCAATATTATGCAGCAATAAAATGATCAGCAGCGGAATGGACTACACGATCAGTTTATCCCATCAATGGAATTTATTAAATTCTTGACAGCTCAGGGAAATTTTTGGATGACAGTGCCAAGATGCATTAGGCTCTAATTGTGAATGAGTGATTCAGTGAACAAGACGATTCCTTTTCCCGCATTAATTGGCCACCACTGAGTCCTAACCTCTACCAATTGAAAGTCTTGGGGATGCGTCGGAGAAAGCTTTACGGAGTGGACTGACTCCTCATTACATGATTTCGGCCAAAAATTAATGCAACTACGAACGGAAATGTTGTGACATTGTATAAGGTTGCCCAAACAATACCATGACGAATGCGCGCCGTGATGAAGGCAAAAAGGGGTCCAACCAATAGCGCGAGCGACTCTTTTAGCCGGACAATATACATAGTAAGTCATTCTCAATTCAAGGGGTGGAAAATGCACCGGAACCTTTGTGAAAGTGGTTGCTTCTCAGAAACCGGCCCGGAGCGGATGTTGTTGAGAATTCCTCTAGAGTTGGCGAGTGGGGCCGTAGATAGCGAGCGAATATTTGCAATGTGCAACAGTAAGCTGTTCAAGTTATCTAGGTAAATTAGCTGCTGAAAATAAGAAAGATGATAACTTATGTTTTGTAGCGTCTTACATCTTTAAACATAAATAACAACCTACGAAAGCTGAAAAGGCTTGCAATTTAACTATTTGTAGTGAACTAGCTGGCTATCTTGCTAGCTAAAGGTATTCAGACGAAAACGGCTGGCAAATGGCGAACTTCAGTTAACCTGTATAGCCAGCGACTTGAACTTGCTTTGGCTGTTAAGGTATGTTGCTAAGTGACTTTCGTTTTCAGACTTATATTAATGTGACAAATATCCGAAAATATGGCTGTATGTTTTTGAAGTTCGATGTGTCTTATTAGAATGTAAAAAGGTTTCCACGCCAATGGACTAGCTAACGTTATCTGCAGGAATTATAGGCCAACCATAGTTGGCCAAGTTGGCTGGATACGGGTCCATCAATTAAGCGGTGTACTGGGCAGATGCAGATGATGCAACAGCTTAGTTGACTTACTAGCTAGTCGCGGGATGTCAAACAACATTTAAGTTAAATGATTTAGCAATATCATGCCCAACTCTTAAATACATGTTTTCCTAATATCACTTTATTTATTAGGAAATGAATCTTTATGCAGTTTCAACGATTGTTAGCTAAATTCTTGTTGGCATGTTAGAGCTGTGTCACGATTACTGCGCACACTGCGTGACTCCGAGTCATAATCTGATTCTGTCCTTGCCCATCCGTCATCTTTTTGCATTGTATTTATACATTTTAGTCACTCTGGCGCAATGCTTCTTATATTAAGGAGCTCTCAGTGGAAATTAGAGGATTCAAAGCGTTATTGTCAGCTTTAGCCGAGGGATACGAAGAACATAAGCTGGTTGCCATCGCCAATAATAATAGCAAATGAAAAATACGTTCTAGATTTTGACTTGCTGTTGAGTGGATTTACCTCATTAAAAGTTGTGAGCATGCGCAGTAATCGTGACACAGCTCCTTTAAGCTGGTAAGTTAACATCTTCGCTTGTTTACAGACATGGCAGTGGAGATGGACCCAGATTTGGCCCGCAGTTTGTTTGAAGAGGGTGCTACCTTGGTCCTTTTGGGGGTACCTGAGGGCACTGAGCTGGGTATTGACTATAAAAGTTGGGTGGTTGGGCCACGATTCCGAGGCGTGAAGATGATCCCGCCGGGACTTCACTTTCTGCATTATAACGCTGTCGATAAACGGCGTGGTGTGGAGATGAGCCCGAAAATAGGACTTTTCCTGCATCTCCATCCCCGTGAGGTGCGATTGGCCAAGTGGAACCAGGAAGAAGAGGATCTGGATTTCTCTGCCTCGCAGGATCAGGAAGAGCTCAGCAGAGTGAAGGCGGGTTTGAGGGACCTGGACCCATTCCTCGGGCCGTATCCTTACGAAACCTTACGCAAGTGGGTCTCGCTGACGGATAAGCTAACTGAAGAGGTCGCCCACAGTCTCCAGCCGCTTAGCGGAAAGGTCCTTGCCTTCAGTGACGTGATGCCGGAGTTAAATTTGACCCACACAAAAGATAGGGAGAAGCACAACCTTCCTCGTAATGACACCGAGTGTCAGAGCATGCGGGAGGGGCTGGAGCGCCTTCCTCGCATGAAGCATAGGCCCGGCACGGAGCTGCGCTTCTCTGACATCCCCAAACAGACGTACCCCGAAGGAGCCACGCCCGCACAGATTACTCAATACAGCATGGACCTTAGCTATGCGCTGGACTGTTTGTTGGAGAAGCACTACAAACAGGAACCCCTGCATGTTCTTGGTGAGTCCATCACTGACTGTCTTAAACCAGGGTGTGGACATTGACTCTTTTGGTTAGTCAATTTCAACCCAAGTTTGGCAAATCAAGATTGCTTTATTAGGGTCATTCCATGCCGAGTGGAAACGCACCTGGGCCATCATGGTCTTAGATTTTACTTTAACTTTGTCTATTTGTTCATTTTGGCCCAAATAATGGATATCTCTGATTTTTTTCGCAAGTTGCCCTCTGGTATTGATTTTATGGACCTTTGAAGAAATGCCCTGTAGGGGGTGCTGCCAAAAACATGATTTAGAAAACCCCTTATATCTGTGGCCCTATTACTGATACAAGTATGGGGTTTGAATGGATTTGTAATATGAGGCTTCCTCTAGCACCACTGTCATTTACAATGGTTATATCTGTTCTTGTTTCAATGGAAACTGTGTTTGAAGTTGGGCAAATTTGAGATTTTTTCTACTTTTTTGACCCTTAATACTCACCAATTACTGGTGAAACTGAAGAAGCGACAAGATATTTCAGATAGATCGTTGACACTTTTAAAAAAATTAAATCAGAACATAATAGTTTATCAGATTAACCCTTTCAAAGTTGCTTACAACAGAAAAAGTCACAAGTTCACGGGGTCTGTCCATCCCTGGGGAAAAGTTGCATCATTATGAATTTGCACCTGTTGCATGTCAGGTGACCTGAATTACACTGGAAAGCACCATCGGTCCAGTATGTAGGCTTTTTTCACCACAAAAACAGACACAAAAAGTGAAAAATCTCAAATTTGACCAATCACAGTTTGCATGGAAAAAAGAACAGCTACAACCATTGTAAATGATGGGGGTGCTAGAGGAAGCCTCATATTACAAAACCGTCCAAACCCCAGACCTGTGTCAGTAATAGGGCCTGAGTTCTAAGGGTTTTTCCACAGCATGTTTTGAAAAGTGCCCCCTACAGGCCATTTCTTCAGAGGTCCATAAAACCAATACCAGAAGGCAGTTCGAGAAAAAAATCAGAGATATCCATTATTCGGGCCAAAATGAACAAACAGACAAAGTTAAGGGCCAGTTTTTATAAGAGTCAGGCAGATTTCTATTAGAGGGTGATTCATGACCCCGTTGGATTTGTCCAAAATTTTTTTTATTGATAGATATATGTTAGAAACGAACAAAAATCACATTTTCTATCCTTATTAGGGTCTGCCTTTTTTTTTTTTTTTTTTTCCTGGAATATCGGGGTCAAAATCAGCCAAAATGGCAAAATCACTAAAATTAGGTTTTTGAATGCTTGTATTTCTGTGAGCCAAATTGATTTCCATTTGTACAAGTCTATCGGGTATGGACTCTCCAAAAATGTGAAAATTTTGGCGGCTGACTTAGAGCGCAGCCCATAGGAGGCGCTGCAAATCACTACTTTTTGTAATTATGCACACTTTCCCAGGGGTTGTGTGGCTTGCACCCTAAGTCAGCCAAGGTATTTTATGCATGTCATGATAGATCAGCACCTATTATTTGGATTTGGATGAAAATTACGGCGGCTGACTTAGGGCGCACAAGTATAGGGGGCGCTTTTTGCCGTCGAAAGGTGAAATTACCACATTTTCGCACAGCGATTTCTCCATGCGCCCTAAGTCAAAATTAATGATATATGGCTCACTCAGCATCTCTAGTGTCATTGGTAAAGAGAGTTCCGTGGCTGGTTTCAGTATTAACCCTTTTTGCACCATTTTTGTTAGGCCACTTCACGAAAAAGCCAAATATGGTAAACTGGGAACTTTCTCCGATTTTCATGAAACTTGCAGGATTTGCTTCCTTTACCAATTCCACAGCCACCGCGGGCTTACCCTGTCCAGCAGCTGTTGCCAACTGCCAAAGCGGACGGGTCAACCGGTTTCCTGGGACCCTTGCTCTTTACTCACCTCACCTAGTGTAAAGGGCACGCCCGTCTAGTAGGGCTGAACGATTTTGGAAAATAATCTAATTGCGATTATTTTAACCAATATTGCGATTGCAATTTAATATGCAATTATTTTTTAAGTTCCTTATCTCCTGTATTACTCAACAAATGAACAATATATCATCCTATAGTTACTTTGAACACTATATCAGATAGATTAAACATCAACCATTCCTTCCTGTAAGCCAGGCCTATATGTTATAGTGAAATTAGTTGATGCATGAATCGATTTGAATAACTCATTTTTATTTAACCACTTAAATCACAGTAGTATATTGACTGATTTGTTGAACTTCCAGTGTGCATCGTCCTCTTTCTTAAAGCCAAAATCAGGGCTGGCATTAAGCAAAAATAACTGCGTAGCGAAAATGCTATGCAGTCTCTAGAAGTCTGTAGCATTTTTCAAAACTGTGTAGCAAAAATAAAACTTAAAATGCATATACAGACGTTTTTGTTAACTTTTTATTTTCATCTCTTAGAACACTTAACTAACAGTACTAACACTAATCAACATAGCCTAATGAAGACCTAGGCAGTTCAGTTACAGTAGCATTGCAGTGTTAAAACTACTTGGACTTACCAACTGGGACCCACTTACAGCTAACGTGGTAACTCAGTAACTGAACACAACTAACACAAAAAACATGCATCATAGGAACACTCCTACTAGTACCCCTGACCAAGGAACTGGCTTTAGAACTGGAGTTGGTCCCCGGGCACTGCTCTGTGGCTGCCCACTGCTCCTAACTATAGGATGGGTCAAATGCAGAGGACAAATCACCCCACGGGGTTCAATGAAGTGTATCTTAAAACTGAATTGGAATTACTAAGTTTTAGTTGGTTCTACCGAAGCTACTCACCTGGCTCAGGCTGTGAATGAGTGAATATTCAGGACTGATTTTTATCATGCATAATATTTTTTACTGTGAAAGAAATTAATACTGGTAATTATTATGAACCAAGATGAACATTTCAATATTGAAAGAAAAATTGCCATAATCTAGAATAAAGAGCTCTGTAGGAATTCAAGGTACAAATACATATGTTCAAAATATGAAAACAGCATTCCTTAGACATAAATATAGTTACCACTCTTTTTTGTATATCAGGGATAGAAGTTCGATTTTTTTTTTCTAGACATCCGGACTAGTCATGACCCAGGTTTACTAGTCCTCTCCATCTTTTACTAGACAGCCTTTTTTCTTTTTAATTTACAGCACCTGTGAGATATCTGTATCTCAAATATTTTTCATTTGGTTTTTTACTACTGCAACTCATACTTATGCCAATTTAACCCCTATTATGTTCTAATACTAATTAATAACCAGTCATGCCAATAAACGTAAGACACAGACGACACAAGCCCTTCAGTAAAACAGAAAGTAACGTTTTCTTCATAATTAATGGCAAACGATAAAAATGTCAAATTTCAAGCCCTTCAGTACCTTGCACAAAGAGAAATCCCCAAGTACTTAGATGATCTAAATGCAGGTTTGTCCATTTGCTAGGTTAGAATCTATGTTGTCAGTGCTCACGTGCTTGACCACTGCCCAATATTTGCAAAACAGTACACTATACAGCGATACAAAAATACAACGAAGGGCCAAAATCCCTTAGTAATGACTGGTTTAAGAACATACATCGCTTAAGAATTGAGACCATTCTCAAACTTACTCTGAATCACTCACTCTTTTTAGATTCTGAAAGTGTCATCAATGTTCTGGTCGTTCAGTCTAATGTCGGTCGATCCTCTAATTCCTACGCGGGACGGTCCGAATCTCAACCATCACACAATAATTCGCAGGTTTTTTTCCAGTGCAATTAGCACATCTGGAAATCGTCGTTGGCATCGTTATTTTTGTATTTAATGCCTTTGTTAGAGGACACTTAGCTAGGTGCTGGAGTGATAACAAAAACTAACATCAGAAACTCAACAATGCGGAGACAAAGTGATTTAAAACTACGCCATGTATTGTACTACATAATGTCTCCAGAAGTTGACCTTTGTCCGCAATGCAAGCACAAACATATTTACAATTACTTTCGGAGAGAATTCCGTGTGGATACTCAGAGAAACATCTGTGTAAAAACGTCATGCGTATATCCGGTGAAGAAAATTTGGAGTTTAATTTCTATGCTCTATGTGGTGGCATATAACGGCGACAATCATATTACTGATGACACACCGGGTTGCTAGGGCATGCGCAGCATATGCATTCGCAATATTAAATATTTATGTTAAATCATGAACCCCCTTCTCACTAATGAACTCCGACAAAATATATTGGCGCCTGCTTTTAAAATCGTTCTGGAAAATAAAAAACCGAAAAAAGTGGAGGTTTTATACGAAATTTATGAGAAGCCTAGCTGACAATACGTCACTAGACACTCGGAGTAGTCTGAAGACGAGTTAACTATTCCGCCATAATTTTTACTAGTGCGCGGACTAGCGGGAATTTCGAACCCAGTTAATTTTAATTTTTTAAATTGTAACTAACAATTAAGACTTTCTTGAAGACAAACACCCGTAAACAAATAATGGTCGTGCTTGTAGACTGATGTGTGTCACCAGTCCAGCGTTTTTCCGTTTCATATCTAGTCGCATACACACTGTAGCGGTTGATTGCGCAATTCCCCAGCCGATTGTTTACAAAGGGAGATGGACGCGTCTCAGGTTTTGCAGTTGGTTCAGCCAATGACGTTTCCCACTCCTGTTTTCTTTAGCTCTGTGGTCGGTACTGGAGGTAGGAAAAGTGGGGTCATTCCACTCACGCTACCATGGTTTCAGAGTCGCACTGTTAGGTTATCCATAGTGTGGTTGCGGAAGCCGATCGGCACGATATTTATGAGACTGTATGAGCCCGTTTTTGTTCAAAACTGGACTAAAACTTTTACTCACATTATCCGAAGACTGTATCGCAAAATATGCGATGGGGATGTCAAAAGCCCGTCGCAGATTTGAGCATTTAAGAAAAACTGATGGCATTTTGCCATGCGATACCGCTTATCACCAGCCCAGAAAATATACTGCGCAACAAAAGAAACGCAAGTTAGCTTGTTAGTTAATGTACTCTTATGGTTACTAAGTCAAAGTGATCGCAAAATAAAGAAAAGTTTGATGAAACTAGTGTAAATGTGTACGCGCAAGTAATAAATTTGATTTTCTAAAATAATTACGCGCAAACTTATTTTCCAGTCTGCTTTTAATTAACTTGCGTGTCTTTTGTTGTTCAGTATAGTTCCACACAGCCGATGTTGCTGTTCCTCTTTGACACAAAAGTTTCGACAGGGTTGGGTTCTGTTGAGCCTGGGACCATGTTGCAACTGGTAAAGCTCAGCTCTCGCTTACGTGTCACGTGACCAGAGTGTAATCGCGGCCTTTGCATTAGAAAATCTCATTTTGTCATCGTTCAGCCCTACCATCTAGCGCCAGTCAAAGGACACCTATTGGTGATCGCTTACACCAACATTGATTTCATCAGACAAATCTTAGAACGGACTTTTGATTTGATTGAAAAACCCTTTGAATACATAGCAAAAAAAACTAAAGCCAGGTTTAGCTTCATGGGTTCTTGTGAAAAATGTACAACAAATTTGATGAAAATCAAATAAACGGTTTGAGGTATAAAGTTATTTGAAAGTGCTACTTTTTACAGTTTAGTTCCAATTTTGCCACCAAGTGGCGGCCTATAAACAAAATGGCTTGCCACACTGCACTTAAACTTACAGAACACCTTTCTCCCAGTTAAGGAAGCAAATCCTGCAGGTTTCATGAAAATCAGAGAAAGTTCCCAGTTTATCATATTCTGCTTTTTCGTGAAGTGGCCCAAGAAAAACGGTCCAAAAAGGGTTAATACCGAAACCAGCCACGAAACACTCTTTACCACTGACACTAGAGATGCTGAGTGTCAACATGAGCCATATTTCATCACTTTTGACTTGGGGCGCATGGAGAAATCGCAGTGTGCAAATGTGGTAATTTCACCTTTCGGCGGCAAAAAGCACCCCCTATACTTGGGCGCCTTAAGTCAGCCGCCGTAATTTTCATCCAAATTGAAGTAAGAGGTCCTAACCTATAATGACATGCATAAAATACCTTGGCCGACATAGGGCGCAAGCCACACAACCCCTGGGAAAGTGTGCATAATTACAAAAAGTAGTGATTTGCAGCGCCACCTATGGGCTGCGCCCGAAGTCAGCCGCCAAAATTTTCACATTTTTGGAGCGTCCATACCCGATAGACTTGCACAAATGAAAATCAATTTGGCTCACTCAGGGCGCACAGAAATACAAGCATTCAAAAACCTAATTTTGGTGATTTTGCCATTTTGGCTGATTTTGACCCCAATATTCCAGGACCCCCTAAAAAAAAAAGCAGTTCCTATTAAGGATAGAAAATGTGATTTTTGTTTGTTTCTAACATACATCTATCAATAAAAAAAATTTCGGACAAATCCGAAGGGGTCATGAATCACCACCTGTCTGACTCTTATAAAAACTGGCTCTTAAAGTAAAATCCAAGACCATGATGGCCGAGGTGTGTTTCCTCTTGGCATAGAATGACCCTAATAAGGTCACTTCAATTTCAAAGAATATCAGTATTAGGTTTTCAGCTCAAATAAAGTAACTCACATGATGTTCAAGCGGGTTTCTTTGTTTCCAGCACATAATAGTACATTGCCATGTACATTTCAATGCAAAGAAAAACAACTTTTACACCTTTTTAAGGCCAGCTTTTTGGTGGGAAACAGGACTATATACTGGATTTTTTGGGCCATAGCAGTGTAATTCAGGTCATTAGACACTTCTCAGGTGCAAAGTGGTGTCAGTGCAACTTTCCCCCGGGGGCGAGCCAGGCCATTAAACGTGGGCTCTTTGACCTTAATTTCCATGTTATTCACCATTGATACAAGCAACCTTTAAGATTGTCAGCCTAGAGCAAGGTTCATGTCAAGGATCAAGCCACCTTCCAGATCTGTATCTGTCATAGAATCAAAGATATAAGACTTTTTCTACAGCATGTTTTGAAAAGCGCCCCCTACAGGCCATTTTTTTCAGAGGCCCATAAAATCCATACCTGTGGGCCATTTGTGAAAAAATTTGAGATACGCATCATTTGAGTTCATATGAACAAATATACAAAGATAGAGAAAAATCTGAGACCATGATGGCCCAAAAGGTACTCTAAGCGTTTCCACTTGGCGTGGAATGACCCATTAGCAGATCAGTGAGATAGTAAGATGTTGAATCAGGTGTATTTTGCTCTGATTGAAATGGAAGGCTAAGATGTGGTAGATATCCAGGAACAGGGAAGGTAAACCCTGATGCAGGGTACGCGAGGGTGCCTAATACTCTGTTATCCCTCAGATGGAGGGCCAGGGTTATGTTAGGTTGGGGAAATGCTGAAATATGTTACCTATTGTAGCATTAATACTTCTTTATGGTAAATGATAAGTCCTGCTATAAGCACTGTGACCTGGGCTGGGGTTAATGGCACAGATTAAGTCTTAATTGTCATCCTTATGGAGACCTTACACAAAACAAAATTCTCTGAATGAAGTCATTTTGTCTTTGGGTCACTCCATGCCAAATGAACCAGTAGTGAAGGACGCTCTTCAGTACTAATTAAGTAGTTTTGGCCAGTCCCTGAAATTCAAATTAAGGGTTATAAATTGTTCCTCTTTGGTAAACAACAAAAAATATATTTACTTGTAATTTGCTTTTTGTGAATTGCAAAAAGATCAATGCAGCACTTCTGTAAGCCTTCGTAGCGGGTTAGATACATCTTTTTGTGATGAAAGCACACTTTGTCGTCAACTTGAAACTGACAGCCACATCTCCACTGCATCCGCTCTTTATTATTTGGACTGAAACTGTTTACATTTATAAGTCCTGTCTTTCTGCAGTAATGTAACTTGTGACACTCTTGAGTCAAAAAAAAGCTATGCAACATGCCAAGAGATGATGTTCTTGGTGAAGCCATCCTGACTCTGCAACAACCTTCCTACAACTGAATGCACTGTCACAGGAGATACAGAGATCCATGTGCCAAACACAAAATCCCATTTTCAAATGCTCATAGATCCCAAGTGGTTCATCACAGTACAATTATGATGCCAGATTCTGAAAGCCAGGGCAAAAAATGACAATAGCAGCAATTTTCAGCCTTCTTTGTTGTTTAGAAAAGATTGTATAGCCTTCCAAAAATGCTCACGAGCCAATGTTGCAATTTGCGAGTGCAAACAGGGACAACACCCCAATTTAAAATGGCTTTCACATGAAAACCGCTTGAGATATTGAGCTGAAACTTGGGATTCCTTTGTTTGACTCCCTAAGGTATGTTTTTAGAAAAAAAATTGGCCAAATCAGGAGACTTACCGGAGGCTCTGGTTCATTTGGCATGGAATGACCTGTTTGAAACCAGCTGTCGGGTTTAAACTGAGAGATGGTAGAAATTTGTTGTTGGTCCTGAAACATGACCAAAGGTCCAAAAATGGTGTGTTTGGCTTGATTTGTGCCAAAATACAATTTAGTGAAAGCATGGTCCACTCTCAGAATTACCTTAAGTAGACAGCTCTTCTTTAAATATGCTTTATCTTGTCATACCTAGTGTTAAAATTCAGCTTTTACTCTGCTTTTTATGCGAACATACGCCTGTATAAGTCTACCAGAGTCAAGACTGGTAAGAGTAACCAGGTAGTTCTATTATTAAGTTTGCTGCTTCACTGTATCTGACTAGCCTGTTGACGGGGCTTTGCATGTCTACCAAAGGCGAGCTACAGTTTGCCTTCGTCTGCTTCCTGATCGGGAATGTGTACGACGGCTTTGAGCACTGGAAGAGGCTGTTGGTACTGCTGTGTCGAGCTGAATCAGCTATGCACTCACGCCGCGACCTGTACCTGGGTCTCATCGCTGTGCTCTACCACCAGCTTGGAGAGATCCCACCTGATTTCTTTGTGGACATCGTTTCCCAAGACAATTTCCTCACTTCCACATTGCAGGTAAGTGGTGAGCCCCATTCTGTTTATCCCAACTTGCTGAACATACTCTTCCTGTCCACTAGAGGGCGGTGTGCCATTTCTTAAAGCAGTGATTTTCATTCCTGCTTCTGGAGAGCTGCAATGCCTGCAGGTTTTTGTAGTTATTCAGTGTTAAAATTGATTAATTATTGCCGTCTATTATACAGCTAACTCTCCTCACCTGGTTAATTGAGTCCAAATTTCTCAATGATATGAAGGCATAAACAAAAATCAGTGCACCCTGCGACTCTCCAGGGGCCGTATGCATGGAGGAGGGATAACCTTACCCCCAGATAACGCCTATCCTCCAGTTTACTATCCGAGGGATAACTGCCACGTGCTCTCCGTATGCATGAGTCAAGGATAGGGTAGGGAATAGCTATCCCAGGTTTACAAGCAAGTGCTATTTTTAGAAAGGGGGACTCCCTGTGTTTTATAGCATTCTGCGCATGTCTGTATGGGATTCCTTGTGACACACATGCATAACAACACATTTCTCGTTTTATAGTTGTACAACAAATAGCTATTTTCTACAACATACAATGCGGCAGGCGTCAGTTGGTTCACAACCAAAGCGGCAGCAGAAAAGTAACTTTTCTGGCACCGAAATCCGTGTTCTTTTGGAGGAAATCTCGGTGGAACGTACAGTGCTGTTTACTGCTAATACATGTGCTGTAGCGAACGAAATTAAAACTGAAATTTGGACCCGAATTGCCGCAAAGGTGAATTCGTGCTGCTGCGCAGAACGCACTATTTCAGAATTGAAAGATAAGTGGAAGTCTCTGAAAGCAGCTGTACTAAACAGGCAGCGAGACCAGCAGAATCCGTGGAATAAAGCTGCTATTCCCAGATGAAACTGGGTATAACTTTATCCCCAGATAAGGACCGTGGATAGCGCTATCCCCTGTACATGCATACCACTTTTACCTCGCAATCCGGGGGATAGTCTCTATCCTCCAGATAAGTCACTTATCCTGGCGTTATGCATACGGCCCCAGGTCTAGGGATGAAGACCACTATTTTATCATTTAGCCTCTACTAGCCTTCAGATGTTTTGTCCTACCAGAGTCCTGCATTTAGTAAAGTGCCCCCTTCAAGGTCAGATTGTCATTTCTTATTGTGTATGAGGAAAGTTTACTGAATCTCTTCAATTGGAATGCCACTGGATTTTCCGGCAGATTTTCTGTGGCT
Source organism: Gymnothorax javanicus (assembly GCA_029692085.1). Taxonomy (NCBI): domain Eukaryota; kingdom Metazoa; phylum Chordata; class Actinopteri; order Anguilliformes; family Muraenidae; genus Gymnothorax; species Gymnothorax javanicus. The sequence goes on along the minus strand of CM056203.1, from coordinate 63,289,322 downwards.
ACTGTCAGAGGTATAGAAGCCTCTCGAGTCTCAGCTTTTAATGCATAAATACTTGTAACCTGTTTCCATTTTAGACTGTCTGATTAACAATCATACAATTTATTCATTAAATATTCTAGACAGATGCTTAAGCTTATAATGATTAAGAAATTATTAAGAAATGACAGGTTCACTGATGGGCTACTCTGTCAATTTAAATGCTGTACACTTGATGTTTTAAGGATGGCAATAATACTAATAATTAATTCAAAACTTGCTCTGTATTTCATCTCCCATTTTAGCTTTTATTAGCAGTGTAATTTATTTTAACCCACTCAAAATGTTTTCAGTGATAAAAAGAGCACATTTAAAATGGGAAACGTCATCTTAAGTGTATCGAACTACAAACATTTGTGCAAAACGGAGTCACTTAAGCCCAGCTGACACATTTGCATGAGCTGCAGGAATTCAGAATCTTCAGAAGATCCACTGACATTTTATGTCTTCATGAATGTGGCGAAGAAAATGCCTGGACAACTGTGTGATGCAATGAACATTAATGCCAGCTAAAAACAAATTGGCTGGTCTTTCTACTGATGGGACCTTGCAAATGAGCAGATTAAATTTTGGTTGCCGATTAGAAGTGAAGAGGAGCAGTCGCACATTCGCAGCCATGATGCAATAATTATGAAATTACCAATGTTTCGACACAAGTGTTCATCAGGGCATTGAGGGATGATTCAATACCCAAAAGAAGACTTGCGTCAAAACCGCTGGTAATTTAATAAACGAATCATCGCATCTTGGCCATGAGTGTGCGACTGCCCATTTTCACATTTGTATTTTCACTGCTGGTGCCTGTTCCTTCTCTCTCCTAATTAAGAAAAGTAAATGGGAGCCAGATTAAGGTTTACATGCATTTTAAAGTGAGGTTACTGAAGGGAATTTATATGTTACGGCACTGAAAATCCTCGGTGCAAGTGGCTTGAAGGACTCATATTAGGGGAAATACTTTTTTTAGGTCATGCCCAACTGTCCACTGTTTCTAACAGCCTAGCAAAGCTTAACTTTTAAGACAGCTTGCTCCCTCAGTTTAGCTACGAGTCTTCCCTTGTCCACTTCATCATCTGAAATTCCTGCCGCTTACTGCGTCACAAACAGACCTCTGCATTGTCCATACCGACCCGCTGTCTGTGCCCTGCTCTCTCTACAGCCTTGGTCAGCCTGTCCACCTCTCTCCCTCATGTTTAACTCTGCTCACTGGCCAATCTGAGGAGAGACATATTTTCTAGATCGAATGGCCACTCTAAACAGCCTATTCTTCTGAACGGAGAGAATGACGGGCAGCTAATGGTCATGAAATTGTGGATTTTATGGTGTTTTGCTTGGGGGCCGATGTGGCATTATATACAGAACAGTAAATGAGGAGGCTGAAGGTGAAAAGTCCCCGAAACACACAGGAGCTAAAGAAGGCGGCTGTACTGGCCTGGCAGAGCATCACCTGGGAAGATTATCAGCTTCTGGTGATGTCCATGCCTTCAAGCAGTCATTGCACGCAACGGATATCGGACAGAGTATTAAAGATAGCCACGCAAAGCGTGGTAATATGCCCTTATGGCAGCCTTGTGGATGACATGCTATTTGTCTATAAGTGTAAAATTGACGTCGCTATTATCTATTACTACAACAATTATTAATACGTGTCAATGGCACAAAACCATGAAAATTAACTAATACAAAATATTTAAAACCACATTGCTAATGAAGGAGGTAAAAAAATAAACAAATACTGAAATTCCATAACACATCACCAAAATTAATAGGGATTCTCTTCACATCACTATTGTCCCACAAAACAAAACAAACAAGTGGTGCCAGGCACAACAAACCCCACCCCTCTTACATACTTTGACCAGCTTTTCTGAAATTCAATAGGCATCTATTCTGGGTCAATGGCAATCCCTAAACCCAATTTGGGGTGAATCTGGCCATTAGTTTTGCTTCTGAAGTGTTAACAAACAAACAAACAAACAAACACAGAAACAAATGCACAAACACAGAAACAAACACAGAAACAAACCGAACCAAAAACAACACCCCTTGCCCTCACCCTTCGGGTGGGGCGGGGTAAAAATGGGACCAATGGCCCTGTAGTTCACTGGCCCAATAATTGAGCCAGTTTTCAGTATTTCTGAGAAAAGCTTTTCAGAGATTCAGTGGTGTATGAATACAGCGCACTGAAATATATGAAGTGAATCTGGCCACTGGTTTCACAGGGGAAGATCGTGGAAGATTTTCCCATTATAAGTGAATGGGGAAAATTTAATTAGAAAAAAATTGTTAAAAATCAACAAATAAGAGATTTTCAAAAGTGTGAACAATTTTGGTAGACACTGTCAAGCCAGTTTCGGAGAAAACTATTTTTAAAGATTTTGCTAACGGATGACGATCACGATCGCGACTACGATGCGGGATGCTGCCTGATTGCAATTGCTTACGGCCTATTGGCTGCTGAGCTAATGAGAAGTGCACCATGTAGTGAGAAGAAACTATAAACAAGTGTTGCCTCTAAAAGTGGCCACGTCCCCCGCCAGGTCACGGAAATCGACTGGGGTCGGCGTATCACACTAGTACAAATTGAAGCCAAAGATGAATGAAATCGGTCAAACCGTTCTTGAGATATCGCGTTCACAACAAACGGGACGTGACGGACGGAAGGACGGAGCTGAATACTATATCCCCCGCTCCGCTCGCTACCGCGGCGGCGGGGGACAATAAGCTGTGTTTAGGGATGTGCCAAATTAGGTGCCAGAACTCCACAAAAAATGGTCCAATCATCATCAAAATCTATAAGGATCATCTTCATATCACCATTGACGCATAAAACAAAAATTTAAAAAATCAAATTAAAGTTGTAGTCGAGGGTACAATAAGTTGTGGATGTACGGACGAGCGATGGCAATATGCGCCATCTGGTGGAGTGGGCATATAAAAATGATTACTATGTTCTACTTTTCTGCTAAACTGGCCAGTAGTTTTTGATGCGCCTGATGCTGGAGGCAGTTAAGTACCTTTTTTTTTTTTTTTTTTTTAAATGTATGCGAACCACTCATTTCTAAGCGGTTCATTTTAGATGGATGAAAATGCCCTCAGATTAAAGCTGACAGCCTGCAGTTTGACCTCACTGTCATTGTATCATTTTAAACTCTGAGTAGAGTGCTGAACTAAAATAAAATATGCGTTACTGTCCAGTGAATTACTGGATCTTGATGTTGACTAGTATGAAAATAAACATTGCAGTAAATATTTCCCCATATAGTGCAGTGGTATGGCCAGCTGCTTAATTTGCAGAAGCAGCGTTGTCACTGAAAACCTTGCCTCCATTTTATATTTGCGCAGGAGTTTTTCCAGTTCGCCACCGGTCCTGGTGTGGATGGTACGCTGCGCAAACGGGCGGAGAAGTTCAAAGCCCACCTGACAAAGAAGTTTCGCTGGAATTTTGAGGTGGACCCTGACGACTGTGCCCCTGTGGTAGTGGAGCTGCCTGAAGGGGTCTCCCTCGAGTGAGTCGGGGCTCCCCCTCGCTGGTGATGTCAGCTCCGTAACTACGACAGGGGCCAAATACAGTCAACCTGGCTCCTTCTGTTTTCTGCACAAATTAATTGAGTAAATCCGGAGAAAGCCGTGCTCTTGGATGATATTGGAACTCTGGGAAGTGTTCTTGTGAATATTTTTTTCTGAGAACAGACTGAGTCAGGCAGGAAATGAATGTGAGCGGCATGGCTGCAGGATGGACACGTGAGGTCATGTTGAGAGCGCATAAGCTTAAGCTTTGTCAACATCAGCTCTAACAAAATGAGTTTTTGGGTCCTCGTAATTTCTGTAGTAATAATGGTGTGTTTGATACTTTGTGTCCTACTGAACATCGTCATATCTGGTTTTAATTTGCTAGAACCTATTGCAAGCAATGCCTTTATGTGTATGAGGTTAAGATGGATCAGGCAAATGATTACATCTTGTAATGGATTTTGTATAGAAATTCCTGCGTCAAGCATAGGCTTTAATTTCAGCAGCACATATCCAAATGGAGCGTGGATCTCTCTTTCAGTATTGTTCCTTTCTCATGCTAGAATATTGAAGGGATCTCCTTATCTTTGTAGATGGTAGGGATTGGCCACACCAGAAAATTTTCTGTGACCATGCTCAGTTGCTCGTTGAGGCCCTTTCGTGAAATATTGTCCCCACCAGCATCTCTTTTTCTGCCCGTGAACCTCCCACCTCAGACACTTTTTCTAATAAAAAATGTTCCATCCTTGGATTTGTCATTTTCCTTTCTGTTTGAGTGAATTCCTCAGTTTGAGGGTTGAAATGGATGGAGAGAACGTTACTGGTACATCTGTGCTGGTATGAAGTGTTCTGCAAGATGTGCTGCTGGTTCACTGCCTCTGGGTGGCAGACTTGATTTGATTTTCTTCTGCTACTGAAAAGAGTTAAACGCAGTATGACGTGCAGCTTTACCTCCAGTGTGAAGCGTGCTAATAATTGTCTTCATTTGGAACGCATGTATTGAGTTACAAAGGTATGCCTTGGATAAGAAGCCAGAAAGATGCCGCCTGGATCTTTTTAAAGATCAATGAGCTCTGTTGTTGTTCAAGCTTTTCATTCCAAATCCTCTCCTCCTGTAGTTGTTATGAGCTCACGAACTGTTACTTTTGATGGAAGCGATAACCTCCCGCGATGGAATGCTATATCGGCATTCTTTCATTACTCAGGGGACGGCGTTCCTTTGTAGCCGCTCTCATTTGCTGGCTGCTCACGTGTGTTTTTACCTTTAGCCTGGTGGTGATTCATCACAGTTGCCTGAGTGGGCCGGACCCTGTCACTGTGCTTTTCACTGCCCGGGTATTCAGCTCCGAGTCCAAACGCAAGCTGCCTTTCAGGCCGAAGTGGACTGGAGACACCCCGCTGTTTAGGGGGGGTGTTATTCTTCCTTAACCAGCCCACCCTAAAGCTGTTTTTGAAAGCTGGCGTGAAAACGGCTTTTGATGCCATGAGCGTTGAGCTCGTCCGGGGTCGCGGGCAACCCTTTGGGTTGGTGAATATGGTGAAGGCACTTGATGGGTGAACCTCATTTGTCTGACTGGGTTCAGGAAGCCTGAATGAGGACTTCGGGGGGAGAAGTGAAGCCTCTCTTAATAATGGACTCATTGACGATGGAAGTGAACCATATTGCTGCCCTCGCATTCTGGCCTCCGTTCACGCGCTTCGGTTTTTATTTTCTGTTGCTGGGATGGGAACTTTGGCCTGAGAGTTTGATTTCATTTACCTCGCCAAATGTACCCAGGCTATCGGGACTCTCCAGATACCGCAACCGCTCAATTGAGGCAATTAGTGTAATGGGTCTCCAGCAGTGCTGGACGCCTCATAACCTCGAACAGGACATTTTTCTCCAGAGCATGAGAGTTTACTGCAGCTTGCCAGCTCCTACTGTTTTTAATTAAAGCCGCAAACAAGCACACCCGCAGGCCCACCGCGGCCACACGCGAGGCTTGCTTACGCTCACCAGGCAGGATGTGCGGGAGGCGCGAGGCTGTCGAAAATGTTACCATCTCCAGGGCTGGTGGGCGCGGTGCTCGCCGCGGGCCGTCTCGCTCATGAAGTGACGGAAGTGGCCTTTGCTTTCAGGAGCAGTCCAAGCAATGACTCCCATGCAGTCAAAACCGGGCTTCGGTTTGGGAGGTTTGTCACTCGGAGGACAAATCGGGGACGGTTTGCATCACCAGCTAGTCGCAGTGTCTGGTGCACTTGTTGACGGGCTGCACATTATGCCCCTATGGTAGCCTACAAGTTCTGTATGTGCAGTTTCTGGCACTGATTTGTGTAGGATGGCACTGCTCAAAAACTGCTCTTCCATGATGTCAGGAGGCTTCTTGCCGGCCTATGGAATGTCAATGGGTGATGTCAGAGGCTTATATTTTTTTTCTATTGTCGATGGTGACATCTGAGTCCTGAAGCTCACAGCAACCTTAGGTGAACGGCCTGACTAATTACCTTAACATGGTTCCCTCCTTTTTTGCTGGAAACATCCAAATCTCTTGTGTGAAAAGGACGTTTCAGATGCATCCCATTTTGAAAATGGAAAACCGCTGTCCTGAATTAAACCTCCGACACCCTTCCCATAAAAAGAGTCAGCGGAGAGGAAGAATAGTGGAGTAACTGCTCCAAGTTGACGTTAGGTTGATTTAAGCTGAAGGGAACTTCCTGCGAGGAGCCGGCCACAGGTGCGAAGGATTAGTGTGACTCCGCTATCTCCGCAGAATGAGGTATGGCTCGCTGACTGAAAGGGTTATAGGCCCCGTCAGTAGGGATCCACCCAGTGTGTGTGTGTGTGTGTCTGTGTGTGTGTGTTAAACTGAGGCCCATCCTCTGAGGCTTGCTGACCATACGAGCTGCACCGAGTCCTGCCTCAGGGCTGTCACTCGAAATTCACCCCAACCCTTCCTGCATATCTCCTGTCAACAGCAGTCCTGCAAAACCCGGCTTGGGTCAACCCATGATGCACCTGTTATGGGATCCAGTTCTTACAGTGTGCACTTGTCTGGTCAGGCTACAAACCGTATCAACGTTTTTCATGGTCCATCTCAAAAACTACCGAAACCCAGCATGCATTGTCGAGAGTTCACTCCACACACATGCTGTGTGTGTTTAACATTTTTATGGAGACTATTTGCACATGGCTTATGGCACGTCATAATTGAAGAGGTTATGCGACAACATTGAGAACAAAAGGCCTTTTGGGATGGGGACATGAACGTGCTCTTATACCACACAGAAGGGTTAACAAGTTTTGTGTTCTTTTCTGCTTGTAATTTCTAGGAGAATTAAAGCCATCCCTGTCAGTGTTTTTTCCTTTTTTCAGACCTTTGAATGCAGGATAAAAACCAGGTCTGGTCCTTAATGTGGGACTTAAAGGATGAGTCAGGCCAAGATGACAGAATATTAGTTTATTTATACCATATTCTTTTGAATGGAGTACCGGTATAATTTTTTTAAAATCTGCGGCCCCTGTCCTGTGATCCTCCAACACAGTTTTCACAAGTCTGCATGTTGAGAGTTGACATTATGAACATTGGCATTTAGGGAAAGCTTTAAGCTATTAATGGTCCTATGGTGTCCGATGTGTCTAGCTCACCAGTGGGAGTGATTAAAAAATGGCAGTGTGATGTCAGAACATACACCCACGGATGCGTGCACGCACACACACACACACACACACAGCCCTGCCACATTGAGAGAATAAAGTTTTCTGTCAGCCGTATGTGGAGGCGATTTGTGGGAAACAGTTGGTCACTCTCCCTTTTCTTTTGGTTTGGACGATTTAGTCATAAAGCATGCCCGTTGTCAACAACAATAACTGCGACAACATCAGCAATGAAATGTTTGTAAATAATATGCTTTTCCTTAATCAGCTTTCATTTTTCTGCCTTTGTATCAAAAACACATTTTTTTCCCCCCTATTTGCATTTAGCTTTAGGTCACCTCCTCATCGTAATGACATCTGCCGCTTGTAAGGTACTCGTGCTCGCGAGTTTATGCTTGGATCTGTTACACATGTTGTTGCACCTGACAGAGAGTCTGTGTGAGTTCAGTTCACACAGAAACTTTATTGTGGTTTAGTCTAGTCCACGATTTCTTGCGCCGTTTGTTTTTTGTTAGAAACTTTTCCTCTGGAGGCGAATGGGCGCAGGTCCTGTTTTCTCACAGCCTCCACCTCGGTAAGTGTTATCATTCATTCTTCATTTCAGTCAATTGGATACGTTATGGTTGTGGGGCCCGCCCAAACTGCTGAAACAAACATGGCTTTTCAGGTCCCTGCATTAGCCAAGCCTCGAAAAATCCCAGGGGCCAGACGTTCCTGGGGGGGCTTGGGAACTTGGCGATGGGCTGCATTCTCGGGGTTGGAGCTTGCGAGCGTTCGGGGCTCGCGGGCCGGTGCCTTTTTTGAAGCAGCGTTTTGGGGGTTTTTTCTGTCATGCTGCATGGTGGTAATTGAAAGGAATGGCCTGTCACATTGCTGGCTGGTTTTAATTGAGCGAGTCCTCATGATTGCATGTGCAATAGCTCTGGGAGTAGGCGCTGTTTATGTGTATAATGGGTAGGGCCCACTGCCATAGGGTGTGTGCAGTTTGGTCCCTGCCCTCCGGCAAAACATATTTTTTGTTAAACAATGACATACTTCTGCCCCCATGCTCCCTGGATTACGGAGTTCTCATTCTTTATACTTAAAAAAGGAGATTATTTAACTGGATAACCAAATAAAGCCTGCTTTTGCTCCGAGGCCCAGTGTCAATTAACGCGCACCCTGAAGTATTGCTACTCTTTTGACGGTCCGATTTCGCTCTGCCCTCTTCGGTTATTCAGGAAGTATTCTGCAGAACACTGCGAATCCCAGTTTTTCATGAGGTTACCACTAAGGGTGTCCTGGGATTTGCCTTTTAAAAGTCCATCGTCCTCAAGCGCTGAGAAATTCAGAAACGATCCGAGCTCACCGGAATTCCATGCAGCTTTGGCTCCAGTGCATAAAGCGCACACAAGGGAATCCTCACCCAGCCCCGAACGTGGACCAGCACGTGCGGAGCCTGCTGGACGACGGCTAGAGCTGCGCTAACCGCAGCGGTGTTTTAATGCGTGTGTGCGTGCCTGTTTGTGTATGTGAGTTCGACACAGCCTGCTGCAGCGCAGGCTAACGGTCTGTAGTCAGCTGGTGACACTCAGGCATTCAAAGCCCTCAGACTGCCTGTCTGTTTGCGGCCTACCCCAGAGATGGCGGGAGGCTCAGAAGTGAGCATGCTGGGTCGGGCGATGATTGTAGCGAGGTGTTGCTGTGACACTGAAATGATGGGGTGGTGAGGGTGGGAGGGACACACGGGGCCTTGTGCCTCTGTTCCCCTACTGTTGTACTGCCCATGATCAGGTTTCACTGAGCGCTCCGGCCTGCCTCCCAAAACACATACACAAACGCACACACTCACATACAGTGCTTAACAAATTTATTTGACCACCACCCAATGTAAGGTTTATGCCACAGCTGCCCTAAATTAACAGCATTGGTAATCACCAAAGTAATTTTTTATGTTTCTGTTACGGTTAATCCACCAGTATGCGCAAGCTCTTTAATTGAAATATTTTTAATGCTAAAATATAATTATTGTTGTTATCCATGAATTTTCAAATTTACTGTTTTACAAAAAAGCACAAAAAAAAGTTAAGCACAGTATTATTTTTTGAATAAGATGCCAAATAGTTATTTACTTGCATTCCTGAACATAAAAATTAGTTTTTGTGGATGAATGCAAGAATGCAAGCTGTTATCAAGGCCAAAGGAAGCCATGCAAAATATTCAGTTTGTTTGGTTTTTATGTGTGAAGATGGACTATTTGTTTCAGTTTGATATTTGCCAAAGAAATAACAATATAATTTTTAGCTTTAAACAAGTTTTTGACAAATTTCTAAAATATTTGTGTTCTCTCATTTTTATGACAGGTGGTCTAATAAATTTAGGCACTGTACCTGAACGCGTGCACAAATGCATGAGCATGAGCTCGCACTCACTTACAAGGACGCGCTCATGCATACACAATTTCACCCTGACACATATGAACACACACACATACGCAATAACACATGCGCAAGCTTAATTAACATGCATGCACATACACAAACGCATGCACAGGCATCCACAGATGCTCTCACGCACATTCATTGCAGATAGCTCTGGCAATTACGGACTGACTATGAACTCTGGCCTGCCATGACCAACCCCTCTTACACTGCTACTCCTATCACCTCAGAAACGCAGTTGCATTTCCTGATACAAACCTCTCACTAACATATACATAAACTTTCATCAACACATGCATAGCCCCAACACAGAGACTGAAATGTCTCGGTTTTTTTTTTTTTTTTTTGAGCCGATGTTTAAATATGGAAGTGGATCACACTGTAATGCATTCACGGGTATGCTGTGCTGAAGAAGTAATCATTCAAAAAATTAAAATTGAATACCCGAAACTAAATTTGAAAGCATATTGGACTTGAATTAAAAAGTGAAGATTCAGCACATTGAATTCCAACTTCAGCTTCAAACAGTGGGTTCAATTTCAGATTGTGAAATACAAGTTAAAATGATGCTATTTAAGATTTTAAGTGCAAGAGTAGGTTTCAGTTTCTTCTTATTTTAATCATTGCAAAGCACGTTTGAAACTTAAGTGGTTCTTTGTTCCTGCTGGCGTTATTCCACACCACTGGCTGCTCTACCATCTCTTCCCGCCACTCTGGAATTGTAATTGAAAGACTGAGCACTATTCTGTGTCTCATTCCTTACATGTACCATAAATCGCTTTGCGCCGCAATCTCTAGCTTTTTTTTTTTTTTTTACTCTGAAAATTGCAAACAAGCAATTTTGGGTGTATTTTCCTCACTAATCACTCTGGACTGGTTATACAAATAAAGAGCAATTGCTTTTGAATAAAAGCTTTTCAGTGTACAATTTTATTTTTGTAACATAATTCAATGGCAAGGTCATATACTAAGAAAAAAATAAACTGCTAGTTAATACAAGACTGACTGGAAACTAAGTTTAATTGAAATAGAAATCTTATTTACTGTATTATTAGTACACGCGCATTTGTACACATTTCTTCAAAAATTTCTTTGTTTCTAGGTCACTTTGACTGGGTGACCATGCGAGAACATCAACTAACTCGCTAACTTGCATTTCTTATGTCGCAATTAAGTATATGTTTGTGGATCAATGGCATTGAATTATCTAGTCTCACCTGAGCTGACTGTGTCTCTGCTGGTGATGCAATCAATATCACAAGTGATCCTGTGTTCTAATGAGTTTACCAAACATTTTAAGGAGGACACTTTAGATTGCATAGAGTACTGTGCATATACTCTCTGAGGAAATAACCTTTAATTTTGTCTGTGCTACATCTTTGCCGCCGCGTTACGGTGTTATCACGGATTCTCTTTCGGGAAAAATATTCAACATAAAAATCTTGAAATGCATTTTCTCTGGGAAAGTAATTGAGAGTGCAGCCTGGGAGATGTGTTTTATTGGATGCGGTGCTATCTGCTGATTTTCCTTGGCATTACACCAAAACAGATTCATCCTTACTGTCATGCTGCTGCCGTGTCTCCTCTGGCTTTGTTTTTAAAGGTGGTGCAAGGCGACGTGTCTTTGGAACATCACAAAGCATGCTTTCTACATCGCACTCGGCTGGCTTTCATATGGTTTGGTCATGTGCCACAGGCCCAGAAGGCCGTGTGACCTGGACAAGAGAAGAATTACTCAGGTGGTTTAACTCTACGGAATGGAGTGAGGGGGGCTTGTGCTCGATGCTGACAACAGGCTTAAAGAGGTGGGTAGGAGTGTACGGGGGAGTCTCTGGCCCCCATTTATAAAATATTTCACAGAACGTGCACTGATCTGAGGTCAGTCCTGACTTTTCACTCATCCTGGGGTGCATTTCCTGAAAGCACAGATGCAAACTTACATAGTAGGAACCACTGTGCTGGACTGTGGACTGTGAATGGAGGAACTATGCAAGTTGCTTACTTAGTTAGCAACTACGGTTTTTGGGAATCGCACCCCTGGATAGGTTTAGGCTGTAGACCAGATCCAGCTACAGATTGGCTGTTCTTCACTGAAACATTTTAAGAATATGGTCGTGACCCTTGAACACTGGAAGTGACACAGTACAGTTTAGGGCTAGTTTTTGCCGAAGAATGATACCCACTGGGAGTGCTGGCCCCAGCTTTTTGAATTGACCCAGCTACTAGCAGAATTTATTTTTGGCAAGGCATTGTGGGTAAACATTCCACCAGTTGATGTGTCAGGGTGGTTTGCCTTGCGATGGCGGTGCAGGCGTTTGAGAGTTGATCAAAGAGGCCACCTCTCTCACCCTGCAGTGTCCACCCCAGTCCATCTATCAGTCCTCTAAATGGAGACCCTCTCCTTCTCCAACCTTGTGTCATTTCATCCGACTGCATTAAGTGGTTATGCGCATGATCGTGCCTCCTTCCTGTTGTGCTGAGTTTCCTATTTTGCTCTGACCAGCAGGCCTTTGCCTGTCATCCCAAGGTCCTTGTCCCCAGGCCATCTCTCTCCCAGTCATCTCCTATCCATCAAGGCACACTCGTTTCCCTGTCACAGTGCCCTCTTTCATCACCGGCAACTGTTGCTGAACCCTGCCAGACCCTGTCAAACAAGGTGAGTTCTGCAGGCCAGTGGAGGTGGAATTACTTCCTGTTTTCTTTTTTTTCCCAAAAAGAGCAGCTCTGGCTCACAGGCCGGGTGAAGCTCGCACTCCAGCTTGGCTCTGCTTAGTTTTTCTCAACATTTTAGCGTGGCGACATGAAACCAAATCCTTCCTGGTCATTTCTCTCCGGATCCTCGCCATGTGGGCATAGAAGGGCTCTCATGAGTAAAAAAAAAAAAAAAATGACTTTGAGGGGAATATAACTTTCAGCTGTCGTACCACCAGGGCTGCCAGCATGTGTGTACAGTGTATATCAATTCTTCCGCAATGAGAATTCTGCTCTGTCATTTTTGTCTTTTTCTGCCCATCCAAAATTGCTTTTCAACCACTGGTTTGCTTTTCTTTTTGCTATCGCTGGTTTTGGTTTATGTATTTCCTCCACTTTGGGTTTTCATGCCTGATTTGATAGGACCACAGTGCATTCCTTCGGTTAACTCGAAAAGCCCGGCGGGGTGTAATGGGTGGCCTTTTTGTAATGTTGTTGAAGCAGATGACTGGCTTTTATATTAGCACTTGCGACCTTCCACAGTCGACAGCTTGATTTAAGAGGGAGTGGGAATGAGGCAATCTCTCAACGGCAGTGCAGGAGATAATATTAATGTATTTTCCTTTGAGTTGAGTGGCTGTGTTTAAGCTACCTTCGAAACTTTGGGACCAGATTATGTACTGCAGGTGAGCCTCTTACATAGAGACTGTTATCGAAACTGCACCAGCAACCACTGCTCCTAATCCTTGTTAGCCTTGTAAGAGCATTTGTGGTGAAGAATACTGATCCGTTTATAAATGAGGACAAATAGCTGCGGAGGTGAAATTGCCCTTTGCCGGGGGCCGCGGCAGTCCCCAGAATGCGGGTCTCCCGATGGCCCAGAGAAGTCTGTCTGGAGACCGGGCCCCTTTGGCCCCTCCCCATCATAGCCTTGGCAGGTGTGTGGCAGGGCGCGCCATTAATCACAACGCTACGCACGGGAAAGATGTGATTTATCACACAGCGCGGAGGTTTAAAAAAGGAAAAATCCTTCATATTTTAATACAGCCTATAAATTTCACTGCTCTCTCTGTTCCAATGACAGCCCTGAGCTTCACTGAAGGGCTTTCCCGAGAACTGCTGGAGACAGTTGTGGGTTCAGGGGAGATGGAGGGTTGAAAGCCAAAGTCATTAAAATACACCCATTCGGCAAAGCTTTTAGGCCATTTCCAACACCAAAGTTCATTCTCATTTACAGAATGTGGTTCCACGGAAAACAATAATACATTCTCCTGTGAATCCCTCGCTGCTATTTCATACTCGTCTGTTTCTGTTTTCACTACACTGATGCAACCCTGCCAGTAAATCCTCTCATTAGCAGCCAGTAAACAAATTCTATTCATTGAGGGGGATAAAGAATCGCTGGGCATTGTTCCAGACTTTTCTTTTGTTGTTGCTCGACTGTGAATATTGACATGCCACCAAATCACACTGTGAGCCGGAGTAACCACATGGCTCCAGCAGTCCGCCGGGGCTGAGTCCCTTGCCCGTGGTTTTGGATCTCTAGATGAGATCGGGCAGTAGCAGAGCACAGCTGTTGCAGTCCTAAGTAATGACTGTAGCACCCACTCAGAAACAGATAAGACCCACAGTGAATCTGGGTCTTCATCCAGCCTCATGTCTCAACCAAATTTCTTGGATCATTACAGAGCTCTCTTTGTGCAATTTATTCCCTTCCTGGCTGGCCGGAAGCCGGATCAGAAATGTGCGTCTGGCTTATTTCATTTATCTACTCCAAACTTTGCTCCTTCTCAGTGTTTTTTGTTGCCATTATAAATGCCCTTCCTTTATCTGAGCTGCATCGCGTAGCGGTAGCCCGGGTTACATGTGCAGTTTGGTGCTCACAGAGCCTTTCTCCAACATGGCTGAACTTCCCTTTTTTATGTTAAATGGACTGTTATGATATCAGCAACACAGCCTCATTCTGCTATCCTCAGCTTGCAGTAGAGAGCAGGCGAGGCCTTATTGAGCCACTTTATAGAATATAGCCTGATGGTTACCGAATATCAAGGAGAGCATCGGATAAAACGCCATGATGTTGGGCTACTTCATGCTGTCAGATGTTACAGATTGAATGAAAATTAATGGCGAGTGCTTGTGTGTCTAATGTCGATCATTGTTAGCCTCATAGCGTAATTGCCTTAGTCACATTTTGGACAAATTGAGATATCGGCTGCCTGTTCTTTAGTGCTGGCGAAAAAAATGTGTTTTTTCCTTTTCTTCCTCAAAACCTTAAAAAATTAAAAATAAATTAATTTAAAAAAAACCTTAAAAAATGAGATGGGCAATTATGCTATGAGACTAATGTCATGCTAGCAATTTTCCAAACTCTGTGCGTGTATTGTTTTACTGTTAGGTTTGTGTATTGTCATAACAAATTTGCTAATTTACATTTTTGCTGATCTCACATAGGAATGTCCTGCAAGTGTGGGGGAAGGTCTTTAAGCCAGTGTTTCAGGCGGCTTTTGTTTGACATAATTTATCCAAACCTGACTAATATGTACACTCAAATGCAGGCATCCTCAATCTTATCCAGTGAGGGCCAGTGTGGGTGCAGGCTTTCATTCCAACCAAGCAGTTACTTACTCACCAGATTCTAGTAATCAACCCCTAGAGCCTTTGATTTCTAGTATCAGGTGTGTAACTGCTTTGTTGGAATGAAAGCCTGTGTGGCAGGCCGAAGGAGGGCCCGGGCGGGGAATTGAACCCCAGACGCCCGAGTAAGAGTCAAACGCGCTGACCACATCGCCAAAGAGCCAGGCTCGTTCGCAAGGTAGCCAGGGCGCGTACTTATTAGGAGGCATTTCTAGTAACAGGACCCATCAACTGTCACACCTGCACCCACATCAGCCCTTTCTTGATAAGACTAGAGATGCCCTCTCTAATGTAATGAAACGCATGCAGATTTATCAACATGATGAGTCTGCATGACATAAATTGGTTTTCACTTTTGTAGACTGGTGGGTGGGGGTGTAGAGTGGTGCCCCCGGTGACCTTCCATCATACACTAATCAATGTGATGAGTTGATTTAACTATGCGATGTGTAACTGACCCTAAATGATATGTTGTACGCTATTGAAATGACAAAGTTAGAATGGAAGGGGCGTAGAATAGTCACATACTTACATAGCTGAACAATGCTATAGAGAATGCATAGTACACATGCAGGCAGGCGCTTTGCAGATGTAGGGGATGTGGGGGATGCACCACCCACACTTTTGCTAAAAATATATTCCATCCCACGCACTTTTTTTGTGAGACCAAACGAGATTAAATAGCCAATGTAAAAAAATGACACCTGCGAACGAGTAGGGACACCCCCCAACACACACAGGCACAAGAGTAGCCCAGGCTACAGACATTGGTCAATCAGTTTGAGTGATAGACCCTCCAGCCAATCACAGCTGATCCTCCAGTTGGCATCGGTGAAGAGGGAACTTCAAGTCAGTATGCGTTCAAGTAACAACAGCGGTAGCCCCTAAGGCAGGGCTATTCAACATTATTCGCAAGGGCCAGTGTGGGTGCAGGCTGTCATTCCAACCAAGCACTTACACACCAGGTACTACTAATCAAGCTCATTAGCAAAGACTCTTAGGGTTGATTAGTGGTGTCAGGTGTGTAAGTGCTTGGTTGGATTGAAAGCCTGCACCCACACTGGCCCTTTCTGGACACGGTTGAATAGCCCTGCCCTAAGGATTCGGCAGCAGTCTGACTCAGGGTGAGGTAGCCTCGCATCACCAGGCTCTTCATACAGGGGAGAAGAGCCTGGTTTCCGTTCACTCTGAATTTTGTCTGGATTCTGGTTCCGGTCTAGAGAGCGGATCTGGAATTCACCAAATTCACTGAAGAAAAAGTGTTCACCAAAATAAAACTTTAAATTCTGGCGCACCATCGATTTCCGTCTCCTGTTTTGAAACATTTTATTAATTTAAACATGGATGAACAAACTTATATTCTTTAAATTAAAAAGTTTCACCGCATTTTTATTAGCTTGGCGCATCCATTGAATTCCGGATCCTGTCTCTCTCGCCCTGGTTCCAGTTGCTTACCAAAACAGCGACTAAACGGCCCCAGACTAGGGTGAGGTAGTAGCAGATGTAAATTGCCTACTGCATCACACTAAATTAGTGAAGCAAAATTCACTGTCACAATGATGTAATGCAGTCATATCTTCTTAATGTCCATCATGAAACATATGAAATAGGCACCCTCTCTGTGAGAGATAGCCGAACCACCTCAGCTAGCTTGTAGCTTCTTGTGTTTCATTGGCCGCGAATTTCACACTATTTAAGTTAGCAGCAAACTTTTTGAAAGCCATGTCTTACAGCATTGTTCATGTCATGTAGACCTATTTGCTGTCTCAGTGTTGTTATGTTGTCATTATAATCCATGAATGAAAGCTTAGAGCCAAACTACGTTACTCTGAAGTTAGATAGCGAGCTCGGTATGATGTTAGCGCAATTGGTTAACTGTTCAGTTTTTGTGTCAACGCAGATTTCGTCCTAATGTAAATAATGCGTTATTCTCGCCAATTCTGCATTGTTTCAGGTCTCTTACGTTTTTTTCAATAGCAGCAGTGTTTTTCTCGCATTTGTGAAGAAGTACAGCGTGCAAATGAGGTAAAAGCCAATAAAAACGCAAAACTTTATGAAATGTCAAATCCCATTTGTGTAGTACTGCTTACGTCATTTATATGTGAGGTATGCATGGTTGTATGGCACACGAAAAACGACATTAGCAGGTTACAAACCACAATTAAAAAGCCCATTTAGCGTCATTAAAAAGATTTTATTTTGCAAATAATATTTAAAACCTTTCAAATTCAATCATATTTTCTTTTCAGATTGTCCCAATCAATACTCACAAAATATCAAAAAATGAAAAGGGGTTGCTTGATTAGATTTCTAGTAATGAGGTGGGTAAACTAACAGTATGAGTGTGTGGCATAATGTTGATGAGTGTAGGCTACGTATTGAAAATGTGGATAATGTCCTGCAAATTTGGATGCACTTGGCTGTAACTGTGTTGCGCTGATAACAGTAGTAAACAGAATATTCAAGTGAATATTTCAGTTTCATTTGATGCATAACCTATATTTAGAGATGAGTAAACCCTATATTTCAGAAACATGAAAGGTGTGTAAACTGAGTTTACTTGCGTTCAGCCTCCACAATAGCCTTGCTCAGATACACAACCCCCCGGACGAACTATAACCCCAATTCCAAAATAGTTGGAACAAAGTGTAAATTGTGAATAAAATCAAAACGCAATGACTTTCAAATCACACCAGCCAGTATTTTATTCACAATAGAACAGACATAACATAGCAAATGTTGAAACTGAGAAATTTTACAATTTTATCTACAAGATGAGCTCATTTCAAATTTGATGGCTGCTACAGGTTTCAAAAAAGTTGGGACAGGGGCCTGTTTACCACGGTGTAGCATCCCCTCTTCTTTTTAACACAGAGTGGAGGCGTCTGGGCATCGAGGAGACAAGTTTCTTGAGTTTAGCCATTGGAATTTGATCCCACTCTTTTTAAATACAGGCTTCCAGCTGCTGGAGAGTTTTGGGTCTCCTTTGACAGACTTTTCTTTTAATTATGAGCCAAAAGTTCTCAATTGGTGAAAGATCAGGACTGCAGGCAGGCCAGTTCAGCACACTGACTCTTCTACTACTAAGCCATGCAGTTGTAATAGCTGCAGTATGTGGTTTTGCATTGCCTGTTGAAATACACAAGGCCTTCCTTGGAGTAGATGTCATCTGGAGGGGAGCATATGTTGCTCTAAAACCTTTATATACCTTTCAGCATTCATGGTGCTTTTTAAAACATGCAAGTGTCCCACACCATATGCACTAATGCATCCCCATACCATCAGAGATGCTGGTTTTTGAACTGAACACTGATAACAGGAGGGGTGGTCTTTCTCCTCTTAAGCCCGGAGGACACGACGCCCATGATTTCCAACAAGAATGTCAAATTTGGACTCGTCTGACCACAGGACACTTTTCCACTTTGCTACCGTCCATTTTAAATGAGCCTTGGCCCACAGAACACGGCGGCGCTTCTGGATCATGCTCAACAATGGCTTCCTTTTTGCATGACAGAGTTTTAGGTGGCATCTGTGGATGGCACGGTGTACTGTGTTTACAGACAGTGGTTTCTTGAAGTATTCCTGGGCCCATTTAGTAATGTCAATGAGAGAATCATGCCGGTGAGTGATGCAGTGGCGTCTGAGGGCCCGAAGATCATGGGCATCCAGTAAAGGTCTTGGCCTTGTCCCTTACGCACAGAAATTTTTCCAGTTTCTCTGAATCTTTTGATGATGTTATGCACTGTCGATGATGAGACCTTCAAAGCCTTTGCAATTTGACGTTGAGGAACGTTGTTTTTAAAGTCCTCCACAATTTTTTACGCAAGCCTTCACAGGTTGGAGAGCCTCTGGCCGTCTTTACTTCTGAGAGACTCAGCCTCTCTAAGACATCCCTTTCATAGCCAATCATGTTACACACCTGATGCCAGTTAACTTAATTACTTGCTAAATGTTCTTTCTTATATATTAATTGCTTTTTCAGCCCTTTTTTTTTTTTTGCCTGTGTCCCAACTTTTTGGGACCTGTTGCAGCCAGAAAATTTGAAAGAAGCTCATTTTGTGGATAAAAATGTAAAATGTCTCAGTTTCAGCATTTGTCATTTCAGTTTCAATCTATGTTCTATTGTAAATAAAATATTGGCTCATGTGATCTGAAAGTTATTGCATTTTGATTTTATTCACAGTTTACACTTCGTCCCAAATATTTCGGAGTTGGGTTTGTACATCCCCCACACTTTTGAAAAGCTTGATACGCCCCTGAATGCAGGATATAACACCACTGTGCTTAATGATAGCTGGTGCAAATATATCAAACTTTCATGTAAATGACTGCATTTTATTATATTTTTCTTTTATTCGCACAAGCTGTTACTCAGTAATTAAGACGCTCATTTATGGTTAATTAAAAAAATATCTGCTTGCCAAAAAATCTGCAAGTCATTTAGCTGGTTTGTGATGCCATTGCGAAGTAATACTTAAATCAAGTGAGGTTGATGCAAGTGTCTGTATACAGTATGTGGAGACGGGAAAATTTGGCAGAATTTTGGAATAGTCATTAGCGAGCTGGCCTTAGATCTGTATGTAGAAAGATATGTGAATTCTCAGAGACCCCCATTCTTTATTTGTTCTTTTGTTAACCATGGAATGAGATTGCCTCTGATTAAATATATAGGTCAGAAAATGCATATGGTGAAAACATAAAGAATTAAGTTGTGTTTTCAATCCAGATGCTTGATTACATTGGCATGCTTCCTCCGAAGCTCTAATGAGGCCTGTAAATTCAAAGGGAGATGCGTGGATTGCACGTGTTTTCCTTAAAGACTCATTTACAAGCATGAGTCAGTATCAGGAGGAGTTCATTACCTTAATGGATGACAAGAATAAACCACTCTGATTTACAGTGACCACTGTAACCAGCTGTTAATTTGCACTGAATTATTTTGATAATGTAGAGTTGTGTTAAAAGTGAACCTTTGCACACAGTATAACTGTGCTCATTTGTGCACACACACACACTTACTTACACACACATACACACACAGAAACAAAAACACATACCCGCAATGCAATTATACCCATATTTCCAATCTCTGCAGTATTGTACCTGTTTAGGGACTGAGTGAGCTGATGTACCATCTACTGGAATCTAATGAAAATGGCTGTGACATACAACTGTTAAACGTTTAAACAGCCGAGAAGTAATTTATGTCATAAATGGTCATTTAACATGCTGTCGGTTGTTGATCAGTGTGACCGCTGGGTTCCTTGTCTTGTCTGCCTTCATTGCAAGGTTTATGGAGCCTTTGAATTATTTATCTTTAGCAGCATCAATATTTCCATTGTTTCCTGGCAAGCAAGAGAGTGCAGCATGTTTTGCCTGATTGCAATACAAGAGGAGATGCTGAAACGTACCTCGCAGCCGATTGGAGTTTTATTGTGTGCAGTGGGCTTTCAGGACTCCTTTGCTTAAGCAAACACCGGAATACGGACAGCTGGAGATGGGGAACGCGGCCATATGCTGAGCTGTTACTGACAGTGCGCTCATACATTCGGGACTTATTGATATTCTCCTCTCGTATCTCCTGTCTACATCCTTTCCGCTCTAAATACGGCTGAAGCTGCCAAATAGAGCAGCAAAGTAATTCCTCATGGCTAACTGGAGGACGCAGAGTTTAAAATGATAAAGATGATTTGGTAAAACTCGCCCTATGACATGGCTAAGATTAGGTTATCCTCTCTCTGCAACACCGATGCAGCAATGGTCCATACTTAATGTGGCATCTGCAGAGTGATGAATCATTGGACTTGTTATCTGGATACTTGAAGACATGCGTCACGGAACACATCCTGTAAACACTAAAATGCTATGACTCTCAAATACTGAAAACGGGAGATCTAATTGATGGTGACTGAGGGCCTATCTTCCCATCTGTTCTCAAGTATTTTTTTTTTTTTCAGAGCTGGTTCTACTCTCTAGAATATTCTTTTCATGTGCTGCAGTACCCAGCAGCCCCCAGCCGGCAGACACCGCTTCAGCTGGGGAAGGCTTGCGCGACGGAGGTCATTGCCATATCGAGGGTGTGAGTTAATCACCTGTGTGGATGGTGCCTGCCCTTCAGAGTGACCTTCGAGACTGTAAAACACCGTATCAATTACATTTGGTGCTGAGTTACAGCTTCTGTAATGCTTTACCGCCAGTTGGAGTATAAGTACTCTTGTCTTTCTGGGTAGCGAAGGAAAGTCTGACTTTCCTTCAGAAAAAGAAAAGAAAATGAGCAGATAACTGGATGCTTCCCCTCTTTATTGACTGCCAATGGCACGGCCGATTTAAATTCTCCAATACTGTATAAAAGGATATTTTGCCTCAAAAATCTTGGATCAGATTTTTTTTCATGAGCTCTTTTGGCTGGGTAATTTCCATTTTTTTTTTCCGTCTTTCAGTGCAGTGTTTAAAAACAAACCGGAATAGCGAATCACCATTAAATTGTCCTCTCGACTTTCACGCTCTCATTTTGAAGAATACGAAATACATGAGTGGTTTTTTTTTCCTGAATTTGAGCCATCCTTTGTGACCCCCAAAAGGTCCATTCCTCTTGGCATCGGCACTACAACACCGAGGAATGAGTTAGAAATCAGTGGCGGTAACAGTCGTCCAAATTTCGCTTTTTCGAAGACCTGGGAAAGGCCCCATATTAAGCATGAAGGTAAAATGCTCTATATAGTGGAAAATACGTATAATGCTGAAAGATGCCAAAAGCTGGGAATGCGAAAGGCTCAGATAAGTTTCTAAGGAAGCCCTGCTTTTGCCCCTCCTTAATATGTTATGATAGCTTATACCCTCCTGTCAACATGAGAGATATCTGCAATATCCTGCCGTTTACTGGAGAGGAATTTGTGACCTTTTAGCTGCCCTGGGAAAAAGAGAGATCCTCCCCGATGCTTTCAGAAGACTGCAGTTTTGATTTTTGTATATTAAAAGAAAACATCTCTGAGGCAGATATAGTAACCAGCTTTAAAGCGCTATTCAATAGGACAACTTTGCGCTTGGTGTTGAAAGATCACAAACAGCTGTGTCTTTTCTGCATCTCCTCAGCTACCAGACTTTATACATTCACTGTAGCCTCTGCCCTTTCTCTCTCATTGTCTCTCTGACGAAAGGCATAGTGCTACTTGTGTTTACTCATACTGTTTTTCCCTACATAAGACCGGCTTTCAGCTCTCTGTAGGACTCAGTCATCCGCTGTATTTTTTTTTTTTTTTTTTTACTATAAGTGCATTGTAATGTCGAGGACCGGAGGAGAAAAACCAGGCGGCCATTTCCCAGGGTTCACCCTTGACAGCTACTTGCAGTATGTTCTCAATTTAAAGTTAGAAAAAGCGTCGGAAAATATTTTAGGGAAAGAAATAGCAAATGAAAAATGGCTAATCCTGTTGTATTCAAGGTGTGTGGCTGTTTAATACGCTTGGATTCCATTCATTTTCTGTTCATTTCTGCTCTCCGTCCAGTACATCGGAAAATAAACGGTGGAAAACCACTCGAATAGAAACCATAAAAAATAATGATTCGAGAAATGAAGCTTGTTCTTGGCTCCACCTTGTCAACCAAATAATTGTCAGCAGGCGGTGGCCCTCCTTTTCCCAGGGTCATAATGCTAATCCCAAAATCAGCTGGGAAATACTATATTAGTGGATTGAGAGGATGGTAAAACAATTTTTAAGACCGCACCATCTTGAAGTCCCTCAGAGTACACCAGTGAGACACAGGGCTCAGATTTCTCTATAGTTGCGCTTGAGTACTGCTCAGAATTTCACATCAGGCAGCTACCATTTTCAGCATTTTAGACACACCTAAATTGTCACATAGTATCAACTGTTTTTCCAGAGGGTGTAGGGTGTAGAGATGTGAAATAACCAAAATTATAATTGAATGGCCCTATCATCACTAAGGAGGCCATCTTGTTTCCATGTGTTACTTTCTCTTTATGTTTGCAGCTGCAGTATAAGGATTTGTTTTGAAAATCTTCTGTTTTTTGTCATTTTGTAGTGGAGGCCCCTCAGTCTTTACAACAGGAGCTGCTTTTCAGCCCTGTGGGTTTTCTAGATTCATCAATTCCATTATTTTCAGACGTCACGTCCACCCCCACCTCTTACCTCCAGGACTTAAGTCCAGCCTTTACCTTCAGACTCACACGAAGAAGGCATTTCCGTGCTTGAAATGCTGTCAATTTATTGAGAGCCCTCTAAGTCTCTCGGTGGGGGAGTGGGGTTTAAATTATTTTTCAGTTGCTCAGAGATCATCGGAACACCATCATTCATTCCTGAGATCATTATTTGCAGATTTTTGGAGTTAATTTCAAAAAGAATTTTGTTGTGTTTGTTTGTTGACCAGTAAAGAAGACCTGTATCCATGGAAGACTCTGAAGTTGCAACACTGATCTCAGATGAGTTCCCTCAGTACACTTCCTCCCCGCATTGATCATGAGTGGAACTGACAAAAATTGCCCTTGATCAACTCTCACTGTCAGAGATATTTTATGATTAGTGGCAAAAACAATGTCACGCAGCCTTCGTGTCCATGTAATTATTCATATCATTTCAGGCTCATACTCCATCTAAAAATATGAACTTAATCTCTCATCAGAAACAAAACAGAAAAAGGTCACTGAACTAAAAGGTCAGACTTTCATTTCACATTTAAACCGTCTGCACTCATTGTCAAGGGGCAGAGTTTGTTTCATAGAGTCCCAAGTGCTTTGTATTTTACTCCTAAGGTCTTTTCAAAGAGAGGAGAAAGCCACAGCCTGTTAATTATGAAGTCCAGAGGCTGCAGCTCTCTGTCACTGAGAGGCCAGAACATTAAAAACAAGGTCAATTAGATCAATTTGGGTCCTGGACTCTGTGCTCTGTCTGTTCTCGAGATGATCCTACGAGCCTCAGCTGCAATGATTTATGGGGACGTGCTGTGATCCATAGTCTCCTGTGTAGGGATGGTCTCAGTTCAGTGCCCATGTTAGTCCATATATCAACACAAACAGTGTGTGTGCCCCCCCCCCAAAAAAAAGGAGCCTGGTCACAGCTTTAATGAGGAAACAAATGGCGTGTGACGGGGCAGGGCCTCCACACTCTCTGACATACCCTCTGGGGGGGTTCTGATCTCCCACGGACCCCCATGACCCCCCTCTTGGCTCCGTCCAGTTTGCAATTAAAACACACAGTTAGGCCGCCTCACCTCCTTCCAATCCTGTCTCAATGGACAGCACACGCAGACTGTCACATGATCCTCAGCCTCAACCCAACTGACTGGGGTACCCACAGACCTCAGAGATGAACTATGTACTTTTAGTGATATCTCACAGGTGCTTTATTCTCTCACTCCAGTTATTCATGACTTTGCCAATCAATTCATTCCTTGTGACTTCATATTATTGTTTTCTGATTTAATTTGTGTGTGTGTGTGTGTGTGTGTGTGTGTGTGTGTGTGTGTGTGTTTTTTTTTTTTAAAATACCAATGTATTGGGGTCTTTGGGGACTCCAGTGAAAAGCATCCTGTTCCACTTATGCAATTTAAGCTGTGGGGGAGGGAGAGGTTGGTATTAGGGGTGCTCTGTCAGTCATTTTGTCAGAGATGGACACAAATGCAGCAGACACAAATTTCCTTATGTAATCTGACAAAAAAAAATTAATGATTTGAGAAAAAAATAAGGTAACATTTTGCTATAATGGTTGTTTCTTAAAGTAATTTATACTTGGATTCTTTGTATGTTAGTGAGGACGTTAGTACGTTGGTAGGATGAGGGTTACATTTTCATGCAAATAATGGCACCTCAATTGCGACGGGTTTCTCTGGAGTGAAGATGCCGCTTGTCACCAAAGCCAGTTCTTTATTCCAGCTGCTAGCGTAAAATCTTATTAGGAGGCGTGAAATGGAACCATATTTCATCCTGAAGCCATCATTGTCCACGCAGCCGCAGCATATGATGTTAAACATATAAGGGTTAAGAGGAAGATGGAATGAGGAGTCTGATCTAAAAGCAACAGTGAGGATCTTATGCCGCAGGACATTAGCGTTACATGAGACCTTCAAGATCGCGGGAGAAGACTGAAGTGATCCAAACGTGTAACTGAGTAATTGCATAACTTATATTTCAGTCACTTCCAGCCACAAGTATTTTGAAAACGGAAGATTGATGACCATACTTTCTAAGGTTGGGCCCAGTCAGCTGCTCTCTCTAAACGTCTTTTGATGATGGTGTGTTTCAGTCTAACTTCCGGAAAAACCCTCCAGTCATCTCTCCGGTTGTCATTGCAAACCAGGCGGTTGAGCTGGTCCATAATTACAAATACCTTGGCACTAACATTGATGACAAGCTGTCCTTTGAGCCTCATGTTGACACTGTGTGCAAGAAAGCACATCAGCATTTGTATTTTTACAGGAAGCTTCGAAGTTTTAATGTTGATTGCACTTTCATGAAGATGTTTTATTCTTGTTTTATTGAGTCCATTCTTACATTTTCTTTTATCTGTTGGTACGGCATGCTTTCCCTCAAAAACAAGAACAGACTGCAGGGTATCGTAAGGGTGTGCAGCAAAATTGCTGGTATTAATTTGTATGACCTCACAGATCTGTATAAGGTCAGAACCTTACATAAGGCCCGTTCAATCCTCTCCGACCAGAGCCACCCTTTGGCTGGTGAGTTCCTGCTGCTTCCGTCGGGCCGCAGATACATCCTGCCAAAATGCAGGACTAACAGGCTAAAACACTCTTTTATCCCTGCTGCCATCGGCCTGTTGAACAGTTGATTCTGTTTTTGCTTTTCTATTTGTTTATGGTTTCTTTCTGTGTGATTGTTGTGCTGATTGTGTTTGTTTTTCTTTTGGGATCACTGCTGTCTGTACAGTAAATTGCCCCCCTCGGGGATAATAAAGACTCCTTGAACCTTGAACCTTGAACCACACCTTCCACTTGATTGATATGGTGAAAAAACTAACTTGCGGGCCAACGGCAGCATATAAGTATTGCTTCTGTGGTCAGGTCCACATGATGTGCCCTTAATTTGGTACCTCTCCTTTCCTTGGCACTAAGCCCTGGGAAGATGACCTATAGCCAGTTCTCTCTTAACGCTTAATTAGCATAAACAATAGTGGCTGAATTGCAGAGCGTAACTGTAAATTGCCCAGAACTCATCTCATAAGATATGCAACAAAAGGGAATTTGAGTGCTGCAGTGGAAAAATGGCACCAACCCTTTGATCTTAAGACAGAGGCATCCACAGCTGCTCTTAAGATGTGCAACCACACGTGTGAAAAGTTGATATAAATATATCCAATTTCAGAGAGCAAGCTCTAATGGAATTACTGTGAAGGTGCCACTTGGCTTCCAACAGCATTTTTAATATTTTTTGGCCATGCAATAATCAGGCTGTATGTAGGCCATGAAGAAAGAAACAGACTTGTTTTCGTCTTCGCTGTCCTTCTCTCTCTTTCTCAGTGAACATCAAACACCAAAATGTCTTGAATTGACACCCTGGGCGTCGCCATCGATGTGGCACAGAGATTTTTGTTTGCTTGATTGACCAAAAAAAAGCTTGATATAAGCATATAAGCCTCACATTATCTACAGATTGCAGCCAGCATTCAGCACCGTAAGTATACATTTCCTGATGTGGCATCTCTCACCATAAGTGCCATATCAGTTTAAAATTGAATTCCAGCTTACTGGTACTTATTGGTAGTTTTTACGAAAGCCAAACCTTTTTTTTATACCAAACACATTATGATTGTGTATGATTCCCCCCCCCATTTTTTCTTCTCCTCAACACTTCATTTGAAACAAATTTAGTTTTTAGTTTTTAGTTTTTTTTTGGTCATGTATCACCCTAAGTGAAATTGCTATGTTTCTCATACTACTTATGATTGGAAAATGCACTTCCCATGAGTAGAAGTCAACCATATTGATAGTATTATTTCACGTTTGTCATATTCATTGAAATTTTTGATGATAAAGGATACATATCTGTCTCTCTTTGTGAAGAACACTATATGTAAATAAAGATTCAGGACAAAGGTTTGTATAGCTCAGAGGGCCAACATTCTACTGTGCAGTGGAAAAAAGCTGTCATTTTATCACTTGAATCATTTGAAATGCTATTTCTGAGCCATATTGGAAGACTGAACCGTGACAACTATATCTGAAATTGCTTGGATTCTTCTATTTTTGACAGGGCTGCTACTTCCCCATGGATTTTAAAAGAGGTCAGACTAGGATTGTCTTCAGAATCTATCCTTTAGCTGCGGTTCAACTCGAGTCCTGGAGGAAACCACAGGCGCTGGCTTGGGCCTTGCATCACATGCCAAAAGTATTGGAGAAGCATTGGTCCAATTGCTGGCTTATTCAGTTTTGGTTGAAAGCAAAGAAAAGCTAAGTTGGATTAATACCATAGTGGATAATGGGGAACATGCATGTGTGTCTTCAGCCAGCCAGGACGTGGCTGGCTGAGGTAAGGGGCGAGTGAGTGTGCCAGGCAGAGTTTCAGAGCGGATATGGGAAAGGATCTGCCTTTGGGAAATCGTCTGAAGAAAAGGCCTGTCAAACTCTTTGTGTTATTGCTTCCTAAATGGTTGATGTGGGAGATGTGAAGCCCAGCTGCCATCCCCCTGATTTCATGCTAAAAAAAGCAGAATATGGTCAGTTGGCCTTGATGTGATAGCCTTTGTTTCATACTGCAAGCAAGGTTAAAGACGGGGAGTTCAAATTGAGACATAACCTGCTAAAACCTGTTCCTCCGCTGTGAGGAGTTTTCCGGAGTTTTGGAGGCCTCAGTGAAAATAGGTTCGGGGCTGCCCTGTCCTGTATGGCAGATATTGCCCATATTGCTGGCAGTAAGTAGCATTCTTGAAATATCAACCCCCCCCCCATGCTAAGATCAGAAGAATGTACCCAATGCATAAGAAGATACCTGTTTTCATCGCTCATTTTCTTTCCTCTGAACATCAGACACAACAATATATTTTTGGCATCGAATCACTGCGCACAGTCAGAAACAAAAGGTTCATTAATTGTCACTGGGCTAGTACCCTTGAGACCCATTTAGTTGTATAAGTTGTCAGGGGTTTTATAATTCACTTGCACCTTTTCTTTATGATGTACTGGGTGCTATTAGTACCCAAATAATAGTATTATTTATTTTACAGAGCTTTTAGAACTTTACTCTTTGAAGTACAGAGATACTTTTAAAGGTTACTTTATTATGCCTTTTCCACACACAGCGTGCGGGAGGCATACTGTTTTCAATTGTCTGTCTGCACATTTGTCCATCACGCAGCCCATCTTAAAGGGCATTATAAAGTCGATTCCCGTTGTTTTTGTTTATCGGCCAATCAGCGAGCCACACCTGCACAAACGAACCAAAATAGAAGGATTAAGTAAGTAAGTGAAGTAAAATTTATTTATACAGCACTTTTCACAGAGAAAAGCTCACAAAATGCTTCACAAAATGACAGTAAAAACAAAGGAACGTCACAAAATTATAAAAACACAGAAGACAAATAAAACCGTAAAAACACAAAACAAAGTTATCAAAAGACAGTGACAGTCAGAAACATGGTTAGTTTATGACCTTTCAGGAAAAGCTTGCCTGTACAAGTAAGTTTTTAGATCCCTTTTAAACATGTCTACAGTAACGGAGACTCTCAGGTCCTGTGAAAGAGTATTCCACAGCCTGGGTGCAACGCACTGAAAGGCTCTGTCACCTTTGGTTTTTAGCCTGGTACGAGGCACAACCAATAGACCCTGGTCTACAGACCTAAGAGACCTGTTGGGTACATGAGGGTGAAGGAGGTCACACACGTACTCTGGTGCCTGACCATGGGGAGCTCTGCAAACAAAAACAAGGACTTTAAAATGGATTCTATACCTGACAGGAAGCCAGTGCAGCGAGGCCAGAATGGGGTAAATATGGCAGCTCTTCCAAGATTTTGTCAGTAGCCTGGCCGCAGCATTCTGTACCAGCAGCAGGCGGTTGATGGCTGTCTTACTGAGACAGGTGAACACAGAATTGCAGTAGTCAAGCCGCGATGATACAAATGAATGGACAATCATTTCAAGTTCAGCTTGTGACACAACAGTTCTCAGTTTTGCAATGTTTTTAAGATGAAAAAAGCAGGTGCGTGTCAAAATATTAATGTGTTTTTCAAAGTTCATGGCATGATCAAAAATAACTCCAAGGTTTCTCAGGGAGGAACATACATTTAAGCTGAGTGATCCAATACTGCACTTCACCTTAGAAACAGTGCTGTCAGAACCAAAAATGAGGACTTCAGTTTTATCTGAATTTAACTGAAGGAAATTGTCTGCCAACCAAACCTTAATAGCTGACAAACAATCATGCAACACATTCAGACTGTCGGTTTTGTAAGGTTTAAAGGAACACTGTAACTGAATATCATCAGCATATATATGATAAGAGACACCATTGAACTGGCTGATAACTTCTCCCAGAGGCAGCCTATACAGTGCAAACAAAATGGATTATCTACGCATGTACACAAAACATTGGTTTATATGAATGAAATTGTCATGTGACAATGCAAGATGTCAACAAAAGCGAGTGATTTGTTTGTAAACATTGGATGTTCAACGTCCCGTCTGTGAATCGACTTTAGATGTCCTTTAAATATCATGATTATGTTATAGCTACTGAGGGAGCAGAGGGATTTTCACTAAGTCAGACATGATAACTCCCCCATGAAGATAGCTGAACTTATGAGGTTTTAAAGGTCATCAGTCAAGTCACATAAGGTCAGTTGTATGTGAGAACCAAAGATAAACTTTTAAGGTGTATGTAGCTTTGGCAGGAGGAACCGTAGGAAGCAACGCTTTGCATTGAGTTATACCTTGCTTCTGTATGCATTCATAAATATGTTATGACCATGGGAAGCCTAGCTCTCTTAAAAAAGATGCACCAACAACCACCACCTTTAGGCCATGATTTCAACCACTCCCTGAATCAGATTCATTTGGCCTCCCTACCTTCGCCCAAAATGAAATGTTATAATGTAATTATGCCTTCCAAATGCCATATAGGCAGCCCTGGTGAGGAACTGTATATAAATGCTGCTTTTGTGAGCGTTTTTCACGTTTGTCTCATCAATCTTGGTCATATCAGGGTATTTCTCTCTCACATGGATTTGAATGTCAGCACTTTACCGAATAAATTTATTACAATTTCCTAGTCGGGTGCAGCGGAGATCTGACGCCGAAGTAGGAGACGTACTGGAATTTTCCTTCAGCCCTTAATGACAACCCGTCTCCCCCCCCAACCTGTAATTGTTTTTTGGCCTGTCAACATGGTTTTAGTATGAGAGAGGTAAACAACTCCTCGAAGAGGGCAGCACTGGACTTGGGCAGTCTCATAAATTCACAGTGTTTGGCCAGGCTATTGTCAGGGGAAGCTGTCCTGCATTAACTGAATAGTGGAAAAATTATAGCCATTCCATCAGTTTAACTATATTGATGAAATCCATCTGTAAGCTGTTAGATTCTGGCTCCAAGATAGCATATGGTTACTGCATATTTTTTTCTTAAATTGTTCATTTTAAAGAGGGCATAATTGTCCAGGGCTCAAAAGAGATTATTGCAGTGCACAGCATGAGGCAGAGTGCCATTTTGACGGCTCTGAAGAGAATCCCAATTTCCAGCAACTCGGCAGCTTGCACACACAACAAAGGATTCTTCAAATGTGGCAAATGGATAATCATTTTAACGAGAATGACACGATTTGTCACTCAGTAAAAATCAGCCTTTCCGAACAACTCTGTTTACAATAGCAGACCATTGTCACTTGCACATGACACATTCATAGCATGAATCATTAAGTAAACTGACATAAACCAGTGCATAAAGCCAATTCTCCAAGCAAAATATGGGCATTTTGAATACTTATGCCATTGTGGAGCACGTTCAGCTCAGGAGTGTGCAGAGAGAATCAGAGCTCTAAGGCCAAGGCCAAGCAGGACAGTCATCATTTTGGGGGATCGGGACCCTTAGTATCAGAGGCCAATAATTGGGGGGGTTTCTAGCAAAGTAAATAATTCTCTTTGCCAATTTTCTTGATAATATTTTGATATTTTTTCAGGTTTACTGTATACTTTGAATTGGCTGTGGACCGTTTACTCCGCAGTGTTGGCACACATGGTGATGAATTAATACCTTCAATGTTTATTCTCTTGAGGACCATATTTTCTCAGGCTTGGCCCAGTCAGCTGCTCTCTCTAAATGTCTTTCGATGATGGTGTGTTTCAGTCTAACACACCTTCCACTTGATTTGATATGGTGAAAAAACTAACTAGCGGGCTTGATATTTAAATCAAAATATTAATAAAAAGGCACCCTTTCATTGAAATGAAATTCTTGAAAGACAAATTTACGACCACAAATCAGACAAAGTTGGGATGGTATGTTAAACTAAAATTAAAACTGAAAGCAGTGATTTGTAAATTATCTGTGACCTGTATTACATTGAAAAAAAAATGAAACAATACATTAAGTGATGTTTTACCTTGCGAATTTAATAGATTGGTCACATTTCAATTCATACTCTTGAAATATATTTCGAAATTATTTGGGACAGGAAAGTACTTACCAATTTGTTCCACATTCCTTTTCAAAACACTTAAACTTTTAGGGACTGAAGACACCAAGTGATTAAATGTTTCAGGAATGATACGGTCCCATTCTTCTGGCAAGCACAACAGTACATATTCTTCTTTATCACATTTTGTGTCGCAAGATATGCCACATGTTCCCTATTGGGGACAAGTTGGAACTGCAGGCAGGCCAGTCCAGTACCAGTAACCTTTTCTTGCACAGCCATGCCTTCGTAATTTTGCAGTTTTTTTGCGTTGTCTTGTCGAAATATGATCATGGGTGTCCATGGAAAAGATGAAAGTAACATAAGTCTTGTCTGCATTTGTGGTGCCTTCACTGAAGTGCAAGTTACTCTTGCTAAGGGCACTCACATAATTCCATAACATGAAAGAGCATAGCTTTTGGACGTGTTGCGAGTAACAATCTGGACGGTCCTTTTCTTCTTTGGTTCAGAGCACACGGCATCCATTTCTCCTGAAAAAAAAAAAAAAAATGAAATATTGATTGGTCTGACCACTGTGTGATGGTCCATCGCAGATGGACTCTAGATCAGAGAAGTCGATGGCACTTCTGAACAGGACTAATTTAAGGCTTCCTTTTTGCACAGTAAAGTTTTAACTGAGATGTGCGGATGTAACTGTGTACTATAGTATTTGACAAAGGTTTACTGAAGTAATTTTGAGCCCATTTTGGTTATATCACTTGTCAATAAATACCGTTTCTTAATGCAATGCTGCCTGGGTGATGAGAGATCATGAGTACGTATCTGAGGCTTTCCCCCTTGCCCAGTTTGCACAGATATTCCTCTAGATTCCTTAAATCTTTAAATTTTTATAGATTGTCATGAAATATTTAAATCTCTTCCTCTCTTTCTTTAAGGAACATTGCTTTTAAATCTTTCATTGGTTTCAATAATTCTCACGCATTTGTTGGAAAATTGGCAATCCTCTGCCCATCTTTGCTTCTGAGAGACGAGACCTTTCTTGGATGGTGCTTTTGTATTAAATCATGATTGCAATCACTTCCGGACTTCAGCTGTTTCAAATTACATCATTACTCAATTTCTTTCCCTCATAAGCTACTAATCCGATAGGAGCCCCATCCCAACTTTTCTGCACTGCATTGCAGGCCTGAATAGCAGGAATGAATGCATATTTACAAATAAAATGAAGTTGACGAAACATTAAATATCTTATCTTCATTCTTTCAGGAATGTAATTTAAGTCAAGCTAAAATTAGAAACCTCTGCTTTTATTTTTATGTGCATTTCGCCTACCATCCCAACTTTTTCCTAGTTGGCGTAGTATAAATGGAATCTACTATGATTACATTTTTCTTACGAGGTGTTCTAGAGGCGCCAATAATTGTGGCACCTTTGTGTTTGGAAAAAAATATATATTCTCACATCATAATAGTTTTTCCTTTAAATCACTTTTTAA
Organism: Gymnothorax javanicus; assembly: GCA_029692085.1. Taxonomy (NCBI): domain Eukaryota; kingdom Metazoa; phylum Chordata; class Actinopteri; order Anguilliformes; family Muraenidae; genus Gymnothorax; species Gymnothorax javanicus. Next base: position 63,256,314 of record CM056203.1, on the reverse strand, counting down.
AATTCAAGGTTAGATTTTCATTAATATCTAGAGTGAAAGACCCAAAGAATTGACAAAAATCAGATTTTTTTCATAGCTGTTTTTGCCAATATTTACTAGGGATATTATTGGAGGACACCGTATGCAAGCAGTGAAAGATACTTTAGATAAAGGAGCGTTGGCTTTATTATGACCAGTGTTGCTGCAATAACATGTTTAAATGTTTCAAATAAGTCAATAGCAGTTTGCATCATGATGCCTAGAGCCTGCGTATAAGAACATATCAATTTTAAAGCATGTGTTCACAGTTATGAGCATAAAAATCTGATTTCATTGCATGCTCTGAAAGTACCATTACGCTGCTTTCATCAGCATTTCAGACATTACTCAGGATGTTCACAAATTGAAAATGAAGCTAGAATTATGCCCAACCATGAGACAGAAAGGGGTTGCAGCTGTTTTTGCTGACTATTTATGTGAATGTATGATTGAGAAGTTGCAACACAGTGGCCAAGAGGTCAAAGAGACTGGGTTAACTGAGGTGATGATATCTGAGGACAACGTATTAAAATTATTTAAGGTTTTTATTTATGGGTTTTTTTTTTTTTTTGCCCCCTTACATTTGTATTGAATAAGCATGAACCATGAACACTGTCCTTAGAAACATGTAAACATACATTCTTTTTGAGAGCAATCATATTATGTGCAGCAGTTACAGTATGACTTATAGAGGCAGAATGTTTCTGTAAAAGTTGTTTTGTTCCATCTTTATTGACAATCTGCCTTTAATAGAATACATACCACTACCCTGGTGCTCCCATGTGAGTTTCTGACTTTCTGCTGGCGATGTGTTTTTCTAAGGACTTTAATACATTCCACCAGTGAGCACAGGCTTTGACAGCTCAGCAGTGCAGGTCATTGCATAGTACTTGGATTAATGTGATGCGTTATATATGTGAGGATTTGGGTTCACTGAATGTGTATTATTGAAGGTAAAAGTATATTTGTGTCACATGACTTTATTGGTACCATATAATCTAATATGGGCTGAAATGTACGTGGTCCATGAGAATTTATGAACATTTGGAAAAAATTGAATGGTTTAAATCGGCATGCATTACTGCACTGATGACAGAGAGACCTAAAGTTCTCAGCAATTTCAAACAATAGCTACTTTTTTTTGCTTTCTTCTAGTTTCCACGAGGGAGTTTGATGGTTCAACAATGCATACATAGAGTACAGCTTGGGGTAGGCCGTCACAGTGCCCCAAAAACACATGGGTCACGGTGCCATGTTCGAAGCGTCCCAGACCAGGCATTTGCGGTCTATAAAAAAAAGTGGAGGGTCCCCACCCATCGCCCAACCATCCACACACACTTCATACACACACAAGCACATACACAAACGGACATAAACAAGCACACGCAAATGTGCTCTCACTGCACCACTGGATTTCATGGCAAGCCATCCAATAAATGATCACAGTTCAGGAAGTTTTCAGAGGAGACTTACGCCCGACACATACTGTACATGAATCGTGGTTTTCACCCTACAACAATTAGTGATCCAGAGGGCTGACCAGCAATATGCTGTACTTTGTCGATTGAATTTGTTGCTTTGTTAACTTGCTCGTTAGAGACTTCAAAATCAATTTTATGCTGTCCATTTATCGTTCATTCTTTATTTTCGGTTATTAAAAACAAAGTTGCATGTAGGCATTTTTCATGAATGATATACACGTTTTCATGCGCATTTTTTAATGTTTTCATTCAGTGTTCACAATGGGGAACACTGAACACAATGCACAGTGCCTTATGTATTACTGGGGGGTTTGGCGAGTGAATCAGACTCGTGTCGTGATGAATCGAACACAGTTAATTTTCAGTCGAAAAAACATTGCCACCCTGGTGCCTTGAGTGCATAACCATGATTTTTATTTTGGAGAAAATTAAGCGGTGGCAGCAAATGACCCATCTGCATTAATTACGTCCCTTTCTGCTAACGATTAAAGGTTAGTGTTCCATAGACATGTCAATCAGCATGCAGAGCTGCCCACAAACCTGCCTGACTCAGAGGGAAAATGGATTTTCACTGGAGTTTCCTTCCTGTAGAGGTACAGGCGATGTGAAGCCACAGTGAATATTCAGCCATCTGCCCACTCCCGGATATACAGTATCCTCTCATACTGGTGCCAGCACCTCTATTTGCTGCCTGAATGCCCAAGGCCTGTAGCTGAGAGGTACAATCCCTAGGCGCATATACAGAGGACCTGGGGCTACTACGAGTGGGAGCCATTCCTTGCCATTTCCTGTCCTGCCAGCAGTAAGAGGCATCCAACATCTAAATATCTCCTCTCCTTGAAAATATAAAAGACACATTCATGGCTCCTTGCCCCATGTACTCCTACTATTCTCCTCTTTCCCAATTCCTTCCGTCTAAAGCTGCTTTCACACTGGACGCGAAACGAATTTTTCGCACGACAGATTAAATTCAAAGTCAATGCAAAGACGCGAATACATGCGAAACGCGTGTATTCGCGTCTTTGCATTGACTTTGAATGTAATCTGTCGTGCGAAAAATTCATTTCGCGTCCGGTGTGAAAGCAGCTTAATTCTGTCCAGTTGTCCATTTTCTGCCATTTGCTTCCAAATCTTTTCTCAAAATGTTTTGTTCTGTCATTTCTGTCCTCATTCCCATTCACATGCTCTCGTTTTTATGGCTCAGAGCTCTAAATTATCTTTTCCACAGCCTCCACCCTTTCCTGGAAGGGGAATAAAGGCAATAAAATCTGATAAAATTCAATAAAGAAGAGGCAGTGAAGCTCAGGTCACACGTCCAGGTGGACTGTTAGACTGTTGGATAAATAATTAGGTGAAATGATAAACAGCATGAACTTAAGCAGTATCATTCACAACCCATACCATATGACTTCATGATTAATTGACAAGATTTCCTCTTAAGACAATATTCTGCCTCCTGCCATGTGCTTTTTTTTTCTCAAAAATCATATCTTCTTCAAAATAGACATTTCGAAGCCAGAGAAAACTGATAATAGTGGTGATCGTTTTCTGCTGATTGTGCACATTTTCATTTTGAAACACTGCATAGTGTCATAACCCTCGTGAATGTCTTTCGTTTCCCCTCCCATCCAGCAGCTTGCGTTTCTACTCGAATTGTTGTCTCTTTTGATCGGTCTGCGTCTTGCATGCTCCCTTTCACCGGCTGTCTCCCAGTCATGGTTTCACATTTGTGTTGACATATTAATAAACCCTACTTTGAGTCTGCAAGTTGCTGGATTATCACTTGCTATATGCACTTAAGTACCAGTATTTGCTGGTAAAACTCTTCATCTTTTGGAACGAAAAAAGTAACCTTTCATAATAGTAATTTACGGATGTTCTCTTCCTTGTTCAGTTGACAGGAATTAGCTCCCGAGCCTTATTCTTCGTCGCCAGGATTGGAACCACGTTCCTCTTAATCTACACTGAGTCTGTTCCTCTGTTTATTAGGAACAAGCTCCCAAGCCTTCTACAGTCATCAGGATTGGGACTGCATTCCTGCTAAACTTCTCCATCGTGCTATCTGACAGTTTGGCACTGGTGAAATGTGCTCTCCATCCAGCAGTCGTCCCAAAGAGCCACTGGGCAGGCTACAGGCTATGCCCACATGGACCCTTACCCGTTACATCTATACTGAAGTCTGCCATTCACCTCTGGGCTTTGTCCCTTGGTCTACCATGTTACTATCAATAAACCCTACTACCGAATTGTACTCTGCCTGCCCATTTGACTCCTGGTCTGGATCATAACAGCATAATATTGCTGTGTAACATCCAGCAAAATATTCTCAACAGGGAGGGACACGTAAGCTTTTATGGAGTCAACACTGAGCCTTTGCCCGCAGGACTGTATGTCACTGATGGCTGTTTGACAAAGTGGGTTTCTAAATGAGACATTATGAGGAGCAGTCATCATATATTCCCCCACTGTAGGCTGCTGCCAGCCTCCACACTTCCCATTATTTTACTTTTCCCCCTCATTGGAAGGCTGCTAAATTCAGCATATAGGCACCAGATGTATGGCGGCAGTCTTTGCAGTTCAGTTACAACAGAAGTCCTCTGTGATGAAGATTTATGGCTTGTGTGAGCTAAAAGGTATCCATTATAACCGGGCAGACACCACTCTGGTTACAATAACTCCTGACTAGTGACAGACTAACTCTATCTCCTTAGGAAATAATCTACATTCCCCATAGTTTTCAGTACAGAGAGTTGTCTTGAGCAATGGAAGGAAGGTGAAATTTTATTGTGAGGTCTCACAGACCTTGTAGGCATGGCCTTTATTTTCATTTTTTTTTTCACTTTATCCTAAATAGGTATATCGTCACCCTATTAAAATAATAGCCTAAGTATTTTTTTTCAAGTTTTTGGGAAAACACAAAAAACTTCTCCAAATGCAGAGCAAAAGATGATTCAGGCCAAAAACAAATTTTCATCAAAAAATGACTTAAGCCATTATTTTAATAGGGTGACGATATGTAACTTTGCACATTACAGCAGTTGTGCACAGTGAAGGAGTCAGAGTGCTGACTGAAGTGATTTAACCACGTTTTAGTGAGATCACAAATATGTGGCTAAAATGTTCTTAGCCAAATATTCTCCTTCCAGACTAGAATGTTCAATCTGGTCTGTCAGTGTTAATGACAAGGCTAACTATCAATGGAAAGGTCACTTCTTTCAGTTGCGCTGGCATACTGCAAGTTTCAAAGGTAGTTGTGGGAATCATGACAGTCAATTCTGCGTGTACTGCAATCTAGAGTGTATGAGTGCAGCTGTTCGCGCCACAGTCAGAGAGAGGGAAAGGGGGGGGGGGGGGTTTGGGGGGTTGGTACAGATGGGGTCATTTAAGGATTCATTCTGGTGCTTATCTCTTCTGTACCATCAGTAAAAATATGTAGTCGTGGAATATTTTGTTTCCTTGATGCCAGTGCGGGCAAACTAATTTTACTCCCTCTCCCTTCCCTATCTACACTCATTGTCCGCTTATCTTGATTTTCATTCCAGTCCCTCCGAGTCAATTAACGGTCTTGATATGAGGCATTGAAGTGGTGCAGCAACTTTTTCCTTAATCAGATCCGAACAGAATGCTGTTCAGAATGCAGTTTCCGGCACTTTGCTAATAGTTGTATGGTCAGATTTTTTTCTTCAGGCAGAAGTGCTGTTTCAGGAAATAAGATGGCTCATTCCAAATAGTCTGTAGTTCGCTCAGTAAGGTGAGAAGTCTCACCATTCAGTTAATCTTTTTAAACAATCTATCAATCAATGTGTTTTGCAAAGAAATTTTATTTTTATTGATACAAAAACAAGTTTACCAACAGCTTGAAAACTCCTGGACCCAATTTGCCAAGCTGCACTGCATGCTACTGTATGGATTTGTAATGGAGACATACAGACAGGTGGCAAATTAAGAGAAAAGCCACATGAAGTGTTTTTGTCAGGTAGTCATGAGATGTTATGTTGCGTAAATACAGCACAGGGTTTTGCCCACCAGATTGACAGACAGCTAACACTATCATGAGTGTGAAAGAGTTCCGCAGGGAGAGAGGATTTATGGTTTTAGGACGCAGGGTTGAGGAAGGGGAAGCAGGTGGAGATGCTGAGTGGACGGAAAGAGCCTGATTATTGGCCATCGGGAAATGCGCTGCAGATTTTTTTTACATGGGAAACTTGTAAATTCCCTCGCAGCCCATTTTAACTATTGAATCCACGACAATGAGAAGTGGTCAGATGTATGGAGGCCCTTTTCCAACCAGTTTGGCGAGGGCTGGCCATGTTACTGTATGAAAGGCCCTGCTCGATGATTGGCTCCACAGGTCAGGGATTGGACTCATACTGTCAGAGAGGCTCCCGCAGAATTTCAGCTTGCTTCCCTGCTTCTGTCTAATGAATGAGCCCATAATGTTTGCTTAATCGGTGAACTTAAGACTGAACCCAATTGCAGGACCCGTTAATATTTATGACTAAATCATGACTGAACAGACTGGTTGATCAGGTCTCCATTAAGGGACCACCACATCTTTTGGGTGGCAAAGGAAAATGGATATACTAGGTAGATTAAGCAGAAAAAGAAGATCAAAGAGAGGCTACATGCACATGGAATCAGCAGGATTTACACTAAGTGACCAGGGAAACGATACAGGGAGAAGAAAAGACCGAAGTGACTGGTCAGCTAAGCGAGGGACTCAGGAAAGTCAATTAGCCTTTGTTTGTTTCTGTAAGTAGTTGCTAATGAAAGCTCCATCAGAGGGGTGTTGAATTGGAACCTGCTCACACCCCTACTATCCTTACTTTGACAAAAACTCTTGGAAAACACACACACACATATATACACACACAATATGTCTACCACATGTCTGAAAATCACATGTCCACTACACGTATTTTGGACCTCAGTGATGCTTACAAGAGTAAATACACCAACATCTGGGTACTTGACTGTCTGTTGGTCTGTACTTGCAGGCACTTAGGAGGTATTTTTGTGTATCCGGTGTAAGGTCCACTAGCATAAAGTTCAAGCCTTGAAGGCAAAATCAGGTCGACTGGAAGTGACAGGCTAGTGTAAAATGAACATCTTGAAAGACTTTTGGACTACGAAGAAAGGCGCGTGCTTCTGAAATTCCTTGTACTCTATGAATTTCCCTTTGTTGTCATGAAAGTTTTAGACTGAACACTCAATGGTCTCTTTATTAGGCATATCAACTTTCAAGCAACTGAGTGGGGTCATTATGTGCTGTTTTAACACTTTTAATCATGACAAAGTTTCGTATATATGGTGACTTTTTCAGTCTACTTATTGGTTGTGGATTTTTACAAGAATTGACACATTGGTGCAGGAAGGGTAATGGAAAGTTGCTTGAGGTCATAAATGACTCCAGACGAATCTCTTAGATTTAAGACAAGATAGGCTTTGTTTATTTTTATCTTTATTTTTTGGCGAATAGCTTCTGAATCCTATGACTTCATTGTAATTTTTTGGTCGCTATCCCATCTCAAGGCATCTCAGTGTGACTATGACATTTTTTTCTGATTAACTTAGTTATCTTGTTTAGTATTTTTTATTGTTTCCTGCCCAAAAGATCTTAGAGATTGCACAGTTACAGACTAGATGTATGTTGAGATTAAGAGTCAGACAAAAGATGAGAAAACACCCTGACTACACTGTGCCAAATGTAATTTGTTGATGACAAAAAGCTATTACAGAGTTGTTTACCCTCATGTTCTGGTCTCTGTAATGATACTGTAATGCCGTAATACTCGAGTTAACTTCATCTTTGAAAAATTTATTTTTATCTTGTGTTGTTAAAAAAAATCATTGTACTATTTGAGGCAATAGAAAAAGTGTCTAAAGAAATGAGATTTTGTCTCTCCATTTGTGTTCTGCAACCACTTTTTGCATTTAAAAGTAATTTAAAATCACAAATAATTACATTGGAGTGTTTTGGTATGCATACCTTTTGTTTAGAAAGCAGTAAATACTGTATTTCATAGACAGAAATGCGACCATTCAAAAATCTCACCCCTACATAAAACATAATTTGGTCATAAACGACCCCACTTGGTCATTGGTGTATATAATATAGCTTGATTGTTTGGGGGTTAACAGCAAATAGCTTGTTCTGTTATACAACAAATCTGGTTAAGCGACTGAAAATCAATACATCAAGTTTGCAGACATGTAAAAATTCAGTTGCGAAATAACTTCAACATTACAATGGACAAGGCATCTGGTGGAGGTATCGTTGACCATGAATGATTGTTGGTTCCATCCAGATCTCCTGTGATCTGGAAAAACATAGTGAGTTTATCAATGGCAAGGGTCTCATATTTGAACAAAAACCTTTAGATTTTGGATTTTTCCTAAAAGAAAAAAATAATAGAAACTTGATATTTGACAGTATAAATAACACAAATAGCAAGTTTTTTAAGATTTTACTGCTCTAGATTACAGCAAATGAGGGTCAAACTCAGTTTCCACCCAAAGTGACATACGTACTAGGTTTTTCCAGATCACAGGAGAGATGTGGTGGGTCCGGCCTCTCAAAAACGTACCTCCGCCCTCTGCGGATTTTTATGCACTACAGTCTCTGCCATTCAGAGCAAATGGTATGATAAACAAAATGCATCCATTCAGCTCATGTTCTGTGGGAAAAAGTGATGGGTTAATGTGACAGAATACAAATGCTCAGACAGCTGTCTAAAAAAGAGAGGCGTTTCTCTGGATCCACAATGTACCAAATTTTGAAGTGAATGGGCTAGAGCAGCTGAAAAACACACCATTTTCCAATCAAGCCAGCTACATACAGGATGATTGGGCTCAACCCTGCACACTATCACTGAAACTGCATGATTTAAACTTGCTAAAGCTTTGTCTGGCCTGAAAAATTGTAATTCAGATGGTAGGGTCAGAAGTACACTTGGGATATAAGCTGAGGTACACATCCTACCTTTCGTCAGCTAAGCAGGATAATAGTGATGGTTTAATGTTGTGTGAGAATCCAGTCAAGTCCTTTTTCTTTCGGTAAATAACATGATGAAGTATTAATATTAGTCACAGCCCTTAAGGGAATGCCCTCTGTGTCTCCTCCCATCCAGCAGCTTGCGTGTCCATGAGAAATATTGTCTGTTTTGATTGTTTTGCATCTTGTGTGCTTCCCTTTTACCGGCTGAGTCTTACTCACGGTTAGCCCTCCTTATGTGAGTGTTGATGCATTTATGCCCCCTCCTTTGAGTGTGCAAGTTGCTGGAATTTCACTAACTACTGTATATGCGCTTAAGCACCAATTGTTAGTAAAACTCTTCATCTTTTGAAAGTTTATTGTTACCTTTAATGGTAGTAATTTACAGAAGGGCTCTTCCTAGGTCAGTTAATGAGAAAAAGCTCCCGAACCTTACTCTCGGTCTCCAGGATTGGGACCGTGTTCCTGTAAATCTACTCTCAGTCTGTTCCTCTGCCCAGTTTATTAGGAACAAACTTTCAAGCAGTCTACGGCCATCAGGATTGCGGCCGCGTTCCTGCTAAATTTCTCCTTCCTAGCATCTGAAGGTTTGGCTCTGGCAAAGTGTGCACTGCATCAGGCAGTTGTCCAGGATAGCCACTGATCGGGCACTGGATAACTCCACACTGCCTTGCCTGTTACATCTGAACTGAACTGTGCTATTCTCCTCTAGGCTCCATCCCACTGGCTATTGTATTCCTATCAATACACTCTACCTTAGGATTATACTCTGCCTTCACATTTGATTCCCGTTCCGGATCATAACAGATATTTGGTTAAATTAATTGATATTTTGCTGATATGTGGCTCTAGTCTTTGACTTTTTCCCCATTAAAAATAAATGTATGATAAAATGTAAAAATTAAACACAGACAAGGTTATAAAACAAAATAAGCACTTGTTAGTAATTAAATGATGAAAGGCAAATAAAAAAAATAAGTAGAATTAACATGTTTGAAAGGTTAATGTAATGACGTGACTCTGCCACGTATTTGGTACTTTTGTCACAGTTCCTACAGTTAACAAGTTCCCGTGTCTTGACTGTCATCCAGTAACTAATGTGGCATTTTACTATGTAGCCATGGCTCGGCTTGCTGGCAGCCGATATTGTACCCGATGACGAAGTTTGTTTCTCGCTTGCATAAACTGTCATGGCATAATTGTGTTTTGACTTCTCTGTGTGGCTATGCTGCTGGCTCAAAGTGTCGGTATTTCTCCCATGAGAAGTGACTAAAGGAAAGGGGATGTTCACATGCTACCCACGCCCAGGCTCTTCCTCTAGCCATTCACGTTATTCTGGCAGAGAGCCCTCCTAATCCTTCCAGTTAAATGAGGGGGGATGGAATAATGAGATCTTTTGGATGTGAGATCAAAGGTGAGATGCAATGCACTCCATGGGTCTGAAGGTGAATCGTGGGAAGTGACCTGCAAAAAGGAATATAATGACCCCTCTTATAGACGATTTACACATCTCTCAGGTTTCTGGAAGACTAAGTATGTAATCATGGGACAGCTGATGCAATGCAATGGGAAGTGTGTCAGAGGCATGTCATGCTGCCAAAAGATGGTTGTCTGGGAAGGCTGAACATCGAGTTTGAAAATGGCCTTGTCGCAATTGAGTGGGCTGCTAATGTCAGAACATGTTAATGATGGCTGTAGTTCAGTGATTCTATCATCACCCCCTTCTATATCTGTTACTCTGGGTCCACCCCTTTGTGAGCCTGGTTATAGACTCATTATTGCCCCTGAAGCAGACACGCTCGCTGGCATGACACAGCGTCGCATTACAGGGAAATCTCATGGTATGTGTCTTATAAAGCCAGAGTCCCACAACATTTCTCCTCTTTGCGCTTAAAATAGTTGAGATGTTTCTTTGCTCGAGGTGAATAATTACCCCCCCCATTACCTGCCTAACAGAGGATAGTTGTCAAAAGTAGTTTGGCCTTCTGTGCATCTTGAAAGTGCCTGTTAGCACACACACACACACACACAGACAAAATATTAGATTTTTTTTCTCTTGTGGGAATGGAATGCAAAAAAAAAAAAAAAAAAAACAGTTTTTAGCCCTACTTCAAAAGACCTGGCTATCTCCCACACTTTGCCCTAACTCCACGAGGGGCCCTAGTGTGTCTGGAGTGTGGCTCGCTCCATCGCGCAGATCTGCTCTGCCGATATGTTCCAGCTGCGGGACTTCTGGCCCCTGATGGGTCTCAGTTGCTCTTCATTGCTCTACCCAGCCACAACTGTCCTTGCTCAGAGTATGAGGTAGTATGCAGGGAACAATGCACGTTTCAGGCTCTAAAAAAGGAACTAATAGCCCATGCCAATAACCACTGACCATTACGTATGTCTGTGAATAGATGGACCAACATATGCATGCTCTAACTGCAGGAAAGATGACTGGCCAGCACTCCTGGTGAGAGAATGAGCCAGCCAGTCATATGCTTCACCAGGCTTCACCATGCAGTGTCTGACTACATCAATTGCACTGTTAACGAGGTGTAATCAAGCGCGAGCACAAAGAGGTGTAATTACCTGTCCTAACCAAACACATGCATTAAATGAGGTGTTTTTCTTTCAGTAAAGATTGTGAGATTATCATCAGTATTAACCCTTATCCTAAATAATTTACTTAGCACTGCTGGTTTCCAGTGGGGAGAATAGGCCACGGATTCTCGCACCTTGAACCTTCCCTGAATGCTTGCCGGGCTGATTATCTGGTCAAGCAATAAGGTTTGATTCCTCTGTCCAGGAGATATTTATTACTCCCTGGTGTCTTTTACCTGGCTCACTGCAACTTGGGACAAAGCAAACTTCAAAGCACATGCCCTGTTTGCCTGTGTCCACTAGAAAACATATCACTTTGATTTTACTGTCCCTGTCTCCAGAGAAGTGCTTTCTGGAGCCAATTGTGCACAACTCTGAGCTGAAATTTATCTGTTTTCCCCTCCCAAACATCTTCTTTGGAGCCCACTACATAGCAAGTCTTAAAGGAGATCTAATGCTCATCTCAATGGAAAGCTATGAGCAAACAAATTAGCAATTTGTGCTAGAATGGTCCTGCTTATTTCTTCTTAAATAAATCTGAAGTCACATTATTTCTATCCTTAGTTAACATTGCAACGAAACTGAAATGGCAAAGCAGGACAGTTTTTATATTGTAATCTACTAATCTTATTAGAGATTCTGAATTGCATCAAATGTGTGTTTTTAAAAATGTAGCAATATTTGTCTTCCCTATTTCTGACTAAAAAAAAAAAAAAATCCTGGAATTTCTGAGAGGGTCCTTAAGGACAAAATGCATTTTTATATTATTATTTGAGAATTTTCTTACAGGAGGAAGCAATCACATTCTTTTTCAATATTTCAGAAATGCTAACTCAATTTGCAGGATGGAGGGCACAGCACGTCAACTCCAATAAGGTGGACCTTAAAAACATCTGTGGCTGTTATATGGTTACCGTGCCATAAACAGGCAGTCAGAAGTGCCCTGTTTTACAGATTGCAGCCACATTCAGCAGAAAATTTAAGGAGGTCTGTTTTGCAACATGGACACATCCAAATTCCTGCAGAGGGCTGTTTATGTATTTCGGCATCATGCCTGAGAAGAAAAAAGGGGAAAAAAGTTTATTTTCGCAAAGTTTAGTGTCTCAGAAGCTTACAAATTTGACATATGTACAAAACAGATCACAGAGTGGTTGAAAAGAGTGATGAAAAATAATGGAGAAGATAGCATAATCACCAAAAACATATTTGAATATTGTGTGCAAGCATATATTTTTTGATACATTGCACGTTTATATCTAGTGTCTTCCAATTGTAAAAGGACTATCTGGGATGATTTTGGATGCAGGAAATAATTTACTCACTTTACTCAATGAAAATTGGTTAACTGAGAAAAATAGTTCTTTTTTAATATCCTTTCCAATGTTGCATGTTTTGTGAATCTGCATGGTAAAAAAATATTCTCTAGGTGGCTCAATTTGTTTATTGATGCAAATTTAAATCATAATAGCAAAGCAGAAAAGTCTGATATGTCTCATCACCTCAAGACTTTTTGCATTTTATAAAGAAAATTCTGTGAATTCATTACACTTTGATTAATCAAATATTAAATCAGAGAAACAAAACACGTGCATGGGACAAATGGGACAAATATTAAATCAGAGAAACATACCACGTGCATGCAGCTGTTTAGCAAGAGGTTGTATTTTGTGAATGGGTTCATTTTCAGCCACATAATTTAATAATTACAGTAGCCCCTTAAAATGCCTTCCCTTGTTAAAGATACTGCCATAAATAATAAACCCATTGATGGTGTAAATACTGTCTGAATATCCTCACTGTAACTGCTAATGTTGAAAGTCTACAGCTTTTTACTCTTAGGGAAATGCCTAATTGTGGGCAGTGACAACTGACATCAGAGAGAATGCAATTATTGCCCTCTGATTATAGGACTAATCTGCACAAGATTAAAAAGTTATTCATCAGTTGCCCATTTCAGAATTAATTATTCATGAAATAGGTCAGTGTGTCCTTAATGATACTGCCGACTTTCATTCCAAAGTTACAGTCCCTCAAAACACCAGAGGCAGATAACTCTCAAATACAAACATGTACACAGTATGGCCATGTTTACCAAATAATGGCCTGAACATATAATTTAAAGAAACAGAAAAGTGAAAAAGTAAAAGGGTCATCGCTCTATGATTTACAATCAGGAAAAAAAAGAGCTTTCTTTTTCATCGGTCGTTAATGTTTTGCTGTTTTTAAAATTGAAATTTTGTAATTATCTGGAATCCAATCCTTGGAGAATTAGAAAAAAGATAAGAAAAATGAAATGCAAGAAAAAGTTTATAAAGTTTTGAGATATAAAGATTCCTCGGATCACATGACGATATAAGCAGGGACTCCAGACTGAAAGAGCCCTTTGTTTCTCTGGGGGGTTCTTGAGTTCAGCTAATCAAATGGATTAAAAGCAGCTTCGAAAGCCCTCCAATTTGAAATGGCAATCTGCAAAGCCCACAAAAACAAACACACTTCCGTTTTTCAGCTGTCAGTTTTCACAGAGGTGTGTGTGTGTGTGTGTGTGTGAGATAGTGAAAGAAGAGGGAAAGAGAAAGAGAGAGATAAAGAAATAAAGGAGAGTTTGGGCAGACTGAGCGAAAAGCATATGCTGACACCATGACAATCAGTCATCAATGGCTATACTGCCTGGACCACAGAACAGAACACAGGTACCAAAACACCAAAATCGCTGTCCCCCCCAAAGAAAAGTTTACCCACGCCAAATGCTAATATTAGTGAACCAGTCAAAGTGAGGCCAAAGTACCAGCCACTGCGTGGCCCTTTCATGTACCAATATAATACTAGTACAGCTATAAATGTGAGGTCGAGGCACCTGCCATCATGAGCTGATTCCATGCAGGAATACACTACCCAATGAAACTATCAGTGTGTGGCTAAGACATCACCCACTGTAAGGCTATTTCATGCAGGAATATACTATTTAGGAAAGTTATTGATGTGTTGCTAAGACACCAACCACCATGAGGCCATCCCATGCGGGAATATACTACCAAATACTGCTTTCAGTGTGTGGCCATGGCAACAGGTGCCATGAGACCATTCCATGCAGAGAAACACTGTTGAGTTGGGCTACGCAATTTCGCAAAAAAGATTGCCATCTTGATTCAGAAAATTGTGTGATCTCTTTCCTGAATACCAACAATTCTGCTGCATTTGTGGTAGAGAGTTACATTAAAGGGAACATATTATACAGTATTCACTTTTTCAGCACTTGTGTGCACCCATTTCAGTATCAGGAGTGCCTACCAACCCACAAACTGCAAAATAAAACAACCCAGCCAGTTTTTGTGGGCTGCCTTTTTTGTATGACATGGCATTCAGCATGTCATTCAAATTTGGCTCCCCTTCCTACATCACGTGCAGGCTCGGGAGAACTGTTCTACCCCACATCTGAATATCCTCACCACGGCTTATTTTTTTATGGCAACATCCCAGTTTCAATTGGCAAAAACCTATATGTGGCTGCTATTCACTTTTTTTTTTTTGACTGCTTTAAACTACTTACCTGGGCAAGAACAATGCAAGACTAGCCATAAACTATATATACAAGAGGCCTGTCGGCCTAGAGAGCTCCGCTGAGGATGACTGAAATGTCCATGTCATAACTTAATTTGAGAAATCCTTGAAAACTATTACAATATTAACACATATGACACATTAATGAAAGACTGAAAAAATTAGCACAAACACTGATTATCTAAGTCCAAAATGGTGAATTTCTAAAAAACCGGGACGTAGAATTTTCTAATTTTCGCAGGGGTTCCTCAGCACGTCATGAGGAAAGCTCACAACAAATTAGACAAAAAGTTATCAGATGGTTTTTCAGATATTAATGAAAGACTGAAAAAATCAGCACAAACACTGATTTTCTAAGTCTAAAATGCTGAATTTCTCAAAAACCGGGATGTAGAATTTTCTAATTTTCACAGTGAATATTCAGAATATCATGAGGAAGGCTTGCACCAAATTAGAAAAAAGTTATCAGACAGTTTTTGAGATATTCAAATTTGAAGTGAAAAGTTGACGCTGGATGGACAGACAGACAGGCAGACGGACAGACGGACAGACAAACAGCCGGACGCCGGACGACTCGGCATTAGAAAAGCTCCGCTGATTGCTGACTATGTCACAGCAGAGCTAAAAAGGGGACCTATTATGCTTTTCTGAAGATACAAAGACGTGTGGACCTCAATTTATTTTCAAGGAGAATCCGTAGCTAGTTAGCAAGGTAAGTGTTTCCAGTTTGTCTTTATATTCAAACTGAATCCCAAGTGTTACCATGTAGCTTGCTACAAGTATTCCTGGCTAGTTAGATAACGGAAAGGTATCCAGCTGTGGACACGTTAATTCCAGTTCTGGAATATCAGTCCCTGACTCAACTTCTGGCTGTTACGGGTGTTTATTTTCCAATGGCCGCGGTTACAAGGCGAGAAATGTTAAATCACACCTATTTCAGGTGATAAATGCTAAATTTATTAAAATACATCAATATATGGGCAAATAAATAGATAACCCATAACCACAGGTACAAAAAAGCTGCCAGACACCAAAGATACTACCTTGAGTGATGATTATTTTATGTTGAAGGTTGCTTCTTTGTCTGTCATCTGACTTCCAATCAGGCTATAATTTTACTAGCTAACAAACCTCAAACTGCCCAGTGAAAAGCTCAAACACAACAACAGATGAGAACATATAACGCACTTCCTGGATATGCAATCGAAATGTTCAATACAGCGGCTAATATCAGCATGAATCAAATGACATAGCATGGAGCTTGGTGTGTGGCCCTTTTGGCTATATTTCCCCCTTCTTCTTCGAAAAATAATCAAGAAACCCCCTCAATCTAATAAATGCTGTGCTACAGAGATCTAGAGAATAATTCAACATGATCTCAGAGTATAGGATGCCATAAGTTTGTGAAGTAGCGTTAGCTTACAGTATATGCGATAAATAAACTAGACGAATGCAGCCGGCAGACTGCTGCGCGGTATTTCCTCAAAACTATTTCATTCTCCCCTTAACAAAATTCATAGTCTGGCCCAGTGGTGGCACCACTGGAAATGGTCTAAACATAAAGTTCAGAAAATCAACAGGGGAATGACTGCAGACTCCAGGACTGTTCACAGAAAATTTTACTTGATTCCCATATAGAACGGTTTGATTTGGTACATTTTCGAAAAAGATTAGTTTGGCCTAAAGGTGGTGCTGCAGGATCAGTCATTGTGTCATCAGAACAATAAGATTGCTCTTTTAGTAATTGAGATGTTCAATGCAAAGCTGATCTGATTACCTTTACAATAGTTTGACTTGCTGTATTTGGATATTTTGTTTCATTTAATGGTGGTGCAGCAGTAAAAGCGATGGAGCCATCAAAATCAATAAAGTTGCAAGAGCATGAGCAAGGCCAAAAACCACTTCTAAATGTGTGTGATCACCAACTTCTTATATGTCACTATCTCAAGAGCCATTAGATAATTGTAATGGGTATCATGACATCACATGGACTGAAAAATACTTTGGAAAACCTTAGTCAGTAAACACCATTCACCACCGCAAGCTAAAGCTTTACTGTGCAAAACCAAAGCCATTCATCAGCACTGTCCAACACTGTTCTCTTGGCAGGATGTCATCTTATATGGACAGTATCACAGTGGAAGCATGTTTTATGATCTGGCTGGTCAATATTTCACGTGTTTTTTTTTTTTTTTGAGAAAACAGCCGCCTTGTTCTCCAGTTCAAAGATGACAAGGACAACTCGTGCAGTTGTCAGCTTCAGGTCCAAAAGCCTGCATCTGGCCTGGTTTGGGGATTTCTCAATGCACATGGCATGGGTGACTTGCACATTTGAAAGTGCACCATTAATGCAGAAAGATACATACAAATTTTAGAGCAACATATGATACCGTTTAGACATTGCCTTTTTCAGGCATGGCCCAGTATTTTCTGGCAAGAAAACAGCAAGACACCCTCAGTACGGGTTACAAGCACATGGTTGTGTAAGCAGAAAGTGTGGGTACAAGACTGACCTGCCTGCAGTCTGATCTGTCTGCAATAGAGAATATATGATGCATAACAAAGCTAGGCTTAACTAACCTTTTTTTTCTGAGACCAAACATTTAATGAGTGTAGCTAAAAGGTATGGAAATGTTGCACAGTGCTAAAAAAGTCAACTGTGCTTGCTGTTTTTGACTCAGCTGCAGTCATCCCCTATATTTTCAAAAAGCAATAAAATTCACCTTAGGACATCAAACAATGTTTTGTACTGTTTTCGATATAGTAAAGGGTGAAAGGAGATCACATCAGTCCTTTTTGATTTTATTCAAATTTTTCATGATGTGCCTGCCATCTTAGGAAATTAGGGTTGAACTTTATTTTTAGTTGTACTCTGATGTAGGCTGGTAATTTTTCCTTTGACTATTTTGTTTTCATTTTAAGCACTTGTTCTGAGGGTTCTTTATGATTTTGTTTTCAGTTTATTCAAAATTCCATTCTCAGTCAAGTGAGCGGGTTGGTAATTTAGATCACCTGTGTTCAGCAGAGTGGGGACTCGCTCTTCAGTGGCAACTGAGAGCAGGAGCGCAGGAGATATTTTCAAAGTGAGGGGGACCAAATCGTGCGCTAAAGCCCAGATAGCAAAATCAGATTTCCAGATACTGGACCACCACTTCTGGCCCAGTGTCAGACCACCATGCACAATCATATTCTTACCTTGCCTGAATATCATGAAAAGAACATTACTTGTTATTACAATGAATTAAGAAGTATAAATGAATGATTTAAAAGGTTTTTTTTTTTTAATCAAAATTGGCAAAACTGTTGGTTTTTTGTTGGTAGCTCACCCTTGGACCACCCTCAAACCGATGAGCAAAACACCAGCGAAACGCCAGATCTGCCTCTTGCTCTGTGGGAGGTCTAAAACTTTTAAGGTTAAAGAATCCTATTTTAACCATTTTGATTGAGTCATTCTACATTGTTTGGGGTAATGGTTTAACCCTCTAAAAATAACATGGGATGTTGACAGCTTGTGGAGCCATGGATGACCAAGAGTTAACACAAATCAATAGATATACTTGCACATATGCATGATCAAATGATTAGGTCTACTTCATTGTCTGGTATGAAATTGCCAACAAACCACCAATATAACAGGCATTCTCCACAATATGTCTGACATTAACATTTATTGATAATAGGCAACTGTACTGTTACAAATTATGTGAGGAGATGCTGGTTCTTGATTTATACTTACTGTAAACAGAAAACAGTAATTTGCAAATTAGTTTGCCCTTACAGTCAACTATTAGTGTTAACATGAAAAATAACATTTTAACAAAGCAAGAATGAGAATGAATGGAGTTTTGGGAAATCGTATAAAAAAAAATAGTAGCAAAGCCACTGCGCTGCTTGGACAAACATGGCCAAAATCTAACTCGGCCCAGATTTTCATCCCATATAGACGCATATAAATGTGAAAAACTGAAGGCGCTAGACCGCTGACAATGCAAAAATTTACTGACTACAGACAGACCACCTCGAAGGCATCTAACCACAGCATAAGACCGATTGGCCTAGAGATCAAGCGGGCTAAAAACGCTCCGTAGAGTAATAACTATTTGAGAGACCCTAAATTTGATTATTTTGCAGGTGTGTTGCCAATGTATAGACTTAAGACCCATTATATTTCTAAAATACGTCTGTTGGTATCCCCTTGCTGACAGCGAAAACTACCGGACAAGCTAGAAAGCAAATAACTTAGCTAATGCGTCATCGATTTTACAAGGCAAGTGGAGGCTAATCATAGTTAGCTTTATCGATTGGAGATCACAAGTTTTCTCAAAACAACCACACAGATAACTTGTTGTGCAAATAGGGGAGACTGGGGTCCAATGAGCCATGGGGACCAATGAGTCATATCACTATTTTGCAATCAATCGATGCCAAAGGTGTTTAAAATAGGCAAAATAGTGATATGGCTCATTGGTCCCCATGGCTCATTGGACCCCAGTCTCCCCTATTTGCACAACAAGTTATCTGTGTGGTTGTTTTGAGAAAACTTGTGATCTCCAATCGATAAAGCTAACTATGATTAGCCTCCACTTGCCTTGTAAAATCGATGACGCATTAGCTAAGTTATTTGCTTTCTAGCTTGTCCGGCTCAGTCAATGGTCAAATACTTTGCCTATTTTAAGCAGCTCTGTCATCGATTGATCGCAAAATAGTGATATGGCTGATTGGTCCCCATGGCTCATCGGACCCCAGTCTCCCCTACAGGAATTACCTGAGAATTTCATGGCCATAACCTGTTGAGTAGAATAACTCAGATATTGAGTTATTTGAGATGAAACGTCATGTTTCGTAAGAAACTGCATGGTCTGCGAAAAAATGTTGCCTGTAACTATGGATACCATTATATACTCCCGCATGTTACGTGAAGCAAGCGACATGATGCAGTCCTGATTTCTGCTCTAGCATATCAATCGCAAAATCTGAAAAATTAACGTCACTTTGTAAAGAAACAGATAATCACCAAAGATCGACAGATAACTATATTTTAACTCATCCAACTGATTGCCTAAGTTTTCTGCTGCCGTTGTTTAACTCATTCCTTCTTTTGGCTGATTTGTGCGAAAACCCATTCATTTTCCCATATGGATTTTGCTAAAAACTGCACACCTCCGAGTTTAGGTAACTCAACAGATAGATCTGCATCATGTCGCTAAAAGATGTTTGAAATAAATGTTTTAGAAATTAAAATTGGTGAGTTATTCATCATTTATTTAATTGTTCCAATGCCCTAAGGGAAAATGAGTTGAGTATTAGCAGTAACAGTTCAGTCGGTTGATCGCCCACAAATTATCTAACACTACCCAGACAGCACGCATACGTCTCGCCGACGTTGGCACAATAAATAAAGTTGCATCGGCGAGACGAATTATGGAGAGCGTTTGCTAATTGGGAATACGTCGCCGAGACAATGCCGATGTTTCGCGACGATTCCCAATTAGCAAACGCTCTCCATAATACGTCTCGCCGATGCAACTTTATTCATCGTGCCGACGTCAGCAAGACATATGCATGCTGTCTGGGTAGTAGCATGCAGAGCATGTTTGGGGCGAGCGCAGCGAGCAGCAGAGCCGGCCTCCTTTAAAACCTTTCCTCTCTATCCTGGACATCCTGAGTATTGATTTTAGCAAGCTAAATGTACGTAGCAATGATAAAACAACAACAACTCTGAAAACAAAACAATAACAAGAGGCTCCTCAGAGCCTGTACTTGGGCCGGGTCTAGGCCTGGGCCAATCGTGAAACTGGCGTGCATGAGAAGGACAATCGCGACAATCGAAAAAAAGAGGCTCCTCAGAGCCTGGGGGTATACTACGAAGCAAGATAAGTAGGTTAGTGAGGTATGTCGAGCCTAAACTTAGGCTTTTCAATGTCACAAAGGTGCCTCTCTTTTTTAACGTGGCTAGATTACCATGGTAACTTACGCCAAGTAACTTAACCTGGTCGGGAGCAGGTTATGTGCCGAAGTTTCGGCTGTAATCGGCTATACATGTGCCGCCTTATCACTAAGCACCTCCTCTGAAGTTGGCATCACCTTTCTTGAATAATCCTGTGGACTTTGGTGCCCAAAATGTGCGCGGTTCTCTTCGGAGGGAGACTGGCATGACCTGTTCGCTTTTTCTGACGATATTCTCCATGAACGCTACAGATTCTCAGCTGAGGGAATTCGTTACTTATGCGATCTACTGGAGCCATATATTGGCAATGTAGCAAACAGAGGCACTTAAGTTGCACGAACAGTATGCATAATGTTGCGTTTTTTAATCAATTAATTAATTAATTTATTTTTGCCACGGGAACCAACAACATTCAGGTGGTGATGCAGAAAATATGAGCAAGAATATTGTATGCCGCGCAGCCCGCGCTATAAATTTTACACAGCATACCATAAAAATAATTTAAATAATTGTGAAAGCAAAGCAGCACATATACTAACATATATCTCAATTACAATTTCCCAAGTGTCTATCCGAGTAAGGGAGCTTGTCAATATTCTGAACAGTGAACGCGTTCATTTTTGAACTGATGCCTGTTCATTTTTGGATGCGTTCGAGGCTGCAAACCTGGTCACTGTGTTCGATAATGAACTCCCCTCACTTCATTTCCCAATGCCTGCCCAAGGCCTGATGCGTTCATCTAAAACTGAATGCCATTCATATAAAATTTAACTCCGTTCATTATACAATGTTTGCAATCCAAGAATTTCTGTTTGTAGTCAACTGTTCTGAGTTTTTTATTGCAGATTTTGTCGATGTATGTGACAATTTACGCGGTTAAAGCCATCTCCCCATTTTCTGTCATTTACTATAGATAGATTTTATAGATAGAAATTATCGTGTTACAGCTGGAGTCTTCTCTCTGTTTTATGCATCAGTTATGTAAAATATTGTCGTCACTCATTTCTTTTTCTGAAATGTAGGCCTACATTTGACTGGCGACGTGGTACCAGAATTTGGAAAACGCGAAACGTGCATGTATGTTACCCTTTGCCCACCATCGTCTTTGTGCTCTCGCGGTTGTGTTTTTCTGTATGCCTATCAGATTTTTTCTACGTCAGCTAAAGTTACATAATGTAATAAAAAATATCACCCAACGATAAAGATTTAAAGCAAGATTTTAAGGGTGTCGAGAACAATAAATTTGCCATTATGACTGAAAATAATCAGCTATAGGGGAGACCGGGTTTAGTTGTTACACTTTTTCTTTTAACGTCTGTAGAATTGACATTATCAGGTGTTTGTTACCAATATGCACTGTACAGATAGAAAGTTTATCAGACTACATGACTGATCTGCAGCAACCCCTATATTCTGTATATGCATGATACTGGTGAGGAAAAAATAGACCCCCGTCACCTGTAACAAACTACCCCATATGTGGGGTAGTTTGTTACAGGAGGGGTAGTTTTCTACAGGTTGTGGGGCATTTTGTCATCTGCTTGTCTAGACCTGGACTTGTCGTCGGTAGCTCCCACAGAGCGGCAGTTTCAAGTGTTGTGACTTCAATCTGAAAAATATACTGTACAATAAATTAGAACAATATATAATATGACAAATGGTAGCCTACAAAATCTGTGGAACAAAATCTGAATATCATTGCAGAACTCATCGTGTACATAGTGGGCTGTAAAGTGTGGCATTTTTATTTTTTTTTGGCTTGCGCGTTCACAGGTTTAAAAAGAAAGGATTGATATCGCAGATAATTTTGCAATTTGATATGAGCGGGACTAAGTTATCCTAGTTATTAAACTCACAGAATAGTAGAATTTAACTTGGGCTGTCGCGCAGATGATGTGATACAATGCGTAAACTATAATTTTAATGTATTTAATTTAATTTATTGACAGTCTTTTGCATACAAATTGCCTAGCGGTCACATCATGATTTGGAATTCTAAAATGCTTTTTTATAAAAGAAAGAAAAAGTGGCATACTGACACCACACGGAAGTGATGTTCATTCCAGGAAAGTATTCACACAGCAACATTTGAATGTTTTGGCTGACTGAATGTACCCCGGTACCATTGAATCACAATTTATCTCTGGTCTTGAGTGTGGAATGTGTTAAAGCATCTTATCGAACTCGATGAAAAGTGTAAGCGAATAGTGGAAGATTGACGATCGGTAAAGATATAATCTCGAAACTGGAGATTTGGTAGGATTTTTTAGTCGATGTGAAAACTGTCGTTTAATAGGCATGTACAATATACAATAGACAATATACTATATACTTCTAAATTCTGCAGGATGGGAGACGGGGAATTTTTTTCTCGTAAGAAGGAAATATTTATGCATGTTGGTGTAAACTTTGCGAAGTGGAGAGCAAATTCATTTTGTAACGCGAGAGAGGGTAGCTGCGTTCGTTTTTGGAGGCAAAATGAACGCACGCTTGTTCATTTTTGAACACTCTGCCATTCGTTTTTTAGCTGAACACAAACGGAGACTTGTTCATTTTTGAACGCCTGTTCAAATTTGAATGCGTTCAGTATATTGACAAGCTCCCTAAGCGCATGCATAATTGTGCAGTCTTTCAAAGTGTCCAACCAATCAGTGTAAAACTTCATATGTCTCCCATTAAGCTGCTAGGGCGCCCCCTGGTGCCGCGGGGATATCCCACAGTCTCCCTGATCCTCGATCAGGGATAGCTTCCTCAGAGAAACATTCAGCACGCTATCGGGCATTTTATGAAGGGAAATTTGGTAAATTGCCGCTTGGAACGCCCTTTAATTGAGAGCGCTCACGGCACTAAAAGCACAAAGCCAGGGTTAACAAAGAAAGATTATAACCACCATTGTGATACCGAAACTTAGACTCTTGGCCTACCGCCCCAGTAAAAATTATGTACACACGTGTATGAATCTGGATCTGCGCATCTGCGATGTTACGCAGGTCATCAGATGTAAAAGCCTAAAAGCGAATTTCGAGAAGCGGGTTGATGACAGACATACATACATACATAAATGCATACAACAAACAGAGGGCGTATTGAGCTGACCAATAAGGGACTCGCTGTGCTCGCCCCAATTACATACTGGGAGACGGCCTACCGAAGCGAGTAGTCTATTTCGTGATTATTGTCAAACTACGCAAAATGATCAAAAATTTTAGATATGTAACTGTTACTAGCAGCGTGAATGCGAGATCGTGTCATCTCTTGACATGGCTTTAACTAGTGGGGAAGTGACCAGTTTGTCAAAGGTCTTATTTAGCGTAGCTTAAGTATTTTTTCCTTATCAAAAGTGGGGGGGACGGATCGCCGTCTTCTCAAAACAGCGCGGGACATGTCCCCCGTGCCTCCTGCGCCCCTGACTGAGACTAGATGTGGTGCATTCCCCTTGCACAATCAGGGTGGTACAACATCCTTTCTGTAGTGTTTTTTTTTGTAGAGCAGGAATGTACACGCTCTGCGTTCACTTTGGTGTTAGCACCAGTCATAATAGTAGTACTGATTTAGAGAAATGTCCGCCATTGAAATGCTAATACTTTCTGCGTTCACATAGAGATTTTCTAAGTAGTTTGTTGACCATTTGAGGAAGTTACCTTAACCTTAGTTTGGAGGGCTGGCATTGGAGAAATTGCCAGATCTCATTGTAGGGTCACTTGTTTGAGAGCTGGAATTTGTGGACCGTTTAAAAAAAGTTGGGCTTAGTTTGGAGGGCTGGCATTGGGGAAATTGCCAAAAACCTCACTGCTGGGTCACATGTTTGAGGGCTGGTGGTTGGGCCTTATTACAAGACTTTTGGCTCAATGAAATGAGTGGTCTATCCCAGCAGGCTTCACTTATATTATCATTATATCTAATATAACACTGAACATCCTTGTAAAAATAAGAAAGGGGCGAGAAAGTGGATATTTTTTATTTTGAAGTGGCAGTTTTTTCAGTATATTTGTGGAAGCAATTTAATTTCCCATCTTACGTTATGTGGTTTGAAAGTATTTTCATTTTTCTTCCTGATCAGTTTAGGTTTTCAAATTAGTACTGCCACATAACTGTGGTATTTTATTGCAGTAGCAGTATTATGTTCCACTGGTTTTGTTTCACCTGGTCACATATTTTGAGTAAAGTTGTATTTACATGGCAATAAACAACTTATTATTAGCATTCAGCAAGCCTGTGCAATCAGTTTCTGCTATTTTCAAGGATAGAGTACGCATTATTTTTGTTATTTTTCCATTCTGTTCCTTTTTGACCATGGGGTGGCTAACATTCTTACAAAGTTATAAAAAACTGTCACCATCTCTTTTTTTTTTTTTTGTCAATCCTGTGTTGTGCATTGCAATAAATTGCCTCACTGGTTTCTAAAACTCTCCATCTGAGACACACTTTGGCTGACTTAAGTTTCTTGGTGATGAATGTCCCTGTTGCTTGTGGTGGTCCAAAGAAGGGAATGTCGCAATACAGCTGAATCAGTGCGTTCCGGAAACTGAGGAAATACTTGCGCTAAATTCCTGGGTTTGATGTGATGTGATGATGTGAACCTGGGGATTGGGAAAGAACACCAAACAGCCATGACTTGTTTAAAAAATAATTAAATAAATGAAAATTCATTGTTGCGGAGGGGCCCATAGGCATGCCTGTGAAAACTGATGGCCTTCATCCCAATAGAAAGCTGAGAGATGTGCTGGTTACCAGAGTAACTTGGCTGCTGGGGTGTTGATAAGGACATAGAGAGGCTCTTATCTATGTGGATGCAGGTGTGAGTGAAACAGTGGGTGATACACAGATATGATAAAATAAATTGTGCTCAGGATGGGAATTGCTAACTTGGGAACGGCACAAATATCCGCTCAGTCACAAAATGGAATAAGTAAGCTGGGACATCCCGCTAGCTTCAGGATCAGGGGTCAGATTGCTGAGTAAACATTAGCGCAAAACTCACATATTTGCTTTCATTCTTAGGCGCACGTACAGTACGCCCAGACCCCAGAAGGTGTACGCACTGAATCACAGTGGAAAATATCTGTTTGTAAACACTCAGTGCTTCTCTGTTATAGCCTATTTGGGGCTCCAGGCATGTTTTTGTTTCAGCAGACGTGATTTATGAATCCCAAATTTCTGGAAGTCTGTTGAAAGCGCGAGGGTGTATCACACCAACTCTTGGACAGCACGGCCAGTTTTCCCTGCTGGGAATGTGTCAGCAGCCCCATTGGTCTTATAGCTACCATGTGGGAACGCTCTGCTAGGTTATGCATCTGAAAAGCGCACTTGACCTTGGAGTTGCGGGATGCCCCACAGCAAGCCCAGGTCATGCACTAAAGACTGGTGTCAAGCATTAACACTTTTCATGTGGGATGAGTCTCAGGCCATATTGCTGAAGATGAAATGAGCTTTCCTATGAGGGATTCCCCATTTTGGACCACATTTTTCATCGAAATACCCTCATTTATTGCCATAAAAACTGTTTACCGCTTCCTCTATCTGTCTGTCATCTGATTCTTTTCGCTTAGACTTCCTGGACTCATAATCCCTCCCCTCCTCTGTGTATACAATATGTAAACACGCATATACATGAATGCATGCACAAACACACACAGGCGCACTCACACGCACTGTTCATTACCAAGGAAAAATTGTCTGAACAGCTGCTATAATGGCTACCATGGTTGCACTGTTTACTTAAGGCTTCATCCTTTATTAAACAACCAGATGATAAAAACACTCCACCCTCCACCTAGAGATTTTGGGTTAATAAAACCAAATATTTTGTATTTTTCATGGCAAATGCAATGGGAAATGGGTGATCTTTTAAGACATCCATCCACTTAACATCTAATTGCGAGTATACAAAGAATAAAACAAAGCTGCTTATATTCTGAGGTGATGATAACTGTCTTGCGTTTCTTCCAATGTCAGTTTTCAGAAGGACAGAAACTCCTACTAACCCTCCACAAATGCATGCGCACGCACTCCCCTCAATCCCTTTCATGTAGTTTTTGTTGTGTCTTTTTTATGTTAAAAATTCAGCACTTAAAAATGGAAACCCATCTTAACCCTACAGTTTAGCCTGCTTTTGTGGCTGACTTTGCGGTTGGGTGTTGAGGTGTGAGAATTTCTCAATGATATGTTGAATAAAACTGTCTAAAGCCTACATACTACTTGAAATAAAAGCCAAAAAGGGAGAACGCATGCTCATGCATGCAGGCAATCCTCCTCTGACAAGACAAGGACACGGTGCTTTGATCCAATTTTGCGCTATTTAATTTATTTGTTTTTATGCCTTTGTAGTTTCCCCTGCAGTTCTGGCTTAACCAATCAGTGCCTTTAAACAGTGGGGTTCACAAGGCCAAAATATCTCTTCTGCTTTGCTTGTAGCCGCGTGGTATTGTTTCTAATTAATTACCACACTTTCTTTTGGGGGAAAAGAGATTAGTGTCTTCTAATCTGGAAAATATGCTTCATTCCAGATGTCTTTAATGATGAAGGCAGTGCCGCCGCAAGCCCAGAGAGAACGTTGGTGTCTTTCGGCCATGGTTTAATTCTCTGGGATTCAGTCATGGCAAGCACTTCAGCACTTGGCAAAACTGTCTGTGGGGTGAAGCTTTAGCCAAAAAGATTCATCTCACTCTGCAAACGGATGTACTTTTGCGCAAAATATTTGGCCAGTGGCACAATTTTTTTTTTTTTTTTGACTTTGTAGTTTGAGACATTGAATTTCGAAATGAATGAGTATGTGGTGGGTGGCACGGTGGCACAGTGGGTAGCATTGTTTTATCTCAGTAAGGTGAGTCCGAGTCTGGCCTGAGGCCTTTCTGTGTAGAGTTTGCATGTCTCCCTGTGTTTCTGTGGGAATCCTCGGGGTAGTCTCACTGTCCAAAGACTTTGAGATGTCAGGCTAATTGTAGACTCTATGCATGTCAGGCTAACTGGGGACTCTAAATTACCCATAGGTACGAGCATGTGAGTGAATGGTGTGTGTGCCCTACGATAGATTGGCAAGTTGTCCAGGGCGTGTCTCGACCTCTCACCCATAGTCAGCTGGGGTAGGCTCAAACTCCCTTTATACGTTAAAGGAACTCTCTATTACCGGATACTTGACACCAATTCCATAGTTCTGTACTTGTAAACTATGTCTGCGCCAAAAATTCCCATGAAAATACACACAGTAATAATTTTAGGCTTGTTTTCTGATGGCAGACCTTGATTTTCAGCCAGTTTCTGCCCCGCCCACAATTAGGTCCAAAATCCGCTGGATTGACACATCAACCTGCTGACGTCATCTAAAGAACGAGACGAGCTCAGTCGAGCTCGTTTTTCTATACTGCCTATGGGACACGAACTGCAGAAGGTTTATAAAATCGTTATTTTCACGCGAAATTTTGGGAAACGGTGGAGCAAATGCCTACCAGATGCATTGTAGCTGGTTGTAGTAACGTATCCAAAGAAGGAGTCAGCCTTCATCGATTTCCAACAGATGAAAAAATAAGTAAAATTTGGGCGTCTCGGGTGAAACTGACTCGGGCATGGCAAGGACCAAGCGACAATAGTGTGATTTGTAGCGACCACTTCAACGATTCCGACTTCGAGGATGAAGGGTTTTGGTCTGAGTTCGCGATGAAAAAGATGAGAAAAATCAAGCCAGATGCTATCCCAAAAATCAAAAGTCCATTCGAGGAGAGAAGCACCGAGGAAAAGGGGAGAAAGAAGAGCAGACTGGGCACTGAAAAACGGAAGAAAATGAAGGTAGGCCGCTAATGAACAATTATAACGCGCTAGCTACGCCAGCGCTTCAGCAGGGCTTTCGTTATAGACACTATAGAGCTTAAGAGAGCGCTGGCTGCGGCTAGCACTTAGCAGGCTTTGGCTTGCATTCCACACGTTTTACACCTTCTCTTCGCCAGCGCTCTATTAAGCTGCTTTCACACTGGACGCGAAACGCGTGTATTCGCGTCTTTGCATTGACTTTGAATGTAATCTGTCGTGCTAAAAATTTGTTTCGCGTCTAGTGTGAAAGCGCTTCCCCCTAGCTGCTGCAGCGCGTCTAGTTGCATGCTGCCGCTGTCTTGACTCTTGTCTCGTGTTCTAATCTTTTTCTCTTTGTCAGATCATATTATTGTTTTACTCTAGCCTGACCAAATGCCGTACATAATCTAACAAGCTTGTTGTATGTCCGCTTTTAAACTCTGATTTCAAGCCTTACTCTAAAATAGACTAAATTGCTGGGAAATGTGTGACTGTTGTAACTTGTACAAACAGTTATAGGAATTATTTTAATTAAATATGAAAATGTATCTCCATTACATTGGGTGGTGCAAGCTAAGCTAGCAGCTTGCTGAAGAACCAAACACCTGGATAATGTGTTTAGCAGTTCGCAGACGGCGAACGCGAGTGAACCACGGCTCTCTAGCCTATTTAGCGCGTCTCTGATTGCCCGCTAAGAAAACCAGTGTAAGATTAAATAAAAATTTACATATTGCCAATTTTTCTTTTGCTCATAATGTAAATCATATCAGATTTGAAGTTACTAAGCACTGGGGCGACAAAAACATGTAATGAAGTGATCAAAATGATATTTTTACATGCAGTTGTACATACCGGCTATGCAGCGAATTGGTTCTGAGTTCTTTAGATGACGTCACGCTAAGAAAGGGCAGCATAATCGATTGTAGCGATTAAAAAGGGGCGTTCCCAGGGCAAGTAGAAAGTTACTAATTACTCCAAAACAGTTTGATATTATGGGAAATGACTGCCATGTTTCTTTTTCTGGATGAAAAATTACATAAAGAGAGCCTGTTTGTGAAATTTCGCCCTCTAGACGCTTTAGTTCCTTTAATGAGTAAGAAGCAGTTTAGATAATGGATGGATGGATGGATGGATGAATGTGCGGCTTAAGTAGTGTCTGTCAGCATTATTTGTGGGTATTTACATCGATTTCTTCTAAACCACGCAAAATCGCTGCTTTATTTAACTGTATCTTGTCACTGTCCAAGTGTTTGCGGACTTGCATTGCATATTTCAGAAAGCACTGAAATATATTTAAGTATAATGGGGTGAAAGTGTATGACCCCAAGCTCTGGAGAGTTGAACAAAGAGAGAGGGGCAGTCAGAAAGGGGACAAAGACATTATCATCTGTTCTGAAATGACTTAATTTTAGCAGTCAGCATCGGGAAATTGACAGACTCTCCCATAGCTCTTTTACTGCTAGAGTGAATACCTACTTCTGGGACCAGACTGTCATGCTCTATTTTTCTCTCTATTCTTACGGGGTCTGGGCCCTGGATGTGCTCCCTGCTATAGCAGTGGCCCACAGTTAATAAAATTCAGAATGAGAGTTATAATATGAGTGGCTGTGGGTTTAAAACAGGGCCTTTTTTCCAGTATGACAGTATATGGGAGTGCCAGAGGACAGACACCAGGGCCGCCAAAATGCAGCTGTGTGTGGCATGACATTTCCTGCCAGCTGGGACCACCCGCTTAACTACGGCCAGTATAAGTTCCACTGAAGACTGACACCGCAGGGCCATTGTCTGGGGCCCCTGGTGGTTTGTGGATTTGGTTTTTCTCACCAAGAGAAGTCTGCTTTGATTTGTACTCCAAGGCAATCGTCCATGAAGGAGAATGTCTGTGTCTTTCAGGGATAACGTTGGCTTGGTTATTCTATAATGAGCTTTCCCATGTCTGCTCACACGCTTCTCCGTACGACTTGCTTGTGTAACCGCTGGATCGAACCCTCACGTCCCTGCACTGCGTGAGCTCATACGGGGACTATTGCCGCAAGATTACTGTAAATAGTACAAAGCAACTGCAAATTGTGCCAGTGTCAATGAGATTATTCATCGCACTCTGCACCGAGCCTGGTCACGCTGATCAGTGAGGGATGAATAAGAGAATGTGTAACGGTGGTTTTACCACCTCGGTACCTTACAGTATCTCTCAGTTCCTGAACATGGGTCAGAACCACAAGCTGTCCCAGAGAGTCCGTTTCTGTTGAAACCCCATCAATCCAGCTCCTCCATCGATCCCCTGCCGTCTCTTCCTCAGTTAAACACAGAGGGAGTTGGGGCTCGGGCCCACATTGCACTGGTGGTGGCACCCGAGCCTCTCTGGGTAGATAAACAGACTACTCCCTTTGTTGAGCTTGCCTGCAGAAGCATTACAGTTGGGGTTTGAATGTAGACCCCCAGTGCTAACAGTAAACACTGTGAGAATGCCTCTGTCTCCGGGGAAGGGCAAACAAAAGAACTAACCCCTGCGCCCCCACCCCCACCCCCACCCCCACCCCACCCCACTGCACCCCTCAATGCCCCCTTTAATGAGCTCCCTGCCTCTCTCACTTTCTCTCACCCACACTGGAAGATGGCGCAACTCAGATGCTGAGTTTCTCCTCGTCATGGTGAGATGGATTGCAGCAGCAAGCAGGTGGGGATGAAGAAAACGATCCTTTAAAAACAAGGCTAATGGCCCACCATTCATTACCTCTTGCAACTGAGCCCAATGCAGTTTAGTCGTACACACGTCTCTGTTCTGTGCCAGAGAAGGTGCTCGTTCGTTGGTCTCCATTGGCTGTAAATGGCAGTAACGTCTCCCTTCTGTCCTAAACTACCCTTTTTGGACCCCTGAGTCTGCATTCCTGTTGGACCTGGTTTAATTTACCGAGCAGAAGCAGTGGCGAAGACTCCATAATCACGGTCTTGGGCATTGCCAAACGTTTGCAGTGATTTGGCAAATGTTGATAGAGCACAGTCGCCCTGGGCCTCAGATTGCTTGTGTTTACTTCATGTTGCTCCCATGACTCTGTGGTATAATAGCCACGAAGTCGTTCAGAGCTGAAAAATTTCTGTTTTAAACACCAGAAACATATGTGAGCAGACTGTATGCCATTTTCCAGAGCACTGTCTTTTAAAATCAACGTTGTCTCCCAGAAATTGACGAAACTAAGAACTTCTTTAAGAGAGAATTTCAGGGGCAGCCATGGAATTGGGGACCTGAGAATTTTCTTGCTCTATCTCTTTGGTATTGTGCTGTCTGTTTGCATGCTTTACCACTGTCATTCATCTTCAGTGCGTTCAGTGTGTTACCTTTTAATTTAAAATACATAGTGTATGTATGAATGCTTTCCAATATTTCCTCTCATGCAGGTCTGAGAGATTTATGAAAATGTCTGTTATCCATTCATCATGTTACACAGAGGAATACACCTGTTAGATGGCATCAATCGAAGGCGCCAACACTTGCTCCAGAGAAGGGACCACTGGAGTTCTATGGAGTGCTATGGACTTTGGAGTTCTATACAATGAGCACTGATGTAGTTTCTGTGCCCATATGATTCGGTGGTCGAGCTTTGCTGGTCCCTGCCAGAGAGAGAGTTGTTTTTGCAACATTGCTGTTTCATTAACAGCACCTCTTCCTACCCTTTACCGGCTCTTTTGTGTTGAATTATGCATTGTAAATTTATATCAAAATTCCAACTGGACCTCCACAGTGTAATTAGGCCCCTTAGAAGCCATAGACTCTACCACCACTACTTGGCTGAAAGAAACCAGTGAGGTGAGTTACCATAATAAAATGCTTTAATTGATCCGTCTAGTGCCAGATAAGAACAGAACAAACAAATCTCTCCTGGACCTCTCTTGTGCTATTATTGAGCTATGGGGGGAGTCTTTACTACATTTGGCTTCAATTAATTTTCTGTTGCCTGGCATTGATTGAAATAATGCAATGACCCTTTCTCAGTCATTGAGCAATAATTATTTCACCACCCTGGTTAGCACTTTCAGATTTAAGAGTGTCTTCCCACTGGTATTGGTGAGCTAGGCTATGTGGAATTCATGCCGTGTTGTTGCACTTCCATCAAAAATCTACATAATCAGAACTCTTATATCGACTCTCACAGAATTATTGCGGAAACATATGCTCTCATTTGGAACATCACTACAATTATTAAATACAGAGGCATCCGCAAGTTTTTTTGCTCAGTGACACAAATTTTAAGGGCTGTTATTCCTAAACTGCTTCGATATGGACGAATGTTCACTAAAATTAATGCTGACAGCCTGGAATTTCATTTGAGGATATTGAAATCCCTAAAGGGTGTACCGCATATGAATTACGGCCCTATAAAATTGTGTCACAGTACAAGTATTTACAGACCTTATTTTGGAGTTCATTGTATATCTGACTGTTTACAGTAATGAATTATTGATTAAAACATTAATTGAATGTAGTGTATGTATCATAAAGCCTACTGTGGATGGAGTAATGACCTGTCGTTAACTTCAAACATTCCTTTGCTATTATGGAGATATACACAGCTTTTTCCCAGTAAGGGCAGCAGTGCTAGGCCCCTCCCTGCGGCTTGACTCAGACAATGGTCCAAGGTCATGTTCAGGACTGACCATGACCAGCAGGGAAGAGCATGATGAAATTATGCTCAGCTGTTCAATTTTGTTCTTTCATGGGGGAGCATTGGGACCAGTTATGAATTGGGGAGGGGGTGTTCAAAAACATCTGCTAATGATTTCACAGATGCGAGTGAGAAAGGGACTTAGTCATAACAACAGGAGCAGCATTGTGCTTTGTTTCATTTGTGTGCGCTTTGCTTTTTGTTGCAAGACCATTGGAGCAATATTTTGCACCAGAAAAAAAGCCAAAGCTAAATTCTGCTTTAGTCATTGATGCACGCACAGGGAATAAGCCAGACTAGAGTTTAACCAGACTTTCACAGCCAAATTATCAAAGTAGACAGAGGATATACTGTTAGTGTTTGTAAGTTCTATTCCATCTGTTTGATTTCACTGTACATAATTAATTTTATAGAGCAGCTCACTTGAATGTGATGGGAAGAGATTCTATTATTGAGAACAAGGTTGACTGTGAAGGAATTGTAAAGAACTGTAAAATATGTCATTAATTTGGCTGTTTGTTTATTTATGTAATAATTGTACCACTAATATCCAAGTCTAGGGGCTGAACTGAGTTGGAATTTTTCCCAATTTCAGATTCCCACAAACAGCAGGACAGCAGTCTGAACACTGTTTTATCCTAATAGATCTCTTTTTTAAAGCTACCATCTGGGCACACAGAGGGTGGGTGAAATTTTAGAGGAATGGAGTTTGAGGATCTGGGACTTTACCCTGAGACTTCTGTCATCAGGACTCAAACCATGAAGCCACTTAATTGGTCTTTCAAAAATGGAATTAAAATGTGCCATATCTGAATAAACAAAAGGTTTGGATTAAAAAAATATAAAAAAAATGTGTTCCTCGTATTCATGGCTGTGTTATGATGTTCCTCAGCAGTCCATATTTATCCCAGCATTGCTTGAAAGGCAAGCATAGCACAGTTCCTCTTTAACTGGGGTAAAATATGGACCTTGTTTACGGGGACATTGAATCTAGTGTCATGAGTTCTGACATAGGGATTAATGTTCTGGAGTGAGTGAAATGTTAAAAACACAAAAACTATGAATATTAATACAGGGTGAAATATCCTTATGGGTAAGCTGTCTTTTAAACATCAAAATCTGAGAGAGTGATCTCTGTACATGGCATGTGGCTTGTGGTTGCCTAAGATGCTCAGCAGAGCTTGTAAAATAATGCATGTTTCATTTTTAAGCTTGTGGTATAGCATGCATTATTTATCCATCAAGGATAAAAAAGATATGTGTACTGAATTTAAATGCATGATCTGCAGGTTTCATCTAAACTTGGCCCTGGACATAATTCAAATTTGATTGGGGATTCCCCATGCAAAACTTATTTCAGACTAGGACTAAGCATAATTTGGGCTAATGCAAACGACCCAATGATAGCCAAGTTATAATGCCATGATGTGACTTTTGATATTTTTATCCCCTGCGACAAAATGTAGGGGGGATATAGGAATGAGTGTTCTCCTTCTGCGTCTGTCCACGTATCTGTCCGTCCGTCATGCTTTTTTCCAGGCCAGAACCTCTAAACCATTCAACATTTTTCCAGAAAATCGCATATACAGTATAATTCCATCTTCTTGTTTTAATGTGCCTTTTCATACTTCTGTCTGTCCCTCCATTGCATTTTTTTTTATTCCAGCCCAGAACGCCAAAGCCGTTCAATATTTTCCAACATAATTTAATATATAGTTAATGAATTCTGGACCACTCCCAAAGTAGAGGAGAGTATTGGGTGGGATTACGGATAGGAGATCAGGCGGATAGGAGATCAGGGCGGGTGCGGTGTTCGACTTGGTCTGTGATTGTGCGGACGTTGGGCGCTCCCCGGGTGGCGAGACTCAGGGTGGGGCTCGCATCTCTTGTCGGAGTCCATGTGGCTCCCAAGCCCCCCGGGGTCCCAGATGGTGGCTGTTTCTTGCTTCCTTCTTGGAGAGGGGAAGGGTGGGAGGGACGTAGAAACAAGACGAGTGGGAATTGTGGGAATGTAGGAGATATGTATAGGCGTAAGGACGAATAGGAAGGCGCATTGGGAGTGGCCCTGTTCATTAACCTACGTTATCGGGAACTCCCTATAAATCTTGTTGCGTAGATGAGCCTCTTCATACTTACATCCGTCCTCCATTTTCAGAAAAAGCTTTCTGCTATTTCATGAACTTTGTTTTGGAATATCAGTCATCCTGTGGCAGGAGATTTGAGTATTTCATGTTTGTTTGGCATTGTAACTAAATTTTCGAGTGGGAGATTTGTGTAATCGTCCAATAAACAAATGAATACTGTCTTTGAGTAATAATAAGTTAGACCAAAATCCATTTGTTAGTCTCCTAATGCGAGAAAGAAATATGAAAAAACAGAAATTGTTTTGGACATTAATTTTACCCCCTTCGCCCTTTCCTCTTAACTGCTGACAGTTTCAAGTGCTGGGAGCCAACTTTCACAGTGAGGCGTCTCCAATGTGCCTCAATGGAAAATATTAATGCTGTGTTTTATTCATGGCTTATGAATAAAACCAGAAAAAATACAAAAGAATGTGCTTCATTAATTAAAATAATTTACAGAGATCCTTGACTGCTGTGTTTATACAATGTTATGCAATGAACAGGAAGCAAAAGTTTTGCTCTGAGATCCAGGAAAGTTCTGCTCTGATACAAGCCTTCCGATATAGATCATAGTGAGTTAAACAGAATAAATAGTTGACCCTGTTAACCAAATTACATAATCATCAAGGGCAAAGGAGCACATTTTCCCTTAAGTAAGTTTCTAGGCTTGAGTCAAGGCCATTATGCCTGGTTAGCAAATTCTATCTACATTTCTTTTTCAAAACCCAAGTCCCCATTTCACATTTGCAACTCACACGCAACCATAAATCTGGTCCTTGGTGCTTTCTAATTATATTGATGTCTGTATTTCATCAATACTCCAGGAACTTTGAGCTTGACTTCTGTGGCCTTTTCGTTCTTTGTAAAGACTGAAGGCCACTTGGGCCTTTCTTCCAGTGGGGGCTTCTGAAATGGAGTTTCACTGCTTTCAAAACACAACAGAAGGACAAAAAAAAAAAAAGAACTCATGTACGAAACAGACTCATAATCTTGAAGTATTACGCAATGTTATCTTGAAGCAAAATGCCCTTTAACCTTTGTCTTTAAAGACTTTTACTCCATTTTTTCAAGCATTTTGAGCCTTAACAGTTTTCAGTGTAAAGGGGGGCACTACGCCCAATTTCAATGATACCTTCATGGAATAGTCAATGTCTGGGCATTCCTATTTACTGTAAGCTAGGCAACATTACACACGCACACTTGAACATGGATGAATAGATTTTTGTCCTGTGTCATTGGAGATGGTGAAAAGCATGGGTGCTCCTGGGACTGGGGGAAAGTAGAGAAAGGCGACTCGTGGCAGTGGGGGGGATGGGCGTAGGGAAACGAGGGGGTTGTGGTGGTAATCGTGGATGAGAACATTGAGAGCAGTTGCTCCCAGCTCTTCTGATCTTTCCTCATCTGAATTCTGATCCTGGCTCTCACATTAGCTTTCTGCTCCATGGCCCCTTTCCCATCCATTTGGCCAAAGCTCCATTGTCCCCATTGTCAGTCAGCCTGTGGAATGGCAGCTTGCTTCAGTGAGCTCCTGTCCATCTGCCTGAGCATTCGACTTTCAGTTTCAGCGCATTGCTGCTTTAGCCACAAGCTTTATTTCCTAAGTTACATGCAAGTAACTCAATGCAGCCCCATTCATGGTATGAATCATTTGACCCATTAAACCGTAACATGATGGAAACCAAAGAGAAGGTCATGGAGGACAAAAATGAGTGAGTGTGGATCAACATCTACCAGGTCACCATTCAGTGGCTGCGGAGTACATTTTTGGGTCAGGCAGGCTTATAGTACCTTTTATACTTTTATAGTTTATAATGCATTTGACTAATTTGTATAAGCGCCATAACATGTTTATGTATTACAAAGCTATGTTGAGCCTGTTAATTTTTAAGCATTCCTAAAGGCTAAAAATGTGGGCACAGTATGGTGAGCCAGAGATGCATGATCAGGATCATATACAAACATACTCTGCATAGTTTACAATGAAATGATTGCCTATAATTATAGCATAACTTGCATGACAAAAAGATTAGACTTCAATCACTTTGAAAGACAGATGATTTTGGGGGTGTGTTTTACTGGAGCTAGTCTCATGATGGATTTATGTGGTTCTGTTTTATAAGGAACGTGCTTTGGGTGTTGCAGGAAAGACTTCATTGAGTTGTCCTGAATCACAGCGTCAGTTCGTTAGTTTGAGGAAAAAGTCTAAACTGTTATGTCCTGGGTGTTTCTCCTAATTGTTTTTTCCCCACAATCCAGCTGTCTGCGTCAGTTTCAGTTTCATTTCATTAATTCATTATAGTTATTTATTGTCTTGTTCCGCTTCCCTCCCACCTTGATCATTCATCTTCCTTGCACACCTGTTCTCCTACATTGGTGACTGTCATCTTGTGTATTTAAGTTTCTGGTCTCCATCTTCCCTTTGCTGCACTGTTTTGAGTTTTGTGTCCTCCATCATCTGTGTGTCTCTGCTAAAGACAAATAATCTGTTTAATGGGAGTATTCCCTGCAGAATCTTCAATCCTTGCAGGTGGCTTCATCTAAGTACCTTCTGTACCTTGGTTCATTCGGCTTGCTATCCCAGTAACTGACCTCTGACCAGTCCCTTCTATTCTGCTCTGCCTCATCCTCAAGTTGCTGTTTGCTTTTTGTCTGACCATGAAGCAATCTACAGAAAACTCTTTCCAGCTCTGAAAGCTCTTTTTTGTTCTCTAGTTTTGTTAAAAGTTTTGTTGATAAAATAAACTTTAGTATATTGAGTCAGCTTATGACTCAATTCCGTTACACATGACATAAACAGGCAAGCAACTCTCAAGGAACTGACAGCAAGTTCAGTCATAGATATGGTTTGTTGTTTGATGGTGTGTGTATTTGGTTTGTTCAGTATAAATCTGCAAATAGTGCAGGCACTGGACCACTAAGCGACTTGTGGTTTAGTCAGATTAATTGATGCATTACACGCATATGGTGCATGCCTCAATACAGATTCTTTCTTGATTCCAGCATTAAAGGATATTTTTGGTTGTTTTTGGCAGGAAGTGCATTGTCTTCGGACATGTCTCTTTTTTTCTGAGTCTTTGAGGAAAATGATGGGTCAGGATGGATGGGGTGGTATATTTGAGCCAATATAATATTTTATGACATGCTCTGGGAGGTTTCTCCTATTAAGAACTGAAAATGAAAAGGAAAACATTCAACTTTTCCTCTCTTGCATACCATGAATAAATGTGTTTCCTTTTGGTCAACTTCAAAGCATAGTCACAGGACAGTGCATGGACAGTAATGCTATTTGAAAGCTGCTTTGTAATATTTGATACCAATATTTGGTTTTTCAGTTTTTTTTATTTTTCTAAGCGTATAATGACAACATGCAATACATTTCAAATTTGGACCCGCTCTTCTGGGATATTTACTGGATATTTACTGGAGTCCAGGATATTTCCAACACATACTTGTGTGTGCACACACATTTCTATATTTGTGAGTCTGTTCTCTCTCTTCTCTGTCCTATATTTTTAAGAAATTCCATTGGTTTGAATGCTTTTTTCTCTTTTCCAAATATTTTCTCTAATTATTTCTTAGCTTATTTTCTTTTTAGTTTTTCAGTGTGAAGAACCTGTGCTTTTGCAGTTTTTCTCCATACCTGTTTTGTATATGGGCCACATGCTTTGTTGGCATTCATCAAAGGTGTGCAAAGCTACTTTGCACTGTTATCAATGTACTCTCTCCTATTGAAGATGAAACTAATTGCTCTTACGGGCAGGGAAGCATTTGCCACGTGGGACTAGTAATGGGGAGGCAGCAAAGGCCATTAAATCAGACGTGAAAGAATGGCCATATAGCTCTCAGTTCCCTGTTATAAACCACCAGTTGCTCTCACTCCCATTTTAAACATTTGGTCCAAATAGATAGAGAAACTCTCTTTTTATTTTCTTCATTACCAGAATCCTGCTGTGTTGGAAAATTGTACCTTAACCTGCTTTCCTCCTCAGTTTGTTTAAGATGAAAATGCATTGCCCAATATAAATGACAATTTGGACAGATACAAGTTTAAAAAGGAGCAAAAATCAAACTTCTGATCTGGAATAATCATTTGAAAGGACTGTCCTGTCTATTGTTCTATATTTATCTTTCAAAATGGCAACTGAATGTGTGTTTTGGAGGACATGACTGTAATGGATCCGTGGGACACAGGAAAACCTATTTAGCAGTCAGTGCTGGCCCTACCATTTAAATAAGAGCCACAGATGCCAAGCGCCCTTTCAGATACTTGAGGCAATGGCCTATATTAGTTTTCAATATAAAACTTAAACCAGCACTAATCAATAATTTATTGTTATTAAAACTGGTCAGTTTTTGCGACTAATGCGAGCATTTATGAGGAAACTCAGGTTTATCTCATACAGACTGTTCAGCCACTGTTGATTTATACATGTGGAGGTGTTTGATTGCAATTCATGCTTAAACGGTCGCTGTAAATAGACACGTGCACTTGTGTAATAAATGATAATACCCCTGGAAAACAATGATGTCATCATACTGCTCTGAATCTGTGACTTGTTTTACTGCTGAAAGGATCTCTGATGGAAGGCAGGTGTTATGAGAGTTTGTATGCCAGTTTCGTGCTGACTTCTCTCAGCAAGGATCCTTTGTTTTCTCTCAGCAAAAATTTTGGGAAAAATCCTTTAAACAAATATGGAAAATTTTGGCAGGTGCTGCCAACATAAATAAATAAACAAAAAAGCTGGGGAGATTTAAGAGCTGAAACATTCTCGTGAAGCCCATTCATATTATACTCTCTCAGAGGACTGTGTGCAGTGTGTAGGACATCATCACTTTTTATGCTGGTTCAGGCAAATGTATTTTCAAACAGGTGAGTGAGCCCAGAAGGTAGATTGCTTTGTCCTAGATTGAGGCTGAAGAATTTATATAAGAAATTGATTAACTCTCATAATATGGTTAAAAGCACTTGGCTCCGGTAATTACTGGAGTTACCATCTTTAGAGTTCTTGTTTGAAGGCCTTTAATTGCTGTGTTGGCATTTGAGGTAAAAGCATTGACCAACCAGCGGCAGATGAATGGATGTATGAAGACACTTACGACAGCTACCCCCACCATTTATGCAGGAGAGACAAGCCTGAGCTCTCATCTAATGCTGACTGTCAGCTGTTACTTTGTTCATGAGGAGGAGGAAGAACAGTCTTGTGCTTGTGAACAGGCAGACTTGCACATACCCAACTGACCTGCAACGTTTGCACGTGAGGAGCAACTCCTCATGACTGAAACCTACACCTTGTCTCTTTCAATTATGAGCCAATTTAAAAGGACCCTGCAGGTCTGCCAACCATAATTTGGCAATAATTAATTTCAAAGAAATACTACTTTGAATAACTGAGAAGGTATATGCATTGCACTTTTGGGTGGACTGCCTCCATAACAGGCTAGGCCATTCTGTAGCTAAGAAAAAAAAAAAGTTTATGCCCAAATCAAAGATTTAGCAATTTATATGATACCTGATCACTAAAAGTGAGTTTAAATATTTATTTTGTCAAATTCAAGCCATTTCAACATGTTTTGCTTGTCCTAAATGGAACTCAAACCAAGCCATCATGAAAAGGTCATTCTAAGAGCTTCTGATGTATCAAAGCTATGTTTGGCCTGGAATGTGTGCTGCTAAGTTCTTAGATTGCCCTGCTGTTTCCGCGGCCCTCTATATTTTTTTATTGAAGGATCATGCACAAACATTGAATGGGGCCAAACACACAGCGGCAGTGAGTGGTAAAGTCCACAGGGAGACTAATTCCAGGAGCTGTACTCAAACATAGCAAGAGTAACCAGGCAATAAACACTTAAAGCTATTGTAGTGGTCAGGCCCAAAAGGCCTTCCTGTTCCAGCTCCCAGTGGCATATCAGCTGGTATGCCCTGTTCCTGTTCCCTGGGTATGCAGGCTTGGGGTTGCTGTGAGGCCCAGGGAGTGAATGTACCTCATATGAGTTTCTTTAACAGCCTGCCTCTACAGGAAATTGAGAAAAAATACAAGTTCTCATCTCAACAGGTTTGATAAAAATTTATGAGGCTCTCCCTTTAGCTTGAAAAGAATGTTTTTGTTAGATTTTTTCCTCTTGTTCAAGAGCTCAAATACCTCGCTTGAATAAGAGTTGAAGTCGCCTTTTATGTCATGACTGTGCTGTAAGTAGTGGAAGGACTGCCAATAATTTGGGGTTTTTTTTCTGTCTTTGAGCTGTTACTCATCAGCTCTGATATTTCATTCAAGACCTGCTTAGAAATTACAGTATTTCTCTGTAGCACTCAGCTAATTCATTGGCTTTAGTTTCTGTCAGTGCAGGTCTTCTGGGTAAAATTTCACAGGCCTTTCCACCCTCTAGTGCTTTCTGGCTTGCATAGGTCTGTCATAAATTTCTTGGATACTGGCTGCTGAAGTTTTCCGATGGATGCGCCTCATCTTATGGTGGCGACAGATACTCCAGTCACTGCCAGGTGTTTTTCTTGACAATGTGCTCATAAAAGAAAATAAGAGAATGAGCTGGAAGAATGCTTGATGGATGGTGCTTGGATAGAGAGGCATGCAGTAGAAGAGCTGATGATTATGCTACCAGTGTTTTTGCTTAAGCAACGAGGTCATGAGGTCAAGTGTCACACTCATTCACTGAAGTGTTGGAGAGGATCGGCAATTTCAGTGAGCATGAGAACTCTGAGAATTTTGTGAGCTGTGTCTTTCGTCTGCACCTCGGCATATAGTCAGCATTCCTCAAAAATCTGCATTAGAAACCAGACTGAGGATTTCATGTGAAAGAAAGGGACCCTTCATAACTTGCAAACAGAGACAATAGAAGTGCAATGCTTCCTTTCAAAATGTCCGCCCCTGACGTCCAGACATCTGCCTCCATTCAGGTCAGAGTAACTGTGTGACTATAGAACTGAACCCTTTGCAGAAGGCATTCAAGGAGTATTGGCTGTGGGCTGATACTACTTAACGCATTGAATTAGAATAGATCTTTCCGTCAGTATTCTGGGCAGCAGAACAAAATGGATGAGTATTCAGAGCTGGTTTTAAGCACAACTGCTTGACAACCTCCTGGTACGTGTTGCCTTGTGCTGTTTCATGTTGAAAGGACCAAGGGTGAATGGAAGCAACATGTTGTTCTTTAGGCTAAGCGCAGCTGCCCTCTGCAAAGGTGCCAAGGTCAATGTAGATGGACCTGTTGGCTGTGGCCACCTATGCTGGGGAGGGAAAGGTACACCATACAAATAAACACTAAAATGAAATGCAGGTAAACCGAAGATCAGTTAACACATAAGGAAGCCTGTGGAAACATCTTTGGGGTGGCATGGTAAAGAATGGAATCAGTAACTGAGGTTTGAATATTAATTGGGCACTCGGTAGCTTGTATACCTCTGCCGTGCCATATATCTTTTGGTTACAAAATATGTTCTGGATCTCTTCTAAAAGTAAATTAACTCATCCATGGACTACCACTTATCATCCTGCAAAATTTCATGCCATACCATTCATAACCTTTTGAGTTATCCAGTTAGAAATATCACACAGACCTGCATTAGACAGATATATTTTAATTCTTCCGGATCCAGAATCCAGAATATGCTCCAGATCACTTCCAAAATTGAATCAACTCATCCTTGGACTACCATCTAATTTCTCGCCGAACCGTTCATAACTTTTTGAGTTATCCTGTTAACAGGTAGACAAACAAACAAACAAACAAACGGGTGAAAACATAGCCTCCTTGGCAGAGGTAAAAAGGGTTGTGTGGAGTTGGGGAAAAGGGATTTGGGTTGGGGGAAAAGCAATAGGAAAGCAACATTTACGTATGAGTTGAGGTGGTCAGAACAAGGACCTCATTGTTAAATTATAGGGGGTCTGCGCTGTCCAAGAGCTTAGTGACCTTCAGTGACATTTCAGCCACTACCCTAATCACACAGTATGATGGGGTGGGTGATTTGGCCCCTACGTCGTCTAATGTCGTGTAAGTCTATTTGGATAAAAGCCCCACTTAAATAACAGAATTAACAACATTTTTACACATCACATACATCAGTTGGTATATAAGGCTTAGGAAAAAGTGTGAAGACTGGTTTCCTTTGGCTCTGACGTATTGTTTTGTGTAATGCTGCAACCAACAACTAATCACCAGCACATATACTAAACAACACATGGAAGAGATGTGTTAGTCTGTGGCTGAGCTCACAGCTGTCTTCAAGTGTCCCGACATGTCAACACAGAGCAGTTCAAGCACGAACACAACGCAGATTGCCTATATGTTATAATTCTGAAGAAATTTCAGCTATTTACTTTCCACAAATGGGCGTCGATTCTTAAATATGACAGATGTGGATCTGTTTCGACATACAGCAGTAGTACAGAGCCCATAAGAGGTGGAACTAATGTATCAAATGTTGAATTGTGATTATAGCCAAAAGACAAGGGCCAGAGGACGAGGTGAGTTGTGGTGCAGCCAGCTCTGAGGAGCCAGTCCAATAACAAGAGAGACCTTGAGACTTTCCAGCGCAGCAACAGATGACTGCGGTACTGAATGAACTCACGGCGACCACTGGTTACCGAGCTTCTTAAAACCATAACCCTGTCAAGTGGTAGCATGAGCATAGAAACCAGATGCCGGGGGAGGAGTTACCACTTACTGACCATTCACTAGGACTGCAGTCATCATAGTCAGATCTCCTTAAAAAATGTCTAAAAAAAATTGCAGTACATGACAGAAATTGAACCATTTTTTTCTCTCAGATATTTATTTCCCAGTTCAGAGAAAATCTGGGCAGTTCACAAGTTGGACTTGCAGTGTTCCAGGAAGGGCTTTAACCTCTGGTCAATAAGTGGATTAGAGTAAAGGGAATAAAGGTTAGATACAGATCTCACTCAAACAGACTGAGCTGCAAGCAGCATGAAACTGTCTTCCTTGCCCATCTCCCCTTTCCCTTGAGGGGTCAGAATTCAGTTGAGCTCCAAATAAAATGCAGGACTAGAACTAGTCAATTTCAGGTTCCCCCCCCCTTTTTTTTTTTTGCTAATTTATCGTTGAAGTTATTCAGTGAAAGCATTCGTATCGTGATCTGAGATGTATATACACTAACAGGTACAGTCATTCACTGAAAGTGTTCCCTAAAGATTTTACAATATTCAAAGACAGACGTGGACCAGAGTAGTTTAAAGAGCTGTCAGAAAAAAAGCAAGAACCAGCGTTCAGAATAACCCACCAGGATCAGAGGTGTAGACCTTTGCACCACGTTGTTATGAGTTAATCCACTGGAGCATTCTACCAAAGGAATTAATGGTGTCTTCAGAGAAATTGCCAGGCCTTGTTTTTCTCTGGCTTTTAACCATTCACAATAGATGAGTCTTTTTTTTTTTTTTTTTTTTTTGCTAATCCAAAAAATTAAATGGTATTTTGCTTCAGAATAGTTCTTACATGTGTCTTTCGCTTGCAGTGTGGCAGAGAACAGCATTGTCATTACCCTGAAACTTAACCTGCCCAATTACAATTTACCTCTGAACATTTAATTGTCCTGAAAGAGCAGTTTGAGTTTAAAGCATGATGTTGGTTTCCAAATTCTTTGAAAGGGACAACACAAAATGTACGGTAGAGGATATGAGGCACGATT
This sequence comes from Gymnothorax javanicus, assembly GCA_029692085.1. Classification (NCBI taxonomy): domain Eukaryota; kingdom Metazoa; phylum Chordata; class Actinopteri; order Anguilliformes; family Muraenidae; genus Gymnothorax; species Gymnothorax javanicus. The sequence goes on along the minus strand of CM056203.1, from coordinate 63,211,509 downwards.
GAGCTCGCCCATGAATAAGGAGAAGAAACAAGTTAAGGAAGCTCTGCTTGGGTCACGTAACTCTGGAACGGAACCTTTTTTTTTTTTTTTTGATTAGTACAGCTCATGGCTATATGACTGCTTGCAAGCTTTTGTAGAGTAAAACCACCAGAAAAAAGACACCTATACCCAGATAGCAAGCACCTCCGCTCCGGATCTGCCCCGGCTCTGTGCCGACACCAGCTGATGTGGCTCAGAGCCGGGGCAGATCCGCAGCGGAGGTGCTTGCTATCTGGGTATATTAGACCATATTCTGCAGGATGAAGGTGGAGTGCTTGGAAAAGTCAGCATGGACCTAAGTTTGCTGTTTCAATGTTTTGCAATCAGAAGTGGTTATTCCTGGGGTCAGAAAGTAACATTACTGCCAAGTTTTACTTCCATCCATGACCTCAGCAAGCCAATTGAAGTAAATTGTTCATCTTCCTCACCGGAATGATGTTTTAATAGGAAAAACATTGGAATAAAATTCTGGGGAGGATACATTTTTTTTTTTTAACATTTTAAAACCTGGATTCTCCACCTCTGGTCTCAATCTAGTCATGGCAACGTTTGTTTGCAATTGCCGAGTTTCAGTCTGCACTGCAACGGCCTGCACATAGCTGTGATTTGGTACTATTGCTGGGCATGCATTGAAGAGGTTGTTTTTCAATTTAAAAGCTTAGAACGGAAGTGAGCAAACCTGTCTGTAAAATGTTGCCAAGTAAATGACAAATGCTTGTGTCATCAAGCGTGAGGGCAAATCCAATTCAATATAGTGTTTGAAACCAGAACACACCTCTGGAGACAAACGCCTTATTGTACCAAAGGTTCATCAGTACACACCTCATCTATTCCCTCACCAGCCCCACATACCCCCACTCAAATAAGGGGCCCAATTTCCATGAAGCATCAAAAAAGGTTTACATATGAACCCTAAACACACCAAGTTATGCACACAGACTCACACATACAGGCAAACAAGCACACACAAAGAAGAAGCAAAGCAACAAAATTGTATGAGTGTTGAAGGCATGCTTGACTGCTTGCAGCCCCTTGTTAGACTATTAGAGTCAGGGAAAATAAGGTAAACGGTGAAACGGTGGGTTGGCGTTAAATAAAGAGGGACATTGTGTTTGGGCTCACTGGCTTGCAGTGATGAGGTTTAGAGAGAGGGGGAATAGGGGAGGGGGTATTGCTGAATTGAGGTTGTGTGTGTGTGTGCTCGTGGAAGTGGTGGGTTTGGGGTTAAGGCGATTAAAACCAGATGCGCATTTGATTTAATATAGCAAACGCTGGAGGAGGAGTTTCGTAAAGTTTTTACAAAAAAAAAAGTAAAAATGACAGGCCAGCTATGTATACAAATATATTGTAATCTCATGTTCCATAAGCCAGGGTGTTGGTGGAATTGACAAAGGATGCAGTGGAGCATGCATTTGCGAAGAGGGAAAGCTTGCGGTGCACTGGGATCAGTTACAATACCCCGACTCACAATTCTAGCACGCTCGTCACTTCCATCTGTGGGGAATGCTTAATGTACCACCTGGAGGCTATGCTGCAAAGCAGGATTACTGAGTTTGCTGGGTAACTGAGCTGACTAATACCCGGAAGAGCTCTTTTCGCCACAGTCCCTGTTCCAGATTTAGTTGAGTTACTGGCTGTACTCAGTACAGTTACTGATCTAACTCAACAATCCTACATTGTGACATATCCCTCTACCCCCCTTCCCCTCGACCCTAGGTGACTATACTGTGCCTTCTCCCCCCAGGCACTCGCCTCTTTCCTCTGCATTATGGAGTACAGAATCGCACTTCATAAGAATGAGGTAAATATGATGGTGGAAAAGACCGCGTATTTCTTTCGAGCACATGTTGTGAACACACAGAGTATCTTCTGTATGCCGAGTACCATGGAAAAGTCTACCCCTGGATTTCTCGCCTAGTGATGTCAGTGCAGACACCTCGGTCATATTAACACAACATTAGAAGCACAATATTCCCTCCTCTCACGAGAGAAAGGTGGCTCAGAGCAGCCTTTCATTGGCAACATTGGTCCTCAAGGACCCCTGTGTAGGCTGGATTTGTTCAAACCTAAATTGTAATCCCACAAATTTAATAAGCAATTCATTTTTTTCCGATTATAAGCATTTCATGTTTTATGCTCCCAAGCCACGTTATGCCACAAATAGCAATGTGTTCATACAGAATCCAATATTTTCAAATTATATTTCCCATATATCCGAAATAGCCAAATTCAGTACATTAAAAACAATTGCATTAAAACATTTGGATTAAATAAGCTTAGATTCATTTTCAATGACCGACTTAAACTCCTAGGTAAATTAGGCCCCTGATTAGTGTAAAAGAGCACACCCAGCCAACATAAACATAATATATTTAAGCATGCATCAACCAAGTAGATTGAGATTAAGAAGCCAAAACGCTACGTTAACACGTTTAAAGAACACAATATAAAACAATTTCAACTCACATGCACAACAACCTCATTTCAGAAACAGCATATACAGTCAACCCCATGACTGAGTTTGCAAACCATTGGGTGTTACGATCCAGACCAGGCATCAAGCGTGGAAACAGAGCACAATCTATTGGTAGGGCTCATTGATAGCAATATGACAACAGTGGGATGGAGCCCAGAGGAGAACAGCACAGTTCCGTCCGGATGTTACGGGCGAATGAGTGTAGGCATCGCCAATCTCCGGCCCGTGGCTTTCCGGTATGACTGCCAAATGGAGTGCACACTTCACTAGAGCTGAAGGCAGGATGTCAGAGAGCAGGATGGAGTATCTTAGGAGGAACCCGGTTCAAATCCTGATAACTGTGGAAGGATTGGGAGCTTGTTTCTATTTAACTGGACAGAGGAACAGACTGGGAAAGGATTAACAGGAAAGTAGTCCCAATCCTGGGGGTCGTGAGGAAGGCCTGGGAGATTGTTCCTGCTAACTAAACTAGGAAGGAAACTTCTGTAAATTACTGCCATTAAAGACTGTGTTTTACTTTCATTAGAAAAAGAGTTTTACTAAGAAATGCTGAATGGTTCTCAGCACTTGTAACAAATTATTATCCAGCAACTTGCAACTCAGAACAGCAGGTATAAATATGTCACATACACAAAAGGTAGGGTAACTATGAAACAAGACGCAGCCGAGGATTTAAGGGAGCATGCAAGACGCAACCCTATCAAAGGAGACTTGACTTCTAATAGGCACGAAAATTTCTGAATGGGAGAAGACACAGAAGGCATTAACACTGGCTGTGACACCATCCCAAGCGGAGGGGGTTACTAAGTGTCAAAGTCACCTGGATTTTCTATAATTATGGTAGGGTTATATTATCTATACATTTCACTCTGAAATTTTTGAAGTTTCAGCAGAACCAGGACCCAGTATTGCCCAAAAAGGAGATTCAGGCAATGCTACAGCAACAGTTTACTCAGCTGCGATCTGTGCTGATTTTCTCACTACCCCACATGCAGGCAATATCTTCCTACTGTGTGGGATTTCTAACATGTTTGCATGTTAGAGGTTATTCTGTACTAATTCTTAGTGAAACCATCAATTATAAGGATGTCCAGATATGGACTCCTTTACATATGGTAGTTTGATCTGTTTAATCCAGTTTTTTAGTGCTCCTCAGGAACAACAAGCTTATTAGGCCCCCTGCAGTGAGACTGGATACCCTGGGGCCACACAGTGATTTGGGTGTCTCTGAGCAATGGCATAAGCAAGCTTTGGCAAAACCTGAGTCGCTCATGCTTTGATGCTATGATTTTTACAGTTCAAGTAGGCTCCTTGGTATACTGAAACTTTTCAAGTTTCCTTGTAATTTTAAGTGAACTTCTGAAGACATATCAACCAGTAGGGTTAGTGGGGGGAAAACAGGTTTTCTCAAATTCACACAACCTTACCATTTCAAGGCGATTTCAGAACTAACTCAAAGTTGAATTGTTGCAGGTTTTTAGAGTGAACTACTCCCCAGGGATTAATTATCACAAGTCTCTGCCCGCTGCCTCCAATGTCAATAACGAATGGATGGAAATTACTGTGCAGCTCCAAACACTCTGGGAGGTTGAGTTCAGCAATGACCTCACTACCTGTGCCTAAGAGTGCTTGAAGTGCACTGAAGTGTGCTTTGCATCTCTGTACTATACACAAAGCCAGTATTCTATAATCTCCCATGGGTGAGGACGGTGGCCCTCCACACTCCAAACCAGTGATAACCAACCATTTTCCTCACATCCACCATTGCATATCTTTAAACTCTAACCCCAATGAAGCACACCTCATTAAACACTAGGAGATATCTTTGAGCTGCTAATAAGTAGAATCAGGTATGCCAAATTAGGGTTGAAAAAGGGTTGGTTATCATCGCCCTACACAAAACCAGCCCTTCATATTGTTCCAAGGGTGGGGATGGTGGTCAGTTGGAAGTTTGGCGTCAGTGTTTGCAGACTCGGCAATGGGGGAGTAAGTGTACCTTGTCTCAGTCCTGTGCGATAGATGGGCTTTGTTTGTGCAGGAAGACGGATGGGTCATTCCTCCGAGAGGGAGAGTGATCAGTGACCATCTCTATCCCAAAGGGACTGTGAGATTCCAGATCTCTCCAGAATTCCATCTCAGTCTGTTAAGAGCTTTGTTGCGTGGCATTTTAGGGCCGCAAGTGAGGGAAAAGCCTGCATGTGTGTTTGTGTGGAGGTATTTACTGCCTTTGACACTGTGACATCCAGTAAATCTTTCCGTCTGTTCTACTTTGCCATGACAATAATTCTAACAGAAGGTCACGGAGGGTCCTAGCACATTTGACTTGAGCGCAGGATGTTGATGTAGTAATTCTAGCGCATTTGACTGGGACGTTGAAGGTTTTGTTCAAGCACAAATGTAGCTGGAATAAGATCAGGAGGGCCCGAGAGTCGCTGCTGGACCCTTGAATAAGGCCGTTAACTCGTTCCCAACTCGCCGACATGAGGACTATATGGTGAGGGAAAAACATTGCTGCACAAAGGAGTTAAAATATTTCATGGGCGAGCCGTCAATGTTGCAGGCTCTCTGTCTTTCTGATGAAATATCACTTAATTCCCAAGAATTTCCACTAAACTCTTCTGGAATGCTATCTAGGTCCACCTAAACTCTTCCACAGAATCCATGACGGACACCATTTCGGTGTTGATCTCCATTATTTTGATTGTTTTTTTGAGTGATGACCAAAGACGAAACAGGTTGTGCATACACAACGTTCATCGTGTGCAAAACAATTGTGAACCAAGGAAGTTTCTTGAAATTGGAGTCATGCACTTCGAGGGGCCAAACTATTCTAAAGATGGCCAAACATTTCTATATTATTGTATATATTCCATATCACGGAAAAGAACAGATTCTCAGCTTTATTTTGATGTACAACACAAAGTAATCCATGATACAGAAGAAAAACAAATGCAGAAAGTTTGATAACTTTTCTGGTAGTGCTGTAGGGAAAGAGTTAACCCAAGGAAGATGGAGTTCTGATCAGAGTAATCAACTGAGTGGCTTTGAAGAAACGCCTCAGCTAAGTCATTTTATTGTAATAATTAATCTATTTCAACAATTAAATGTTAAGTAGCTTCTGCTTGATCTGAGACATGAATGTAAAATTTAGATAGTACACGACAGTAAAATTACAGTTCCGCACAAATTTTCCTGTACTCAGTGATTTGTTGTGGTGTGAACAAAAAATATAATTTATTCATTGAAATGCAATTTTTTTTATCGGGGACGTTATTCAGTAATAATTTGAAAAAACTATTTTCTAAAAACAAGAATTGAAATCTCCTTGAAAAGGAACATAAAGCACAATGTGTTTAATTTGTAATATTGAATATCTTCACTATGCGCTCAATTCATCATGTGAAGTGCATCAATTTTTCCCCTTCACATGTAACAGAAAATTTCCAGTCAAGTTTCAGTCAGGTGTGCTCATGTATCAATGCCAATTTATGAAGGTCCATTTGAAGTTGTAAAATGGGGTTTCATTTTTTATGGATGGTGGCAAATGTCGAAGGACTAGGGTTAGTGTGTAAATGTTGAGGTCAAGCCACCTACAATGAGGCACTAATGTTTGTATATGGTAAGAAAAGGTACTTTTTCAATTTCCTGCAGAGATGCCACAAGTTGCCGCAACACCGGAGCCATTGGCCCATGTCCACTAAAAGCAGCTGGACTTTGTGTCCATCCATCGCACACCATTGCCTGCGCGTGTACCCTCCTGTCACTTCGCAAGAGAAAGCACATTGGTCTCCAGTAGCTGGCTGGACGCATTTGAGCCTTTCTAAAGTTTAGCCTTTTTATTGAAAGCCTGCTGTTCCCTGGACCACTACTGTGCTAATGTATCAAGTATCCCCATACTAAACAGTTGAAGTCACATCTCTGGAATTCTTCCTTTGGCTATTGCTCAATTGAAAGAAACAGCCAGTAAAGCTTAAAAAAAAGTCTTCATTCAGAAAGTACCCACAATGTGTGAGTGATTGTTCACTATGGCCTCTGTCTCCGCAGTCTAATTAAACACTTCACTCTTCGTGTGCCTGTGATTCACCTCAGCTGTTTGAGTCTGAGGTTGGGAACTTAAGCCGATGAAGCACAGTGAGAACTGCAGCATGCTCGCCAGTGACCCTGTCTAAGTGACCTGATGAGTGTCAAGAGGGATGTGTGTGCTTCCTAACTAGAGACACAAGGAAAGAACGATCGCACACAATTGTGTGAGACACAGAGGTGATGATTTTCCAAGTTCGTGCGGCAGAGGAAAACATTACATTGCGTAATCTTGCAGAATTTATCAACACTTTGTTGACATGCAGCATCATCTTATCAGAAGTAGTGCAATACTTCATGCCATGAATTCTGTTGAATGTCAAAGTAATATAGAATTAAGAATGAGTTTTGAATACATCCACACACGACTGTAATTTTTTTCTCTCCTTAAGAATAAAACTGCCCCACTGACCTATCCATATTGCTGTAGTTTTCTTAGGTGGGACACACTCTAGGAAAGGAAGGTATCTGAATGACAGTTGTATATGTTTTAGAAATGGTCTGGTCTGCAAAGCATTAGTAATTTACATGAGGTGTGAGATAAGAGTCAAATATCTCACTAAAGCTTCCACTTCCAGAATTGTCTCATGCATTTTGTGGGGTTGATTAGCCTGCGGCTCGTCTGAAACTGTTTACAGATGTTTTGGAGGCTATGCATAAGATACGGGGCATGGTACTTAACTAATCTTCAAGAAAATTGCGCAATTAAAAAAGACAGAGAAAGCGAGGGAACAACTACAGGTAAATTGTGTGCCACATCTGGAATTAAAGATGCTGCAGTCTGTTTTCTATTAAAATGCAATGAAATTGAAATCATGTGGCCTTTACCACAACAAAGTTTCAATGAGTTTTACTCTGTCAAATATCTGAGAACATTAAATTCCACAGTGCAGTGTGCAATTTGCACCGAATGCCCATCTGAGATAATCTGTCTAATATTGAAAATACTGCACAGTATGTGATCTTGTGTGCTCCAACATTAACCTCTTTATCTCTGTCATCTGATTTGCGGGTTCATCAAATGCAGTTGCTTTTTATTCAAACCTGAGGAACTTCAGGCCTATTGGAATTTCCAGAGGAGATCCCAAGGTTTCTAAAAATCCGAAATGTGTCCTGCTGAATCACAGGATAATGTCGACAAAATGACATGCAAGACATTTTCTATTTGATGTAATGCTGTGGGCGTAGAAACATGGAATCCTGGGTTTGAATATTTCACTCATCATAAGTGTGGTACAGCTTCAGTGAAGCACTGCAACTAGTAGATAATATACATATATCAGTGGCGGCTGGTGAACTGGCGATAGGGGAGGCGCAAAACAATGCCTCAAAATTAATGATTGGTCACGACCTGTTTTCAATCATTCATTTAAATTACCATTACAGAAACTCCGATAACTCTCAACATTATCAGATGTGGAATTTCAAGAATTTCAGAATTTGCATTCTTCTAATTCTTTTATTAATGCAAAAATAATATTTAGACACATTTTAAAAATATGTTGCTATTGTTCTGACGATGTGTATGTGCGCAAGTGGGCTGAGTAAGCGAACTGAGGCAGAATCTGCGAGACAGCAGGAACGTCAAATAGGATCTCTTATGGGAGAATTTGTCTTCAGTTGCGACTATCAACCGTGAATTATACATACACTCAGTATAGAAACCTCTATAGACACAAACTGACACCTGTATGGGCCCCCGCATTGACCTGTGTGACAGACCCCAGCACTCTCTACCAGAACAATAGCAATCATTGGCACATCTCCTTCCTTATCACACCAGGTCACACCAATGGCCCTTGAGCTGATAAGATGCGTACGCAGGTGGTGGCTGTAGTTTGTGCATATCAGAATCACAGAGTATGGTTCCACATCGCTGGGATAACTTGGACTTTTCCTCCAGGTGGGCTTGGGTTTAAATTATTATGGTCTGTCAGGTCACGGGGCATGTCACAGATAATCTCAGTGCTCTGCCCAGACAACGCTTTCTGCCACCAGGGGTCAAACAATTCCCAATGAAGATATAGCCCAAAAATGGCTCACTCTTGTGACTGCAGAAACCAAGCACGACTGACACTTTCGCTACCGTAATACCACTGACTTTATAATGGGTCATAGTTGCATTACTAGTATACAGAATATCTGACTGTTGATGTTAGAATTTTATAGAGGCCTATTATGCATTTTTTTTTTTTTACATTAAATTTGGCACCTCCAATCTCACCTGAATTTGGAATGTCCATCATCCGTACAAGTATGCTCGTATAACACCCACGCTGCCAACTTGGGAGAGTAAGACCGTTCATGGTTCTCATCCGAAACGGGCTTGATAACTGCCACTGTTTTACACTCAAACTTAGATTCAAACTTCGCACGTACAGAACGAGGGTGGAGCAAACCCAAACGCGTGCTTGCTCCAAAAGCAACTGAAGAGCGCCTGGTTGGCCAGCTGGAAGCCAAGAGCGACCAACAAAGCTGACCCAAACTGACTGTATCCCGCCAAATATGCGCTGCTCCCACGAGGCTACCAGCACTGGCACAACAAGGGATTCGATCCGTTACCTTAGTGGTCACTCTGCACTGTGAAACAGCACCTTTATCGAGTGAGCTAACCCAGCAGCCTGATGATAATATATTAACACTTGTGGGGTTTTTTTGCGGGTGTTGCATAGTCTGGAAAAAACTTTCATCATCCATAAAAACAGCCTCATCATCCATAAAATGATCAGCCTTTTTTATGCACAGCTGTTTTATAAAGGGATACAATTTAAAATTGGGGGGGGGGGCTTTGAGGGGGGGCTTTGGGGTGCAAGTGGAGGAGGAGGAGCATGCATGTTCATTGGGAGTTGAACGGTGGAGGGGGGGGCATTGGCTGGCTTGTGCCATTTCCTCTTTCACTCAAATCGGATTGGAGAGGCAAGCTCGTGCCTCATAACCCCCCGATATACACACACACATACACACACACACACACACACACACGCAACCCCCCTGTGTCCCGCTTGGATAGCATTTCAAGGCAGTAGTTTGGGAGGGATATGCAAATCCTGCCCGGGCTGCCTGCCCCTTTGTAGAGGCACTAGCAGGCTGCGACGGGCGGGGAGAGCACAGTTGGCTGAGAGAGGCAGTCAGCAGGTCTCCAGGTCCACAGGCCGTCTCAGCGTATGTAGCTGCGTCTCCTCCACAACCTCTCTCCTCTCTCCCTCTCTCCGTCTGTCTCTCTTCTCTCCGTCTTCCACGTCTGTTCATTTTCTGCACCTCTCCTCTCTCACACTCCTCTGTATGGTTCCCAAACCGTCTGTTCCTCCTTTGCATCCCTCCTCAGACCACAGGAAAGAAGAAGGACGATGCCAGCGCAGATGTTTGAGCTACATGCTCACTCAGAGTCCAGCTGAAGAAGAAGTTGGCCTTTCACGGGCCCTGGGGAGTTAAAACAAAAAACAAAACAGTCCTTTTTTTTTTTTTTTTTTCCTGCAGCAAAGTTTTCGGGAAATCTTATTTTCGCGTCCCTCCTTCGTACTCCAACGTGGTTTTGTTTTGTTTTTTTTTTTCATTTTCCTTCTGTTTTGGTGCTTTTCGAGGGGGAAGGCTGAAGATGAAGTCAGTTTTTTCGAAGGTCACTCTTCATCCTTTTCTCATTGGAGTCTTCTTCTCTTTGGTGGATGCCAAAGGCACCTACTATGGCAATCCCTACAGATACAACCTTTTCAAATCTGGAGTCAGTCCCCATCATTCACCTGGGAAACCCATGGGCAGGCACAAGTGAGTACCTCTGACCATCAGCACTCATTTCCTGTCAGCCTACTTGACCTCCCTTTTATCAGTTCAAATACTCAACACGTAGTTTGAAGTTTAACATTTAAAATTCACTGTCAAAACATTTCCGTATTTACTTGCAAGCCAGTGAATGACTGGACCATGAGGTAATCCTTGCAAAGGTGTTTGATTCTTGTTTTGTTGGGGCTGACCAAACAGTTTCTCTGGGTTTATGGTTTTTCGATAACCATCGGAGGTATATTTAAATAATACTGCAGATCCAGTTTACTGCGATTGCCATCAATGATATTTCACATGAAAGAGGTAGAAAAAACAGTGATGAGGAACATATGCAGGAATTTTGGCAGAGTGACCTGGCTTTAGAGAGTCTGCCTGGGTTAATTATAGACAGTGATTTCTGGTTTATTTGACAAAAAAGCAAACAAAAAAACTAGTTGTGTCCCAAGATAAATTACAGAATATGCAATACATTTTCTCTGAAACTCCAGTTTGCTAACACAGTGTGGAAATATATTTGCACTGCACAGCATATTGCCTACGGTTTGACTGTATATTATTTTGCTGGCCAGGCATTTCCTTTAAATCTTTACAACAACAAAGATCAACGGAAATTGAAAATGCACTCAAGGATTGCGAGCGTGATGAACTATCACATGTATGAATGGATATCATTTTCAGATGACCATTGACAGCACGTGCGGTGTTGGGTCGTGTGACTGTTGTGTTTGGCGCTCTGACCTTTGGACATGTGGGCCATGGAGCTCAGACCCACTGCTGGGCAATCAGTGGGCTAAAAATAAGAACATTTTAACCACCTTTGCCAATGTGAAGATGAAGGAGACTGGACAAGAGGACTGCTTCACTTTGAGGCTCGGGTTTCTCGAACGGATAAACCCAATGTTGGGCACAAATCACCCTGTGGACATGTCTCTGCTCGGCTGTCCCTTGGTACTGCAGCGACTTTGAATTCCTGCCTAAAAGAGTTCCGCTGGGGAACACAAAGCTACCGAGCACACACTCAGGACCCAAAACTCTACAAGGTGAAGCCACAGAAGAGGGTTCTGCCCTAAATTCTTAGCCTTTTTTTTCGCATGGCTTCCCTTTTGGAGCCCGATTCCTCAAGACAGCTCCTGGGCCACCTGCTGCTTTGCAGAAGCAGAGCTAAGCCGAAGGTCCGACTCGACCACTCTCCCTCGCAGACAGGAGCGTTCCTCATCCCAAAAGTCAGGATGTCAGCTTCATTTTATGAGTTTTAGCAGCAGGGGAGTCCACATGTTCGGGTAACAGTGGACCACACTGGCCCTGTTGTCTCAGAGTCGAGGGACACTCCTTTGCACTCACTGCAGCATTGCATTGACGCGATGAATCTCATTACCATTTTCATCAGTGCATTTTTATGTCAGTATGCGTCCTCCAACTATTGCTCACGGGACTCATGGAGTGCACAGAGCATCAGTGTAATATCGCAGTCCAGCTTGACGATTTCTTGGCGTTTAAAATGCCTCAAAGCTGCAACCCTGTCTGTATTGTAACTTTATTAGAAAGGCCACTGCCCTGGGGATTTGGCTTTGTGGCAGACATAGTAGTGCAGTTGCTACTGGGCTGAGCCAGACAATGGATATAGAACTCAACCACATTGTCCCGTCAATTTTAAAAGCTGGACCACATTGATTTTTAAAAATAGCAACATTAGAAGTCCTTCCAGGATGAACAAATGATAAGGGTCATGCTTTAATACCACTGGGTAAACAGTGGCACTGGATTTATGTGCATGGGTTGGCACCAGTCAGGGTACACACAGACACAGACACACACACAGACACGCGCACGCACACGCACGCACGCACGACACCTAAACACCTATACACTATCGACATTTTTTTAAAGAATAAAAGCACAACTTTTCTCTCACGTCTCCTCCTCTTAGCGATGCTAGACTCTTGGTGTTTTTCACCTCTCCCTTGCAATCGAGCATATATGATTTGACAGCCCTTCCCCTCTTTGATTAGGAGTACTTCCTGGTGAGGATCCTTTGTAAGGTCATTCTCATTGGGAGTGACATCTCAGACAATAACCACAAAAGCATGGCCGTACTGTACGAGGGGAGCCTGGTGTGTCCAACAGTAAAAGTTTGATTTCTAGCTAAAAATGCAGCTCATTAGTTCTCCTCTGCTCCCAGCTATTGATGAACACAACTCCCATTCTAATAAGACCAGGGAGGGAGCCTCTGAGTCTGTCTGGAAGGAAAGCATTTCCACAGCTGCAGTGAATCTGAGAGCAACGTCCAGTCAATGTCAGGCTCGCCCCACCTGATTTCAAAACAAGCTGCACTAAAGCATTTGACTGGGTCTCTGCATGGCTACACTGAATGAGACTCACTGTCATGAGTGACAACTGACCCTGCTAAAGAAACGTAATATAAGCACTATGTTTTCTTATGAGAGGGACCTGCTTTCTCAATAAACTACCCAATGAAATGCGTGCCTTCTCAAACACACCCATGAGAATTCCTAACTCAGGTTTTTCTGGCGAATTTTGCCACTGCACTGCACTGCTGATGGGGAGTTCTAGAACACAGAACCTGTTCTACAACATAGACCTTATCCAATAAAGAGAAATGCTATTTTTGACCAGTATTTGTCAAAGCCCAGCGTGGTCTTTCTGTCGATTCTGGGTGGTGGCTGTGGTCGAGGGGTCAGGAGTCAGTGGTGTGAGTTTGTGTTGGTTTTTCTGAGGAGGGCCCCGTGTGGGGGGGGTATGAAGAGGGTAGACGGAGAGGCCTTTTGGGCCCATACTGACTGGGTTTCACAGGGCTCACCCTGAAAGACAAGTTTAAGTCGCTGCCAAACCAATTTCCCCAGAGGAAACGGCCGCGTTCCAAAAACACAGTTGTGGCGTGGAGGTCCCCGCGGTACATTAACGCTAATAACTCCGGCGGACTTTGACAGCTGTGTGATATTACTTCACTGCTTCACATGATAACTGTGGTGTGTCAGCACTTTAAAACAGAGAGCTAGGAGGGGCTTTTAGGATTCCAGAAGAGCCATACCAAAATCACATTCCTTATCTCTGGTATTCACATTTTCTTTGGGGTAAAAAGGCCATATTCCATACCCCAAAAGGTGAAAAGCCACAATTTACGGGTGGCTTTACAGTGCATAGATTTTCCCGCTGCATATTACTCTCCTGAGATGAGAATGCACCTTTCCACCTCTGTGGTGGACTTCAATATTTAACTGCCTGAATTACATAGTCAGTTCCAAGGGCGCCTCCCTTCAGGCAGAGAATTGCATGAGTGCAGAATTACTAGTATTTTTTCCACAAAGTTGTTTCACTGAGTCCCTTTGTTTAGCAATTATACCAATAGCATCTGAAAGGGGAAACACAAAGCCCCACATTCCTGGATCTGGGACTGCACGCAATATGCACAGTGTATTCAGGCCAAAGTTTGACCCATAACCTAAATACGGTAGGTCCCAGGCTCAGTCCAAGAAGTGCAGTATTCTGCACATTGGCGACGCATAGACAACAGAGCCATCACATTTGATTCTACGAGGCTACTCTATTTACTGAAGCACGTCTCAACACTCGATCCAACACCTCATTCAGATCACATTATAGTCTGAGGTGTGCTATTATTCATGTTGATGTTCCTCCAAAGGTTTAAGATCGGGGTCCATTAGCCAGACTAAAAAAGAAACCACACGTTTTTAACCACAGAATAAGGCTAGCTCGTCCTAAAAGACCTATAAAACCTGCTGCGGCCAAATTATGGCCAGTTTCTCGTGGCTGCAGGTGAAAAGACTGAATTATAGGACGATCTGAGAGAGGACGTTTACAGTTTCACTAAAGAGGAAGAGAAGCAAAGAGGGAGAGGGGAACGGGGGAGGGACTGCTTGCAATAATATTTGACAAAGAGTGCCGTATGGGAATCTAAAGAGAATTCCCTTTTCCCCGAGGGAAGGTCGGAAGGGATTTAGGCACTGTAACGGTATCCAAGATATATTTACAGAGGGGACTAGCGCTGCCAAAAAACGATTCGGCTGAAAAAATGCAAATATTTTTTCAAAGCGACAGAGTGTGAGCAGACCGCTTTGTGCTGGTCCTTTGATGGAGAGATGGAGGGATGACTGGGTGAAGCACAGGGGTGGACAACCCCCTTTCATGATAGCTCTGAGGTGGAACATTACCACAGGCTGGTCCAGGGCCAACAACATCAAATTATGAGCCCACTTCCACCTGGAAAGGTGCATAATCTACAGCTCAGTTCAGCTAATGGCCCCTGAATGCCCTTTAACAATGCTGAGATAGTGGTTGTTCTTCGTAGTGCTGTCTGTGTGGTCCTCACAAATCTTATATCTCATATGCGGAACAGCTCAGAGGTGCGCTGTCTAACAAAAAATTCCTTAGGGGCAGCGGAGGTCTTCTGTGTGGCGGCAAAGAACTTGCCTAATGCTCTATATGCATCTCCCGTGCATAGTCACATCTCCTAGTTACGGTCTCCTCATTGGAGAATGCGAGGCACCTGACAAGATCAAATACCGTTGGAGGAATTACATTGGTGAGAGATGGGAAGGGGGTGGACAATATTTTTTGAGAAGAGGAGGAGTTAAATATCTAGCTAACATCTGGATTCTTTTGCTTTAAGGCCGAAGTTAAAATATGAATGCTATTCACTTTCCCCAGATGTCCACCTGACAAACAAATCTTGGTTCTTAACTTCTCCATTACGCCTCTAGTGGATCCCATTGTGACATGAGAAACATTCCTTCTTTCTAAATATGTTCTGCTGCTGGCTGTCCATCACCTCCGTCCTCAGTGCCAGAAACAGGCCACGAGGGAGCTTCACACTCATGAATTAAACGGATGACAGGCTGCAGAAGACTTCCCCCCCTATCGATAAAGTTGCGTATTTATTGAGAGAAAAATACTGTGATAAAACCTTCATGGTTTTATTGTATGATGTGGAAACCGGCTGTATCTTAAGGTTGCATAGGGGGTCATGATATTTTAACATTATTTGAACTGTTCAGTGCGTGCACACTGATGGCTGCCTAAACTTTTCAGTTAAAGAGAATTCCCCCTTAAGCATTCAACTAACAGGAATTGGTTCACAAACATCAGCCTGGAGCACAGTGGTGGGTATTTGGGGGCTTGTACCGGAGTGTATTCTCAGTATTTTTCATGCTTGGGTCTTGAGTGGGTAAGTCACTCCTTTAGCTCTCTTTGGCTCAGGCCCCTTAAATGTCCCCAACCTCAGCATCTCCAGACCAGGTCAAACAGTCCAAGCTACATCTAGATGATTCTTGGCCACTACATATCACAAACAATTTAAATGAAAGAAGCCCACCACTTTACCCAAGCCTCTCCTAGTGCTTAATTTAGGAAAAAATAAAAATTCTGCTGAAGCCATTTATAATATGCAATTCGACTTCAGAACTGCATGGCTTCATTCAGGACAGACTGGAGCGGCGGGAGCATCAACTTATTACTTATCTGCATATTCCAGAAGTCTATACTGCAAAGCCTACACTTAAAAAGTTATGCAAACTGCATATAGAGACAATTTGCTTACCATTTTGACACTCCCTCAACTAAAGCTCAGGGTCGTGTTAGATTCGATCCAAGAACATGAAACTAGCAATGTGCTTGCGTATCAAACGCCGAGAACAGTGCCCTCAGGTCGCCACCTTGTGTCGATATACCAGGATTTACAAGGAAGTAGGAATGTGACGTCACAACATGGTGGCTAAAAGCAGTGTTGACAGTCATTCAGAGAAAGTTTTAAACAATAACTATCAATTATAAAGCGAAACGCAGTATAATATTGGCGTTTTCTGTGATTAATAATGGTTTTCACTGGAAAGCCATCTTATAGTGCACCCTACTTCCTTTTCTGTGTGTGATAAGATGCATTTCTCACTTTGTAAAGTCTAGAAAAAAATCAAGTTCACGATCACGTATGAAGCACACAAAACTAGCCAAACCACAAACTTCAGCTATAGGCCTACCAAAGAAAATGGCCATGCTGCAACAAAAGTTTGTAAGATGTCTACCTTTTTCAAATAACCAGCAACACAAAATCAAAAACATGCCACATTCCCGCAAAACTTTGCATCTCAACCCTTTAAATTCAATACATTTTCACCAGAATCAAACTCATATAAATCGCATGGCCTGTTACAAAGCCAGAGACGAACCAACTGCACGTGCGCATTAACGCGAACCAAACTCACAAGTATGCACGCGCAGTTGGTGCATCTCTGGCTTTGTTACAGGCCAACCAATTTATAGGAGTTTGGTTCTGGTGAAAATGTATTGACTTTAAAGTGTTGTGGTGTGAAGTTTTGCAGGAATGTGGCATGTTTTTTCGCTTTCGTGTCGCTGGTTATTTGAAAAAGGTAGACATCTGACTAACTTTTGTTACAGCTTGGCCGTTTTCTTTCATAGACCTGAACTAGTGTTATGTTCCATTTGTTTGATTAGGAACAGCAATGCGTGTGCACACGAGAACTTCCCCCCCCAACCCAACCTGCGTGTTACCGAATCAAACATGACCCAGAACTCTGATGAGCTTGGACGCACACCTTTTGAGAGCTCAGAAGTGTTTCAGCTTGAATTGCAATCATCATGGCCCATGCAGCTCAGCACCTCTGGCAATTTGGGTGTATTTATTTCTCACACTTAAATACCCACAGAGAATATCCATGAAAATATAAGTTGAAGAGAGGGTCAATCGCATTAAAGCAGCTCAGGGAGTTGTTTATGATGAGGAGTGTTTTCTGGAAGGGAAAATGGTAAAGGCAAATTGTACAGGTATGCTGTATTTCTCTCAGCCGCTCAAGTCCTCCAAGACCAATAACCCTAACACCAGCAGTATCTCAATTTGACAGCTTCCTTTCTGTCTGCGCATTGAAAAACAAATCACTGAGCACATGCAGTACTCCTGTTTTTTTTTTTTTTTTTTTTACATTTCAATTTAATAAACCTTTCAGTCCATTTTATAATAGTAGTCATGTCATTAATTTATGTTTTCCCCCAAAATATTATTTTGGTCGTTCTAACACTGCTATGGCAGTTTGATTATTTCAGAGCTGTTTAGAAAGCCTGGATATTGTTTAAAGGAGTGGCCATAGTGATCTTGCTGGTCTGCGGACTTGACATTTCCCTCGGGAGACTTTTTTTCCCCTCTTGAAATAGGCCGACAGCTGTTCGATTCTAACACTGGAAACAATGTTAAAAGCATTCTGTAATTTCAAGGATCGCTGGCAGGACATCTAACTGACATCCTGTTGTTCTCTCTCTCTACCTCTGTCCTCAGAAACCATTGTGCTTATGTTGTACAGAAGAACATCTCTTGCACGATGCAAGATGGGATGGCGACTTACGTCAAGGCAGAATACACCAAATGCGTATGGGGATCAAAGTGTCCAGTTGTCATGTGAGTTCTGCGTGCCAAAAGTGAACACGAACATGAACTATGCCCTGCTTTTCCATTTGTTTTTCTTAAAACGGAACAACTAGCCAGCCTGCTAGTGAGAGCAGATGCTTTTTGAGAAGTGATGTAACTTAAGTGGCCGAGCAGTGCATCTGCACCACAGTTGGCATTAAATGTACCAACCAAGTAATGGATGGCGACTTTGGATTTTCGTTCAGGGGAAAAATTAGCACAACTGAAACTGAGTTTCAAATAATTCGACAGTGCATCAAAGTACCAATACATATTAGTGAGGTATTTTATCTCTGATTATTCTGAACAAAAATCTGAACAAAAAAAATAAAGATTATTCAATGAGGACTTCCTTGGATCGGCTAAATGCTGACATCATGTGTCAAAATTTGGTACTGCAAGCTGTAACGAATTCTTTTGGACTTAATTTGTAGCAATTGTTTAGGAAACTGAACCTGCCAACAGAATACTTACACACTAAATAATAAAATATAATAAAAAGCGATGTCACAATTTTCAATGTAAAAATAAATTCAATAATTCTAAATTATGAATACATGGCATGTTCGCATTCATGTATAGATGATGAACACCACTGAACCACTCTTTTACAAAGGAAACAAAGTTTAAAAACTTACACACTGCTTTATCCAGGTACCGGACTTTCTACAAGCCCAAGTACAAAGTGGGGTACAAGACGATAACCGAGCTTGAGTGGCGCTGCTGCCCTGGGTATTCTGGTGAAGGCTGCTTTGATGGACCCACCTCCCTTCCCGACACGCCTCCTTTCAAAGGTGGCTTGTCTGGTGTTAAAGGATACCCCCGTGGGCACCCCAGGGTTCAGCCCGAGCAGAGGCCCATCCCTGGTGGACACCTGGACCCCACAAAATCCAACTATGGTGCATTAAATATCCTATTTAATTTATACACTCATTGTCAAGTCATTATCCTGTTGATTAGATACTGATAATAAAAAAGTTGCACTTATGTTAGCATATCTGTAAACTTGTTACAGAGTGATGTTCTTTCTCTCCCTTTCATGCCCTTTAGCTCATAAGTTTAGCGGAGTGACTGGAGAGCGCTTAGATCGGATAGAGGATGACGTACGGCGGCTGTCCCAGGGGCTGGACACGCTGAATGGGATGGTAACAGGACTGGAGGAGCGCTTACGCCAGGGCATGCGCGAAGACACCAACAAAATCCTCACCACTCTGATAGGCACCACGCCCCGCACCTCAGACTCCTCAGTGGGCTTTGGCGAGATTCCCGATGGTACCCCTGACGGCCTGGAGGGTGGAGAGGGCTTTCCCGGGTTCGGCGACCTAGTCGGACGAGTGACAGAGGTCAAGGATGAGATTCGAGCCAAGAGCGACATGCTGGACGAAATTCATGGCATGGTGCTCGGTCATGATGGCCAACTGAAGCAGCTGCTGGAGTTAGCTGCAGGGAAGCCCACCCTCAAGGACACGCAGAAGTTGCTGGAGGACCTGGTGGACGCCAAGTTAGCTGGAATACGAGCAGAGATCCTAGATGGGTTTGAGAGGCGCCTGACTGGCATGCAAACCCACTGTGACGAGCGAATCGCCGAGGTGCAGCAGCAATGCCACCAGGATCAGCTTAATGGCCAGCAGCAGATGCAGAGCTCGCTGGACGGCCAGGAGACAGGCCTAAGGAAGGAATTGGGGAACCTTCAGGCTCAGATCCAAGGGCTTACCCTCACCGAGAGCTGCTGTACCCAGGTATCCAACCTGGCGCAAAGGGTCCTACTGCTGGAGGACTCAGTCAAAGGCCTGACCGAGTCCCAGAGGCAGCTCCAGATCGCCCTGAGCGACCAGACAATCCATGTGGAGACCATGATTGAAGGACGTCTGGAGGACATTGAGGGCCGAATCAATGCCACAGAGAGGACGGGCATTGAGGACGGGGGTCGAAGGCCCCTTGATAGTCTGGATGGCTGGAAAACCTTGCTAGACGAGAAACTGAAGACTCTGGAGGACCGGCTGTTCACGGCAGTGGAGGAGCTGAGCAATGTGACAGCGCCTACTTTGCTGGAAGGTCAGGCGGTACCAGCACTGGAGACGGAGATCGATGCAGTACGACAGCGTGTGGAGTCGGGCCTGGATGGGGTCCAGAAGCAGCTGACTGACCTGGAGCTCCTCTGTACTTCCTCCTGCTCATCAACCATGGATGGGCAAGTAGACGATGGGGACAAGATAGAGGAGGAGGACGTCCATTGTGGCACCACGGAGGGGAAACTCAATGGGCGCTTAAATGGTCACTCTGATCGTCTGGACAAGCTGAACGACACCTTGGGCGAAATTTTAGCCAGGTTAGCCCAGGAGGAAGAGGAGGGTGGCATCCAAGGGGAGATCACGCTGCTCAAGGTCAACATAAACTCCGTCAACCGCACGCTCAAAGGCCTTCGAGAGTCACTGAGGGCCTACGCTCGAGAGGTGGGTCAAGTCAATGCCACCTGGCAGCATCGCGAGGACACGCTGGCCAGCCAGGTGCAGGGTATCACACAGCTGGTGGGGAGGCAAGTGATGCAGCTGGGCTCCAGCGAGCGGAGGCTCATCCAGCTGAAAGGAGAGCTGCAGAGCCTGAGACACAGGCTGGCCGGGGAGCTCCAGGGCTGCCGCAGCACGGCGCTGGGCGTCCAGCGGGAGGTGATGGCCGTAGACAGCCGGGTCAAGCAGGTGGAAGGCCAGTGCAGCAGCCTGAGCGATTTGGCCGAGCACTTGGAGAGAATCCGTGGGGAGCTCGAGCGCTACTCTGAAAGCTATCTCTCCCAGTTCAACGGGACGCTAGCCAGCCACTCGCAGCAGCTGACCGAGCTCAAAGACGGACTCAAAGACTGCCTCGTCAAAACGGGACAGTAACACACATGCCCGTGTGGCTGCGGATAGTGGACGTATGGATTGGCAAGATGTCAATCAAGTGTTACTCCAATGGGGCATTTCACTTTCTTCTCTCCATTTTTGTTTCTCATGTTTTGATTCTAACTGACATTTTAACTTATATGAAGAAAAAGAACTGACTGCATTGTTATGTACTAGATGTATTTTATGAAGATAACAAGGCAACCAACACTAATAAGCTGCTACCGGTTTCTACTGGCAAGTCAATTCTACTTTATGCATTATGATTTGTCTTTTTTTAAATACTGTTTGTCAATATTAAGGGTGCTAAATATTTTGTACGTTTGTTCTGCCATCAAAATGTTTGTAAAAAAAAAAAAAAGTAATGTAAGTTTCCTCTGCTTGGTTTATTGCATTTCCTGTGGTTTCAACTGTCTGCCAAGCTAATATCTCACATAATGGCAGGATTGTTTTTGGAGAAAAAGATGGTTTAAAAAAAAAAAAAAATCTACAATTTATCATGTTACGGTAAAGTGGCCCATTATGCCGGGATGATACTGCGCACTGGTGCAGCTGAAGTACCGTAATTGACCACAGAGCGGCAGATGAGTAAGCTTGAAGTTCAGTGAACTCCCACAAGATGTCAGACAAATCCAGAAGTAAAACGAATGGACACTTTGTCGCAGTTAGTTTGGTTCGTTTAAATGAATTTATGGGACATTTTCGCTCTTTCATCTTTACCGTCCAAATTGAAAGATTGCCATTTTATTTAACTAAAAAAATTGAATTATTGGTTGAAATGGTATGACTAACAATTGAATTAAATGCAGTAGCTATACTTTGACGTTGCAAGCAGTGAAGATTGTATCTGGGGAGGAAGGCCGGAGGCTACAATTATAATTGCTTTGTTTTGCACTCTGCACCTCTCTCATATAGCTATCGTAACAGAGAAGGCAGTTTAGTTATTTTAATTGATCGTACAGCGCTCGTTTGGTTCTCCGCCTTTGTTACATACGTACAATGCTTCGTTCATCATTATGTTTTCATCTGGTACAGTTAAATGTTTATTCTGAGTATATAATGCATGCGTTGCTTTGGCTGTTTCAGTAAAATGCGAACAGGCTGCACACTATAAATAAGGAAGGAGGTCATAACTGAGCCAGTGTGACAGAAGGCAGCCCTGAGCCATGCAGGCCCAGTTTCCTGCTGAAAGTGGCTGCTCGACTGCGCTACAGCCGCATAATTATTCTGACAGCACAAACGGGAGCAGCATGGAACCGTTAGCCCCGGGCGAGATTCCATGGTTACTGCGGTATGTTCCACTGCCTCCCAAGGGCAAAATCAACCCTTGGGCGAGGAGGGTTGAGGGGTGGGGGGCCGAAACACACTGTTTACTTTATTAGATTCATGCGCACATCGCGGACAAGGCGGTTCAAGACCAAGGAAGCGAGGGATGCCAAGATGAATGAATGCTGTCCTCACCTTTCAACATGTTCATAGTCATCACTTTTTCCTAAATACAGCTGCCAACTGGCTGCTTTGTCCCTAAAAGTTACAGCCTTCTCAGCGAGGATATGGGGGAGCACCGATTAGAAGGTCTGGATCTTTCCACAGAGGCCACAGTTAATATCTAAAGTTCATCTACAGCGGTAGTAAAATATAAGGTATCGAGTACACAAGTCCTGAGGGAAGAAAGTGTTTTGTTATCACTTCCAGCAGGATTTAAGCACCCCCCAGGAGGAGGTTAGGATGACCCCTGCAGTTGTGAACCTCAAGAAATACAACCTGGATTACATTGTCTCTAGAACAGCAGTGCCAAGTAAAGCTATCAGGGAACAGCTACTTTCATTGCAAGGCCCATTAGATCATTCCATCCAAGGAAATGTTCTGCGCTTCAGGCGACATGTTTCATTAGCAACACTAACCACCACACAGGCCCCAGCTTGCCCGACACAAGCCTGGAATGGAAAGCAACACAGGTGTAGTTCCTGTATCGTTGACTTGGTAATACTGGCATTTCCTCTTCCCAAACCAGATTAGCCGCATCAACACTTGTAATGGTAGAACAGTTGTCTTTTTTCAGCCCATAAAGGAGCAAAGGGAGATGTTTTTGTTGTTGTAGCTGACCAGCCTTAAATGGTAATTATGAAATCACACTGCTTTCACAAGGTTTTACATTTTGATGCTCTATTTCGTATTTCTCTTTTGGTTCCTTTTTCCGCTTCTGAGTGCTGAGCCATTAGACATTTTCTCAAAATAGTGGGGAAATACGAGTCGCAGCATGCCGCAATGTGGTGAAAAATACCTTTCATCAGCTTCTAATTGGAGAAGAGAAAATAAGCAGAAATAGGATATTAAAATGGCAAATGCAGATCTGTCCATATGAAATGCTCACACAGGCTCTCAGTCAGTTCATTTATACATTTTAGAGCAGAACTTTCCCTACTCAGTTCAACCCTCATTTGGCAGAGCTGAGACTAACACCCGGCAGCTGAGTAAAACTTTAAAAACTGAACTAGGAGTACTTTTTTGGCTGCGGAGAAGACCTACATGACAGAGGATCTACAGGGAGAGGAATCGCAGATATGGAGAGGCAGAAAGAATTAGGAGAGCGGGACACGAGAAAGCACAACTCTTCTCTCTGAAAGTTCGTATTTTATTGGTGGATTTGAATAACAATGGTAAAAAAATGCACTCCACTTCAAAGTAATCTTAGTAATCAAGGATATGGCGATTTATACTCGATATGCACATGTACATATGCAGACACGCTCACACACAAACATACATTCTCACGAACACACGCACTTGACATTAAGTTTACAGCATGTGTAGCAAATGGCTTAAATTCAATACATTTTTAAAAATTTGAGTTATCTGAATTTTTTTTTTTCAATAAAAACTGTCAAATGAAATTATTTCTTTAGCTTTGTTGCCCGAAACAAAAAAAAAAATCTCTAGGATGTGATTCCATTGAGTTGTGTAATGACAGATCTATGAGGAAAAAATAGCGAGAGATAAATTTCGGCATCATACACAACTCATACTGTTGTCCCATGAACCACATTATTACTGCTCTGCTTCCTCTTTCTGTGAAGGCTCATCCAATCGCACATGTATGGGCAGAAATATCACCACTTTTTATTTTAGGAGAAGCGTTTTACTGCCTCTGAAATAATTTAAAATATCAGGCATGCTATTAGCAGGAGCTTGGAATCCTGAATAAAATTCTGACCTCATACAGGAGACTGCCATACGACCAAGCAGTTAGAGAAATTAAATTCACCGACGTCATTTCACTTAAACTGAGAGGACTTCTAAATATTTGGCCTTTCATTTAAAAAGTCAGCGATTTCGCGCTATACAAAATTGACAAGCATAAACTACGCTAAATTTCCGTGTCACACTACTCTGCAGGAATGACTACTCGAAAACACAACATTGTGCACAAGTAGACATGTAAAGTTTCACAATTCATTTAATTTAAATATTCATATAAAAGAAAACAATGAAAACACATGAAATATTGAAATAATAAAGGAATTAAGGCTGCCAGCCATTCAGAGGGAGTGTCCCTCTTCATATTGGCTGGTGCTGAATAGATCCCATCATGGCTCTCGCGGAACTGTGCGTGACAAATGAATGGGAGGGGTTTGACAGCATAGTGTTCGAAGCAAGCCGCAGGCTTCTGTGCTGATCTGGGACCAGTGACCCCGACTCTTTTCCCCAACCATCCCGCGCAAAACACAGATCCAGAACTCGAGTGGCCTCGCAAAGCTACACCTGACGCCATGACCTCGGCAAGCGCCAAATGGTCAACCGTTTTACTCAAACACAGAGGGAGAGGGCGGGGACGACCAAAATCTCTGCCTCCCACTCAGAAACCCCACGTGATTGGCTAAGCCGCGTCAGCTTGTGTGGGACTGGGTGATATTTCAGAAAATGACACATGTAAGGTCAAATACTTCCCACACCAGAACTGGTACCAGACAGCCTGGTGAGTTTTTACAGACAGCACCATTTACATCATAAGGCGGGGAGTTACTGAGTGGGAGTTTCGAACATTGGCCGCCCCAGATGAAATTCCCCTCCCTCGGTTCTCATTGAAAACGGCACTGCGTTTTACTGGTACTGAGGCACACCACAAGGGCCGCACCTCCTAAAAGGATTTAATATTCACTGTGGTTGTCCACAACCATTATATTCTAGCTGCTCTCTTCAGTCGATAGTTACCATCACAACAACAACAGCAACAATTAACAACAACAACAAAAAAAAACAATTATAATCAATTTAATATATAGAGACCAGCTCCTAAATTAAATTAGAACTATAAACTAATTGTTTCATCAAGTCTGTTCATTAAAGATACTGCTGTTATATTAGTTTTTTTTTTTTTTTTTTTTTAGTCGAGGAATGAGAGGCACGTCTCAGTGAAGGCGTGGAGATTCAGCGTGGGAGATACAAGACCACGACCGTCCAAATGCAAACATAGATATGACTCCGCCTCCATGCTGTCAATCATAACCCACTGGTACCCAAAAAGAAAATCAAGAAATGAGTGGTGTGCAGAACAGAGACACTGTATAGGTCAGGACAGTCAATCCCATCCCCAGTTCTCTCCGAGACCTTCTGAATCAGTCTATCCTATTCAAAGAGAATACCACAGAAGTGCCAACAAAAATGTTTAACAATAAAAGGGCAGCTGGAACTACATTGGGAGCATTCAGATAAGAAGTGTGCACTCTTCACAATATCATGAGACTGCAAGCATCTCCATCAGAGTGGGACTTCTTATATATGGTAATGGTGATATTATATTATCGAGTTCATCGGCTTGCAGATCATCAATGTTTTCAAACAACTAGTCATACAATAGCTTATTCAAAGCATTATAGAGAATTTGATGATTAGTCCAAGCTCCCATTGCCCTTCACCTATGGAACAGCTGCCTCAAGAGCACTGCGTGAAAGGCACAACACACACACACACACACACACACACACGCACCCACTAAAGCCAACACACTCACACCAGCACGTAAACCAACAATTGAAGGAAACCGGAATCAGAGACACACCGAATTTGTGCATGAAGTGCACCTTCTCCCTGCCCTGGGTGATGTGTGCAGAAACACACCGACCGCCCCTATAACAGCACAGAAAAATGGCAGCCGCAGCTCTCAAAGCTCCAGCTGCTCTCCGTAGCGTCTCCTTGCAGGGCCCTGTGGAGCTGGAAGCAAGTCCAATTTAATACCACAGAACGGCCAGCTGGAGTATACCATCGCCCCGCTGGGCAGAGCTAGCCTTTAAGGGCGGTCAACCATTACAGCCACACACCGCCCGCGCCGAGCCAGTGTAAACAAGGCTTACTTGCTAGTACGCCTGGGTTTCAAAGATAACATTTGAAGGAAGCAGTGATGTAAACTTCAGGTTCAGAAAGTTCCGGTCCTCATTGGCCTTTTGCTCCAACCACCAGGGATTGTTAATTGGCACAATTCTCAAGCCCTGCGGTAGAATTGGTGAAATCGGCCGGCTGGGTTCATGGGTGAAACGAACCCATGGCAGGACTTTCTGCTCCGAGAGCTTTTCAAGCACTATGGTGAGCAAGCGAAGAAGATGACAGCCTGTATTTGCGGTGTATAGTCTAAGTGCTAAGCCAGACATAAACGGCAAATTAGGCTCAGTGATATATCCCCATTCAAGTTCACCTTATACACACTCACATATAATATATACTAATACAGTCTGATGCCATTTAACAGCGGGGAAGAAAGGTTGAAATCAGTCTCAGGTGATTCAAATACCACATACTAAACGAGGGGCGTCCAATGTTTTTCCAAAAAATGCAGACATGGATCTACCCTTTGTTATAGCCAGGCACCAGAGCAACTGATTGAAAAAAAAAATAATAACCCTTAGAGCACTAAATGCAGCTATTGTTGCTCAATGATGCAAGATATATGAAAATTAAAGCTGTAGAAAACCTATCATGTAAGGGCCTGTTTGAAAGAGCTCCTGCAGGGGAGCTCTTGTGCTGTTGAAAACCTATCATGTGGCGACTTGTTTAAAAGAGCTCCCGCATGAAGCTCTTTTAAACAAGTCGCCACATGATAGGTTTTCTACAGCACAAGATAATTAAATGTATATAATTTTTTTTAGCTCATTTTAGCGCTCGAAGGGTTAATAATGAACTAACTGTGGCCCTCAGTCAAAACATGACCGGCAGAATCAGGTGCCTTCAAGCTTGACCTGGACAAAGCCTCGCACCCACACCGGCGCTTTTCAGATGAAAACGGACACCTCCAACTCAGAGAGCTGGCAAGCTGCTATTGTTTAAACGCGCGCGCAGACCTGTCTGCTATCAACAAAGGCAGAGTATGCATGCTGCCTGGACACAGCAGCAGCTGGCTGTAGCCATTAAGGAGGAAAGGAACGTTGTAACTGAGGAACCTGACACAGGAAGTTTCCTCGCTCACTACAAAGGACTGGCCTGTGTGTTTTGGCTGCATTGGTTTCTCCTTCTGGACATGGAAATGAAAAAAAAAAAAAATCTAACAAAAAACAACAATTCAAACTCAAATAGACACAGTGCTGGAGATGCCTTGAAGTATGCAATGGTTTTCAACACATACTGGCCCACAGGAAATGAAGGCCCACAGCGCTAAAAAAAAAAAAAAAAAAAAAAAAAAAAACTCGACAGCTCAACACGAGAAGGGGATTAATGGATATGTTGGGCTCAAAATAGTGTGAGTGAGTGCGTGTGTGTGTGTGTGTGTGTGTGTGTGTGTGTGTGTGTGTGTGTGTGTGTATGCAAGCTTGAGTCCATACGCATATACACGGGTACAAGTTTTGTGGGTGCTGCAGGAATGTCTATCCATTGATGTGTGTGCAAATGTAGGAGATTGTATGAGAGAGCGAGAGAGAGATAGAGACAGAGAGAGAGAGAGAGCACGAGAGAGTGAGAGTGAGTGTATCTGTGTGTGTGTTTGTGTGGTGTGTGTGCCTGTGTGTATGCAAGCTTGAGTCTGTATGCGTATACACGGGTACAAGTTTTGTGGGTGCAGCAGGAATGTCTATCAGTTGTGTGTGCAAATGTATGAGAGTGTATGAGAGCGAGAGAGAGAGAGTGAGAGCGAGTGTGTGTGTGGTGTGTGTGCATGTGTGTGAGCAAGCTTGAGTCTGTATGCATACACACGGGTGCAAGTTTTGTGGGTGCTGCAGGAATGTCTATCTGTCGATGTGTGTGCAAATGTGTGAGATTGTATGAGAGAGAGAGAGGGAGAGAGAGAGAGAGAGAGAGAGAGAGAGTGTGTGTGTGTTTGTGTGCGCGTGTGTTTGTGTGTGTGTGTGTGTGTGTGTGTGTGTGTGTGTGTGGGGAGTGCGTGTGCAAGGAAGCCCTAGCTTCCCAAATTCAGTGCATCAATAAAATGGCAAACACAAGATACTTCCTTATTAACAGCAGTTAAATATGGTTTTCAGAACACGATTCATATCATCAGAGGAGCAGTTCCACTGCTGAAGAGTCCGAATGAGGATGTCCGCGGTGCATGCGATCGACTCGCGCAGTTTGTTGCCACGTCCACAGGAAAGCACACTTGTCTCAGCTTGAGAGTGTACGTTTACGCAGCAGATCGACCTGAGCACAAAAGCCCATTTCATTCACAGTCCCTTCCCACAAATTCCCACATCGATCGCCCCCCCCTTCAGTGCAGGACAGTTTCACCATACAAAAGTAACAACAACAAAACAAAAATCAATAAAAAAAAATATGTACTGCTTCAGGAAGTTCAACACAGAACCAGCTGTGTGGGCCGATATTTCTGGCTGCTTGGCGTTGCTCGTTTGTGAGTGTGGGGTTTCAGTGCAGCAGGGGTATGCGTAGATGAGAGCAGCCATTGATCCTCCAGTAATGAGAGCATAACAAACACCAAAAAGTGTGCGTGGGAACGCAAACGGGCGTGTGCGTATGTGCACGTGCACGGGTGCCTGTATCTGGACGTGTAGGTGCACCGGCAGATGCGCACGTTTATCTGAAATGGAGAGGACTTCATAAGCTTACAGTGGCTCTTCTCACGTAGCGGTGGCTTCTCGCCTCTTTTTATGCCGAGTGGATGCATGAGCTGATGGTGGCACTGTTGCCTCCTGGGAACTGTAGGCAACTCGGTCTTTTGGCTCAGTCTGGGTTGAACAGGAAATGGCTTGTGGTCAAACTGCCCATGGACTCGACCTGCTCTGCAGTTGCTCCAGAGGACAGCTCAAACGCAAAAAAGGAAGAACCGAAGGAGCGAAACACAGAATGAAAGAGGATGAAAGCGCTACAGGCAGGCCTAAGGCATCCGTCGCAGTGAAGGTCTGGGCGGGAGACGACAGCGGGGAATGGAGTCGTTGCAGAGGCTGGAGCGCGTTTTGTAGGAGCTCGGTGAGGACACGGTGCGTCTCCAGACACAGTTGTTAACAGTAATTAAAAAAAGGCGCACTTCTTCTTTGGGGGAGAGCAGTGACGAAGACCTCGGAAATATGGCTGCTGAGGGAGACGAGGCCATCGGTTGGTTATGAGCTGGAGTCTCCGATGGGAGTGGCCAGAGTCACTGGGGCCATGTCTCTGCTGAGGTTGACAGTGATGTTGGTGTACAGGAGGCGGCGGGTGACCAGAGGGGTGTACCTCAGGTTATTCAGTCCGTCCAGGCTTTGCCTCTCCTTGGATTGCCGGAGCAGGGTGTACCTGCGGAGACAGGAGAGCAGGTGAGGGGAAAGGCCTACCTTGTGGCTCGCCCTCAGCCTAATCCCTCACTGCTAGGTCCCTGGGATGTGGACCATACAGATGAGTGCCTTATCTTCTGATTTTATGACTGAACTCAAAATTCGATGCTCAGACATGCTCAGGTCATCATTCATACATTTATTGCATTTATCAAAACATTTCATAACTGTGAAAGCCAAAACATGAGCCAGTAATAACCCCTTAAACTCTAACTTTTCGCTGAAGTTCTTTCTTATGTAAGTCAAGTCAGAAAAAGATTGTTTTTCATACTGTAGGACAATGTTACGTACATATTCTGTATCTGCTGGCTGCAGCGCTTCACTGAAGCTATATCACACTTATATTAAGAGAAATATTTCAAACTAGGATGCCATGTTTTTACGGCCGCAACATCACATCAAATTGAAAATATCTAGATCTTATGCATCATTTAATACACATTTCCTTGTAATTCAGCAAGACATATTTGGTACCATTGGAAACCTTGGGATTTCCACAAGAATTTAAAGAAGGCCTGAAGTTCCACAAATTTGAATACAGCAGCTGCATTTAACAGACCCATATATAGGTCCATATGTTTTATGGGGTTCGGATGGGTATAAGGCGCGTTTCCACTAGGTACTTTTTGCCCTCGTGAGCCGCTATGGGTGTGGCTTGGGAGAGAGGATCCGCCCAAGATCCGCCCACATTCACCGATAAGCGGCTCACGAAGCGGCTCAGAAAGTACCTACCTCGGATAGGTACTTTCTCAGCCGCTTTCTGAGCCGCTGCTCACTAGTCGATGCTGATTGGATACCGTTGAGACGGGATATGACATGAGTAGAACTCGACACAAACCACAACATAAACATCGCCAAGAAATAAGCAGAGCAACATTCGAGAGAATCGAATTCAAGGATAGAAAAACAATAATGGAAAAAGTTAAAAGAAAGACCGCCGACAAGTGGGTTGACTGCGAGGTCCAGGCCTTGCTCGTCTACTGGGGGAGTATTAACATCACACTCCAACTCCGTTGGTGAGCCGCTACTAAAGCACCTAATGGGAACGGAGGGCCGAGAGGAACTAAAAAGTGGGCGTAGCCAAAACACTCATCCGCTTTCCAAAAAGTACCCAGTGGAAACACGCCTGTAGTCTTAAATATTTGGTCTCAAAATATAATTTTCTAAATCTTGAATTTCGACTCAATGCTATTTCTATCACTTTTTCGCTTGATCGAGCCAATGAGGTGAAACTCATTTCAGGGTTCGCCAGATGGAATGACTATTTCATTTCTGCGGTAAATGTTGAAAATAAATGGAAAACAATCAGGAAGAAAAAGAAAAGTCTTATAACAAGACTTAAATATTTAAAGGTGTACCATTTGTCAGTTGCAGTTTGTAAAGTTGGTCCCTCCTGCCTGGCTGAACATCACCAGAATTGCTACGCTGCAGAGCAATGCCATGTCCTGCCCTCACACCCTGAACGCTCAGTAATGGCTAGGGCCTACACACACACTGTTCAAAGGCTGACACCCAGAAATGTTCCGTACAAAGAAAAATAAGCAAATACAGGCAAATAGCAGGGTCTCTAAAGATAAAATATCGCCACTTCAAGTGTCTCATAAATGATGATTGAGAGGGATCATTCTTGAATGGGTCAATACTGTGCTTTGAGGAAAATCTTACTCAGTACACCTATAAGGTTGACACATTGCATAATGGCAATGCAGAAAAAGTTCACACACGCATACAAGCCTTCCATGGGATGTCAGGAGTAGTTATTCCGAGACAAAAGCAAATTCTTGAGCGGGTATCTGACGTTCACTTTCGATTGGCCTCACCTGCCCAGAAACTGCACCTCTCCGCGGTGGTGGTGCGGGATGGACATGTAGCGGCCCATGTCGCCCGGCGGCCGGCTCACAGAATATCCCGCGAACTTCACCCTGTGGTGGGGGTGCAGGGCAGGGTCAGGAGTGAGTGTGACCACTAACATCACACGACACGATACACAGAAGCAGGTACACCGCATATTGAGAGGGCAGTTAAACTGAGATCAAAGAGCTCTGTAAACAACTCTGATGATTCTGCTGCGTTGCCAGGAGTATTCTCAATCCGCAATATAATGCCACAATAAACTTAATGACTGCAGGAAAGTGGTCATCACCGCTTCTGACTAAATCATGGTTTACCTCACAGCACCACCCAATCCCAATCCCACCTTTAGCACCAATCATGTGCTATTTTTCTGCTTACAGACTGCTTTTTGAAGCAGTTATTTTTCTCAGAGCATGTCAAGGTCTATATGCATTTAGAATATACTAGCACTGTTGTTTAGTTGGCAGTTCTAGATGAACATCATTCAACTAGATTTAAAACGGCACTCAATCACTGGTTTGGCAATGTTGCTAGTAGGGGTGTACAGTGATGCCATTATCTGTATCTGTGTAGGTTACAAAATTACGGTATCTGTATTTGTATCTGTATCCAGATATGAAACCGCAAGTGGGTGTGGTTTGTCGCAGGAGCTCTGAAATTTAAATATTAAGGGCTGATTTCACAGAAGCGTTTTAAGGTTTACACACGGATAACTTTCTTAATCGCGCGTTTAGCATGCGTTCAATTTAAATCACTGTTTCACAAGGCGCAACTGTCTGCGTGCATCTAAATATTTTAAACGCCTGCGGTCAAACAACGAAAGAACATTTAAACGCTCGTGAGGGTATGTTAAACTCGCGAAAACTACTACCACAGATTGATTTGCACCTAAATGAGTGACGCCGACCTGCCTTCATCTGGTTGCCTGGTAGATTTTGAGCAAGACTTGTCTTTTCTGGAAAAGAAATGCATAAATAAAATAAATGAAACGACTGCATAAATTAGTTGCTTTCTTCCGTTTCTTAATCACTTGATAGAGGGGTTTTGCAAGGCCACGTTTTTTGTTTACATCCACGTTTGCATTTTCTAAAAAGGCTACCGTGAGTGAAGTCCGAGCTGCATTTTTACTCTTCACCGATAATGAAAGCACAAATGCATGTACGGAATCACTACGAATGCCGAGGATGAAACAATCCTGGTGAAGGATGCGTGTGACGTCGCATCTTGCGCACGTCTACCGGAAGCAATATTTTTTTTCGTAGAAGTCAGGGAATTTTATAAATATTCATGAGGAGCCGTCATCTGATTGGCCAGTGACAACGTAGACTTGCGTTGGTGACACTAGCTTGGTGTTCATGGTAGGCTAACCCTAACCCTAACCCTAACCCTAACCAATCAGATGATGGCTCCTCATGAACATTTAGCTATGAAATTCCCAGACTTCTCCTACGAAAAAAAATTTGGCCTACCGGACTCACAAAGAAAGTTTGACACTCTTTGAAGCGAAGTGAAATTCTCGCCACGTTTTTTTTTTTTTTTTTTTTTTTGCCGACATCTCTGTGCGAAATGCGTGTCCACAACGCAACTACCCTTACATACGGGGTTATTAACCGGTAACGACAATTGGAAATGCCCATTATGCAATGGCAGGTTGTCATAATTTGACCGCACCTGTTTAGTCTGAGGGCTAAACGCAAGGTTATCCGCGTGCAGCTAAACCTGCGATGATTCCATCACGTGAAATGGTGTTTAGACGTTTGTTCGGCTGTCCGCGTACAATGGCATTTTAACATGCGTTTAAAATTTAAATGCATGTTAGTTATACGCACGCTAAAAAGCTTCTGTAAAATCGGGCAGAGATGTGTGGGGCCTGGTTTGAGAGAACAGATGTGCAGCTGGAACATTTTAGCGTTGTTTCCCAGTCAGTCGCGACTCCCGAATAATGACGCCAACATTTGTATGGATTCGTTATCTGTCAATTTTGCAATATCTGTGTTTTCCCAAATACTATATTCAGCTTTGGGTACATCCCTAGTTGCTAGTCAGGTCTGAAATTTTCCTAATTTAAATCCAGGGAATACATTTGTGCTCCACCTACACTATGGGTGTGCTCCAATACCCAAACTACACCCGTAGGTATCGCATTTGGTTTGACACCAACTAGTAAACTGTTGAAGCGGTGGAAAATGTGTATGTATCAGCAACGTATGCAGGAAATTGGACATGCTGTGCGGCCGCCATCTAACAATCTCCTGACCTGGTTTACACATGATGTAGTAAAACTTTCCCCAGAACTGGCGCCATTTATACGCATTCTTAATAATACAGGCTGACATTGTGTTCTTGTTAATTTTATATATCTTTTTTTTTTGGTATTGTTTTCCATCGACTGCTACTGCTTCTTCTGTCATCTTGAAAATGGCTTGTCATCTCAGCACCACAAGCCTTACGGGATAGGGCAATGTCCATTAGTCACATACAGAATTGTGCTGATTGCAGATATCCATCCAGATATTGTCCAAATACAGTTGATCCATGCAGAATATTCAGACATACCATGAATTTCATGTACAACTTTTTGCTGACTGTATAGTAGACTTACGTTGGTGTGTGAATGCACCCTGTAAGTTGATCTGAAGTACAGAGTTTATTAAAGGTGCAATATGTAAGGTTTGTATTTTGTATTTAAAGTATACAATAAAGTATTTTGGTTTAAATCTTCAAAAATCATCTGCAGAATGCGAAGAATTAACTATTTTGACATTATTTCGAAGACACCTATGAACTGAGTTACAGAGATATTTACTTAAGTAAGCATGCTAACCAGCTAAGCCCTACCCTGTCTATCTCGTAATTCTACGTTGCGCCTCCATGGCGGTAGTGAGCAACTGTAGTGAACAGTCTGCCTTCAGTCCAACAGAAGACAAAGAAATAATGCTGCCCTGAGGGCCTGTCAGCAATGTTGAAGGTGTTGCTCCCAGTTACTCAGTTTTGATGCTGAACTTGTAACACGTCTTCTCGAATGGTAAGTAAACAGCTAACTGCAAACAAAACTACAAAAATTGGGAATTTAGCACATTGGATCTTTGGTGCAACTTAAGACAACACAAACTGCGCCAAAAAATATTCTGTACAGCATCAATTTAGGGTTTGGCTGAGGCTGCTTTCTTGCTAATAAGAAATAAGCTATAATGTAAACTGCATGCTGACGCCACGCGTGAATGTTATAAGATAACACTTATTTTGACTGGCTCTCAAATTCACCAGTTTTGTCAAATTTTGAATATTCTTTCCCATCTGATCATTTGTAGCTGGTACCTTTTATAAGTGATGACTGAAAAATTAGATTGTATGATCCCAGTACTGGATTGACTAATGCGCTTTATGGGAAAATGCTGCCCCCCATTTGTCTAGAGAAGGTGGCAAGATCTTAAATACTGCACCATTAAATATGCGTAACATAAGTAAAATGTGGATGGAATTACAGCAGTTGGTTCTGCTGTCCCTGCAAAATTCCTCACCTGTTCCACAGGTCATCATCCTCACCTCCCCAGCCCCAAAAAGCATTTGGGAAGCCATTGATACTTTTGAACTGCTCCACAGTGAGACCACTGACCCCACCAAAGAACTCATTGTAAGGAAGCCTGCAGGGAACAAAAAAGCAACACACCGCATTTTAGGGAACAAAATGGTCTGAAACCTAGAAATATTTTTCCCAAGTTAAGGCTAAAAGAAACAAGAAAAAACAGCTTCAGGATCTAGATTATAAAAGTGCATACACAACACTCCTTTAAATTGAAACAAAAGATTACAACAAAGTTACCACAGGATTACAAGAAAAGACTGGCGGAACCCCAGGAAAAGTAATAATTTTGAAGCAATTAGAAAGTGGATATTTCAGGTAATTATTTCATAGGGAGCTGCACAAGTGAGCCATGTTTAGTTAAATGTCAATTGTTAGCTGTAAGAGTATCTGCAGCAATCAGCAACGTGGAATAACTGGCATGTCTTCAAGAGCAACTATAGAACTGATGTGGCAAGAGGAACGGTAGAAAAAAATTATGAAAACTGACACCAAATACAGCCAAACAGGATTGGCAAAGAGGCGACTTGAACAGACAGCTGGACCTTAAAACTTCTGCTTCTGGGACACCTCTGGGATAGAGTCCCAACAAGTCTGTTTGCTGAGAGCTTAATAAATGGAGGAAATTAAAGTCAGATGAGTCACCTTCAACTTTTTTGTCCTTAACATCTGGATGGGACATTTTCTATTTTTTCATATGGCACACATAACAACGCTAAATAATGCAAAAAAATTAAAAATCCCTTAAAAATTTGTGCCATCTTCGATTTCCATTTTTAAACCTCAGACCTTCATTGACAAGTATATGATATACTGAAGATATGTGAACATTGAGCCACACGAGACAATATTTACATTTTTGCAGTATCTAATTTTATTAATTTCTACATGCCGTGTCTCAAAACCTAGTGAGCTTTCAAGGTAGAAAGCAGTTTATGTAATAAAATGTGCGTTTCCAAGACTCAGGCCGTCTCAGTCCTTAGATATCTTAAATATGCTCTCTGCCAAGATATCTAAGTTTTGCCTGATTTTAAGCCAGCAGCATGTGTATCCTCCCAGCATGTGCATTCTTGATTGATAAGGTCATGCCATAATGCAGTGCGAGGCCAAAAACATTCACAACAAGAAAAAAGCGAGCAAAGCTCACGTACCCCCGCTCCCCATTTGTCGCTCAATGAATGTCAATAGCAAATAACGCTTCTATGGATATGTAATATGCAGTCATATTCAAATCAAGTACCAAAAAGGTCCATTTAGTGTACAAACTTGTCTCCATTGATGCCTCCCTGTCGATTTTCGTACTAAGTTGAATTAAGATTCAAGGGCAATAACTCCGTAAAAAATACAGTTTCGAACTTCGGTTTTGAAACTCGCTCAAACTCGTTAGAAAATGTATCGTCTAGGAGTACCCCCATTGATGCAAGCAAAATGTCATTGATCTAGGTGTAGTAATTTCCAATAACTCCGTAAAAATAAAGTTTCGAAGAGTAAACGCCAGAGTTACAAACAAAATTTCATTCATCTAGGTGTAATTGCCATCCCGGCGGATTTTTTCAGATTCAAAGATTCAAGGGCAATAACTCCGTAAAAAATAAAGTTTCGAACTGGGTTGTTTCCCATTGATTGATGCATCGGCTCCCAGCCAATTTTAACTGGGTTTTCAACTAAGTCGAATCAAAGATTCATCTAGGGCAATAACTCCGTAAAAATAGAGTTTTGAACTGGGTTTTGAACTCGTTCAAGAGTATCGTCAAAATAAAGGAGTACCTACAAACAAAATTTAATTCATCTAGGTGTAATAGTTTCTGAGAAAATTTGTCCCCATTGATGCATCCCGGCGGATTTTTGCAGTAAGTTCAAGAATCAAAAAATATTCAAGGGCAATAACTCCGTAAAAAAAAATAAATCTAGTTTCGAACTGGGTTTCGAACTTCGTTCAAAAATAAAGTTTCGAACTGGGTTTCGAATCGTCAGGAGTACCTACAAACAAAATTTAATTCAAACAAAATTTGTCCCCATTCATCTAGGTAAGTAATCAAAGATTCAAGGGCAATAACTTGTCCCCTGGGTTGATGCATCCCGCCAGGAGTTTTTAATTCATCTAGGTGTAATAGTTTCGAATTTGTCCCCAAATCCCGATTTTTTTGGGCAAAGATTCAACAATAACTCCGTAAAAAATAAAGTTTCGAACTGGGTTTCGAACTCGTTCAAGAGTATCGTCAGGAGTACCTACAAACAAAATTTCATTCATCTAGGTGTAATAGTTTCCGAATCAAAAAATTTGTCCCCATTGATGCATCCTACAAACAAAATTTAATTCATCTAGGTGTAATAGTTTCCGAAAAATTTGTCCCCATTGATGCATCCCGGATTTTTTCAGATTCAAGGGCAATAACTCCGTAAAAAATAAAGTTTCGAACTGGGTTTCAACTCGTTCAAGAGTATCGTCAGGAGTACCTACAAACAAAATTTTAATTCATCTAGGTGTAATAGTTTCCGAGAAAATTTGTCCCCATTGATGCATCCCGGGTTTTTCGAAAAATCAAAGATTCAAGGGCAATAACTCCGTAAAAAATAAAGTTTCGAACTGGGTTTGAACTCGTTCAAGAGTATCGTCAGGAGTACCTACAAACAAAATTTAATTCATCTAGGTGTAATAGTTTCCGAGAAAATTTGTCCCCATTGATGCATCCCGGCGGATTTTTCACTAAGTCGAATCAAAGATTCAAGGGCAATAACTCCGTAAAAATAAAGTTTCGAACTGGGTTTCAACTCGTTCAAGAGTATCGTCAGGAGTACCTACAAACAAAATTTAATTCATCTAGGTGTAATAGTTTCCGAGAAAATTTGTCCCCATTGATGCATCCCGGCGGATTTTTCGCAGTAAGTCAATCAAAGATTCAAGGGCAATAACTCCGTAAAAAATAAAGTTTCGAACTGGGTTTTTTCGAACTCGTTCAAGAGTATCGTCAGGAGTACCTACAAACAAAATTTAATTCATCTAGGTCATCTTTCCAGGTGTAATCCCGGCGTTTTTCGCAGTAAGTCAAATCAAAGATTCAAGGGCAAAACTTTGAACTGGGTTTGAACCCAAGAGTTGATATATTTAATTCATCTAGGTGTAATAGTTTCGGAAAATTTTTTTGATGCATCCCGTTTTGCAGTAAGTCGAATCAAAGATTCAAGGGCAATAACTCCGTAAAAAATAAAGTTTCGAACTGGGTTTCGAACTTGTTCAAGAGTATCGTCAGGAGTACCTACAAACAAAATTTAATTCATCTAGGTGTAGTAGTTTGTCCCCATTGATGAAAACTTGTCCCCATTGTCCACTATAGAATAAAAGTACCTACAAACAAAATGGTGACGTTTCCCCATGGAAATCCCGGTTTGTCAGAAAATTGACATCCCAGAAAGCTTCAAGAAAATGACTGGATGCAAAATTTCATTCATCTAGGTGCAATAGTTTGTGACATGGTTCACGAATTTCAAGTACAAAGTTTGGGGTTTCGAACTCGCTCAAAGAAATATTTCATTCAACGGTTTTTTGAGATATGACCCCATGGAAACGGAAATTGGATCCCAGAAAGCGAAAATGACTGGATCGTAGTTTGTGACATGGTTCACGATTGTACAAAGTTTGGTCGAAATATTTCCCGGTTTTTGAGATATGACCCCGGACGGAAGGGCCAGACGGATGAGCGGGGGTACAAAAATGATTTGAGGATGGCGGACACAAGAGCAAATGCGACTACTGAAGTAATACACTAATTTGAGCTATTTAACCTCTCTGCTGTATTTTGCTAATTTTTTTTGTAATATGTTGAAATTTCATTTTATGTACAATTTCAGTAATGTTGGTGGCCGAGTTAGTTTTCATACATTAACAGTATACATAGATTAGAATGCTACTAAGCTACTACGACCGGTGATTCAAATGGCCAAATTAATTAAGCTAGTTAGCCCAGCTTGATTGCACTGGGAAGGCTGCTCTGCAAATAACTACTCCGACTATAATGCGTAACATTGAACTTGGATGCCGAAGTTATTGCTTGGAATTACTGTAGTTCATCTGCAATCATCTATGATGGAGAGCTGTTTTTATTTTTATTTATTTAACCCTTATTTAACCAGGGAAGTCCAGTTGAGATTGAAATCTCTTTTTCAAGGGAGCCCTGGGGGTTGAGGTGGGGAGGGAGAGGGCAATTTGCACAGCCAATTTGATCAGGGGATGATTAGGTGGCAGGTCGAAAGAGCCAGGTTGGGACTTTAGCCATGACACCGGGAACCCCTACTCTTATCGAAGAGTGTCATAGGATCTTTTAATGACCACAGTGAGTCAGGACCTCGGTTTAACGTCTCATCCGAAAGACGGCATCTTCTTCAGTACAGTGTCCCTGTCACTGCACTGGGGCATTGGGGATTCTTCCGCCAGAGGGAAGATCGCCACCTACTGGCCCACCAACACCTCTTCCAGCAGCAACTTGGTTTTCCTTGGTGGTCTCCCATCCAAGTACTGACCAAGCCCACACCTGCTTAGCTTCAGCCACGCGGCTGGAGCAGATCGAATAGTGGTATGGCTGCTGGCCTAGCTGTGTAGCTAGGTAGGTGTATTCACAATGAGGGCTTGTTTCCACTTATCAAGGAACAAAGCTGCATTGGAAGCCTTTACAAAGACAAGTATGTTAACACGCCTGACTCCAAGGTGAAAGGCGGGTGAAAAACCAGCAGTTCCTTGCTCTCATGGATAATGATTTGGTAACCCCTGATGCACAGGTTCACATTAGACTTCAAACCTTTTAAGTCTATAAAGGACACTTTGTACTTGGGTCTATGTTCAGAATGACATCGTACTCACATGTAGTAGTATTTGTTGAGTTTAACAGCAAAGTGTCGGGGCATGTTGCCGCAACCGTAGTAATTACGGTCGTTTTCCAGAATGTGGTCCACATCATGGAAGACCATGCAGTCCCAGTCCAGGTCTTTCATGGCCTCCTTGAACCCCACATTGAACAGCATTGCCCGGTTGAAGGGCTCATTCCCTGCCTGATGAACACAAACATGGAAGTGCACACACACACACACACACACACACACACACACACACAAACATACACAGAAGCACACACACACACAAGCACACAAAAACACACACACATTGGTTTTTATAAACAGATTGTCACTGCCGTGAGGTTTCTTTCTGATTGCTCCAAGATGAGTAATGGAAAAAATGCGCGTTGAGTAAGCAGTGACGCTGATACCTTGCACTCAGGAGATAAGCACTCTCTCAGAGGTCTTTTCACAACTCAAGGCATTTCCTCATAGAGATGCTGGGATATTGAGAAACCGGGGGGAGTACTCGTTTAACAGAAACTACAAACCCTCTCCCCGCTCCCCAACTTTTTCCAATGACAACTAAATACCTTGCATTTTCTAATCGTGACAGTGAAGGCACTGTTGCAATGATTTAGAATTTGGAGAATGTGTGTAATAAACATACATTTTTTTTAACATTCATAAGCATTTTCTCATAGCCTGTGACCAAGACGTGGCATCGCAACTCCCAAGAGCAAATTCAAAATGACTCAC
This sequence comes from Gymnothorax javanicus, assembly GCA_029692085.1. Classification (NCBI taxonomy): domain Eukaryota; kingdom Metazoa; phylum Chordata; class Actinopteri; order Anguilliformes; family Muraenidae; genus Gymnothorax; species Gymnothorax javanicus. The sequence goes on along the minus strand of CM056203.1, from coordinate 63,171,044 downwards.
TGAAATAACACAAAGTCACCCATGTCCCTCACATCCACGTAGCATATACTGTGGACATTACTTGCTTGCCAGTATTCTTTTTGGTACAACAGAGTGCCTGGGTAGCTGTAAAAATCTATTCTTACCTCTTCAGGACAATGAACCGGTGAATAATCATAGACTACATGGTGGGCAAGAGGCCAAGGTTCTTCAAGTTCCCCCCTGAGGTCAAGCAATTTCCAAATAATTCTACATATGGCCCACTCACTGTAAATACTATTTAGCTAAAATTACAGGCACGAAAAAGCAGATGCCTTATTAAATTATAGCTAAGCATTACAGCGCGTTACTCTTTCAGTATGGTAACTTATTCTGTGTCCTCATACCCCATTACACATGACCACAGTGCTCACTGCATCTACTTCTGATGGGGAATACTTCTGTTTTCTTTTCAAAAATCAATGGGAAGAGAGAACTCGGATGTTCCCTGGGGCTCCGGCCTAAACGGCCTTGCTACAGAGCATGGCATGGCGATAGGAGGTGTGGTCTATGAAGGCGCGTGGAGTGCAAAGGAGGTGAAGGAGCTGACCTGTTCAATGACATAAAAGCCAAACTGGATCCGCTGCCTCTGGAGGGCGGGAATGAGGTGGCGCAGGAGAATAGGGAGGTGCTCATGGCGATTCCGGAAAGGCACCAAGATGGCCACCTGGGGACAAACATGCAAGCGCAATGCGGTCACAAAGGCACATTACGGGTTAAACAAGCTTAAATCAAATACCTGCAACAACTTACGGGCACTGGCATGCGGTGTCGACAAGAAACAAAATGATAGGCTAAGATAAGCTGTGATGGATAACAGAAATACAAATACCGTGCTCATAATGTAGTCAACAAACCTATTGAAGCATCTTTTTTCCGAGAGAACAAAATGGTACGCTATCTAAAATAGGCTTCCATTGTTCTATTTTTTCCTTATCAAAAGCTGTTCTATCAACTGCTGGCCGAGTCAAACATTTCCTTGCGGGGTTAAAAAAAATAGAACTTTGCTTCCTCAAACACTGTGAGAAACCCTGATATAAATTATACCCAACAGCCACAAGCACTCTTGTCTTTCAGTTAATGTTCATATTCAGAGCACTATATTTTACAGTACTCAATTTCTTATCCTTTCTTGATATCAGTTAAGAAAATGTCTTCTTCAACTTCAAAGGGGAAAACTAATTTCAAAAAGCACCTTGTGGTCCCCTGTATTAGTACATTACATGACTATTTTCAGCATTAAACAGCAAGTAACCAGACAGTCGAACATGGATAAAATTTAAAGTGCACTTCGCAAGTATTTGGTCAGTGGAACTGCATAGAAATGGCAATTTTTACATGGTCTGCACAATATGGATGTATATACCAGAAAGTTAGAGAAGATAGTCTGTACTTAAACATTATGTTGTTTTGAAATCCAATGTGCTAGAGTACACAGCCAAAAAGCGTAAGCACAGAGCATGCGTGCAACCTGCGTGACATACATTTTTTAACTGCCAGCGATCAACAAAAAAAAATAAAAATATCACATGCTTCCTTCCTGGATTAAACCCGGAAGCTGCCTGGTTATGTGAAACAGTCCTTAACGCCTGGTTTATTTAGGGGGTTCTGCAAATTTTCAGACAGGGAAACGCCGCATTGGTGAATGTGGCGATTTGGCGGAAGGGAAGGGCCTGCAGTCGCTATCTTTTCTCACAGTGGCAGGCCTCCCCGAGGGACAGCTTAAGCACACGAACAGACAGCCGTCTCCAGGGACCTAGTCTGTCAATCTCTGATCTCATCTCAGTCAAAAACTGGCCAAACACAGAGATAAGACCAAGTGCGCAAACCCCTTCCTTGAATCTGATGCCCCATCCCTCCCTTTCTCAAAGTAATTTCTCTCACACACACACGCACGCGCGCACACATACACACACACACACACACACACACACACACACACACGCACACATTAAGCTGATAGGAGGAACATACTTAAACTGCATAAAGATACCCCTGGTGCTTTACTTAAATGTAAGTATAGTCATTTCTGCCTCATTATTTCAAAAGGCGACAAAATCATGCAAGTAATTGCTGAGTACATCCCAGAGCTCAGCAATGTGCAGTTTGCTAAACTGTAAATGAACAAGGTTATTGAAAAAGTTTCATCTAGAACGGCTAGCTTCAGAAACTCATCGTTTTATACAAACAATGGATGATCGTCTAAAACTGCAAGGACAGCAGAGCCAGGGTCACGTTCCATTTGATGACTTTAAAAGCCATCCATCAACAGCAGGTTTGTGAACAGTTAATTATTAACGTGTTTTAGATGGCATTTGCAAATTGCAATGAGTGGAAAGGAATTTTTATTTCTCATCGTTCGTTACTTTAATTGAGCCATGAAAATGCAACCAGACTTCACTACCCAGGGAGGTAACCAGGTAGCTGGGTAATCATCCTGGCAAGATTAAAGGTGCGGAACATAATTTTATTCAATAAAATCTCACTAAATGGCCAAGATAAATCTGCAGCAGAAAAGATGATCAGATTTTTTGAGCGCGATTCTCAGCTCATGTTTACGTCTTTATGACAAGGCTTTCGAGTCAGCTACAGCACAATTTATGTCTGTGTTTCACAATCTGCTTTCATATGACCGAGGTCCCAGGCTAAAAAGAGCACATTGTGTCATCTTGTGACACAATCTTCTTTTGCCAATCTCATATACCTCCTATTAGTGCAATGCCGCAAGTCAAATTTCAGTGTATTATGTGAGCAGGAAGCAGTCAGCAAGAGAATGTGACTCACTTTCCAACGGGGTACACAGTCATCAGGCTTCCAGTGTCCCCCAGGGGCCAGACTGGGTTGCCCCTCCAAAAGGCTCCTTTCCACCTCCTCCAGGGCGATCTCACTCATGTTCACATCCACGCGACCCTCTGAAAAGCACACACACAAATACACACATGAAGACTAAAAGTCATGTAGCATGCGTGCAACTATGCACAAACTAGTTCTCAAATCTGCCTTACACGGCCTAAGTGCAGTAACTACATACTGGGTCAAATGCGAGTTATGCAGTTTGGGGTCAGAAAGTATATGGACGTCAGGATTTCTTTGCATAGAATTTATACCATGGCAAGTCAGTTAACCATAATCTATCATAGATGTGCGCACTATTCATTTGTTGGGACAGCAAACAAACTCTAAAGCCATTTCTTGCTATTTAAATCATTTTGTAGTAACTGCAGTTTGCCATTGTAGGGCAGAAATGCTGTCATCACCATTCCTGAATATTGATAGTCATTTATTATAAAACGGTCAATTCCTCCATTTAGGGAGCTTGAACACATGCATAGTTCTACTGAACCATAAAGGGAATTTGAGGGGTGCAGTCACAAACAGTGATACAGCGGCCCAAACTCACTCATTGAAGGCAGCCTTTCAGGGCACTTCTGGGCGGACAGGTAAGTGAATCCCTTTGGGAGGTAGGTTGTTGTCTGGACGTATGGCTCACTGATTTCAAATTCATAGGCATAATCTGTATAGAGGGGAAAAAACAGCACTGTCACAAAGACTGTCAAAAGGGCTGCAGTGTTTGATGGTTTTGGTGTGTCTCCGTATGTGTGGTTCATGTCAGTCATTAATTGGCCAAAGATCCTACACCCCAACACGCAGTTACGAAAAGATGCACATCTTCACTGTTAGAGGCACATTCAAGCAGGGTGCTCTGCCTTTAAAACACTGGGGTCATGAATCACCCTGACGGGGGTTATTTCCCAATAATGACTGGCTTGCTGTAATTCAACCCGCTTATTACACAGCTACGTACTGAAGTCACCAGCAATTTGAGACAAAATATTGATTCAAAATAATTTTACCAATTTTAAATTGATTTTATTACTTCTGGTAAAAAAAGTATTGAGATTCAATGGTTGAAACTGCATCATGCCCAAAGCAGCAGTCTGTTCTTCAGAAATAAACTATATAATGCCATTATTGACCAATCGGAATCAAGTATTCAACAAAGCCATGTAATAAATCTCACTAACACAGGCATTAACAAAGTCCTACTTTCCTTTAGCTGATATTATTAGCTTACTGGTGAGAAAAATGTGAGTCTTACGATGTATGATCCTCACGAATATGACTGGATTTTTAGAAGCTTAACGATAACTGCATGACGTAAATGTTTGACAGCGACGGCATACCCGTCATTAATAAACAATGACGTGCCAGTCAAAATACAAAAACAACTGCACGCCCAAGTTGCGTGATAGGTTTAGCTGCATATTAACATTCACATTGACCAGTATGGAGTCGTCCGTTGTGCTCATACCATGGTCAACACAAAAGCTTAAAGACGTATTTTTGTATTCATCCAAAAATTGCATAAGCAGACCATTTGCTTCCACCACAATTAACTTGTGTAGCTAAGAAACAGCTGAAACTTTCATTGCTATATACAAGAGTGCAGTTTTTAAGTTCCACTTTGTTTTGTAGCTAGAGAAGAGCTATATTTACTAATTCCCCACAATCCTAATTCCTCTTGGACAGTCTTTGTCCCGTTGTGCCTTCTCCAATTTATCATAATCACCATACCCACCAAACATATCACTAGTTACATAAAAAAAAAAAAAAATGCAAATATGTTGTTTGTGTCTATTTTTGCCTTCATTTTCAATGTTTGCAAATTCGTGACACAATCAGCTCAATTTATCCAGGAATTCAAACATGACAAATAGACAGTGTCAAAAGGCTAACATGTTTGGAACTACTCCATAGCTGTGCAGATACAGGAAAATAATGCACACCCTTAGAATGTCCTTCACCAAACACGACTGAATATTCAACAGACCTGTGGTTTAAGCCCATTATCAAATTGGTGAGGTTTGAGTTCTTCGTGTGGCGCGAGGGCAGGGAATCACTGCTAATGCTAACATTTCACTTTCACCAGTGTCAGAGGTCAAAAACGTCATGTTTTCGCACTGCTCATTGCACTAAGATAAAGTGAAAAATATCATATGAGTGTGAAATTTTTGGACCTCCAGGGAGGTCCTAAAACTGAGCTCATGCCCAATCCCATTAATTCCAACTCCCACCTGTGCCATTGCTGCCATAGGCTCCCCGGACCACCTGCTCCAGGACCTGGGCTCCAATGCTCCGCACATTTTCCTTGATTTGGATCCCCCGTGCTTGGACCATGAACAGGTACTCATTAACTGTGAGGAGAGAGGGGAAATCTATGACATATCGTAAAAATAAAACAGAAGCCTCCTAAGGCCAATCAGTTCACAGAAGATCATTTTGCCGCTGCCAGCATCTTCAGAGGCACAACACATAACAGAGGCGGCCCGCTCTACACAGCGAGTAGATATGAATAAGATCCCTAATCGCGATGCTGCGAAGGTGGTACTGGATAACCTCTGCGGTAACATCTGTCACGCTATCCATGACACATGCTATCGAGTGGTAATGGACAATCAACCAGCACAACACCAGAGACGTCATTCCAAGAGCTGGTGGAGCCGCGACTGTACAATGGCTAGAGATCGTCAGAGGTTCTGGTTCGGGTTGTGGAAATCCGGCAACAGACCGCGACACGGCCAGGTGTATCAATGTTACAAAGCCACTAAGAAGATATACCGTAACGCCTGTCGCCAAGCTATGACCTCGGATCTACAAGGACAGACTAAACATTTAAACAAACCTCTACCACAGGGGATGGTTAAAGAAATTTTGGAACATGGTTCATCAAACTCGGAGAAATAAATCTTCCTTTTAAGACATTTCGCTGTCAACACTGGAATGCTTTTTCCGCGATAAATTCGAATCAGTACCTAACGACAACATGGGTGACGTACGAAATCGAGCAAAAGCAGAGGTGGACACGAAGTATTCCTCAGTTCGTTCTGATACCTCGCACAGAAATGTGATATCGCCCTCCATGCTATGTCGATACATCAAGTCTCTGAGATCCGGTTGTTCCCCCGGTATTGACGGCATACTCACCGAACACTTGAAATACGCCATCGACAGTGATATTCCTATCCTTATTAGTTGTGTGATAGCACAATGGCCCTCATTTATCAAACTTGCGTACGATCTGGTGTAGATTCTGAAGTAAATATCAGCGTTCGCCAGGTGTCACGTCTGATTTACTAAAAGCGTGTTGTCGCCGATTTCGCTGTAGAACTGGCGTGGCGTTGATAAATCTGATAAAATCTATTGTTAAGATTAGGAACGGTTGTAGACACACGCAAAGAATGAATGTAATGTCCTGACAAGGAGAGAAGTACAAGGATTTGTGTGTGTGTGTCCGTGTGTTTGTGTGCATGAGTGCGGGCATGTGCATGAGAGTGTGTGAGTATATGTGATCAAGCGTGTGTGTGCGCGCGTGTGAGTGTGTACAACCCTGCAGACTAACTTTTGGACCTAGGCGCGCATGCGCTCCCAACCTGAAAAAGTTGGGCGCGCAGGCCAAAACTGTGGTCACGCAAAGTACCATGATACTTTTCTGAATATTTACAAGCCCAAATTAAGATACCTGAACAGACTATCAGTTGTTGCTGCATTTATTTATGAGACATTATCAGAAAGCACTTCGTGAACTGAAAAGTAGATATTGATGTCCACAAGAATGTTTGAAAAATGTATAAATGCAGTTAACATTTTGGAGAGTTATCATACAAGTCTAAATGTACGTTCAAGTCTCCATTTCTCCAAGGGACAACTTTTCATCAAACCCTCCCCAGTACATAAACTGAATCGTTCATAGAAAAATTATGGGCAAATTTAGATGAGCACCCCCTAAAACCAACATATGGGGATAAATCATTGAATAACTCCTAATTATCACAGTGCTAGTTCTAAAATCTATAACCGTTATTGTTGCTGCCATCCCACGGAACAATTTGACACCAAACATGGCTTAATTGCTTTGAAAATATGAGACCCAGGAGGAATTGAAGCCGTAAAAAAGCATAATGTGGCTACATATTTTCATCACAAATTGAAAGTTTAACATTAAAATTAATACAGTTCCCAAAGTGATCCACCCTAAATATTTGGTAAAAAGTAGGTGCAGTATGCCAAGTTCGTTAGCACAAAGTTTCAAGAAATTCTTTCACCGGTAACAATGTAGTAGGACGGCTTATTATAATAATAATTATTATTATTTACCAGCTTTTTTTATTTCGCTATGTAGATTTTGCACATTTCGAAGGGTAACGGAAACGCACACAGAGAGTGAGGACGATGTCCGACGTTATTAGCCCCCAAAAAACAGTCTGCTTCGTGACAGAGTAGGGTGTCCCCGCAGAACCGGAGGCAGCAGTTTCAGGACCGCAGTTCTAGGACCCTCTGGTTTTCACATTAGCGCCACCCTGCGAGTCAGATGACACCCTTCTCAGTCAGTTGATCGAGTACGACATCAAAAATGTGAGTACTAATGTTCGTTTGTTTAAAGTTAAAAGTCAATTCTGCTGTCTTGAATTAGCAAAGGTAACGTTCATTAGTTGAAATGAGTATGTATATGTCATAGTAACTTAAATGCATTGGCGACAGCTTGATATCTGTTTAGGATGGCAAAAGAATTTGTGCAGGTGTTGAATAAAACCGTCACGCCATTTAACGTCTTCTCTTGGTGTGTTTACTTGATGACCGTGATAATTCTAGCCAGCATATAAATCAAACAGACAATGCATGATATGCATTCTTAAGAGTTTATTATTATGTAGATCCGGGTTTTCAAAGTCTGACCGTGGGCCTCCCCTGAGAAAGCTTGGAAAAAGGCGCCCACTCATAGTTAGTAGTCAGCCTATATGTCCTGAGCAACAAAAGAAACGCAAGTTAGCTAGTTAATGTCCTCTCATGGTTACTCAGTCAAAGTGACCGCAAAATAAAGAAAAGTGTGATGAAACAAGTGTAAATGTGCTAGCGCTAGTGATAAATTAGATTTTTTTATAATAATGACGTGCATACTTATTTTCCGGTCTGTCTTTAACTTGCGTTTCTTTTGTTGTTCAGTAGCTATAGTTAGTTTTGCGCAGTTCCTGGGTGCCTATGAGATCGTGATTGTTATTCGATTATCTCATATTGCCGTTTACATAACTTGACTACATCAAATACATAAAAAGCTCTGTCGGAAGGCATTTATTCTGACTCTGGGAAAGTGTGAAAAGAGTAAAATCCACCAAAGCCGCCATATCTCTGAACCATCTCTTTATCCAAATTACACACACATTTTCACTTCCATTCACTGAGCCTCCCGTGAAACCGTTTGGAGCGCGCCCCCCTCCCCAAGGGGGTGACCACTTTGAAAACCTCTGCCATTGACCTTTCCTGCAAATCTCATGGGCAAAAATTAAGCTCACTTCAGGACAGCAAATAGATTTTTTATGCTGCATTATACTCAGAGAAAAGTTATGTTTGTGAAATAATATCTAAATGTCCAGTTTTAACAATTATGTTCTGTTTTTGTTTTTCCTTTAAAGATGCATGTAACAATCCAAAAAGGCCAGTGTTTGCCTGACTTGAAAAGGTGCAGTACAGCCTACCACTGCCCATTCTGTGGGCCTACTTTGTTTCATTCCACAAAGTTGAGCAAGGTCAGATCTCACCTGGACTCACATTTCAACAGGGCAGTTTTTCATGCAGGTAAAGTTTGCAAACATTGTCTTTTAACATGTAGCTTTGATTTTTCTGTGCATTGAGAACAGCCCAAATTTAATTATCAGTTCCATTAGATCAATCAATACTCTAATTTGATTGTGGTGACCTGATACTTGATTCAGATTTAGATTACTGATAAGTTATATTTCAAAGTTTATAAAATACTTGATAATATGATAATTCTTATGTTTCTTATGTTCTTATATTTCAGGGTATACCATTCACAGATGTGGTTTGAACTGCCGACCACAATGGCACTGCATGTACTGCAAGGCAATGCTATTGCGCAAAGCAGACTTCTGCAAGCATGTACAGTGCCGTGAAAAAGTATTGCCCCCTTCTTGATTTCTTATTTTTTTGCATATTTGTCACACTTAAATGTTTCAGATCATCAAACAAATTTTAATATTAGACAAAGACAACCCGACTAAATACAAAATGCAGTTTTTAAATGATGATTTCATTTATTGAGGGGAAAAAGCTATCCAAGCCTACCTGGCCCTATGTGAAAAAGTAATTGCATTTAAGTCCGGACTTCGACTCAACCACTCCAAAATCTTCATTTTGTTTTTTTCAAGCCATTCACAAGTAGACTTGCTGGTGTGTTTCTGATCATTGTCCTGCTGCATAACCCAAGTGGGCTTGAGCTTGAGATCACAAACTGAGGGTTGGACATTCTCCTTCAGGATTTTCCGGTAGAGAGCAGAATTCACAGTTCCATCAATTATGACAAGTCGTCCAGGTCCTGAAGCAGCAAAGCAGCCCCAAACCATCACACTAACACCATCATGTTCGACTTTTGATATGATGTTCTTTTTATGAAATGCTGTGTTAGTTTTACGCCTGATGTAACGGGACACACACGTTGCAAAAAATTCGACTTTTGTCTCGTCAGTCCACAGAATATTTTCCCGAAAATCTTGGGGGATCATCAAGATGTTTTTTGGCAAACGTGTGACGAGCCTTTGTGTTCTTTTTGATCAGCAGTAGTTTCTGCCTTGGAACTCTCCCATGGATGCCATTTTTGCCCAGTCTCTATCTTATTGTTGAATCATGAACACTGACTTTAACTGAGGCAAGTGAGGCCTGCAGTTCTTCAGTTGTTGTTCTGGGTTCTTTTGTGACCTCCTGGATGAGTCGTCGATGCGCTCTTGGAGTAATTTTGGTCGGCCGGTCACTCCTGGGAAGGTTCACCACTGTTCCAAGTTTTCTCCATTTGTGGATAATGGCTCTCACAGTGATTCTCCGAAGTCCCAAAGCCTTAGAAATGGCTTTGCAACCCTTTCCAGACTGATAGATGTCAATTTCTTTGTTTCTCATTTGTTCTTGAATTTTTTTAGTTCGCGGAATGACATGTTGCTTTTTTAGATCTTTTTGCCCATTTCACTTTGTCAAACAGGTTCTACTGAAGTGATTTCTTGATTCAACAGGTCTGGCAGTAATCAGGCCTGGGTGTGGCTAGTGAAATTGGACTCAAAAAATGTGGTTAATCACAGTTAATTCATGATTTAACAAGGGGGGGAGCAATTACTTTTTCACATAGGGCCAGGTAGGTTTGGATAGCTTTTTCCCCTTATTACAGCGCCCTCCATAATTATTGGCACCCCTGGTTAAGATGTGTTAAAAGCCTTAAAATAAATTCAATTTTTATTGCAGAAGCATACTCTCACACTGAAAATTGTAGAAAAATGTAACCTTCAACTCAAGTGAATTTTAAGGGAAAAAAAATCCTGACTAAGAAATAATTATTTTTCATAAAATCACCTGTTCCACAATTATTGGCACCCCTAACAATTCCTAGGAAATAAATGTAATTGAAGTATTTCTGTCATTTCTACAGTAGTTTACAAAGTTGATCTAGGAACATTTAATTAGTAATTCATCACTTCCTGTTTTCCTATGGTATAAATATGACGTGACACAGAGGCCATTTCCCTTATCCACTCTTCAACATGGGAAAGACAAAGGAACACACCATTCAAGTAAGGCAGATGTGTGTCGACCTTCACAAGTCAGGCAATGGCTATAAGAAAATAGCCACTTGCCTGCACCTGCCCATATCTACTGTCAGAGGAATCATTAAGAAGTCTAAAACAACTGGAACAGTGGTAAACAAGCCTGGACGAGGACGCAAGGTTATTTTGCAACCACGCACAGTGAGGAGGATGGTAAGAGAAATAAAAAGTTCTCCAAAGCTCACTGTTAAAGAATTGCAACAAATGGTAGCATCTTGGGGTCACAAAGTCTCCAAAACAACCATCAGGCGCTATCTACATGCCAACAAGCTGTTTGGGAGGCATGCACGGAAAAAACCTTTTCTCACTCACAATCATCAACGCAAACGTCTGGAGTTTGCCAAGCGGTACTGGAACTTCAACTGGGACCGTGTGCTTTGGTCAGATGAGACCAAGATAGAGCTTTTTGGCAACAAACACTCTAAGTGGGTCTGGTGGAACACAAAAGATGAGTATGCAGAAAAGCACCTCATGCCCACTGTGAACTATGGGGGAGGATCGGTGATGCTGTGGGCTTGTTTCTCTTCCAGAGGCCCTGGAAACCTTGTTAGGGTGCATGGCATCATGAACGCTTTGAAATACCAGGACATTTTAAATCAAAATCTGGTGGCCTCTGCCCGAAAGCTGAAGATGGGTCGTCACTGGGTCTTTCAGCAAGATAATGACCCTAAACATGTGGCCAAATCTACACAGAAATGGTTCACCAGACACAGAATCAAGCTCCTCCCATGCCCATCTCAGTCCCCAGACCTCAACCCCATTGAAAACCTGTGCAGTGAGCTGAAGAGGAGAGTGCAGAGGAGAGGACCCAGGTCGCTGGATGATTTAGAGAGATTGTGCAAAGAGGAATGGTGGAAGATCCCTCTTTCTGTATTCTCCCATCTTGTGAAACATTATAGGAGAAGATTAGGTGCTGTTTTGTTGGCAAAAGGGGGTTGTACAAAGTATTAACATCAGGGGTGCTAATAATTGTGGCGCACATGATTCGATGTAAAAGAATTATTTCTTAATGTGGGATTTTTTTCCCACTGAATAAATGCACTTGAATTAAAGGTTGGATTTTCCTCTTTTTTTCATTGTGGTCCTATATTATTGAGAAAAAAACTGAATTCATTAGAAGCTAAAGAACACATCTTAACCAGGGGTGCCAATAATTATGGAGGGCGCTGTAAATGGATCATCATTTAAAAACTGCATTTTGTATTTACTCGGGTTATCTTTGTCTTATATTAAAATTTGTTTGATGATCTGAAACATTTAAGTGTGAAAAACTATGCAAAAAAGTAAGAAATCAGTAAGGTGGCAAATACTTTTTCACGGCACTGTAAGTATTTGTGAGGCAAGGCAACCTTCCCTTTTCCCCACCATCTCACCTCCAGCCACTGGAAATACTGGAAATATGTTCAAATTAACCCTTTCGAGGTTTTATGGAAATTTTGGGTTTTTACCAAAATATGATTGTTATTCAAAAAACAATAAAATGACACCAAATCTCATAATGAGTTTCCCATAACTGATGTTTTTATGTTTTAATCCTCTCCAGAATCGCTAAAATCGTTTGGATCCAAGTCACTCCGCTCTCTGGATATTCAAACTCATCGTCAGAGTCATTCAATAAAGCAAAAACTTCATCCACGTTGTATTTATTTTATTTCATTCTAGAATGCGGCTATTTGTACTAAATGATGCCATGTTCACATGTCCCTCCTCATTTAAGCGTTTTAGGAAATCCCATGCCTCGTTCACGGCTAAAATACAGTTTACCTGTTTTGAGGCCTTTTAAAGAAGACTTTATTTTGGTTAAAAGCGACAAAAATGTTTTAATTAAACAGGTTTTATTTTAAATGCTTAAAAAAATAAGTGCAGTCTTGATATTTTATTTCATTCACTTTCATACATGCAATTGTCATGTTCCTCCTCATTTTGTGCTCTGAATGCAGAGAGATTCATAGACGTGAAATATTTAGTTTTGTGGCCTTATTTATTTTGTACAGTTTTAATATTTTATTTTATTCACTTTTATACATGCAGTTGTCATGTTCCCCCTCAGTTTGTGCTCTGAATGCAGAGAGATTCATAGACGTGATATATTTAGTTTTGTGGCCTTACTTATTTTGTGCAGTTTTAATATTTTATTTTATTCACTTTTGTACATGCAGTTGTCATGTTCCTCCTCATTTTGTGTTCTGAATGCAGAGAGATTCACAGACGTGAAATATTAAGTTTTGTGGCCTTATTTTGTGCAGTTTTGGTATTTAATTGCATGTTATTCACTAATGCAGTTTTCATGTTCCTCATTTTCTTAATAAAGTGCTCTGAAATCCACTTTGTGCATATATGTTTAAAAAGATGGCGTATGTGTTTTCAAAGGCTGTTTTTGAAAAATATATTTGCTTGGTTTGGATTCTATAAAAGTGGGTCACGATGTAATGACCATGGGAAAATGTGGGTCCCAATGTGAGACCAGTTGAGAACCCCTGCCCTTACCCTGCTGTGCAGATTTCAAGCTGCGCTTATGCAAATTACATTGCAACTTTTTTGTGTATTTCAATAAAAAGGTTGTTCACAAAAAAAAGACATGTCCTATGATTCTGAACAAAATGCAAGGTAAAATGATTCTGGTATGTTTTAGAGCCATTTTAAGAATTTTAGGCATATTTTGATGATATTGGGATAATATGAATCACAATTATTTTGGCATTTGGGTGGAATTAACCTCCAATATTATAGTTAATACAATAGTTAAGGTACTTTAAGTAGTATATGGGTGGAATAAACCTCCAATATTATAAAACCTAGGGGCATAGAACTGCAGTCCCGGAAATGCGGTTGTGAATCTGCATATTTTGATGATACTGGGATAATATCATGAATCACAGTTATTTTGGCATTTGGGTGGAATGAACCTTTAGTAATGAATCATGATTAAAACTAATAATGAATCACAATTATTTTGGCATTTGGGTAGAATAAACCTTCAATATTATCGCTAGACAGTCAATAGTATTTGCTGTCATCCAGTTCGATAGATGGCGCTGTCGCAGAAAACCTAAGGTCCTAGAAATGCAGTCCTGAAACTGCTGCCTCCGGGTCTTGCAGTCATCCAGTTCGATAGGTGGCGCTGTCGCAGAAAACCAGAGGGTCCTAGAACTAGGGTCCTAGAACTGCGGTCCTGAAACTGCTGCCTCCGGGTCTGCAGAGACATAATATTGGGGGGGAGTGTGGGGCGTGTGGGTGCCCCATCTGCAGGAGGTACAGATAGGGCACCCACAGGGCGAGCGCTAGCTGGGTGCGGTCACGTGACTGCAGCCCTGGCTCTCATTGGCTGGATAGGCCTGGGTGGGCTGTACTCTGGATCGGTCTATTAGGGAGTGAATCGCTGCCCAGAATAGGCGCACAGTGCAAGAAGTGTTGGTCGTGCACTGCGCGACCGATGTGAGAATGTAAGTCGCAAAAAGTAAATCTTGGTCGCAAATGCGACCATTTTGGTCGCAGTCTGGAGCGCTGTGTACGTTTGTGCCAGCAAGAGTGTGTGCGCACGGCCGTAAGCATGTGCATACCTGCATCTGTGCATCAGCGTGTGGATTTATTTTTCCAATTTAAGTCTCATGGTAGTGCTGATAAGAGGCCGTAACCCTCATAACATTGGAAAAACTTTCAGGTTTTTGCAAAGCTGGCATTTTCACCATGTAGTGTACAGCCAGTCAAGCCTCTGATTACATTGTTAATGCTAGTTTACAGCTGTAATGCCAGAATATTCTCAGTTCCCAACTGCTGACTATAAATCAGTTTAAAAGTCATTAACAGGTAGCAAATTTCCATTTTATCTTGAGTAGTACCAATGCTTTTTTGTTCTGAATTTTATCTTACTATGAAACAGCACGTAGAACGTCACAAACTACGCTGGTAAAGTAGCACTGAAAATTAACAGTTTTTACCACAGTGCTGCTATCAGGCATAAGTCCTCAAAGATTTTGATAAGTAAGCCATTATGCATGAGATGCTTTAAGGACATCACTAGGATTGCAAAGGGGGGGAATTTTCTAAATAGCAATCAGCAATTTTACAGAATTCAAAGAATTTCTCAGTAATTTGGGAAATTTTAATAACTTACCAAAAAAAAAAAAAAAAACACCTTTACATTTTAATTCTTGAAAAATGTTTTATACCATTATATATATTCCCAAAACCATCCAAAAAAAAGGCAAATTTCATGCAAAATTTACAACCACTGTTACCACACGATGACCTCTATCCAGCCCTGAATGAACCATGCAAGCAAAATCTTCTTGATAACCGGATACAAGTGTCAATTGCTCAGGTCGTAATAGTCCTTTCCATTATGCAGCACCATGCCCAAGAGGCCTAATGCTTCAGGTGTGTCATACATTAGCCAAGATATAATTTGCTAACAATACAACCCAAACATATCTCTTTTGACAATAATTTAGAAGCAAGTTTTCATTTTTCAAAAAATGAGAAATTGTTTTATAAATTTATAACCTTCCCCGTACCGTATGACAAGGAGAAAGCAAAATTACTAAAATTTCTCCAAAAATGTTCCCTAAGATCTGATAATGCCTGTAATTATGCAACTGCAACAGTGCCTGTGCGCATTTCCACTGCTCGATGTTGCATAAATCCCGTTTATTTTGGTCAGCTGATTGCACACTTTAGACACACACCTTGCAGTCGCTTGCCCATTTGAACGTGCAGGGGCCAAATTTTTTTTTTGTGCTTTTAAGGTTTCCCTTTTTCACGGTCATAAAGAATTTTTGGAAAACTCAGACATGACCACACTCCATGGCATGCGCGCATGCACTCACACACCGCTGCTCATACAATCTGAAGAATTTGCACTTTGCTCTATTGGACCGTATGCTGCAAACTCTATCCCCCAAAAATCCCATTGATGATGGCCAGAAAAAGCTATTATTCGCTATCCCTTGAAATTTTAAAATTGTTTTCCAATCATTAAAGATGGGCTGTCAGGCTTTTAGTTTTGATCTTATAATGCTCCCTACTATTC
This sequence comes from Gymnothorax javanicus, assembly GCA_029692085.1. Taxonomy (NCBI): domain Eukaryota; kingdom Metazoa; phylum Chordata; class Actinopteri; order Anguilliformes; family Muraenidae; genus Gymnothorax; species Gymnothorax javanicus. Next base: position 63,155,336 of record CM056203.1, on the reverse strand, counting down.
CAGGCTACTTGACTGTGAAAAATGTAATTAGTAACAAAGACCCAGACTTCAATGGCACTGCGGTGGTCTGGGACGGATTCGCCATTAGTGCACTTTTTACAATGGATTCATTCGGTGCACCAAAGCTAATGTCCAGTCTTTGCTTCCACGCATTCAGTGTCTACAGCTCACGCTTCTCCAAGGTGACACAACAGATCTACAGTCTGAAATTCCTCCAGAAGCCTTCAGCTCAAAAGTGTCGCTCCCCTTGGGAAAACCTACCTGCACGCTCGTGACTACAGTACAGCTGAAACCGGTGTTAAAGGAAAAAATCCTCACCAGTTCAACCTATTATATCTCATCTGCCAGAAGAAAACACCAGCAAGTGAAATCCTGTAGCCTGAAATGAATGGTGCCACCTTTTCAGATGGCTTTTAATCCTAATCCTTATCATAAGGAAACATCTTCCAGAGTTTCAGTTTCAGGTCTTGTTTGCATAGATTAGAGGGAAAATAGACAGAATTCTGCAGTTTTTTTTTTTTTTTTTTTAATTCAAAAACACAATGTGGTAATCCTGCACCATTTAAACACACATACCTTACTAAGCATTTGGAAGATATTTAGATATGAAACAAAACAAACCCAAAAATAATTTGGAAGACCTTAAAAACAGCCCAAAACCTCCCACAGACACCCTCTCCCTACTCGAACACAAGCAGGCCTCTGCTGACATCACCACTCAGCCTGCCTCAATGCTGGTTTGTTTGCATTCAGATGGAATGGGAGATAGCAATGCCAAGGAAGTCAATGACCAGTACATGACAAACTGGTGAAACCTTGGGACTTGTTGAGGCACTCAAATTTTCTGTTGTTTTAATCAACAGGCCTTTTTTTTTTCCACGCGAACGATCGTTCGGTTACGTAAAGGTTACGCAAAAAAAAAAAAAAAAAAAAATCACGCGAACGGTGGCCGTTCGCGCAAAATGAGGGGTTAATATGTCTTGGCCAAAGTGATCAACAGTTCATGAACATTTTCTTTGTGTGTGTGAATAAACTTCTATATGTTTACTGTGCAACCTGGTGATATTATGTCTTCATTTTTGTGCTTAACTGACGGTCGTATCCACACTACATGCGCCGCGCCGCGCGTGCTTTACCGTAATACGCCAGTGTCATCTCTATACAGGTCTATACCTGTATATACCAATACGTGCTGCGGTGCATAGATTAATCTTTTAATTAATGTCTTGATTTAATAACAATTACAATCGCGGGGATGTCTGACAGTGACTCGGATAGTGGCGAGGACCTGTCAGAAGACAGTAGTGATGAGGAAGAGACAGGCGGTGCTGAACGGAGTACACTGACAAGTCCTTTCCCCATACATACCCTTTGATGTAAAACCGCTGTGACTCATTTAAAGGTTGTCAGAGATTTTTTATCATTTTATCTTACTGCCTTACGTGAGGTTTTACATGTCTATTGTTTTATGTTTGCACATGACATTTGATGACGGAATTGTTACGTCCTAACGTTGCCCATCCATTAGTAAGTTGGGTGGGTTTTCTTTTTTGTATTGATTTGTTCAACCGACTTGTGACAAGCAGAATTAGTTATATACGATGTTCTCATGAATATGTTCCATTATTATGTTTTTGTAGGCTAGCTGTAACGTTTCGGCGTGCAACCTGTTAACCGATACGCGCCCTGTTTGAGCGCTGCTGCACGTAGATTTAATCAGTCAGATCGTTTTCAATTTTGTCTTTTATTTGGACACAAAGCTACGAAATGACCTGAAAACGCATCAGATCACACTAGTTTCTTTTGTATATGCAATGCAAAGTTGATTATATCGGACAATCAGAAATGTATCTTATGGATTGTGTGTGTTTGACATTTATGTAACTGTTGTGACTAAATGTATTTTAAAAGTCGCCTAAGAAAGAGTTTTTATTTTTATATCTTATAGCCTTAATACGTGAAGTTTAACAGATTGTTTTATGTATACACACATGATATTTGATGACGGAAGTGCTTAGTTTACGTCCTTCTAATATTGTCCATCCATTAGAAATATGTACGGAGTTTCTGTTTTATATGGTTCAGTGTTATGGCTATACACGATGTTCTCATGAATGTGTTCCATTATTTATACTTATAACTTTAAGGTTTCGGCGTGCAACCTGTTATTAAACCAATACGCGCCCTGTTTGAGCGCTGCTGCACGTACATGTAGATTTATTCAGTCAGATTGTTTTCGAGGTAAAAAGCACATATGTTTGTTTTTTTTTTTTTTTGTTTTTTTTCAGAATCGGGAGGACGTCATTTAGGCAAGCTATAACTTTACGCTGAATCAGGCTGATGTCAATCGGGAAATCCGCGACATCACACTATTCGCAGTTAGTCAATACATTTTTGGTATCATCTCGATCGGTTACGCCAAGTTTTTCTGCGTAACCGAACGGTCGGTTACGCTGGCGCATTTTGACGAGAACGGTGTATCGTTCACGCCGGAGTTTGAAAAAAAAAAAAAAAAGGCCAGAATCAAGTTATTGAACATTCCTCATACTACTTGTAAACATTCTGGAAAAAAAAACTATACACATATTTTTATTCATGAACGACAAATTAATTACAAACTAGTGACAATTGAATAGAAAAATCAACAGTCTTAGTCAAGTACTGGGCCTCCAAAAGCCGCCAAATCAGCCTCAATGTGCCTTGCCATAAAGTCAGCAAGTGAAAACTTTACTGAAGGGATGGAGTACCTATCTTCCTAGATTATTCTCTCATTTGGTGTTTTGATGATGGAGACTGAGAGCGCCGTCTAACCACTGTTGGGTGCAGTCACGGTATTTGCGACATGAGTGTCAAAATTTTTGTCAGATAGTATTAATTTTTTAATGTAGATGGGACGTAAAATGGTTGAACCTCTTGAATCTGAAAACTGTTTGTTCATATCTTGTTTCGTTCTCAAGATGTAAGAGCATTAATTAAGAAATACTGGTTCATGAGATATGTAGATGGGACACGTTTTTATTGTTTTACAGCCAAGGCATAGTAGCTATGGTTTTCAAATTTTGCATATTGATTGGGCATCACATGAGACATTCTCTATACAAAAATTGATGTTTACACTTCACTGGAAGGTGCTTAAACAAAAGACTTAAGCGGTTAATTAATGCTAATTTAGATTTTGAGATACAAAAGTTTCTCTCAGAGCCACAATTCGGTTTCAAATCAAATAATCTTTTTTTTTTCCCTCTCACTTGAGTATATAATGGATAGAATTGACATAGTTGACATTTTCCGAAAATAACTGCGTTTCTGTAAAACAATAGAGAAAATGTGTCCCATCTACATATTGTAGATGGGACAAGCTTGTAGATGGGACAATTTTAAAATGCTAATTTCTAGGAGTGTTAAGATATTCATATTGTTATATTTCAGATTTTAGTTGATCTGATGATATGTGCTACTAAAACAATGTTAATTAGTCTAATTAGTAAATGCTAATTAGGCCAATTAGTAATCACAAATTTGTTTTTCCTCAATTTTCAATTTTTTTTTCTTCTTTCAGCTTATGGTTGACCTGATCACATGCAATACTACTAGAACACTGCTAATTAGTATAATTAGCGGATACTAATTAGGCTAAATACAATCACTAATAATTTTTCCACCGATATTCGTTTTTTTCATTGACGTAGTCAGTTTTTTAATAAGCGTTGATGTGACTTTGAGCAGATTATCAGACAAAATATTGACCACTGATTGATCTATTGATTTGTGTACTATTGATGCTAACTCAAGATCAGATCAAAAGGGTCATTTTCATCAACTTTCACCTCGATATAAAAGAAACTCACTGAACAGGAAAGTATGTGCGCTGGATCAAATCATATGTCATGAATGGAGATGTGGCAAACATACTTATGAGGAGCAAACAAGTAATTAGTGCCACAGAGTTTAGTGACTTGCAAAATATGACATATAGAATCATGGTATATATGTACATTTATTAGTTTGTATTGTGAGCAAGTTATGTGTCATCAAGAAGAAAATGACATGTATTTTTTAATTTTCTAATTAAGCCTAATTAGTTCTTGTAATTAGTCAATTGTTCAACAGTAAATTGCTTTTTGGACTCTTAAGTTGATGTTGTTCTTGTTATCATCTTGTTTGCACTAACCTGAGTGCTTTATACTCCTATCAACTCCCATTAACTCGTAGAATTGCCTGTGTCCCATATCTGTCCCATCTACAAACTTTCGGGGTGTCCCATCTACAAATCTCATTAGTTGGTCTCATTATCTTAATATTGATGATTTAACAAAATTTTTTTCTCCATGTTGTAGGGCAGTTACTTTACTTCATAGATCAATTGAACTAGTTCCTTGAAAATATTTAACAGATCAGGGATTTTGATTTTCCACGAAGGGTCTAAAAACAATGTCACAAGCTGTCCCATCTACAATAAAGCTTCCTTAAGACAAAAGAGTCATTTACACAGCACAATTCAGCACAATTGTAGTTCATAGTAATGTCTTCCAAATAAATGCAAAACATTTCACAGAACTATAGTAGGACGTGTGCAGAAGACAATGAGTTTTGTTTTTGTCCCATCTACAAGAAAACAAATACCGTGACCTTATCCTGTTCCGAAATCTGAGTTCAGCTGGTTTGAGATCAGGTGACTGAATGCAGTGGCTTATACTTACAATCATTGTCAGACTCATAAAACCAGTCAGTGACCCCTTGTGAACTGTGAGGATTGGGTCATCCAGGAAGTGACTTCCATCGCTGTGGGAAAGCGTCACAGGATATAGCGGCAATCACACAGAATAACTCTGCATTCATTTGCAGTGACCCTTCTGCCTTTAACGGGATGAGTGGACCCAAACAATGCCAGGAAAATGAACAGAAACATCTGCATTTGTTATTTTTGTCCACACATTTATACACTTTTCCTAAGTCACATACAATCACACACACGGGCCAAAAGTTGTAGAATCATATTCCACTTCCAGCTTTTAGTGAAATATTAGCAGTTTTATAAATAACCACAAACGGCAAAGAGCACGAGGTGAATAGTGAGAAGTCAAAAGGAATCTTTTATTGCACTAGAAAAGTGACCTAAATGTTGTTCCTGGAATAACAGACACTAACAAAAAATGTCAAATGAACCTAGATTAACCTGGATTGAGGAAGACGCAAACCACAAGAGCAGCTCATCCTTGGGAACTTCAAGAGTAGTGTTAGGTGAAAACCTTCAGAACTAACGTTATATGACCGTCCTTGCAGGAAAAAAAAAAAAAAAAAAATAAATCCCTGAATCTGAAATACCACGCCAAAAGGTGACCTTTTTGATCGGTTAAAGTACTAGTTTAAAAATTGTTGGTGTCATAAAACTTTTGACTGCGTGTGTGTGTGTGTGTGTGTGTGTGTGTGTGCGCGTGTATGTGTGTATTCACATTGTATTGCACACACATTTTCCATGGTTCATGTTGCTGTTGTTTGTGTCAGCACAACTGTCAGCGCATAGAAGGGCCAGCAGAGGCTGTGGACAGGGAGGGGAAAATACCCATGACGATGTTCTCAAGAGACTGCTTGTGACTTTCCAAGGCATAGGCAAAATGACTAAACAATAGATCCTTTTCCATGACCCTTTCTCCTCAAAACACTTCCAGTTCCACATCTACATTTATCCGTATATGACACTCTGCACATTGCAGCACCACGCTTCAGGAGGCTGGCAAACCTGGTCTCTGATGAACAACCTTGGCTATTCTTTGCTTCAACAGGAAGCCTCACCCACTGTTCTGCCATATTGATGTGTCAGGTTCAAATCAGGCGAGCCAGTGTTCGTCTGTGATGCAATATGTTCATTTTGAACTCATAAAACCCATTTATTTTGCTGTGAGGACCGTATCTACTTCATTTTTCATTAGTATTTTTTCATGTCATATGTCGCCAACTCCCACTCAATCATTTCATACTGCAGCAGATTAATTTTATATTTAGGCACTTTGAGGGTAACGGCTGCACTGCACCGTTTACTCCTTCACACTTATTAGCCTGAAATTTGTCATAGACTAGGTCTATTAGCTCTGTAACGAGCAGCATGACCTAAGAAAGCTTTTTTTAACTTTGTGCGCAGATCAAATAAAAGTAAAAAAGAAAAAAATCAACATGAGAACAAAATCGGAATTAAATGTCAAAAATGCCCACGTGACTTTGGCTACATATAAAAATAATGAGCATTAAAAACAACAGTTCTCATAGCCTATGCCTGATCTATTTCTACATCTGCTCCATACAAGACGAAAAAACTGAAATGAAGACCAGCATGTTCTGCCACCTCCAACAGGGGTAAACACTGTCAGGAAGTTCAATTTCAATACGAGTGACTTTCACGTCCGACCTACTCAACGGCTTCACTCCTCTCATCCCCGTTTGTATGGCAGTCTTGGCAACTCAAAGTTATAGCTACGACTCTCTTCTGATTTTAACACAATCTCGCTCACATGAGGATACCCTTCAACCACTTGTTTCCCGTATATTTACATTATCGCAACTCACGCCTGCCCGATCTCATATCAATTAGCTTATCGAACCAGCCAGGAAACGTGTGTACTGGTATTACTGGCCACCGGCTCGATATTTTTTTCCGTACCGTTAATGCGTCGTTACTCTGGAATTCTGGTCCCCCCGCTTCACTTTCGTCCCATAATCGCGTCAATTTGCGTCTTGATTAGGCCAACAGAATAAGGCAACAGTTTGCTTACTGTCTTACTAGCTAGGGAGCTATGAAGGGTATTTTTGGTCATAATCCAAATGAAAATTAAAATTAAAATAATCAGGCCAAAATTAAATGTTAAAAATAAAAAGCAAATTGAAAAACCTAACGAAAGATGTAAAATGATAATGTGAAACTACAAAACGAAAATGAAACAAGTAAAATTTCAAATGCAAATACGTAAATGGATAAAACGATAATGAAACGTTAAATTTAAAATGCTAATATGTAAATAGAAATGGTCAAACGGAAAACTTAAATTGTAAAGATGGAATTGAAAATGAAAATTTAAATCGCCAAAGGGAAACATCAAATGTAAAACTCAAAATGGGAAATGGAAAGGCTTAAATGGAAATGCTTAAATCAAAAGCTTAAATGGAAAAGATAAATTTATCATTGAATTTTTTATTTATGTTTGCATTTTTTCGTTACCATTTTACATTTGGCATTTTGCATTTGCCATTTTGATTTTCCATTTGGCTTCTCCATTTGGATTTCTCAGTTGGCGTGTCCATTTTCCATTTGCCTTTTCTATTTTCCATTTGGCTTTTCAACCTGTATGCAAATAAGGAGGTGTGGCCCAGAGGTCGGGGGGACGGTCTGAACCGGCCGAGTGCAGTGGCATCTTGTGGACAGCAGGGGGCTCCTGACTGCTGAGCCAACCTACAGTCTATGATATAAACTGGCAAAGCAGTATATATGTCTATGCTGTCCCATGCACACAACAGTGGAACAATGGCGTGGCCAGAGCTTGCCTCTTAACTGAGACAAGCCCTGGAGGTCCTGGACAAAGACCGCGGGGCTACTTCCACCACCAGCTCATCCTCCACCTTACACTGCAAGACCCGGGCACATCGCTTCTCCCTCTCCTGATCCATCGAGGGCCTTTACAGTGGCCCGACAGGCTGTTCAAGGTAAGTAACGTTAAAACGTTGCGAGCAGTATTCCGTTTTCAAGGAAAAGTTCAGGTAACGTTACAGCTAAATGAGCTTAGAGAGCTGTCGGTGTTTAGTGACATTTTATCCAACGTTAACAGGCTCAGGTTTTGTGCACACTACACTTGTAGTTCGAGCCGAGTAAGTTACACAGGTAAGTAGATAATGTAGGCAGCTATACAATGTACATATAGCGCTAGCTAACGTTGGTTACTGACAGGATACCACAGCACCGTTTTTCCCGACACAACCTCAACCGTAATTAAACACTAATATCACGTATAAGGTATTCTGTCATGGCTAACATTAATACAGAGAATGTGCACAATTTCTTCTTCTTTGCTAGTGTTTGTATCTAGCCTGTTTCAGTCAGCAGATGTAAGCTAACGCTAGCTTATGGGATGTAAGCAGGGACCAGACATGTTATCAACAACAGACGGTACAGATCTGTATGTTAGTGGCAGCAACCTGCATGTTTAACTGTATTATCAGTTAGAAACCAGCAACAGACTGCATGCTGAGTCGCAGTCAGCCAACACATCAGGTGAATGATACCAGGTAATGTGACAGAAGGTGAGAAAGAAAACTTAGACCAGTTACTTTCGGTTGGATGAATTTAGGACCTGAAACCTTAAGTGAATTGAGCCCGAAAGCCTTTTCTGTGTTATTTAGAGTGAACTACAAGGAGCCACGGACGGTGTGGTTGTCTGCAGTCATCTGATCAGATCATCTACAGGTGCTGGACAGATTCCTTCATCTGCTACAGTGAGAGACATCAGGATCTAACCAGGATCAGCAGGTAACACAATACCACAGAAAAGCGAAGTTTTGCAGAAGTGATGAGAACAGCCCTTTGACAAGAACATAAGCCATCAAAATTACAAGACCTGATTATTACATGATTTTCAGCTCAGCCAAGTCATGTTTGTTGTGCTGTCATTACTTACTCAGTGCATTGACATAGATTTGAACACTGCCCCATAAATTTACTGCAACTTTGATGTAGTAAATTTAAAACCAATCCAGCTATTAAAAAATGTCTGAACTTTGCCCTGCTTGTAACACTGTCTGAAATCCTTACTTGTCTGATGTCCGTAGCTGAAAACCAGAGCCATCTTACTGCGCCAAGCCGGCTGGAGATGCTGTCAGTGACTTGTGGAAGGACAGAGCTGTCTGCCATGATGCCACCATATTGGCCCACCTGCTTAGTGTTCTCCTTCAGCACCAGAGTGAAGGGGGAGGGACACACTCTGTCTATACAGTGTGTGTGTGTGTGTCCATATGAGTTTATGTGCTTGTGCATTTGTGGGTTAATATGTGTGAGACAGGATTATATCCATGACTTCAATGACTATTTTCATTGTTGATTATTCTGTATATTATGTTTTGGAGAATTCAATTTATCTCTTTCTCTGAAAGTGTCACAAGTAATGACATCAGAAGTTGAATTGCTTTCTTACTCCGACTAGCAGCCCAAAAAAAAAAAAAAAAAAGTTAATTTTATGATAGTGGAAAGATTAAAGATGAACACACTCAGAAACCTTTGCTTACATCATTGTAACATCTTTATGGAAAAAGTTGCCTTTTTTGTATTTCAGTAGTATTTTTAAACTAGGCAAAAGGTTGAAAAGGACACCATGCTAGGACCAACTGGAAATTTTTGAACATATAATAGAAAAACTGTTGGGAGAGCGTCAAACTAGCAACAAGCAGGTTTGCAGTTGCCTCTAGGTCTGGGTAGGTTTTCAATAGTATTGTTAATCTTACGTCCTTCGAAAGAATCATATTGTGATGAATGAGTTTGATTTATTGTAAGCAAATACTCATCACCCACAAAACCAGATCTGAAATATACAGAATGTTTTGTATCAACAGGCATGTGTTTATTTTGTGTATTTTAACAGGAATAGTTCCATAACAGCATCAACATTTCAAACAGTCACTGTGATATTAATGTCCATATCGCCCAACCGTAGCTGTATCAGCAGTGAATATAGCTTTTTTGCTTCTCTTTAAATCATTAGTGCAGTGGTTCCACCTACTGTGTGTGGCCTTTCTCTTGATCTCCGTGCATGATAATGCTCAGGGAGTGAACAATACGTGTATTGTACCCGGTATGCTCAGTGTTGACTCTTGAAAAATATGAAAATCTGTTCTCAGACTGACTAAATGGCGTTCAGCTACATGTCAACTTCACAGGCTCATGATGAACAGCTAGGAAAACCCTGGTCAATTGAGCAAAAATTGAGAGAGGAGATAGGTTTAATAAGTTTTACAGTTTTTGGGGGGGAAAAAAAAAAGTGATGGACTTCATAATTTGTACCAAAGCGCAGTGTACAAAAGTTTCTTCGGTATTCCGCTAAGATTTTCTGAATTAGACTTTATTCCGAATGAATCACTTTCCGAATAGGACATGGAATAAACTTTATCCCCGAAGGGAAATTCAATTCCACTGTCTGGTAGCTCACCTGCCATTGGCTAAAGAATTAGAAAGCCTGATGGCTGTGAGTATAAAAGATCTTCTGTATCTCTCAGTCCTGCAATGAAGAGAGGGGAGCCGTCCACCACTGCTGTTTCTTTGGTCCATGAGGATGTTGAGCAGTGGATGATCCGTGTAGTTTAGAATGGCCACTACCTTCTGTGTGCATCTCTCCATTACAGCCTCCAGTGAGTCAAACCTAGCTCCAATCACAGAACCAGCTCTTTTCACCAGTTTATCCAGTCGCCTTGCATCCTTATGTTTTATAATGTCTCCCCAGCAGACTGCAGCATAGAAAAGCACACTTGCCACCACAGACTGCAGTGCAAATATTATTCTCAAACCTCAAACACACAAAAAGCCACTTTGGTCTCTTGCTTGAAAATGCAGATGTATAGATTGTGATAAACTTTAAAAAGTGACAGATTTCAGCCATTAAAGCAGAACCAGCGCTGATGCCCTCCACATGTCTGTCGTTTGCTGTTGGTGTCAACCTGTCCTTGAAGGAAGGTCGCAGTGGTTACAGATGTCAGGGAACTGCTTCAGGCTCTGTTTTTCAGCTACAGACCTCAGACAAGTAAGGATTTCAGACAGTGTTACAAGCAGGGCAAAGTTCAGACATTTTTTAATAGCTGGATTGGTTTTAAGTTTACTACATCAAAGTTGCAGTAAATTTATGGGGCAGTGTTCAAATCTGTGTCAATGCACTGAGTAAGTAATGACAGCACAACAAACATGACTTGGCTGAGCTGAAAATCATGTCATAATCAGGTCTTGTAATTTTGATGGCTTATGTTCTTGTCAAAGGGCTGTTCTCATCACTTCTGCAAAACTTCGCTTTTCTGTGGTATTGTGTTACCAGCTGATCCTGGTTAGATCCTGATGTCTCTCACTGTAGCAGATGAAGGAATCTGTCCAGCACCTGTAGATGATCTGATCAGATGACTGCAGACAGCCACACCGTCCGTGGCTCCTTGTAGTTCACTCTAAATAACACAGAAAAGGCTTTCGGGCTCAATTCACTTAAGGTTTCAGGTCCTAAATTCATCCAACTGAAAGTAACGGGTCTAAGGTTTCTCTCTCACCTTCTGTCACATTACCTGGTATCATTCACCTGATGTGTTGGCTGACTGCGACTCAGCATGCAGTCTGTTGCTGGTTTCTGACTGATAATACAGTTAAACATGCAGGTTGCTGCCACTAACATACAGATCTGTACCGCCTGTTGTTGATAACATGTCTGGTCCCTGCTTACATCCCATAAGCTAGCGTTAGCTTACATCTGCTGACTGAAACAGGCTAGATGCAAACACTAGCAAAGAGGAAGAAGAAATTGTGCACATTCTCTGTATTAATGTTAGCCATGACAGAATACCTTATACGTGATATTAGTGTTTAATTACGGTTGAGGTTGTGTCAGGAAAAAAAAGGTGCTGTGGTATCCTGTCAGTAACCAACGTTAGCTAGCGCTATATGTACACTGTATAGCTGCCTACATTATCTACTTACCTGTGTAACTTACTCGGCTCGAACTACAAGTGTAGTGTGCACAAAACCTGAGCCTGTTAACGTTGGATAAAATGTCACTAAACACCGACAGCTCTCTTTGCTCATTTAGCTGTAACGTTACCTGAAAACGGAATACTGCTCGCAACGTTTTAACATTACTTACCTTGAACAGTCTGTCGGGCCACTGTAAAGGCCCTCGATGGATCAGGAGAGGGAGAAGCGATGTGCCCAGGTCTTGCAGTGTAAGGTGGAGGATGAGCTGGTGGTGGAAGTAGCCCCGCGGTCTTTGTCCAGGACTTCCAGGGCCTGTCTCAGTAAAGAGGCAAGCTCTGGCCACGCCATTGTTCCACTGTTGTGTGCATGGGACAGCATAGACATATATACTGCTTTGCCAGTTTATATCAGAGACTGTAGGTTGGCTCAGCAGTCAGGAGCCCCTGCTGTCCACAAGATGCCACTGCACTCGGCCGGTTCAGACCGTCCCCCCGACCTCTGGGCCACGCCTCCTTATTTGCATACAGGTTGAAAAGCCAAATGGAAAATAGAAAAGGCAAATGGAAAATGGAAACGCCAAATGAGAAATCCAAATGGAGAAGCCAAATGGAAAATGGAAAATCAAAATGGAAAATGGCAAATGGCAAATGCAAAATGCCAAATGTAAAATGGTAACGGAAAAATGCAAACATAAATAAAAAATTAAATAATAATTTTATCTTTTCCATTTAAGCTTTTGATTTAAGCATTTCCATTTAAGCCTTTCCATTTCCCATTTGAGTTTTACATTTAATGTTCCCTATTGCTATTTAAATTTTCATTTTCAATTTCATCTTTACAATTTAAGTTTTCCGATTGACCATTTCTATTTACATATTAGCATTTTAAATTTAACCTTTCATTGTCGTTTTATGCATTTACGTATTTGCATTTGAAATTTTGTTTCATTTTCGTTTTGTAGTTTCATATTATCATTTTACGTTTCATTAGGTTTTTCAGTTTGCCTTTTATTTTTAACATTTAATTTTGGCCTGATTATTTTAATTTTAATTTTCTTTTGGATAATGACCAAAAATACCCTCCATAGGGAGCTGGTTGGCTATGTAGCTAGCAAACTAAAGTGATATCGAACTGTATGTTATAGCTAGCACGCCAATGTATTTGGCTACATAGCCAACTGGCTAGCGAGCTAAAAAGGCCACAGTTCACTTTCAACGACCTAAGTATTCTCTGAAATAATTACGCCGACAAAATAAGGCTACATTTTGCGTGCACCGTCATACTTGCTAGCGAGCTAGTTGGCTACCTAGTTAAAGTGATATCGAACTGTATAAAATGATAATAACCGGTTACAGCCTTTTTGTGTTTGACAAGTGCTTATGGTGTACTTTTCACAGGCTGCAATTTTTTTTCTGAACCGTTAACACATCACAATTTCTAGGACCAAGAGGGAAAAAACGTCCTCCAAAAAGAAAACACTTCCATAGGTCACATTACTCCTGATATCCAATGTGAATAAAGCTGAGCACTACAGATTTTCATTACTGAAGAGATGATAATGATTCCCAGTGACAGTTACTGTGAATGCCCTCCTGAAATGAGGAAAGTTGGGATGTTAATTACATAGGCATGCAAGCAGTAACATTATAGATTTCCATGTCACTTCATCTTGATAACTACACGGACAAATAGCTCGCTCGCGAGTATTCCATTGTAAGCAACTGAAGCCTTTTAGCTCGCTAGCCAGTTGGCTATGTAGCTAAATACATTGGTGCGCTAGCTATAACATTATACAGTTCGATATCACTTTAGTTTGCTAGCTAGATAGCCAACCAGCTTGCTAGCGAGTAAGACAGTATGCAAACTGTAGCCTTATTTTGTCGGCGTGATCAAGACGCAAATTGACGCGATTATGGGACGAAAGTGAAGTGGGAGGACCAGAATTCCGGAGTAGCGACGCATTAACGGTACGGAAAAAAATATCGCGACCGGCTCGAGTCCCCGAGCTGCATCTTATCACATTGCTCGCTTTGCATCTAACACGCAGAACTGTTATCAAGAATGCTTTTTGCTTTGCATCTAAACACAGACACTGGTTTGAGTTCATGTGACGTTATGATTGGTCTTGGGTGATTTAAGAAGTAATGTGCATACATTCCATTACTTTTGGTTTTTAAATTTAGTTTAGTTCATTTTCACCGTGATCACATGGTGACAGCCAAACGAACTGATGCTGGACCTGCTGTGGCAGGACAAAAAGCTTGCGAAGATGCTGTCCTAAATGATGCGGGCCTAAATACCCTGACTGGGGGGAGACGGCGTGTATTTTGCTGAGCGGGGGGAGCGACGCGGTTCATTTTTGTTGACGGGGGGGGGAGAGACGCGGTTTTCATTTCGTTCATATTACGCGCATCTTCCAGACAGCGCTTTCGGACAGGGATGGAGCTCACGGCAGCACCCGCTGCCTCGTTCAGGACAGTAACTGCAGAAAGAAACGTGCTTTCACGTCAGTTGCCAAAACACCAGAAAACTCTCCAATAACAACAGAAAAAGTCGCTAGATTTGTCGCTAGTCGCTTTTGACAAAAAAAGTCGCCAAGATGATCTGGAAAGTCGCCAGATTCAGCGAGAAAGTCGCCAAGTTGGCAACACTGCCCGCCAACTGCGAAAAAGTTGAGACTGTGCGAATCTTGTGTAGTTTGCGCCAAGAACGGTGTAAAGAAAGAGTCACGCTACATGTGTGAGTTATGAGATTCCATTATGCGTCAAACCGTGCTTCCAAACTTACCATAATGTCGACAAGAATTTTTTATGCAAGTTTTTTTTTTCATGTCGCCGTCATTCTGTCATCTCGCAATTAGTTTCTTTGTAAGTAAAATATGTATATAGCGTAATTGATTGCATCCTTATCGTATATCGCATGAACTCAAGTCAGTGTTTAGATGCTAAACAGCGCAGTTCTTATCACCCATTACGCCAACGACCATCAGTGAAAATAATCCGGGCCAACACGCACAGCAGCCCTCACTGCTGCCCTGTTAAACACGACTCGCATGAGCTATCGTTCAAAGATGGATCCGGGACTCAAGCCCAGCGATTGTTCCCGAGTAAACACGGCTCCGAGCGCCAATTAATACAGCAATCCTTTCAGATAGCATGAAAACGGGTGTCAAGTTCACTTTTATACCCCCCCCCCCCCCAGAGGTAGACCATTGAGCCACACATTGAGAGGTATATCTAAGGCACTACGTATATCTAAGGCACTCGCAGACATTGTTAAAATGCACATCAGACACATAGGCGGTGTTATGTTTCCCAGTCCGTCACATCCGTGCTCTCAGCAGACAGCCAAAGCGGAGGAGTCGCAGGGTTATGTAAGCAGGAATTCTCCGGCAGAACCACACCCCCGCACCCTCTCCCCACTCCCCGCCCGCGCAGCATCTCCGTCAGTTCCCGAAAAACAGCTGCTCCAGTGGAAACGACTCAGACCTCCTTAAAAACACTCCATCTTGCAACCCCTCAGCCGTTTCGCTCCAGCAGGCCGGCCGAAGGAGCAGGTCCCGACCAGCCAACTCTCGCCGGCCCCTCCTGAGCCACCTCCTGGCCTTTCCTGCACTAAATCCCTCATGTTTTACACCCCAGTTTAATTAACCTGTCCAACTGCAAGCCCATCTTTGCTTTCTTGCCAGTAAAAATGACTGTTGAGGCTGAGGGGTAGGGTGTACAGCTGGGACTTTGGAAATTTTGTGAACAGGTTTAATGGTCTCAGAGGAAGAGAATTATAAATTATAATCACAGAATTATAAAAAATAACTTGAATTTACCCTTTCATGTACGATTCAGTACAAGAGGAATTAGCCCACATGATTTGATACAGAACATAGAAAATACAAGATAGAATAAAGTATGCCTTATGATACAGATAGTTGATACTGATAGTACAGTCTTTACAGAGCTTTGATGTCAATATCATAAATGTCATCATGGCTGTCAGCAATTGCTTGGAGGGACAGACACTAGTTAGACAGTCAGTCTGCAGAAGGACAGTGGCAAGTTTTCCACTCTGCTTGGAACAAGCAAAAAGCCAATCATCTTATAAGAGTATAGCATAACAGGACATTGTCCCTAAACTTCAGGCAAAGTGTAGTCATACCACATATTGGCGTTATTTAGTTCTGAACAGTTTACAGCTCTGTATAGTGCATTGCTCAGTTATTAAAGACTAATAATTTCATTATTTTTGCAAGCATATTTGCCCAACGCAATTCCTTTAAATGAGCCTGAGACTTTTGTGCAGTACTGTATACTCCCAAAATGTGAAATTCAGGTGTTGGGAAAGTCACATGAAATGTGTTAAATGGTTACACCATCTAATTCTCCATCTTTATACACAGGATATTGGCCAACCTTTGACAAACTGAAAGTTTTAATTCTAGTCCAAATGTACACTGATGTACTCTAGACCTGAAGTTCCAGTTTTTGTACAATGCCTGAACCTCAGTCATGACAATATTGTTAAACTATCAAAAGTGCAGAACCAAGAGACAATGTGTAACGTGGCATGTTTATAAATGGGAAGAGAGGAGTTTCAGTCAAGAATCCACAAGCTGAAAATCAAACGAGGCACGTGGGGGTGTTGACATTGAATTAACTCAGTGACTCATGAAAATGATTCCTACAGTTTACTATTCACAACAGAGTGCAATCATTAAACTTCTGTCACCACAGAAAGCAAAATATTATGTGCTCCAAAAACACATTAGGCAAGGGAAGTTTTCAAAGAAATAATTGTTATGTTCCTTTCATAGATTTATCCTAGTGGTGCTTTAAGGTTTAACCTTATAGTAATCAACTCCACTAAAAGAACAAAGCAGTATCGAACGCTGCTAAAACAGGCCAAAGACAAAACAGGCCTGAGTTACCACACTCACGCAGACGTGCACACACGCATGCACACACACAAACACACACAATCAGGTACGCATGCACACACACAAACAGGCACGCACACACACACACACACACACACACACACACGCATGCGTGCACGTACAAAATCAATACTGCTCATGCTCACCACTAATTGTAAAAAGCTTTCAATCCAACTAGTCGACGCCCCACGCAACAGTAATGAAGGCTGGTGACTGAGTAACTAAAGACTGCAGACACAGCAAGTGCATTTAATGACAGGTTTTATCTTTAATCTACACCCTCAGCAGACCTGTGATTAAAGCGGCCGCTTTGAGGCAGAAGAGTGATGTCTGAGAGTGAGACGCCTGTGTGCGCCCTGTCCTGAGACGCCCTCCATCTGAAGAACTCGCAACCAGCGCCAGCTATCTCCTCTCCCCCCGTACTGCCAGTCCCGTGATCGCAAGGACTTGAGAGGGGTGAGGGGATTACTCTCCAGAGAGAGTAAAGTGGGGTCATGGGACTCCAAGCAGGGGGACGGTAAATCTGATCGCCCCTGGCTGACCAGGATCTGGGTCCCATGCAGCGGAGGATCATATGAGCCCGAGTCATGTGCAGATCATGGGTGCACCCCAAGCATGTAGTGTCCCTTATTAAAGAATGCTGCCCCGCCGGCTCCAAATCGCTCTCCCCTCTGCCCGTCTCAGTTCCCTCCAGTCACTGCATAATTCCTAGGAATTTCCATTTTCCCAAAAATATAAAACAGAAAAAAAAAAAAAAAACCCTCGACAATAACCCCGGAGAGGGGACAGGAAGTCTGAGGCACTGTGAGAGCGCAGAGAGGGAAAGCCTCAAATGCCTCCTCATGACTTTACGCAACTGCATGGGCATCAGCTGATTCAACTTTTACAGACAATATTTGGTGACGTCTTCATGAAGGCAAGTTTTTGTACGCAGTTATGAGTTCATCATGCACATGACCCGTGGGTTTTCGTTAAGGCTCGACGCAGCAGTGTGGGTTTATGAAGGCACTGGGCCGGGGAGTAGGGGGGGTCGCAACCACATTTCATTCAGTTGTTACAGATCTGGGATGACGTTTCAAAATATTCCATCACTTTTCAGATACGTACCCTCAGATCCATAATAAAGGCCCTGTGGATGCCTACAGTGTCAGGGTGGGGGTCCCTAAATCAGAGAGGGTTAAACGTCCAAAGGCCATAAAGAGTCTAAGAATATTCCATAGCTTTCCGCAAGCAGAGCTGGGAGCAGCTCAGTGTGAGGACTTCACAACAGAAAGGCGTGTCCCTACACTCGACCGTCCTTTGTGTTTTGGTGGAGAAGATGGCAGGCAGCCCACCTCCTGCTGAGCCAAATAAACCCTCCCAGCAGGAAACAAGCGGGGAAAATGGACACCCTCCTTCAAGTCGAAAAGAGCAAATCCCTTAATAACACAGCAAGAGCCAAATTACCAGCACTGGCTGAGAGAACCGTGCCCTTTCGGTTCAGTCACAAAAACAGCTTGCATTCAAGAGAGATGTATTGAGTGCTGTCATTACGTGGTGATGGACAACTGAGGACTTGCAAGATTCTCCCAGGCACTGAGCAATCAATCGAGCAATTACCCGTTTTGCTAATAACACATCTCACATTTGCAACAAACATGAGCTGTCTTAACACGCATTACAAAATAGGTGGGGTGAACTCAGGAATATACAGTTTCCATGAAAGAGACAAATAATCTTGTTTGAGACACCCTTAGAATGCAGTGGTCTGAACGCTCTCTTCAGCCACTTATGTGGCGGCTCAAGGACACGGGAAAATGGGAAGGACGGGCAGTGAGGCTTGGCAAGTCAGCAGATACACGGAGCTCACAGGTGGAAACACAACCTCGAGTTGATGAGTGGATGAAGAGGAACCGCACTTGTGGTTCACAATGGTTCCAGACTGAGGATCTTCAGTTCGAGGTCATAAATGCCATAAAGAGTTAGCCGCAGAAACAGTATTAAATACTGACAGGCTGGATACATTTGAAGTGGAAAGTGAGCATATTGCTTCCCGGTTGGACCATCTGCTCCTGGGGCGTTCAATTCGAGACAGTCTCAGGAGTGTGCGAATGGGGCTGCCAAGTATTTTGCTTGTTCCATATGAGCAAGACCTTCCATCTAATTGGACACAGAAAAATTCACACTGAGATAGGGAGATACGGTAAAAGTATCACATATTGAGGATGATCGCTAGCTATCACAATGGGAGGCAAACAATAGAACTGAAAGACAGTATGTCACAGTCTTTCTAAATGAGTTTTGTGATATCATTCTTTATAGACATTGTCCAGCCAAAGACACTCACGGCATTCTTAAAAAGCATCTTGGGAACTTCATTGAAAACACAACATGTACTTGGAAATTGTATCAAACAAACGCCCCAATCGTGTTGTCAGGTTACCCTCTTTGTTTGCACTTTTCATTCTGCTTGCTTTGTTCCCTGCCAATCTCCAAGCTTTACAACGGAAGGCAGCGCTCAATCGATGCGTGTAGCTGATGCCTAATCAAGTTGAGAAGCTGTGAAAATCCCGTGAAGATTCGGAGATTCCTCAAGCAAGATGAGCAAAAATTGACATTCCAAGACATTTTTGCCAGAATTTTTCTAAGCAAATAAAATAATCGGCTACATCATTTAAATCACAAGCAAGTGAAGGGAATATCATTGATTATCTAGTTAAAACAGCATTTGTCAAGTAGTGGGATATATTCTTCGTTTTCAATCACGTGATCAAAATCGGAGACGTCACTTATCACCACCATGTTGGTTGATATACAAAGCATACAAACCATTCAACTTACAGCAACAGTCCACCCAGACAGCACAGCTACGTGGCGCCGATGTCGACACAACGTTGCGTGAAGATAGTTGGCCCATTGGTATGCCATTACGGAGACATCGCTTCTGTCTGGTTGATGTTTCCCCACTGTAAATGCAATGTTGATCAGCGAACTCCCAATGTTTATCCTGCCGCATCACAATGGATCAACAGAGCCATGCTCTGAACCTTTTGCCCATGTTTTTTTTAGAGCATAAGCAAGCCTTTTCTATTAATTATCTGGAATAACTGAAATAAGTGGTCTGTTGCACAAATAAGGCAAAGGGAGCCAATAAACAAGAGCAGGCTCATTCTTCTTAATTTACAGATTTAATATTTATTAGGGATGGGCGTCATGAATCGATTCCTCGTCATTAGTAGGGAACTCAAGGGGTTCATGAGGGAACTCGATCTTTTTTTTTTGACATGTATGCCTATATAGCCAATATTTAAAAATATCTCCACATAGTATGCGTAACACAACTATTTTGGCTTCATTATAAAGATAGGTGAATGGAAACGAACAGCATTGGGTTAAAAATAAAATATTTTGATGCAAGCAATCTACATTGACTGTGTAGTGTTGATTTGCTCTTTTGATTGGTTCTACGGCCGAGCGCCAATTTTTTTGTGCAAGCCCGCCTACAGTAGCTCAAAGATCATATACAGTTTCACCATGACTATGGGCTACTAAAGCTAAGTGCAGAGAAGTATGGGATGGAAGTACTTTGTGAAAAATGAAGGCAACCAGATACAGTGCAAATTATGCCTATCAAAGTTTAAGAGCCATAGTGCACTATAAGTATGGCCAGTGACTCAATTTATTGTGGTAACCCAATAATCTTGCTGCTCTTATAAATTATTCAGTTCTTCCATTGCTTTTGTTGTCAGTTGGGGATTTTGGTTTTGTTTACATGACAGAAGCAAACGTCAAATTCCTGGAAAGAAAACGAGAATGAACTCCGTAATTAGCTTTATAAATATGGCCTGAATATACCCAAAAACACATGGATCAATGAAATCATCATTTGCACACAAGGCGCTAACAATCCTCATTAATTGCCCGCTCTATCTCCACTACCGCGATACTTAAAACGTCTGAAAACTTGGTGGACATGGTTATCATTTCGGTAGTTTCTGCGCAGATTTTTTTGTATGAATAATTTTGTTTCTTTTTTATTTTGTTTACATTCAAATTATGTATTAAGCACAGCTAACTAAGTTCAATTCTCTTGACAGCTGGTTTTGCGGGCTCTGTGAATTTACATTACTGACACCAAAATAAGGTCCTACACCATATGATGCATCAGCATATGCAGGTAAAGCAGAAAGGAACCTCGCTTTCAGAAAATACAGATTCACACTTCACAGCAGCCAGGGATAACAGCGTTCACTAACACGAGGCCGCTGTGATCCCATCCGAAAGGAGAATATCACCAGGTTCGATAGTTCACGCCTTTATGTTGACCAGTAGGTCAATTGTACAATGCCTTTTTGTTAAAAAGTTTTGTCAGTCATGAATAAATGTATTACATCAAATACTAACTGTGCCTGTTTAGATTGAAAATACGCATTTAGCCATATATCTGATATGTTACTAAACACAGTATTTGTCTTTAAGATGCATTCTGAAAAGAGTTTTCCCTCCACAAGGAATCGATTCATCCTCGAGGCATTCATGCGATCAATTGATCTGGGAAAACATAACTCGTGTCCATCCTTAATACTTATCTGCCAGTGTCCACCCTTACAATCCTCAGTTTTGAAAATGAAATGGGATTAAAAGCTGATCGTCCTCCCTGACACCGACGCCGCTACGATGTAGGGTGCTTTATTTCTTGTAGCATTATAACCACAGCCATAAACATCACATAAAATAGGCATTATTTCAGCACAACAGTGTAAGCCATATAGCGTGACATGGGGTCAAGAGCATTTGTTTATCAACCAACATGGCGGAATGCTATAAATTGGCTAATTTGCAAATTGTTGTGACGTAGACTGAAAATGAAGCATTAGACAGCAATTGAACAGTCAGTTCTTGAAGTTGATGTGCTAGAAGCAGGGAAAAATGGTAAAGCGTAAGGATCTACGCGGCTTTGACAAGGGCCAAATTGTGATGGCCAAATGGCTGGGACAGCACCCGCAAACAGCAGGTCTTGTGGGGGGGGTTCTGATATAACGGATACTACCTTTCAAAAGTGGTCTAAGAAAGAAAAACCAGTGTGTCAGAATTTTGGGTGCCAAAGGCCTATTGATGTGTGTGCCTATCTGGTCCAATCCCAGAGAAGAGCTACTGTAGCACAAATTGCTGAAAACAAACTATGATAGAAAGGGGTAAGAACATACACTGCATTGCAGCCTGCTATGTATTCAGCTGAATAGCCACAGACCAGTCAAAGTGCTCATGCAGAGCCCTGCCCACTGCCAAAAGTGCCTACAATGGCAATGTGAGCATCAAAGCTGGACCATAGAGTAATGTAAGAAGGTGGCCTGGTCTGATGAATCACGTTTTCTTTTATATCATGTTAATGACCAGGTCCATATACGTCATTTACCTGGGGAAGAGATGGCACCAGGATTTAATATGGGAAGAAGGCAAGCCGTAGAAAGCAGTGTGATGCTCTGGGAAATGTTCTGCTGGAAAGCCCCAGGCCCTGCCACTATTGTAGATGTTACTTTGACACATACCACTTACCTAAACATAGCTGCAAATCAAGAATACCCCTGCATGGAAACGGTATTCCCTAACAACGGTGGCCTCTTTCAGTAGGATAATGTGCCCTGCCACACAGCAAATATAGTTCAGGAATGGTTTGAGGAACACAACAGTGATGTTCAAGGTGTTCATTACAATCCAATCGTGCATCTGTGGAATTTACTCGACAAACAAGTCTCATCCATGGAGGCTCCACCTCGCAACTTACAGGAATTTAAAGATTGCTGCTAATGTCCTAGTGACAGACGCCACAGGACACTGTCAGAAGTTTCGTGGAGTCCATGTCTCAACAGGTCAGAGCTGTTTTGGAAGCACGAGGGGAACCTACACAATATTAGGCACATGTCTTTAATATTGTGGCTGATTGGTGTATATGAGGGTGTAAAGGAGCATAAAGATAGAGTTTCCATCAAGTCTAAAATATATAAGTAGCCCATTAGTCTCATGTTAAATCTGCACTGAATTTTATTCATTTTATTTCATTTTATATGTTCATATGGACCTGTTTTTTATGTGTCTGTAATAAAGATCGAATTGAATTGAATAACTGCATTTTTTGAAATGTGTATTTTGTCTATTTATATTGTACTATTTACTCAAATTAGTTTCCCCCAACTTCCCAATTGAAGAAAAGATGAATGATCCCTTCAATCAGTTCTGAATTATTCACACACATCGGCCTAATTATTTTATAAATGTTCCTAAAAACTGATTCACCCACATAATAAAAACATTCAGATTACAAGCAACATCCAAAATAGTCGAACCAGCCCATGGCACAAAATAATTTTGAAATTTAATAATTAGAAACATTATAAAAGACAATTTCTGTGATTATCCAAAAGAGCCATTGGTTCTAAAATTTCCTGGTGAATCTCAACTCAGGCAATTAGTTGAATATGTTGAGGCATCTAGTGCGATACCATGACTACCACAGTGAAGTACTGCAATTTACCTCTCGTCACAAACTGTTGTCATGATGCACTGCGGCTTGTGTCCACACCGTGGCCAAACAAAGTCCTTTTAATGGCCTTGAATGAAGGCTCCAGAATGAATCACTCACCCTTTAAGAATAGGCTACCATCCTTGGTGGAAAATGAAATGCTGCCACCTGAGTTTTTCCATGAAAAAGCAGAGAAGGCAGAAACTGACAAGTACTGCATATTTACACATTAGTTCAGTTTTCGTTTTAGATCGACATTGGCATACATCTAGGCGTCTTTTCTTCACTTAGGCAGTCATAAAATAGCCTGAACTCTAAATTGGTGATAGCCACAGGACATGGTTTTGTGATGCCTGCTGCAGCAGGATGACTGGAACTTCCTCCACTCAGCGCACATCGCTCTCCCTTTCTCAAACCACAGAGCAAACCCTTCCCCCACCCCATTTCAACCACTCAAATCTTCCACCACGGTTTGAAGACACATCTTCAAATTGCAACCGGGATAGCACTTCTCAGAACCGACCCCTTTCCAAGGCCATGAGAGTACATCACCAGGTTTACTGTTTGATACGAAAGTCCTTAGAGACTTAAAGATTGACTGTGCCCAACAGTGACAGATAACAAGGAAAGCTTGTCTTTGGATGCAGAGGAGCATCTCATAGAAGGTCTGAAAATAAAATATAGTGATCTTCCTTTGGACAGTTTTTCATCAAATGCTGCCAAAGATAATCTATCAGACAGTGCAATTTCAAGGATGCTCTCATTTCCTAGCTTCCTATATGCAGGAACTTCCCAATGCAAGCTCAGCTTTGAGTTGGACTCAAAAAGCAAAAATGGTGTATATTGTCACAATTTGAAATAGCACCGCAATTTATAATACCTGTTGCAATTAGTAATAAATCTTGTAGTAATTCGTCATACCATACCGATCGCAATTGGTAACAGCACCTTGTCGCAATTTGAAATATACTGAGCTGTCGTAATTTGTTATAGCTTCTTGTCGCAATATGTAATAAGATTTTCAAAATCTTTTCTATCAATGTTCAAGGACTTTTTGATGCATCTAAGAGTTTTTAGGCCATCAGACTTTCTTGTATACATGCAATGTAATAACATCATTACTCACATGACTGACTACAGTATACCGTTTCGCTTATATACTCATTTCAAAGAGTTTGTCTATCAGGAAAAAAAAAAAAACAAAAAAAAGCTTATGCATCCATATAAAAACAGCTTATCAAATAACTCATTCTCTGTCCAGCAGTCTTTTTTTTTAATTCTTTAAAAAAATTGGGACAAGCTTCGGGCTTCCATTAGACAAATGTCAGGAGAATAGCGGGTAGCATCCCCATTTCCATAGTCTGTTTTTGGTTTGGGTCCTTTCAGCTATAATGTTACAGTTGTACTGTTGAAAAGAGGAAGCATGTAGGAACAACAGCAACTCAGCCATGAAGTGGCAGACCAGGTAAAGTCAGAGCAGGATCACTGAGTACTGTGGCGCATATTCTTCCGAAATGCAAATTTAATATTCAAATACATAGTACCAAACCTCCTCTGGCATTAAGCTCAGCAGAAAAACTGTGCTAGGAGCTCCATGGAATGGGTTTCCATATCCGTGCAGCTGCATGCAAGCCTGACAACACCAAGCGCAATGCCAAGCGTCGAATGGAGCGGTGTAAGACATGCTGCCACTGGTCTCTGGAGCAGCGGAAAGGAGTTTCTGTGGAGTGACAAATCATGCTTCTCTGTCCAGCAGTCTGAGGGACAACAGTCCCGAATAAAAGGCTTTCCGAGGCACATTTAATATTTGCTTATAAACAGCAGAATACATCTTCCCACAACCCCCCAAACAGTCGAATGGGAGGAGGGTGAGCACTATAGGCTACAACAGTCCCCTGAATAAAAGTTTGAGGTTAAGAATTAAACTGAATATTTTTGAACTTGCTGAAAAACCTTAGTGTACAATTATTGAAATGAACTGAAAAACTGGCACACTAAGAAAGGTTTGTGTGAAAAATAGAAATTTCACTCATCCATGTAATTTACCAATTCACTGGACAGATGGATTGGTCAATGTACTTGGTATACACATCCCAGAAAATGTGAGTGAAATTTCAACGATTAATTTTAATAAGAAATTGAGTAAAATTGAAAAAATTCTGCTACCCTGGAAAGGGAAACATCTGACCATTTATGGCAAAATAACTTTAATTAACTCATTAGTTGTATCCCAGTTTACATACTTATTCATGGCATTACCAACCCCTGAAGAATCATTCTTCAAAATATATGAACAGAAGATACTCAAATTTACATGGAATGATAAACCTGATAAAGTTAAACGTATCTCTACAATGATTATGTATCTGGTGGGCTAAAACTCTTAAACTTAAAAGTTTTAAATCTTTCACTGAAGGCTTCCCTTGTTCCAAAATTCTACTTCAATCCAAACTGGTTTTCTAGCAAATTATTTAAAAGTGTCCACCCTATGTTTGATAAAGGCTTCTCTCCATTTCTGCAAATTAAACCTATGCATTTTGCTTTAATTAATGACATGTTTTCTGGTGTCTCCACTTTTCTGGAAGAAGCTCAACAAAGTTGGTTACAATTTCAGTTTCACCCACCAGAAAATGTAGAACAAGTTCTACAACAAATAATATGGTTAAATTCTAATATACTTGTTGATAGAATGATGATTTTTTGGAAACGCATGTTTGATATAGGCATTATTTTATAAGGGATATAGTGAATGAGGATTATAAACTCATGTCCTACAAACAATTAACTAGTTTTTATGGAACAGTCTGGACATTGCAACAATATAATCAACTTACTGGAGCTTTACCAAGTGCATGGAAATCAAAAATTATGAAAGGAACAGGAGGGCATTTAGTCTGTAGGCCACATGTGAAAATGGCAAATTGGTTAAATAGAATAAAGATCAACAAACATACATACACATTTTATTTGAGAACAAAGAACTTAGTCGCTGCACCATACAGGATTTTAGACAGTTGGGAAAATATGTTAGATACACCAGTCCCATGGAACCAAGTTTTCAAAATCCTTTACAGTACATCACTTGATCCAAAGATTAGATATTTTCAATATAAGCTAATATATAGGTTTTTAGCAACTAAAAAGATGCTAAATATATGGGGAATAGTCATCACCCCTTTGTCAATTCTGTCAGGAAGAAGTGGAGTCAGTAGACCATTTATTTTGGTACAGTCCTATAATAGCCTTATTTTGGATAAAGGTACAAGGCTGGATATCTCAGTACAATAGTATACAATTAGATTTATTTAAAGTGTTACTTGGTGATGTAACAAAAAGAACACAACTAATCTGTAATATAATTATATATTTAGCAAAAATATTTATTTTCGGGTGACATCTGTGGAGGCATTAAGAATTGAGAAATTCAAAAATTTTGTCAAGTATTACAGTAGAATTGAGAGTGTGATGGCCATGAGACAGGACTTGTAATTTATGCCAAAAGATGGGATATAGTAAGGGAGGCTGAAGGTTGGGAATAACGAGAGATGGAATGGATGAGCAAATAACGACTAATGCAAAAGGTAGAAAAGCATTGTGAATGTAATTGTTATTGCATTGTATTTCTATTTTCATTCATTTATTTATTTAATTTTTTGTGTGTGTGTTTTGTTTTGGTCAGGTGATGGTAGGAGGACTCGTACACAATTATGTAACTAACTAAATTAATAAAGTTGTCCTCCAAAGCAGGGGGTGGTGGCAGCGGGATATTAAAAAAAAAAAAAAAAAAAAAAAAGAAAGGTTTGTGAGTTAGTTTTATTTAAAATGCAAAGTTGATGACACACGTGTGTGTGTGCTATATATGGGGGGGGGGAATCGATCTCCAGTCATAGGGCCCAAAATTGCTAGTGGCGCCCCTGGCCAGGTGTACCAGTACTTTTGTCCATACAGTGTAGGTTACCATATTAAATTGACAGACTAGCTCATTCAGGTCTTTCTCAGCACTGCAACACTGAACTAGAGCATTTTGCACCATTGTTTTCAGGAAGCTAGTAAATTCGCTTGGAGCTAAAAAAACTGATCCACTCTAAAAACAAATTACATGCACTGTTCAAGGAATGACTGAACTGATTAAGTCAGCATATTCGCAATGTATCAAAGCATTGAGCACTCCTTTTTTGAGCCTATTTTCTAGATGGAAAGTAAAAATGTATCACAGCAAATTGTTTCTCAAATGCCATCATGTCTATACCACTCTTCAATAAACTCGCTAATAGAAAAATTCATACAATTAGGAATCCGTCAATCAAGAGCATTCATTTGAGTAGTAAAACTTCCTGCTTGCATATCGCTCAGAGCAACTCAGAAAATATCATTAAGTTGTGTAAATCAACACAGGCGCCAGATGGCTGGCCACTGGAAATTGGTTTCTGAAGTAAACTATGAAGTCACAGCCAAAACAAATATTTTAAAGTGAATGAAAATCCTATCAGTCAAACAAAAACTGGTGCAGATTTCATGTTGTACCATATGCCAAAACCTGACTGCAATCTTAGCTTTTCAGTTACATTTTTGGAGGGGTCTGTTCAGAAGACATTGTGTTATGTGTGATGCGCATACAGTCAGGTTTAGGTTCATTTCAGTTCTGTATGCCACCGCAATAGATTTGTAATTAATCAACTAATTAATGCTTCAAACAAACTTCTCAGGCAGACAACTTGAGACTTGCCCTCCTTCTTATAGACACTCCCATGCATATCTGCTACTGCTCACCCCTTTTTAAGGCAGGCCATTCAAGCTTCTCTCCTGCTTTACCTCTGTGACAAAAACATCTCTGCCTCCTGCTGTGCTGCATCACTCTCAGCTGCTTCTAGTAACACTGCCTGATGCTGCAGCGCTCTTGTCTGCTGCTAGTTAAAAATCAACCTCCACCCCATCATCCACCAGTGGGCTCTCAATTTCCCTGGGAGGGGGAGGGGATATCCCAACACTCTCTGCTCTCTTCTCCTCAAGTTCAGTAAGCAGCAGGGTGCATCAGGGTCAGAACCCAGAAGCCAAACTATCGTTGCACCGATCTGTCAATATTGCGATGAACTGTTTCTACGAACGTTGGCTGACTCAAATATGGTTGAACAGTGTCAGAATTACAACCAATTTTATGAACAGCCACCGGAATTTTAAGGGTTCAAAACTAATTGGACACTCTATCCATCGATTCATTATCTATACCGCTTCTACCCAATAGGGGCCTCGGGGAAGGTGGAGGCTATCCCAGCCGACTATGGGTCAAAGGCAGGGATAATCCCTCTCGCCAATCAATTGCAGGGGGTAGACTCTATTCACTCACATGGTGACACCTATGGGCAATTTATAGCCTCCAATTAGCCTGGCATGCATGCATGTCTTTGGACTGTGGGAGGAAACCGGAGTATCCAGAGCAAACCCAAGCGAGCAGGAGGAGAACACGCTGACTACACACAGAAAGACCCCAGGCCAGATTCAAACCCATGAGCGACTTGCAATGAGGTGGCAGCGCCATCCACTGCATCGCCGCACAGCCCCTCAGACAAACTAATATAATCATAAATTATATTGCCATATCATTCTTAATACTCAGATGCAAATCATTAGCCGAATTGCGGCTTTGTAATTGTAGACTATTCCTTAATATTGGGCAGGTTTCTCAAAATGCTTCTCATGATCATTGATCTGCACAGTGAAGCACTGACTAAGGAGTATCCCATCGTAAACAGTGGTGCCGTTCTCAAACAAAAGCATTTATAACGCCTCCTTCCCTATAATAAAATAATTCATGGGGTCAAATAAACTGAAACAAAATGCCTCAATTCTTGACAAGCTGACATCTAGGTGGCTTGCCAACATCATTAAATAAGGTTAGAAAGCAAGTCTGCAACTGGCCCTCACCAACTCCGTCTGTGACAACAACGATAACAGAATAATTTCACTGGAATACTCACAAGCATTTCAAAACTGGATCATCCTAATATTAGCAAACCTTTCTAAGCCATTACACTGTGAAACAAGTTTGGTTATAATAATTGTGACCTGCATAAACCCAGTACAAATTTTTGAAAGATATGCAGGCATTACATTTGCAAGTAGCTTGTTAGCTAGCTTCTGCATTGGCAACGCAGCACTGGTCTGTGCATTTGTTTGCAGTGAATGGGCTTCAGTAGTAATAATATAAAAGCAATTTGTCTGTAACAGAATAGTCAACGGCGTTTAATATTTATAACTGTAGCTGTAACGCGTATGATGGCCTAGTGTATTGGTGTAGCCTGGAGATGCAGTGAAAATACACTCCACAAAAAACGGACCAGTCAGAAGCAGCAGGGAATCAAGTTTTACTCCGTAGTGAACAGGGATACAAACTAGTATTTTTGTGTCTTCTACATCGCCTCCTTTGTCCTGCAGTTGGGCTTGGAGTGTAGTCATCACCAGAACCAAGGCTCTCATCTTATACAATCTCATGAAGCAAAAAAGTTTTCATGTTATTCATCGCAGGGTAGCTTTTGTAATGTTTACGGCTTGTTACTGGGTTCGGTAAGTAATAATGTCATCGAGGTAAAGTGAGTCAGTTCGCTCAAAGCTTGGCTGATACAAAGCCTCGTTTCTCTAACATACTCATAATACCAAGCACAATTACAATGACTTTGAGACAGCGTGGTATGCTTCTGTAACATAAAAATACTTGGTGTTTGCTTTTTTGTTACTACCAGAGTTTCTTACTTCGGAATCAGACATACTGGAGCTCTCAAGGTATTTCTGTTTAGCACTAGTACACTGAACTCGTCAATGCGCATAAGCCTTGTTTAGAGGGAGGGGTTGTGGGAAGGGAGGAAGGGCTACAGGAGGGAGGGAGGGAGGGAGCAGAGGAGGAGGGGGAGGTGGTGTTTCTGATAAAAATCTCACTCTCTGCTGTTCTTCTCTCCAAAGGACCGACTAAAGCTCAAACAGCAACTGAAAGCAAATACAAAAGCATTAACTCTTCTTAACTGTAAATAAAATAATAACACAAATAACACAAACCTGGCCACGGAACAGCTGCGCAGCCAAGTAATTGTCCAATTTCTGATGATGGTTTGGAATTCACTGCTACCTTTGTTATAAAAACATATAGTACAACTACCAACGATAAAATAAAATGTTTGTAAATGTGCCGTTTTATCAATATCTTAATTATGCTTTTTCATGGTTCATATTGAGAAAACACTGTTTTTCAAATTACATTATCGGATTCATACATCATTAACATGTTGTGCTTCCCCAAGTGGTTTAAACCTGGTGTAAAGGCATACACAAATGCACTCAGGAGGATTCAAATGACAATGCAAAGATGAGATAATCAGTTGTTTTGTTTCCTCCTCGTAAATATGTGGAAGTTCCAGGTAGCTGTTTGAGCAAGTTGGGCAGCTAGTCTTCGGACAGCGAGACCAAAGCCTGTCTGCCTTGTTTTTCTTTTTTTTCCTTCTTCCCCAAGCTAACAAAGAGCTCCACCAGCAGTCATCATTCCTGTTTACCCAATGCCCTGTGCTCATCCTTAAATTACACTGCCTGTAAGCTGTAATCTCTCTTAAGCCTGTTAACCTTATCCCTGGCTAAAGCCAAGAGCCCATAGAGACAGAGACTCACGAATAGAGACACAGACACATGCACACAAGCAAGAAAACACATAATACATAGTACATACACATACGTACATCCACACATGCAAGTATACACACACAGATCTCCTCCTAAAAATGGCTTACTGTAAATTTTATCTAGGCGACAGGACATTGATACTGAAAGTAGTGCATACATCCCAACAACAATGATTGCTTTTTATCTTTCAGTGACATTCCATAATATTTCTTGAACATTATCTTTAAGAATATTTTAACTGAACTGTTTTCAGCATGCTCGGCTGGGAGATGTGCAGAATGCCATAATCACAACTGGAACCTCAATGCAGATTTGCAGCTTCTTTTCCCATTCAAGACTTAAGGCAATGCCATATGATTTAACATCGTTGGCTTGGATGAAGGGCAGCACTCGACTGGACTGAGGCTACTCCCATTCGCTGAGCAAATAACCATCAATTACAACCCCGCCCATTTAAAGGTCCCCTGAGTCACTGAAGGGCAGACCTAAAACACGAAATTTCCGCTATCATTATTATTTTTTTTTTTTTAGTTGCTACATTTTTGTGCAGGCTCACTCCTTTAATAGGTTTGCTTTAAAACATCCAAATCTACCCAAGTAAATCTAATTAAAGCAATCTGTCATTAAATATCTAGCATATTACTCCTAAGTATTTCTTTGGGCTTGATTTTATTCTCACACTGCAGTTTTTATATTGGTTGAGCATGTTATGCAATCTATTAATCCATGCAGCAATTTCACAGTGTACAAACATTTAGGAGCGTAAGTCATCACTTTTTGCATTTCCTACTCATATACAGATGGGAAATTCTCTACTGCCAATGATAACGACAATGACACCAAAGACAAATTCACAGAAACATGGACATAAAGTCACAAGTTCAGATATTGACGGACCTACGATTCTGTAATTTCAATTCAAATAGTGGCAGCAGGCCAGAACTACAGCATTCTCAAAAATTACGGAATTTCTCACCAATAACCTGGGTGGCATCATTAGGCCAAATAAAATAATAGGTGCGTTTACAGTTACACTGATTTGAAAAATAGGTAGGGTAGGAGGGCATTTTCCTTTTTTCCTTTGCTGAAAGTTTTTTTAGTAAAATTTTTAGAGTAGGTAGGTGATCTGTCTTTTTTTTCCCTCCGTCACAGCAATAAGTAAGGCATATGCCAAACCTGAGAGAGACATGCTACCAGTAAATGGTTTTGGTGTATGCTACATTCAACATATAAATAGGCAATAACTGAAATACTTGTTGAAAACTTTAATAAACTGAAAGGACAAGAAAAGTTGTCATAAAGATAAAATTTTATTTTATGAAAACATTTTGGAAAGAATTCCGTATTCAATCTCCACCAGTATCGTGTGAAATCGGTGCTTTTTCTGCTTACCTTGATGTTTGGGTACCCAGAGAAACATTTGGTTGAGTAAAAATGTCAAGAACATCCAGTAAAGAAAATTTAGAGTTTAATTTCTAGTGCTGCCATACGTAGTAAAGGCATATAACGGCGACAGCCATATTACTGATGACACGCTGGGTTGCTAGGGCATGCGCAGCATTTGCATTCACGATAATAAATATTGATATTAAATTCTAAACTCCCTTCTCACTTATAAAACCCCTTAAAATATATTGGCCTTCTTAAATCGTTCTGGCAAATAAAAAGCAGAAAAAAGTGCAGGTTGGATGCGACATTCTTTCCAAAATTTTATTTTCACGTACTGAAATTCCATCCAATTTTCTGGCAAAAAATAGTATAAACAGTATGACTAGTGTTACAAAAGCTGCTCTCATATTTAACAAGGACAAATCATTTAGCAGCCTCAGTCATTCACTGTTCTTGTCTGTATTAAAAGAAGTTTTCTTTTTTAATGTGCGAAGCGAGACGATAATGATAATAGTCCCATAGTGCCAAGCTCGCACATCATCTTGCAATGGGCTAATTTACAGTAATAGAGAGCGAGAGTCGGGAAAAAAGATAAAATAAATGTGGTTTCCAGCCGCTAGATGTTGAAACGGAAGACCCTTAAAAAATGCTATGTTTTCGCAAGGGGCATAAAAAAAATTTTTTCGGCGGTAAAAAAGAGGGATGGGCGGGTTACCGGAAACCGGATTTTATTTTTATTAGGCCTTACTTAGTTAATTCCAATCTTTACGGCGAGCATAATGCCACCCACCCCCAAACCTCAACCCCCAGGTGAGACACTGTTCCACTTCAAAAAAAAAGAAAATTTCCAGCGGAAGCACTGCAGTGTTTTACCACAAACCTGAGGATTTCAAACAAACAAACAAATGAAATCAAACTAAAGTGTGACACTTTCAAAAACTTCTCAGAGCCAATTTGATCAGGATCTTCACCAAAATCTAATCACCTCTTCCGAGGTGAGATATCTTTGTACAGCGAAAATTTCAGGACAATATGACGAAAACTGTGGCCTGTAGAGCATAAACAAACAGACCAACAGACGGACAAACATGACGACCGACATACTTTCAAAGTTTTCGAAAGTAATAAACAACCCCTGTTACAAACTGCTTAGAAGAAGGATTTTTTCAGCCTTGCAACAGGCTAATCCACAATAGAGTGATTTTTGGCACTGGCAGTAAAGTAAATTTCAGGAACCACAGCCATCACTGGGGACAGATATCAGTTCCATTTGCTCTATTCTCATGCTTTAATACCTAGGGGAAGCTCTTAAACAGGCCGTCACAGTTTCCAAATTTCAAACAATACATCAGCAAAAACAGTGATTTCTCCTTCTGCTATTATCAGCCAATACATAATGTGCCTCACTAGAACTAGCCCAAAACATTAACTAGAAGTATGCAACTTTACAGTGTTCACACAAACAAAGATTCAGCTTAAAAGGAAGATCACATTATTTCAGCCTATGGTATTTTGCTCCATATCACCACCAGGCTATGTTATTTTTTTTATTTTATATTTCCTAAATAGCAACATACCAAGACCTGATCTGAAACTGTAGTTTATCCCGGAAACAAAACTGAAACTGAATTCTTCAAACTATGTTGAGTACTCCATGCCCATGGATCTTACCAGTTAAAAAACACAATTAACATACACAGTATTATAAAGCAACAAAAAGCAGTCACATCATAGCCCTTCTACATAAGGCACTGTTAAGGTATGGCATTTTGATGTATAGTAAAAAGTCACGATAGCGCCTTTTTATTCCAGAATTGGCAGGGTGTTTTACACATGCAAGCAAATGCATTTATTTCATTGCTGAGAGCTTTCAGAAACCACAATTTGCGGTAATGCTGCTTCTGACATTAAAATGTCAAATAGCAGGGCTTCGCTACAACTCCAACACAGTGCATGCTCCAGGTCACCATTACCATAGTGATGAGCCACAAAGAGCACTACACACAAAAGGTCAGAGAACTGGAGCCATAAATCAGACATTAGAATCATTAGGGAGATCATCAAATGATCCTCTGAATATGAAAAGTGGTAGCTTCACTGCCCGATGCCATTCTAGCATGCTTTTTGGTATACTTAACATAAAGTGCCACTGGAACCCTGAGGAAATGCCAAGCGCCGTAGTTCTGACCACGGCTCCAGCACGGCGGTTCCAGTACTCCTGGGAAAACTGCTGCCACAGGAAGAAACCTCAAACAAGAGGGTGGAGTTGGACAGACCACTTCTGAGAAATGGAAATAAACTAATGTATTTGCATTTTTCATTATAATAGTGCATACATTGGATGCACTGTGTGCAATATTACTGAATTTGAGGAAGATACAATAACCCATATCACATAGTCAAAAAAATGATCACTGAATTTTATGAATCCTAAAAATTTGGCAATGACCACAAGCAACGAGATCCATTTGTGACAATGTATGTTCTATATATGGGTCAATGACAAATTGCCTTTTAAATTTTTTTTTTTTTTTATAAATCTTTAAAAATGTACAGAATACATTTATTTGAAGTTGGAAGGGTGTGTTTAAACAAGTATTAATGGTTGCACAACATTTACAGGGTTTTAGTACAGTTTTAGACGGTATTTGCAATTTCACCAGCCAAAAAATGTCAGGTGGCGCAACCAAAAGTTTCTTGAAAAAAAAAAAAAAACACACTTCCCTCTTTTTTTCTAAGTGATTTTTTTTTTTTTTTTTTTTAGTAAGTATACCTGAGAGTGTCTATTCTGCCTAAAACATTACTATTTTGTAGTTGAGCTGGGTTTTAAAAGTAACTTAGGGATTCTTTATTGTAGGGGACGGTATTTTGGTTTTCAAACATCCAACTTTAGATTTAAATGTGAATAAATACTTTACAAATTTAAAAAGGATATTGTTGTATAGAATGATTATTTATATCACAATTTCCAAACATTTGTTCATGTCAATCTCCCATTTCTTGGTTTAAATTAGTATTTTACCTGGTTGCACCACCTGACGATGTGGTTGCGCCACCTGACATTTGCTACTAATTCCCAATTATTCAGGCATCTACTTGGACACCTTTATAACCTTTTGACTTTGCTAGCTAGTTCATTCATTCATTTTTACAATCCAATAAAGAGTTTTAGAATAAAATAACTTTTTCTTAGTTTTATATTGGTTGTACCACCAGAAATGTAAACTGAACAAGTCTGACTATGAAGAGAAAGTAGCTATTTTTTATCAATATTTAAGAGAGATCTACATACCTTTCACTCATCAGTAAAGGTCACTTGGGGTCCTTTTGATGATGCATTATCCTGTTTACTCATCTCTCTCTTCAATTTAAAATAAAAGTTGTATGAATGCGGTTGTGCCGCCCTGACATCACGGTGGATTTCACATGTAATATGAAAACCGATTATGACTCCGGACTCTAGAATCGGAATTAAATAATCACGAAGATACAATTGGGTAGAGCAGGATGTGCTCACAGCAAACAAAGAAGTTAACATCGTAGTTCATCGTTTTGCAAAGTGAACAAAATATTTTTTCGCTAATTGTTGCAGACATTACATTACGAAGAAAGCAGCGCGTTTTACTGCCGATGGCTAATTTTTATTCATTGGAAAACGAGTTCATCGTGCAAAAAGATTGACAACAGGTCAAAAATTATTAGTGCTCATTTTAACTTAACAAGGAGAACTGGCAACACCTGATCGTCCTTGGGATTTTTGGAGTTTATGTAAAGTCATTTTACATAGGCGTGGCGGCTTTTCTTTTGCCGTGGCGGTGCGCCACGATCAATTACATGTAGTGGAAACCCTGATGCAGATTTCCAGAAAAATTTGTTTTTAATATTCCAAACAATTAAAGAACAATTAAACTATTAAACTTTGTTTATTTGTAAAAGGTTTTCGATATAAAATTATGCCCCCATATTAATATTATATTCATTCATATTTTAAATTACATATTTAATACATTTCACATAGTGTTAACTTGCTCAGACGGTTGCACCACCTGACATTTTGAGGGTTTGAGATGGCAAAACACAAAATATATATCATTTTTATGATAAACTGGAAATATGTTCAAATTAAACAGGTTTTATAGAATTAATTTATGCTTATTGTGAATCATTTAAAATTATTTTAAACCAAAGTAGTGCGCTCGGACACAAAAATCTGCATGGCACATCATTGACCCACATGCAAACAACACTTTCAACAAGATACACAACTTGTGCCGCACTAGAGCTGCCGGTGCTATAGGACGACTCAATTCTTCCTGAATGTGGTCTGAACCAAATTAAACTGTGCATGTATAATTGGGGTAGAACAAGCCATGCCACGTTCGGCAGCTTTGCAGGCAAGCGGACAGATTTTTGAATGGCTTAAACTTTTGCAGCTCTGTGTACAGCCCACCAGCACGTGGGTCTTTGTAGATTACAAAGCCACACTTAAGACTGGGTCTGAGTCCCAAAAAACCTTCCTGTAGGGTCTAGTGATGACAGATGGAGTTTATTTTCACATGGTGTCAGAGGGGCAGCAGTTAGTCTATTGAACACTAAATTACAGAGGGGATCTGCAGATGTAAAAGATTCCACTCGTGGGGCCACGAAGATCCATTCAAGTGCTCTGTGTATTCGGGTCAAGAAGACTAGCCCTAAACAAATTTGCTCTCGTCAAAGGCGGAAGAAAAAAAGACAAGATCGATGAGCGCTAAAGGAAAGAAATGATCCCCGTGTGTAAGA
The DNA here is from genome assembly GCA_029692085.1 of Gymnothorax javanicus. Lineage (NCBI taxonomy): Eukaryota > Metazoa > Chordata > Actinopteri > Anguilliformes > Muraenidae > Gymnothorax > Gymnothorax javanicus. The sequence goes on along the minus strand of CM056203.1, from coordinate 63,118,382 downwards.
CACAGCATAGTAACCATGTCAAAAAAAAATCAGCCATTAACCTCACCTTCACCGAGGACAACTTTTACGGCCTGAGTACAGCCTGGTTTAACAAACCTGCAAGCTCAGCAACATCGCTACCCACTGTGCTACCATGCCGCGCAAGCCAAAACAGACGTCTCATCTATGAAAAAAATCTTCATTGTCCGTCATGAAAATTTGAGCTATCCTTTAAAAAAAAAAAACCAAGAAAAAATTATGCATAGAAATTACCTGGGATGGATTTTAATTCATTTTGAAAAACAGCTAAACGCAGCTACCAACCCAAATTCATCACGCTCATCACATGAAATATTTTCTTACGCCGAGTCATGTGTATTCTCAATGAGACAAGGCCACGATTCCGCAATATTCTTACAACAGTCCAATACAGCGCATTTGCTTTTCCAGAATTTCTCCTACAGTCATATTAAGAGTCATTATTCCAGATAACAACTTATAATTGATTTTATTGATTAAAATCTGTTCGAGTTATCTGTGTTCAGGTAACTCGAACAATATGAATGCCTGTTAAAGTGTGTGTTTGGGAACAACAATTAGAATGTTTTGCAACATTGCCCATTCTGAACACATCCATTCTCCCACCGTAAGCAGAGCTCCCTCAACCGTGGAAAGCACCTGGTCTCTCCCAGGGTTTTCTTCTATAAATAGTTGCTCACTTTGTGCAGTCTGACAGTATTCACCCCAGTTTTAATTAAATACAATTCCGAGTTGAGGCCCAGCTGTGGCCTGAGTCAACTCTCTCTGTATCGCTCTTTAGGCAGGAGATAATGCCATTTCTGAGAAGAAATAATGTCATTCTCAGGCAACTACGAACCAAACTAATGGATAAAACCAATTCAAATTCAATCATTTTCCTTGAACAAATTATGCGAATTCAACTTTGCGCTCTTAACTATAAATTGCACACATGGAAATCATTTTATTATGTAGTGGCTTGCTTTATCCAAGTAAGGTGACTATATAAAATGTGTAAATATAAAATGCACCATTCTCAAAATGTGCACATCTGACTCTCTCAGTGTATTCATTTGTTTATTTGAAAAACACAGCAGCATTATAGCGAATCACTTGTCTGTATAATACATTGCGAAACAGACATCTACATCACATTCATTGAATCCAAGTAATAGTTCTTTCACGCTTTTTGATCATCTTAGATTAAGACATGTTCTATTGACCCATGCAGTTTTACAGGCAACTTGGTCCAATATCGTATGGGTCGGCAGAGAGTGGCAGTTTTCACCACTTGTCATAAGTTGCTCTCACATTCAAAATGAATAGGGGAAACTAGGGTCCGATGAGCGATGGCAACCTATAAGCCATATCAATATTTTTCCTATTTTACGCAGCTCTTACATCTATTGATTACAAATATGAGATGTGGGTCACTGGACCCCCAGGCTCATAGGACCCCAGACTACCCTATACATTATTAACCTTTTCATTCCTGAATTTTTCCAGAAAAATGTAATTCCAAGTTGCTAACACGTAAGCAGACCATTTCTGGGTCAAGCTTAACTCCTTCAACCCCACAGCCCTCTACAGAGGGCTGACCAACATATTCCCTTCAACCCCAAATTCCTGTAGGGAAAATTCAAACAATCTGACTAATTGATTGGAACATATCAGGTTACATTTAATGGGATTCCAGAGATAACAGTAAGATACAATGTCCAGATAATGACCAGCCCTCTACAGAGGGCTGTGGGGTTGAAGGGTATAGTGATGCTAGAATATCTGGGGTTGAAAGAGTTAAAGCGTGCATATAGGTTTCAAAACGTAAGTCACTTGCCCAGCCTGTAAACAGCGCTGATGACATTATATACAATAAATCATTGAAAATAACAATAATCAAGTGGGTCTCTGGAGTTAAAGGATTAACAGAATAATAAAAATTCTGAACAAATTCCGAACAAAGCCTGCTAGCCAAGTTCAATAAACAACTGACAACAAATCATCCTGACACCAAAGCCAAAAGGCGCTTTAGGCTCATTTTTTAACATTACATTTCACTGGCAATTATGAAAAGATCTGATGTCATGAATTACACGAGCATGAAATACTGGCCAAGCATTGTTACAAATAGGTAGCGACCAGTGTTCTGTCCATTTTTGCTATCAAATTGTGCTACCTCGCGGTTCTGCGCTTGCGCAGACCTAAAATCTTGGGATCTGTTTCTTCACTCACATCTTAAAGGTCCCCTATTGTGCTACCAGGTGCACAGCTAATTAGCCATTATGAGGCAGTTCAAAGTCTCCCCTACCTGACATCACAAGGGGGAGTGACCACCCAGAATAATGACATCTGATTGACTGCTTGGCTGAAGGTGATCAGTTCCTCTTGCCTCTGGTTGGTTACTTCCCCATGTGATGTCAAGAGGGAAAAGATTTTAAAATGGCTTGTAATAGCTAATTAGCTGTGCACCTGGTGACATAATAGGAGACCTTTAAGTATCCTCAAAAATCATAAAAATAGATTTTTTTTCAGTGCGCCTTTCGACCTGTAAGCATAAATATACTTATATGTACACGCTGGATTTTCCTGAAAATGCAGAAATTAGATGGTAATGAGCCTATATGGGCATACATCTTCAAACAAACTTACCCAACTCATTATAACATCTGCTTATGTTATAATAAGCTGACAAATAACAAAGTTACTACTGTAAACTGATTCATATTGCAATATTAAGGCGAAAACAAAAACTTTACGATCGCTTTGCAATATGGTAGCATTTTTTTGACAAGGCAACACGAATTGTCAGAACACCGGCTGTCAAAATGCTTCATCACCAAAACAACTTCGAACCACTGCAATTACTAATGTTACCCGAGAGACCACTAAGCACCTTGCGACATTACTACTGCCTCTGATGGGTGAATTCCTCCGTGTCCCGTACAGAGTAAGCTCATGTCATTGCGCACTGTGTCAGGGTAACATTATTTGAGACGACCCGAAACCGTAAAATCATGTAGATTTGGATTCAAACACAGAGCAGCTCTGTGGATTCAACCTTGAGTCTACTACCTTGGCGACACAGTCCCAGAAATGCTATTCGCCTGATAGCGAACATCCTAACGTTATCATAGTTGCCAAAGCCAATCTAATTATCTTCGTAATACCATAGATCATACAAATCCACTCATCAAAATCAAGTCTGAGTCGAATGAATTCGAGCAAAATAACCTTTCGAAAAATTGGAGTGAAGCTGCTTTCACACCGGACGCGAAACGAATTTTTCGCACGACAGATTACATTCAAAGTCAATGCAAAGACGCCTTTGCATTGACTTTGAATGTAATCTGTCGAGCGAAAAATTCGTTTCGCGTCCAGTGTGAAAGCGGCTGAACTGCAGTACACACCTGACATCACACCACAGCAATCCATGAGCCTCATTCAACGTGCTCCCTTATCGTATGTTTGCTAGCAACGCTCATCACCAAGCAAACGTAAAACAAGATCGTCGTTCATGCGAGGAAATAATATCATCATCAAACATGGCCAAAGTCACAACATGTAAAAAACACTATTCTGCCGTTTTTTTGTTTTTCCAAATCTCTAGATTGGCGAATGATGGCTAATTTACCTAGCTAGCTAGGCAGGCAGCAGTGAAACGCAGGCTGTAAGAGAGTGCATCATGTTTGGTAGCTGACATCAATGAGCAAGCTAGCCAAGCTCCTGAAGTCATAAAGCTCAGTCTCAGTAAAATTTCTTCAAATCAGTGGGTTGGCTACAACCAGGATTATTCAATTGCATGAACAATTTGTATTAGAATCTGATTTTATACATTGTTTTACCAAGAGCGAGTTGACTCAGAAGGGAAAAAAAGAGACTTACCGATGCCCGGTGCCGAATAGATGAAGTACAATGCCGAGGTGGAAAGCGAGAAGAGAAATAACAGCCCAAGGAATGACCTTCTTGGTAATCTGAAATATGTCCGCATCATATTTCTTTCTCAAAAAGTAAAATACACGAAAAAAGAGTTGTATTTAAATCCGTGATGAATCTGAAGCCAAATATTTTCTCCGACCTCTTTCTTCACCGGTGCTGTATCGTTAGCGACTGTTAAAACAGCCAGGAGCTGAGGGACTTGCTGCTGCAATAGCAGGAAAGGCTAACTAACATTGGGCAATGAACGAGCGAGAAGTATGGTCTGCGAGCCCAGCAAGGTAGGATAATAGCTAGCTAGAAATAGTCCAAAATATTTTCTTGGTCCTTGAGGTGATGATAAAATTGTGACATTCCTGGACGGCTGTAGAACTGTCAGGTGCGATGTTTAACGAGAACACTTCGTTGCTAGGAGGTTCGTTAATACTACAAGTGTTTCAGGTGAAACATCTCGCTGTTAGGGATGGTGTCATCGCCACCGAGGCTCCTATTTCAATGAATGAGGCAACGGCGCAGCTACAGCTACATTCGTTAGCTGTAGGCAATGTCGGGAAAGTGCCGCTGAGTGGGCGGGACAGCACAAAACACTGAAATGGATGAACTAACTGCAGATTGCTACATTCTGAAAATCAGAGGTCTTGCTTAAAGATATTAGCGTCAGCTAAGTCCCTGTACTGTAATATAATGTATTCTCGTGGAGGAATGAGTCGTTTACTTTGGCTATTCAGTTCCTTTTTTAATCAAAGTAACATATCTGCTGTTCAAAAAAAAAAAAAAAAGACTGAAGTATTTGAATGAATGCCAAAGGAAAATGAAATTCAAATAAAAATCTTTCACCGGTGAGAGTACTTTGTAAAATTAATACGTTATTTATATTTATCTGCATGTTCGGAACTTGATGATAATACGCGAGTTTACACTGAATACCCTTAAATTCCATTCTGCTCGTATCTGCGGAGACAAGTCTGGCTTTTGGAGTGCATTTAGAAGGTGTGGGTAAGACAACCTGAATTCCTTGACTCGCTCACAGTCCCACAAGTTGAGTTGATCCTCGCTTTGTAGAGATCATCATTATAGGGGATTTAGCCTTACCCTATCCTTTAGGTTAGCCTGCCAGTTTCACTTATCAGTAGAAATGGGCTGTCATGTTCCACTCAGCTCTGCATCTCCACATGCCTGCTCAACTTCACAACAACTCTTTCAAACTGCTGGTCAGTTTCTCGAGAGGTGAACTCCAAGTTTCACAATAATTTTCTTTAATCTCTACAATTACACCGTATTTCAAACCATTCATGTGTGTATATATCTGTTCTAACACAATTTTAAGTATTATGTATGAGGGAGGACACAACCCCAATGCTCAAAAAGTGATTTGCATTCTCTGCTTCTGCAACCAAACTTTTAATTTGTGCAGGTTTTGGTTTGGAATTGTCTTACAGAAAAAAGCATGGACGTCCCTGTAAACCTCCAGATTCCAGCACATGTCTTTCCATATCTGCCTAAACTAAATGGTGCCCCGGTAAAGGTGCAAGTCACCCATACCATGTGCACAGGCACTCCTCCATGCCATGACAAACGATGGCTTTTGGATCTGATGCTGATAACAGCTTGGATATGTTTGGATATGTTTTTGTCTTCAATCTGAAGAACTCCCCCCCCAAAAAAAAAAAAAACACTTGAAATGTTGACTCATGGGACGACATCACATTCCACTTTGCTACTTTCAATCTCGAGTGAAACTTAGCGCCGAGAAGTGACATTTTTTATGGTCTGTTGCAGTCATCAGATTTGAATTAAGCAAATAATAAATACAAGTAATAAAAAAATTTAAGTCACAAGTAAAAGTATCAATACTGTAGTGTTTTCAATTTAGAGGACGGTGATTGGGCTTTTCAAATCACTCTTTTCATTTCATTTTTGCATGTTACATAAAATGTGTCAATGGAATTTGGGTTGTATAAAGTGCTGAAATTCTGACACTGATCAACTGATTTTAATGTAAAAACCTTTAAAGGAAAGCTGAGAATGTACACTTTCATTCATTATTTTCAATGTGTTTGTTATGGTCCAGACCAGGAATCAAGTGCAGAGTCAGACATATAATAAAACGGGTCATTTATCAACGGCGATACAATACAGATTGGGGATGGAACCCCTGATGAAGTGGAGGTGGAACCCCAAACTGAGGTGGCACAGTTCAATAGAGATGTAACAGGCAAGGCTGGGCTGACAGTCACTGGTCAGTGGCTACCGGGATGCAGCCAGATGTTCTGATGACTTTGCCAGGGCTGAACTATTTCAGAGGATGAGCAGGTTGGTTAAGAGGAGTGCGATCCCAGTCCTGGACCCGAATCAGGGTTGGAAGCTTGTTCCTAACCAACTGGACAAGGAGAACAAAGTTGGAAAGGTTAACAAGAACACGGTCCCAGTCCTGGACCCTGATTAGGATTGGAAGCTTGTTCTTGATAACTGAATTGATGAACAGGCTTGAGTTGAGCTAAAATGGACTCGGCTCCAATCCTTGACCCTGATTAGGATTGGAAGCTTGTTCGAATTAACTAGTTAACAATAAAGATTTAGAGAGAGTGCTCTCACTAAAATACTAGTTGCATAAGACAAAGATGACAAACTTTTACCAAAAACATTGACTGTGATCTCAGTACTAATTCAATTTTACAATCCAGCAACTTGTACATAAAGCAAACGGCTTAAATGCCCATAACACGGTCATTGGGAAACAACCATGTAACACGATGCAGCCGGCAGGGGAGACGTACAAGATGCAAACCAATCACATGACCCACACACCTAATAGACACGCAAGTTTCTGAACTGCGAAGAGATGCATAAGGAATTCACACAAGAGTTGAGACAGTGTTGTGTACTGTGGCAAAACAGACTACATAAAGCAAAGCAGAGAATGCACTCTTTAATTCATTATTATCAATATTTTGTGTACTGTGGCAAAACAGACTACATAGTTTATGCGTGAAAGGAAATACGTGCATTTGCATCAATATATGTTTGCCAGGGATTGGTTTCAGTATATGGCAACTGGGTCAAACAATCAAGACTGTCATTGATGTTTTAATGGAATACTGACCTCCGGCAGGAGGTATTGTTATCACTTGCTTGTGTGCGTGCGTGGGTGTGTGTGTGTGTGTGTGTGTTTGTCAGCAGGATTACAAAAAAAACTATTCAAGGGATTACCACAAAATTTTATGGGAAGTTGGATTGTATGAATGGGAAGAGGTTATTAAATTTCCCGACCAATCCAGATGCAGATCGAGATTCTGCCGCTGGTTGTATGTGCTAGTGGATCAAAACCTGCTGGTAGAGGTATGTGCTGTCTGAGAGCCTGCGAGTTTAGATATAGTTCTACTTGGGTAGGGGTCGGGCATCTATGGAGGCATACTAGAAGACCTGAGCTGACATGTATGCCTGAAAAGGGTGAGTTGTTACCTGCAAGCATATGGAATCCCCTATAGTGTGTCTCACGGGTACAAATATCTTCGGAGACACATCGTACCAGAAACTAATCTTGTCAAAATACTTGTCTTTCTGACTGATGGTAGTTCAGTTAAAAATGTGTAATTAATTCTGGGATGTTTTGTTCTTATTCCTATTGCCTACAACATTGATACAGTCTAACCCATGCTCAGAAAAATTTGGGACGTATGGAAAATGTAAATAAAAACAGAAAGTAGTGAGTTCTAAATTTACCTTGACTTGTACTTCATCGCAGACAATATGAAGACAAATGTAATATTTTGTCTGGTTAACTTCATTATTCCTGCCATTCAGGCCTGCAACAAATTTCAAAATAAGTTGGTGTGGGCACAATTTAGGGATAGTAATGAGGTGAAAATTGTGGGAGGGATCATTGACCTCAGCAGAATTCCTTTGTGATTGACAACTGTTAGCCCTGTCACTCAGTGCAAATATTAGGAATGTTATGATGAAAAATATGATGCAAGAGGCTGCAAACTGTTTAGCAACTTAAGTTCTATATATGGCAAGAATGGCCCTTGCCATAACTTTTTTGAAACATGTTGCTGGCATCAAATTCAAAATGAGCAGAAATTTTTTAAAGAACAATAAAATTTCTAAGTTCTATATCTGGAATGTTGTCTTTGGACTATTTTCAGTTAGAGTGTTTAAATGATTTGGAAATTATTACATTCTTTTTTTTGGAAACTGTGTTTTACTATGGCTCTTTATTTCTAGCTATGCTCATCTGATAATGATTGAATTATTATATGTATATTTATTAACCTGTCGTGATATTTGGACATCTTGCCGCCAGACTGAACCAATCCACACGGAAAACATTTTGAGATATCGGCCGTTTTAACTTTCTAACTTTAAGATCTGAATGCACAAGTTTGAAAGAAGTCATGTAAAATCACAAAGTGCGTTTTGATGCAGCTCAATAATCTGTATCAAAACCTTATATTTGTTTTGAAAAGAAAAAATGGAAATGTTAGAAAACTGCTTTGAAATGGTTGATTTGTTATAGCTCATGCTAGATAATATATTGTAAAACGAAAATGTTGAAGAAACCCATCCCCATGCTATGACGTTTTAAGAAACAACAACACTTTGCTAAACAAAATTTTATGCCAATTGATAGTTTTACATATACTGAACTGATATGGACAGCGGTTGTCTGCAAGAGAAAATAAACTGCTCCATGTATTGCCAAATACTTGGCCCAGGATAACAAAGGTACCTGTGATGCAACTGAACCGCTGAATTCTCCGCAGACATCGAACACATAGTAAAACAAACAGTAACAATGCTCAAATGCAAAGAGCATGCCTTCTAGAAAAGACACATGAATTTCACAAATTTGCTTTGAAATTAAATGTAATCGAATGGAATCACCAAACTTGGCAAGACTTAGTAACTTTCAGACATGACTATCCTTCATACACTTATAACAATGTTATACAGCAGTTTTTTTCATGGGAAATTAACATATTCATCATTGAAATACTACCACCCTTCCAGGAGGTTTTCACAGCTTATCAGAATCACTGAACCAAATGGGGTAATTCCTGAGTTAAATGGAACCAGGCTGAGTGTGACTGTAGTGGAGGTGTTATAGACAGGAGTCTGATGGAAGGGGTTTTCGACAACATCATTCTAATGCTCTTAATGCTGACACAAGCAGTATAGTCCACTGTCAGGGACTGCAGGTGAAGAAGGTTGGCCATTATGCTCAATATCTCATTTTCAGTTAAGTTCATCACTGAGATATTTAAGCACTGAACAGTCCTACTTTTCAGTCCAACATGAAGAGAGAAGCCATCAATGTTGTAGCAGTCAGTCAGAACTATCTCTTTACTGGTCATGAACTTCATGAGTTCGGTTTTTCAAGCGAGGTATCCATTTCTTAATAGGATGAAAATGCAACAAATTTGAAGTGTAAAGATCTGTATGAAATGCAATTTACAGGCTCACCACAAACAATAATTTTCATTTATCGTCGAACTTACAGTGCCGTGAAAAAGTATTTGCCCCCTTCCTGATTTCTTATTTTTTTGCATATTTGTCACACTTAAATGTTTCAGATCATCAAACAAATTTCACTATTAGACAAAGATAACTGGAGTAAATACAAAATGCACTTTATAAATGATGATTTCATTTTTTACGGGAAAAAAGCTATCCAAACCTACCTGGACCTATGTGAAAAAGTAATTGCCCCCCCTTGTTAAATCATGAATTAATTGTGATTAACCACTTTTTTTGAGTTCAATTTCACTAGCCACATCCAGGCCTGATTACTGCCAGACCTGTTGAATCAAGAAATCACTTAAATAGAACCTGTCTGACGAAGTGAAGTAGGCTAAAAGATCTCAAAAAGCAACTCATCATGCAGTGATTCAAAGAAATTCAAGAAAAGATGAGAAACAAAGTCATTGACATCTATCAGTCTGGAAAGGGTTACAAAGCCATTTCTAAGGCTTTGGGACTCCAGCGAACCATGGTGAGAGCCATTATCCACAAATGGAGAAAACTTGGAATAGTGATGAACCTTCCCAGGAGTGGCCGGCCTACCAAAATTACTTCAAGAGCGCAGCGACGACTCATCCAGGAGGTCAGAAAAGAACCCAGAACATCATCTAAAGAACTGCAGGCCTCACTTGCCTCAGTTAAAGTCAGTGTTCATGATTCAACAATAAGAAAGAGACTGGGCAAAAATGGCATCCATGGGAAAGTTCCAAGACGAAAACTGCTGCTGACCAAAAAGAACACCAAGGCTCGTCTCTCATTCGCCAAAAAACATCCTGATGATCCCCAAGACTTTTGGGAAAATATTCTGAGGACTGACGAGACAAAAGTTGAACTTTTTGGAAGATGTGCGCCCCATTACATTTGGCGTAAAACTAACACAGCATTTCATAAAAAGAACATCATACCAACAGTCAAACATGGTGTTGGTAGTGTGATGGTCTGGGGCTGCTTTGCTGCTGAAGGACCTGGACGACTTGCCATAATTGATGGAACCATGAATTCTGCTCTCTACTGGAAAATCCCGAAGGAGAATGTCCAACCATCAGTCTGTGACCTCAAGCTCAAGCACACTTGGGTTATGCAGCAGGACAATGATCAGAAACACACCAGCAAGTCCACCTCTGAATGCCTTAAAAAAAACAAAATGAAGGTTATGGAGTGGCTTAGTCAAAGTACGGACTTAAAGATGAGATGCTGAGATGCTGTGGCATGACCTTAAACAGGCCGTTCATGCATGAAAACCCTCAAATGTGGCTAAATTAAAACAATTCTGCAAAGAGGAGTGGGCCAAAATTCCTCCACAGCCATGTGAAAGACTCATTGCCAGTTATCGCAAACGCTTGATTGCGGTTGTTGTTGCCGAGGGTGGCACAACCAGTTATTAGGTTTAGGGGGCAATTACTTTTTCACATAGGGCCAGGTAGGTTTGGATAGCCTTTTTTCCTCAATAAATGAAATAATCATTTAAAAACTGCAGTTTGCATTCACTCAGCTTATCTTTGTCTAATACTGAAATTTGTTTGATGATCTGAAACATTCAAGTGTGACAAATATGCAAAAAAAAAAAAAAAGAAATCAGGAAGGGGCAAATACTTTTTCACAGCACTGTATGTAAAATCAGGCATCCTAATATTCAGCAGACACAGGCTGACATGGATTCACTTGTTGATTAGCGAATCTTCTGAACCCTAACCACCACAGTTACATTAGAAAGACATGACCATTCTTATCCTTGCAAATGCATGGCCCAAGAAAACCTCAGATTTTTTGCTAACTGTTGTATAGCTCAAGTTTATGCCCACTCTCTATGTGTCTTCCCACACATAATCTATTTCTTTTGAAAGCATTTTTGTATTAATTGCATAGTTGATGTGTACACTAGGACTCGCAACCAGATGTTAAATTAGATTCTCGACCTGTTTTATCTGCCTGTGCAAAGGCAGATTGTGTTAATCAAAATCTACTCAATTGAAGCATTTCTCAGGGATGTGCATAAATTTGAGATTTTACAATAATTACACCCATTTATCTTGCAAGCATAAGGAAGCATTTACTGAGCACTTCAGTGCTGAATGAAATCCAGGGCTGTGTCCGAATAGTCTTTTTTTGCCAAGGAAAGTTCCTAACTCCTCAAAAATGATCCAGAAATTATTACGTGGCAGCCATGATAAATGGATTTGAATTCTTTAAATGTTCAGGAAAGGTGTCTCATTGCTTCCTAATTTATCTCTTTTAGCATAGGGTACACAGACCCATCTTTTTCGTAAAGAAAAGGAGTAACGCTATCCCACAATTCTGCGCAGCAACAATATTTAAAGCAGCGACCATTCATCTGGCCAATCGCGTAAAGAATTGTCTATGATGGGCAGGGGACTCATGATCAGGTTGCCTAGTGTACGTGCATTCAGATTTTCTAATAGACGGAATTCACTTTCCCCTCGCCTGCGCACTTCTGTTTTCAAAATGAGGCTCAGTGTGATTCGAGAAGAAACGCCATTGTTGTTTACCGTTGTTCGCGTGTAGCTAATTGCTCCCGAAAAACTAACAATTCGCACTTGGTGGAGCAAAATGATTTAGGATGATCGTACTAGAGGAAAACACAAGGTTTATGGCTGCCAAAGATAAATGGTCCGGCCAAAATAACATTGTGAAAATGCCAGCAGCACAACCATGCCTGCATGCACTGCAGCTGCCTACTATAGGGGCCTTCTAGACCCCCGGACTGTACATTGTATACGGGCATGTCATGATGTCCATACATACAGCATAGGCTACACATTAGCATTGGCATGACACCAATTCTGAGTTGAGTAGCATGGTATAAGGTACCCCGAGACTGGAACCAAGTTTCAGGTTTGCAAAAAAATTGTGAACACGTTAATTTAACAGTTTGACAAAGCTTGTTCTTCGATTTTTGGCCAACGCAATAAAGTCTGAAGTGGCCAAGCAAACGTCAGCATGTCGAACATGATCACTGAAAAACCGCATGGAAAACCAATATTCCTTTACGCTATAAATTACAGAACCTATCATGAACATTTTTATATGCTGTAAACTTACTTCTGATAGCTACTTTTGGCAACTAATTTCCACTAAAAGACGGCAAATGTACAATTTATAAAGCACAGTTCTTGCATCGCTTCTACATCAGCCATTCACTTTTTGTTGATCGATCACACTGAGCCTCGCTTTCAAAACCGGAAGTGCACAGATCGGCAAAATGGTTCGGTTGGATTCTGTCTGTTAGCGCTTATCTAGTAGCAATAAGGTTTATATTCAGTAAAATCAATTCAAGATATGGGTCCTTTTGTGGTGCACAAATTAATTCAGATATTGTTTGTAGTGTCTGCAACGGTGAGTAGTGTCTGCAACGTTTTTTTAGTCCCATGTGGAACTTTGTTTTAATTGTTAGATTTTTAACTCTTCTAACAGTCAAGGTGAATAAAATTGCCCAACTGTCTTGTATATTCAAAATGTTCTGTTGAAGGCTGTTTTGAGTGTTTCATTGGAGCTCAATTGACAAATTGTCCATTTTTGTCATTCAATTCTTATGAAACATCATCATCCTGCAATTTTATTTGATGATAATTACTAATTTTACTGAAGCTATTTTATGACTTTTACTTTGCCTGTCATTTAATGACACCACTGAGGCACCAGTTACAACAAACTGCCTGAAATGGTCTTCTGTACATAATACTATACTATGTGTAGTGTCCGCAACGTTTTGGTCACCTTTAAACGCCATTCAGTTGTATTCTTGTCGTAAAGTATTCACAGAGGAGAGGTAGTTTACTTATTAAAAGATTTTTATGATTATTAGTTAATATTTAAGCGAGATTTCTTTCAGTAGATGATAGTAAAGCCTCCACTAATTAAATTGTTATGCCAGTACATTCTAAGGTTAGAATTTCAGCTGTTGATGTTGTATTGAACTGTGGTTATAAAAAGCAATATTTTAGGTATGCGTCACAAATGTATGAAAAAATTTGCATTTTTTATTATGTTGTTTTTATATTACGATAAAAGGAGTGTATTTAGCACTTTTATTGAACAAAACGTGTTTTTTTTTCCAAGACATTTAAGTCGTTACTCTTATTGCTGTAGTGTCCACAATGTCACAAAATGGATCTCGGGTATGCGTACATTTGAGGCCATAGAATTCTTAGTATTTGCGAATAGTACATGAAATTTGAAGCAATTATCAGGGGAATACCATAGTTAGTAAAAATAACACAAAATGTAAATTTAGATGCATTTCAGTTTTCACCCCCAGTGCCCCTAAAGGTGCAACCTGATCTTGATTCACATCATTCAGATTAATTTAGATGTTTTAGAATGCTTTTATCCACTCCGAAAGATTATGAAACAATATAAGGTCATTAATGGCCCCGAATAAAACCCACTTTTACAACTTGAAGAAATCTTTCCTGTAGTCACCGATATTTCGTCGACATATGCGAAAAAGACAGTCTTGTAGGCTACTGCCTGAAGGTAAACTAGAAGTGAAGTAGGAGAAAAATTAGGCATCCAACAAGTGATCCAAAATTGGCATTTAATAAGGATCTTACACATTTGAATAGAGAATACAAAACCTAATAAAACAAAGGGAAAATGAGAGAACAGTTAACCATAATCAAGACCAGTGGTTCTCAACGTCGGTCCTGGGGACCCCGTGTGTGCTGGCTTTTGTTCCTACCACAATTGCAATTGTAGAACTTTAACAAGCTGTGACTGTCTTAATTAGGTGCTTTTCATGTTCAGAGTTGTTTATATATCTCTTTAGTCAAATGTTACATAGGAACATCCATACATGCAATGAAGAATAAAACACCCTTGAAGATAGTGTGTTTATTGCAATACTGCAAGTAATGTCAAGTAACATAACATGTCAAACAGATCAAATTATACGCTGAGGAAATCAATAAACCCCAGATTAGGCTGCTGGACACAACTGTTTCAAGTTCTTTCAAAAAAGCTTCAGGTGAACTTAATCAGATCAACATAACACAAAACTGGTTTGTTTGTGGACTACATTTGTCATGATGAGCCAAGTAGTTTTCACTAATTAGGAGCCATCTACATCATTAATTTGATTGGTTACATTGTTTTCTCTCCTTTTATGCTGTTATTTCCGATATACTGCAATGTGCGAATGCTATTTTTGAAATTCTTGACGGCAAATAGATATTTCTGTTAAGTTGTGGGTTAAGAGGGCAAATAACTGCTCTAAACATTAAATGCACATAATTAAGACAAATTAGCAGCTTGTTAAAATCCTACTATTGCAATTGTGGTTGGAACAAAAGCCAGCACACACATGGGGTCCCCAGGACTGACGTTGAGAACCACTGATCAAGACTAACGTTAAGGGACTAACATAATTCCCACTTAGTGCTACTTAAAACACAGCAAACTTCCACCACATGAGAACTTCAAGTTGTTTAAGGAGAACTACCTGTGAACAAATATTTTGATAAAGAACTGAGCCCAGCGTGAGATTTCAAATTAACATTCCTCAGGCAGTGCTCAAGTGTTTGAGGGAAGCGATGGACACTGTCTTTCCACATAGAGCAAAATTCGAAACTGTGCGTACCAATGATCACCACGTCTCGTTGGCGAAGCTGAATCTTTCACTACGTATTTTCGGGAATTGTAGTGCAGATGCTACATACCGTCATCATTATCTTAATTACCAGGACACCATATGCACGCTTACATGTTTTAAGTGACATCTATTATAATTTATTACCATGCAGGGGAATTGCTATGCCACTTTATTGGATTACAAAGATAAACCAAATACCCATCGCTACTAACAGACTACAGTTCCCTTCGCTGTGAAGAACGAGTCAACCAGGAAGCGGAGCTATGATGTAATCCAAAACATAAGGGACTATGAAGCGAATGGTCTGCTGTCGCAATGTTACGATTTTGTTATTGCAACATTTAAGGGAAATTTAGAGGGATGGGGAATTTAAAATGCCGAGTATTCATATATTTAACACTATTGTGTCTACATCCAGAGATATTTGCTGCAGAGCAAGTTCCCAGCCAACATTCTAGTGATGACGCTGGAGGGACAGGGGATCAAGAACTTACTGGTAATATCGGCGACATTAAACAAATACCAGTGAATTACGAAAAGGAAGTTAATGCCAACCATCGCTTGGTTGATGGACAACCAGAGTCCACCAGGTAGGAACACTCCTATGAGCTTACTTATGTGCTCGCTCACTTATGTCCTTCCAACCATTTTTCCACGAATAACGATCGCATATGGTGAAGTCCCGCGATTATTTTGTATTCTAACTCATTCTCACTATTTTATAAAACAACATGTAATATCATTTTTTGTTTTGTGCAATATCAGAGCAATGAAACATGTTTTGAATGTTGTTCAATAGCTCCTAGAATTTAGAAATTGAAGTCCATATGATTAGCTTTGTAGGAACTGAACCTATCCAAACGACAAGCCCCCTTTCAATAATTCTGTCCATTTGCTTTCCTCTCAATGTAATAGGCTAAATAATACTGAAAGTCCTGGCAATGAGTCACTTCACACCACAACTGTTGCCAAGGCAACTACTCCTGCACCACCAACCCCCAAGCCTATCCTGCCTGTGCAGACTGGGGTCAAAGCCCAGGAGGAGGAGCAGTCCAGTGGGATGACCATCTTCTTCAGCCTGCTTGTCATCGGTGAGTCATGGCCATAGGTCAGGGATGTAATCTTGCTCACTACCCCCTACCACCCCCTTTCCCAACTGAAATGTGACCCTATCCAATATAGTCAACTCACCATGAGTGAGCAATGGCGTTGATCTCCGGGGTGGGGAATGAAGGGTTGGGAGTGGCTCCCAGAGTCAAACTGTCCAACCAGATTTCTGTTTGTAAATACACATATTGATCAGTCACATTAAAGAGGGGCTCATGTTGTGGAATGACAGCGCCGTACCGTTTGATAATTATTCTTGTGAAGTAACATTTAGATTCACTGGTTTGTCAGTTTTGCAGTCTTCTTAGGGACTGCTTGCGACCTCGCAAAAATGTAACTTCACAAAAAGGTGCGAACCTCACAAAAACTTTGTCTTGCAGTTATTTATTAAACAAAAAATCTAGTGTAGATGTCAGCAAAGACATTCCTAGGTATTTTATACAAACTCGTAAAATGTCAGTGACTGATCAACATCATACATTTGAAGGGTACAATTTTAATAACAGTTCATTTCAGTAATAACAGAACATTTATATTCTCTCGATACTATCAGAATTTTCATATTTGTCTGGCACTCCTATTGCAATGTCCCCTCTACCACTGTAACACAAGACAACAGTACAGGCTGTCCTTACTGTCCTGTTCCCAAAAATATGTTGATTGAACTAATTTGGCAAAGTTGGATATTAGCGCTTGGATCTTATCAGATTAATTCCAGTCCCGAATCGGTTGTCACCACACTGCTGAATGCACAGGTTTTGTGTCTAGTTATCCATTGAATAAAGCTTTCAGTATAACTTTGCTTTACTTTGCCAGCTTTCCTTTTTATTTGCACTGATGAACTACAGTTTGCGTTCTATTTTAGACATACTTGATTCCAGTGAAGTTAATTGTATATAATTTCAGTGTCCGGTCTTTTGGTTGCTGAACTTGTTTGTTTTAAGGATTCCCATGTTCACTGCTGTTTTTGCTCTTCCTTTGGCATACTCAGTTTTTTTCAAGCCATATCATTTGATATACCATGGATAGAATGCATTGTTTTTCAATGATAATCACGCAGAGTTTGTGGGGTGGCAGTGTAACACTGAGTGCGTTTACATGATGTAAGAAAAAAATCAAATTATTGGGTTAGTCTGACTATAACTGGACTTTTACAATGCATGTAAACCTGTTAGTCCGACTGGAATCGCAGTAAATTGAATGTCTCATAGTTGGACTAACACACCCAGATAATGCTGTTGTTAGTTGTCGCATTATTCCTCCTTGCATACGCTTCAATCGAACCGAACTGCACGATGCGCTCTGTGCGTGCTCCACAATTTTTCCTGCGGAGTTTTGACCCAGAAGTCTTGTGGATTGTAAACCCCAAACTGATTAGCAACAGCTCTGCGCTTTGCCCAACAAGCAAGTTTGTAATGAACAGTAGCAATCCTCGTCTGCAAGGGTATTGGTGCTTGAACAGTCACGCCTTGGGGGGGAGGGGGGTGGCGTCATAACTTCTTCCATTAATCCACAAGTATTATCGAATGACTTGCGCATCATTTGAAAATTTTCCTTGCACTCACCATTGAAAAACGACACTCTCCCTCTAGCCTATCCAACATGAGGCGCGTTTCCACTAGGTACTTTTTGCCCTCGTGAGCCGCTATGGGTGTAGCTTGGGAGAGAGGATCCGCTCAAGATCCGCCCACGTTCACCGATAAGCGGCTCACGAATCGGCTCAGAAAGTACCTACCTCGGGTAGGTACTTTCTGAGCCGCTTTCTGAGCTGCTACTCACTAGTCGATGCTGATTGGATACCGTTGAGACAGGATATGACGTGAGTAGAACTCGACACAAAAATACAACATAAACATCGCCAAGAAATAAGCAGAGCAACATTTGAGAGAATCGAATTCAAGAATAGAAAAACAATAATGGAAAAAGTTAAAAGAAGGACCGCCGACAAGTGGGTTGACTGCGAGGTCCAGACCTTGCTCGTCTACTGGGGGAGTATTAACGTCACGCTCCAACTCCGTTGGTGAGCCGCTACTAAAGCACCTAATGGGAACGGAGGGCCGAGAGGAACTAAAAAGTGGGCGTAGCCAAAACACTCAGCCGCTTTCCAAAAAGTACCCAGTGGAAACACGCCTATGCACAGGAAGCCTGGGGGTGCGTTTCCCGAAAGCAGGGGTGCTTACTTCTGTGTGGAAACCACTGACTGTGAATGGACGAACTATGCAAGTTGCTATTGGTTAGCAACTACACTTTCGGGAAATTTCCCCCAGGGTAGAAGAGAGCGCACAAAGTGAAGCATAGCGGAGGTCGCGCTGTAGGATCAGTCTAGGAGCATACGGCATTGCCGCCTGCCTTCGACTAATATCATAAGCATCAGGGATGGCGTGCATCTCAACTAATGAAAAACAGAGGGTACAGCACGTACGAAATGTTCACGGCCGTAAGGTTGCCCATGTTCTTGCCTTTCGACATGCTACCAGGTAGCCGCCTGCTAACTTGTTTGTTGGTTGTTTGATCTGTGTCTTAATAGGTCAGCCAGCAATAGGTCCAATACGAACAAGCTGAAAGGGGGCATATCGCCACCCATCGTAGCGGAGATGGACATGCTTTGGTCAATAAATAGGTTTTCCTCCCTGCATGTTAACTGGGGCAAGGACAGTAGTCCGATTGATTGGTCTAATCGAGCTATCACCATAGTTCGACTTTACTGTGCATGTAAACGTGCTGAGTGCAACACTGCCACCTTGCAGTAAGAAGGATATGGGTTCGAATCCAGCCAGGGCTCTTTTGTGTGAAGTTTGTATGTTCTCCCTGTGTTCGCGTGGGCTGCCCCTGGGTGCCTCCCATGTGTGGTTACCTCCCACAGGCCAAATATATGCATGCTAGGCAAACTGGACTCTCAAAATTGCCCGCTGGTATGAATTAATCGTATGTACAAATGAATTGTATGTGCTTTGATTCTTACATGTGCTTTGAATAGTACGGCCGGTGACACGATGTAGCTGAAAAATTGCTGAAATTGTTGTTATACAAACAGACACGTAGTTTGTGAATCTCTCTGTGAAAATATGCATATTTTTTTCAAAAATGCTTTTTCTTTTACTTACAATGCATTTGTTGCATGCGTGATTTAGGGCGGTCCTGTCATTTTATGCAAAAAAGTTGATTAATGCAAGTGTTATGGCCTGTGCTGACATGTAAGTTTGTGGAGAGTCAATGCGACTAATTCACACTTGGCCTTTATTTAAACTGAGTCTTATTTTACTGACATTGGTAAGCTGCAGTAGTTATAACAAACGTGATACCATGTTTGCAAATATTGTGCCCACTAAAAGTACTGTAGGTTGTCTGCTGCCACTTTATTTTGTTGTATTGCGTTGTTTTTGCTTTCTGAATGTGGCACGTTGGATTTAACATATGGCATGTACTGTATCTGAATTGGTGAGAGCACCAGAACTACCACTGTGCCAGGCACTCAGATAGATTCAGTGTATTCTTTGCATGAATCAGTAGATACATTAACAATAATCAACACAGATGAATATTTTTACAACATACATGGACAATGCCAATACTGGAAAAATTAAGACAGTATGGAAAGTGCAAGTAAAAAAAGCAAGCATTGATTTATCAATCATCTTCAACCTTCTACCTAATTTGAAAACGATGTGGGACCAACTATTTCAGGTTTTGCTATGTCAAACTTTTATTATTTTCTTTCTTCTTCTTTTTTTTTTTTTTTTGGAAATACAGGCTCATGCTGAATTTTACAGCAGTTACATGGTCCGAAAATGTTGCCATAGGGATAATAAAAGACTTGGAAACTGTTAGAATTCTTAAAATTCTTGGCCATAAAGTGCAGGAAAAGCCCAGTTGTCTACAAACAACAAGTGGTCAACACTCACACTTTGTGGAAAACAGCATGTATGAGTAATCCACCAGTTTAAAAACAACAGAGAACAACAAAACAACACTGTCTACATCGTATAATATTATTCAAAGATGAAGGGAATCTGGAGAAATCTCTGCTGAAAATATGAGGTTGAAAATCAATAATGAGTGCCCCAGATCTTCGATCCTTCAGACCACTGCATTTAAAGCCAGCGAAAGTATGGATAAAAATGCACAAGCTGGGACTACTTTGGAAAACCTTTGACAGTGACCACCATTCATCCTCCACGTTTGCTTGTGAAGAATGTACTAGCATGCGCTGTGGAAACTGTATGTAAAAATACATTCAGAAACACTGCTGTTTTCTCTGGGAGTGAGCTCATCTGTAGTGGACTGATGCACAGTAGACACATTTGCTATTGTCAGATAAGTCAACCTTTCAAATGGTTTATGGAAATAATGGACATTGATTGCATTCTCCATGCCAAAGCAAAAAAAAAATGGGGCATCCCTGTTGTTATTAATGTATGGTTTAAAAGCGAGCATCGGCCATGGTATAAGAGTGCATTTGTGCCCATGGCATGAGTAATTTGAATATCTGTGTTGGTACTATTGATGCTGAAGGATATACAGTGTAAACATTTGGGAGCAACATGTGCCGTCTTCTAGTCTTTTCATAAAAGTCTCTGCTTATTTCAACAAGGCGATAGCAAGCCACAGTCTGCGTGTGTTACAACAGCCTGGCCCCTTGATTGTCATCACTGGCTTACCAATAGTCTCCCTTTGAAAATATGCCATGCTTTCAGAAGCACAGTGAAGACCCTGGATGTCTGAGCAGTTGAAGATGTGCATCAAGGAAGAATCTGAAAAAAAAATTAAAAACTGGAACGACTGATTTTTTTTTTCAGTTCCCCAAATGATTACTTGAAAGGCTGCAAAGAGGAAAGGTGACATAACACAGTGTTAAACGCACTCCTGCCCCAACTTTTCTGGAATGTGGCGCTGGAATAAAATTCAGGCTGAGTACTTTTGTCCAAAAAATAAAAATAAGTAAATGAGCATTGTAGTAGAGAGGGAGGAACATGAAATATACTCAGTCAAAAAAGAAACTTCACACTCAAAATTTCTAAATATTTTCTTGAAACTTAATACAAGAGATATTATAATATTATTAGGGGTAAATGCGTTGTCAAAGACATCATGACACACAGCAACTCCGACGTGCACAAGCATGCAGCACGTCCGAGCATACATCAAGGTAAAAGCGCGTTTTCTCGTGTTCCTAGTCACGTGACCTTATGAGACACGTGCAATTGAGCCCACGTTAGCACGGTAGAGTGACATCTCGGAAAAACAAGTTCTTACAGTCAATTATCCGTTGATTTGCAATGCCACGACTGTCAAACATTCAACGTGAACGTGCCATTGGCATGCTGAATACGGGAACATTGGTCACTGACGTTGCTAGGGTTATGGGATGCAGTCGATGGACTATCCATGATCTTCGGACACGTCTTCAACAAACTGGCACCACAGCAGACTGACCTCGTTCGGGTAGACCACGTGTGACGACACAAGCAGAAGACCGACAAATCGTCTTACGTCATTTGCGTAATCAATTTCTCACTGCAACGTCCACTAGGAATGAATTGTTTAGAGGTCGTGTGACTGCCCAAACCATACGTAATCGCCTGCGCACTGCTCGTCTCCATGCACGTCGGCCATATCGTGGACCAATTTTAACCCAGTTACACCGATGTCAACGGCTTCTCTGGGCACAACGACATCTGAGATGGACTCAGCGTGATTGGAATAGGGTCGTTTTTAGTGACGAATCCAGATTCACTTTGCACTTCGCTGATGGGAGAGTTAGAGTTTGGAGGAGACGCGGTGAACGCAACGCCCAGTGTTGTGTGCAGGAAGTGGACCGGTTTGGGTGCCGTTAATGGTCCTGCCCGTTCCCGACTGATGGTCGTTCAAGGAAACCTAACTGCTGCAGGATACAGAGATCAAGTGCTCATTCCAGAGCTTTTGCCATTCATGGCAGCTCATGGCCCAGGTCTGACATTCCAACACGATAATGCCAGACCTCATACGGCCAATTTAACGCGGAAATTTTCTAGGAATGCTGGCATCAATGTCATTGAGTGGCCCTCAAGGTCTCCCGACCTTAATCCCATAGAACATGTATGGGATGTGTTGGGCAGAAGACTCCGTCAAGTAAGGAACCCTCCACAGAATTTGCAGGAACTTAGTGCCATGTTGGTTCAATTATGGCGACGCATCCCCCAAGCTGTGTTCAGACGCATCATTCAATCCATGAGGAGACGTTGCGTCGCAGTTGTGAACGCTCATGGAGGGCATACGCGCTATTGACATGCTTTCATCAAGTTGTAACTTACCATTTTTACTCTCTTATATTTCCGTAGCATTTCCGGTGGAACTGGTTACATTATGAACATGATTTTTATGGTGCACCGTCCTTAATGGGTACAGAATGGAATTAAATCATTATTTAAAACCACTTTTCTTGTATGTTCAACTTATCGACCTCCAAACGAGTGTGAAGTTTCTTTTTTGACTGAGTATATCTTGTCTTTGAACTGTTTTCCATTTAATACAGGTTAAGGTGAAGGATGATTTTTTTAATCTCTGATTTGTATTTTTATTTGCATTTTCTATATTTGTCCCAACTTTTTGGCGATGGAGTTGTTTAATAGTTCGTAGATTCTCTGTCATGCTGAATGGAAACTCAAGTCATGGGGAATAACCCCTCAGCAGGGAAAAAAGAGAGCACTGCGTGCATTTTTCAGACTGAAGATTTCACTTGAATTATTTTATTGTGAAAAAGACTTGTAAGTTTTCTCAATAAGGATATTTGGAGGCAATGATGGGGTGAGTTCAAATGCCGTTGGTAGAATTATGTGTAAAGGAACTGGCCACATCACCTGATGGTCACTGACGAGTCAACAACAGACAATGCAGTTTTTCAAGTTTTACTGCTTCACTTGGGGAGTATGATCTTATCAGATCTACATTTTTGAAGTCTATAATTTCTTAAGTAGTGTCCCTTGCAACTTAAATTACTGTTCGCTTACAGATGGATTGACGTGGATTCCAGGAGCCTGAATGCAATTGTCATTTATGTATGGGAGGGCATGTTTTGAGTTGTCTGCCTGAAATGGCTGTGCAAGCTGCGCCCTGCGTATAAAGATTGTACGTCATCATATGTCTCTTTTCACCTTGCACCTTCTGTCTTTCCCCAGGTATTTGCATCATATTGGTGCACCTACTTATAAAGTTCAAGCTGCATTTCTTGCCAGAGAGTGTTGCAGTTGTTTCTTTGGGTAAGTGCTGTAGCTGTTACTTGTACTGCCCAGACGGGTGTATTTTTGTGTTTCTGCATTAAAGGTCCCCTATTATGTCACCAGGTGCTCAGCTAATTAGTTATTACAAGCCATTTCAAAATCTTTTCCCTCTTGACATCACATGGGGAAGTAACCAACCAGAGGCAAGAAGAACTGATCACCTTCAGCCAAGCAGTTAATCAGATTTCATTATTCTGGATGGTCACTCCCCCTTGTGATGTCAGGGAGGGGAGGCTTTGAACTGCCTCATAATGGCTAATTACCTGTGCACCTGGTGGCATAATAGGGGACTTTTAAAGAGGGAACCCAGGCATGCACCACCCCTCAGCCTTCCCTTCACGACTATTGTATTAGCCACAAACGACAAGTTCCTTTCCTTGTTGAATGTTCAGTTCCTGTTTGCAAAATACCAAGTTCGCTCACAGAACACACCTCCAGCGGCGAGTTAATAAAAATGTGGCCTCAGGTTGTATTTGGTTTCCATATGCCTGCAAAGTTGAATGCCTTCCTTTATCATAACACACATACGTGGTCCATATTAAGACAGATAATCTGTATCAGTATATAGTGAGCAGGTGGGGAAGGTTACGCAACTTGTGATGGAGTGATTTAGGACACTTTTGCGAAGGCTTACTATCCATCCATCCATTATCCAACTTAATTGATTGCGCACTATTAAGGGTATTATGAATTGGGGACACTGGGGACTAATTGGATTTTCCAATCACTGGGAAGTAGGGGTTTTTTGTCATTGTGTCATTGAACTGATGTGACCTCTGCATGAGGTTATCCCCTCCCCTTGTTTTGTTTGGGATTCTTGTGTTCTAATGCTGCGTTCCATTTGTACTCGGAAGTCGGAATTTCCGAGTTCCGAGTCGGAGGTTTCAACTGGAACGCCCCCCGAGGTCAGATTTCTGACTCGGAAAGTCGGAGAATCTTCACTACCCCCGAGTTAACATTTAAAGATGGCTGACCCAGGTGTAAACAGTAACTAGAAGCTCCTGTAATATTCCGTTTATTACTTCTGACTCGTGTTTGTCGCACTAAATCAGCCGTATACATTGTTCGACATATATATGGAAATCCACCGTGTTTGAATCTTGCAGAAGGACCGCATATTTGTCCGGAGGTTGCTTATATTCACACAAGGCAAACGTGAGAAAAGCTTTCGTAGATGTGACCATCTCGTTTTACTACTCTTCTTCC
Organism: Gymnothorax javanicus; assembly: GCA_029692085.1. Lineage (NCBI taxonomy): Eukaryota > Metazoa > Chordata > Actinopteri > Anguilliformes > Muraenidae > Gymnothorax > Gymnothorax javanicus. Next base: position 63,093,752 of record CM056203.1, on the reverse strand, counting down.
CGGTTTATTGCGGTTGGCAACTTTTTTTCCGACTTTGTAACTGGAACGCTGATAACTCGGCTGTGACGTCATTCCCAGCTCCGACCTCCGACTTCCGAGGTAAATCGAACGCAGCATTAAGAGCATCAGACATTCCAGCAATGCATGAAGGTGACAGCTAGATGAAAGATGTTTATCATTCCGGAAAGGAACTTGGAAATCTCTCTCTCTCTCTCTCTCTCTTCTCTTGTGTTCATGTTTCACTTTGTGTTTTTCTATTTCCTCAGTGCCTGCCTCATCTTTCTGCCTCGTCTAATTAACTCCTTTACCAGTGTAATGAAACTTGATATGTCCCACCTCCTTTGAGGTATTTGTGACGAGCTGGGTGCTGACATTAAGGAAGCGTTTCATTTGCCGTATGTGAATTTGTAGTTATATGGCACATATGCATTTGAGCAGAGGAATGGCAGAACAGCTGCAATTTATTTATTTACTTATTTTTACATACCAAATTTCAGTCTTGGACCTGATGATCACCCTAAGTAATGTCAAAATGTATGACCTAGTGAATGTGCATGTAGCATGGAGGAATCCCAGTCCTTTTATCGTACTACATTTTATTTCTCTAGAACTGGCTGCTGCTTTTGCCGTTTTGTCATGAAACTGGGGGCTTGTTCGTTCTCCTCCCTTCTGAAATGTCAGACCTTTGAAATTTCAGACTGCAGTCTAATTAAACAGTTGATGACCTTGTTACTGCAAATTTGAGGTTCTGTGGTTTTGTCTACGAATGATCGAACATCAATGCATATCACTGAAAGCAAGTCCTCCCTTCTTTATGGGATTGAAGGAAGCTTACGTTAATGCACCTATATGTGAGAACTGCTTTAGCGAGTTAAGGAAATAGCTACCTTAACTTATTATCTACTCAGTTAATGGCCTTATAGATTCCCTCTGTCATTTCGGACTACCTTGTAGGACTTAACCCCTTAACTGTCACTGGGCCCTAATTAGGGCCGGGCCAAATGTGAGAAAATGCAGGTGACAGTTAAGGGTGGGGTTATTTGTGAAATGGTGGACTGCCGTGTTAATTGAGATTGATTTAAGTCTAATTTTTGCTTCTGTTCATGTGTTACAGGTATTATAATGGGTGCTTTCATAAAGATCATAGAGTTTCAGGAACTGGCAAACTGGAAGGTAGGAGTTTTTCTTTAAGTTCTTGTATCGCTGCTAATTTTAATTTATTCCCCTGTACAGCAGTGCCAAAGTAAAGGACAGCTGCTTTCACAAGGGCTCTTCATCTGCTGAGGGCTGGCAGTGATTGGCCTCACTGAGCGCTTAAGGGGAGAGTCTTGCACATTTCTCGCTGTCACGTCGAGACTGCTTGCATCTTTTCAGAGCAGACACCATTTTTGCGGCGTTGATTCATTCAGATGCACCATGTGACTGTGTACATGACTGATTCTGGCTGCCCAGCCTGAGCAGCTGCAGCCCAGGGCTCAGGAACCAAGAGTCTGAAAAACATCCTTTTCTGTGGTCTCTGGGTTTGCTAGATTCATTTTCCTTATCAGTGTTAGTATGCTGTATGAAATGAGAAAATGCTTATCTCTTATCAGGTACCGAGCCATGACAGACTCACTGATTGAGTTTCCACTGCTGTCAGGTTCTTTATGGAAGCTACTTTGGCAGCACATAGATTTGCTGTCTTTTTCCATATTGCAAACTTCTTCCCAGGGAGATTTTGTTTGCTTCCTCCTTTTCTAATACTCCGCCTGCCTTTCCCTACCTCTGTCTAGTGGTTCCTCATACCAATTTTCAGGTATTATTTAACATTCTCTCCAGGAAGAAAAGGGACAGGGCAGGTTATCTGTCTGCACTGTGCACAGAAGTGACTATTGTTCTGGGCCAGGGGTCTCAGAGCTGAGTCACTGTGCCGGTAACAGGAGATGGATTTTGGCTCGTCAACACGCTGTCCCCCCGGCAGCTGGGAAGAGTAAAGCCAGCGAGCCCCATGCCAGCTTCGGCGTTCGTGTGTTCGATGTGATTTTCTGCACGTTTATAGGACAATCTGTTCTGCTGAAAATTAATTCAAGTTGAAGACGCTCCACAGTAATGTGATTGTGTTCTGAACATCTCAAAAGATGGTCAGCAGTCGCCTGGGAAGCCGTTGTAAATAGAGAGGGAACTGTTTTGCGAGCTTTGAGACGTGACTGGGAGGACACAAGCTTTTCGTTCATTGACTTAGTAATTCCGCATCTAAGGGGGCATTGTGTCGAAAATAGAATACTGGCGTATAAAGGAAAGTGGTGCTGTATACCATTTGTCTGAAACTGCCTTGGTAGTCATTTTATTGATTATTTGTTTGGCGAGAGCTTTTAGTCAGTGGTTTCAAGAGCTTACTCTTTGTACGTTATCTATAGACATAGTTGAGAATTTACTGAAGCAGGTTTAGTCAAACAGACCTTGTTGAATGGCGGAGTGGGTTATCTGGAGTTTCACTTTGACTGCGCCAGCAAGGCCTCTTTCGATACTAGGCAGTGTGGCTGTCCCACGTACTGCTCTGTGCCCACAGTACCAAGTTTAGCTTCTTTTATGCTTTAGAATTGACCGTAACCCTGATTGGACATTGCTTGCTCTGTATCCACTTCAAGATATTGACGCTTTTAATGCCGAACTGGAGTACCCCTGTACAATTTTATATGGGTTTTTCTGTTTGTTTTGACAGGGGATTGGTACTTAAAATTGTGCTACAGCTTACTATGATAAGTGCTAAAGCTTGCCACGGCTATTCTTTTATTCCTGGGTCTATGCACATAAGTTTAACGTCTGGTAGTCATTGACTGACTCCATCTCATAAAAAATCTGGTTTGATCATTTTGTTTTTCTGTTTGTCTGGTACATTATTGTTTGAACTTGCTTCAACTGTGTTTTAGCACCCTCCGTTTCTTTAAGACCACTGTAAAGGATGTGTCATTTTGTTCGTTTATTATGCTCTAGCTCTCCAAACTGAATCATAAAAATCTTCCTCACTGAAAGCAGTATCTTTAGCTGTGTTCTCCTTTCCCTCTGCCCTGGTTTTCCCACGTGATATCAACCTGTGCCTTGTCATAGCTCTGCCTAACTGAGGAGCATCCTCTAAAACACACATTCAGTTCACACAGGCCTTCAGATACACGCATGATCTACTAGCGTTATGTCCCTGCACCTCGATCCTACAGTCTTCTCTCCTTATATTTCCTTGCATCCCTGTCCTTTGTCCTTCTCTTTTTCCCTATAATTGCACTAATATCCCCCCTCACAAAGAAAGTACTACAACCTCGGGTGTTCAGATTGGGACACGAAAGAATTTTGCTGCTGAAGGGGGAGAAAATTAATAAACACTGAGCCTGATCATCTGGGTTTGTTGTTGCTGTAGGACTTTAGAATTTCAGTTTTTGAGCTCCCAAAATTCTTCTTTATGAGGGATAAGAAATGCTATGCTAATCTTGCATTCATACTAAGATGTCATTCAGCTAACCGGTTAATGCGCTTACCTCAGGCAGTGCACAATTTGTAAAAAATGCTAAAAATGTCAACTAGGTGAAAATATCATCACCTGCCATTTTGTTTGTATGAACTGTTTGAACATACGGCTTATACTTTCAAGGCGCCAGACCTAGAAAGCCACAGGAAATAGAAAGCTGCCTCAGGTGCAAAGGCACAGGGTGTGTCATTCACTGCATTATATCTGAATTTAGTTTGTTTTCCTGTTCTGTGTATTATACTGTAATTGTTCTTACTTCCATTTGTTTACCTTGGCCAGAAAGGGAGTGCTGCTAGGTGTGGCCACAGCTAGTTTTTTAGCTTTCCGGCCCTATGGGCCGATAAGCTATTGTTGTGGTGTGGTGTCCGCCATCCGTTGTCTGGAACATTTTTTATATATTTTTTTGGCCTGAGGAATTTTCATGTAAATTTGCAGTAACATACTACTAGACCATATCTCCAGACGTTTTTCTCGGATTTTTGATTGAATCATTTTTGTCCGTTTTATGGGCCCTTGAATTTTTGGCTCCGATGTTAAAGATTTGGACTGAGAAATTTAAAAAAATTATTTCTCAAAAACTGCGTGATAAATTTTTTTCTAAATCAGGCAATCAACTTACCTTGGTACCGTCAATGTACAGTGCGAGCGCCATTTTGATTGAATCGACAGAAGTGGGTCTATTGGGGGCGCTGTACTTTATGAATATACAAGATGGCCTGTGGAGGCCAAATGGTTGCAGATAGAGATTAAGGGCTCTATCTTTCACACTGCCCTACCCTTTGCCACTACCCGCTACCCGTGAATTGCGCATTTAGCAGCTTCCACTATCCCTAAACGGTATCTTGTGGCCACACTACCCGCTATTCATTATGCCGAATCCTTTATTTGCGACTGGAGGTGTGCCCGTGGGCGTGTTTATGCGCTTTCCTTAAAATTGCTATCTTGACCACACAGGTTAAGGAAAGCGTATAGCGGGTCCTTAAACCACCCGCTACCCGTCTGGCAATTGAAGACACGGCTTCTCTCCCCCTATGCGATCTAACAGCGACAAATGGGCTACATTCAGTTCAGAAAAATAATTAATCATAATTAGGTCTATGCACTGGCACTCAGCGACGTAACTTTTTTTCCAGCGAGACCGGCATTTCAGAACTCTTCAGCGAATGAAGGTAATTCTGGTGACAAGTACGTGGTTTAGATCGTTTACATTTTCCAGTCGGACAGCTCTCTATTTTTTTTACAGCAAGTTCGCGACCGTGCTGCAAAAACAGGTGTGCGATTTGTCCCCGAAATTACCTTCATTCGCAAAAGAGTTCTGAAATGCCGCTCTCGCTGGAAAAAAAATTACCGTTGCTGAGTGCCAGGGCATAGACCTATTTATAATTAAATTATTTTTCTGTACTGAATGTAGCCCATTATTTTGTCGCTGTTAGAGCGCATGGGGAGAGAAGCCGTGTCTTCAATTGCCACTTGATTATTCTTGAATTGGAAAAACGTGTTAATAAGGAAAACCATCTAGAATTAGCCAGGACTAATTGTAGTCAATAAAGGGAAGGATATTTTCTCCCAAATTTTCAGGTCTAGCGCCGGCCCTGAATATTATTTCCCACAGAACGAGAACGCGTGACAAAACTGCGCCTCTCCCATCAGGCAGTGAAGGAATAATGTCACCTGGTTGCAGATGATATATACACCGCTGCCAGCTGTCCGTATCCCTTGCCCGTTGCTGTTAGGGTTACTGTGGCACTATTTTTCTATGCTAGTGGGTCATTCCAACACCCACTCAGCTCAATTGGAGGCATGACCCAATCATGGTGAAACGATTTTTTTTTTTTTTTTTTTTTTTTTTTTTTTTTTTGAAGTTTCCATCTCAAAAGGGGTAGGCTTGATGTTTTTTTTTTTTTATTACATACCAAACATTAAACAATATGTCAATGTCAAATAATAATAATAATAATAATAATACAATTCATGATTAACTTAACAAAAACAGATCCTCCCCTGTCTGGATTTGACCTCATGCACGAGCAATTTAACTTTGTCTTCGGAGAAACGTGGCGACCTTCCTCTCTCCATCACGGGTTTCGGTTTGAGGATTTGGGATAGCGCAGCCTGCTCCTAAAGGCAATGGCACCTGGCACACTGATTGGTTTAACTGGCGTAACGCCCAAACCACGCCTGTGCATAATATAACGGGTAGCGCAGGTGTTTTAGGGATATAGGCAGGTGTGCAAGATAGCAACTTTTGCGGGGGAACGCCTCTTACGCAATGCTAATTCCTCAAATAACGGGTTTAGGGACTCTGGCGCAAGATAGGGCCCTAAGTTTGTATTATCGACATATAGGAAGTCATATATGACCTATATTTTGGCAATATTAAATTTGACCACAGATGACTTTGAAAGGTCAAACTCGAGGTCAGGGAAATGTTAAAAGATATGACTTGAAATTTCAAAAAATTGCTTCTCAAAAACTGTCGGATAACTTTTTTTCTAAATCAGGCAATCAACTCACCTTGATATACTTTATGTACAGTGCGAGTGCCATTTTGATTGAATCGACGGAAGTGGGTCTAGTGGGGGCGCTGTACTTTAACATTGGGTCTTATGGAGAATGGGCCAAATCGCCTGTGGTAGCTAAATGGTTGCAGATAAAGATTAAGTTTGTATTACTGACAAATAGGAAGTAATATATGATCTATACTTTGGTTGTGTTAAAGTTGACCTCAGATGACCTTGAAAGGTCAAACTTGAGGTCAAGCATATTGTTAGAATTTTCAAAGGTTTCTAGGCTTGAAAATATTGAAGATTGGGAACATATGGGTATTGAACACTTATAGGAAGTCATGTATGAACTTTCATTTGGTGGCCTTGAACTTGACCTTCGGCGACCTTCGAAGGTCAAACTTCACATAGTGAAATTTCAATGACTTCTATCACCAAAACTATTACAGATAGAGCTTAGGTTTGTATGCTGGCATATCGGAAGTCATGTATGAAGTTTCATTTAGTGACATTGAACTTGACCTTCAGTGACCTTGAATGCCCAAACTTCACAGTGAAATTTCAATGACTTATATCAGCAAAATGGTTACAGATAGTTTCGGTTTGTATTGGAGATGTATAGGAAGTCATGTATGAAGTTTCATTTGGTGGCCTTGAACTTGACCTTCGGTGACCTTCGAAGGTCAAACTTCACATAGTGAAATTTCAATGACTTCTATCACCAAAACTATTCAGATAGAGCTTAGGTTTGTATTGTGGGCATACAGGAAGTCATGTATGAAGTTTCATTGGGTGACCTTGAACTTGACCTTCAGTGACCTTCAACAGCCAAACTGTACAGTGAAATTTCAATGACTTATATCAGCAAAATCGTTACAGATTGAGTGTTGCTTTATATTGGAGACATATAGGAAGTCATGTATTAACTTTCATTTGGTGACCTTCATATTGACCTACAAAGGTCTAACTTGACCTAGAGAAAATTCAATGACTTTTATCACTGAAAAGGTCACAGATGGAGCCTAGGTTTGGGTTACTGAAATAGGAAGTCACATATGAACTTTCATTTGGTGACATTCAGCTTGACTGTTGATGACATTTGAAGGTCAAACTTGACATAATACAATTACAAAGACTTGTATTGCCAGAACGGTTACAGATGGAGTCTAGGTTTGTATTAGAGACATATAGGAAGTCATATATGAACTTTCATTTGGTGACCTTTGTATTGACCTTCAAAGGTCAAATGTGACCTAGTGAAAATTCAGTGACTTTTATCATTAAAACGGTCACAGATGGAGCCTTGGTTTGTGTTACTGACATCTAGGAAGTCACATATGAACTTTCATTTGGTGACATTCAACTTGACTGTCAGTGACCTTTGAGGGTCAAACTCGACAGTGAAATTACAATGACTTGTTTCACCAAAATGGTCCCAGATTGAGCCAAGGTTTGTATAGAGACATTTAGAAAGTCATATATGAAGTCCATTTACTGACCACAACTTGACATTCTGTGACCTTTAAAGTTCACAATTAACATATTGAATACATATTGACATATTATAATGACTTGTATCACCAAAACTGCTTCAGAGCTTAGTATTATATTACAGAAGGTCTTATAAATGTATGTGATTTTTTTATTTAGTGACCTTGACATTGATTTTCATTGATTCAAATGTCAAACTTCACATGAAATTTTCATAACTTGTATCATTGCTGTAAGACTGCTTGCCGGTAAGCTACAGGACCCTTGGTCCTATTTTTGTATAGAAGCAGCATTAATGAAATGTGTGTGTACATGCACCGATGAGCAGAAACATTGTGACCATCTGCCTAACATGCTGTTGGTCCTCCACATGCTGCCAAAATGGCTTTTATTGATGTCCACATGAATGCCTGGACCCTGTATTGCCCAAAGCTTCACACAGCTTCCACCAGCTTTCCTCTTCCCGGACTCCATCCTGGTACCATCTCCTCCCCAGATACATGTTGCTCAAGCACCCAGCTGTCCACATAATGGAAAGGAAAGTGGGACTCAACAGACCTGGTGATCTTCTTAAGGTCCTGTGCCAACACTTGCATGCCCATTTCAGGCACTTTCGACGTAGGACAGGGGTTAGAATGGCAACAATGATCAATCTCCGGCTACAGAGCCCGATACGCAGCAGGGTGCGATGCACTGTGTTCCCTAACCATCATTTTAATTTCTCTGTGACTTGTGCTACAGTAGTCCTTCTTTTGGTTCAGACCAGCCAGGACACCTTTCATTGCCCTGCATGTTAATAAGCATTGGGGGCCCCACATCCTGTCGCTGGGAGTTGTTTTGTCCGTCCTTAGACCACTGTCTGCAGGTACTCGCTGCACTCCAGGGAGCACTCCTCATCTTGCCATTTTGGAGATGCTGTAACCCTGTGATCAGGCCATAACGATTTGGCCCTTATCTCTCAGGTCCCATTTTTCCTGCTTGGCACTTCAACACTTCCACTATGAGAACTGATTGTTCATGTACCGTCTTTGGTCTGTTTCCCGACCTTGACATCTTTTTTTGTCATGAGATAATTTCTTCATTTGTTACTGGCCATATTTTGGCTAATAGATTCTTATATTGTATAGTTTTATGGTTAGTCAGGCTATTAAAAACTAATTTCTTGCTTTAGTAATATATTGTGAGCTTATCTACATATTTGGCTTGCTGAAGGTGTAGTATATTTCCTATAATATTAATGTATTCCTATTCCCAGTTTAATCATATAGTAGCCTTTTGGATAAGCATCATAGAAAAAGAAATAGCGGGAATAAGGACCAATTCCTGGGGAAAATGCAGTGCCTGATTGTGATACGGCTGAGCAGACCATTCATGCGAATGCTAATCAGGTACTAGCCCAGGCCGCGTCTTCAGCAAGTGAAATCAGTACAGCTTCCGGTATTTTTAAATCTTGTTATAAAGGACATATTAAACATCTACCAGGTAAATAATCAACTTAGAATATGTAAATATGGTTTGTTATGTGATTTATTTGTTTAGAATGTCAGAATCATGTTTTTAACGACAAAAGTGACGGCACGGCTACTGGAGTCCATCTGGTTGTAGGAAAGCTGCCACAGGTGAGCTCATGGCAACCTTCAATAACTGCAGGTGGAATGGAACTTTAACAAAACTGCCCGGAGGAGTGCATTTTCCAAAAAAAAAGAATCACTGGAATGAGCCCCAACTGTGTGCGAATTACTGTTATGAGGCTTAAGTGGGCATTCTGTTATGAATTTGCGTCAGTGACGGCTTTAGCTTATGTAACATTTGTGTTTGTGTTGCCAAGTGTGCTTTGGTCTGTGCATAATTTTTACATTCATGCACACCAGACCAAATATACTGTATGCATTTTATTTTTGTGTCTGTTTGAAATGAGGTGCAAAGAGAGTAACCAGAGCGAACAGTTTCCTGCATTTCCTGCGCTGCTGACTCCATATTTGGCCGCCCTTCATTTACCAATGTTTCAGGATTTACATGGGGAACATAATGTGGATGGGGGCTGAGCGGGGCAGCTGAGCTTGGGCCCCCTGGCGTCTGGCACATTCTGGATTCCGGGATGTGCTCGGAAAATAGCAGAAGCTGGATGCCCCCTGACATTGCCCCTCGTCTGTCACCTTTCTGAGTTTGCCATCCTGAAGGACTTCTGATAAGGAACTTGGTTTCAGTCTAAAATAGAGCTGCCTCCCCATGCCAAACCGTATTTGATACGTGCAGCTCTATTTGGGGTTGTCGTGAATGTTGTCTCAGTTCAAAATTGATGAGACATGGGTCTTCTGTGTGGTCTTTGGATGTTATTTCTTGCCATTCAATTCAAGCTGAATCCAATCCATCCTAAATGCTTCTGTGTTGCACTGTATCCACCAACAGTTTTGGTGTCTCCTACACTGACTGTGTAATCTACAATCAATTTTTTTGACTTTGTGATGTTTGTGTCTGGTAGGAAGAGGAGATGTTTCGGCCGAACATGTTCTTTCTGCTCCTGCTTCCTCCCATCATCTTTGAGTCGGGGTATTCCCTGCACAAGGTCAGACTTGAAGCTGCTCATCTACTTGACGATCTGGTCATTTAGCTGCTCATCTAGTTGATGCCCATCATGCAAAAGAAAAGCTTTTAATCCACATGTGACCCTATCCTTCATTGTAATCTGGTTTTGAGATAAGCAAAAGATAGCTCATTTATGTATTGCAATGTTTGAATCCACTGCTCCAGATATACTTAACTACTTATGCTGTAATCGGGAGCAAATGTCTTTTTTTCCTATTTCCAGGGCAACTTTTTCCAAAATATAGGATCCATCACCTTATTTGCTGTGATTGGCACAGCCATATCTGCTTTCATTGTTGGAGGAGGCATCTATTTCCTTGGCCAGGTAAAATGTTATCAACAGTTTCAAGTTATTTTTTAAATTTTCTCTGTAAACTAACAGTGCAAGTGTTTGATGAGGTTTGTTGAAGTGTCAGGTTGTATCGTCTAGGGCTGGCAATTATCAAACACCTTTTATGTCTGTCTTTCATGCAGGCAGATGTCATTTATAAGATGACAATGACCGACAGGTATGACTGCTATTTTAACATAACTGGTATCTGCTTTGATGGCAAAGGGTCAGGGATACACTGTGCCATTATGCAGTTATAACTGATATTGTGTAGCTTCCTGCTGCATTTTTGGTGAAGAAGGATGGTTGGGGGCTTTACATATAATATTTGTAACATCATTTAAATCTCTTTTTAAAACCCATTTTTATGGACTCCTTTCATTTGATGTAATGTAATCCTTTTATCCCCTTTTTCATGTTATTTTATTATATCATCTCATTTATTTTGTCTTATCATCTATTGTTCTGAATATTTTATCACCCGAATTTATCCCAATATTTATTTTATAAATATATTTTGTGCGTTCATTGGGCCCTATCTTACACCAGAGTCCCTAAACCCGTTATTTGGGGATTTAGCATTGCGTAAGAGGCGTTCCCCCGCAAAAGCTGCTATCTTGCACACCTGCCTATATCCCTAAAACACCTGCGCTACCCGTTATATTATGCATAGGCGTGGTTTGGGCGTTACGCCAGTTAAACCAATCAGTGTGCCAGGTGCCATTGCCTTTAAGAGCAGGCTGCGCTGTCCCAAATCCTAAAACCGAAACCCGTGATGGAGAGAGGAAGGTCGCCACGTTTCTCCGAAGACGAAGTTAAATTGCTCGTGCATGAGGTCAAATCCAGACAAGGGAGGATCTGTTTTTGTTAAGTTAATCATGAATTTTATTATTATTATTATTAGTATTATTAGTATTATTATTACTATTATTATTATTTGACATTGACATATTGTTTAATGTTTGGTTTGTACTAAAAAAAACATCAAGCCTACCCCTTTTGTGATGGAAACTTCAAAAAAAAAAAAAAAAAAAAAAAAAATGCGTTTAGCCATGCACTTCAACTCCCTCTCCCGTCTGAAATGAAGCATAGAACAAAATCCCATTTTAGAAAAATAAAATTAGGTCTATGCACTGGCACTCAGCGACGTAACTTTTTTTCCAGCGAGAGCGGCATTTCAGAACTCTTCAGCGAATGAAGGTAATTCTGGTGACAAGTACGTGGTTTCGTCCGTTTACATTGTCCAATCGGACAGCTGTCTATTTTTTACAGCAAGTTGCGTGACCGTGCTGCAAAAACAGGTGTGCGCACTTGTCGCCGAAATTACCTTAATTAAAAAGAAGAGTTCTGAAATGCCGCTCTGCTGGAAAAAAAAAAAACCGTTGCTGAGTGCCAGGGCATAGACCTATTTATAATTAAATTATTTTTCTGTACTGAATGTAGCCCATTATTTTATCGCTGTTAGATCGCATGGGGGAGAGAAGCTGTGTCTTCAATTTTCAGGTCTAGCACTGGCCCTGATATTATATATAATATATATCATTAATATATATTATAAATAATAAGTATATACTATTATAAAAGCGGAAAAAAAATGATTGATTCAAAATACAAACAATATAGACTTACCTGAAAGGCCCAGGTAGCTGGTGCGCTGGCGGTACACGCGTTCCGGGCATCTTCTATTATTTAAATGGCGATCAAGGCGATTTAGTATTATCTCTGCCATTTTCTCAGGGGTTCAACTGAGGCTAAAGCAAGGTGGCTTTTTATAGGCGAGTTAATTCGGGAAGTGGAGCCGCATGTGCACGTCCACGTGTCCAAGTGGAAGCCGCCTGGGCGCGCTCTTGTAAAAGCCCAAATGGGTAGCGGGTGGTTTGAGGACCCGCTATATGCTTTCCCTAACGTGTGTGGTCAAGATCGCAATTGTAGGGAAAGGGCATAAACACGCCCACGGGCACACCTCCAGGCGCAAATAAGGGAGTCGGCATAATGCATAGCGGGTAGTGTGGCCGCAAGATACCGTTTAGGGATAGTGGAAGCTGCTAAATGCATAATTCACGGGTAGCAGGTAGTGGCAACGGGTAGGGCAGTGTGAAAGATAGAGCCCATTGTGTCTGTCAAAGCACGCAGTAAACTTTGTTATTATAGGTGCTTTATAAGTAAATCTTATTAGTATCATATTGGGACTTTTTCTTTCGTGTACACGTTGTCCTTGGCACCCAGCTATTGGAAAAATTGCCACATGTTTTTTGAATGATTGTCCCCAGTCATGAAATGCTGAGTTGTTCTTCCTCAAACCTCTCTCCCCCAGTTTTGCCTTTGGTTCCCTAATCTCAGCCGTTGACCCTGTGGCCACCATCGCCATCTTCAACGCCCTCAATATCGATCCCGTCCTCAACATGCTGGTGTTCGGCGAGAGCATTTTAAACGATGCCGTTTCCATTGTGCTCACCAAGTAGGTCGCCTTCCCCGCAGTCCTCTCCTCCCTGAACAAGCTAGGCAAAAACTTAAATCTGAGTGAGCATGCCCGGGGCCTAAGTTTGGCTTCAGTCAGACCCGCCATTCTTGTTTTAAAAGTTGGGTTGTAAGAATTTTTTTTCTTCTGCTGTGGAACAAAATGACCCCCATCTCTACACTACAGAACGCTTTACGCATACCACAGTAATGCAGGTAGTAAGAGCAAAGTGAGTGCGCTGGTGCACAGCAGCTAAGTCAGGAAGTGGTTTTTGTAAATGGGGTCAATCCACCTCAATTCAACAAGTGGGTTCTGCTCGACCATCTCAGATTTGCTTCAAATTTTTACCAGATGAAGAACAACCATAATAACTAACTCATGCAAAATATTAGACTTATATATCAAATATATACCGAGAAAAAAAAATTGTGAACATGGTACCCCCCCTCACCGTTTTCGGTGCATTTTATGCGATAAATCTTAAATCTACAGCAAAGTTCATACTGCATTATCTCAAAAAGTTTTCTAGGTAGAGTCATGAAATTTTCAGGGCAGAAAGCCTGCTATCTATAGATGTCATTTGTCTTATTTGAAGGGAATAGCCTTGGTTTTTGACCCATGGTGTGACATTGTGAAATTTGGAAAAAAAATTTAGCACTTTCACGAACTCCTATATTCACTGGCCCATCAAACACAAACTAAACATGGCAAGTGTCAAATAACTAGAGGTTCTTTTTACATAAGTTTATATTGTTTTGATATTAACATAACTGGTTGTGTAGCATGCATATTTCTTGCATTTTTTAAAAAAATAAATTGCAAAATATTATTTTTCATTAAATTTCATCTTCCAATTGCTCAGGTATGACAGGCTGTACCAATCAACAAAACCTATTTCCTGGAAGGGCATCTTATATGCATACTGCATGTGAAATTTCAAGATGGTTCTAGGACTCCAACCAGGCAAAATATTTTTTTGAAAAATAGACATATCGTCGCAATTTACGTCATCGCCAGCATAGGTTTGAACACTGTCACACATTTACCATAACTCAAAGAATTTTATTTATTTGAAAAACACAATCTAATGAATTAATCAACATTGTTTCCAACTATAAACAGACATGATGAAACCTTATTTAATGTTTTTCAGTTGTTCTGTGCAACGTTTTTGTGTTTCCTGTGGAACTGTGTATCGTCTCCCAGTTGTTGTAACAGGTGAATCGATGATTTCAAGGACATGGCTCAGCGGAACCCAGCAAACATCATCTTTTCTGGGCCAGAAGAAGCTTTTGTTTGGACCATGTGGATGCATGAACGAAACTTGAACATCATTTTCCTCATGGTCAACGCTTTTGATATTGCCTATCCACCACTCTCGGTCATACATGCAACTGATGTATTTTCTAGGTATCATGTCCTGTAACTTTAGAGTTGGTGATGGATCAGAGAACACTTCCTGTGATTGCTTCATTCTTTCACCCATTCCAAGACAGATCTGAATGATATCTCAGGAGTGGGTCTTATTTATACCTGATGATGATCTGATGATGTCAGCGAAATCTGACCTGGTCATGGTGGAGGCTGATCTAATATGCCAGCCAAGCATTTTCCAAGAAGTGTTGGGATTTCAGTGGGCTTATTCCCTGACATCACCAGCCAGCTGCCACATGTTTCTTGGACAGGACACTGTCATGAGATCAGGAAATTGAGATATGTCATGACATGTACATGTATGATGAAACAATAGCTGGGATAAAAATGGAAGTAGTGAAAATGCACAAATACATGTACTTCAAAAATATACTTTTCCTTGTTGGAGTCCTGGAACTATCTTGAGAGAGAACAAACTGAAAAACATTAAATAGGGATTTTTCATATCTGTTCACTGTTGGAAGCAATTTTGATTCATCCATTAGATTGTGTTTTTCAAATAAATAAAATTCTTTGAGTTATGGTAAATGTGTGACAGTGTTTAAACCTATGCTGGCGATGACGTAAATTGCGACGATATGTCTATTTTTCAAAAAAATATTTTGCCTGGTTGGAGTCCTAGAACCATCTTGAAATTTCACATGCAGTATGCATATAAGATGCCCTTCCAGGAAATATGTTTTGTTGATTGGTACAGCCTGTCATACCTGAGCAATTGGAAGATGAAATTTAATGAAAAATAATATTTTGGGATTTATTTTTTAAAGAAATGCAAGAAATATGCATGCTACACAACCAGTTATGTTAATATCAAAACAATATAGACTTATGTAAAAGAACCTCTAGTTATTTGACACTTGCCATGTTTAGTTTGTGTTTGATGGGCCAGTGAATATAGGAGTTCGTGAAAGTGCTAAATTTTTTTTCCAAATTTCACAATGTCACACCATGGTCAAAACCAAGGCTATTCCCTTCAAATAAGACAAATGACATCTATAGATAGCAGGCTTTCTGCCCTGAAAATTTCATGACTCTACCTAGAAAACTTTTTGAGATAATGCAGTATGAACTTTGCTGTAGATTTAAGACGATCGTAAAATGCAATCAAAAAACGGTGAGGGGGGGTACCATGTTCACAAATTTTTTTTCGGTATATATTTGATATATAAGTCTAATATTTTGCATGAGTTAGTTATTATGGTTGTTCTTCATCTGGTAAAAATCTGAAGCAAATCTGAGATGGTCGAGCAGAAGATGTTCTGTAAATCTGTTGAATTGAGGTGGAATCACCCAATGATGGTCATGGGCCACAGGACCCTGTTGCTGTTTGTGATTCATTCGTGGGTTTCTGTAAGTATGCTTGGCTGGAGGCAGCTTTATTGAAGTTTGGCATACGGAGTTACCACGGCATGGAAAGCTGTTTTTTTTTTTCACTCTTGCAGAAAGAAAATAAACCTGCAGGACATGTTAGTCAGCGTGGAGGGCAGAGATCAGCATTCATGTTTTTCAACCTGCTGTCATTATCATGTTAATTTCTGTCAGCTTCATTAAAAATGACTGATTAGGAACAATACTTCACTGTTCCACTGCTGAAAGGAATCCATTGACAGAGGTGTGGTCATTTGCTTTCGTGCCATATATTTGGTCTTATTTTATTTATTGTGCGCTATGCCCACATTATCTGTATATGTCAGGTATGTTGCTAGCTATTGGAGACAGTTGATATGAAGTTACTGAACTGACACCTGTTCATTGTGATATGAGACACGAGCCACCAGGTGACCTTTGTGTGACTCACAGCTGGTGTAATTTACGCAGTCGACTCCTGTCCCCAGGATTAATGGATACCCCATCTGCCCGCATGCAGGAAAGCTTATGAAAAATGCATTCACAAATAAACTGGCTGTTAAAAGCATGCAATAGTGTTATTCGAAAGCAAGAGCGCATTTTCATTTCTTATTTTACTTAAGACAATAACAGCTAAAACTGAAGTGTGTAGTTAACTTAGTTTGTAGTAATGATTTGGCAATAAGCACCTAATCGTCTGAGCGTTTGCACTGGTACCCCTGCTCAGAATAAAATAGAAACTTCGATGTGAGTCTAATGAATTAATGGAAAGCATACTATTTCTAAACAAGAAGGGCACTCTGAGAGCGCAAACCTCCGCCAAGGCCAACAGTCCACTCTTTGAAATTGGCTATGTTGTGCCACCATTGAACTTAACCACCATCTACTGGATTTTGAAGAGGACATATTATGAAAAACTCACTTTTTCAGTTCTTGTGCTCACAAATTTCAGTATCTGGAGCGCTTACCAACCCCCTAACAGTGAAATAAAGCAACCCAGTCATTTTTTGTGGGCCGCCTTCTTCATAAAACATGGCATTTTGCATGGCATTCAAATTTGGCTCCCGTTCGTACGTCACATGCAGGCTTGTAAGAATTGTTTTGTCCTGCATCTGAATATCTCTGCTCTTAGCTTATTTTTATGGCAACATCCCAGCTTCAATCGGCGAAAGGCCATAACTAGCTGGCTTTATGAGTGCTGTCCACTTTTTGTCCGACAGCTTTTATTACTAACCTGGATCAGTACAACGCAGGACTAGCAACAAAATGTACATATAAGGGGACCTATTATGCTTTTCGGAAGATAGAAAGAAGCAGTGGTTTAGATTTATTTTCAAAAAGAACATAGCTAGCCAGGTCAGTGCTTCCAATGTTTGTTAATATTCAAACCGAATTCCATGAGTAACCTGAGTTAAATGTGTATGGCTTGATTGTTGATGTAACTAGCTAGCTAGCTAAGTGCTACTCTCAAAACTGAATTAGGTAACTAGGGTGCAGGCATTACCTTTCTATAATCATTGTGTGGTTTGTTAGCTAGCTAGCTAGCTGGCTATGAAATTGACTGAATTTAGAAGCAATGTACGTTGTATTAAAAACACTGAGATTAATCGAATTTTGTCCGTCTTTAATGTTAGCTAATGGTTGCTACCATGCAGATGCTAGCTATGGCTCATTCTGAATGTTAGAGACTGAATTAGCTGCAAGTGTAGTAAGACTATTATGGTGACTGCATGCCACACGTGGGAATGTAATGTTCATGCTTGCTTAGTCTGTAGACGTTACTTTTCCATACTCATTGTGTCGTTTAATGGCTAGATAGCAAGCTACTTATTCAGTCATCTGTATTTAGAGACTTAACAGTGGCTGGTGGATTATGACACCGTCACTTTGCGTGGATACAGTGGCTCTGTTCCTTGACCAATTAGAATGAAGCTCATTCCATTAAGAGGGAATTAAGACGGATGCCCACTCAGAACGGCCTGTTTTTCAGCGAGTTAGGAATGACAGGAATCAAATTGCCTAGAAATGATGGACTTTTTATGTTTTTTCTTGTAAAAGTTTATAAACTTCCCTTTTGGACATCCAAGAATATTATAACTTGGGTAAAGAAATGGAAAATAGGTTCCTTTAAGATGCATGGCATTTATTCCGCTAAGGCCTTGTCTTGCAGTGTTACTCGAAATAAAAAAGAATTCGGGTCTTGGCCTCATGATTCAGATTCACTACAAAATGTAACTGGTTCTTCCTTGGCCCGTATTACACCCTTTCACCTAGTATTTTTTTGAAAATTGGGCTGGTACTTTTTCCATAATCCTGCTGACAAACAGACAAATTAAATTGCTCGGAGAGGAAAACTAGGGAAAATGTTGAAACTTTTTCTCCAATTACTCTTCAGCAGCTTCAGTTTACACGCGCCCCATACTAGGATGACATGGATAGAGGGAGTACATGTAACAACTTTGTTGCAATTTCGGATTCCTATTGTAAATATAGGGGGTCGCAAAGACCAAAATCCGCAGCAGAAATGCGTAATATTTGGCCTGGTCATAAGAGCATACCAGTCCACATTGTGTTTGTCAAATTAGAAGTCAATGAGATGACTTTTTGACTAAGATGTGAATTTTTGAAAATTCACCCATTTGAAAAGATAGGGATTTTAGAGATTTCAGGAATTTTTTTCAACATGATCCCAGTGACTGATTTCGAAGCTGCTTATGGTTCAGGGTACTCAGCACGTAATTTTTTTCTCTGTGATTGGACCAAAATTGCAGCTGTTATCGCGCGGACAGAATTAAAAATAAAAAAAGGAACACACAAATGGAACAAAGTAACATACTTTTCAAATTTTTAGTTTCGCCAAGAAATGAGTCCTTTGCTTCGACTCAGAGCTTGCCGAAATTTAGTGACAAGAAATGTAAAATAGAAAGGTTATATAGGTCTTTAAAGGTGAAAATTGGACCAACTCCAAACAATGCTCTTCTATCATCTAATATCTCCTGAAATGTGGCTTTAGTTATCAATAATAGAAATGAGTAAATTTCCCATAGCTTATAATAGAAAATTTTGTTGTCATGGACATTACAATATCCCTGATAAAAAGTCATGTAGCAAATTTGGAGGTCATCTGATGAATTTTTATAATTTTATGGGTTTTTGAAACTTTTCGCCCAAACCCTTTACCTCCCTTCTGCTTAGAAGAGGCTGACCACCCTGATATTAAGTTTCACATCACATCATGCAGTGTTGAAAGGACAATCAAATGAGTTTAGTTTTAAGTCAATCAAGCCATTCATAGGGAAGTTAAAAAAAAGAAAAAAAAACTTTGGCCTGTTGAACTTTGAGCCACTATCACAAAAAAAAAAAAAATTGGTTTCTATTCTTGACCAAGGCATACTTGTGTGTGAAGTTTAGTGAGGATTGGTATTGAACTGAACTGAAAGCTATAGAGTGGATAGAAGTAGACATACAAGTAAGCAAGAAAGCAAACAAAAAAACTCAACTGACCAATATGCTTCTTGAAATTGAAAAATTTTTAAGGCAAGAAATCAACAAACAAACTGAAAATATTACCTCCTTGACCGGGGTAAAATTAGGCATGATAGATTTTCCCAGTATGAGTTTGGTGCCCCCTAGGGACATAATTGAGGAAATGTTTAGCATAGCCCTGGAAAAGTATTAGCTCTAACCTGAGTTATTGACGTGTATTCTTTGTGGATTAATCATTTGTGCCTGTATGTTGCATCATAAATAGTGTCACTAATTTTATATTGGAGTTTCACTGTCCCCATCTGTATTTTCCTGATTATGATACCAGGCATTGAGTATGAGAATTGGTCCTCAAAAAAAAAATACAATATTACATTAGATTGTGTGAAAACTGCCATTCGGTATTAAAGATGGTGTGTAATTTTGTCTGATTGCACCTGTTGACAGCTGTGTGTGAGTGTGTGTTCCATGTTTTTGAGCAGCACTGCAGAGGGCTTTGCTCGCTCAGGAAACTTGACGGTTACAGGCTGGGAGACCTTCCTCCAGGCGCTGGGGTACTTCCTGAAGATGTTCTTCGGCTCAGCAGCACTGGGCACGCTCACAGGCCTCATATCTGCTATTGTATCCTTAGAGACTGACTGTGTGCAAAAAAGTAACAATATCGTAACAATGTTGTGACTAACGTGTATAACCCTTTGCTCAGAAACTGTAATGTAAGGACTAATGATCTACTGGATATCAGCATGAGAACTAACACGAGATTGCACAGCAATGTGAGAAATACTGAGTTACTTGTTATATTATGTAAATAGCAGGGACATACAAATATGAGTATAACTTTCCACTGGGCCCAAGTATTGGGAATGACATTGTGGACACCTGGAAGAGAGATGTTATTTTGTAAGACTGGCATGTACATGGGTACTGACATGGAGAATAGCCATGTCACTGAAAGCTTGGCACTAGCATTAGAAGATGTTTGATATGAGATGCATTCCTGGAAGCTACTGGAATGTTTAAAGGTGCTAGGCCTTCCAGAATCTGGTCTTGCTGAAATCCTTAAGTCTACTCAGAGCCTCAAACACTTCGACCTGAGAAAGACACCTTCCCTGGAATTCGGGATGATGATAATATTCGCCTACCTCCCGTACGGTCTGGCTGAGGGCATCAAATTGTCTGGTGAGTCTCTAAACTTCACTCCTCATTGAACTCCGAGTGCAAATAGTGAATGTGTCGTATCCTGTTTGAGGGCAGGCATACAGCAGAGCTCTAATCTGTTATTTTGGCCATGTTTATGGGTGGCATGAAACCACTGTGTACTGTCCAATTGAACTTGCTGTGACTCTGATGTTTTTATTGACCTCTACTAAGTCCCTACATCAGGAGAGCATGTGACAAAAGTAAGAAATAAAGTCGGCTGGACTGTTGCCCTTCGAGGCAATAAGTAAGAGTAAGAGTAATAAGTGGAGTTTTGGCTGTGCAGTGTTTTCGGCTTCATACTGTATGTCTCTTTCTCACTGTGTTTAGGCATCATGGCCATCCTGTTTTCTGGCATCGTGATGTCACACTACACCCACCACAACCTGTCACCTGTCACTCAGATCCTCATGCAGCAAACCCTCCGAACTGTGGCCTTCATGTGTGGTCAGTACTCAACACTTCGCTTCCTGATTTCATGTCCACCCCGTTTATTTCCGGCTCCCCTCTAATTCTTCCGTCTTGTGTCGGTGTTTCCCCTCTTCTTCTGTAGCTGCGTTTGTTCTACTTTTTGTTGGCTCCTCACTTTTTTTAGAACCTAAGCATATACTTTTTCAGATGAATGTTGATCAGTGGCGAGAGCCTTATTCCTATACTCTATGCTACTATTCTCAAGTATGTTTCCCAAAAGTGTGGTCGCTAACTAAGTTAGCAGCTAACATAGTTCCTCCATTCACAGTCTGTGGTTCCATCTATGTAAGTTAGCATCTGTGCTTTTGGGAAACGCACCCTTGTGCAATTAAACTGTCCTCTCCAGATGCCTGCTCTCTGATTGGACGTCTAGAGGTTCTTTAGATTTACTCCATCCGTTGCTCAGTGTTTATGAGATGGCTATATGGCAAACTGTCATTAGCACTTAAGCACACGCACACCAGAGATTAATGTAGTGTAGTCATGAGAACAGACCTTCCCGAAGGGCACTTTAAAAGCCTTTTTTTTTTTTTTTTTTTTTTTTTTTTGGATGAAAAAGCTAGCAGTCGAGGGAGTTCACAGCTACAACCTTTTTGGCTGCGGTGTTCGGCAGGATTGAAAGCAGAGTAACCATATTTTGTTTAATTTATAGATATTTTTATATATTCAGATATAGTATTTGACAAGCCTTTTGGGAATGATTTTTTCCTCTGAAGAGCATAGAAGATAGTGCCTGTAGTCTGATATTTTTCTCTTCGCAAAGATAGCAGTGTACGAGTACTATTTATTGGTTCAGAAACAAGGCTGAAGATTAACCTGTTTTTCATAATTCTTGTCTTTGTGTCGTGTTTATACAGCAGTAGTTTGATTGATTAAACTGGTGCAAAATATTAATTGAGTTTGTCATTTTCCTTCAGTGAGTGAGTGAGCTTAATATTTATTTGTTGATTTCTTTGCTTTGTTATTCTTGCTGAGTCAAATGCATTTTTAAAAGGTGCATGTTGGCTTACTTGACTTTATGGCGCAATTTCTGCTTTCTCTCCATTGCTCACCCCATCCAATCTCTTTGACTCAATTTGTGTATTTCATCTCTTATTGTGTGCTTACTTCTTCCTGTCTACTGCCTTCCCAGTAGTTTTATTCACCCAATTAACAGGGTTATTGCTCCAGTATTTCCCTCCAAGATGCGCTGAGATATAATGACCTGTTATAAGGTTTACTTTATTATGCACTTTATGGCATTTTACAGCTACCTCTTATCCAGTGAAAAAAGTCAAACTGCAGTTGTCAGTGAACAATACAAATACATAATATTTCTTCATTTCTTCAGTTTATTCTGTCTGCTTTGCATTTAGACTGTTGCTCTTGTTGTTAGTGTCCTTAGGCAGCTTGATAGCGTTTCTCTGTGTTGTACGTACAGATGAGTATAACTGTGAAATGATCTGAAAGGGACCTTTCGCAGAATTGGGCCCTCCTGTACATACTTATTTTCTTTACACATAGATTGTCTGTCCTGTACATACCTTGCTTGAAATGTGCTGTAGTATTACATGGGATGATTTATTAAGAAATGGACGGGAGCCATCACTCCAGGATCACCATGTTGAGTGACGATTTTGTGCTGCCTCTCTCTGTCTCTCTCTCTCTTTCTCTCTCTCTCTCTCTGCAGAGACCTGCGTGTTTGCCTTCCTGGGCCTGTCCATCTTCAGCTTCCCTCATAAGTTTGAGCTGTCCTTTGTCATCTGGTGCATAGTAAGGCTCATTCAGAATGACAGCCCTCCTGTTTTTTGCTCATACATTTATCCTCCTGCGTATGGTCATTAAAAGAGATGATGTCTTTGAACATGAAAATGCATCTCCAATAATAACTGGGAGCCAAATGCTTTGCCTTAATAAAGCTGATTTGGGTCATTAATTTCCACTGGAGCATAGTTAATGTATGGCAGCGAGCAGACATCACTGTTGTGGTATGAAATGCAATTGTTACAGACTGTTACACACCGTAGAATGCTATAGTAATGGCGGTCACTTTTTAAAAATCACTTGCATGGAAAATTTTCATGAACAGCACCAAGGAACGTCCCAAAGAGCTGATCCTTGGACCCAGTTTCGCTCTTCTTGTTCCCTCCTCAGGTGCTTGTACTGGTGGGTCGGGCAGTGAATATTTTCCCTCTCTCCTTCCTGCTCAATTTCTTCCGTGACCACAAGATCACACCCAAGATGATGTTTATCATGTGGTTTAGTGGTAAGCATATGTAAAACATTTGAATAAAATTGGATATTGGTGTAGCTGTTCCATCAGGCATTCCTCTCGAAGAAGCCATTTGTGTTTGGTCCTGGTCGCGGTATTGGATAAGAGCTTGAAACCTTAAAATTTCTTTTTTTTTTATGGCAGCATATGAAAGTAAGAATTTGGGTACAAACTCAGCTGCTTTTGAAACACTGCAGTAAAATGCATGGTGTTCACTTTATTTGGTGTATTATTCCGTCTCTTGGGTGTGTTATTGCAAATTCTCTGCAACTTAAATCTTACATACATAGCAAAGAGGTTTAGCGGTCATTCATACAAAGAATAGTGTGGCCAAAATATGTGGCCAACATACTTGATCTAAATGACATTGACTGTAGTAGTTTGATGGTTGGTGCTACACATGGTTCCATCATCTCCAAAATGTTTTTCTCCTGAGCTTTTCACACTCTCTGTTTATGTAGATTTCAGAGGTTACGTTGATTAACCAAACAAAGTGCAGTTTTTGCAGAACATGCTGGAATGTGGCTGTTTGCTTCCAGTTTTTGCGGAAGGACATCTCTGAAGACACAAAGCGTCAAACCATTACACAAATTGCGCAACAGAATTCCCCACCAGTTCCAACTTTGTCAGCTACGAATCGGAAGATGAGGCTAAGGTGGACCCGTTTTCACTAGGCCTGCAGTGACAGGCCCATAGTACAGTCAGAAATGAGAATGGATAGAGTCAGTCCACAGATCTATCTTGGCTTGTGTCAGTGGTGCAAGCATTTCTTTGACTAGGCCTGGGCCTCACTGCCTGCGTGAGCGGCACTGTTGCGTCGTGTCACGCGCTGCTGCTGCTTTACCGCGGCAGCCCAGTCAATCTTGCGAGTCAGCAGCAGCTCTGCCGCAGGTTCTTCCTTCCAGGCTGGTGTCTCTGCACAACTTTCCCCATAAAAATGCCATAAAATAATGTATTATTTCGTTTCATTTCCTTATTAATGTGACTTATATTTTTTTACAGTAGGTGAAACATGCTCGAGCATTATGAATCATACAAATAATTTAATTAAATGATAATATTGAAATACACAGCAAATCCTTCTGAATTGGTCTACTCATTTTGAAGGCACTTTTGGGGTAGGTGGACAGTATCAGGATGTGGAATGTGCTTTCAAAAGCGATCTAATTTACATCATATGGGCGCCAAATGACCGTAAAAGGAGCAGTCCAGACAATTCAGACTGGCTGAGGTGCTGTACGTTTGTCTTGCCAATGTATCCAGCTTTTTTTTCTTTACCAATTGGCAGTGGCGGCTCGTGAACTGGCAATAGGGGAAGCTCAAACAATCCCTTAATGATTGGTAATGACCTGTTTTCAATCATTAAAGGGGACCTATTATGCTACATTTCCAAGTTTACATTTTGATCTTGGACTCCCCTAGAGTACTCCTGATCATTCAAAGTCCAAAAAAGGGTCCTTATTTAGCTCATACTGCCATCCTCAAAAAACCCCATTTGTAATCCATTTTAGTCTCTGCCTGAAACGCCTCGTTTGGGCGGCACTTTCGCTATGCCCCCCCCCTTTTGTGCCCACTTTCTGCTGATTGGCCAGCTCTGTGGAGGGCGAAGCTGGGCGGGACTTGGCAGAACACAGTTTTCCGGGTCCGCCTCCCTAGTGTGAAACCTGAGACACGTCTGCCATCTGAGCCAAGGAATCGGCGGGGAAATTCCACAATCAAACGCTGAACATGTGTGTAGATCTAATGAAATTAACTTGTTCTAATAAACGCAGCGGTGAAAGTGGAGGAGGCAGTGCGAAAGTCTGGCAGCTCAAGCTCGAATTTGCTATCTGCCTACGGCATGGTGAGTACACCGGTGTTTCCACTCTATATCTAGGATTGAGGGAAAGCTAGAATCCACCCCATACAGACACATTTGTAGAACGGGTCGACATGCCCAAGTGTAGACCAGAGACCGTAGAAATCCGATGGGTCTAAGTTTAGAGGGAAACATGGACCGTGCGGAGCAGCAAAAGGTGGACCAACAACTTATGGACTGCTTAGGTGTGTACTGTAAGGACCTGCTGCACCGTGTGCGTAAATGTGGTGTGTCGTTAGCGTGGAGTGACGAACAGCTTCTGCGCTGGTATTTGACGGAGGGGCGAAAGCTCCAGGCTAAACGGTCTTTTCGGAAATTGCCTGTGGTAATGGTTTACTCATTGCGTCAGAATGACCAGCGTTTGCTCGCGGAAAATGGGCGCATTATGGATAGTAAGCGACAGCTAGAGAGACCTCTGGTTATGTTATGAACATAATAAAGGTTTTACAGACCGTAAGTTCCATTAGCGTGAACAGTTTCTTTTGTGGAGCTAGCGAATTGATAACTTCTGCAGGAAAGAATTTTGTATTCAATCTCCGCCTTTTTGGCTTTTTATTAGCCAGAACAATTTCTAAAGGGGGATGAAATTACACCAGGGCAATGCTGCAGAGAAATCGACTGTTATACCAGACACGTTATAGACTGTGCGTTTTGTGATTGCTTTCACTGAGGTAGCATCAGAGAGCTAGCCCAGATATTGGGGAAGTGTCTGGCTGACCCCGGTCATGGATAAGTAGAGCAATCGTTTCACAAGCACCCAAACACGCACCCCAAGCTCTGCAAAACCTACGTCTGGTCTAACTGCAGCCTTTTACAGCATCTCTCCGGGTAGCTTCAACTGTAGTGACTACAATCAGGCAACGTTATGATGAAACTGCCACATTAATGCTTACCGAAGTAACACAAGCAATACCGATCAGAAGTACTGCATTTAAGTTAACCAGGAGCATTTTTAAGTAGCACAGCACGCAAACTAACATGCAGTAGCTGGTAACCGAGCGGTCATAACAACAGAGACAAACGTTACCCTGCGATACTGGTTTTACAGACAGCAAGTTCCGTTACCGTGAACAGTTGTACCAAGCAACCAAATTGCAAACAAGTGTAAAAAGTTAGCTACAAATGAGGTTTATGTTCACACACCTTCTGTTGAATGTCCCCTGATTTATTTTATATTTAGGACACAAACATTAGCAACAGTAACTTGGCTATGTTAGCCACAGTGCTATAGCCACATTCAACAGGCTATCATGTTAGGTATGCTTATGCAGTAAAAGCAACTTACAGCTTCTGCATCTGTGAGTCACGGGCAGTCGCTACCGATCCAGGCTTTATCTTCAGATATTTTACAAAGCCTGCATTTGAGGCCAGTTGTTAGTGCTAACTATCGTTAGCGGTCCTGCTAGCCACCCGTAACACGTTAGCTTCACTTACGTTATTTGCTGTTATATCGTTACTTACAGCTTGTAGCTCCGAGAGGTTGTGGCTTTCTTCATGGCCAAAAATAAACGGACAAGCAGCTTTGGGAGAGATACTGACAAAACTGCACCTCAAATGATCTGCCTTCTTTTGTATTTCCAGAAGTGTAGACGCTACTAAGGCATAATATGATCCGCGGTTGTTTGTGCCTGCTAGAATAGTTTCTGGGGTGGGCAGGTCCAGTGCCATGTTTGGCTCTGGCTAGGTCTGTATTAATTGGACGGCACAACCTGACGTCAGGTTTTGCCCAGATCTCGTGAAGATCTCGAGACGAGCTGTTCAGAGAGGAAATCACGTTCACGAAATCACGTTCTTGGATTATGGCAAAACCCCTGTATCTTATGTTCAGAAACTTTACAGAGGTTGAGTATGGACTTCCAATATTTTAACATTGCTGGTATGTATTAAAAGAAGGATCAGCATAATAGGTCCCCTTTAATTTAAATGACAATTACAGAAACTCCGAAAAAACTCAACATGATCAGATGTGGCCAGTTTTCATTTACAACGCATACCGATGACTCCGGACTCCAGACTTCTCACGCTTTTTTTTACTGGGGGTTGGAAGGAATGCATGCGTTTCATGATCATTTGAATGAAATTGGATCATTTGAAACGTCTTTATGCAATTCCATTGCTTCTAACCCCTCCATGCACAAGGACTTCAGTGACGCGCTAGAATATCTGACATACCACTTGATTGAATAATTGCTGACCACAGCAGAGGAACGTATATGTCACTTAAACTCACACCAAGTGCGTGAGAGTCGATAGGTATGCGTTATTAATGGAAACTGGCCACACCTGATAATGTTGAGTGTTTACGGAGTTTCTGTAATGGTAATTTAAATGAATGATTGAAAACAGGTCATGACCAATCATTAATTTTAAGGGATTGTTTGAGCTTCCCCTGTTACCAGTTCACGAGCCGCCACTGCCAATGGGTAAATATACCTGTTTATTATTAAAAAAAAAAAAAAAAAAAGTTTTCTAATTCTGCTTGTTGATTATGGAGAACAGTACAACATTACATCGACCTCTTTTGTACAAATGTTGAATGACTTTGATATGATACCTTGTCACTTTTGTCATGCCCGGAGTAAGTGATGCAGAAAAGTACTGCCCTGATACTCTTTAATCATCAACATAATAAGCTATTTTCATAGGCTTGACTCCGTAATTAATGGCATATTCCCGCAACATACGTTGATGGATTTTTATTTTGAACATCTAAATCCAAAATAAAACAAGCAATAGAGTATTAAAGCTTTCAAAACAAGAAGTTAGGAATGACGAATAATTCCCCATATATTCCTTTTAACAACGGTAGCCTAGTATAACGATGTTTGACACATTGAAAGCCGCGAATTTCCCACTACATGTTGCAGGAATTATTTCACAAAGCATTGCTGAATTGAACTGAAGGGATTATGTCCATATAAACGGGCTTTAAATATGATAAACATGCTTAAGTGTTTTTTGGTTTGTTTGTTTCATGCTTGTAACATGTCTATTGCTGTGGTTAATTGTGTATGTATTCCCTCATTGTCTCTATATTGTTAAGTCTGATATGGTGATTCATTACACCTGGTCACAATTCTCTTGTATATTGACGGCCCTATTTAAGGGATGTACGTATTTCCTGTTTTTACGTTGAAAAAGACCTGTGAGTCGAAACGTCCAATTATTTGCTCTGTGCATTTTTCACCTTTTAAATTGTCCTTCAAATGGGGACCCGCCTGGATGACATCACGAAAAACGTGAATAATCGTCACGTGATGCGGATGTCGGGCAAGCTTTGGGCATCTGCCATAGAGAACCATTGAAAACAAGACGCACTAAACTGCTTGTTATTCGTTTTTTTCTCCATGGAATGAAGCAGAAATGTGTGCTCAAAGGTAGTTTAAAAATAGAATTATTCCTCCCGAGGCATATATCGATGAATTTTAACTGATTACACTAAATGAATGGGCGAATGACGAGCGGTAAATTTAGTCACACTCCTCCCTTTCTCCCCCGTCCCGGGCTGCGACTTAGGCCCAGGTAACCTGGTTAACCTGCTGCCTTCTGATACGTGTGTAGACCCACCAGCAGCGATAGGTGTACGAAACTCCTTTAGTAGTCTTAACAAGCTTTGTTCCCTTACTTAGTATTATTCTTGAACATCAACATATTTTACATAAACTGCAAGGTTTGAAATAAGCGGTATCGCATCACATTAGCGATCTAAAAATGCCTACTTTCCAATCAAAATGAACAATACAGGACAAATGAATCGCAGCCGCTGTGAAAGAAAATCCTAACAACATAGGTGGAATAACTTCAAATTCTAGCACAGAATCATACAACTAGTGTATTATCAAGTAGGTTAACGAAATGTTACTAAGCTAGCTTGCCGTTACAAACCTGTTACAGGGGTCACAAATTAGAGTATGAATACGAAGTCTCCCCCGTTATCCTGCCGCGATTCGAGCATTGAACACGTTGCTTTTGCATTTCTGTAGCTGGCTAAGCGCAAACGAAAAAATCGTTGTTATTGTCGCGGTTTGTGTTATCTGGACTGCCCCTTATCTGTGTTTCCCCGTTAGCTGTCGATGGTGAAGTGATTTTTTTCAGAGTCATTGTTGCTACTGCTCGGTCTGCTCTGCCGAGCCAGGAATGCGTTTCTCGAAAGAACAGGTGCAAACTTACTTAGTAGGAGCCATTGACAGTGAATGGACGAACTACGTAAGTTGTTAGCGTAGTTAAAAAAAAACTATGCTTTTGGGAAACGCACCCCAGATCTCCATTGTCAACACAAGTTAGATCTAAAATAAAAGTTGATAAAATCGCCTAAAAACCTATTTTTTATAAACTCCGCACATTGCCTCCCGTTGTTCGCTTGCCCGACTTCTGGGTTAGGAGAATGACGTTCACCTTACGTACAGGTTTTTTTTGGATATCGGGCGGGTCCCCATTGGGCCTCGTGAGTGCTGGTTTTCTTCTTTTTTCTTTTTTAGAACTTGCCGTTTTTACCGTGCACCTAGAACCACTGTATCCTTGAGAGTGCGTGCTATTTGGTTCGGTGGGACCGTGTCTTTTTGAAACAGACATGCATACTCGGCAATATAGCGAAATGCATGTATTTATGTCGGAGGTCTGTGTTGCTAAGAACCGCGCGCGTTTCGCGGTAAAAATAGGCAAGACTCCGAATTTATAAAAGACGCGCCGCAGCAGCCCTGGATTTCCGCGCGTTTCATGCCTGCGTGAGCGGCGCTGTTGCGTCGCGTTACCTCTCGCTTTTCACTTCGGCGTCCATATTAACAGATGAGAAAGGCCACACAGGATGCATGAGACGCGCGTCTCACGCGCGGAAATCCAGGGCTGCTGCCGCGCGTCTTTAATAAAGCACGCGGTTCTTGGCAACACAGACCTTAAAATGACTGTCAGAAGACAGTCATATCGACATAAATACATGCATTTCGCTATATTGCCGAGGATGCGTCTGTTTCAAGCATGAAACAAACAAACAAACAAAAAAAAAAAAAACAAAACTGAACAACACTTCCAGCATGTTTACCATATTAAAAGCCCGTTTATATGGACATAATCCTTTCTGTTCAATTCAGCAATGCTTTGTGAGATAATTCCTGCAACATGTAGGCTAGTGGGAAATTTGCGACTTTCAATGTGTCAACCATCGTTATTACCGTCATTAAAGGGAATAGGGAATTATTCTTCATTCCTAACTTATTTTTTGAAAGCTTTAATACTCTATTGCTTGTTTTATTTTGGATTTAGGTGGTCGAAATGTAAAAAAAAAAAAAAATCAACGTATTTTGCGGGAATATGCCATTAATTACGGAGCCCAGCCTATGAAAATACCTTAATATGTTGATGATTAAAGAGTATCAGAGCAGTAGCCTATTTTTCCATATCACTCACTCTCGGCATGACACACGTGACATGTCATTCAACATTTGTACTAAAGAGGTCGATAATACGTTGTACTGTTCTCCATAATCAACAAGCAGATTTAGAAAACTATTTATATTTTTTTTTTTTTAAAAATGATAAAAAAGTATATTTACCCATTGGCAGTGGCGGCTCGTGAACTGACAACAGGGGAAATTCAAACAATCCCTTAAAATTAATGATTGGTCATGACCTGTTTTCAATCATTCATTTAAATTACCATTACAGAAACGCTCAACATTATCAGGTGTGGCCAGTTTTCATTAATAACGCATACCTGTCAACTCTCACGTGTTCGGTGTGAGTTTAAGTGGCATATTTACGCTCCTCTGTTGAGTAAAGAAAAGCGTGAGAAGTCCGGAGTCGTAATCGGTATGCGTTGTAAATGAAAACTGGCCACATCTGATCATGTTGAGAGTTTTCGGAGTTTCTGTAATAGTCATTTAAATGAATGATTGAAAACAGGTCATGACCAATCATTAATTTTAAGGGATTGTTTGAGCTTCCCCTATTGCCAGTTCACGAGCCGCCTCTGCCCATTGGTAAAGGAAAAAAAAAAAGGCTGGATACGGTGGCAAGACGAACGCACAGCACCTCAGCCGGTCTGAATTGCCTGGTCTGCTCCTTTTACGGTGGTTTGGCGCCTATTGTTTCAGCCTCAAATAATGTCAATTAGATCGCTCTTGAAAGCACATTCCACATCCTGATACTCTCCCCCCTACCCTGAAAGTGCCTTCAAAATGAGCAAGACCAATTCAGAAGGGTTTGCAGTGTATTTTAATATTAGCATTTAATTTAATTATTTGTATGATTCATAACGCTCGAGCATGCTTCCCCTACTGTCAATACAAAATAAAAATCACGTTTATAATGAAATGAAACAAAATAATATTTTATTTTAAGGCGGTTTTATGGGGAAAGTCGTGCAGACACACCGCCCTGGAAGGAGAAGCCTGCGGCAGAGCTGCTGCTGACTAGCAAGACGTGTGACCGGGCTGTCGCGGTAAAGCAGCAGCAGCGCGTGACACGACGCAACAGCGCTGCTCACGCAGGCAGTGTGGCCCAGAAGTTGTGACGTGAAATAACAGTGATTTACCCTGCTGCAGAGGTTTGTATTTACCCTGCTGCAGAGGTTTGTATTTGACCGGGCTGTCAAAGCAGAAGCAGCAGAGCTGCTGCCACTCGCAAGTGTGGCCCAGATGTGTGACCGGACTGTCGCGGTAAAGCAGCAGCAGCGCGTGACACGACGCAACAGCGCCGCTCACGCGGGTAGTGTGGCCCAGGCCCTACCCGGAATTTACACTAGGCGCGCCTGCGCAGCGCCGCGGTTTTGTTCCGTCATGCTCGCGACTTCAATTTACACCAGCAGCGTCTCACAACACGGAACGTCAGCGCAGCGTCCTGCCAGCTGATACAATCGACTTGCTCAGATTTCGCATATTTCGTCATTTTTACCGGCATTTTTGTGCAACGACCTTAAATGCTTTGTTATTTTTTCTGCTTTAAATTGCATTTAATGCCATTTCCGTCTTTGTTGTGCTGTAGAACCTACTACAGTCCAGCCGTGGACACCATAGATTAAAAAAAAATGTGCCCGTGTTTTACTTATAACAAAATCACAACTTTGAAAAATAAGTTATAAACGAATTTTATATCAAAGATTTGTGGCTGGTTTCTTTTAGTTAAAAGCGTATTCCCCTTGAGAGTTACTTCCTGCCTGGCACGATCTGGTGTGCGATTCCCATTAGCACAAATAGAAACGTAGTTGGATCCACTAAATGTATATGGTTGAACTATGGGAAACTATATGCTATATTCAGATCAGCGACTGCGGCTCGCCAGCGCAGAAATAGACTTGCTGCGTATTCTCTGCGGCGGCGGAGCCGAGCCGCTTCTGGGACGCTGCTGACACGCGCACAAGGGCGATCTGGTGTAAACACGAGCATTGACTAGAACGGCTGCGATTCTCCGAAGTGCCGCCACAGAGTCAGTAATGCAGCGCAGCCGCGCCTGGTGTAAATTGGGGGTAACGTAGTTGGATCCACTAAATGTATATGGTCGAACTATGGGAAACGTATCCCTGCTATATTCAGATCAGCGCGACTGCGGCTCGCCAGCGGCAGAAATAGACTTGCTGCGTATTCTCTGCGGAGCGGAGCGCCGAGCCGCTTCTGGGACGCTGCTGACACGCGCCGCGGCGCATCTGGTGTAAACACGAGCATTGACTAGAATGGCTGCGTATTTCTCTGAGTCCCGCGGCACAGCCACGCCTGGTGTAAACTGGGGGTTACGACTCAGCGATTCTCTGTGCGTGGGGAACCAGTCCTGGCAAGGCCCTCTGTGATTGGCTGATTCGATATCTAACAGCTCAGCTGAGTTCCCATGGAGATGATTTGGTTAGAAATAGGGCAGCGTTCGAAATGTACACTCAACCACTATGTAGGGCATTATGTTGTGAATGTTCTACATTGAAAATATAAAGACAGTGAGTGAGCGAGTGGACAAGTGTGCATTCCGTGTGTCATCATCAGAACGAAGTTAGACTAGCCAGCGATTTTGCGGTTATTGAAATTCGTCCAATGGTATGAATTCCCAATCTTAAAAAGGTAACCTAGCTAATTTTCCAGGCTGTTTATTTTTACTGGCAGGTCTAAGCTAATTTGGCACTATTTTAAAACGTTGCTTTCTGTGTCAAACAATCAAACACAAAGAAGCGTTCGATAGAAATGTAACGTTAAAAGGAGAAACTTATATTCATGAATGCGATTTGCCACTGTTTGCAGTCTACCTTAAATGGAACTACTACTTAGCAAAGCTAGTGTTTGCCTAGTGTAACATTTATTGACAAACTTTATGTCTTCACTAATTACAATACAGGCTCGCTAAGTCATCAGCATCTGTTTGCCAGCGTTACCATTAAGATAAGCTGAACCTCCTAGGAATATTCGCACGGATAACTTTATGGCTCTCTGTCCACCGGCCGCCACTGCTGGCGACGGGAGCTCTATTTCCCGCAGCTCTTTGCATAGCGCATCAGCAAACGTGGATATGTATTTAGTCAGTTAATTTTGTGAAATAAATATTTGAAATATTCTCAATCGTTCACAACTCTGTTTCATATTGTGTATTACTATTGTAACGTTAAAAGGCCAGCATATGTCGTTTGTAGGTGTGGTTCTTTCCTTAGCTTGCGTAACCACATCTCTGAAGGTACTAATAACCCCATTAAGGTGTAGATCACCGGGATGTGATTTGAATGCTCTTAACACAACATTCAAATGCTGATGTAACAATCACTTCTGGTAATGCAACTGAGGTCAAAAACACTGACTTGAATGTTGTCAATCATCTCAAAAAAATCAACACTTCAAACAGATGGAGCTCTAGAAATGCGAAGAATTTTATTTATTTACTTTTTTTGGGGGGGATTTGAGCAGTCCACACCTGTCTCCTGCTGAAAATGTGGCCCAGTAAGAAATACAAGATATGACAAAAGTGATCCGGATGGTTAAGCAGCAGAAGACTTGTATCAAGGGTGAATGGGACTAAAATTATCCCTTCAGAACTAGAACAGTTAGTGGCCTCAGTTCCCAAACAACTATTAATTGTTGTTAAATGGTAAGGAGATGTAAAGGAGTGGTAAGCACTCTCTAGTCCCAAGTTTTTTTGAAAAATAAAACTAAGAAGATTAAATATAATGATAATACATTAGTATATTAATACAATATGTTTTTGTACCGTTTTCACTATTATACAATCATTGTTTTTTTTTTTTTTTGTAATTTGGATTTTTCATACCGTCTAAACTTTTCTGGAAATCAGGTTATAGTTATTTGTGTATTAAAAAATAATAACCACTGGAACGGTTTATGGCTCTGAAATAGAGACCTTAAAATAAGTTCATATGTTGTGAGTTGAGTTGAAAGGGGGGTGCATTGGTTCTTGCTTTGGGTGGAGATGTTTTTTCATGATGGTGAACTGTGGACTGGTCAAAGTGGCCTGTTATCATGTGGTCGTGTTCAGTCAGCCCTCAGTAACTCGTGCTTCCCTTCACATGCTACAGTATGTGTGCTGCCAGTGTTCAGCTCTGTTTCCTCCTGAGTCCTGAGAAGCAGCTCGTGGGGTGTGGGAAGGTGTTATTAATATGCTACAGTAACTGTGGTCCCCAGGGTGTGGCAGCAGCTCCAGCAGCTTAATGACAGAAATTGCTCCGCACAACTTCAGACAAATCTTTGAGCTGTTTAAAAACCACTTTGTGCAGATATGGACGCCAGTGTCCGTAAATTCTGAAATTTCATCCTGAAATAATTCTGTAATTGAATTTTCAAATGTCTTGCTTCACTGGAATAATTTTCCAGAGTCTCAGTGACACAAATGCTGAGTTATAAAGCCTAAATAGGCTCATGCATAACAGGAAAAAATTGGCATTATTTGTATTCTGCGCGAAGGGGTAAACACAAATGGAATATCACTACAGGGCTTGACATGTTTGCAGTTGCATGGTCATTAAAACCTCTTGAATCCTGTACGTTATGAGTTTCAAAGTGAAGAAATTGGGGGAAATTATTACTGAAGATTTTTTTCTTGCTCTGTGTGTGTGTGTGTGTGTGTGTGTGTGTGTGTGTGTGTGTATATATTGCTCATCCTGCTCATTTGCTTTGGAATTAAGTAGCAGTATTGCTATTTTGGTCATTGTCACCGAGCTCTTACTGCCCCCTAGCTACACATTAATTTAGAGCAAGCTGGAGACCCAATATGCCAGGTTTATTGATGAAAATAAATGGCCATCTTTGACTGCTGTTACTGCTGGTATAAATGGTTTTCTCTTTGATATAAGGGGCAAATGAACAACAGACATAATGTGGGGAAGCTGATATCATGTCCTTACCCCGAACAACCATCCAGGCCTCCGTGGAGCCATTCCCTATGCCCTGAGCCTCCATCTTGGCCTGGAGCCCCTGGAGAAGCGTCAGCTGATCGGCACCACCACCATCGTCATCGTCCTCTTCACCATCCTGCTGCTGGGCGGCGGCACCATGCCTCTTATTCGGCTGATGGACATCGCAGAGAGCCACTCACATCGCAAGAACAAGAAGGACGTCAACCTCAGCAAGACTGAGAAAATGGTGGGACCACAAAAAATCTGTTTTTTTTTTTTTCAGTTCATTTTGAATTACAAACAGAAATATCTCAAATTGTATATTCAGTAAAATAATTGAATTGTAAAACCTATGTATTTAAACATCAAAGATTATTTCTGTTCAATTCCTGGGAAATAAATGATGATTAAACATGTTTATCGATTATCTATTGCCCTCAAAGCTTCGCTCATTCATGCACTTTCAAATCCCCCGCAGTGTTCGCAGTTTAGACTCAAATTTAGCATCACTCAAGTTGACCTCCCGCCTTCTTATAAACTCCACTTAGTTTGACTTGTGTGTACACTTTTGGGGTTTGCTCTGTTCTGACATCCATTTCATGGTGTTGGTCAGTGTAGATTGGCAGGAAACAAAGAGCTGGTTTGAAATGGCTGTTCATATCCTTAGTCACACCGTGGCTTCTTGAGTTTCTTAGTGGTTGGTTTTGGAAGTTAGAAGTTTTATTGCCCTTAGGGCAGGATTGACCTAAGAAATGTGTATTTCAGTGCTTATGTCTTTCAAAATGTTGATGGATTAACATTTGAGTTTTATAAAATTTTGGCTTTGGTGTTTAGTCCTTTGATATAATAGTGATATCCTTTGTCTGGAAAGTGTTTAAAATTTATGATGGCCTGCATTATTAGATTAAGCCTTCATTTTGTCCTATTTTCCACGTATGCTATTTTCTCCCTCTGTGATGTTGTGTTCATCAAATGTGTTTGAGAATTGGCAGCATGAATTGTGTTAGAATATGTGTGCGTGTGTGTTTACGGGTGGGAGAGGGCTCCAAGGTCAGACTGGCCGTGCTCTACATAATCGCTCTAACATCTCTTTCCCGTATTGGCCTCTCTCATCTATCAGAGTATTTTCTGTATTTGGCCCTAAGCTGAGAAATGACCTTCCTATGATCTTTAGGACATCAGTGACACTATCCATCTGCTTCCACAGACTAAAAGGCCATCTGTTCAAACTGCAGTTTGGTACTGTAAACTGGCTTTAATATCACCCTGTACAGTGCACAACATTAATAAGCTTTGCGAGAATACTCCGTTTTAACATTGCATTTGACCCAATATCTTCACATCAAATATACTGCTTGTCACACTGTGGCCTCCAAAACCTCCCTTCAGATCCTACTTTGGCACTAAACTTATTGCAAGAACAATATATAATCATGTGTTCTGTTGTTTGCGAGTTTGTAACATCAGTGCTCGTCAGAGTTGGGTTCAAGTATTTTCAAGAATTGGATGCAAGTTTTTTTTTAAATACCAAAGTGCTTGCACTTGTATCGGAGTACTTCCTATTAATGCCTAAAGTACTTGTGTTTGTGTTCAAGTACTTTTCAAAGTTCTTGACCAATCTGTCTCCTAAGTGCTGACACAGATTGGTCAAGTACTTTGAAAAGCACTTGGATACAAGTACATGTACTTATTATTAGGTATTATTAGGCCTAATGCCTAATATTAGGCATTATTTGGTAGTACTCAGATACAAATGCAAGCACTATGGTATGTAAAAAAAAAAATGCTTGCATACAATTCTCAAAAGTACTTGGAAGTACTTGGACCCAACTCTGGTGCTCGTTGCATGGACTTCTGAATGAAAGCTTCTGCAAGCTAACTAGAGGTAATTCCCTCCCCCTCCCCCTCCCCCCAGGGCAACACAGTTGAGTCTGAGCACCTGTCTGAGCTGACTGAAGAAGAGTATGAAGCACAGATCTATCACCGTCAGGACCTAAAGGGCTTCATGTGGCTGGATGCCAAATACCTCAACCCTTTCTTCACCCGCCGACTCACTCAGGAGGTGAGGCCTCATTCCAATGCACCACACCAGTCAATGTTCCTTCACTCCCGTCTCATCTACAACCCAGCCTGCAGGGCACACAACCCCTACTCAGAAAATATTGGGACAGAATGGAAAATGCACATAAAATCAAAGGGGTGATTTTTAAATTTACTTTGACTTATATTTCATTGCATGCAGTATGAAGACAAGATATTTAATGTTCTGTCTGGTCAATGTCATTATCTCCCTGAAAGGAAATGTTGGGGGATATTATGGATTCACCTTAGCCACCACTGTTACCACCACGGATCCTTGTTTGCTCAATTACTTGAACAGTTTTTATGGGAATCGTACAAACATTTTTGTGTTCATTCCTAGTGCATAAAGGACAAACCCTATTATTTTGTGTGACCTTTCAACTTTTCCTGTAGCACCACCACCAGATCAAACTTAATTTTTCCAAATTCAATAACTCAGACAGTTTTTTATGGGAATCATGTCACACTTCTTGTGATCGTTTCTGGTGCAGGGAGAAGGGCTGTTAATGGTGGTCACCCTGTGACCTTTGCTGTTGGACCACCATCAGGCCAATTTTTTTTAAATTATTTTTAACAAATTGCAACTATTCAAACAGCTTTTGTAGGAATCGTCGAATCTGCTTTCAACATTCCTGGTATATAGAGGAGGAATCCATTGATGGTGATGGCTCTATAATGTTTTCTGTGGCGCCACCTCTTGACCAAATGTAAAATTTCCAAATGCAATCAGACCAGTTTTATGAGAATGACGTCAACCTTCTGTCAACATCCGTGATATGTAGAGGAGGAACTTTTTTGATTTATATGGCTCTATTAAGTTTACTACGGCGCCACCATTAGGTGAAACTATGTTTCTAAAAAACGTCAGTCAAACTGTTCTGTTGTTAACCAAATCAAGTTTGCTCTGAACGTCTTGGTGCATAAAAGAGCAATTCTATTGATCTGGTGGCACTATATAACCATTCTTGTTCTACCACCTTTGGGCCATACTTCACTTTTTCAGAAAGGCAATTAGTCAAACAGTTCTTACGGGAAATGGGCAAAACTGGCTATGCACATTCCTAGAGCTCAGTGTAGCTCTCCTGCTGATTTTCTGGACTTTATACTTTTTCCTGTAGTGCCACCACTAGGCCAAACTATGAATTTTGCCTATGAAGGAGAATTTTATCATTTCAATATATACCCTGCTGCTGTGTCTCTGTCCCTCAAAGGTAGTCTATAAAAGCTTTACAACATGCAGTGCATCATTTTGCTGCCATAATTCGGAAATACACAAACACAAACTCTTGTTTTTTATAATCTCTTAAAAAGCACAAAGCTTGGCTTTCTGTGCTCTAACTCCGTACTTTACTCTCCCCTGGTCGGCTCTATCTCACTCGCAAGAAGTCGCAAGACTTCTGTTACATATTAAACACCTGTCTGTCCTTGCAGGGATACTTTCTATAATTATGTCAGACACTTATGACAATTTGAGCCTTTCAGTGGCAAAAAAAGCACTGATAGTGGATGTAATTTGGCAGGGACGAGTTGAGCCGGTGAATTAAAAGCTGCCCCAATGGAACAGTTTCTGTTTCACAGGCCCAAGGTTATGGCATTCTTGTTCAATTTTGCACCTATTATGAAAGACATTTTTTGTCCATATTAATAATTTAGGCACAATTGGATTGGAAAATAGGGCCCATGTTTAAAAATATCTGAATTATCCTTTAAATCGCCTTGATTTCACTGAAAAAATTGAGCTTTAAAACATTAGTAGTTAAGTGCATCCATACTTTTGGTCTGCACTGTATGAGGCAGCAGTGTGCATGTGTGGCAGTGACACCTCTATGCTTCCCTCTCACTTGTGTTCATGCATGCTGTCTGTGCATCTCAGGACCTGCTGCACGGCCGGATCCAGATGAAGACTCTGACAAACAAGTGGTACGAGGAGGTACGTCAAGGACCCTCGGGCTCCGAGAACGAGGAAGAGGAAGAGGAGGCTGAGCTTCTCTGAGCAGGTCCTGCTGACATAAAGGGGGCAAAGACTGGCTGTACCACTGACAAATGACACCCCCACACTGGAACTTAGCATTAAATGTGAACCGCGGTAATGAATGTTGGCAATGAAGAGATGTCTAGAAAGTCACACTGTGAATCTTGACAAAACTGGAATTAATTTCCTCGAAAAGGGCAAAATATTGAACGTATTGCTGAAAAAAGAAGGGAATTGTCTGACGGAGTCTTCTGCCAAAAATAGCAATATCATTTAAGTTATCTTTTTTATAAGCTTCTTTGTGTGTCAGTGTGACACCAAGTGCAAATGAATGTTCTGGTGATTGGAGTTAAGTCAGCTGTGTGATTTTTTTTTTTTTTTTTTGTATTTATCATTTCTTCATTTCTATTTATGTGTTGATTAATGTTTGTTTGAATGGCTGTGAATACTTCTAAATATCGTCACATTTCAGGTGAGGGGTACACTTTTCTAAAAAGTTCAGACTGCAGGATGTGTCAAAAATGAAGGGCGATCCTCTTGCGATTCTGTCTGGATAATTCTGCAGGGAACAAAGGCATTTCCCTAAATCATATGCTGTTCAAATGACAGCTCAGTAAAATTCAACAGCACCTTGAGATTTATGTCGTAGACAAGTCTTGATGTATAATTTCGCTACCTAAAGTATCCTCTGAACTGAAGCCTAATTAATGAGCATCCTTGCAATATAATTTAAATAAGTCTGCTTGTAATTGACCGCAACTTGATAAAAATCAAACACCGTTTAATTATTATATTGCCTATAATAATCCTTCTTTTATGTTAAATATTTTTGGTCCAGGGTCCAAATATTTATTCTTTTAAGTGTTTAACTCTTTTCCCCATAATGACTACACATGACAACAGAGTGCAAGTCAGCTTCTAACTTCGATAGTACTGTTGTGTTATTTCAGTTTTGCTTCAGCAGCAGCTTTAACTCCTTTCCCCATAATCACTACATCTGACACCTGTATGTATATCAATGGACTTTTTCCCAAGTCTCACGGATGGTCGTCGTTTGTAGTCATCATGGGGAAAGGGAGGGGGGGAGTCTATGGGGTACTCCAGGGAAGTACTCGCAACAAAATAGCTCTTTAATTTCACAGCACAAATAAAGAAACACATTCTTGTACACGCTTTATATTTCTCTGTTTTTATTAGTACTTTTTCTCTCCTAAATATTTTTCTGTTATCCAAAAGGATTTTGACTTGGAATTGAGTTGGGCGATTAGTGGTTTTTTTTTTTTTATTATTAATAAAGCTATATAAATTTCAATTAATGTCAGGCGTGAAGGAATAAAGGGAAATCTTTGGGAATTTTTAGAAGTGGAGTTCGTCCAAATACCCACACCCATTTAGTTGGCGAAAAGATATACACAAAATGTTTGGTATATCTTAATTCCATGAATGGATCAACCTGCATATAAACAATACCGGGATGGCCTTCTGCATTTGACTGAATTCTGCTGTATGTAACCAGTGAGCACTATGCTACCCCAGATGCCACTGGCACTGAGATGACTATCCGTTTTCAAGAAGACTGAAGAAGCGATA
Organism: Gymnothorax javanicus; assembly: GCA_029692085.1. Classification (NCBI taxonomy): domain Eukaryota; kingdom Metazoa; phylum Chordata; class Actinopteri; order Anguilliformes; family Muraenidae; genus Gymnothorax; species Gymnothorax javanicus. The sequence goes on along the minus strand of CM056203.1, from coordinate 63,052,883 downwards.
ACTCTCTGTTGAAAACGATACATAAAATAAATGGTGTATACAATTATCAGGAATGCAACATTAGCTTGTACTGTTAAAAATTTATAGATGCCAGGAATTTTGTGGTAAAACCGTGTCTTCAAATGTTAGCGGTGGCCAGGTTATGCTACATGATGTGTGACCCGGGTCAAGAGATGGGTCACATGGTGGCTGAGTAATATTTACGATCTTTTGTTTCCGTTGCCGATGCGTACACATTGTTCCTTCTTCGTCGATGACTAAGTAGTAGGTACCAAACCAGATTTGGTACATACAGATTAAGTATGGGTATTCAGATATGCACCTAGTATTTTGTATCTTGGTGCACGAAGACACAGCCCGCGACTTCCTCTTTGCCGATGACTGCGCGCTGAATGCCAGTACACAGTCAGACATGCAGGGCAGCATGGACCTGTTCGCCAAAGCCTGCGATGACTTCGGTCTCGCAATCTCCAACAAGAAGTCTGAAGTCCTCCACCAGACAGCCCCATCAGCTCCCTACACAGAGCCTCGCATCACCATCAACGGCCAAAGACTAGCAGCGGCAGACAAGTTTGTCTACCTTGGTAGCACTCTGTCACGCCTCGTCAACATCGACGAAGAGGTGGCCTGCAGAATCGCCAGAGCCAGCACAGCCTTCGGCAGACTGAAGGACAAGGTCTGGGAGCGCAGAGGACTGAGCCTTGACACCAAGCTCAATGTTTACAGAGCGGTGATCCTACCATCCCTGCTCTACGTCTGCGAGACATGGACAGTCTACAGCCAGCACGCCAAGCAGCTCAATGCCTTCCACATGAGATGTCTCAGGACCCTGCTCCAAGACAGAGTCCCAGACACTGAAGTGCTCTAGCGGGCCGAGATGGAGGGCATTCATGCCATCCTAATGCGCTCTCAGCTCTGGTGGGCTGGCCACGTTCACAGCACGGACGACTGTCGCCTTCCCAAAAGACTACTCTATGGCGAGCTGTCTACAGGCAAGCGCTCACTCGGCAGACCAAAGCTGTGCTATAAAGACTCACTGCAGGCGTCCCTCAAGCAATGCGGCATTCCCCACACTACCTGGGAAGAGACTGCTGAGGACCGCCCTGTCTGGCGATCCCTCGTAAGATCTTGTGTGGCCGACTTCGAGAAGAGACGCATCAGGGAAAATCAGCAAAAACGACAGAGAAGGAAAGGCAGTGAGAACTTCACCTCTTGGCCTGGTTCAGCCCCGCACATTCCCTGTCCCCACTGCAACAGACTTTTCCGGGCGAAGATCGGCCTGATCAGCCATCTCCGCACACACCCTACCCCTCAGTGATACAAAGAAGTCATGGTCATCTTCGCCTGCGAAGGATGAACATCATCATCATCATTATCATATCCAGATTGTGTCCAAATTCAGCTGAGAGATGGATGGGTAGAGATGGAGGACTCTCGCACCTGACATTAATATGGTATCTAAATGCTTCTCGGGTGACCATTTGTGACCGGCTCTGGACCCACTCACTCGCGACCCCCCCCCCCCAACTCTCCCACCCCACACCCTGCATGGATGATGTGGTCCTCCAGCACAGCCAAAAATGCATATTTTACTACATTAAAAGCAATCATTAATTATCCAAAGAGCTTCTTCCTCATTAGGGTTGCGGGGAAGCTGGAGCCTATCTTTGCTGACTGCGGGAGAAAGGCAGGACAGATCGCCAATCTGTCATAGGGCCCACACACCATTGACTCACACACTCATACCCACAGGCAAATCAGAGTCTCCAATTAGCCTGACATGCATGTCTTTGGACTGTGAGAGTAAACTCACGCTAGCACGGGGAGAGCATGCAAGTTCCACACAGCAAGGCCCTAGGCCCCTTTCAAAGCCATGACCTTCTTGCTGTGAGCCAGCAGTGCTACACACAGTGTGACCGTGCTGCCGTAAACTAAAACATGAGGATGAATTTGTCCCAGGCCACCTCTGAATCTGGCTTGAGAGATCACATATTGTTTTAAGTGAGTTCAGGCTTGTTTTTAGCGCTGTCAACCAGATCAGACTGGCTATCATCAAGGATAGATGTAGATGTCAGATCTGAGCAGGCCCGTTGAGTTTGGCTTGAATTCGTTTTAGTTGGTTGAAACACGCACAGATTCCAGAGCACTGAACAGGCGCCCAGTAGAGGGAGCTAATGACCCTTCTGCATTTTAACATCGGCTACTATATACTGTAGCTTCCACATTTACTATCAGTTTACATGGTTGAGTATTATAAAAGATACCAGTGGTTGAAGTGTATTTGTCAATGGTATAACTATTTGGGCTATTAAATCCTCAAGTCGTTTTTCTTGGAACAAATTTTGAATTCCATAACCGTGACACTTTTTTTTGATGCTGCAAAATGTCAAGGACATGCTGTGATACATGTTTGTGGAGCTCTCAAAATATTCTGCCTTAAATGCACAACATTAAATCAGCCATTTGAAATTTTCATTACATTTAGGTAGGTTATTACGTTATGAGTTTTATGACATTAAATGCAGTTATTACATCCCATTAATTTATTACATTATTAGTTGCTGTGATTGCCTCACTGAGCTGGGAGCCACTGCTGTGGTCACAGGCTGAGATTCTGTCCTGCAGGGGGCAGCAGATCCTCATCTCCCTTTCTCTCTGCTCATACTCCTCACTCCCTCATCCATCTCTTTTTCACTCCCCTTTCTGACTCCTCATCCCTCTCTCTATTATTTATTTCTCTTATCTCATGTTATACCAGTCTTTGCCTTCATCGCTCCAGTTTGGTGATTCACAGGCTCATCCCTCTCTTGCTCAGCACATTCTGTCCCTCCACTCTTTCCTATCCTTACTCATCCCTCTCTCATTCTTAACTCACAGTTCCATCTCTCCTTTCCTCCCTTACCAGCTCCTCTCTCTCTCAGATTTTTTCCCTATCACTTTTATCTTACACCTGTCGTGTGCTGTGCTGTGCTGTGGCGCTCAAATGAGGACCCAGACTGAGGGCTACAACCCTCGTTTACCCCTACTGCCCCTAGGGCAGCTTTCCCCCTGCCTTTCATTCAAATATATCCAGTGGTCAGGCTGGAGGGCACACCAATTTAAAACTGTTTCAAGCTCTTCAGTCCCTCTGAGAGAGCAGAATTGAGCGTAAATAGTTTTTTTTCTGCTTCTGTTTTTTTGTAAGCCTTTCAGTCAAAGAATGAGATGTCAGGCTTCACTGGCATCGGCTCCTTCATGAACCAGATGTGAATGGATTTCAAGTCGAACCAATCCATCACATTTATAGAACGTCACCGTTGTGCACTTTCTCATGCAAGCAGCAGCGCCAGCCCTTCATTCACATGGGAAATGAGTAAACGCACCAGCCCCCCCCCCCCCCCCCACCCTACTAATGGATTCCTGTGCAATAATCCCTCTGTTGGCACGAGTATTGGGGTGCTTCTGAAAACACCAGGAGCGTGGCCATGTGTCATGATCCACCCGACTTTGGCGGATTAAGTAGAGAGTGAAAGAACAGGAGGGGTAGGATGAGCCTTACTTCTGTGAGAGCTCTGGTAAATGGCAAATGCAAATTGCTAGTTTTGCAGATGATGAATGACTGAGAATAAATAGCGCACTGGTCAGTATCTCATGATGCATGAAGACATCTTGGCGGTGTTTCACGGAGGTAGAGGTGAGAGATCAATACCAAGTGCCAGGTGTCTCAAATACTGTGCTTGCAGGACATACCCAGTCCGGTCGTGACAAGCTGTCGAAAGTCCAATCCCCTTCACATGGTATTACATTGCTCATTTGTTTCTCCAGAGAGCATCTGGTACATACAGTTTCATTCAATTGGATATGAGATCATTGAAATATTATCCATGCATCTTATCAATATTATTAATAACAAAATGATGCTACACAAAACCATTAGACACTGTGGAACAATTCCTATAGAGTGCAGCAATTCCTACAGCAATTGTGCTGGCACTCATGGCTTTCAGAAAAAAAAAAGTTTGATGACTTAATACAAGAAATAATAGCAAAAAAAACACTTAAAAAATAGACTTGCATGTGGCATAGATCTATCCACACCTCCCACTGTTTGACATTCCAGACATGTTATCCACCTTGAATACAGTCGCGGCGATGCAGCTCCGGTATCACAGTGCGCGATCAAAGACCCTTTATGGTCATCTTTCTCTGAAAGTATTTTTGAACTCAGACCCGTGAGACAGCAGTATATTTTATCAACTGGCATCCTTTGCTGATTTGAGAGATACAATAAATCTTCACAGTTTCCCTCAGGATTTTTGATTCAGTAATTTCATGTATCCTCCCTTCTCCATACCAATGTCAGTGATATGGCACCTGTGTTTGAAAAAGTTTGCTCACAATACAGCCAATATAATCTAATGTCCGCAGAATGACGACAGTGTACTGATGCCAAGAAACATATGAGGTCAGGGATCATTTGTCCCCTCTCAAGCATATAGGAAACACTATAGCAGCATATTATTTGATGCATTAGCTTGTGAATTCAATTCTGAACTGTGAATAGGTTGTTCTTGAAAACATCCACATATTTCAAATCCAGCAACAGCAACAGACACAAAAAAATTGCTGCAGGGGCAGTTTAGGCCAAATAATGATGTAACAAGTGGCTGTAGTAAAGTGATGTGAAACAAGTGGTGTTAAGCAGGTGAGCCAATGAGGTTACAGTATTGAAGGAGGCTCCAAAAAGGCCCAGTCTCTCAAGAGAAAGGTGGGTTGAAGCTCACCAATTCTCCAACAGATGTGTGAGCTTATATCCATCGCTTTGAGAACAATCCCCAAAGAAGAACTGAAAAGATTTGGGGCATTTTTAGAGTGCATAATGTAATTAAAAGACCAAATACAGTCAAAACTTTGGCACGTGAAGGAAAAGCCCCAAAACTACTTGTGAATGATCTGTGTGATCTGCGTGATAAATGTAAAATCTTTGCGGTGCAAAGCCAGAGCCACACGTGAACACTTTTCCAAAAGCATCGCCAAATTCTCTGAGCTCGGAGTCATCTGAGATGGACAGTAGAACAGTGGAATCTTGTTTTATAGTTCAACGAGTAAACATTTCTCGTGGTTTTCAAAAAAAAACAAAAAAAAAACAATAGCTGCATTCTCAGAAACAAAGATGACAAGGGCAATCAAAACAGTAACCCAGTTAAAGTCCAAAAGCCATACATCTGTGATGGTATAGGGGTGTGCTTGTGCATGTGGTATCAGAGACTAGCGCTTTAATTTGATTTGATTTATTTGGTAAATAATGTGTAGATACATCAATAATGTATAATATAAATGACATTAAAAACCAGGATATTAAATTAATAAATCACTTGTTTCCAATATGGTCCCAGGATGTGGTCCCAGCGCTTTTGCGAGGGAATCATTTACAAGCTATGTATGAATTTTGGAGCAACTAAGCAACATTGACTATTCCAGGGATGACCCTATATTTTCCATCAAGACAACACTCAACCACATCCTGATTGGACAAGTTCATTGCTGCATTGGCAGAGAGTGTGGGTCTTCCTGTATTCTCAATTTGTCTCAGAGAATGTATTGCGTATTATAAAGCCAAGTATATGGCCATGAAGGCTCCGTACAACTGTGCTCCTGAAGACCTGCATAATGGAGGAGTGGGGGAAAATACAGCCATCTAAACCAGGCTAACAGGTGTCTTTATTGCCAACTTTTTTGTGCGGTGTAGCAGTCATCATATTGAATATTTTCAATAAGAAATTAAACACTGTAAAACAGCAAATAATGTGTTTTTGTATAGTTCAATATTGTAGGGGGATGAATGGGGTTTGGCTTTATTAGCATTTTTCATGATGCTTCAACGTTTTCAGAATTGAGGTCGTACACCTGCTTTCCATGCAATCTCCTCCATTTGTTAGGTGCCCTAAAAGTAGATACTGATACTCCACACTTTAAATCAAACAAACGTATTTTCATGTTATGCATCTCGGATGGCTGCATGGTGCTGTATCCTAACTGACTAGAAAAGGAACAAATCCACCTAAAAGCGAAGAAAAAACACGAAGCTGTAGAAGTGAGCCAAGAGCCGAGTAAACTTGCATACAGAGAGGTGGGAAGAAATACGACACAAACAACCATTATTATGGCATTTTATTATTAACATAGAATAGGCTTGGCAGGACAGAACTGTGACTTAAACAGTGTGACCGTGAGCTGTCACGGGTCTGGCTGACACCAATATGTCTGGCTGTCAGTCTCAGGAGAGGTTGGCTGCTGCTCGCCATTTGTGATGTGTCACTAGCAGGTGGATCAATGTTTAGCCAGCCTTGCTTTAATTCATGTCTTCTCATCACATAAGAGACATGGATGTGGGTTGACTAAGCCCAGGCAAATGGGTAGAAAATGAGTCCCTGTATTGCTTTATTAGGAGAGTTTGGGCATATCGTCGGCTGAGGATTAAGTAGGTCTATCTGCCATTTTAGTGTTTTTGAGGAAATTGTGATTAAAGATTTGGTATTAAAAACATCCGGTTTGGGTTTTTCCGAATTAAAAGATTTTTTTGCCCCTAACAATTAGTATACGACGAGACTAAACTGGGCTAATTTACATACCCCTATTCGTCTTGCCACATTGAATTCTGGGCACCCAATTTTCCAGATAGACCATTGTAACTTTAGAATTCATAAAATTCCAGTGTTACTTTGGTCTATCTACAGATTACAGGTTTTAAAAAATATGGAAATGAATTAACAGTCTCTTAAAATCGTATTTTAGAGAAACCCCATTGTTTATTAACTAATAATACTTATGAAACAACTTTTAAACACTGTCACAGTAAAAAAGGAATACAAGATTAACACTTTTTAGGCCTTTTTCAACATGACCTAGTAATGAGAGAGAAACATTCACGATCTCACATCAAGGAAATATGAACATTATAACCGTGAACAACTTGAAGTATATAAACAATGTAATTTTTTGACTCCGCCAATTTCTCTGATTGATCGAAGCCTTTGGGTCATTATTCTTCACTTTGATCTGCATAGAAAAGGTAACCTTGAACTCAATTTACATGATTAACTTGACAAAACATAATTTTTCAGCAAATCATTTAAGTTTCAGCAAATAACACTGTTCAGTCTGACTTCTCGAAGCACTCACCTAAATGAGGAAATGTAGCATTTTCTCTCAACTCTGCTTCAGTAAATTTCTTCTTGGCAGCCATTTTGTCTCTGAGGCCTGAGGTCACGTGATGTGATCCCTCTAATATTATTGGTTAATTGCAGATAGACCCACTTAAAACTTGGTGAAGCGGAAAATTTGAAAATAGACCCTTCTAATATTGACCTTTGACATAAACTGAGTGCATATCTAAGCAGGGTCATAACCTAAAATAGACCTTTTTAACTTAACTTAACTTAACTTAACTTTTAACTATCATTATGACAGAATATCTCAAATATTCACAAAAATGCAGATAGATCAAGTTAATTCTCAGCCAACGATATGCCATTGAGACTGTCTGTGAATGATGTGTGCACGTCTGTTGATTAATCTACATGAGCGAAGTACTGTACTTTTATTACATTATGAATATGGTCCCAAGTAATAGTGTCATAATATTTCACGACTAAGAACCATCCTCACGGACAGCATCTTATTCTTCATATATTATTTGCGCAAGATATATATGATACGGCATTTTATATTTTGTCCATTAAATTAGACCAGCCAATTAATCCCTCTCTGAAAAACAGAAAAAAGAATATAGCCTTATTGATCTGAAATCTTGTCTGCTTCATAGGTTAAATACAGTCCATAATGAGCTAAGTTCTGATTCTGGACAGTCTCCTTTTACTCCCAAAATGTATGGTTTTTGAGAGGATGTAGGCCTAATTTAAAGTATGCTGACAAAGAAGGAATCATTTTCACATTTTGCTGTTCATATTTCTGAGATGCGTAGTCTCAAGACATACAGTACCAGAACTGCAAGCCCTCGCCTCAGGTGAAGTTAGCATTCCATGATATGAAAGAGAGTGTGCAAAAATGGCATCCATGGTAGAGTTACAAGGCAAAAACCACTGCTCACCAAGAAGAACACAAAGGTTCATCTCACATTTGTCAAAAAAAAAAAAAAAAAAACAGTCTTGATGACCCCCAAGACTTGTGGGATAAAATTCTGAGGACTGATGAGTTGAAAGTGGAACACATGGCATGGGTCCTGTTACATCAGGTGTAAAGCTATCACAGCATTCCACAATAAGAACATCTAACCAGCAGTCAAACATGATAGTACTACCCCAATTCCGAAATAGTTGGGACGAAGTGTAAATTGTGAATAAAATCAAAATGCACTGACTTTCAGATCACATGAGCCAGTATGTTATTTACAATAGAACATACGGTAGATAACATTTCAAATGCTGAAACTGAGACATTTTACATTTTTATCCACAAAATGAGCTTATTTCAAATTTTCTGGCTGCAGCAGGTCTCAAAAAAGTTGGGACACAGGCAAAAAAGGGCTGAAAAAGCAATTAACATGTAAGAGAATCAGCTGAAAGAACATTTAGAAAGTAATTAAGTTAACTGGCATCAGGTGTGTAACATGATTGGCTATAAAAGGGATGTCTTAGAGAGGCTGAGTCTCTCAGAAGTAAAGATGGCCAGAGACTGTCCAACCTGCGAAGGCTTGCGTAAAAAAATTGTGGAATACTTTAAAAACAATCTCAGTCCAGAAAAAAAGATGAGATCCAGGCACTCAAACTTTTCGAAGTAATGCAGATAAAAAAGCTTTTATTCTCACATGGCTGAACACTTAAAATTGGCCGACATGTTTGATGAAGCCTCAATTGAGGTCTTCATCAGGGCATAAGTGTTCAGCCATGTCAGAATGATGAAAGGCTTTTTATCTGCATTACTTTGAAAAGTTTGAGTGCCTGGATCTCATCTTTTTTTCTGGACTGAGAAATCTTTCTTCCCAGAAACCCAAGAGCACCAATTTTTCTATATCACTGGTTTGCTACTCACACGAGCGCTTTGTGGTTTTCTTGATTACTTTAAAAACAATGTTCCTCAATGTCAAATTGCAAAGGCTTTGAAGGTTTCATCATCGGCAGTGCATAACATCATCAAAAGACTCAGAGAAACTGGAAAAATCTCTGTGCATAAGGGACAAGGCCAAAGGCCTTTACTGGATGCCCGTGATCTTCGGGCCCTCAGATGCCACTGCATCACTCACCGGCATGATTCTGTCATTGATATTACTAAATGGGCCCAGGAATACTTCAAGAAACCACTGTCTGTAAACACAGGCCGCCGTGCCATCCACAGATGCCATCTAAAACTCTATCATGCAAAAAGGAAGCCATTGTTGAGCATGATCCAGAAGCGTCGCCGTGTTCTATAGGCCAAGGCTCATTTAAAATGGACTGTAGCAAAGTGGCAAAGTGTCCTGTGGTCAGACGAGTCCAAATTTGACATTCTTGTTGGAAATCATAGGCGGCGTGTCCTCCAGACTAAAGAGGAGAAAGACCACCCCTACTGTTATCAGCATTCAGTTCAAAAGCCAGCATCTCTGATGGTATGGGGATACATTTGTGCATATGGTGTGAGACACTTGCGTGTTTTAAAAAGCACCATGAATGCTGAAAGGTATATAAAGGTTTTAGAGCAACATATGCTTCCCTCCAGATGACATCTATTCCAGGGAAGGCCTTGTGTATTTCAGCAGGACAATACAAAACCACATACTGCAGCTATTACAACAGCATGGCTTCGTTGTGGAAGAGTCCGTTGCTGAACTGGCCTGCCTGCAGTCCTGATCTTTCACCGATTGAGAACAGTTGGCGCATAATTAAACGAAAAGTCCGTCAAAGGAGACCCAAAACTCTCCAGTAGCTGGAAGCCTGTATTAAACAGGAGTGGGATCAAATTCCAATGGCTCAACTCAAGAAACTTGTCTCCTCAATGCCCAGACACCTCCACTCTGTGTTAAAAAGAAGAGGGGATGCTATACCATGGTAAACAGGCCCCTGTCCCAACTTTTTTGAGACCTGTAGCAGCCATCAAATTTGAAATGAGCTCATTTTGTGGATAACATTGTAAAATTTCTCAGTTTCAACATTTCCTATGTTATCTCTGTTCTATTGTGAATAAAATACTGGCTGGTGCGATTTGAAAGTCATTGCGTTTTGATTTTATTCACAATTTACACTTTGTCTCAAATATTTCGGAATTGGAGTTGTAGTAGTGTGATGGTCTGGGGCTATTTTGCTGCTTCAGGACCTGGACGACTTTCTGTAATTGACAGAACTATGAATTCACTCAGAAAATCCCGAGAGAATAAGTCAGGCCATCACTTCATGACATAAAGCTCAAGTGCACCAGGGAAATGCAGCTGGACAGAAATCTGAAGCACACAAGCAAGTCCACCTCTGAATGGCTGAAAGGAAACAAAATGGGGGAGCATTATTGTTTTCACAGGTTTTGAAAAATTCAATGAAATGATTGTATAAAACTTAATTTTTTGTTGACTCAAGTTTTTCTTTGTCTTCTATTGAAATTATGAGGATGAACTGAAACATTGAAATATCAAAAGCAAAAATAGAAGGAATTGGGGAGGGGGTAAATGCTTATTCACAGTGCCATACTTCATGCAATAATAATTATTGCGCACACTTACATATATATTTTTTTTTAACAGCAGCAGTCATATGGTTCGAAAAGTTTTCACTACAAGGGCTACAGAGGTTTCCATAAACCTGCTACATTTGTGTTTTATTTCTGCTTGATCTTTTTGCTCAAGTAATCAAAAATCAGCTTGATTTTAATCCACTTGCTGGAAAATTGAAGGAATTTCTTCATTCATATTTCTGAAAGAATTCCAAAAATCTGGGCACAACTCCATGAAGTAAATAATTCTTTTATTACCTCCGCCAAACGAAGTTGGCAGGAGGTTATGTGATCAGTGCCATTTGTCTGTTTGTTTGTGAACAAGATAACTCAAAAAGCAATGAACGTATATATGAATTTTGTGGGTGGGTCGCTATTAGATAAGGGATGGACCCCATTGATTTTCACTGTGATCAGTCAAACAATATGGCCGCCACGGCAGCCATCTTGAAATCGTATGACACCCAATAACTGAACTTTGCTCCCACTCACCAAGATTAGGACTGTGCTGCCTTGGCGGAGGTTTGCGCTCTTGGAGTGCCTCTAGTATTTTCTATTCAATTCATACCTTGTGCCATCTAAAGTTATTTTCTAAAGTTCAACCACTGAATTTTCACAAATAACTCAATGCTTTAACATCAGAAGTGTGTCAAACTTTTGTCTGATACTGTAAGGCAAAACTAGACTAGCTCCCTGTGTGGTAAAATGAGTTATTTTTGCTGTGCACTTCACATTTTAATTTGATAGATGTACGTATGAAGTTGAAAATGAAACAAAAAGTTCAGAAAATATGATTTTGGTATCTTGGTATCTGCATGCATATTGTTATGATCCAGACCAGGAATCAAGTGCGGAGGCAGAGTGCTATCCAGAAGGGTGGTTTATTGTTGGTAACAGGGTAACAAACGGATGGAACCCAGACTATAACACAGTTCATTTCAGATCTTGTGGGCAAAGTGAGGAGGCTTTGCCAATCGCCAGCCAGTGGCTTTCTAGGATGACAGCCAGATGGAGAGAACATTTTGCCAGAGCCAAACTTTCCCAGGGAAGGCTGGAGTTGCTCAAGAGGAACGCAATTCCGATATCAATGGCCAAAGAAGGATTGGGAGCTTGTTCCTAATAAACTGGACAAAGGAACACACTTGGACAGTAATTAACAAGAACGCAGTCCTAAGCGCAGGACCCTGAGAAAGGCTTGAGAGCTTGTTCTTATTAAATTACTGTCATCAAAGGCTACATATTACTTTCGAAGGACGAAGAGTTTAACTAACAAGTACTGACTAGGTTTAAGCGCACAAAGCAAATTACAATCCAGCAGCTTGCAAGGGAAGGTTGTTTAAATACATGTCACAGGTACAAAGGGTGAGAACTAGGCAACGAGACACAGTCCGGGAAAAGGTAACACGCAAGACGCAAAACAATCAAAAAGAGAGATTACTTCTAAAAGACACGCAACTTGCTGAACGGGAGGAGACACAGTCGGCATTCACCCAAGGGTTGTGGCACATATACTGTATATTATCATTTTATAGAAGCTGTTTTTGTATTGAGTCCTTCAGTGTTCTGATAGGGAAACAGAAAAAATAACATGACTAGTTGTGTGCCACACCACAATAACCTGCCTATTATAACTGGTCTATCGTTTCAGATAAATGTAATAGTAATTACGCGTGTAATCAAAGGATTAAAACAGAGCAGCGATTTATCTAAATTTTGAGCATGGACAAATGGTTAAATTGTCTAATTTTGCTTCTCATTTATCACTGCCATAAAGTCACATCTCTGTACATTTTAGCACCTGGGGAATAGTACATGTTTATTTTTTTCTGACTGATGATCAATCATACATTTCTCTCTATAAAGAATGGTGTTTTTTCTTGATTATTTTTTTATTATCATGGCTGAATTTATTTCTTAGCTTAACAGGTTTTGAAAGTTTTCCCTGTGGACTCCTAGCTTTATCAGCAAGGTCCTATGGAAATGTGAGGCTTAATGTATTCTATCTTTCTAATGGGCCGAGTCTCAGAGGACCGTAGGTGGATACATGAGGGGGAGAGAGCGAGAGGTTGTGAGACTGGAGTGTGGGTTGATTGTGGGTGTTGGCACCTAGAAGAGGACAGAACTTGGGGAAAAAAGGACAGCGCAAAAGCCAAAGAAAGAAAGAAATACAAAGAGGGAGAGAAAGAGAGAGAGAGAGTGCTGGAAGTGAACAAAATTCCGTGTCCTTTGGATCTTGCTCAGAAGGTCGAGAGCTAGTTGAGCCAGTTGAAAGTTTAAATGCAATTTTTCCTTCTTGTCCTGTAGGTGCTATCTGGAGCTTGCACTTTTGTTTTTAGGCATGGTATGGCCTACCTGAGGTGATCGCCTCTTTGAGCCATGGCTGTCAGACCATTTACAACTTGTTTCCAATTTGTTTTTTCGTCAGCTTCCATTGTTTCATTTGAAATGCGAGGTTTCATGGTGGGTGTTTATTTCTTTCCATGTAAAGTTGAATTCTTTTTCAGATTTGAGTTTTTTTTATTTCTTATTTAAACTCCATTGGTGTCTTTAACAGAGAAAGTGAAGAGTAGGTTTCTTTGGTCCTTTGGTTAGAAAAAAATAGGAGGATGCAGATCAGGGAATAATTGAATTTCCTTCCCTTACCGTCACAAGGCAAACAGCCATGCAGCATGTGAGGCCGTGAAGTTCTCCTGTGGTAGAGATCTGATAAAAGAAAGGGGGGTCTAATCTCTAAGGTGTACATGATTACAACATGCCTGTACATGACTGATGCTTCACATTTCACGCAAGTCGCTTAGAAGGAGGCAAATGACCTGTAAGACGTGTCTCCGCGGAACCAATTTTCCAACCCTCAACCTTGACCTCCGTAAAAGCATTACACTTCAAACTATGGAGCGCATAAGCGATGCGAGCCTGTTCGTGTCTGTACAGTCTATGCCGAGGGTTGAGGTGGTGAACTGCACAGCGAAGATAGTACAGGGAATTTTCCCTCACTGACTGTCCCGAAAGCAAGCCCAATTAGTTTAGGGCAGAGAGCCAGATCTGGTAAAGGGGGGGAATAGGTTGTCAGCGGGCTGACAAGAGCTAGAGAGATGTGGCCCTTTGAAGTACTGCTCGCTCGCTTGCAGTGGAGGGCTTGTGGTGGAGTGTGTCGGTGTGTGTGGGGGGGATGGATGGGTAGGAGGTGGAGGGAGGCATCAGAGAGGGAGATATTGAACAGAACAGAGCCTCTTCTGGCACTTTCCGTACTCCATAATAGCAGTCAAAAGATGACGGTTATGTTGACCAGGCAGTGCCTTGGTGCAGAAGATACAGTATAAGTTACTTTAATTGATACATTTATTTATTTTTACTAGCTTGGAAAAAATACACCTGCTATTGAATTTTAAACATAGTTTATTGAGTACAAAGAAATAGAGCTTGGATTTTACGTCAATATTACTGGCCGGCGATTGCCAACACCACCTCACTTGTGGTGAATTGTGCTTTCTTCTTCTGGATTCCAACCGACTGTTACCACACTACTATCAATAAATCCTACTATTGGAATGTACTCTGCCTCTGCACTTGACTCCTGGTATGGATTGTAACAGTGCTAACACAATTGACCATTATTATCATTATTACTATTATTACTACTCCATGGAGATGGCTGCAGTAATTACAGACAGTCAATATATTGAGTCTGTGAGAACGTTCTCTCAAGCAAAACACATTAAAGCTAATGATTTATGTGAAACAGTTCGAAATGCACACTGGAATTCCACAATAGCTATACAGTAGACATCACTAACATTAAAAACTCATTAACACTATAAAAACAAATAAGTGATACTCTTGGCAGTAAGAGGATCCATCAGCCCATCTGTGTGTTATTCTGGACCTTCCAGTCAGCACACTGTACGCTAATGCAAAAATAACTCGTCCTTTCATTTGACTTGCAATAAAAAAGTGCAGGGTGTTCTTTTCCACAATTGCAATGGGGACTAACTTGAGGATCTACCGCATATCGCAAGGGCTAGAGGCAGTATTTAGAACAGGAATATCTAAAGTACAGCTGCATAAAATCGTGGACACGTGGCTGCAATGAGATATAGTGGTAATATCTCACAACACCTCATCAGAAAATGTCATGTGAGGGGGTTCTTTATGCAGAAGTGTTCAATCAGAGCCATTTCAAGAGCAGGTTTCTTGAGGGTGACTTGCATGCTGAAGGCACATAGAGGAGTGGTTTTTAAAAGCTGATACCGAGAACGTGCATAGAATACAACAGTGGAGATGACATGCAGAGGATGTACTCTCACTCTGCTGCTTCCAGTCATTATCTCCTTCTCTCACCTTCTTGTGATTACATGGCAGCAGTCAGCAAATACCAAAATGAAATACATACAGTAATCGATGGAACACAGGTGAACAGAATCATTCACCTCTGTTGAGTTGAGAGGATGCTGATAATGTGGTACTATGGTTTAACAGATGATGCCTTGGAATTGAAGCCAAATACCTCCTTAGTTCAACAGTAAAGCGGACAGTTTAGCTCAATCCCTGCATTCCCTAGAGCTTGTGGTTCCCTGTAGGGAAGCAACCAACTGTGTAACAATTGTCAGAGCAATTTTTTTCAGGGTTGTAGTATCTATAATGAGGTAATAACATACATTGTAAAGTAGTGTGCGATGACTCTGGACCTTCATATTAAAGTACTGAAGAGTTTTGGTACGTATTCAGATGCCTTCAGTAATTGGAGCTTTGAAATGCATTACAGAATATTATTGGACTCTGTCATTAAATAGATAAGACGAGCACTTTCTCATAGACATATAAAGTCTTGCGGTTGGAGAACAAAGAGTAGATGATAATTATGCCATCTCCTCTTTGCAACCAGAGAGGAATTTTCCTTATGAGTTTGTGCATTCATGATATTGTTTTGTGAAAGGTTTTTATGAATTATCACGATTAATGCTTCTGTATTTTGTCATCATCTAAGGGGAATATAGACGAGCGTTTAAACCAGAAGGAGAGAATGGGTAATGAGATGATTTTAATGAATTTGTCAGCTGGCTAGAATCTGAGGTACTTGTGAGCTTGCTGAGCCTACGGCAAGTTTCAAGCTGTCAATTGCACTGGAACACCAAGCTGCTTTAAGCACACAGAACACGACTGGGGACTTTTCTGGAATACCCACTGGCATTTCCTTGGAGGATGTAGGATTACCAGAATAAGCAAAGACTAAAAATGTATTCCCTGTAAGTTAACTAATGAAAACAATGCATTTACTGCGCACTCAAGGCATTTCTAATGTTTGTATGTTCAGCCCCAGGTTACAGAAAAGTCAATTAGTTTGATAGCATGCATTAATTTATTCATTCAGGCAATTTTTTAAATCTCAAATCAAAATCTGCCCGTCAAGCAAATCTTAGTTTATTTTTGGGTTGTGAAAATAATACTGTCCCACGGTTAATGCTGCTGATACGTGATGTGATGCAAAACAAATATTATGCTATGGATTTTTATACCCATGCAATAGCACAGCTAGAGCAAATATTTGTGTAGCACAAAGGTGAACCTCAGGCATGTGCAGATAATTCCATTATGCAGATTTTTTGGATGTTCACTGGGTTACCTTGCGGACTGTGCTTATAGTCTTGATGAGCTTTATCATTCAAACCTCATGTGCGATTATGGGCAAGCTGCTGCATTGTGAAAAGAGACTGAACATGTGACATCTGAATCTGCAATGAGATCAATAGGCCATAAACCCATGAGCGCAAATTGTTTTTCCATCACCCAACTCCCGTGTGAGACCACGTTTGAGTCACTCCCTTTGTCCAACCTAAGCATAACATGTTCTGTATACTCTGTGCATTTCAATTTTTACTTTAATTAAACTAAGAAGGTCATAGGATCCAAATTTGTTTTATATGTTGACAACATCAAGTGTGCTGTATTTGTACAACTGCATATGTGACAAGAGCACCCAGACAGCGCATCCCTCCACAAAGGCCCAACAGTCCCACACATGGGACACATATTAGTTGCGTTAAATGAACCATCACACAAGTAAATAAAATAATCCTGAATTCAGAAGTTGATCTGAATCACTCCCAAAATAAAATCACTTCTGACTGAGTTAGGCCTAGACACCACTCTGGTAAAAATTTCATAAAAATCTGTCCATAACTTTTTCTGTAAAGTTGCAAACAAAGAAATGAAAGGTCATTCATAGAATGACGACATGCAGGAATCACGCACAGATCTCTGAAACAGAATGAACGGAATGGAGTTGGTTTCAAGTCTCTAGCTGTAATAGTAGCGAAGTTATGAACCAAAATGTGTTTTGGACCTTTCTGGCGAGCTTGACCTTGACCTTTGACCTTTGGCCTCGAAAAGAGACCTGTCTCTAGCCACAAGGCTAGTCAATGTTGTCACCAAGTTTGGTGAAGATAATGTGAAAATTGTGGCCTGTAGAGTGCACACAAACAGACAGACAGACACACCAAGAAATAAACCAAAATAGAGCGCTGCTTAGGTGCCCTTGACCTTTGACCTAGATTTACCAAAATAGTGCAGTGCTTAGGTCAGGTAACGCAGGCCTTGAGTTTATCAAGAAATTATGCACTTGGTTTGGAGTGTGCACACTGATTAGAAGCGAAGCTATGGCCACTTATGTGTTTTTGACATTTTGCGTGACCTTGACCTTTGATGTAGATTCACCAAAATAGTGCAGTATCTAGGTCAAGTAACACAGACCTTTCTTTTATGAACAATATGCACTTGGTTTGAAGTCTCCACGACAATTAGAACCGAAGATATGGCTCCTTGTGTGTTTTTGACCTTTTGAGTGACCTTGACCTTGACCTTTGATCTAGATTCACCAAAATAGTGCAGCACCTAGGTCAAGTAAGATAGACCTTTTGTTTATCAACAATATGCACTTGGTTTGATGTCTGTACGAAGATTCAAACCGAAGATATGGCTTCTAATGTGTTTTTGAACTTTTGTGTGACCTTGACCTTGACCTTTGACCTAGATTCCTAAGTCAAGTAAGACAGACCTTTCGTTTATGAACAATATGCACTTGGTTTGAAGTCTCTACAACGATTACATCCGAAGATATGGCTTATTATGTGTTTTTGACCTTTTGTGTGACCTTGACCTTTGACCTAGATTCACCAAAATAGTGCAGTGCCTGCCCAGTGCCTATTCTATGTTGATCATGAAATATGAGCTAAATTGAGCTGAAACTGTGGATGCCACAGTGCAAACAAACAAGCAAACCAACAAACAAACAGAGTAATATACTTGCGGAATCCGAGATTCCGGCAAGTAACAAACATAATTATCCACAAACCGAAGTCTCCTTCATGAAGGTACTAATGTCACAGGTGATGGTATGCCCTTGTGCAAATTTCTTAATTGTGACAAAAAATATTGGTTAAATATTGGATCTTCCTGTTGATTCAGTTAAAGCCCTTGGAAAATAACTTATTCAACGCGGTAGATAGTCTTGAAGACGATATCTAACATTTGATGACTGCTTCTAAATATCCCTGAGTAGTAATGTTAACATCACTTTTAGCCAGCCTAGAGCAATGAAACGATGATACAACGCCTTAGCTAACTCAGCTAGCTAGTAATGGATGTAAAGCCTGCCAACTTACAATGAGAACATCATGAGCAAGCTTAACTGCCTCCTTTTGGCTTACATAGCGAATGGGCTTTATTAGAAAAAAAAAAATGTAACTTTGCGGCTGAATGCTCCCAAATATCATTCATTGTTGACAACTCTGGTGTAGAACCAACAAAAAATACAAATGCAGTTCTGTCAGAATCAGAAGAAAGAAATTGCACTGGGCAGCACATGGTGATACTAACTGATAGTGGTCGGACTAGTGGATTATTTTTGCTTGATTAATAAAAATTTACAAGCGATTAATCATTTTCTCACCATGGCAAACCCATACCTGATCGAGGCAATACAACAATGCATTGGAATATCATGGCAAAACCAAATGAAAAACAGCTCAGGACTAATGTTGTTCAGTTAGTAGGAAAGAAAGCAGGAGGGGGAGGGACTGCAAGGCAAAACCATTACAGTACCCTCCCCCCCAAGGCACGCCACCTGGCGTGCCAGGAAAAAGCACTCTGGATCACACTGGGCCCGCCACGCTGGATCACACTGGGCCCGCCACGCTGGATCACACCTCCGCCCGGCACACACTGGATCACGCCTCCGCCCAGATCACACTGGATCACGCCTCCGCCCGGATCACACTGGAGCACGCCTCCGCCCGGATCACACTGGAGCACGCCTCCGCCCGGATCACACTGGAGCACGCCTCCGCCGATCACACTGGAGCACGCCCGCCCGAACACACTGGAGCACGCCTCCGAACACACTGAGCACGCCTCACTGGAGCACGCCTCCGCCCGGAACACACTGGAGTACGCCTCCGCCGGCCCCACTGGAGTACACTTCCGCCAGACCCAGGATGACTGCTCCCCAGAAGCCCCTGCATAAAAAACCCTGCTGCTGCTCCCCTAACAATCAGCCTGGCTGGGTCCCAAACTGGCAGCTGCATTCTGTCAGGGTTTAGTCTTGCCGGATGCAACAAGCAATCCGGCGACACTGAGACCATGTACCCAAAGGCTGAAAAAGGAACCCACTCGCACAGGCTGGTACGAAAAATAGAAGACATTTAATAAATATACTTTTTAAAAATGACAAAGAGACAGGGGAGCAGCAGCAACACATACAAGGCTAAAAAAAAAAAAAAACCAGAATGCAGCTGCACTGCCAACGGGCAGTGCAGCTCTTAAATACTCTAAACTTCACCTCCACTTCAACGAGCAACAGGTGTGGCTCGTTGGAGTGGAGGCGAAGACAGCAGGAGGGGGAGGGACTGCAGGGCAGAACCATCACAACAGCATCACAAATTGGGCCATAAAATTTGCAAAATTCCACGAATCCTCACGAATCTGAAAATTTATCAATTTGTGACAATTCGTGGGATTCTTGGTCGTAGTGGAAACAAGGCATTATGGTAACCCGCCGTTCTATGGTAGCTAGTAACGTTAACGACAATTCCACGATCCTCTCCCCCTCTCGGTTTTCTTTCTCAAATGGAATTCTGCTCGTTGGGCGCTGAGTCCCACTGAACAACAACTCACAGGCCTTTTGAAAAACCAATATGGTAAAATTGACTAGGGGAAGTGGAGGAATCGCTCTTTTGCCCTCAAGATGGGCGTTTATTTCCATTAGATTGAATAAATTAAATGAATTAAAATTGGAACTGCTTCTATGAAATAACTGTACTCTTTTTGGCAGAGCTTGCATATTGCCTTTTTTTGTCACTCACAACAAGAACGAAATATTTCCACACTTGAGTTTTAGCAGATCTCAGGGGTAAGATAGACTTTTTGTCCTTTTTTCTGGTTCACAAGTGGCAGTAGGAAAAACCTTAAAAATGCGCTGCATCCTGACTGGAAGTCATTGTTACGCTTGTGCCACAAATAGATCAGTAATGTGGACTTGTGGCAGTGTGGCGTGGACTTCGGGCCATGTGGCCCCTTATTTGCCAAAGGGAATTTGTGAGTAGGACAAAAAAACAACATCATGATGAAAGGCAGGAATTTTACTTGTATCGCATCTGGGGATCAGCAGTCGTTCTGAAGTCCTTCTGTTTGGTGTAAAACAGGCGATATGCTGTCCAACGCGATCTAATGCTGGTATTCACTTGATCGCCACTTGGTTTCATCAAGTCAAGGCTAGGCTCGACCGACAGAATTCCAGCTTCAGCGGTTGACAATCAATGCAACCCAAGCTTTCGATTAATCAACCGACTATTACTCATAGGAGAGTGACGATAGGCTTGTGCTTTCTACCAGCTTTTTACCGCTAATTTGTACCACGGCTGGAAAAGGAAAATGCACATTGCAGCAGATCTAGATGCACTCCCTGCTGCCCACGCATAAAACGATGCTGTGAATCCTTGCAGTGTGCTTTGCCACGGCATTTCAGGGAAAAAGTTTGTAGCCTGTTTGACATGTGTTAACGGCGACAAAGACTATAGGGGCTCTAGGACTCTTCGTCCCTGGACTTTTCGCCCCCAAATTTTTCGCCCCCAGACTCCTTGTCCCCGTGGACTTTTCGTCCCCAGACTCTTCATCCCTGGATTGTTGTCCCCAGTAATGCTTTGTCCTTTCCTGCATTATACCCCTAACCCTTATATCATGATGATCAGTCCGTCCTCCGTCCATCAACAATGTTGGCATGTTTTGTTATCATTAAGGCATGAAAAATCATGGGACAAAAAGTTCATGGGGAGTAAAAGTCCAGGGATGAAAAATCCGAGGACGAATAGTCCTGTAACCGATTGTAGGAGAGAATTGTAGCGGGCTCCACAGCATTTTGAGTGGGTCAAAGCGTCATGTTCTAAACACTCCACATTTAAAAACTTGTTTCTCTTCCTCTACTTGTTACGGCATCCTTCCACAGAGCAGGATTTACTTCCCATGATTAATGTTTTAGCAAGTGAGCAGGTGATATCGCTGACAACAAAGTAACCAAAATAAAGTATCCAAAAGCACTTGGAGAGCTCATACTTCTGCCAAGGCATTTGGAACTTAGCCACCATTGAGTAGATTTTAAGATGTATAGTATGCATTATTCTAATCTTCCATTCCTGCAATGGTGAAGAATCCTTTAAAAAATTAATGGAACTGGAATTTCATCCGGATCACTGCCAACAAGAACTCACTTCTACGATTGGCCTAGACACCTCCCAGAACAAATTAAAAAAAAAATCTGTCCATAACTTTTTTCTATAATGTTACAAACAAACACACGAACCAAAGGTAAAACATGACCTCCTTGGCAGAGGTAAATACTTATACATGCAGTCCGACAGTTTTTGATGAAAAGCTTTGTGGGTTTGCCTTCCAAATGTATTGAAAATACAAATGACAATATTCTATCTCTCTATTTTCCTAATGGACATAAAAATTATAGAGGTACTATATTGCAGTGTGGGTATGACTGAATATAATACCTAGTAAGAAATGGGGCAGGGGAATATGGAACAAAAATTGAATTTTGGTTTTGAATTGAATTTAATTAGTTTTGAATTGAATTTATCCTGCTATGAATTGAATTTTCTCAGGTTTTGAATTGAATTTTGGGTTTGAATTGACTTGAATTGTCTTTGAATTGAATTGAATTTACTTTGAATTGAATTTTATCAGTTTTTAAATTGAATGAACAAGTAATCTGAAACTGAATCCAATTATTTGTGTCGAATTTAAGATAAAACTTGAAGCATTTCATTCAGTTCGCACATTCAAATTCAATTCTCTAAATTCAAATTCAAATTGAGTAACATCACATGAACGCGCATCGCGAGCTGCAGCCCCGCCTCCGTCCCTCCTACGCCCCCATGCGTAATTTCTTTTCCTACGTTAGTTTAGCGTATATCCAAAAAAGTGGGCGTGGCCTGCCTTATTTGGAATAAGATGATCTATATAATGTCTGGGAAGCGCACCTCAGAACGAATGAACCCACCCAACTATACATCGAAAGCAGTTTACCAAAACTTCGGCTCTCTATCAGTTTGTTTGTTTTAGCTCATAATGTTAATTGCAGTCTCTTCTCCTCACGGGTATGTCGTCATTTTGTGACTCCAGGTATTCTGAACCATTAAGCCATTTGAAGTTTAAGTTTAAGTTCTGAACAGCTCTAATTATTTTGATTTTGACTGGATATAACGTTATACTTTGAGCCTACGAGCTGAAAAGTGTAGGCTCATCAGCTGAATACATTCAGACATAATGATTAGGAGAAAAATCACAACCAACTTTAGCATTATTTACTACGCCGAAGTAAAGTGAGAAATTAGAGAGTGAATTTACTGATGATCTTGGGCTAACTCAGGGTTAACTGCTGAAGATTAAAGTGTATATGTCAGGTTAATTTTCCCAAGATTTTGTACTATTTTCTTGTGGGAAATAAATATCTGAATGATTATACATCATATTTTCATGTTGTTGGTTATCAGAAAACGGAATATAATACAAAAAAGTAGGTACTTTTAACAGCGGTTTACAATGCTCCCATAATGCAATGCCTACGTCACGAAAGGTAGAGAAGAGCCTGTCAGGGTACGACTGTCAATGAGCCTGCACTATACAGCAGCTTGCAATGAAGAATTATTGTGTTTGTGCGGGGTGTAAGAATTCATCCTAAACAGGGCACAGGGTCCATTCGTTCCCTGTCAAAAATAAACAAATTTTATGCCAGTGGGTTCAATTTGGCCGCGTCAGACGGGCAAATTTTTCGTACGCTAATGTCACACCGCAGTTTCCATGGGATGACCATGGGGATGACACCGCCCACACAAGCACCTGTCAAAATAGCGACAAAGGACACAACTCTCTCTCTCTCTCTTTCTCTCGGTATATCTCCCCCCAGACAGACCATAGCATTCCCATGAATCAGCTATGAAGTTTGATCAGCACCAGATTAAGCCTGGCATTTGAGATTTCGTCTATTCGGCATGTCAACAATGATTTTGTATGCACACATGAACGTTCGCACCCGCAGGAAAAAAACTGCCGTCACCGCTAGACTTAGATGTTGTAGAGCTAGTACCATACTATCGAAGCACGGGACAGTCAAGCGGATATGTTTACAACGTCAGGGTGAAAGGAGAATCCCGATAAAATAAACATCATTTTGACAGGCGGGGTGGGAACTGGCAAGCTACACCCAGGCTAGCTAGCATGATGCCTTCGTTATCATTTGGCTAGTACATGTTTAGTCAACATCTTCATCTAATCATATCACATTATTACAGCAGCTAGTTGTACAGAAAACATTGGCTTCTTCACTCAGTGTTATTCATACACCGTAAAATATGTGGTGGTGTTGTTGTTACGGTTTTCACTGCTGATTGTAGACTAGCTCAAGTGCTAGTTACTATATAGCTACTCTCCAGGACACCTCGCCAACCCTCCACTCGTTCGCCTCCGTTGAAGGATTAATCCGTCTCTGAGGGCCAGTATTTGTCGGATTTTCTTCCCCTCTCTCAAGCCTGACCGGCTCGAAATTATATGGTTGCGACCCATCATAAATTTCGGCAGTGTCTCTAGCCACCTCCTCATGCTCCCAATCACTCACCATAGTAAGCAGAGGCTACTTTCCTCCACGAATCCCCTACGTGACGTAGTTACCAGGTTACGTTAAAAAAAACCAGCTACTACAGAAACAGACAAAAAGTGTCATTTAACGGCAATTTGTAGATAGTTTTAGAAATACTGAAATACTGTATGCACATTTTGAGGGCTTTACGTACACATTCGACGAGAGTAGTGTTTAACCTGAAATATACACTTTAATATGATGAGCTAAAACAAATAAACTGATAAAGAGCGGAAGTTTTGGTAAACGTTTTTTGGTGCATACTTGGGTGGGTTTAGAATTCGTTCTGAGGTGCGCTTCCCGGACATTATATAGGTCACCTTATTCCAAATAAGGCAGGCCACGTCCACTGTTTTGGATATACGCTCAACTAACGTAGGAAAAGAAATTACACGGCGTGCGAGGGATGGAGGCGGGGGCTGCAGCTCGCGATGCGCGTTCATGTGATGTTACTCAACTTGAATTTGAATTTAGAGAACTGAATTTAAATTTTATGAGCTCAATTTGAATGTGCGCACTGAATGAAATGCTTCAAGTTTTATTTTAATTCAATACAAATAATTGGATTCAGTTTCCGATTACTTGTTCATTCAATTTCAAAACTGATAAATTCAATTCAAAGCCAATTCAATTCAAACCCAAAATTCAATTCAAAACCTGAGAAAATTAAATTCAAAGCAGGTTAAATTCAATTCAAAACCAAAATTCAATTCAATTTCTGTTGGAACAAATTTCATTCCATAGGGGAAATATTACAAATTTCAATAAATTATTTGGTCACATTTGATAAAAGAGCAAAGAGCAAATGAATTAATTCAATTGCATAAAAATATTCACAGGCTGCCAATAACCTTAACTGTTTCACACAATCATTCAATCCTGAATTTCTTAGGGCACAACCCAGTTTATGTTTTTTTTTGTCTGCTGTAATTCACTTGGTATTCTCAGGAGTAATAAATATCCTTGAGTTGCAGTCAGATATGCTTCAAATCCTTATGCTGACGTCATAAAAAAACTGGAAGCTCAAGAAGAGAGTATATTTAATCTTTCACCGCGGGCGATGATGCCTGAGTTGTGCTTCGACTCAGCCGCAGCAGCCTGCTCACAACGACAGCCTCAATGGAGCAACAGACAGATGGATGAGAGGCATATCCAGTAGCCAATTAGGTGAGTGTAAAAGGTCTCTCTGTGGAATGACAAATGAGTGCCTCCACTCTGGCTTGATTGATGAGAGGGACCCTGTTGTAATTAAATGAAAAAGTGCGGCTGTGGGCGCATGTGAGAGTGAGTTAGCGGTCAGTGGCAAGTTAGTGAGTGAGTGAGTGTGCGAGCAGGCGTGCGTGCGTGTGTGTGGACAGGGATATTAGATGTTTTCATCGGGCAGTGCGGCATTTAACAAGCCACCATAATTCATTTTGCCCTTGAGGCATCAAATTCCAGGTCACAGTGGTCTTGTTCTTTTTTTTTTAATTCATTATCTTAATGCCCCTTGTAGGTCTGCCATTTTGGACTGGAGCTGCATTTTTCGTTTAATAAAGATACATGGACTGCGGAATACTGAATTGGTAGGAAAAAGGCAAATGGTCTTAAGCCAGGAAACGTGCATTGAATAAAAGCATTCTTTGTCCAGGTTTTCCATTTGTGAAACATTAATCCCGGCTCTTTAGCATTAAATGTCCTTATAAAAGCTGCACTGTGCGAGGCGCTAAGTGCGAGACTACGTTCTCCTTTAACTGATGGCCTTGCCTTTTGCACGCACAGTGGCGCTTTGTCATCGTGTTTCGAGGGAGCAAGCTGACAATGACGCGGATACCAAGGTCGAATGATGAGGTCATTACTTCAGCATTGATGGGGTGGAGATGGGGGGGTTGGAGGGTGGACAAAAAAAAATGGTGGCTGTTCTTGAAACACAGCGGGTAGTGCTTTGCTGAGGATAGTAAAGCGAGGGAATAGATGCCGTTCACTATTTCAATTCCAATAAACTGCCACATTCACTTAATAGAGAGTACCTTTTTCTATGAGCGGTACACCAACCTGATTCCATAAATCAGGCACGGCTCCATAGGTCAGCTGCTCGATGTTTTCCAATTAAAAAGAGTGAGTCACTTTGTCATTGGCACGCCTGCCACATATAGATATGGTCACTCCTGATAGATCCACCATGCTACTCCTCTTCTAGCAATACTGCATGCAACAGCATTACTACATGCGCCAAACACTCAGCCAAACGCACTGAGCAAACCCAAGTCAAATATAAAACTCTGCTCAACATCTATAAATGCCTGAATATTTTAGGGAAATATATTATCATGCAAAACATTTACCACATTCAAGAGGAATTTTGCTCTGTATGTTATACTGTACTATGTGTTGTGTCTTTTAAACTTCCCAGTAATCCTTTGGAATTTTTCTGGTCTCATTTCAGAATTTTTACCTAGGTCACATATCAACCAGTGGTTGAAAGGATAGCAAACAGCACTGCAGACAGAAGCAGAAAATGGTAATTGCAGCAACATTGCATTCTTCAGACATGTAAGACAGGTTCAGTCTAGGTTCAGGCATTAATGACATGTGAAGGCAATAGGACAAAGTAATCTTCTCTCAAATGAAAGGCAAAATTGACAGAATGAGTGTTAACTTGCAAGCTTCAAACACATTGACTGTTTCAACAATAATCCACATTCTGTAGCCAATAAAAATGGATTTATACAGTAGATATTGAAGCTGTCAAAAGCAATAAAAGAGAATCATTACCGCTTCATCATAAAACCTGACCTTCATCATTGTCCTCCTGCCATACTTCCCACATTCAGCTGCACATCCTGTTTTATTCATGGCTAGACCGAGTAGTACAGTCACAGCAGCATGGATGTGGTATAGAGCCAGCGGATGCTGTCTGATATTTTACATTTGCTGAAATGAGGGTTCTCCTTCACACCTAACTAGGATGTTTTGATGTAAATGAGGGTGGCAAAATATGCCATCAGGACAGTGAGTGAAGGATGGGGTCCATCATGCCATGGTTTTCTTGGAAAAATATCTTCTTTTTTTTTTTGAAGTGGACCCTATGTTCCTGATTTCCATGTGCAGTTGCTGCATCCCTTGCTTAAATGTGAAGTAAATATAACTCAATTGAATTATATTATGATAATGACTATGCTTAACTATTGTATGAGAAAATTTTATGCTCACCCAATTAAACATTCTAAGGCAAATGTCTGCTTTATGCTACAAATAACTGCAACAGACTAAAACCATGTAGAACATAAAATCTCCTGCCATTTTTGCATTTTTGTCATCTAATTTACAATTTACAATTTTGTCACATATCAGTGAACTTGCTTTAAAATATCAGGTTGTTAGCCATGGCAGGCTCCTGTCATTGTACAGTGACTTTAAAAAATGTATTTTCATTGGTTACTCTCTGCTGGGTGGTGCAGTTTTGCTGCACAATGTCTGTAGGCTGCAAGGATAAATGATGAACCTGTTTTAATCAATGGCCATGCTTGATATTTTATTCATAGGACTAAAGCTTATTTGTGGTATCCAAATCATTTCCCAACTCCTTGTCAGGAAATCTAATTAGATCTGTGATTTATGAAAGGCTAAATGTTACCTAGAAGATATGTGTGGTGATGCTGTATGTTGGTGATGGCATTAATCATATTTTCTGGTTTGTGGGGTTAAATAGAGGGACTGAATGTCCATGCTTAGGGTTAAGCAGAGGAAGACAGTGAGATCAGAAGTGAAAAAATCTTGGCTATTAGCTTTAATCAGGTTGTCAAATGAGTTGTCAACCTATGACACTTGACTTGGATCTGTACACAAACTTGAAAAGCCATCTTTTCAGGTGTGAACTGAAGACACTGGACTTGCCCCCTGCCATACCTGGGGAACCGTCCGGTCAAGTCTGCTTTATGTAGGGCAGGCCTATCCAACCCTATCCAGGAAAGATCAGTGAAGATGCAGACCTTCATTCCAACCAATTACATAGTTGCACACCTAATTCTACTGATCAAGGTCTTTAGTAAAGACTCTAGGGGTAGAGTAATAGGATTCAGTGTGTAACTACATAGCTGGAATGGAAGCTTGTTCCCACATGAGCCCTTTCTGGACAAGGTTGAATACGCCTGCCCAACATAAGGAGACTTGATCTGATAGCTCCCCAGGTAAGACGAGGAGCAAGTCTGGCACCGGAAAAGATGGTGATTGACAGGTGTAATTAAGAGAAACCGGTGTCATTCAATGCGGAGCGGTGTCAGGGTCGGGGGAAGCAGTCTGTCAAATTATGGAGCTGAAATAGGTTTTTAAAGAGCATGGCCATGTGGCTGAGCTGGATTAAGTAACACTCCATTTTAAGTGTCACCATTTCAGTAGAATCCAACAGAAGTCTTTTTGTGCCTCTGTTATTAGTAGTTCAAGATAGTGGCCACAATGGATGTAAAAAAAGATCATTACTCTCTGATATTAATTATGTGTTGTTAGTTCCCCTTGAAATAAGAAGCAAAAGAATTTCTCCCCTAAATGCATGGTGGACTCATTCAAACACTATCATTGTCATGCCCTGGCACCGAAAGATGTGAAA
Source organism: Gymnothorax javanicus (assembly GCA_029692085.1). Lineage (NCBI taxonomy): Eukaryota > Metazoa > Chordata > Actinopteri > Anguilliformes > Muraenidae > Gymnothorax > Gymnothorax javanicus. Next base: position 63,024,432 of record CM056203.1, on the reverse strand, counting down.
AGGGCGCCAGGACAAGGATTAGATCTGAGGAACCAACAGCAGGGACATGGAATTTATTAAATAATAAAAGTGAATATAACAAGAGCAAAAACAAAACTTTAAGGAGAACAAAAAGGGAGTGCACAAACAAAGAGGGGAACAGACTATGGCTACCTGCCCATGAAGGGAGAAACTAACCTTTAATAAGAAAAGGGGATGATAATTAACAAAGGAAAAACAGGTGAAAACAATTAACTCAAGTAAAAGAGGCTTAAATGGATAATTGACTGAGGACAGGTAGCCAGTCATTGGAATGCCAAAGGGGAGGGGCATTACATTCACCTTAACTCCGATGGCACATGGGGGGTCCAGAGAATTCAATTCTTCACAGTTGAATGTATTTAGTCACAGTTCACATTTTAAAAAGAAAAACATATCAATCAGGAGAGAAAAAGAGAATGAAGTAAAGTTTTTGCTTGTTTTTGTAGTAGGGGAGACGGGGGTCCGATGAGCCATGGGGACCAATGAGCCATATCACTATTTTGCAATCAATTGATGACAGAGCTGCTTAAAATAGGCAAAATATTTGACCATTGACTGATGAGTCATGGGGATAAATAAGCCATATCACTATTTTGCCTATTTTAAATACCTTTGGCATCGATTGATCGCAAAATAGTGATATGGCTTATTGGTCCCCATGGCTCATCGGACCCCAGTCTCCCCTATCATAGACTATCAAGGGGAATTTAACTCTCCAGCCAGTTTGTTCATCCTCTGCTCTTGTGTCACTCTGCTTCCGATGGCTGCTGCTACAGCGTTAGGTGTCCGTATAATGTTACTTGCAAGCTACATGACAAGGCTCTGCTGGGACTTTCACAACTGCCTGCGGCATTGTCTGGATTTATTGATTTTCAAATGACAAATTTGTCAATAATCACAGTTTATTTTGTTGACTAGGAAAGTTTGCTATTAAATGAGTTGCTAGCCTTGCACTTTCACTGTTGAACTGACAATGCTTACAATTGGACAGTGCATTGCATGTGCTACAGCTAATGGAATCAATGAAGCGAGCAATTTACCCATGGGTGCTTGGCAATCTTAGTATGCTCACATAAGAACACAACACTATCAGAGCATTAAACACAACAAAAAACGCTGTTCTGAAACAACTAAGCGATAGTCATATCTATCTCAGCCAATAATCTTGCTATTTATTATTGATGCATAAAGCTTAAACAGCTGGAGCAAACTATCCACCTGAGGGGGCTTAGCTCCCTTAAACCCCCTCGTGGTGCCGGGCCTGAGTACAGTGTTAATTAGGGGATTTGAGATAGCATTCAATGTGCATGGGTAAACCTCTTCAAAACAAGCCAATCATAACCTTGCATCAGTTCTGATTTTCACAATCAATATTTCTCTTCTCAATAAAGTTGTAATTACTCAATAAATTACTGTATTACTTTACTTAATAAAGTTGTAATTACATCACCACAGCAAATAAGTCTAGAAGGAAGTATTTTCCCCTCCCAATTTCTTCTATTTCTGCGTATTTGTCACTCTTAAATGTTTCAGATCATCAAAATTTTTTTAGTATTACACAAAGGTAACCCAAGTGCACATGATGATCTCATTTGAAGTTACAAAATCAACCTACTACACAAATTTAATTGATAGATTTGTTCGATTTCACTAGACACACCCATGCATGATAACTGCCAGACCTACTTGAACTGAAATATGACATACATAGAATCTGTCTTGCAATGTGAAGAAGGCAAAATCAGCACATGATGCCACAATCTACAGAAGTTCAATGACAGATGTGAAACACAGTCATTGACATCTATGAGACTGGTAAGGATTGTAAAGGGATTTCAAAGGCCTCCAAATTCCTCCGAGATCGTATCAATGACTCATCTAGGAGGTCAAGAAAGAACCCAGACTAGCCTGTAAAAAAACAGCAGGGCTCACAGGCCTCAGACAAGCTCATTGTTCATGATTCCACAATTAGAGACCAGGCAAAAATGGCATACATGGGAGAGCTTCAAGGCAAGAACCACTGCTGACCAAAAGGAACACAAGGACTTGTCTAACATTTGTGAAAAAGCATCTTGATGACCTCCATGACTTTTGGGATAATATTCTGTGGACTGTTGAGTCAAAAGTGGAACTTTTTGGAAGACATGGGTCCTGTAACATTTGGTGGACAGTTAAGAATGCACTTCACAATTAGAACATCATACCAACACTCACACCCGATGGTGGTGGTGAGATTGTTTGGGGCTACTTTGCCGCCTCAGGACCTGGGTGACCCGCTGTAATGGATAGAACCATGAATTCTGCTCTCTACCACAAAATCCTGGAGAATGTCCGGTCCTCAGTTTGCAACCAAAAGCTCTTGCGTAGTTGGGGTTATGCACTGGGAAAATTATTCAAAACATAAAAGCAATATCACCTCTGAATGGCTCAAAAGAAACAAAATTAAGCAATGGAGAATCTAATCAAAGTCCTAACTTGAATCTGAAAGAGATGCTGTGGTATCAGGCAGTTCATGCTAAAAAAAAAAAAAAAAAAAAAAAAACTCCAATAAGGCTAAATTAAAACAATTCTGCAAAGAATAGTGGGCCTAAATTTCTCCACACAATTGAAAAGATTAATTTCCAGTTATCACGAGCTTTTCATTGCAGTTGTTGTCACCAAAGGCGGCGCAACCAGTTGTTAGGTTTTTGGTGACAATTATTATTCTTTTTTTCTCATGGGTGATATTGGGTTTTAAATAACGTTTTTTACCTTCACTAAATCAAATCATCATTTATAATCTGTATTTAGTGTTTACTCACGCTGGCCTTGTATTATATTAAAATAAGTTGGACAATCACAAACACTTAAATTTGCAAAAATAGAAGAAATCAGGGAGGGGCAAATACTTCCTCACAGCGCTGTATGTGGACAAATTAATTAAACTCCAAATAAAAACAAAATTGTTGATTTAATGAAAAAACCCGGTCTTTAGTCCCGGTAATGTATTATATCATGAAGCAGTTAAAACACTGTCAATTTAGCTTCTGCCACTCAATGCTGTTGTATCATTTGGCTAACATTGGGGTACGATAAAATAAAATTTTGTAATAAAAGTGCCAGTGATGACTAGATTTGTCCAACCTTGTCAAAATGTTCTGCTAGCATCGATTTAGAGTCATATCTAGAGATCTATACTAACCTTTCTGAAGATAGAACTGCAAGTAAAATATGGTACCTTACTAGCCAATGCACCTTTTTGTCAACAGACCTTTGTACATCAGTGAAAAATACTTTCAAACGTCTAATTTACTAGTCCATATGCAATCTCAAAAGCATTCAGGTCTGGAATCTTTTGAATTCCATTCGGTCTAATTTCAACTTCCACAACCAAAAGAGAGTGATGACATCCAGTCTTCAAACATCTAGAAAATAGATTTTGTAAAAATTTATCACTTTTTAGCCAAGCTACAGGCTGCTCAGTCTGAATAGGATAGCAGTGGTTAGCACTGTTGCATTACAGTAAAAGGTCATGGGTTCAAATCCAGCCTAGGGCCTTTCTGAGCAGAGTATAGCGTGTTCTCCCCGTGCTCGCGTGGGTTTCCTCTGGGTATTCTGGTTTGTTCCTGCAGTCCAAAGACATGCATGTCAGCTAATTGGAGGCTCTAAATTGCCTGTAGGTATGACAGCGTGTGTGAATAGTGCATGCGCTCTGCGATGGATTGGCGATCTGTTTGGCATGTGTCCCTGCCTTTCGCCTATAGTCAGCAGGGAAAGGCTCCCGCTCCCACGCGACTCTAATTATGAAAAAATGGTTTGGATAATGAATGGATGGAAAAAAAGCCAACCAGAATAGTGTGACACATAAAAATTATATTTTAGAAAATTAGCAATGATTTAGATTGAAAGAACCTTTACATATCATAAGACTATGCTACACTGGAACACTCGGGCTTTGTGGTTTTCTGTAAGCAGAAAATTCTACTCATGGTCAGGAATGTCCTGTTAAACCTTTATATACCATGTCCTTGTTTCTTGCATTCCTGAGCCCAGCCATCACAAAGAACTGGTAATCAGGCATAAGCCTAAGCTAATAAATGTCTTAATGAATAAAAGCTTTAAGACGTGCTCTCTCTCTGTTAAGGAGATGGGCTGGGCATCAGGTCAGCAATCCTCCTACTTTGATTCATCAGTGGAAACCTCTGCACAATAAAAAGTTAACAAAAGGAAGTGCATTCTTGGATGTGCACAGTCATTAGAGAGAAATAACAACAGTAAACATGTCACCGCTAAGGCAAAGAGAGTGCCTGAATGTTATTAAAAATTCAAGAGAAAACAAGATGTGTTTGCGAAACACTGATGCCCCCGGATATAAGCATAGTTTGGATTTATAATATGGAAAAGGACCAGATGGAATTGCTTGGACTTGCAAAGGGTTAAATAAATAAATAAAATTTGTAAAACCTAAAAAATTATGACCTCATCCGAAAGGATGTGTCAAGGGATACCCATGTCAAGTATCAAAGGTCTATCACTGACCAATGATAAGTTATAGCCAAGGTTAACGTTTTCGGAAAATGCGTCCTACACCAAGGTCAAGGTCACAAGGTCAAAAATGATGACCTCATCCGAAAGGTCTCGTGTCAAGGGATACACATGTCAGGTATCAAAGGTCTATTACTGACCAATAATAACTTATGGCCAAGGTTAACGTTTTCGGAAAATGCATCCTACACCAAGGTCAAGATCAAAAATGATGACCTCATCCGAAAGGTCTCTTGACAGGGATACACATGTCAAGTATCAAAGGCCTATCTCTGACCAATGATAAGTTATGGGCAAGGTTAAAGTTTTTGGAAAATGCGTCCTATGCCAAGGTCAAAGTCACAAGGTCAAAAATGATGACCTCATCCGAAAGGTCTCGTGACAAGGGATACACATGTCAAGTATCAAAGGCCTCTCCCTGACCAATCAAAAGTTACGGCTAAGATTAAAGTTTTTGGAAAATGCGTCCTACGCCAAGGTCAAGGTCACAAGGTCAAAATTGATGACCTCATCCAAAAGGCCTTGTGACAAGGGATACACATGTCAAGTATCAAAGGCCTATCTCTGACCAATCAAAAGTTGCGGCCAATGTTAAAGTTTTTGGAAAATGCGTCCTACGTCAAGGTCAAGGTCAGAAGGTCAAAAATGATGATCTCATCCGAAAGGTCTCGTGACAAGGGATACACATGTCAAGTATCAAAGGCCTATCGCTGACCAAAAGTTACGGCCAAGGTTAAAGTTTTTGGAAAATGCGTCGTATGCCAAGGTCAAGGTCAAAAGGTCAAAAATGATGACCTCACCGAAAGGTCTCGTGACAAGAGATACGCGTGTCAAGTACCAAAGGCCAATCTCTGACCAATCAAAAGTTACGGCCAAGGTTAAAGTTTTTTTGCTACTGCAGACAAACAGACAGACAGACAGACAACCGGACAGGTGCAAAACAAGATTCGGGGGCATAAAAATGCTAGCTGATTCCCTTAGAGTTACTAATCCCTGCAAAAGCATATCATAGCCAAGGTTAGACAAGCAATTATTTAACAATGGATTGTCTTTGATGCAGGGCTATCAACTTCCATGCATTCGGCATGAGATTTAATGCTTCATTCCTGTTCCCGTGCTGTAGTCAACAATTATTGAATCAACGCAATGCGTGTGTTTCACGATCGTTCAAATTTTTTAAATGAAATAAGACCATTTAAAACATTATTATGCAATTTCACTGCTTCCAACCGCTGAGTGAAGAAAAGCCTGAGAAGTCTGGAATCATAATTGATTTCCATATTACTAGTGCCGAAATCAACCGTAACGCATGTGAAACTGATAAACCTCCATGCACAATGACTTCAATTCCACCTGAGAATCTCCTACAAACGCGCTGATTGAATAATTTCTGACTACAACACGGGAACGTGAATATGTCATTTAAACTCAAGCCGAATTCATGAAAGTTGAGAGCCCTGTTGATGAGATTAAAATGTGTCTATGCTTTCTTTTTATGTTGCATGTTTTATTTTACCTCATGTATTAGAGTGGATGGAGGTGCATACAATGTCTTTTTAGCATAAGTGTTGCAACTTTATGGATGCGGCAGGGAGACCAAGAAGGTAAAAGTGAGGGAACCATCAGACTTAAGCCATCTTTGCGCACTGCTGTACACTCCGGCATAGAGGTAATGAGAACATGTGCTAAAAACAAACCATTATAGATTGCTACAATTAATTGATTGATTGATTCCCACATTGACACTGATTCGAATGAGCAGTTGGGAATGGGCAGCAGGCAATTAGCTGAGGGGACTCTGATTCTTGCATATATTGCTCATGTCTTTGCTATTTCAAAGAAAAGCAATTGATCTTGAGTGGTTCAACATATTATGTGCCTACTTAATTTGTACAAGACGATACAGGGCTTGTTCTCCTGCTGTCACATTTGAATTCAAATGGAATTGAGAGCAGCCACCAACGTCTTTATAGTCAGAGTATATTCTAATATCAGCTCGTGAATCTATTTGTCCACCTGTCCTTAGCCAGACATACCCAGAAAAGAAAAGGCTTTATATCCATGAAATTTGCTGCACACATCCGTGTCTTAAGGAGGAAAACTACCATTAATTTTGGTTCCCCAATGACCCTTATCTCTACCCACATGGAAAGAATCTATATGCATATATATGCGCATATATGCAACCCATATGCCGCATATATGGGCATATATGCCGCATATAGGCCAAATTCAGGTATATATATGTGCTTATAGAGGGCATATAGGTCTCCTATATAGCTCATATACCCAGTGGCAGGTTCTGTTTGTCACACCTATTGTATAACTCATATCTCACTTTTGCAACTGTCATAGATGATGCCTAGCTCATATTTTTATTCTCAAGGTAATATTTGCATATTAGTTCAAAGTCCCTTACAGAAATAACACGAATTTCACGCAATAACTTATTAATTGCATGTGAACATGTGAAATTGGCATCATATTTGATCCTAAATACATGTTGACATGTGACAACGGCATGTTATGTGTAAACCAGTCATTATTAACTATGGCAAGTGAGAGGAGACAAAAAGCTATGATATCAACACAAATATCTAATACTATTTGTTACATTTTTTTTTCTGAAACATTAACAATAACAAGGTCATCAATTCTTTCTTGACCATACTTATTTCCATTCAATGAAGATTGAGTTGTATATTGTGGAAGAGAAGGAAATGTATAAAAACAAAGTGGTTTGATTCTGTTTATTTCATCAATTAAGCATTTTTTCAAGTTTAAGTCACTGCCAGATTCACCACATTAGATAAAATTGGATTCACATCATTACAGCTCATACACACCCACTGAAAGGTAATACACTACACTGTTACATCCACCAAATGCAATGTTTTCTATCTTGTCTGTAATGCAGTTTCTAGATGAATATGGCTCAGAGGTCCTTAGTCTAAATGTAGCAAAATAAAACAAAAACAACAAAATAAAAGTACACAGAAGAACATACATTCAAGTAAACATGCCTTTCAAAAGTCATTTTCATCCCCACATCTATTTGAGCATTTCACTGTGGTTAAAGGGATAGTTCACTTTTTTTGAAGTGGGGTTGTATGAGCTACAAATTTCCACTACTTACATTAGATGCAGTAGAAAGCTCTCTGATCTCCTCCAGGTAGCCACACCAGCGCATAGTGATGGGTGGAAATTTAGGCGATACACTGTTGTGAACGGAAACACAGAAACAGTGTATTTTCACGGCCTAAAAGAGGTCCTACCTGAAAATAACACACCATTTCAATTGTACGCTATATTTTAAAAAATTACAGCACTTTAGCTGCTCGGAAAAAAAAACAGCTGCTCTTGAACTAACCAACTGACGTATTCCTCCGCGAGGCGCATCATAGTTCAGTGCGCGCAGTAGCGATCAGCTGTTTGGGTCAGACTCTGAGCGGTTTGCGGCAGAGCCGGATTTTCAATGGCATAGAATCACGTCTCAAATAAAAAAATCAAATAAAATAAATAAATAAATAAATAAAAATCCCTACAATAACCAGCACAGCAGATACACAGTATGTGGCTGCATAGACCCTAAGCGATGTCAATTTATGCTGCAATGTTACATTAGACTTTTTCACAGGTGTTTCACTCTTTTACCTGATGCTTGGGTACTTGCTCTTCAGCGTGCACCGTCGAGATTTCCCTGAATGTAGCCTAACGAAATCCTCTTTGGAAAAATGAATACTGCAAACACGGAGTTCTTTTAGGGATACGGGTGGCGTATCAATATCCGTGTTGAGGCAACTAGCCTCAGCTACATGTCCAATATTCCGCAGAGGAATGCGGTGGAAGCTCTAAGTGCACCAGGATACAGCTTTGCTTTCATGTCCAAGAAAGCGACACACACGGACCATTTTCGAAATATTTGCACAAGTTAAACGGCCGTCCATCCTCGCAACCGCAGTTAAGCCGCTTGCATACTGGACGCGAAACGAATTTTTTGCCCACAGATTATTCAAAGTCAATGCGAAGACGTGAATACACACGTTTGTGCAAGCAGCTTTACTGTGACCCAAACAGCTGATCGCTATTGCGCGCACTGAACTACGATGCGCCTCGCGCAGGAATATGTCAGTTGGTTAGTTCAAGAGCAGCCGTGTTTTTTTCCGAGCAGCTAAAGTGCTGTAATTTTTTAAAATATAGCGTACAATTGAAATGGTGTATTATTTTCAGGTAGGACCTCTTTTAGGCCGCAAAAATACGCTGTGTTTGTGTTTCCGTTCACAACAGTGTATCGCCTAAATTTCCACCCAGCACTATGCCCTGGTGCGGCTACCTGGAGAGATCAGAGAGCTTTCTACTGCATCTAATGTAAGTAGTGGCAATTTGTAGCTCATACAACCCCACTTCAAAAAAAGTGAACTATCCCTTTAATGAATTTGAAGACAAAGTCTACATTTCTGTTCACAGTTTTAATGAACAGACACTTGTCTTTATTTGAGATGCTTGTATAGCAACTAAAGGTCCCAGACTTTTTCCTATGGGGATGAAATAACAAGGATTCTTAAATTCCCACACGGAAAGAACCTATATAAACATATAGGTTTTAATCTCCGCCTTTGTATCAACCAGCAGTGGTCGGAAGCTCTTTTCAGAAGTAGCGCCAAATTGGCCAATGCGCTACAGGGATGCAAATTGCGAAGGGCCTGCTGGGAAGGGTTATGTAGATTAGAGTTCCCCTAGGCGCGTCCTGTTAGCTCGACGGGCGTTAATATATAAGATTCTGAGCAATGAAAACATATTTGTTTATCCTCTGCCCTTGTTCTAAGCTTCTGAAGAATTGGCCAAGTGAACAAATAGAGAGTAGTTGCAGATGGTGTTCGTTCTCCTGCATTGTCAACAGACGGCGGTATCTTGTGTGAATGAAGTTGAGAACTTGTACATAGCTCCCTAATAGGATATCTGAAATTCGACTGGGATTAGAAATGCTAAATAAATGAAAAAACAGGGTACTTTTAATTCGCCGTTTTCATATATTACAGGTACATATATGTACATATAGGTGCATATAGGTACCTATATGTACCTATTGTTATGATTCTGCCATGTCCTGTTCTGTTCTGCTCATGTTTTGTTTGAGTCTACATCCATGCCATGTTTTTGTTATCACCATGTTTTGTATTCCTGCCAGTATCCACATTTCTGTTATCATTCCGGTCCATGTTTTTGCTCATGCCCTGCATTGCACTTTGTCTCCCCTGTCTGGTCTTGTGCTGAGCTACAGCTTATTCCCCAAGTACTGCGTGTCACATGTTTAGGTGATTTCATGGTTTCTGGGTTTCCAACCATTCCTTCTAATCTCGTTTGCTTCCTTCACCTTGCTTTTCTATATTACTAACCAATACTAACAGCTTGTTGTTTTTGTTAAAGTTACTAACCTAGACTAACATTGTACATAATACTAACTTACTAACGAGCACTAGGGATTGTATAGCTGCACCTTACTAATTGATTAACAAGCTCTCAGCACTCGCCCTGTTCTAGTCTCCGCCTCTTGCCTTCACTTAATCTTCTTTGCTGCGTTTCAGCGGATCCTCCGCACCTGCTCAACTCTGTTCTGCCTCTCATTATCTGTGCACGTTAGAACTCCCTAACCGGAGCTGTATCTTTGTCAATAGGCTGTCTCGTGACCCCTGTCCGCGTTTTGGCTTTTGCCTATTTCATGTGATTAGGTTCTCCCTCGTGTTTGCTCCTTCGTAATTAGTCTGATCCATTTCACCTGTCCCTAATCATAGCATGTGACTTCCCTTGTGTGTATTTAAGCAGTCTTCTCACAGCATTTTCCCATCAGAACGTTTCCCTTGTGCTACTCTTGTTTTCGCCTCGTACTCTTTGTGATTCTATTCTGACTGGACCGTCCTCGATTTACGATTTTTGGCTCTGTTTTGGTATTTTGTCTGCATCTGATTATCGAACCCTTTTTCTGCCCGGCCACGAGTACTGTGATTGCTGCCCTGGTTTACGACTCGGATTTTGCCCTTTTGGATTGTGATTTTTGGATTGTGGACTTTGTACTGTTGCCTTCTGCCCTGAGGGGGTTTACCCCCTCGCTCAATAAAATCACATCTGCTGCATTGCTTGATTCTCACGACTGGTTCCTGAGTGTTACCTCACACCTATAATATATGAAAACGGCCAATTTTATGTATGTCGCATATATGCGAAACCTATATCTGGCCCTATATTAAAACCTATATGTTTACATAGGTTCTTTCCGTGTGGGTACTGCCCACGTCAGGTAAAACTTTCAATATGCGATCACTTTACCGCAGCAAGAAGCATCCCCTATGATGCTAAAGAGTCACCTAATGCAGTCAATCCTTGCCATTATTTTAAAAGAAGAATGTCTTTGTTAGTCCTTTTAAGCCCGAAAACAGGAGCTAAGGTACCATGGCTGCTATATTCCACTCTAACGTTAGCCAACGCTGGGTAGTAACATTTGAGGCAAGCCCAAGGACCTAATATTACTGGAGAACGGGGTGATGGCATCACCCACACAATCTTATGCACGCCGATTGTCCCACATTTGCCAACTCGCTCACCATCAGTGGCATGCCGTCAGGTGTTCTGAGGGTCTTCAGTAACCGCACCCTTTATTCGCTTGATTGCCCTCAAGCTATTCTTGTTTAAGTTCGCCCGATTAACAATCAAACAATTTATTGACTGAACAACCAAGGCCAATACATAAACTATAATAAGAAATGAAGTGAATGCCTATTGCCTATATTTATATAATTGATATGGCATTGGAAGGATGGAAATATAAATGCAATAAATCAAAAACTTTCACTGACTTTGCAGCATTTATTTTTGCCATCCTTACAGTTGTCACTCAGCTCTTCATCATGCCTACTCTTCAGAACTCTTCAGCGAATTAAGGTAATTTTGGCGACAAATACGTACACCTGTTTTTGCAGCGAGGTCACGCAACTCACTGTAAAAAATAGACAGCTGTCTGATTGAAAAAACGGACGAAACCAAGTACTAGTCACCAAAATTACCTTCGCTGAAGAGTTCTGAAATGCCGTCGCCGAGTGCCGGTGCAAAGACCTAATAACAATTAAATTATTTTTCTGTACTGAATGCAGCCCATTATTTTGTCGCTTTTAGAGCGCATGGGGGAGAAAGCCGTGTCATCAATTGCTACTTGATTATTCTTGAAATGGAAAACGTGTTAATAAAGGAAAACCATCTAGAACTAGCCAGGGCTAATTGTTAATAAAGGGGGGGATATAGCCCAGGTCGAACGCCGCCGCTGTAAACGCCCCAAAAGCGGTAGTCTACCGCCAAAAGCAGTAGAGTTGGCATGTATGTAATTACACTGCCCGGCCAAGAAAAAAGTCACGCACTCAATATTTAGTTGGAACCCCTTTTGCTTTGATTACAGTGTAAATTCGTCTTGTCATTGTTTTGACAACCATATGCAATGCCAGAACATTTATTTTCGATCAGAAATGTCATTATTTTTGGCCTAGATCTTGTCTTCTCGACAAAATGGTTGAACCACTTGGTGGTCTTTCTTGAGCACACCCCAATAACTTTCAATGTGGTTAAGGTCAGGACTTCGTGGTGGCAAATTTGTTTGTGAAAATGATTCCTCATACTTGTTTTTGTCATTCATGGTTTTCTTTGCTAGACACAGGCCAATAACTTGCCCGTTCTATAATACTGTAACATCATTTCCACCATCAAGGGATGTGTCTTAAGAAAGGGATGATTTTTTAAGAAATGAGTAGCAATGCGCTTCATCAGTCAGGGTTAAAATGATTATTGCCAGCTGAAACATATTAATAACTGCAATCATGATCCAATAATAAAATTTGTTCATTCATTTCCAAACGGTGACTTTTTTTTTTAGCCGGGCAGTGTATATGAACTGTCCATTTATTATAAGTTCTAAGGACTTTTTAGTTTCCATGAGGTGTAGTAAAGCAGACATTTACAACCCAGAACTTCGTCGAGGAAAGTTTTACACTTCTACTCGTTGCACGGAAAAAATTTGAGAACAAGATATTACAGGGACGTGTGCTCTGCGTCATCAACGATACCATACTTTTTGACAAGCATAAATCTAATCCGCTAGAAATATAAAATGGGACAAGACCAAGAATGAACAAATTATGACAGGCTGACGATAGTCGATGCACTCGATTTCCTTATTGTGTGTTCCTGCCTGCCACGAATTACGTCATCACAAAGGGGCTATTTTCGTTCAGTCATCTTGGGGATATGCGCGAGTTGAAAAGGTGTTCAACGTGCTTTTTTTATTCTCCTCCTGTTTGCATGAGGGTCCAGGAAGTGTTTTATTCATCATCTCCATGACATTAGCTTTCTGTAAAGGTATCATTTGCCCATTTTCTAATCTCTTAATGCATATCTACTTTAATGTTAGGTCTGCTATTTTCATGGGGTTATGGCAGTGCGGGTACAAATTTAGCAGAATCGCAAGTGCCATATATGCGATCGCGCAGTGATGTTATTTTATTTTACGTTTTTCTGCATGCTCATTTAGTTGGTTGGTGCTTGAATTGTATTTTGTTGAGATGAAAATAGTCATCATAAATATTTAGCCAAGTTTCTTCCTGTTACGTGGATATCCTGCATGACTATGTTGCAATTTGGTAACATGCTTTTTTACCGTGTTTTTTAAGATATGTGCAGTTTACCCCGGTACTGGGGGCATTCGGGTTTAAGAGGTTTTAAAGTTTTAATCTCTCTCTTAAGCAAGGCCGACACGCTTTCATGCTGGGCCTAAACAGTCACTCGCCTTTACAGACAAGTAGATTCTATTTTAGTTCCATTCATATCTCATTCGGGCATTGTAACCCAATCCAGTGCTTATCTTTTGCGTTGTTAAACCCAATTCGCCTGCATGTTGAGGGTGAGCAAAAAAACATGCTACTTACCTCTGGAAGCTGCAATCTTCCCATTTTATGAAGGTTATACACCCAAAAACAACACAGGAGTGTACCATTGTTTACAAATGTTGCCCTCACCAGCATCGTGCACGGTCGCATCAAAAAGTCACGTCACGTCATCACAACATTCCAGTAGTACATAAAAGCTCCTTTGACGCACCGGACTAGCTGAGTAAGCCAGTGATGCCAACTCATAGCCCCCAAGTGAGCAGCATCTGGCGGGTCAGACCGCAAATTTATTGTATAACCCGCAGACCTGCGAGGGATTGAAATAGACCCGCAATTGGCGCGAGAGATCAAAAGTTGATTTTCTAGTGCCCCCCAAAAATTTACTTCCGATCAACAAATCTAAATCATGACGCTGCATTATGTGGAAATCGAGTTCTGTATGCATGTATGCAGGGGCTAAATTGGTCCAGGGCTCTCCGGGAATCAGCCCGGCACGAGTCAACATTTTATTGTGTCCGGGTCTCCGTCACTGCAGGTGGGTGTACACAATGCGTCATCATACCAGATCAGTTGCTTGTCGTCAGTCTATAGAGATCACTGATAGATAGTAACAGGTGAATAGCAAGGTAGGGGGAGAAATAGGTTAGAAACTGGCATGTTTGATAACAGAATGTAAAATGCTCGGATATTCTGTTTAAACGATGTTTCAATGACAAATTAAGTTTACCATTATCGTAACTGGTTAATGAAGCTAGCTAGCCAGTGCGAGAAATTGTCAAGCAACCTTAACATTATCGGGACGTTCGTGGTTTGAGCAGAACATCGAAGCAGCTCAAATTAAACTATGGCTATAGGTAATGCAGGCCAGTTTTACCATTTCCTAGCTATGAAATAAATTAACAAAAAGGAAATAGATTGTGTTTTTTGTCTGGCCTCTCAGGAACCACACTTCCTTAAATGTGTTTATATTGCAGGGTTGCCAATTCTCACATATTTGATGTGAGATACGTTTATCATGTTCTGTGTCATGTCAGCGTGAAAAATAAATTATTTTCACTTTAATGCATGTCATGCCTGAAATTACCCGGCTTTGGCGAATCTTTGTCAATTTTACACAAAGTTTGCCTCTAGAGTTGGCAACTCTGATAGATGTTGCGTAAATGTACGTCTTTTATATTTCTAAGTTTCAGAGGTATGCTAAATGAACGAAATGACTGAAGCTTAGAGGAGGAAGCTGACGTTTTCAAAAGGTAGGCACCATCTGACAGCTTAGCTAAGAAAAATGTGCATTGATGCACTGTTATTCCTTTTAAATCCTTTTTTATTACCTTGCTTCTTTTGGTAGCTATCTTTACAAGTTAATTCAATCATTGTTGCATTCATTTATAAAAGTATCAAGCTGAATGGCAGGGGTAGTTCAAGTTTATTTGTTGACACATTTGTTATTTGTTTTATCATGACGTGCAACTAGTGCTTTCAATTTATGTTTTTCCTTTCTCAGTCAATTTGTTTAATTTAAATGCAGGATTGAGTCCTTCATTTATTTGCAGTATGGGCACATTTGCATGCCTGTTCTGGGCTAATAAGATGTCAGAATTTGTTGTCTGTGCACACACGTACGTCAGCCCTGAAGCCACAGACCCCCCTGCACAGCAAATCCCATTCTAACCACTGCATGTACATATATACATATGTATGTAGATTCATATGGTACAGGTTTTATATGCGTGTGTAAAAATTTATTTACTCACACAAATAAGCCAAAACAGTAAAACTACTCATGATTGCAGCGAAAATTGTTGATGATCTTGAAACAGCTCATCTTAAGGTCTGCAGACAAATCTTAGACATGCCCCTGTGGACACGGCGGAGGGGTGATGGCTATGGACCAGCATTTAAATCCTTCCAACCTGGGACCTATGCAAGTTCCACATCGAATGTATGACAGCAACATAGATTGTAATTTTTAATTAGAAGGTTTTTTTCTCTGTTCTCTACAGAAGAAGTTAGATGTCTTCTCACACTGTGGCTATCAGCAAAGCTTTCATGTAAGCTAGCCACCTCTATGCGATCAGATGTTCATCAGCCCAGGGCAAATGTAATCAGTCATGCAATGAATTGCAGTTTTGAAAAATCACATTGGCCTTTGGGGTGCCCAAATAAAGAAACAGACTTTAGTTATTACATACTTGTCAAGCAAAGACAAGGCAATCATTGAGTCTGTTTCAAATGCTTCGCTGTTCTCCTCCCACCTGGAGTGGACAGCGCTGATAGCTACTTGTGTTTTGCCACTTTTTAAAAATCATTTTCTTTTTCGGTGTCTTGGCTTTCTGCGAAAGCTGAAGAAGCTGGATATTGGTCTACCTTTGCTCGTAGCCATTTTGCCATTGTAAAGCTAGAATGCCATTGCAGTAACTCTAGCGGTAGCTTCACTATGCCAGGTAGAGCTACTTCCTGATGATGGAGCATGACTTCACTTCCTATGGGAGATCACATTGCACTCAGATGTCCTGCCAGTGGTTGCACCTGTGCAAGTCCATATATGAAATTTGTGGGTCTATTTAAGTGCAGAATACTGTGTTTTTCTGTTTTTGCACTCTCTATTTTATTGATTAATGAAAGAATGTTTTTTTTTTTCCAAGCAAAACTTTCACGTCATGCTGGGACAGAGGCGTGAACGTGACTAGTGTAATTCCTGTGGACTGCAAGGGTCGGTCCATGGCACCTACTTCTATGAGAAATATGACTGATGCATTTTACAGATTATATATATCTTTTTTGATCTTCCCATATAATCCTAAATTGCATTAAGTACCCTCTCAAGATAATTCTTTAATATTTTTTTCTCAATCTTTCATCATCTCTGATTCATAAAATTCAAAAATGACAGTTGCAATTCCAGGAACATTTTAGTTTTTTTTTTTCTAATTAAGTGTTCTGGACATTTCAATTCTGTCACTGTTGCCTAGTATTCTTGTTGTTGTCCATATCGTATCATTGTAATCGGACACAAATTGCTCATGATTATGCAGTAACTAAATAGTTTTATTTTTAATTAGGTAAAACCCTATCCTGTCTCAATTGTTCCTCAAAGAACAAAAATAAACAGAACACATTGAACTCTTAATGTGATATCAAAATCATTTTTAAAAAATCATGTGCATCTCATCAATCACAATACTATGTTACTCAACAATGATCCAGTGTTTAACGTCCTCTTGGCTCATACCCTGGAGAGCACTGCTTCTGGCCGATTCAATGCTGTAGTAAGTCTTCATTTGTTCTGTTTTCGGCATCTTTATGCATCACATGGTTTTCAAGATGAATTTCATGCCTTTGCAGTGGATTTGGGTAATGAATCTTTACAAAACTGCGAGAGGACCTTTGAGCTACTTTGAGACCTTTAAAATCACTGGGCTAATCTACATAGGAAGTCCTTAAAAGTGGATTTATGTGATTGTTGGTCTTACATTTTCAAAATGAAATAAATAACTTAAATATTCAAGAGGGAAAATGATGCTGCGTTCACATCCATTATTTTGCCGCATTTAATTCCCAGTGAGCACCAACTGGAACGTTGGTTTTAATTTGAAAACTGGGTGACGTGGTCTGACATCATTTCAATGCAGTAAATTTCTCAAATAAAAGGTCGTAAATATTGAACCATATAGATTGCAGACTTCCAACAAGAAGCTTCCAGAGCATTGCGATGGGGGCAGTTCTACACATTTAACCTAGATGCAGAGCATCTTCAAACATAAAAAAGCTACTTTTCATCCCCAGGAACACGATGATGAAATAATGTTTCATTGATAAGTGAAAGTATTTAGAAAAACAAAGTAAATAAATGTAGCCTTCACCCAGTTAACCCAGTTTTGTTCTGGCGCTTCCTGGTACAACCCCTGCGTATTTCTTCCATCCGTTTCTGCATAAATAAACTTCAAATTAATGCCGCGATTGTCTGCTCCTGGGTCTCATGTGTTAGTATGACTAAGTTGACCATCCACCCATCCATTTTCCAGTGCTTATCCGAGGCTGGGTTGCGGGGATAGCAGACTAAGCACGCATCCCCGTCCCAGCTACTTCCTCTATCTCTTCCTGAGGGACCCCAAGATGCTCCCAAGCCAGCCGGGAGATATAATTCCTCCAGCGTGTCCTGGGTCTGCCTCAGGGCCTCCTCCCAGTTGGACAAGCCCGAAACACCACTAAAGAGAAGCATCCAGAGGGCATCGATACCATGCTGCACCGATTTGCCTGTCCATGTCCCGCTCAATCCTGCCCCTACTCATGAAAAAGACCCCCAGATATTTAAACTCTGCCACTAGGGGTAACAACTCACCCCCTACTTGGAGGGGAAAGTCCACCTTTTTCCTTTTTCCGGCAGAGAAGCATAGCCTCAGATTTGGAGGTGCTGATTCTCATTCTGCCCGCTTCACACTCAGATGCGAACTGCTCCAGTGCACGTTGGAAGTCACAGTACGATGAAGCCAACAGGACTACATCATCTGCAGACAGCAGACATGCAAAACTGAGGCCACCAAACTGGACACCCTCCAAGCCTCAGCTGTGCCTTGACACCCTGCCCATGAAAATCATGAACAAAATAGGTGACAAGGCACACCCTTGGCAGAGTCCAACACTAACTAAAACAGAGTCTGACTTACTGCCGAGAATGCGGACTCAACTCCTCTTTGGTTGTACAGGGAGCGGATGGCTCAAACTAACGGCCCTGGAGACCCACGCTCCAGCGGCATCCCCAACAGGACACTTTGTCGAACACTGAGGGAAGCCTTCTCCAAGCCCACAAAACACATGAGTTTTCACCCTGTTTGTTTGTTTGTCTGTCTCAAAGTTATGAACAGATTGGCATGAAATTTGGCAGGATGGTAGGTGGAAGTCCAAGGATGAGTTCATTCAATAATACTGACATACTGAATAGCGTGGTGGAGGTATGCACTCTATCGAGTGCAAACACAGTTTTAAAATTGTACTTAAACAAAATGTTTTCAGTGTTCACAAGAATAGGCTACAGTGCACAGTGGCACACTTGCCGCCGCGATGTGACAATAATTAATTTATTAAATTACCAACAATTTTCGCGTTGAAGCATTGAAAATTGAATAATTTAGTAAATTGGTTATTATTGAATTGTGGCTCTGAGAGTTCGACTGCCTCTTTTCACATTTGTAATTTTACCATGGTCTGCAACTCCTCAACTCTGGTGTGCATTCCTTCTCTTTTCTGTCTTGAAAAAAAAAGAATGCATTTAAAAAGAGAAACGTCCTCGTCGGCTGTATAAATTCTAAGCCAATGGAAAATTTGGTGCAAAAGGAATTCAGAATCTTTGAAAGGCATATTTCTGTTTGATGCCATCCTTAATGTGGATTGGACAGTGCTTGATAGCTAGCCTATGAGATGCAGTGTACAACAATGCCCCTAAAAACAAAAGCTAGCCATGAAGCTAGCAATGTAGATGAATCAATTCATGATTAAATGACAGTAATCATAGAAACCAAATGTACTTTCTAACTAAGATATTGTCATATGTCTGTAGATGCATGAATTCATTGATTAAATAATTGTATCTCGTTAAAATATTGTAGAGATCAAACATTTTTGGCTTTGTTTGTCTCTGTACGCAAGTTGAAGCGAACCTGGACCAAACTGTGCACATGAACATAAGATTTTGTGGTTTATGTGTTTTACTCTCTGTAATTGCCTTGAGAATAGTAATTTTCAACAAACAGAAAAAAAAAGATCTCAAATACAAAAATATAGACATTAGTTGGATATCAAAGTGAATGCACTGATTGATGGGATTTTTAGGGGGAGAAAAGAAGGGGACCATAAAAAGAACATGTTCAGATCAAGTCTCATTCTGGAGCCTTGAGAAAATGTAAAAGGGTGCTAAAGGAAGGTTTTCCTGTGGCACACTGGCATCCATTAAAAAGACATTGTCTCACGTGTGGTTGGCTGAGGGGGAGGAAAGATAAAGATCTACATCACTGATATTGGGCATCGACCCAAGGGATGAGCCAAGTGTCCAAGAGATGGATGGCGAATGAATAGGTCCCTGTATGGCTTCGGTTTACGGTGGTTGCAATTCTTTTTGACAGTTTTAAAATTAGATTCCACTTTGCACAAAAAGATGTGTAATCAGTTCTCTCTAGCGTGAGTATCTTTTATCTGCACATAATAATTTTTGGGCAATAGCAGGGAGCAGATATCACTGCACTGTACTTCAAAAATGCTATCAGTAGCAGACCGTTTTTTTTTTTTTTTTTACTTCTTATAATGAAGCCAGGAAAATACATCAAGATTTAACTACTGATAACACAATATTTCCCATTCCCCCCAAGACTAGCACATATATGTGATGATAGCATTGAAAGAATTTCATTTTTAATGCGGCACTTAACTGAATGTGACTATATGCTGTAGCAGTATTTCTGCTCTACGGATGGATCTGGCAAAAAAAATATGTGGGTGTGAGCTCACAAGTTTACGTATGGCTGTGACTCACCGCGGCAAAATGAGTCACTGTTTTCGCGTTTTTGGTCTCACACATGGGTATCTGTTTGAGTGTTTGTCGTATTTGTGTTTGTGTTATATGTGTACATAATTGGCTGCATGTTTGTGCTGGTTTGAGTGAATGGACATCCTTGAGTTCTTTGGCTCTTTTCTTCATCACGTTTGATCGACTGTACTAGATGCAAATTGAGAACAGTTTAGTCCTACTCAACTTTGGTGTGAATGGGGTCCAGTGAGGATGAGGGAGACACAAGCGAGCCAAGTTTGTGCTGCCAGTTGAATGTTACTCTCTCCACTCATGCATCCACCAGCCCTCCACAACCTTTCACAGATAGGGCTGGACGTTCACCTTCTCCTCTGGGACCAATAAGCTACAGATGTCCAACTTTATCATGGCAGCTTGTCGGGTATAACTTCCCTGCTCCCTGTTCGTCTGTCCTGCTGTGTAGCAGATCCTGTTTTGGCCACAGTGAGACTCTGCCCCAAGTGACAGGTCTCTTTGTGTCCTGAAATCCATCTGATAATCTGATATGTAACCAGCTTATTCCTTGTCAGGGTCGCTTGGTGAAAGGGATGTGGGATTTGGGGGGCTGGTGGGTGGGGAACTGTACAACTGTATAATGGGCGAGAGGCAGGAGGACACCCTGTACAGTCTACCAATCTATTTCAGGGATCCCTTTTACTCTTTCAGAAAATTGAGTCACCTGTTAGCCTGAAATTCTTGTATTTTGACTGTGAGAGGAAACAGGAGTAAATTCCTACACACATAATACAGGGTGGCCCAAAAAAATCCAACCGAAACATAGTGTAAAAACGAATTTACTTTAGTGAGATGGAGTAAAAACCCAACCGAATAGTTGATAAGACAAGATATTTATTTCATGTAGTTGATAAGCAATAAATTTGGCAGGACTACTCCATCTCACTAAAGTGAATTCGTTTTTGCACTATGTTTCGGTTGGGTTTTTTTTGGCCCACACTTGTATGTTATAGCTCATCAGAGTTGCTCAATGCTTGCCCTAACAAAGCAGGCCTCATTCCACAACTTTCATCATTGACCAGCTAATTAGATGATACCATAGACTGTATAAAAAGATGGACGAAGCAACCGTGACGTCACCCATTGGTTTCAGCATGCCATTTAGGAAGCCTCGATTTTGGCAATTTGAAGAGCGCCATTTTGTCGTTTTGAAAGCAGATGTAATTCCTATTGCACAAGAGTGTGAAATGAATATCCAGGGAGGAGCAAGGGGTGGATCTACGTGTGGATCTGACCATATCAGATGAGGATCAGAGGATAGCCACGCCCCTAAAGCGTATACTGGCTTTATCCTTCATTCTAGTCTATTTGGGACCATAATTTGCAAAAATGAACATCATCAAGGAGACTTTAAACTTACGATAAATACCATAAAGTAATGTGGAAAAGCATTATTGATATAATAAATCAGGTGGGAAAGGAGGGTCATTTTCTCATAGACTTCTGTGGGATTGAACTTCTTTCTGCAACCACCAACGTCGCTATCTGCTGGCCATTAAATAGAATACAAATTTCAGATATTTCCGCATTGGCCTCAGTTTTCAGACCCGGGTGCTGTGTCCATCTTTTTATACAGTCTATGGATGATACCAGAGTACCAAGTATGATTTGAAATGAAAATGCACAAGAGGCAGATCTTTAGGAAGAGGATTTGGCAGAACTTCCCCATTTCCAAAATACCATGATATTGTTCTTATCTCTTAATTGGCTGGTCCAGTGAATACATTGAATTAATCAGATAATTGCAGAATATGAAAAGGGACTTATTAAAGGAAAACCCTGAACATCAAAATAACATATTAACTGAAGTTGCATCTGATGCAGAACTGATGTTAATTGGTTATGGCGGCAATCCGTTTGTAGACCTTTTAATCAAAGTATTTCCTTGTATAAGAGCCCAAAGCTCAAAACACAGCATGTAGTACAGCCCGTTATCTGAGGCGTAGGTTGGAATTCCGTGGTTAAAATAACTGCAGACGGTGAGAAAGAGTTACATACACTCTTTTTTGATGCTATGTCTGCTGTTGTTAGTTCTGCAGTGGTAAACCCCCTGAGCCATGGCTGCCAGCTAGAAAGAATGTCTTTGTCTTCTGTTGGGGATATCTTGATTTTGAAGGTAGTTTTTTATTTAGCCTTGTGGAAGAGATGTACTGGTAAGGCAAAGCTTTAGTAAAGATGCAGGACATCGTGGAGTAGGATATCCGAGTCCAATTGACTATGTAAGGCACAAGAGTTGTTTTTTTGGGATGATATGGTTGCCTCTGACACCCAAGGCTGCACTGATACCTGATGCTCAGATCACAATAAGAGGCATTGGTACTGCATAATGAGGGGCAATGGTTCACATTTTTCCAGTGGACACCAATCACACTGTTTCCTGATTGACCTGTCCTTCTCTTGGACCAGATCATGGGCGGCGGACGATTTCTTCATTGGGCAAGTCAACCATACCTTTCAGTAAAATCTTTAGAACGGTAATAAAATTAGTGAACAGTAATGGTGTTAAAGAGAGAAATGACATGAGAGGGGGGCAAGTGAGAAAAAAGAAACAAGTGCTGATATAGCATGACTAAAATAGAATATTTTGGCAAGAAAATTGAGCCTTTTCTTTACTCTGATCTGATTTGGATTGTTTTTGTGATGTTTAATGAATCCCGCCAGAATCTGACCTCTGGATAAATACCGTGAAAATCTTACAAAAGAGTTATGAGGGTAAGGCAGTGCTCCGGAAAGCCAATGTATTTCCCAAATTCATGCATTGAAATGACAACAACAACATAAAACCTAACATTAAGAAAATAATGATAATATCAATATGGAGCATAAGCAACCAAGCCTGCCAATTTCAACATTTCACTTAAACATTCACATCACAAAAACAGCTGTTGCATGGTGCGCATGTTGACTCTATTGCTTAGTCCAATCCCCAGTTTTTCAATAAATATTTGGTCAATTTTGATTAATTTTATTTACTTATGAGAAATAGGGAGGATTGACGCTCCCCAGCCCTTAAATATACACTAAATAGGAACCATGCCCTTGGAAGATTTATCAGGCCTTGTTTAACAAATGTCACTCGTGGTTACATAGCTTACATACAAAACATTAGAAACACTTGCATAAATGTCAGCTTTGTGAAGCTCTCAACTTACTCTTGTGCTGAGACTGGTCCGTATATGGATTGATTCAATGCTATGGCAATTTTTAGAACTGTAATTGCATTGTTACTGGCAGCTACCCAACCAAGTGTCCATCTGTCTCAATCGAAGAGCTGTGATTGCCGGCCACATCAATTTTTTGCCTTTTTTTTTTAAGCAGATACATACTATTAATTGGCATTCATATTGATAGGAACGACCCAGGAGATTTATCCTGCTGCGGCTCAGTGCAGATGCTCCTCAGTTACAAAACCTCCCAATTGAGTCCATGCACCAAAGACTTTGTTGAGGCTATTATCACATTCGTTAATCTGTTCACTAAGTAATTTATGATAAATGATGATCTTCACGTAATTCATTGGTCTCTGCCGATTTAAATGTTTTTGTAACCTCGGAAATACATCATGTTTTAGATAGATATGAGGAGTCCACTCGCAAAGCCTTTTAAGTCAAGTTGGTCCATTTTTTAGAAAAATCTGATTTTTTGGTAGGCATAGAAATTAACTTCCATAGATACCAATTTTCACTGTACTGAAACTATTAGCCTTGCAGACATAATCCATGAGGCAATTCATTATGTTTTTAAAGAAATGACTGATTTTGCAACACAAAGTTTTGACTTAGCAGGTTTTGAAAGTGGAATGGAAATTTAGCAGGTTTTGAGAGTGTTTAAACCAGTCCCGTTGCTCAATAGGTGAAGGTATTTGACTCAGGACCCACTCTACATGCAACTCAATGCTACAGACAGCACAGTGGTTGAATAGCTGCTATGACAATGACAACATAACATGAGTCCATGGGTTCAAATCACCCTTTTATAGTATCACTATCATCACACTTTTCTGAACTGCCCAAACCAACAAACTAGAACCCAATGTGTTATCATACTTTGATTGTCACCATAAGGCAATGAGAATTTATTAGTGTTATAGAAGGCACAGAAAACGGAATTATGTTTCCACATTGGCTGATGACGTAGCAGAATTTGACAGTTTTCTCCTCCTTGACTTGGTGGGTTTTTGACAGAGTTTCACTTTTTCCATTACAATTTATAACATGATTTAGTAGGTTTTTTTCAAAACCTGACTTAGCATGTTTTGCAAGTCGACTCCTCATATATAGTATATTCTTACTCTGTATTCAATTGATGGCACTCCAACTGTACACTCGTGAAAAAGGGTTATTTGGATTGCTTTGTTAATGAACCTGTTTAATTCCCTATATGACCCATTTAATTGTTTAAATATCTATATGACCCATTTAATTGTTTTATTTAACAAACATTAAAAATGTGAAGCCCCCAATGAATAATTATTACTGAATTAGATAAGATGCCTCAATGGAGTCAAATGGTGCCTTTTGAGCCTTTTTTCTTTTCTTTTTTTTTCTGAGAACAGAATAATGGAATATACTGTATGTAAGACTGTCCCCGAGAGAAGTACAGGCAAATACTAATATTGATCCCAACACACATGACCTTTCCCTTTATTTTATTATGAGGCCTAATGGAAACAATCATTGTACTTGAGTCTAACAGCCAGCATTTCCAGTATTGTGTCTTTTGCTGCGTGACTAGATTAAAACTTTACTTCCCCCAAGGGAAGATATTTTTTTTCAATGTCAGATTAACATTAAATGAAGGAGAATAGGACCCACACATGCTCATATGCCCATGCACGCGGGTACACACACACACACACACACACACACACTCAGTGGGAGAGAGAGAGCAGGTATGCTTTCCACACATGCAATTAAAGACTGAACATATTGACATTTGCTGAGTCTATGCAGGTAAAAATAATTTAATCAATAATTAAAATGCTGAGACAGTCATCTTCTGGGAATAACAGGCTATAGAATTCCCATTATTGCATGGCTGCATTGAGTGGCCTTCTGCATACCATGTTAACAAGTACACTATCTGCAAAGAGGAGTGCCTTAGGAGGTAACAGTGGCTGGTCTCTTCTCCTGAGGAGTATTTTCAGTCAATTAACTTTCTTTCTGAAGAACTGTGCAGTATGCCCTCCGCACAATTTCTCATGCAGGTAAATTTTACACCACAATGGCCACCATGAATGCAAGACATTATGTTTCATCTGAAATTTATCAGACGTCCATATGTTTAAAAAACCCTCCAACCTACTTAAAATGGAGGGAAATTTCACATAAGGTAACAAACAGGTCAGTTGAGAATGTTAGCACATGCTCTGTATAAATCTACAGTGATTCTTATGTTGAGTGAGAGTGCTAAATGGGGTGCTGCTTGCGGAGCTAGTTCAGGCAGACAACTGGAGACTTACTGTCATTCTCAT
This sequence comes from Gymnothorax javanicus, assembly GCA_029692085.1. Classification (NCBI taxonomy): domain Eukaryota; kingdom Metazoa; phylum Chordata; class Actinopteri; order Anguilliformes; family Muraenidae; genus Gymnothorax; species Gymnothorax javanicus. The sequence continues at coordinate 62,998,919 of CM056203.1, read as the reverse complement.
GGCAGTCTCATGTACAGTATATCGGTCAAAAACATGCCCCTGCCTTTTGCTGCACTGCATCACTCTTTGCTGCTGCTGGTAGTATTGCTGGGTGCTGCCTCCCTGTTGCCTATGGCTACGTAAAATCCCACTTCAGCCCCATCTTCCCATCTTACACCTGTGTGGTCTGGATTCCCTTGGTGGGGGGGCATTTATGGGGCAAGTTCGTACACCCTTACACGCTCTCTGTAATTGTGTTTTGTTTGAAAAAGTCTGAGCCACATCAATTTGGTCTCTTTACTGTGTGAATTATCATTATTTTGTGGTTTCCAATTATTTAATGTCATTATAAGCAGTACAAAAGAAGTTCTACATCTGAGGAAAAATCTTTGAATTCCTGCAGAATTGCAAATTTATGCTTTTTCAACGTAATTTGATTTTCTTTCCCCTGAGCGTGAGCAGAGGAACGAAGGCTAAACTTCCATTGGGAATGCTGTGCCTGCATTATCAAGATAAATATCCGTATTAAGATGAATAGTGCAATTGAGACAAATTAGCAGCAAGTTAAAATTCTGGGTTTGCAACTGCAGTTGGAACGAAAAGGAGCACAAACAGTACAACTGCAGGACCTATGTTGAGAATCACAGCCATATGAAAAGGACACTAAGGTTAGCACATGAGGCTGAGGGTAGGTACAAACTACTTTGATGCTCTGTGTAGGTATTGTGTGAGCAACTGTAGATTCTGTACATCAGAACATGAATAAACCTCACAAAGGTTATCCTGACTGATTATTGCAGGGGTAGCCAAACCTAGTCCTGGAGGGTCCCATGGAGTACTGGTTTTTGTTCTCTCCACCTTCTTTAAACCCAAGAAACCAGGTGAAGTGTGTTAACTGTGTGATCAACTGCTCTATTTGATCAATTAATTTTAGTTACACCTTAAACCAGCATACTTAGGGGGCCTCTAGGGCTAGAATTGGCTTCCCATAGATTATTGTTTGCTCAATTACTATAGAACATCAATCAGTCTTTCCAACGACCACTTTTTCTTTGGCTTCCACTACCAGTAAATTCACACTGTGATCAATACAGTACAGGTCAGAGTTCTTTTAACAATGGGTATCAGTGTAGAAAAATAGAATGGAGTGATTAATAACCTTGATACTGATTCATAAGGAAATAGTAGCCTGATTAAACTTGCATCAGAATTTTCCCTGTCTAATTGAGAACCTGGTTACTGAGGAAGAGAAGCGATTATTACAATGGTCTCAATCAATGATCCAGTAGCCAGTTCTCCTTGCTGTTCACTCAAACCAAAGTCTTCTAGCGTACACTTTAACACTGGGCTTAACCCAGTATGCTAGCCCCAAAATTGATTGCCAAATTATATGCTGCATATCTTGAAAATGCTTTGCAAAATGTCACAGGACATTTTCACTTGAATTTCCCTTTAAAAAAGAACCGTGATGGTCAATAATCTATCTTCAAATAAAGAAATGTAAGGGTGTTGCTTATATTTACTAGCTTTTGTCTAAGAAAAATACATACATGACACATATTTAAAGCTGTACTGCCCTTCACATTTCACAAAACTGACGTTTTTTAATTCTTCTTGAAATACATTGGGACTGGGTTCCTGCTAAACCCTTTGGTTTCACTGTCAAGCAGTCCAGCTTCAGCCAGGAAGATTCACCACCTGGCTTCTGCCCCGGAACAACTCTCTCCAGTCACTACCAACTTAGGTAGATGGGGCTCTCCTCTGCTCTGGGTTACGGCCTTTCCCTCTATTATTACCATATTCCTATTAATTAATACTCCTTTGTGGATTGTACCCCAAATCTACATCTGGTTCCTAGTCTGGAACATGCACAGAATAATGGTAAATGGAAACCAGGGTTGATCATTCATAAAATCCTAGATTTTGAAAGAGTTTAAAGAGATCTGATACTTTTGAAGAAATTTGTATAATTATATATTTTTTTCTAGTGACTATCTGTCACTTCATACCAACAATGCATGAGCAACAGCCCTAGATGCTGAAGAAATTGAGGGAAAGTGTGACCTGACACAATATGCCACTTGTGGATTGAATAATTCTTGTGAGTAGCTCAGCTCATAAAAATACTAAGCACCTGCATGCTGTCTACTACAGCCCATATACCCCCAAACACAATACATATGTTCACAGTTGCCATTTACGTCAATAACAGAGGTAGACTTTGTGTAAGTAACACCTGTCATTTTTTTTCAGAAGGCACTTCCTGGAAAATGGATGCGTTTATCAATACTCCTCTTATGGTTACTAGTAAAATTATAGGAAGAAATAAGAAATAGGAAGAAATGTGGTAATAGTCATTACCAGTGGTTAATGATCTTTGTTGACTGGTTTCCTGCAGTGGTATACGTTTCCATAGAAGAAACACATTTCATTTACAGTAATGGCAGGTTTCCAGTGCTTTGTTCTGGCTTATGTCCTGAGAATGTGATGAATAGTCAGAATATGGAATTCAGCCTTATCAGTAAGTTGAGCATCGCTGATTGGTCAGACAATTAAGACAGCTGCGTAGCAGTTTCAATTGGTCTGAACAACAACTAATTTTGCACAAGCAAGACTTTTGCACACAATGAATGCAGCACTAGAAGAGATCGTTACAATGCATAAATTGTATACTGGGGCAAACCCCAATTAGGCTGAAACCTGGAAGAGCTTCTACACATGCATGGCTTTTATTTGTCACACCCTGTGTAAAATAAATTGTTGTTTATAATTACACTACTGCTATAGTAATTGTAGTGTCCTTCACATTCAAGTGCTGTTGTGACAGCTGTGCTTTGAATAACTATGCCAGATAATTCTAAAATATTAATCAAATTACACAAAATTATAAGTTTTCACTCCATTACTGCTGTTGCTGAATGTGCGCTTATATATTCACAAAGATCCATTTACCAATTGAGATTACATATAACAAATCACTATATGGGTCAACAGTAATCTTGCCGTGTATATGCTGTCATGAAAAATTATTCACCCCTTTCCTGATTTTTTCTATTTTTGCATATTTGTCACACTTAATTCTATCAGATCTTCAAACAAACTATCAAACAAAAAAGACAGAGTAAATAAGCAGTGAATTAAATTTTTTAACTTATAATTTAAGTTTTTGAACAAAAGAATTATCCTACACCAAACGGCCCTAAGCGAAAAAATTATTTGCCCTTTTCTTAATCACCATGTTTACCAAATCTAATTGCTAAAAGCATTAAATTTGATTGAAAACTCCAAGGTCTGAATATTTCCTGTCAGGGTCTGAGAATGTCTAGTAATGTTGTTCACGTATTTTGTTCCTGCGTTTATTATCTTTCTTGTCTTATTGTTAATTAACAGTTTCTTGTACTAGTTTTACATTCCTTTACCCCGTCACTTACCATGTGCTTTTAGTTTTCACTCCGGGACCTGCACCAGCCCACGTTCATTGTTAATTGTTTGATTGCTCCCTCATTGGTAATCACTCCTCCCTGCACACTTGTCTTTTCCCTTCGCACCTGTTGCTCATCTGATTTGGCCTTTAACTCTCCCTTTATTCTTGGTGTGCACGTGACGTCACGCAAAATTTCCAAACAGGAAGTCCGCCATGATGGATGATAACAACAACCAAGATAGCTTCGCTTCACCATTGAGCTTCTGCAACGCTTTGTGATTTCCTTCGGATTTGCGCTTCCTTTTAAAAGAAAACAATGCCTACTTTGTGTGCGGTTTTTAATTGCAGCAATAATGCTACTTGTGATAAAGACGAGTTTCTTCAGAATCCCATCTCATTGAAATCAATGTCGCTTACTGGCAAATACGGCACTTTGTTTACGTGCGCTGGCAGCCACTTGCTTTTTACTTCAGTACATGTTCTCGAGTTCCCGATTCTATATCCAGCTTCAGTCGCAAAGAGCAAAGCTCCAATATGGGAACAAGCCTCGCTTAATCCAGCCATGCAATCACAATGTGCGAGGATCGCATCGCCACTCTTACCGCTCACAAACCACGGCTTGAGCGGTGTTTCTCGAGTTCTTTGAGAATGGTTTACCCAAGCATGAACCAGCACCCTATTCTTTCACTTCGTATTAGCAAGAAGAATACCAACCCAGCCAGACACAAAAATGTTATACACATTTAGACTCTTATAAGCCTTCATTTGTGCGTTGGTTGCCCGCGAAGTTTGAATAACGAGATAGTTTACGATATCGGGGTATTCAATCAATGGTAATGTTGCCAAATCCTCCATATAATCAGATGGCTTTAACATAATATGGGTCAAAACCACAAATTTTGACTTTTTCTCTGTATCTTGACTTGGCAGAGGACTCCAGAGAGTCACAATATTTTGAAAAATTTGGAGATATATCACTATTATTGTTCGCACAAGATGCCATTTTTGATTTGTATATCATCCAACATGGCGGCGCGTGCTATTTAATCACGTGGTTGCACACCAAGAATATACCTCCCAGCCCCAATGCAATTTGTCTTTGCCTGTTCTGCAGTGTCTAGCTCAAGAGTAGTTTATTGACTGTGACTTCCATGTGTACCATTTGGTTTGTTTTCCACTTCTAATTCTGTTCAGCCCTCTGTGTCCGATTGACAACTCGTGATTGAATTCTTTTTCATCTTTGTGGTTGTGATATTCTCTGTGATTTACTGACCTCCTGGTTTTGACTACTGGACAGTTCAAGTTATTGAAATATACCAGTCTGGAAAGGGTTACAAAGTCTTTTCTATGGCGCTCCTAATCTAGTGAATTACCCTGAGAGCCATTAGCTTCAGATGGAAAAAGTTGCAACGTTGTGGTAAGTTGAGTTGCAACAGCATGAGAACAATCTTAAGTCCATGAATGCTTCAAAGAATAGCTGGAAAGAGCTGAAATTTGAGTGGCTTAGTTAAAAGCCTGACCCATTGAGATGCCATGGTAAGACCTCAACAAGCAGTTCATACTCAAACACCTGTTAATTAAAGCAATTTTGTAACAAAGAGAAGAATAAAATTCCCCCACCACTGATCTTCATTTATTGGAAGTACTAAGCTGCAGTTGTTGTGGTTAATGGTCACAAAACGAGTCATAACGCTTTGATGGGTTCTTAATTTTCCACATTGGTGACATGCTTAGATATGGCATTATACTGTATCTTGTATGAGGACCTGGTTGGATTTATGAGAAATAAGCAAAAATGGGGAATCAGGACAAGGCAAAATACTTTTTTGTGGCACTTCGCTGTTCCACAGTGACCCTAATTTGGCAAGATTAAAATAAATTATCTGCTATAAGCTCACACTTCGTTGAGCTGTATGGTGACACCTTAGCAATGATATACCGTCCTCCATATTTTATTCAAGGCTACACATTTTTAGTAGCCTTTGGTTAATGTACAGAAATTACCATTCATCTATTCATTGCCTGTTTGGTCACACACTTTGTTTTCATGCATGTGGTGGTAGGTTTTGCGTGCTGCCAGCTTTCATCATTGAAATATTGTGCTCCAAGCACACTGGCATAAGGGACAAGGATAACCAGCATGCGTAAGTAGTGGCTGCACAATTTTGTAGCTTCCATGGGAGCAAGAAGCTATTTTCATTCCCAGCAGCAGATTTCTCTTGAAAGCATTGCGTGGTGTCAGCCAGAAGACCCTGGACCCACAGGGACACTGACAGCTCAGTTGACCAGAGCTGTGTCACCATTCTGCTTAGACAGCCTTTCCTTCTCCTCTGGCACGGTCCCCTGTTCTCTCTCATGGAGTCATCGAGAATGACACTGCTTTTCGCGAGCACATCACTTTACTGCTTCCTCTGCCTGCAGTTAGACCCGTGTTATTGCCATGTAGACGTGTCATGACTACCACTTTCGAGGACCATCTAACAAATCGCCATGTTATTCTCCTTGGAAAAAAAGATGTTTGTAAGAGCCTTTTATCTCTGTCCTTACATATTCGGATATCTGCTTCCTTAAGGTGCTGTGGGCAAATCGTACTTCCTGTCTTGCCTTCTGTTATTTGGGGTGAGCCCCCACAATATTTTGCATTACGTCCTGACATATGATCAAGGAGGCTACTAATCTTTGTCTCCATAATGCATTTAGCATGAAATGGATGGTGCACAGACGGCTTTTAAGTGCAATCATGCATGAGAACACCTGAGACAAATGATTGAATTGAATGTGCAATAGGTAGGCTGTACGCACAATATCTATTTTATTATGGAACAAATGAACGTGACCTTTATTAAATAATAGATAGAAGATTATGCTTTGATTTGTGAACTGTATTTTATGAATGAGAAGTTAGTAATTGCCTGATCGGTACCATAGAGCTCTGTAAAATAGATTTTGATGCTTATTTTACATTAAGGGGAGGAGAAACCTTTTGGAAAAAAATGGTCATTTTTGGATGGAAATCATTCATACTTGGTGTATTGACAGCATATGACCTGAAATACACAAAATATGAATTTGACCTAATTTGCATAATTAGGTCATGTGATTCAAGATGGCCGCCACCCTGATTTCACCATTATTTCTTTGCCTTATATCTCAGGACTGAAGCAAGATATTTGAATCAGGTTTTTTATAATTATATTTAGTTATGTTTACACCTTCTTCTGAACTAGAATAAAGCATTTACACATAATACTAGAGATTTAGTGGGGTAAAAGAGGATTTTGCCATTTTTCGCCCTCTCAATACGAAATATAAATCACCATAACTAACAGACCCAAAGTGCTAAACCAAAACTTTTAGTTCAGTAGACTTCCTGATATGTACACAGACTTCTGTCAAAATTTCATGAGAAAAGCTCCACAAATAAGTGAGATATAGTGCCTTAAATGATAGCAATCGGGGCAAAAATCAGGTTTTGAGAAAATCCAGGTTAAAGTCAAAGTACACCTACAAATCATTGTAACAGTTAACTTAGAACATTAAAATGCCCCTGAAGCATAAACTTCTCCCTCCTGCTCCCTCTGATTGTCCTGTTCTTGAGCAGATTGAAGTGATTTGCTCTTTCTTTTGGCTTTTTCAGAGTCTAGGTTGGCCATCTCTGCCCCCCTAACGCGCACTGCATCCACCTGCTCTTAATTATGAATGAATAAACTTTTAATTAAGACCAAAATTAAAATTTTGATAAAAATTGTGAAAAACCATTTTTTTGGATTTCTCCTCCCCTTAAATAATTTCAGTTCAATTTGTATGACACTTTTGTCTAAGAATTACAACAATAGTTGAAGTGAGCAGGAGTGGTAAGAAAGCTTCCTTCACATACTGTACCATAAAATGATGCACAAATAAGAACTTCATGTTGGTGAATGTTTGAAGGGCCTGGTTCAAAACCAAGAAGAGCCTTTTTTTAATACAACATTGGCATTCCAGATTTGGGGAATTCCAGCTTTAACTCGGTGCAAATATCCAGCTTCTGCTTTATGATGCAAGTCCCAAGTCTTCAAAGCAGCCGTAGCCTATTTCAGTATGAGCACTGGTGAGGTCAATGCTGCATTCTCATATTTTTGGCTATTGGATTCCCTGCCTGGGAGTGCAAAGTGCAGTATGTTTCCTGTGCAAATGTCATTTCCAGCAGTACACAACCCCATGAAGGTCAATGCTTGGTGGATTTCTCTATTTATTTTTAATATACAGGACTTAATGAGTAATATAATACTTTGATTTTAATGTATGCTTAAGAGCAGGATGACTATATTTGAGGAATTTGACTGAATATTTATGAGATGCAGCTGATGAATGTTACAGCTGGACAGACAAACAATGCTAAAAAAAAAAAAACAAATTAATAAGATGGATAGAGTATGACATCTTATGGACGACAAATTTATTAAATGTGAATTATTCTGAGTTTTATGAAATCAGAATGAAAATATTGTCATCCAGTACGAATAATTACCATACATATGGCGATACAGATCAGAGAAATACAGCACATACCTTGGAAATCTGTCTTCAAGAGCATTCAAGACTTATTTCATTGATGAAATTTTTTAAAATTTCTAGTCTATTTGGTTTTTAAGAACGACCATATTTTGTTTATTATTTGCATTCATGACTATTCATTTTGACACCAAACAGCACCTATGTCTCTGAAAAGGTTTTTTTCTCATTTGTTAGTTTTATTTTAAATCCATCTTCAATGGCAAAACATCCTGCAGAATTAATTTGCATGCATTTGTTATGTGTATGGTATGCAGGCGTGTGAGTATAATTTCTTGAATCTGCAAGGAATTATAGAAATAAAGGAATGCAGCGCATTGATGAAAACATACAATGATTGTTTTTGAATCAGCCTTAGCCAAACACAGCGCTGATTACACAGAAGTGTTCTGGGGTGAGAACGAAATTCAGAAAAATACTTGGGAGCAGCCATGCCTGAGTGCCTACCTTATGTGCATAGAATTTGTCCATTGTAGCAACTTGGCCGCTCCTGAGTCTTTTTTTGATTTCGCTTTTGAATCAGCCTTGTCAGACAAATTAGCAGACAAAAAAATTCACAGATGATCAGAGTGATTTATAAAATAAACCCAAAATGTTTTGAAAATATCAATCATACATCACCATGAAACTGTATGCCGGTGTATGGCGCCAACCATGTGTCGTACCGTGCGTGCATCTGCACCAACATGGCAGTAGACAGATGCGCACACACACTGTAATATGAGTGAAAAGTAATCCTGATTAAAAGTAGACATATTTCTGTTCGCTAGTAGATGGCAATGTTGCTCTCCAGCAGATCTTTGGCATGCAAATCTATCAGGTGATGAACTGTCTTGAATGAAGATTGTTTTCAGATTTTTGGTCATGTTACATAGAATTATACCTCGGAACACAGAGTGAGTCGGGGTCCCCTTTATTTTACTGAGAAATTCCAGGTAAAACAAATGCATGCAACAGCCGGCGAGTGTGCATGAGTTGGGGCAGAATTGTTTTACTCACCCCATCCACATACATACTCAGTCAGTGCATGTGCCACATTCAGGAACTGAAGCCAACTGGGCAGCAGGCCAGTGAGCCTGATTCTACACCTCGTGGTCTCCCCTGCGGGACCCGTGTGCGTATGATGTGGTAATGGGGTTTTCCCACATTGGTATATGGTCTGAATTTCATGATAATAGAATGGCAATGAATAGGGCTCACTTGGAAATTATGTTAGCGGCTGTGCCATGGTTGTCAAATGAAAAATGTAAAGAATGAAGAAGAAGCCTCCAATCCCTGTCTGCTCCCATAAAATCCAGCTTAAGAGGGATGACTACATAAAAGACCCAAATTTAGTTCACTGGAACAACTCCAGTTTTACCAGTTTATCTGTTTCTTTCAGAAAAAAAAATAAATAAATAAACGGGATTGTCAGCCATTTTTTATTTGTCTCTACGCACAGACTCGTCCCTTGTTTATTCTGTTGTCCACGTTTGATGCCCTATGGAAACTAGACAAATGCTATTGGTGGATGACAGCAGGGTATATCTCTGAAACTATTGTGGTCTCCCCATAGGTGAAATGCGTAATTTCGCCTGGTGATAGTGCTAATGGAAAGTGTATAGGGTCCAGAAAATCAAGAGTAGAAGCACTCTACGCATGAGGAATTTTACCCGACTCCCATTAGAACTGTTTGACTTATTGCATTTTTTCAAAGGTCTGTTTGGCCTAAAGATAGTGCCACAGGAATGGTTACCATGCACCAGGACAGTCACGTCAAAGTTGATCCAATTCCCATCAGAACAGTTAGACTTATTGCATTTAGAAATTTAGTTATACCCAATGGTGGCACTCCAGTAAAAGTAATACAGCCATAAAAACCTACAGGGTTCTCCTCTATGCACCTGGACTGTTGATAGCAGGTTTAACAGGATTCTGATTAAAACTGTTTGAGTTATTACGTTTTTAAAAATGAAAAGTTTGGCCTGGTGGGGCTGCTACAATAATGGTTATGAGGTGACCAATATCAGTTGTAACATTAAATTGTAAATGTTAATAGTTTGTGAACTCTCTCTACCTCTGGTCATCTCTGCTCCGGGATAAATCTCCCAAGCTCATCATTTGCTGTCTGTACAATACCAGGCAAACAAACGCTCCCTGTCTGACACGGATGCTTCCAATCACCGCTTTTTGGACACTGATATCCATCATCTGAGTAACATCTTGGGTTCACTGAAGCAATCTGCCTTTTGAAAATGTGAAACCTACTTTGTAATTCAGAGAGCCAACAACCCAAATGAAAGGTCATTCATAGAATGACGGCTTTCTGAAATTGTGCACAGATCTATGAAACAGAATGAATAGAATGGAGTTGGTTTCATGTCTCTAGCTGTAATAGTAGCAAAGTTACGAACCAACATGTGGTTTTAATGTTTTTGGTGGCCTTGACCTTTGACCTAGAGACTGAAAAAGTATAGGCTTCTGGCGACGAACCTCCCACATGGTGAAGTTTCATGAACAGAAACGATATGTAAAAGGGTAAAAAACCATGTTACTAACAAACAAACAAACAAACAAATTATGACATCATTTTTACGTACTTACGTCAATGTGACATCATTGCGACCTGCCACCTTTTCAACCGCACTGGTTCGAAGAATAGAATGGCGTTGGTTTCAAGACTCTCGCTATAATGCAAATTAAGTTATTCACCAAATGTATTTTGGACCTTCTGTGTGACCTTGATCTTGACCTTTGATCTAGAAAGTAAAGAAATTATATGCTTCTGTCGGAGGACCTGTGCTATTATATGGAGAAGTTTCTTTAATATCACCAAAAGATAAGGGGTAAAAAACCATGTTACTAACGAACAGACAGACAAACAAACAAACATACTACTAACGCAACCGACTAACATACTTGCCGAAATCATAGATTTCGGCAAGTAATTAACTGATTTTATCACCAACTCACCTCAATCACCTCATTTAAACCCCATAATGCTCTTGCGAGATCACCTGGATCATAAAGTTAGCGATGTCTTCCAATCGGCATTGACAGAGTAATGGGAAGTACTGTAGTCCATGGAGAAATCCATTCAGAATGAGTCCTTAGTATAAAAAATCTTTTTAATACCAACAATTTTCAAAGCTTTGACTAAATCTCATTAGAGATACTTTGATGAGAAATTACTTCAAGAGGTTCAAGTGAGCCGGAAACTTAACTGTTCTGCCACCCTGCCACGCCCAGGTGGGAGTGCAATACCAGTGGTGAAATTAAACCAGTTATGTTGGAAAGAGGTTGTATGCAAAGTTTCATCAAATATTTGTGATTGCTCGATGTTAAGAATCATTCAAATTGGGTTCTAAAGGGTGAAGGAATATCAAAGGTCATAAAACGACCATTTATTCAGAAATTGTCCAAAGCCATCATTTATATGCTGTATGCTCTTGACATACCAAGTTTTAGCACTTCATATCAGACAGGTCTAAAATGGACAACTTTAATGTTTTAAAATGATGACCCTACCACACCGACTTTTGGAAATATGTGTAATGGCCGAAGGAATCGGGAGGCCAATTGCAGCGGCTAGGAGAAAACAGGACCAGCAAGGATTTAAAATGCCCCACAGGGAGAAATATAAACGAAGTAACAGAACCAGCTCTTGCACTTCCAAAATGAACACCCAACAATACGAACAGGAAGCAAAGTGAGAGATGGACAAACAAAAAGGGAAAGCAAAAAGGACATTTCCCTAAAGAAGTAAACCACAAATATACTGCAAAGATATTCGCCAAGAATCCCTAACTGGAGATATCTTCTGGCTGTAGTGATAACTAGAATCGGACACTCCAGCAAAGGAGGCGTGGCAGACATCCAGCTTATATAGCCTTAGAGGAAGGCGCCGCCCACGCCTGATGAACAGCTGGGAAAAGAATCTGATAGTTAAAAAAACAGACGTGGTCCAAATACAATCCACAAAGAAAGTCTAAAACCACAAACACAGCCAGAACCATGACAGCCCCAGACGTTCCCATAGAACCTCGTGCATGGTACTCAGAAATAAGGGTGGGATCCAGGATATCCCGAGAAGGGACCCAGCAGCGCTCCTCGGGGCCATATCCCCCCCAGTCTACCAAAAACTGGACTCTTCGACCAACACGCCTCTCGGCCAACATGCGATGCACGATGTAAACCGGCCCTCCCTCAATCATCCGCAGCGGCGGTGGTGGTTTGTCGACCGGTGCCAGGACGCTTGTGCTAACCGGTTTGAGCCAAGAAACATGAAAAGAGGGGGGGAAATGGGAATCCTTATTCTGTGCACAGATGTAACAGGCCGCCACAAACTCCCGGATGTCCTTATCCATGTTGGGCCACCAAAAGCATCAGGCCAAAAATTGCTTGGTCCAGTGAACCCTCGGATGACCTGCCAAGCGGGAAGAGTGACCCCACTGGAGCACCTGGGAACGAACCGCTAAAGGAACAAACAAACAGCCAGGCGGCTCCCCGCCAGGACCAGGATCGAACCGCAAGGCCTCCCGCACCACAGACTCAACATCCCACTGCACGGGAGCCACAATCTGAGACGCCGGAATGATAGGTTCAGGAACGGGATCGCAGCCTGAGTGATTGCAAATCCATGACAAAGCGTCAGACTTAATGTTTTTAGAACCAGACCGATAAGTTAACATAAAGTTAAAACAATTGAAAAATAATGCCCACCGTGGCTGCCAGGAATTTCGTCGCTTAGTCTGCTAGATATATTGGAGGTTCCTGCGATCAGTCCAAACCACAAACGGGTGCCCAGCCCCCTCCAACCAGTGGCGCCACTCCTCCAACGCCAACCCAACAGCCAACAACTCCCGATCACCAATGCTGTAATTTCGCTCTGCCGCAGACAACGACCGGGAGAAGTCGGCGCAGGGATGCAGCTTATTGTCCCAATGAGAACGTGGGACAAAATGGCACCCACCCCGACCTCTGAAGCGTCAACCTCCACCACAAACGGGAGGGAGGGGTTGGGCATAACAAGGATGGGCTCAGAACTAAATCGTTTCTTGAACTCTTGAAAAGCAGCCTCAGCTGCTGGGGTCCAAGCAGACAACGAGGAGGCATTCTTCCTAGTAAGCGCAATAATCGGGGTAGCCACAGCGCTAAAATTGCAGATAAACCTCCTATAAAAATTAGCGAAGCCAAAAAATCGCTGAACCTCCTTAACATTTTGAGGGGCAGGCCAATTCCTGACCGCTGCCACCTTGTCCGGATCCATGCGAACTGTAACGCACCCCTGGGGGAAGTAGTACCAGAGAAAAGTTTGATCTCACAATCGGAATCACGATGCGGAGGCAAAGACAAAGCTCGTTGTTTGCTAAAAACCTCTGTGAGATCAACATGATCACTTGGAACGTTGGGAGGTAAATCAAAGTTCAGCACGGCCTCTACACACCTATCTTGTTCTGGACCCAACGACTCAACCGTCTCAGAGGAGACAACACCAATGTCAGATGCTCCTGCCAGGCTCTGCTAACTCATGACGACTGCTGGTTATCAACCAGCTAGATGGCTAATACATTGACTATGTTTTAGTACCTTATACATCCCGTCTTCAGAATTTACTATAAGCAATAGCTTTGCTGTAAACAATACATGACACTATGTTTAGAGCGAAGACTATTTTTCTGTCGATTTTTGTCAGACCTCCAAAATCACTGGGTTATATTCAGTTGCACTGGGACCCAGCAACTTATGTATGTGTATTGTTAAAGCTATATCTCTTCTCGATGGTCGTATTCCAGCGGCAAAGAATTCCCGGTAATAAGCCAGTAGGCAACTTCCTCCCTTAGAGTCGCTGTCAATCACATCTGTCAATCATGACTTTATACCCCATTTTTATTGTCTCAAATAATTAAATAAAACCAAACTTATTGAAAAAAATGAACAGAACATACATCAGGATAGTAAGAACTGCTTAAAATGACAGACACCATCATCAGAAAAAAAATATTTGACACGTACTTTAATTTGCTACTGCGGCCCATGTCCCATCAACTTACATGGAGGGGGGCGGGGTTATACCCTGTACTGCAGCCAGCCACTAGATGGAGATCAAATGTTTTGGCTCACTTTAGGAGCTGTTAGGTTGTCCATATTTGTATACAGTCAATACTATATTTAAAAAGTCAGCATGGATCATTGATATATTCCGGTACAAAAATATTGTGTTAGCACAAGAACATTGTATCTCTTTCTCAAAAAAATGCCAAACACAATTTAGTACACATAAACACACACACACACACACACACACAGACGTGCTTGCAGAGTTAACATGTACTGTTTTTTCCCCCATAAATGACATCTCCTGTAATTTTATACTTACTTATTTACAATCATGAAGTATTCATGGCCTTCAGGACCTTTTAGGTGGATAATTCAAGTTGCTCCAGTGGCCATAGGGATTATCATATTATTCTCATATAAATGACAATTAGATGTGGCTTTTTAGCAGTGGATTTATTTCCTGCATTGATGAGAAAGGCTGGGCAGCATTATATTATGTACACCGTTGTATGTGCAGTATGTTCATTTTAGCTCTCTGCAATAATGGCATAAGTATGCATGTGGTCAGATGAGTGAATAAATTTGATTATAGATATGATGCATTAACGTACCTTTTTTGTAATCTCAGTCGCAAAATTACATTAGAGCTTCAGCCTATAGACTGGAGATACTCTGTTCTGAGTAGCATCATCACGCTTTTTGAATCTGTCATCAGAAAAATGACACTTGTACTGCAAAACACTGCAAGTTCACCGCATCTGAACTATGTGTTAGTCTACCAGTCTGTGAATGGGTGACATGTTAATTTAACGCTGGCAGGCTTGTTTTTGAAGATATGGTACCCACATCAATCTAGGATGGTTTTTCATTAGATATCCCATCTTCATCTGAGAGAAATAAATCAACTTCACAGCAGGAGTCATTTGTGTTCATATGCTTTAGGGTTGGGCTAGTGAAAGAAAGACTCAGTGGTTGGCCTGAAGTTCCTGTCTGGGTGTTGAATCCAGGTCACCAGTTGACCAACTTTTTTGAATCTTTTTTTTATTTTTGAGGATATTGAATTGCGTGAAGGAGGCTGCATTTGAATTGAAGCTTCAGTGACATTAATAATTGGATTGGTAGTCCGATTGGAATTAAAATGTTTCCTGCAACCACCTGACAGAATGAAATGGTTGATCCAATCAAATTTTACTCAGTTTGAGAGATATTATATAAACCTTCGATAAACCAGCAAATGGGTGAATATTAACAAAAAGTGATCGTGGCCGCACTCATTCGAAATTGGCGAGCTTCTGTGCAAAAAAAAGTACACAATTGCGGAAAATATTGACTGACACACATGTTCTATGCATGGGCAAGCATTTTATTTGAAGAGCACCTGCTCTGGTTGATGGACGTTTCTGAATGATAATTTTACTCTGTATGCCCAGTTCATTTGCAATTTGCAGTCAGGCATACTTCATTCAGATGTATGTAAATGTTTGCTGGTAAACATAGCCCCTGTTAATATTTGAAAACTTATAAGGGATTTGCAACCTGCCATTCCACACTGGTCATAAAATTCTAATACTGATGTCATGAATACCAGGGGTGTGTTTACAGCCTGGCCATTGGGCTGTAGCCCCAGGTCTTTTTTCTTTAGCCCCGGGTGTCTTTTTTTTTTTTTTTACTTCCAAATTATTTTTAAATATTAAAATATGAATATGAACTTTGCGCTCATACAACCAATGAATCTTAAACCTATATAGCAATTTATTCCCAAGCATGCAATGGCAACACTAAACTTTTATATTTTTAAAATAAAATCTGAATTACTGCAAATAGAATGGTGCACAAACAGGGTCCTTTTACGGACCGACTGCGTCCAGTCTCACAGTGCTGCCCACGGGTAAATGTCATCATGACTTTGTCTCGTAAGATTGCTCGTTTTTGTTATGAACAGGCCAGGAATCAAGTTTGAAGGCAGAGTACAATCCAATAGTATGGCTAATTGATATTAATAAGGTGGACAGTGAGAGAGAGGAGAATAGCGCAGTTCAGTTCAGATATTACAGGAGAAGCAGTGTTGGTGTTGCCAATACTCAGTCTGTGGCTTTCCACAGGTGATGACTGCCAGGTGGAGTGCACAGTTCGCCAGAGCCAAACTGTCCAAAGGGAGGATGGATAAGCTTAGAAGGAGCACAGCTCCAATAATGATGACTAGATAGAATGGAAGCTTGTTCCTAATAAATTGGACAGAGGAACAGATTGGGAGAGAAGCAACAGGAACGCAGTCCCAATGCTGCAGACTGTGAGAAAAGCATGGGAGCTTGTTCCTATTGACTAGACAAGGAAGAGAACTTCTGTAAATTACTATCATTAAAAATTAAGTTTAACTTTCAAAGGACGAGGAATTTTACAAGTATATACTAACTGGTTCTGAGGCATTACAGAAAATACCGCAATCCAGCAACTTGTAACTCAAAGGAGGGGGTAAAAATATGTCACAGACACCAGGTGGGGATACAAAATATTTTAGTATATTAAAAAATAAAATATTTTCAAAATACATTTTTTAAAATATTCCAATTGCAAACACCAGAAAATTCAGGGAAGGATCTCACTTCACGCTCATAGACCTGGGGACTTTCTGGGGGTGTCACCGAACCTGGCATAATGAAACACCTCGCCATGCCTATGGCGGCCAGTTTGTGTGCATGTTGTGTTTCTCATTAAAAAAAAAAAAAACAATGTAAATGAATATTTCCTTGATTTCAGTGATTGGAAGGGCTTTAATGCAGACACTATAACACACCACAATATTACATAGTTTTGTTTTTTTGTTTTTTCATCAGTCACTTTCTTGTGAAACATTGTGTTTCAAGCCTATACTCAAGGTTTGATTTAATCCAGGTGAGAGACTTCATGATACCATTCGATAATCAATTACTATAATTAATTCCAAAACAAGTGCAAAGAATCACTTTCTCTCTTTGCAGCTCAGCCCTGGGTGTTTCAATCGTCTATACACTCTCCTGACTAAAATAACCATAAACAAGAATCTTACATAGTGCTGCTTCAATTCTAGCAAATCCAAGGGGTAATTTTTAACCCCGCTCACCTCTTAAAACTGATGTAACTCTGAGTTCAAGCTCTATATCTCTCAGTTTATGACTTTTCCAAAGAATGTTATTTATCACCACATGAGTAACTGTGGTTGGTGAATTAACAATAAATGATCAAATAAGTAAGAAAATAAATAAATAAACAAACAAAAGCATTTATATCTAGAATCACGAGGCTTTCACATATTAACCCCATCGCAAAAACTCTGTAATAGCCACTGACAGGTCAAAATGACATCAACACCAAGAATCTTGGTTGCCTAGCAACGTCTCTTGGTTATTAATAAATTGGCCCCCCACATTTTTTTTAGAACTCATATTTCATACATTTTATTGGTCTATTGTTCTGGTATCTGTCCTCATAATATTTTTTCTGATGCACTGTAAACCCTGATAGTGTGGTGAACTCAAATGTTTTGTGGAAACCGATTACCTCAAAAAAATTGAGTATGCCAACTAAATGATCTTGTGTTCACAGCACTTATAACATGTAAAAAAAAAAAAAAACTAAAAAAATTACTTTACCTTATTTTCTTTAAGTTCTTTCCACACAATGCAATTAAGTTGGCCTACACAATTTTTTGAGGTAATCGGTTTCCACAAAACATTTGAGTTCACCACACTATCAGGGTTTACAGTGTGTTTGATTGCCCTAAGCTATCAAAATGGTGCAGCTCATTGGCGAAAA
This sequence comes from Gymnothorax javanicus, assembly GCA_029692085.1. Classification (NCBI taxonomy): domain Eukaryota; kingdom Metazoa; phylum Chordata; class Actinopteri; order Anguilliformes; family Muraenidae; genus Gymnothorax; species Gymnothorax javanicus. Next base: position 62,981,131 of record CM056203.1, on the reverse strand, counting down.
CCAAGTTTCTATTACATGTTATTACAAGCATCTGTCCTTCAAGTCTAAAGCCGATAGCCTAGCACGTCAGAAATATATCAAATTTGTCAGAAAAGAAATAAAAAGTTCTGATTACTGTCTAGAAAACAACGACCGAGGGTGTCGTTGGGGGGGGGGGGTATAATCTCTGCTAAAATACTCTTTAGCCGTCCCAAATAATTTACATTTTAGATGGAAATCATCAGTACCTGAGGGAGAACATGCCAGACCAGACTCCCCGTGTAGAAGCACAGCACCCATCCATATCTCTTTACTACTACTCTTTACATTACTACCTCGGCCCTCAAACACTGGGGAGCATCTTCTGCAGATTCACCAGGTATGCCACGGCCCTTTCTCCTGTCATTCTCATGCACACATGCACGCGCGCGCGCACACACACACACACATGCACGTGCGTGCACACACACGCACACGCACAGCCCACATCCGGTCTAATTTTGACAGTATTTTATTACCAAGTGTTTATCATTATCTGCCAAATAGTCATCTTGAATGTCTGAGGGTATAAAGATCCACATCGTGCGTTCACAACCAGACCTCCAATTATCCATGATGTCTGTGGCCAACAAGATTTTCCATGTTCCTTCCTCAACCTTCATTTTGATAAAAGCAAGAAAAGAATTGAAATATATTTTGTCAAAAAAGCACAGCTTCACTGACAGTTATGTATGGTGTTAAAGCATTAAGGCTTATGTGGAGATCAGCGCATTCTCAAATCAAAATTACAGTCAAATGTTTGAATATTCCTGGAAAGTGTTTGAGTTTTTGGCTTAATATTTGGTAGATTACTTTTTTTTTTTTTTAGGCCAATGATTTTTTTTCTTCTGGGCCCAGCAATAGAGAGTCACAATAATAATGTATGTATCCAACATATCTAACTAAACTAATTATAATTTTTTAAAAATTATTTTTCATGTCCTTTTATGTCTTTTTTCCGCTGATAAATTCATATAATTCTATTTTGTGGCTCAGCATTATTTTGGGGTGGCCAGTAAAAATTTCCCCTCGGCGGAGGTAGGAGGTATTGGAAAATTGGCGGTTGTAATGTGACAGGATTTTGTTAGAATCTGAAGCAGTTCAACAATGACAGAGTATCTACCCACATCCTTGACTTCATGCATTAATTCTTTCCCCCACCCGTTTGTTTAGAGTACTCAAAGGTAATCATCATTGTGTCAGGCTCAGCAGAATCATTAATTAAACACTTTGTTCTGGTCTGGTGGGCAGATAAGGGAGGAAGGGTTTCACTGGGGGGGTGTAAACATTGCTTTTCCAGCAGTTTCCACCTTCAGAACCCCTTCCTCCATCCCCAAGCTCTGAAGAACAACCTCTCATTCCACCAGGGCATGGATGAATGTGTGTTTGACATCAAGGTAAATGTCACTTTGTAGTTTGCTTGGTATGCTAGTGACATGAACTGCACTTTCCAATAGCAGTATTGAAATCTTCTTAAATTCCATAAACCACAGGCATTCCTCTAAGCATTTTAAAAAGGAAGTAAAATAAGACAGACAGCCCAATGACACAAAATTTTGTGATTAATTATGGTCTCAAATTAGCTTCTGGATGATTCAGTTTTGCCTGTATGAATGTATGGCCTAACAAAAAAATGGCTCACCTTTTTAAAAAGACTTATCAAAAGTGTGGACATAAAGTACATTAAACCATGGTTCACATCAAAATTGGGCCACTGGAACATCTTTGCCTCCTTACTTTTAATGGTTATCTCTCATTTTACTGAATTGGTTGCTGTGAAATTGCCTCTGTCTCCATGCATTGGCCTTTTTATATTTTTGAGCCAAGATATTAGCTACGTGCTGTATCCAGTCACTAACTGGCTGCTGGCTTTGCTACAAATGAATGCTAGACTGGAGGATTTAAAAACAATGCAAACAGAAACAACACTACTCTCAGGCACCAACTAAATAAATGGAGACAAGATAAATTGAGACTATATGCATGCATAATGTGTATATACCACCATTCATCTCCTAAAATATAAACACATGCGTGCACACATCTGTCAAACTCACAAGCCCCTGCTCCCCTGTCCTTATATTTACATGAAAATGACTTCTTAAACTAAAAGACTGATGCGCCATACCATTGCTTTTTGTCTTATTAAGTGGAAATGGAATTTATGCACTGTATAAATGTGTCTACAGCCGTACAGCATGTCCTTCCATAAGAACCATACTGATTGCTAGAATCAGAAGAAGTGCAGAGATATCAGCAGTAACACACGGAAAATATATTCATTATCCCCCTTAGCATCAATGCAGTTGGCCATTTGAGCATGACTCAATATATACCTTGGAATTTTCGGTAACAGTACACAGTAAACTCAAACGCAACATGAAAATAATTTTAGGCAATTTCCGCAGTGAGACTGAGCCAGCGTCGCTACAAACTTTTAAAGGTCACCCCAAAGGATGAAAACAAGGCTGTGAAATAAAGAAGACTGTGAAACTATTATCACTTAATAGTACAGGTTTGATCCGTCAGCGCCAGAAGAGCCATTAGGGCTAGAAAAAATTCATTGGCAGTTGGAATCCTTTCATATTTGTTCAGCGATGACAATTGAACATGATGAATCTCTTGCAGTCACACTTTTGTTCTGATAATCTGTCTGCAGGCAATCATCTCCTTCAGAATAAGGCTGATTGAAACTGAAGACATTCGTATTATACCACTCAACAGAATATAAATCCTTGGAGGGTATCAAAAAGGATGATCAAACATTCAAAAGCAGCACATAACATAAAGAAGAACTGTAATGCCTATTCAAACAGTAAATAATGGTCATATTTTTGACAAAAGTAAAAGCCAAAATGTTTCCGCTTTATTGATTTTAACAAGAAGGACACTGCAAAGCATCAAAACCACCTCAGAAAAATGGTTTTGATTTTGAAGTCACTGAATCACAATAACTAAAGTGTCTGCTTAAAAGGGGTCTATCCAGCTATCATTTGTCAGGTCTGTCTTTAAAGCAAGATGAGGGTGCTAACAGGTCTAAGGGGGCCAAATAGTTGGTGCCAGAACTGCAGGTGTATCCATTACAAAATGGCGTAATTATTTAAAACAGCAAGAGTAGAAGTGTCAAAAATAATGACACCAAACATTAAAAAGAGCAACAGTGAAAAATAAGCACAGAATTTGGTGAATCTATGTCTAAACCTGTCCCAACACACACGGTACATTAGAAGCTTCACAAAGCTGATTTTTATAATAGTGTTTCCAGAGATTTCTGTAATATTTCATGAACCCATTGCCGGAGTTGGGAGCAATGTCAGAGTTTCCTGCATTGGCAGGCTGTACAGTCCCAAAGAACATCATCTGCCGGATCTCTGACTTGGATCTGCTTATACTTATATTGATTACCATTTGAATGCCATTGTAAATGCCATCTGAAAGAAGTCACCTGTTGCCCATAATTGAGTTAATCCAAGCTTTTAGCTGTCCAGCTGCATCAAATTCCACGGTATTTCACTGGCATCCAAAAACAAATCATTATGGCTTCACTTTGTCCCTGATTTCATAATTTCAATACAACCATGATTCCACGAGAAATGGGGCAATGTATAAAAAGTAAATAAAAACAGTGAGCAGCAATTTGAAAATCCTTTTTAACCTGTATTCAACTGAAAAAGTACGTTCTGAAGGCATCACATTCAGAATTGGCAAATATTTATAAAAATCAATATAGTTGAGGTGAAACCTTTTTCTTTGTGCTGTTTTCAACCAAAGGTAGGTAAAGCTGAAATAACAAATCACTTCATTCTCTTTGTCTCCTGCCACCGCAAAGTGCGCAACAGGGGACATAGATTCAGCTCCGTCCGCCAGTCCGTTCATCCGTACGTTTGTCCTGTTGGTATTAGCACGATATCTCAAGAACCGGTGGACCGATTTTACTCATCTTTACCATCAACATGTACTTGGGGAGTTCCACGATACCACTTGATTTTGGTGACCTTGAGGTCATTTTCAAGGTCACAGTGCCATTACATAGATTTTTCCATTGTAAACCTTGTTAACACAAAATTGGTCACTATTCTTTTTCTACCATATGGTTATATGAACAGTGATACTTAAAATTTGATTTATGTTGGATTAGAATTTTTTGCCAAAAGATTTTACATGCGGCAGAGGATGCAGTCATGTTAGTGACAATTGCTTGTTTGCATTTCACTCACCTGTCCCAATTCTTGTAGGATTTTGGTTGTACATAACAGCCATAAATGCTCTCAGTTAATGCTGAGTCTTTATAGCATCAAGACAAGCATTTTGCAGCATGCTTTATTCTCAACTTTATGTGCAACAATTCTGTCACAATACTAGTGTGTCACTAATTGGCTCCTACCCGTTCCAGTTCCCGTGTGTTGATCGTTTTGTCTCCATTAATTGATTGATTCTTTTGTTTTCCCCTCGCTTTCCAGTGTAATCATTTGTATGCCTCAACCCTTTAGCGGAGTGTCCCATCTTGTGGTGTTAGAGTTGTTGCTGGATTGTCAAGGTTCATTCTCACTAAAGCTTCCTGCCAGTTTTTGTCTTTTAGTATTCAGCTAGCGCTCTTCCTCCCTGTGTTCGGTTGGAATAGTGAAATAGAAAACGTTATTGCTCTTATGAGTTTAATTAATAGAAACAACCGCCCAAGCCTTAATCCATCTCCAGGATTGGGAGCAAGTTCCTGTAAATGCCTTGTTCCTGCCTGTTCCCCTGCTTAGTTGATTTAATAGGAACACCTCCAATGCCTTCATCAGATTGAGACTGCATTCCTGTCAAACCCTTTGCTCCTGTTAACAAGCAGTCCTGCCTCTGCGGGGGGATTCTCCACCTGGCTTCTGCCCCGAAACGGCCGCTAACCTGGGTGTGGACACGCCCATACCTGATCCAGTCATTAAAAACTTAGCTAAACGGCCTCTCTTCAGGCTATCGCCTTCCCTCTTCCATATTCCTGGGAATAAACGCTCCCTTGTGGATTGTACTCTGAAGATCCGTTTGGTTCCTTGTCTGGATCATAACACAGTTCAAAATGTCTTAGGATGCTTAAACACACGTTATATTCACATCCATCAAAAACTTTGATGCGAATTTCATCAAAGTCAGTTTATCAGCATCAGTTTGGCTAATGTCTTCATCCTGCTGAGTGAACTTTTCATGCTGCTCAAAAAGATCACAGAGCACAAAAAAAGTAACCAAAACGAGCACTGAATCAGCAGGATCATGTCTGCACCGGGGCTTTGAGGAGGGTTGTGGTGCTTTAGATGCCCACCATGCTGATCGCAAAGTGTAGACATATTAATATCAGGTCCAGACCTTTCGGCTGCACACTTGTAAGTGCAGGGTCTTATTTTATTTTGTACCCATCATACTTGCACTGTAAAATGATCACTGGCACTGCACAGTAATATTATCGCAGTAAAATTATTGTTACACTTAAGACCAATGTAGTGTCATTGGTTTAATATGTACAACTGCCATGCAATGAGGTAAATTAAAGTAGAAATTTAATTACAGCTACAATAATAAGTAAATTATGCTCCCAAGAAAAGTGAGGAACATATAAAAGATGAATTTATTACTTTCTGGACAACTAGTTACCTGAGAGAACAAAAGAAGCATTTTCTTGCTCTGATGATTCTGCATATTAATGCACCAAGAATTGAGGCAAAGAATATGGAAAAAAAAAAATAGTCACAGCATCACTTCATGTTACTATATTAAAACATGCAGGCAGCTTAAATTTGAATAGATGGTTCCCACATCCTAAGATTTTTTTGCAATCATGCACCATGTCTGGTAATTGTAAAATATTTTTTGGCCAGGAGTTAAAGAACATTTGTAAATTAAAATTTATGGGAAGCTCATATATTTCCTTTTGGTGGAAAAAAAACATACTGAAAAAAGAGATACTGTAGGGCTGCTTTTTCTTCTTTCATAGCATGATGGAACATAGAAGATCAAGTGGAGGTCATTCTTGAGCAGGTAAAAGCTATTTAATTAACTGATAAAAATACTGATCTAATCATACATCAAAATGACATTAAAACGCTGACAGTGTGGATGGATATGTTACACAAAGTTAAATTGAGAATCAAGAGCTGATGTAACATTTCAAGAAAACCTTTCACAACTGTGCAAAGATTAATTATGAAGCAAACTGTAAATCAGTCTCAGACTGTGGAGTGTCTAGTATCCTGCTACTGTGTAAAATACCCACATTATCAGCTGACAAGATCAATCGGGGATGTGGTTCCCTGGAAAGAAGTAATGTTTGTTGTGTTCTCACTTGACAACATGAGCTACTTCTTGCCCCTCGTATGTTGTGAACAGCTGCAGGGAGTAAAGTTTTGCCGTTAAATAATGGGTCCATGAATAATTTATGGCGTAGAAAATGAAAGTGGAGATGTGGGACAGGCATGCTCTTGATGACATTCCACGTGCCACTGCTGGTGGCAATGGCAGCGGCTGATTTGCCCAGATTAGCCCTGACATTTATTTTGCTCCCGCTTCAAAGACAAACCCCCCTCACCTCACCCAGTAGCCCTCAGCCTCCTTCACCAATGTAACAATCTGCGTTTTCTTTCCTATCTCTTCTCCCTCTCAATATAAACAAAAAAGATGAATGGCGGGGGGAAATGTTAACTTTTATTTTAAAGGAAAAATGAGGCATTGTAATCTTTATGGGGTTAATGGGGAATGCCTCTGGGTGAACTCTGCAATCCTCTTGTCATAATTTTTTAAAACCTCACTGTTGCAGGAGATATAGCAACGGAAAGGAAAGAGCCAGGGGGAGAGGCTGAGAGATAGAGATAGAGAGAGAGAGAGAGAGAAAATGGGGATGGGGGGAGCTGTGTAAGAGCGGGAGAGAGAGGAAAAGATATGGTTGCATGCAGCAGTGAGCCTCTAGTAGGGCTGTCACTATGCTAGGCTGTGCTCTGTCTGTTCGCCACTCATGGAAATATAGCCTTGCTTCGTGTAAAGAGTCCGTGTGCGTGTATAATTGTGTATAAGTGGCTGACAGGACTCTGCAACATGAATCCTTTCTCTTTTTTAATTTTTCTTCTTGTTTCTGCTGTTTTTGATTCCCCTGAAATGAAACTTTCACCCAAAGGAGAAGCTTCACAAGTTCTGGACTCTTGTGTCTGTCACTCACTATTGCATAAAAGGACTGACATCTCCTCACTGTAAGGTAGGCACCCTAATACTCTTACAGATTTGTTTAGTCAATGGGACATTCTTATGCCATTGTGCCTTGTCTACCTTCTGAGAAAAACATATTTTAGCTTCTGCTTCATGTATTTTTGTTGATTAAACCTTAATTATTTTTCTGATACAAACTTCAATAATAAATTGAGTGAGCTGTGTGGACTTTTTAGAGCTTTTTGTTTTATTAAGCAATTATTATGGGTTGTTCCGCACAACTGGGATTTGGAGTGAGTAGCAGCCTAACTGCAGGGGTTTTAATAATGATTCATCCATTTTTAGGAAAATGCTAATATTGCTGAATACTTCTTGACTTAATTCTACACTTCAAATGCATGAGTTTTAATTGAATTTAAATGGAAATGTTAAAGAGGTGAGGATCATTATGCTACTTTGCGATATTACTAGACTATATGCGGTCATTAAATGTGCCATTCGATACATACGGAAATATTACACGCCTGTAAGACATCGATATCTGTTCAGGCACCGACATATGTTCTGCAAACAAGACACAGACGTAAATAATCGCGTTGCTGGACAGGTGTAATCTGACCGTGTCCAGCTGGCAATGTATGAACTTCGCGTAAGTTTCTTGAAACCTTGTCGAAACAGTGGTCAGTTGTCAGCGCACTGCTAGTGGTAGTCAGCCGCTTTCGCGCTGCAGTCAAGCCTGGCTCAACTTTGAAAAGCGCAGTCAAGCTAGCCCCTTCGTATACTACACATAACGTTACAAGCGTGGAAGAACTGGTATCTAAATAAAAACGACTAATTCGGTAAACGTGATTTCATATACATTAAGTCAGTTAATACATTAAGTTAATAAAACGAATTAAGTCAGTCAGTCAGTCTGTGAATAATAAATAAATAAATAAATAAATAAATAAATAAAGACTGCCGGCTGGTGCTTGCAAACCATTTCAGAAGAAATAAGAGGTTTGAAAATCAAGGCTTTGTCGTTTCAATTGTGTGAACAATTTATCAAATGAGTGTCAAAGATCCAGTTTCACATCAGAATCATAGTAGGCTACACCGCCTCAGAATGTCAAGCACACAATATTAGGGTATTCTGATGTTAAATTTCAAAATTAACGCCCCCTAAAATGTCTTATGCTATGTTCCCTGTAAATTCAGGTAATATCTAACAGAAAATCCTTGTTTCCGTGGACTTATTTCTCTTCAGAATGATTGTAGACCACCTCAGTGTCACTCAGACAGTATCAGGACATTTTTATGTGGTATTTCAAACTTAAAGCCATCAAAAATTTTTGTACATTCTCGTTGTCTTCCCTCTGAATTCACATTGGTATCATGAGGAAACCCTCTGCGTCCACTACCCAATGCCATCTCAAGAATAATAGCTGACCACCTATGTACCACCTCAATGTCACTCAGACAGTATTAGCACATTCTGTTGTGGTATTTCAAAATTAAAGCCTTCTAAATTGTCAAATATTTTTGTTGTCTTCCCTGTAAATTGACATAGTGATTAAGAGGAAAACTCATTGCTTCCACAGACCTATTTTGCTCAAAAAAAAAATGATCGCAGACCACCTCAATGACACTCAGACAGAATCAGCACGTTCTGATGTGGTATTTCAAAATTAAAGCTCTCACAATTGTCATATTTTTGCTGTCTTCCCTCCAAATTCATAATTGACATTAAAATAACTCCTTTTAATGCAATAAGCATGTACATTGTTAAAGGTCCTTTCTATGTCAATGTATAATGATGCCTCATATGTCAAGATTCCTGGCTACATTTGTGAAGGAAATGTGAACTATTTGAAAAAATAAGCTATGTAGTTTACTTCAATTTCAATACAAATTATAAATGTAAAAATTGCATGCAAGCACAGCCCTTCAGGTATGAGGTACAGAAAAGTGGCACAATAGTGCAATCTATGCATATTGAGAAAATAAGTCCACAAGTGTGACTGCTGTGTTACCTCATCTCAGTCGATCTAATATGAAGAGATACATCTTCATAAATAGGCGGCAGCACCCACTTGAAAGAAAGGAGATTTAAAGTACTCCCTGAAATTTTCATTTCATGCTCTCCACTGGCTCATCATATTTTCTGAAATGGCCCTTGCAGCCATCTGTGTAGCCTGTTCTAATAACATTACTGGAATGTGCCACAAGCCTTGGATATTTGTAAGAAGAAGCATGTATACTTCACAGCCTTGGATGTGGGTATTAGCATTGCACTTGAATATGGAACTATGATTTACATTCTGTGCTGTATGCTTTATAATTCACAATTTCACTGCAAGAATTAAAATGCACTGCAACCATTTGCAATTTTGTTCAGTACTTTTGAGATTCTGTGTGATCCAGCTCAGGGATGCGCAGAAAGCCATTTATGGCAGGGGCACAGATGAAAACAAGGACCTCTACACTGACACTATGGAATTATCTGAGCCATAATAGTTTAGCATCCTATTGTGGATAAATGTTGCGAAGGCCAATTCAGCTAATACAACAATAGGCCATATTATGTATACTTTTAGCACACACAACTAAGGGTGAGCATCAAACATAAGGTTAAAAGAAGCAGATATATATATATTTTTTTTCAATTTTGGGTGACAAAGCAATTGGACTGTAGGGTGTTTGCAGAACCAAAATGCACCCTTGACAGAGTCCCCTGAAATGAAACAAGACTGTTTACAAAGCAAGGAAACAAGACTGTTTACCAAGCTAATATGCAGGGGGATCAGGGACACTTGTTTAGTCATGACGTCCTGCGGCCCGTTTTTTGCGCTAGTCTTGCAGGTTTTAGACTGATGCCTCAGGGTGGTCGGTATTCTTTAAGCCATTGTGCAGTCTGATGTAATCATGAGGGTCATTTTTGTTTGTAGGACTTGTGTCAGACAAGGTACAACTGATGTGTTGGCATTAGGAGTATATGAGTATTGATGCCTCTTGCTCTTCCGGATCAGACCTCTATTTTACTGACTGGGTTTTTTTCCTTTGATCTTTGGGTATGCAGGTGGAAAGGTGGAATAGTACTTGGAGACTCTTTAAGATGGACTCCTGCGCGGCACATTCACATATAGTCATTTTTCTCATCACATTGTAACACATTTTGTGATTCATACATTGTACAAGAAATTATATTAATCTTAACCTGACATTCCTCCTTGACTGTTAATTATCCTCTGCATAGGTAGGGATTTTCAGTGCAGACTGACGCACAGGTCTTACCGTATCTGCTCCCCATACTCACTCACCTGTACAGTACATAGTGCCGTCGCAAATACATTAATTGTATTATTGCTGGCTGTACCAGCCGGAGGTACGTCCGCATCTACGTTGTTTGATAGCCGCCCTTACAGAGCCACACTACGATCACGTGCAGCCTCCTATGTGTTAGTGGTGGTGCGGAGGAAGGTTAAGGATAAATTCATATGTTGTCAGATCATTGCTGTAAGCCTAAAATTACTCTCCATCCAGTCACTCGGTATGACGACGCACGTTCCTTCACCTCTTGGGTATTTCCAACTTTTGGTACATCTGAGAGGGAATTCTGCAGTTTGTGGCCCTGACGTGATAAATTCTCACTCAGATCAGGTGAGTTTATCACTGTCGGACTCGCTATTTGTGGGAATTCTACAGGTCCAACAGATAACGCCCATTGTAAATTGTGAAATTGCTTCACAGGCAAGAATCACTGAAGCAGCACACTGTCTTTTCTTTCTCCGAGCAAACTGGCATTATGGCTTTCACATTTTCACGTGTCCCTTGTGTTACATTATTTTCATGCCTAGGCTCTGGCTCAGCTGTAAAACTGGCTTCCTCCTCTTCCCTTTCATTTTCTTGTCCCTCTTCCTCAAATTCTTCCTGTTCTTTCTCCTCCTCTTCATAGTGCTCTGTCTGTGCATGACCCAGCTGTAAAAAAACAACTTTACCCGACAGTATTTTATATTTTAGATCAGTTGAAAACCATGTCTTTAAATAAAGCCCCTTATATGTTGTATTTGGACTGGAGGAGTGCTAGACAACATCAGTATCCCACTGCAATACTTAATGTCAGAGTCCTCAGTGGTATTTCTTGTGCTGTACCTCTACCTCATTAGCAGCAGTTTGAAATAAAAACGAAAACTATTCCCACACAGTGAACAAGCTCTATAATGTAGATGTGCAACATTTTCTCATCCTGCCTCGTCATATTGTGACGCTTTTCCTAAACAATAGGTTAATATGCATCGCAAAGAGAGTCTTTTGGCATCGTTATTTCATGCCATTGCACCCGAGTGTCATGGTTTATGAGGTGTGTGTGTTGTTTGGACTTTTCTTTGCGGCTCTCGTCCCGGGACGATATCGTATTCCTGGATTATCGAATACTTTACCCAGCTGGCTGATTGAGCTGGGGCGGTGCTTTCACAGACTCTATATAAACAGGAAGTCCGGCACGCCCCCTTCGCTAGAGTGTCTGTTTTTAGCTTCGCACTATAGCCGAAGATATCTTTAGTCAGGTTTTGTATGACTTTCTATCTTCTAATTATTGGAGTTTCGTCTCCCTTTTTGTATCTCGCTTTGCTTCCGTGGTTTGGACTATTATACGTCCTTTGGAAGCACGAGTACTTTCGTTTGGTCTGTATATTATTCTCTGTGCTTGTACTGTGTCCGTGCTACTCTCTCTCTCTCTGGTCGTTGCACTTGGCCTCCGAATTCTGCCGGCCATTACAGAACACTCTAGCTGACATGGAGTCGTCAGCAACGGCTGCGTTAGAGAAAGTTGTGGCTAACAAACAAGCTGTTCTCTCTGGATATGGCAAGGGTCTTTCTAGCCTGAACAACCAGCAGGCAGACTTGGCGGAGAGAGTCCGCCTTCAGGCGAATGCCATGGCGAGACAGGAGAATGTTCTGTTAACTCTCACTGAGAGTATTAGAGCCTTGTCCACGCAGATCACACAAAATGTTGCACAAGCACAATCTGTACATCTTCCCCGAGAGCCAAAGCTTCAGTTACCCCCAAGATATGGAGGCGAGGCAGGAAGATGTAAAGACTTCTTTGCCCAATGTGAAATATTTTTTAAAGTGCAGCCTTCACGGTTCGTGAATGAAGAGGTTTTATTTAATCTCGGGTTTTATTTATTTTATCCCTGTTTACCAACACAGCACTCACTTGGGTCGGCCCACTTATTCGATCTAATTCACCGGTACCCACTGAGCAAGCATATGTCCAAACAACGTCTTTTCGAGGTCTTCCACAAGCGTCTAAATGACGTCCCCTGAGGAGCCAGAATGAAAGTTTTTATGACGTCTTGACATCCTCTGGACGCCCGTATTAACGTCCACCAGACCTCTGCACAAGGTTAAAAATTAGTTCAAATGAGGTTGTTCTGGGCGTCTTTTCAATGTCAAGTGCACACTAATTTTAGAGATTCTTGACGTAAACAAAATATCTAGTTTCTGTCTCCTCCCTCCACCTACCTTGCGATGCCTCCGACTGCGATTTTGACTCTTAGCTGTCGTTGTTGAACAATTGATATGACAACTAAAGGTCTTTTTTGCAGTAATGATGGAATTCGACCCTCCGACATGTTGATCACTGAGCTACACCCGCTACCGACTGCACCACGAAGGTAGGTGAAACGCACTGCATAGTTAAGATGTGTTTCCCAACGACTACTTTCCACGGGTCATTCAACAAAGTCATGACAACTTGTATCCGTAATATGAAAAATAATGTACTGGACTCATAGTATTATAGTGTTGGGAAAATAAAACAATTAAAAAAAATTAATAATTTGAAATTTTGCTTTTTAATATCATCATAGTCGTCTGTTTTTTGTTCGTTTGCTTGTTTGTTTGTTGAAAGTGGCGACGCGCCCCGCAGCGGGGTTAATTGGGGGAAAGAGATCGGCTATCTACGGTGCCGACAAGAGAAGCAGTTCTGCTATTGGCACAGCGGTGAGGCGGATAAGAGAAGCACTTCCGCTATTTTCCCCACAACTGGGCCAATAAGAGATTTCATTTTATTATCTGCCCCAGTCTTTGAACTTGCTGTAGCAATCGAGTTTCGCGAGGTTTTTAAGGTTTATTACTAACAAACAAACAAGGAAGTGGCTATTCGTCCCGTAGCACTTAGCCCACGAAGCGCGAAAGTTCAAAGCTCCTTTAATGACCCGTGGAAAGTAGTCATCGCGAAACACATCTTAACTACGCCATCCCTTTCACCTAACTTTGTGGCGCAATCGGTAGTGACTGTAGCTCAGTGATTAACAGGTCGGAGGACCGAATCCCCCCATTACCGCAAAAAGGAGCTTTGCTTGTTATAACAATTGCTAAAGAGCGACATCTAAGAGCTAATAAAGCAGTTGGAGTGATAGGGAAGTATCGCAAGGTAGGTGGAGGGAGGAGGCAGAAACTATTTTTTTTTTCTTCGTCAAGTATCTCTAAAATAAGTTTGCAGTTGACGTTGAAAAGACGCCCAGAACGACCTCATTTGATCTAATTTTTAACCTTTTGCAGAGGTCTGGTGGACGTCATTAAAACTTTCATTCTGGCTCCTCAGGGGACGTCATTTAGACGTTTGTGGAAGGTCTCAAAAAGATGTCGTTTGGACGTATTCTTGCTTGGTGGGTAGTGAATACTGTGAAGTCTCTCGTTAGAGAAATGGTGTCGGTGTTTGATCAGGATGTTTGTGGTCAGGACGCGGCTACGCGTTTAATGCATATAAGGCAGGGCTCTGAGAGTGTTGCTGCGTTTTCAATCACATTTCGCTCCTTGGCAACAGAGACAGGCTGGCCAGAGGCGCCTCTTATGACAGTGTTTGTTCACGCTTTGGCTGAGGAGGTAAAGGCTCAGTCCCATTGAGCATATTTTGCCTCGGCGATGTACTCCCGATGGAAATTGATGCACCTCGGGAGGCGTCGGGAACAGGTTCCTTGATGTCCCAGGGAAGCTTCAGGAGCGTCGCGAGCCATCTGGAACCATCGGGAGGCATCGGGAGAACTGTGAAAAATTTCAATGCTTGCATTGAAATTTTTCCCGATGTGTTCCCGACGTTTTGTCGGGAAAACAGGCCGGGGAGGCCTCGCCGGAGCTTTCCAGAGCCACGGGGAAGCTCGGCGAGATATTGTTTTCCCCGAGGCATCCCCGAAGCATCGGTGATCTCTCGCCAAAGTATCAGGGGACCTTCGGGGATATTTGAATCTTCGGCGAAAGTTCGGCGACCTTTCGGTGACACATTCCCGATGTCGGGGTTGCATCCTCGAATATTCGCCAAAATTTCGGCTACAGTTGAAAAGTGCATTCTTCCCATGGCGCTGGATTTTGCATTCGCACACACTATAAGTACATTTCATATAAGTAGCCTACATGCCAGAGAGAGAATGATGCTGAGCCAAAATGTGCATGTTTTATAGCGTTGCCAAACACAGTTATTTTATCAATGTTTTGTCCGGGCGCCAGGTCGTCTATTAAACCAAAATAAATTAGTTGTAGTTAGAGGCACTTCCGTTTGCTCAAATCATAACATTATTTATGTCAAGAGAAAAAAATGAACAGGTTAAGGGAAAAAAACACATTTATCCGCGGAAAATAGGTAGATAACCTAAATTGCAGGCCCCAGCCTAGACACCTGCAAGAAAACTAAATATGTAGCATATATCCAGCCACTCAATAAAAAAATAATAATTAAAAAATAGTTGATTAATTTCTAAAGGAAAAGATTGGGCCGCTTCAGCAGTCCAGATTATAACAACCAGATGCGCTTGCCAGACGCAAGTCGCGGTCAGCTAAATAAAGCAATGCCCGACAGCCTTCTCGTCATAAAACAAACTTAAATTATATATCAAAATTAAGTGAAAAAATTAAGGAAACGAAATTGTAAAAAGAAAGGCTAGATATGAGAGGGGGAAACAATGTTCAAAGTAACTCGGAGCAGGAGTAAGTGGAATGAATAAAAGTGATTAAAGAAAAGAAAGTTTTCACTCGGCGATATCAGTAATTGTTGTAGGATGAGTTACAGGGAGTGCACAGGGAGGTTAGAGGATTTTTCAGCAAAAAATAAGTTCTTTCCCAAACCCTGCTTGGCGTCTCGCACTGGATTCCCATCCAAACTGTTAAATAATTATAGAAGCTGGTTGCACCTTGTACCTCGCTACAATAGGCTATATACCTCCCCAATAACCCCTCCCCGAGGCACCTGGGATGGTTCGCAAGTACTCACCGATGCATCCCCTAATCTACGGGGATATTCCCCCGATGATGTTTCAAACTCGGTGAAGCTCCGGGGCACCTTCGCCGATTATCGGCGAAGGTACCCCGGAGCTTGCCCGAGCAACAGGAGCCATCCCCGATGTTTCACGGGCATTGTTCAGGGGACATTCCCAGAAGCTTTGTGACCATAGCCGAAGCATCAGTGAATGTTCACCGGACCATCCCCGATGCCTAATAAGTGCAATTTCTAATGGGACTACTCCGTTTTTTTTTTTTTTTTTTTTTGGCAAAAACATCGGGAGCCATCGGGAGAAAATTTTTCTATTTCCACATCGCCGATGATTTTTCCCCAGTGAGACCCAGGCATTAAGGATGCTCTGGCTACATTGGAGCCTTGTTTGTCTCTGGATTCGTTGGTTTGCACTGCGGTGCGAATTGATAATCGCATCCGTGAACGTAACAGGGAGAAACGTACTGCATTGACTCTTGCTGGCAACGGGGCTAATGCTCCTAGCAGCATGCATACATCTCCCATTCCGCCCACTGAAATTTCCACTCCTGGCGAGCCAATGCAGGCTGATGGCTCATATGAGAGCCGGGCTCGTAAACCCGTTCGCAGACGTATAATCTGCTATAATTGTAACAAACCGGGACATATCCGTTCAGGCTGCCCTGAGCTTAAGGGAAAAGGGAAGTCCCTCTAGCGGTATGGGGGGGCGCTAGAGGGACAGACCCAATTTCCCTTCTGAACTTTAATCCCTGTAGAATTGACTGTGGGGAGACAAAGAATATTTATCGAAGCTTTTGTGGACTCTGGCGCCGTGGATTATTTTATGGATGCAGAGTGGGCTAGGAGACATTCCATTCCCATCCGCCCTCTTTTACATTCACGCTCTGTTACATCTTTGGACGGTCGCCCGCTGGGAAGTGGATTTATAACTGGAGTTTCTGAATCATTGACTATGTTCATCTCTTTTGGTGGCCATTCTGAGGAGGTCCGGTTTTTTATTATCAGTTCTCCTGTTTTCCCTGTCGTTTTAGGATACTCTTGGCTACGGGAACATAGGCCTCACATCATGTGGGGGAGTCAGGATAACCAAATCGTCCAGTGGTGCACTTAGGAGATAAACCTACAGTTTTTTTCGAACACAAGGTATTTATCGTAGGCTAGATACCTGGAAATTTCATTTGAAACCGAGCGCTTGCGCGAGGTTTCAAAAGTAAATTTCCTGGTATCTAGCCTACGATAAATACCGAATGCTCGAAAAAACTGTAGATTTATCTCCATTCTACCATGATTCTTGTCAACACCCCTACGAAAAAATTTTTTATAGCAAAGTTGGGATCAACCACTGGGGGGAGTTTGGAGGTTGTCTGACGAAGAAAGCGCAGAGTGGATTGCATGACAGAATGATTTTCACTTTTATTTCTTATTTGCGTACAAAATAGATGCATATCACAGTACAATACAATGTGAAATATTTCCTCTAAAGTTCTGAAGTCGAAGTTTGAAGTGGGAATGTCAGACGCCATAGCGGTCGCCTTTTGTGGACACGGAAATTAATAGCCTACGTTTTCTATTGAAGCGGCTCGACAATCAGCGAGAGCTCTTCACGAGCGAGGGTCTTGACCCAGTCTTGAGGTAGTTTACTGATGAATAGATACCTGGTGTTAACCAATCAAAATGCAGAATTCGCTGGATTGAATGGTAGAATGATTGTAGGTCCCATTTTATGGAAGCATACAGATAACAAAATTAAAATGAAAATGCAATGTCAGAAATGCATTTTCATTTTCAAGATACAAGCACATTATTTGTATCATAATGAAAATGCAAATGTAATCCTCCACTTTGCATTCTCATTTTCAAGTCCATGTATGCAATTTTTATTACAATTGGAAAATTTAAATACATTCCTCATTTACATTTGCATTTTCGAGAAGTGCCCTGCAATATCACTAACAAAACGAAAACGAAAACGCTAATCGTATAAAGCAAATACATTCTCGGAAATGCTTTTTCTTCAGCAGCAGGATGCAAGCGAGCAGGATGAATCTGTCCCTTTCTCTGATCAGTCTACCTCTGCGATTCATCCACAGACTTGCATATAGAGAACTGGAGGTCGACGTGTAACACGGCTACCATTGTATGTAGCCAGCTATTAAGGTAAAGAGACGTATAGGCACTGGTGTATTAATATGAACTGTCCTTTCACTCCAAATACGTGAAGAAAGCAATGGAAGTACATGAAGCCCAAGAGAGCAGGAGCGTATGAACTTGCTTTGTAACCGACTGAACTACTAAACAGATGATGCGCAGATGACCCGTCCGAAGATCGATAGATCTGAGTGTAAGCACACAGTTTCAGTGGAAGCAGCGCTAATCTAAGCGCACACAGGGGTAATTGAGTGCGAGAGCAGTGTCTTTCGGGGGAAAACTTTAGCTATACTCTCAATCAAACTCCGCAATGTCCAGGGGGCATCCATGCACAGTCAGTGGCTCCAACTATGTAAGCTACCATTTGGGCTTTGACATAAAAGTGCGTGCAGCAGGAGTTTCCCTCTGATTGATAACCAACGAGATCGCTTGTATTTGTTAATATCCAATCCGTACCAAATTGTGGGGGAAGTCCCGCCTTCTCACCGACAGGCCACACCCAACTAGGGAGGGTATTTTCTTTTTAATTTTGTTAGAAAAAAAGCTGCGTGGGACCTCGAAATCGAAAAATACTGAAGTCAGGCAGGGCAGTCTGTCACGAGAATGAAAAAGAAAAGTGGCGAACTGCGTTAGCGATTTAATTATGAGACAGATATTGCGTCTGCTTCTTGAAAAGAAAAAGCATTTCCGAGAATGTATTAGCTTTATGAGATTAGCGTTTTTCGATTTCGCTTTTGTTAGTGATATTGCGGGCACTTCTTGCAAATGAAAACAGTGCCTACATGGACTTGAAAATGCAAACGCAAAGTGGAGGATTACTTTAGCATTTTCGTGATGATACAAATTATGCGCGTGCTTCGAAAACTAAAAAGCATTTCCGAGAATGTATTTACATTATACGATTAGCGTTTTCGTTTTCGTTTTGTTAGTGATATTGCAGGGCACTTCTCGAAAATGCAAATGTAAATGAGGAATGTATTTTAATTTTCCAATTGTTATAAAAATTGCATATATGGACTTGAAAATGAAAATGCAAAGTGGAGGATTACATTTGCATTTTCATTATGATACAAATAATGCACTTGTATCTTGAAAATGAAAATGCATTTCTGACATTGCATTTTCATTTTAATTTTGTTAACTATATGCTTCCATACCACCGTAGGGAGAGTTTGGTGTGTCATCCCAGGCTTCAACCTATGAGGGAGGCTGACGCCTGGAGTGATTCTAAGGAGTTTGTCTCACACAACCCTCCTAATCTAGAGAAAGGGGTGGAGGAGGGGTTGGAGTGGGATCCTCAATTTGACTGGCGGCAGCCAGAGGAGGATTGCTATTCGGAGGATTTCTCTGACTCGGAATCTGACATGGAGAGGGCAGGTCTATTGATCTTAGTATCCAGTAGATGGTGATCAAGTTCAATAGTGACAAAACAGCCAATATAAGAAGTGGACAATTGGCCTTGGCAGGGTCTGTGCTCTCTGAGCTCCCTTCTAGTTGGTATGGTGTGATTTCTTAGATGTAAAAAACATGGTTTTTTAATGTTCAATACAGGTTAAAACAGTTCTGTAGTTTACTAAGCATTCATACGTTATAATTGACATAAAATCTGTGGTGTAGTACATCAAATGTAACAGCATTAATTCCACAGACAGAAGTAGTTGCCAATGGATGTAGTGTTACTGTCCTCTGCAAGGTTAGGTTTTCTGATTCAAAGATTATACAATATGTGTTTTATTCATTAATAAAGAACTACATATAATTGTTGTCTTGCAGTTTGTGCTCGGGATTTCTAGCAACCACTCAAGATAAGCAGTGATACATTGAAATGGTGGAGCTATATGTGAATATGCTTATGGTACTTATGTAAATGAAGGGTAACTTTGACTGTTCATGAGTTTAGAAAGTATTACAATGAATGGTTGTGACTTTTGCCCTAATTTTAATTTTCTCACCCTGATGAAGAGAGGATTATGCACACTATATAAACTATAGTACATGAAAAAATAAAAATAAAGGACATAAGTGCCCTGCCTCACAAAAACAATGGCACAGTGCCTGCTGGGAAACCAATCCAGGAGAAGTTGTGGAGGTTAATTTATTACTGCAAAGAAGGAGGCCATCCATTTCTGTGGCTTTTAATATTGAACAGTGCAAATTCTAAATTCTTAGACAATACTCAATTCTTCAAGTCTATCATTTGTATAATAAATTCAGAATTAAAGAAAGTGAAAATGGAATTACCCTTGAGGTAAAATAGAGCAGGATGTGAATAACAGCTGCTTAATGTTTGGAATTTTCTGGTAAACTTCTTTGGAAAAATGCAAGCTTCTTCTGAATACTGCATTCCAAAAATGTCAACTGTAAATATTCGGTTAAATCAATAATGTGTATTAGCCCTCACCCCATGTCTGTACTGATGCTGTGATTGGGTCAATGCAAAGCAGGGCAAGACTGAGAGTCCTGCTGGGGGATGGATGATTAGTCATATAACCCAGGAGGCTTTCAGCAGGATGTAACCTTTCAGATTATGAAATAATGGCTCTCCAGGGTGATCAGGTGCCTGCTGTCTGCCTGTGACAGGTCTGCAGTTCTTTGGTGCAATAACTGCGCAGCTGCAAAGGTAGGTCATAAGGATGAAAGAAGTACAACTAGCTTTGGTGTTTCAGTCCACTGAGAATCGCGCTTCCATGTAGTATGTGGTTCAGTGACGTGAGGTGAAGAGGAAAGCAAAAAACATTGTCAAGCAGGCGGAAGACTAGACGCACTGGAGGGGAACATCCAACAGTAAGCCCTTCACACCAGCGGAGGACATAGCTGCCTCTACACCTCCCAACACAGAGTGTGGAGGGGTCTGGAGAGATAGAGCTCAATTAATATGGTAATGCGTTATGCATGATATATTTGGGCCATGTGAATTGTGTACAGAATCACGCTAATTTGATTAAAACAAGGGCGAGACTGCGATTAATTATTTGTATTTTCCCCCACAAAGAGAAAATATTAACATGTGTAAAAAAACCCCTTCACCCTCTCATTCCCATTACACCCCATCGCCATTTTGTAGGCATTATTTATAGGATACATTTCAAAAGTGAACATTGAAAAGGGAAGGAAAACTATATGAACAACATACATTTATTTGCAAACAGCTCCACTGGCTTGGATTGCTTCTCATGAAACTATCGTAGATTCACAATGTTTACATTAAACGGTGGTTTGGGTGAGTTTATACGCCAAGGTTTGTGACAAAAAACTTGCACGGTGCCAGTCGCATTAATGACACACCCCCAATGCAATTTTTTACCTTTTGTTACATGATTGCATTTATTGCAGAGCACAAAAGTAACAAACTGGGCAAAGGTAGAAAAAATGCCGCTCATGACAGACAAAAGTGTGAATAATGTTACCGTAATGTGTGTGTCCCTTTGCAAAAACACAAAAATATAACCCAATATGATTTATCACTGACAATAGCTGGACCAGGCGTTCTTACGTCAGAAAAAAATTCTACATGAAATTACAAACTATGAAAATGACTCTAAGCACCACCTATCGGTTCCCTTTAAACTAAGTATAAATTATGTAATATTTATAAGAGCAACAAAACATTCATTCATTGTGTGTTTGCAGGCTGTCTTGCAATAAACTAGTTAGATAGCACAAAGTCATGTTATTTTCTAAATTAGCCAATTTATGTAGCGTTCAGAGCCTGGTCCAGCTATCATCATTGCAAAAATATTTGGCTCTATTTTCTTGCCTCCGTAAATGGAAATGCATGTGGCAGTGATGAAATTTACAGTATTGTCCATCAAAAAAGGCATATTTATTGCTTTAGCCCAATTTTGTATTGTTGTGCTCTGCCGTTAATACATTTTCGACACAGTTGGTTGACCTGCGCACTTGGGGGGTGTGGCGATGAATAAAGCTGGTGCTGTGCAATTCTGTGTCAAAGACCTCACTGGCATTTTGACCTACCCAGACCACATTTTAACACAAATGCTACAACATTAACACAATGGAAAATGGCAGCAGCTGCTCTCATCGGCCTTAATGGAATCAAACCCCCACCACGCCCACAGCTAATTAATTGGTCTTTGTCCTTTTTGACAACAATGCCTCAGTTCCTCTATCACATCCTGTTACATAACTACTGGACATGCCCAGTTTTGATCTGCGACATTTCTGGTACTTGCATATGCCAACTGTGTTTAGGTTGTAAAATTAGGGCCCCATTGTGTCTTTTTTGCACATGCATCCTCTTAAATGCGAAAACCTTTTGTAAAATATTATATTGGTTTTAGATACTTATTTTTGTGTTTTGTTCCATTAGTGTGTAAAAAGAAAAAACACAGATTTGAGTTTCCGAACATTTGTTTGTAAAAATAAAATGTCACATTTTTAATCCACGTTTGCAGGTCATAGGCACCAGCTATAATAGCCCAAAGGTTTCCCAATTAAGTAGTGAAAAAAATCAGCTTTCTGAAGCAAAAATTCAACATGGTATTGATATTATGTCATTCTACTATCAATTAGTCTTCAGAAATTAAACATGCATGATATTTATTTATTGATTTACACCAGTGTTTCCCAAACCTCTCCTGGAGGCCTACCTGTCCTGCATGTTTTAGATTTCTCCCTGCTTCAGCACAGGTGATTCAAATGATCAGCTCGTTAATCTCCCCCTAAAGCTGATTGATGACAGCCTGATCATGTGAATCACCTGTGCTGGCGCAGGGAGAGATCTAACACATGCAGGACAGGTGGGCCTCCAGGAGAGGTTTGGGAAACACTGATTTACATAATTGATTTACTCATAGATTTGTCTTGTGAACAATTCAGTGGTCACTTAAAGCCTCAAACGATCTCTTATTGAAATGCAGTCAGTTTAGTGATTGCTCAGGTTTATCTGCCTATGTCACAGTCATAGGCTGTGTCCGAAATCACTCACTACTCACTACATAGTGCACTATATAGTGGGTTCGCCATTTTGTAGTGCTGTCCGAATTGTTTGTAAGAATTATTATCCCCCATATAGTGAACTCATTACATCCCACAATCCACCGCGAAATGTAGTGAACATCCAATGGTCACTAACCCAGCTATATGTCCCATCATGCACTGCACACAAACCGAAAAGCTCCGAAAGAGCTGCTCTGAGTCAATGGAGTTTGGTTTATTTTACTTTGTGAAAACAGGCACAAGAATTTTTTTTTTTTACCTCAGGTGCGTAAATGTTTTTTTTTTTTTTATTGGAAGCCGACCTGCACGGGAGACCCATTTGTTTACACAGAATATTTCATTAAGGACAGTGCACGTAACGTAAAGATGAGAGAGAGATTTCAAACGGATATTTAGGTACAATTAAGACGAATAATGATGAGTTAGAGGACAAAAAATAGAGGATGATATCAAAAATTTAAGGCAATTTTTGTTATTTAAACGATAATGGTAAACACAAACACGGCAGGAAATATAATCAGTTTGTTTATTACAAAAATACGTCCAAATCCTTCAGCTGAAGTTGAACAGGTATGATTTCATTTTGCGACAGCAATGACGCTATTAACAGCCGTGACAAAACTATCTGGGTAGTGTCCGAAAGCGTCTCTTCCCTCTGCCCATGAGCTCACTATATAGTCACCTACATATGAGTACCCTTTATAGTGAGTAGGGAATAGTGAATGAGTGAGTGATTACGGACACAGCCATAGTTCAGGCATATGTGAAACTTCCCAGGTGATTATCTATTGATTGACAAGTTCTTTATCCAATTCCAGACAGTAAAACCCTCCACGGTAATTGAAAGACATTGATTGGACCCTCAGAAAATATGCCAGCCCTTGGATAACAGAAAGTTAGGTTGCATCCTCTCAACTTTGCGCATCTGAATGATGCGTATACATTTTAAAAAATGCTGCCAAAAGCAACCCAGAAGAGCTCAGGTTACGTTAATAAGATGGAAATGTGATACAAATGTAGACACTGGGGGTCATTCCGAATAGCACCAGACTGTGGAGTTCCTTGAGCCTGATGGCATTGATTCTCCGGAAGAGGAAGTCAATGACGGCGAGTCTTTCTTCATGATGTATAAGTAGACCTATTGTTGCATGGAATTATTTTGCTTGTAGTTGCTGGCTATCTAGCTAGCTATTTTTTAGTTTCAGTTTACCACCGTTGCCATGATGATCTCAGAGCTAGATTGCCACATTGGTTATTATGAGTAACCATTTGCCTTTGCTAATAATACTGTATACAGTGGCATTTTACTGAATGTGGCAGCCTGTTTTAGAATTTATTCCGCATTCAACAAACCTAGAATACCTTTGTTTTCGCTTGTTTAAAATGTGAACAGCTCGAGGATTTTGGGATACCCCCTGCTACATTCGTTGCACTGATTCTGTTCAATCTAGTGTAGCTTATTGCCTGCCTTTTCCTGATAGTGGAATATCTGTTTTGTAAAAATAAGGTGTATTTCAGATACTACTGTATATCGGGTGTGCAAAGTGTTTATACAAGCTTGTGTTTTGTGTGGGTGAATAGAGGTGGAAACAGCAAGCTTTCCGCTGCAGGGCGAATATTCTGACCATAAAATAAGCAGTTTCTTATGTGTGCTGGCTTTTAGGGCTCTGAAGAATAATGAACAAAATTCGAAACTTTATCATGGAGGAAAAAACATGTTTTAGGTTTGGGGAGGTTATTGATGACCACTGATGTCCATCCGTGCCTATATTGATGAACTCATGCTGAATTCCCCTTTAAAATCATTAATTCATATTGTGCTTCATGAGTCAAAAGTTGATTTATGTCAAAAATATGATTACTTTATGATTTGACTACACGATTATCAGGGTTCAGAGAGCGTGGAGAGCGGTTTGGATAGCTATCTTATTTGGCTCATATACAGGAGGTTATTTTGAATATCACACTCAAATGCAACACATTTGTGGTCAAGGAGTTTTTTTTTTTTTTTTTTTTACAATTTCAATGCTGAATTTTCATGCAGATTTTTTGTGTTTTTGGCCCTAACTTTGCAGTAAAGTTATGAAAATTAACTGAAATGCAATGGAATTCTACATGCTTCAAGTCCCGTTTCATTTAAGCCATTTTACCCCTCTCTGCAAAGCGCAAATCTTGAATTATGAAGCCTTAAATAGGGTAACGCACTAATAGCCAGATTTGGCTTCTGAGCAAAGGGGTTAAGTAACAGATGGTATAGTTTTGACAGCATACTAATCTCAACATCATCAAAGCTGCGTGGGATTACCAGAGGAGACATAAGCAATTGAGCTCCTTAATCTGCAGCTGTTCCCCAAAATGATTGAAACACTCTACCTGCTAATAATCTCATAAAAGTGTAAAATTATGGGACATTGGTCCTAATTTTTAGATTAAAGGGGGAAGACAACAAATATGTTGATTTGAATCAGTTTATAACCATTTATAACACTTTATAGTACAACCCCAATTCCGAAATAGTTGGGAAGAAGCGTAAATTGTGAATAAAATCAAAATGCAATGACTTTCAGATCACATGAGCCAATATATTATTAACAATAGAACATCGATAACATTTCAAATGTTGAAACTGAGACATTTTACATTTTTATCCACAAAATTAGCTTATTTTAAATTTTCTGGCTGCAACAGGTCTTAAAAAAGTTGGGACACAGGCAAAAAAAGGGCTGAAAAAGCAATTAATATATAAGAGAATCAGCTGAAAGAACATTTAGCAAGTAATACATTTAACTGGCATCAGGTGTGTAACATGATTGGCTAAAGAAGGGATGTCCTAGAGAGGCTGAGTCTCTCAGAAGTAAAGATGGCCAGTGGCTCTCCAACCTGTGAAGGCTTGCGTAAAAAAATTGTGGAATACTTTAAAAACAATGTTCCTCAATGTCAAATTGCAAAGGCTTTGAAGGTCTCATCATCGACAGTGCATAACATCATCAAAAGATTCAGAGAAACTGGAAAAATCTCTGTGCGTAAGGGACAAGGCCGAAGACCTTTACTGGATGCCCGGGATCTTTGGGCCCTCAGATGCCACTGCATCACTCACCGGCATGATTCTATCATTGACATTACTAAAGGGCCCAGGAATACTTCGAGAAACCACTGTCTGTAAACACAGTCCGCTGTGCCATCCACAGATACCACCTAAAACTCCATTGTTGAACATGATCCAGAAGCGCTGCCATGTTCTGTGTGCCAAGGCTTATTTAAAATGGACTGTCGCAAAGTGTTCTGAGGTCAGACGAGTCCAAATTTGACATTCTTGTTGGAAATCATGGGCGTCGTGTTCTCCGGACTAAAAAGCAGAAAGACCACCCCTCCTGTTATCAGCATTCAGTTCAAAAGCCAGCATCTCTGATGGTATGGGGATGCATTAGTGCATATGATGTGGGACTCTTGCATATTTAAAAAAACACCATGTATGCTGAAAGGTATATCAAGGTTTTAGAGCAACATATGCCCCGCTCCAGACGACATCTATTCCAGGGAAGGCCTTGTGTATTTCAGCAGGACAATGCAAAACCACATACTGCAGCTATTACAACAGCATGGCTTCGTAGTAGAAGAATGCTGAACTGGCCTGCCTGCCGTCCTGATCTTTCACCGATTGAGAACATTTGGTGCATAATTAAACGAAAAGTCTGTCAAAGAAGACCCAAAACTCTCCAGCAGCTGGAAGCCTGTATTAAACAAGAGTGGGATCAAATTCCAATGGTTAAACTCAAGAAACTTGTCTCCTCAATGCCCAGACGCCTCCACTTTGTGTTAAAAAGAAGAGGGGATGCTACATCATGGTAAACAGGCCCCTGTCCCAACTTTTTTTAGACCTGTAGCAGCCATCAAATTTGAAATGAGCTCATTTTGTGGATAAAATTGTAAAATTTCTCAGTTTCAACATTTGCCATGTTATCTCTGTTCTATAGTAAATAAAATTCTGGCTGGTGTAATTTGAAGGTCATTGCATTTTGTTTTTATTCAAAATTTACACTTTGTCCCAACTATTTCAGAATTGGGGTTGTACATATTTGATATTTAGTAGCTCAATTTCATTATTTTTGAATGCATCTTGGCTTGGAGGTAGTCCAGTATGGTGGCATCAGGGTTGCATCTCTGCTGTTTGCAGATGATGTGGTCCTGTTCATTGGACGTGTGACCTCCAACACACTCTGGAGTGTGAAGCAGTCAGAATGAGAATCTGCACCTCCAAATCTGGGGCCATGGTTCTCTGCTGGAGAAAGGTGGATTGTCCCCTCTGAGTGGCATATGAGTTGTTACCCCAAGTAGGAGAGTTTAAGTATTTTGGGGTCTGTTCACGATTAAGGGTAGGATGGAGTGGGAGATTAACAGGCAAGTTGGCCCAGCATCTGCTGTGATGTGTGCATTGCACAGGCTTCTCACGGTGAAGAAAGAGCTGAGCCTAAAAGCGAAGCTCTCGATTTACTGCTCGATCTACCTTCCAACTCTCGCCTTTGGTTAGAAGTTTTGGATAGTGACCTGAAGGACAAGATTGTGAAAACAAGCGGCCGAAATGAGCTTTCGCCACAGGGTGGTAGTACTAGCCCTTAGAAATAGGGTGAGGAGCTCGGACATCCAGGAGAAGCGCAGAGTAGAGCCACTGCTCTTCCGCGTTGAGTGGAGTCAGCTTAGGTGGTTCCGACGTCTCATCCGGTGCCTCCTGGAAACCTCCCAGTAGAGTTTTGTTGGGCATGTCTAACCGGGAGGAGGCCCCGAGGCAGACCCAGGACACGCTAGAGGGATTATACTGTATCTCCCACCTGGCCTGGGAATGGATTGGGATCCCCCAGGAAGAGTTTGAAGTAGTTGCTGGGGAGGGGGATGCCTGAGCTACATTTCTGAATCTGCTACCCCTGATTCCCAGCTCCGGATTCTTCTGCATACCCCTGTTATAACGTGTAGTAACTTGATTGACTGTAGCCTTCTTGTCAGGTTGAGCTATACTCCGTGTATCTCTTGCCTCAATTATCGACACCTCTCTGATTTACAGAATTCTCAGCCATAAAATTAACACTTAATGGACATTTGTTTCTGCACCATTTTCTGTAAAATATGAAGACTATTGTGTTTGAAAATCCTTGGAGATCAATCACTCAAACGGCTCGGTATGGCATTAACAATCATCTATCAGCCACTTAGAACACATTTCTTCCCAATTCTGATGTTTGGTCTGAAAAATTGAACCTTGTGACCAGATCAGCATGCTAGTTTGCTTTGGGTTGCTTCTAAATGAGTGGCTGAGCAGATATGTGCCTTAATCTGCGATCATAACAAGTGTCATATCTGAATGTACTCACATGTCATGGCACACTAGGGTCTTTTTTCTCCTGGTGAAATCTTTCATGAGACTAAACCATTTATAGTTGTAATGTGAAGATGAGGCTTGCATTTTCTTTTCTTGTGATTAGACTTACTTTATGCAACCAAAGGCATCAAGCTGAGTTTCTTGAGTGTCATTAAAAACTGCATTTCCCACTCTTTGTGCTTCTAGGTGAGTCTGAGTTCTTCCTGTATGCCTCATTTCTTCCTTTTGATTGAAAGGGAGGTTCATGAAGTGGAAAGAGCATAATCTGGAAGTTATAGATGGATAAATTTGTAAACAAAAAAAAAAAAAAAAGTAGTCATTTATGAAACCTTTAATTATGACTACAGATGTGAGGTTGTTCAGGTCTGCCATTCAAGCTGATCATAATTCTTATCCATAAAACTCTTTTAAAATGGGGGATCCCCTCCTTGTTATTAAATGGGCATAAAATGGCATTATTTAAAGGGCAGCAGTCACTGTTCAGCACTATTTTGAAGCTATTAAAGAAAATGACTGCAGTCACGCACTAGGATGAATGACTACCACATGAGGTAGTATTCTGTGGTTTCTGGAAATTTTGGTCCAGTCACTTAGTGAGTTCATCTCTTAAATTTTATCACTTAAATGTGAACACATAAAGTAAAAATTGACATCTCATGATACTGTGATTTTGAGAAAAAGGCTGTTAAAGTTGGGCACTTTTTACTAGCTCTGCGATAGTGGTTTACCTCTTACACGATTCCACTGAACCTGATATGTGAATCACTGCTATTTTTTTTTTTTTTTACATCAAATACTTTATAGATACATACAACAAACTACTGCAAATTGCCAAAAAAGTCCAAGTTTCATGAAATATCAATTTTTATGTGATGTGTTCACATATGGGATTAAAGTCATATTACTGATCATTCATAAACAGATATCAGTAGCTTCAGCATGCAAACTCCTAACAGTCATTTTAGCATATTCAAGTCATCTCACTGCACATTTCTGACTAATTCCCCAGCCTTTTACAATGACTTTGCTCTGTAATTTAATTGAATATGTCCCTCTGTCGCAAAAACTCACTGGCACACACACTTGTGCAGACTTGGTCATGTGCACAGTTACACCATACCAAATCAGCATTCAATTTCCTGTAAAAAAAAAAGTAATTACGAGGGAGATGCTTTGTCATTCCTGGCTGACATCCAAAATTCAGCCAACTCAATAAGCTGCTCATCAGCTCTTATTTTCATTTCATTAATAATGTTTCTGTCAATCATTTGGTGTGAATCCCCAGGGATACGAGCACGGAGCAGCCCTTTCATGCATGTGAAACATATATTGGAATGCAGTAGAATCTAACCTAGAATCTAACCCTCTTCCATTAGAGGGATCTGTTGAACTGAAGCAATAAAATATGTAAATATCCTCTTTTGCATTTACGATTTCACTGATGTTGCTGTTTTGCACCTGTCTTGTGTCAAGCGCCAGATGTTGTCCTCTGCCATTTGGTACTTCTAACATTTGGTAAACAGCCCAGACACAGAAAAGCAACCTACTGGATTCTGAATCAAAAAAATGCCATTATTTGGAAAATTTGTAGTAATTGTCTTACTGCCATTCACAAATGTTTATACAGCATGATTAGTTAATGCAAAATATTTATTTTGCAAATATGAGAATGCATGCGGTTTATTAAGACGACAATATTTGGCCTAATTCCGAAGCATTTGTTGACATTGTTGTCATTGACTTTCGCAGAAGCAAAAACAGGGGCTGGGGAGGAGTTAGGGGAGGCTATGGAGATGGACATTTGGGTGGCCTTGATGGGGTTCAGCCAAACCGTCAGACGACTCAAAAAGGAAAGGCAGGGCTTTGCTCAGGCTGTTTTCAGTGGGGGTGGGGAACTGTTGACCTTGACTGGTGATATTGTTTGGTGGTGGAAGGTGCACTTGAGGATCACCTGAATCCAGCAGACACACACTCCATTGAGAAGTCAGAGACGGAAGATTCGAGTGAGTTTTGGCCCATCTCCTTTGTGGAAGTCACTGAGGTGGTTGAAAAGCTCCGCCGTGACAAGTCACCAGGCATGGCCAAGATCTGGTCTGAGATGCTGAAGGCTCTGAATATTGTTAGGCTGTTATTGTTTGACATGCCTGTTCAACATCACGTGTATGTCGGGTACAGCACTCTTGGACTGGCAGACTGAGGCAACTACACGGGGATCACACTGCTCAGCCTCCCAGGGAAAACCTGTGCCAGGGTGCTGGAAAGAAGACTTCGCCTAATTGTTATCCGGGAGGAGCAATGTGGGTTCCATTCTGGCCGTGGAACAGTGGACCAACTTTTCACCCTTCCATGGATACTGGAGGGGTGATGGGAGTTTGCCCATATAGTCTGTAAGTGTTTTGTGGACTTGGAGAAGGCTTATGACTATGTCCCATGAGGTATCCTATGGGGGGTGCAGCAAAAGTATGGGGCACTGGGGCTGTTAATTTGAGCCATTCGATCCCTAAGCAACCAATGCCGGAGTTGTGTCCACATTCTCAGCATTAAGTCGGACTCGTTTCAAGTTGGTGTTGGACTTTGCCAAGGGTGTGCCTTATCTTCTACCTTGTTCATGATTTTCATGGACGAGATAATAAGGCACAACTGAGACTTGGAGGTGTCAAATTTGGTGGCCTCAAGGTTGCAACTCTGCTGTTTGCAGATGATTTGGTCCTGTTGGCTTTGTGCTGTGAACTCCAATGCGCACTAGAGCGGTTCGCAGCTGAGTATGAAGTGGTCCGAATGAGGATCAGTGCCTTCAAAAAAGCCATGGTCCACTGCCAGAAAAAAGGTGAATTGTCCCCTCTGTGTGGTGGGTGAGTTGTTACCCCAAGTGGAGGAGTTCAAGTATAGGGTAGGATGGAGCATGAGATTGACAGGTGGATCGGTGCAGCACCTGCAGTGAAGTGGGTGTTGTACCGGTCCGTCATGGTGAAGAAGGACCTGAGTTTATTAGCTGAGCTCTCAATTTACTGGTTGATCTACGTTCCAAACCTCACCTATGATCACAAGCTTTGGGTAATGACCGAAAGAACAAGACCGCGAATACAAGGGGCCGAAATGAGCTGTCTTCAAAAGGGTGGCTGGGCTGACCCCTGGGGACAGGGTGAGAGGCTCAGACATCTGGGAGAGGCTCAGAGTAGAACCACTGCTCCTCGGGGTTGAGAGGAGTCAGTTGAGGTGGTTCAGGCATCTGGTCTGGATGCATTGTGGATGCCTTTAAAGGTTTTCCAGGCATGTCTAACTGGGAGGAGGGCCCAAGGCAGACCCAAGACACGCTGGAGGGACTAAATCTAGTGGGACTATATTAACCTGCTGGCCTGGGAACGACTTTGGGTCCCCCAGCAAGAGTTGGAGGAAGTAGCTGGGGAGGGGGATGGCTTGGCCTTTCTGTTTTGTCTGTTACCTCCCCGACCCAACCCCGGATAAGGGGTGGAAAATGGATGGATAGATGGATGGACTTTTGGAACTGTGATCTTTATGTAGTTATTGTCAAAAGTTGGCCATTGGAATGATCACTTTCCATTTTGCCATAATTTTCTCCCTGGTGATGTACTCCAGAGTTGATTTCCTTGTGTCAAAAGTGACTTTTATGAGATATGGAACCGGACATTAGAAATCTGAAATGACCCACATAAAATGTCAGTAGTATTGTTTTGCTAAATTATTGCATATCCTATATTATATGTTGCATCTGGCACTTACTCACTGGTACGACTTTATAATGATCGAGTTGAATAAAATAATAAGGAAATCTGCTCTGTCTGTCAAACAAGCTGCAGCAGGTAGTTACAGGATCTGAGTTGGTCCATTGAAATGAAAAGCGAGGGATAACTTTCATTTCAAACCAGTGCACATGCATGAATCGCACCCTGCATTAAAACTAAGAAGAGTCACATCTGTTGCTTCATGCATTTGATCATGATCTGGATTCTGCAACTCAAATAAGTAGGATCCTGTGGGATTGGATCCCATGAGATGTTGGCTCTGCACAGTAATCATTAACAGGATCCCCTTTGACAGTAGCAGTGATACTAGAGCTTTGAGGCTTTACAGCAAATTCAAGAGATATTGCCATACTGTGGAAACCATCTTATCGAAAATTTTCCGTTTTTTCCCCTTTATTATTTTGGCCCATTAAGCAAATCCAGTACATGGCTTATGCAGTGAATATGGTCGCACCATATTGTCTTCTACAATATCTAGCACAGCTGTCTCAAACGCCATTAATATTGTATGGACGATTGATTAAAAAAATACATTCATGAATATTACAAAAATGATGTTTACAGTGCAAGCAATAAAAAATATTTATCTATATTCTACATCTATGAATTATGACCAAACAGTGAAGTTGAAAGTGTTATCTACAATTTGCTTGCAGATTGAAAGAGTCAAATGCCAAGACCAAATCAAAAGAAATTGTTCTTAAATTCTGTTTGCCAAAATGATCAAAAATGAATCAAACTTTTGCAGGGAGCTGTGTTAGCCTCTCAGTGCCATATTAGCCAAACATTAAAAGAGACATTACATTGGAATAAATCTGTTAGAACATGGTCTGTCAGCAGCTCTCACAATCCACATGCAGTAAATATATCTCTGTGGGGAATAAAAAAGAGCAGCTTTCTCTGAGTGGCCACCATCAGCAAACACCTCACAGAACTGTCCTCCAGCTGCCCAGTGAGGTCACAGCATTGTTGCTATATTGGCCTACTCTAATGTAAGGACAGCTAGAGGACGTGCTGTGTAGTATACATCTCTGAGGGATTTGGATCAGCTAGACTGTCAGTGGAGGAATTAGGCCAGGGGAGGTGGCATTTCTGAGCTCCAAATGAAACTGACCCTCCCTGCAATGTGTGATGCACCAGGGCTGTCTCTGATTCAAGGTTTGCCTAAGGGAAACTTTCACATTCCTAGTTCCTACTGAAGCTACTATAAGCCTTGTTCTTTCATTTTTTTTTCCAGATCCGAGGGGTGAGGCCTGTGAAATACTGAGTGAGTGAGTGAGTGAGTGAGTGAGTGACTGACTGATTGACTGACTAAGCAATACATCTTGATAAACACACATGAGCTGCACAGTGCAATACCTGTTTGCAGCACTATGTGCAGTGCCAAGTTTGTGTACTGCTATGCTGTCTAAGATGACAAGAAATGCTTTGACTGGTCCTCTGTAGGTGATAAAGATCATAGCCTAAAGTGGTGTTTACATACAAGTTGTACTTGTCACGGAAATGGCTGCTATTATCCACTTTTTTAAAACAATTTTATTGTATTGCTTATTTTTTTCTTGTCTGTTTGGGAATTAAGGCAGAGTTTGTGTGCATTAACCATATAGCAAGTAACCTGCTTGGTCTAGGAAGAATTACTTGAACTTGAAAAAAGTAGCTTGCCAGAGACAAAATGCAATGTAGCAAAATAAGCTAACTGAATGCGCTTAGGTGAAGATTTATTTAGCGATTATTAAGCGAGTGATAAGAAGTTCAATATGTGACCTGGGGAGAATGTTAGTCCCAAAGCTTGGTGTCTCGCGAAAATCATAGTCCATTAAAACCAGCAAACTGATTCAGTAGGATCAGGTAGCATTATGGTTGGGCGATCATTAATCGAGTGGAAAATGGTGAAAAAAATAAAACGTGGCTGAATCCGCTTTGGTTATGATTTATTTACTGCATTATGAAGTGAGTGCCATGAAAATGCTAAATCATAGTGGAAAATGGTGGTTGGCAGTAATGTTACTCAGACAGCACGCTATGGGCTGCAAGATTATTATAGCCCACGATTTCCACATTTTCCCAGATGTACCTGACCTGTGGGGCCTGGCTTAAACCCTGATTGTTGATTTTTTT
The DNA here is from genome assembly GCA_029692085.1 of Gymnothorax javanicus. Taxonomy (NCBI): domain Eukaryota; kingdom Metazoa; phylum Chordata; class Actinopteri; order Anguilliformes; family Muraenidae; genus Gymnothorax; species Gymnothorax javanicus. The sequence goes on along the minus strand of CM056203.1, from coordinate 62,947,338 downwards.
AATGCAGATCTATGAGTAAAAGTGAGGCAGCCTTTAATGTTTCATCTTCCCACAGCTTGAAAAAAATAAACAAATAACTGTCCCTATGTGCATTCAACTTACCTATGCTTTTACTGTTTTCCATGAGCAGTAATTTGCAATCAATAGAGAACCTGCTGAGAGTCCACATGGCAGACCAGTTAGTGCAGAGAGAGAGAAGAGAATAATTGATTGTATTACCCCAGCCTATCACCTAATGATATCTACAAGAGCACCAGGGTCCATGTGCTGGACAACAAGCCGAGTTAAAATCGAGCAATGTAAGTGCATATCTGTGTGCATTATTTGTGGACGATACATGCATTTTTACAGTTATTTTATGCGACTGTGCATCTAAAACATGGACATCTACATGATTCCTGACTCACTTAATCAGTAGTTGGTGCAGAAGCCATCTTTAACTCAATCCTAAAACACCAGTAGGAATGCAAGTAAAAATAATGCAGCCATTAGATTTGGTTGCCTGCCTTGGGGAGGAAAACAATAAATTTCACATCCTGACTGCGCTGCTGAAGGAGAGATGCTCAGTGAAGCCAGTCATTGACCTTCCATGAACATCCTTGAATTAAAAAAAAAAAAAAAAAAAAAATCCATACGATATTAAAGTGCACCAATAAACTCTGAACAGTAAATCTAGGGAAGAATATCATGAATGCAATTACGTGCTTCCCTCCCTCTTAAGAAGGCTATTTTCTGATTGCCATTATACCTTCTCCTTTAGCAGCCTGGCTGTAAGACCTCGGGCATTTTTATATCAAATTCAGCACCTGGTAATCTCCCTATCATCCCAAGATGACATAATGCATCCACAAAACCCTGAATTCTGCTAATATGGATTCAACAAGGTGCCAGAGACCTCTCATGTTGAATCTAGACCATGTTTCTGCAAACCTCCTGTTCCTCCTCTTTTGAAATGTGCTCTGTTGCAGTGAGGACAGGGCTTTGCTGTAATCTGATGTTGCTCCCATGTCTGTGGAACTAGCATGAGATGATTTTAACTTGATGAGATGAAGCATTATCCTGCTGTACACGGCAAAGGTGAGACTACATCATTAAGAGATGATCAAGGTTAGCGACAATGCTCAGGTATACTCTCACAATGGGATCAGTTAGCACTAAGGGGCCTAATGTGTGCTAAGTAGACTTTCCCCCCACACTCCCAGAACAACCTGCACTGTTGATCTAAGGCAGCATAGATCCATGGCCTCTTCTGTTCATCCCTTATTCTGAGTTACAACAGAAATTGATATTGCCATAGAAATTGACCTGTGTAACCAGGCAATTTTTTTTCATTTTTTAGAGGTGCCATCCTTCACATTGTCACTGTAAACAGCTCTTATTTTGTATTTGTGTTCTTGTAGGTAACTCAGACAAGTATGTCCACTCTCTTGCGACCTCTATCATTAATGCAGGACCTCTACTCACTTGATTTTTTAAAAAATTGTACCACTCTCTATAAAACTCCAGAGATACTGATGCCGGTTGAATCTTAAATTAAATATATTGGTTGTTGACAAGGGAGCCCCTCATCTTTACAGCCAACACGGAGCAGCTCGCAGTCAGAAATGCCCCCAAATGAGAAAGGTCAGGCATCCAATGGTCACTCAGGAGAACACTGGCAAGGCTTCAGCCACCACCTGACACAGGTCATAACTCTTGGCACGTGTCCAACAAATGGCACTGCTCTAACCTTCTGGAAGGTCAAACACCTCAGCTTTAAATGCCTTCGTCTTTGGGTGGCATTTGTGGCATCTTCTGGGGCTTGACAGCCAGATTAGATAGCAGCTGCATTTTAAGAGGACTGTCTCTGAGCTCATAGTGCCGTTTGTTTTCAAAAAGGTTCCCCAAAAGGACTAACAAACTGAAAAGGGCAATGATAAAATCACCTCCTGAAGAAAGTGGGGGAAAAAAGACTGATAATATTCAAGCGCGACTTGTCTAAATTTAAACCGCGAGTTTGGACCCCCCCTCCCTCCTATTCTTTTCCTCCTGGCTTAATATACACCGCCTCTATTTCTGCCCTAAAGGCACAGAGCTCCAAGACTGCTATAACTCTGATTCATGGCACTGCTATCTGGATAAGCACACAGGGGACTGTGAACATGAGGGGGCAGAGCAACAATGCCTGTGATCAAGCCTTACACGTGCCTCTGTACATCCAGGGCTATGTGTGACTCCACACTGAAACCTTTTTCAACTGCCATTTCAGTGCTGCTGGAGCTCTCTCTACTCTCCATCTTCCTTTAATTAGAATGCAATTAGTAATTACTTGTAGTGATGTGTTCCCGTGCAAGAAAGTCTATATTAGCACAATCTGGTTATGAACCATCCACACAGGAGGATTGTTCTGCTGTGAAAGCTACAGATAACTTCTGTTTTACATGCCCCAGGGCTTTTGTGTAACTTGCCTTATTTTGCTTGAGGCCTCCCAGTGAACAGCCACATTGTTGAGCTGCAAGTATTAACATTACATAACTTGACATAACATGAGTGGTGAGAACAGTGCGTTCAGTCAAACTAGGCTCGCCACTTTCCTATTACTATAGTGAATCTAACACTTCAGGTACTCAATGACTAAATGGTATCTAACACTAAATCAAGCCTGCTCTTGAAAATACCAAGGTTTCTGAATGTAGATAAGTATAATTCTAATACAATTCATTTTCTGTGGTATAAAGACATTTTCACACCGTATTTTTCCCATCCAACTATTATCTAAACTGCTTCGTCCTCTCTTGGGGAGGCTGGAGTTTAACCCAGCCAATGATGGGCAAAAGACAGGAACACACCCGAGACAACATTCCAAACCATTCCGGCACACAATAAAAATAATACCAACGTTAGCTATATCAAATTGCAAACAAACATCTTGTGAAAGTTCTAACCAGTGGGAACTGTAAATTTCATTCAAGTGAAACTAACGTAATGATACCGTTAATATTAATGAATGAATGTAAAAGTAAAAATCTTCCTTGGCTGTGGTCAACGCTAATGCGATTAGAAGTTTGCTCAGCTCGGGCTCAGCGGGTTTTCCTCTTCCTGTTGAGGTCGCGTACCCGCGATGACCAAAGATTACATGTACATTAATGACAAGATAATCGCTTCACAGAGGAGCAAGTGGTTTCCACACAAAATAAGATTATTTGTTGGCAGTTACTATATATATTTTTCTTTTCTTCACTTAGAAAAAACACTGAGGTCATGACCTCAGTGTCCTCAATGGTAGTAATGGCCATGCTCACACACTCATACCTATGGACAATTTAGAGTCACCAGTTGACCTGACATGCATGACACACGCGTGTCCTCCTCATTGTCTTTGGACTGTGGGAGGAAACTGGAGTTCCTGCTGGAAACCCACATGTTAATGCGAGGAGAATATTCAAACTCCAAATAAAAAAGGCCTCAGGCCAGATTCAACCCCACAACCTTCTTTTTGTGAGGTAACGCTGCTAGTCACTGCACCATTGTGCCACTCAAGTAGGTCTTGTTAAATAAATTCTTTTCAGAGATAGTTTTCCTGTTGAAACACTCCCATTTTCTGCTAAAATAGTGAATAGTGACAATAAAGACCTGGGAGTCTGTAGAGCAGATTTTTGCTTTGTCATGCACGTGGCTAGAGTGGTTGATTTCATTCTTCAGACTGAGTGCTGAGCATTGAAGGTTCGAACCCACATTCTTTTCCTGCAAAATTGTCATTGCTCCAGCCAAAACTTTCTCGGATTGCCATTTAGTTATTTTCAAATTGCCTTGTTTGTCCAATTAAAGGAATAGAAAACAAACAAGCACAAACAATTCTAGTTCTGCCAAATTTCCACAGCTTAGCATTTACAGCCATGTTCATAATGATGTCACATGGATGACTCTTGTGCAGAACTGGCAGGAGATTGAGGCATAAGGAGAGCAAGCTGATTTATTTTGTGCTTGTGTGTGTGCGCGTGCGTGCGTGCGTGCGTGTGTGTGTGCGTGTGTGTGTGTGAGTGTGTTTGTGCCATCCCAGAAATATTTTTAATGAACTTGTCCAGACATTTGTGAAGAGTCAGTTCCCTCAAATCAGCCAGCCCACTACAGAATAACTGAGCAGTCTTCAATGTGAACTGACCTGGTGACTTTGCCTGGGCGACTGCAGGCAGAGCTGTCAACAGGCGAATGATTCAGCTGTCTGCATCATCGTCATTTCTGGCAGCAGATTAACAAACTGATGTCCAGCAAAATTCCTGCCTGACAGAGACAGATGGCGCTGCTCTTGGACCAAATGTCAATCAGAATTCTGGAGCTGTTATGCCTCCCTCCTCAATCAAAACTGTAAGCGCAATAAGCCTTTAAGATACTTTTCTGTCCCCTCAAACAGCTCCTAAGCTCCGGCCAACACCACCCAGTCCTCTCCTCTGTCCTGCAGCTCTCCATTTTGAGGTAACATAATGGAAATTACTCTACGGAGAACTGCAGTTTGCCAAGCTCTCGCCCTTACTGTATGTTGGTTATTGCAGAAAGAATCCTGTGAGAGCTCTCCTGAACAAGGATGACCGAGTGTTTTTGCGGCCCGCGGGGCCCGCTAATTTAATTGCCCCCCCCCCACCACAGCAAATGAAAATTTTGGCCCGTGATCTGCGAAGACCTGCCATGAAAAAAAAAATAATAATAACAAATAAAACAAATAGAAAAATAATTTGTTGTATAAGTCCAGGAGGGAAGAGAGCCGCTAACCAGCTCCTTGGCGTTTCTGGGGTATCGAAAATGCTGACTGCAGCATGGAGTCAACTACGGAGCCTTTTTGAGTGCTCATAGTGTGTCAGGTTATCAACCGCTGGTATATGGGTCACCCCTGCATTGTTACCCCACCCAAAGAGAACATTAATCATTAACTTTCAAAGGCTGTTATGATTCACTGCTTGTACTTATACCACCAAAAAGTTGTGCGCAATAATTCTAAGCACTGTGCCTGATGGATAGTTGGGAATTATGCGCTAACAAGTGAGAGTGTGGGGTTTGATTCTCGTTTCCAACCACAAATTTAACAGTGCGAGTCAGCACTGTCTTTAAAAAACCATGATTGCCTTTCCCAAAACACTGGTTTTCCACTGATTTACAGATTTTAAATTTTAACCTCTGAAATTACTGAAATGTTTGGTTTTTCTGGACCGTTACTTTAATTTTGCGTCGTAGTAATTTTGTGTGAATGTGTTAGATGGAAAGTGATATAAAAATGGATATACCTTGATTCTCTGGGGTCCCAGCAGTTTGAAGGAGATCTTTTCCCTCGGCTTGCAACAAGTATGACTGACACAGATGAGCTTTTTCCAAACACACTGAGTTGTGACAACAGTGTCTCTTCACCGTGGTGTCATTGAGCAACATTTTTAATATTTCAAAGCTAAGGACACAAATATTTTTACTAGGGGTGACAATCCCTTTAAATCAGGGCATGTTGAAGAGTTCAGATGTTTTAAAGGGGAGATCTCCTCTGTTTTCAGGGCTCGCAGGAAGGACTAACATTACAGGTTATGTGCATTCCTGTAATGGACTGGCCACGCGGTAGCTGGTGTCTGGCACGCACATTTAAAGCTTCACCAGCTTGTATATTGCTGTATGGGAATGGGCACGTGATGTCTTGTGTCTGGCTCACGCATTTGAAAGCTTAAGTAGGTAGTATATTCCTGAATGGGAATGGCTAAATGATGGCTGGTGCTTGGCCCAAATTAGGTTCACCAAGATTAGGGTTTGGCATCTGACTCTGTGCTGTTTTGGAGGGCACTGTTGTTTTGCTATCTTGGGGATATCTCGATATTCCCTGCTGTCCTCTGCTCAAGCTCAGTAGGCTACTGGGTGTGTAACAGTCAGAGACTAGATACTAAACTGTCATTGTATCTATTTGTGGATATTGCAAATAACTATACACAATTAAGCTCTTTGCTCAGAGTACAAATAATGCCAATTTTTCCTGTTGTGCATGAGCCTATTTAGGCTTTATAACTAAGTACGTGTGTCACAGAGACTCCGTGAAGCAAGACATTTGGAAATTCAATTACCGAATTATTAAGGAATTAAATTTTGGAATTTATGGATGCCGGCATTTATATCTGCGCGGAGGGGTTAATTGTGTGTTCCCTGACTGAAATAGGGTGCAGCTTTAGAAGCCAGTTCAGGTAGACAACTCCCAACTCTTATAGACACTCCCATACATAATCTCCAGTCCTGCCCCTCTAAAGCAAGCTATTTAAGCTGCTCTTCGGCTCTAACGTTGTGGGGGAAATAGCATCCATCTGTCTGATACTGTACAGCAACATTCTCTGCTTCTGCTTGTAACTTTGCCTGTTGCTGCATCACTCTTGTCTACAGCTTGTTAACATGAACACCCCTCCTCCACCCCAGCATCCCAGCATCCTGACCCTCCCTGCTCTGTTCGTCTCTAGCTCAGTAGGTTGCACGGTATGTCAGGCTCAGAGCTAAGACTCTCATTGTATCTACTTGATAATACTGCATACTGCACTTAACTGTTTAAGTGTGAGTTGGCCAGCTGAAGAGTAATTATTTTACTCTTTTGATGCTTCTATATTTTTATTGACCTGCTGCACTTGTCTCATGAAGGATGTGAAGAAATTCAGAACAGCTAATTAGTAGTTCATGAGCAGACTGGAAAAAAAATTGTTGGCTTTGATGCTCAGAATTAAAGCTACACTCTGAGACAGGGGCTATGGGCGCTTTAAGTTTTCATCCCATTTCTATGAACACACACACACGACCTCTCTGGCAACTGAAGAGTTTTGTTCAGGTGTAAAGAGTGGGAGGCTGTTTCACAGAGGTACCTGACATTGGTCAAGAGTTCTGAGATTTAAGATGGGTGGAGTTTGCTGGTTCTTTGGCACTCATACTGGTGGATGATGCCTGCTACATAGGCTGCTGTCAGGTGCTGAGTGCGCACAAATATTCTACCTGCATGCTTCACTTCTGTTTTGTGAACATCCATTTGGTTCTATGAGTGCTTTCCACTCTCTGGGCTAAAATGCTGAAAAGAACTACTGCTGACTGCAGTTTTTTTTTTTTTTTTTTTTTAGTTATTTACTCATTAAAGCAGAGAAAAAAAATTAATGCCTTGTCTGACATGGTATGCACTGGAGTGCAAAATTCAAGGTTTTTTTATGTAAAAACTGGATATTCAGTTTGTCTTGATTTGTGTGGTGTTCCATGGAGAGGGTCACTGTTTTATTTTGTTTATCACAGCCTGCAACAGCTTTGCACATACAGGGACAGTCAAAGCTTGGTGAACTTTATGCAATACAGTTTTTGTTGAGATGAACTGATATGATTCGGTGGTGATTTTTGGTGTGACAGTTCTGTGGCTATATCAGCAACTAACCTGTCAAGTGTCTGCCTTAATTAATTTTTCTGTTTTTGTGAACAATGCATGGAGATTTACCTGTAAAACTGCTACTAGTTGGAACTCTCAACCAGACACATGCTGCTAATTACCACGAAAAGTTACAGAAATAGCTTGTGCAGATGTTGCTGTAATTACTGTGGCAAAAACACTTATATTTAAAGTCCTTTTTGCTGGTGTTTCTGACATTTGCATTTGCATAGTCTACAAAATAATGTATTCATTCAATATGTATTCTCGAAGAAACAAATCCTTAAGCAGAATTCACTTGTCCAAGCATTACAGGAATAAAAGCGAGCTCAGTTCCTTCTCTATCCCACATAAAGCTATCATAATCCCATATAATTCATGATAGATCAATTCTCTATCAGGAGTGGTCAAATAGGAAACGCCACCTTTAGCATTTAAGCTTTTTATTTACACCACTGCGACAAAAATCTGGGGAAAGAAAAGAGAGGGAAAAAAAACAACAGTGCCATGTAATTGGGTCAAACTAAGCCTAGCTCGTTATCTGCTCATTAAAGTCCATTTAAAATCCATGACAGCAACTATTAGGGCTGAAATCAGTCAGCCTTAAATCGAGCATCTGTGCTGTTTCATGTTAATAATTGTGACATTGAAAATGGCATAATGTTGACCTGGAGTTGAATTTACCGAAAGCAATTGTTTCACATAGTTCATTTATCATGACATGGGGTGTAAGACAAGGATAGTTTAGTCAGTGAACTCATGTTGAAATGTTATAACAGAGGAGCATAGTTTGAATTTGGCATCTTGACTCCAACCTCATGTCTCCCCGCAGATAAGTTTACATGAGATATTGGGGAGTGATGATTAAATATCCGGAATGAGTATTTAGCTGGAGCCTGGAGTTGGATGCTAAGATGGTGGTGGGGCTGACGAGCAGGCTCCCATACTGGTACAAAGCAGCACGGCACGGACAAGCAGAAGGAGAGCTGGGAGATTTTCTCATCTTAAATTAAATAGACCACCGTGGTGGAAGGGTGCGTTTGTACAGGATATAATAGTGAGGTAAAAGAGTAGCTTGAGTTGACTGCCTTAATTTGCTTGCAGGCATGACTACATGTGACACAACAATCGACACAGGGGCAGCTACCCATTTTTGGTTGGGGTATCCAAGGACAACAACAGCGCCCCCCCAACACCTACACCCAGTGTTCTTATTTTGTTGAGCTGGGGGGGGGTAATGCAGTTCATTTCATTGAGTGGGGGGGGACGATGCGTTTTAGTTCGTTGATATTGCGCACTCAATCGCGCATCTTCCAGTACTCTTTAAATTCTATATTTAAATTCAATTATTTGCCGCCCCCCATTGCGTAGCGCCCCCATGCACTGCATACATTGCATACCCACTTTTTGCGCCACTGACAATCAACACTCCTATCTGTCAATCAAATAACACCATTGTAAGTGCTTTGCCTTCTATTATTAAATATAAATCTTTTTTAGAACATCCAATGGGAAATATGCTCTGGAATTTTAGAAAATTTGTTCACTTGAAATAATGTCTTCACATCATACCAAATAATCTTGGTCTTATTGTGGCATGTCCCCATTAAAATATCCCCTAATGATGGAAATGTATATGATTTCAAACCTGCACATTCTTATGCACAATGGTGAGCTAGTTGAGACCATATACATGCTGTTGGATTTTTTTTTGTGTTAGCATTACCTCATTTCAGTCGGCCAACTCACATGTAAACACTAAATTGCAGTATTCACAAATAGATGCAATGCAAACACCCTGAAGCCTACTGAGCTTAAGAAGAGGATAGCATGGGGATCAGGATATTCTTCTTCTCTCTTGGGTGCTGGGGTGGAGGTGGGATGATAACTAGCAGCAAGCAAGAGTGATGTAGCGGAAGGAAAGGCTACTAGAAGCAGAGCATAATGCAGCACAGCAGCAGGCAGAGGCATGGTTTTTTTTTTTTTTTTGCCTCAGGCAGAGCAGGAGAGCAGATTAAAAAATCCATTTTACAGAGGGGTGGGCAGAGCGGATATGCATGAGAAATCCATGAGAATGAGGGCGAATCTCAAGTTGACTGCCCGATCTTGCTCCGCAAGTTATGCGCCATTTGAATAAATTTTTGTTGATTACTGCTGCACTGCACTGTTATTAGATGTTCATAAGTAATGCATTCAAGCAGCTGCTTTTCAGCATTACTTGCCTGTCTGTGCTGAGAATATCATGGCTGGGTTGTCCGAGTGCGGTAGCCAGCGCAGCATTTGCATTAACTTGGTCAGTAAGACAACATAATTACGGTCTTGGATGTTGGCCAAGAGGTCCGGGAGCACAAGCATGCCAACACAGAAATGCTGGAAGGACTTTACATTTAGTGCAGCTCAAGATAATGGAGGCTTCCAAGTTCACAGGAAGAGGACTCGATTTCTAATGGAATGTGTCACAGATTGTGGTAAAAATCACTTGTGTATGACATTCACCCTTTATGAATGATAAAACTATTATGCAACTGCTCGCTTTTGTATTTTCTGCCTGTATGTGATTGATGAATAATCTGTGCTCCCCGCACCTCCATTTTGAGACCTGAATGCATGAGGTTGAGCTTCATGAAAATAATTTCAGATTTTCACCCTGTGAGGGTATGACAACTGCAGGACATAAAATATGTTACATAAGTTGTATAAAGCATGTCGTTACATGTACGGAAGTTGCCAAAGCCAATCAACAAATTTAAATAATTGCTAACAGTTATTCAACCTTCCAGTAATTGCATTTCTGCGTCATTAAATTTCTTGAAATTTAAAAGCAGACATTACCCTGCAAAGGTCATCACACAGAATTTTCATAATGATGTGTTGATAAGAATCAGTAAGTTCTCTTAATTAAAGAAGATTTAAATTTCAATGACATGCCAGAAGGCTATTCTAACCCAGCCAGCAATCTGCTCAGGATCCTATGTACTCTGAGAATACTGGAACAATGGAAGTTAAAATCGACTGCATGACGGTGTTAAAGATAGATGAGAATCTATCTCAAATATTTTGAATCATGCCTTTTGTTACATCAGTTCATTGATCTGAAGTCAAAGATCAATTGTTATTCATGCATCATTTCAGCCCTTCAGCCTTCGTACATTCAAGCATAAATAATATTCAGCTGGCAATGGAAACTAATTACTGTTGTTATATTTACTGTCCGACTACATTTACAATCAATTCAGTGAATCAATAACTTTTGCCATGAAATTTCATTTTTGCTGGTCAGTAAGATATTTCCTGCAATGAGAAGGAATATCAGTTCACTTATCTTATTCGTATGACGTACACCCAATAACAAACTATTTTTTTTTTTACTTTGTTGTAATGCTTTAAATGTAACCTGACATTTTAGCTAACGCAGTTGAGGGGGCTAAGTATACAGTCAAAATTACTCTGATAGGTTATATTTCTCCCATGAATATTTTCCTTATTATTTCACACCAGCATTATCATGCTGGGCATATTCAGCATTCACCTTCCCCTTAGATTACTATGAGAATTCCCTTTCTCACTGTATTTGTGTCTCTCGTACTCCCTCGCTTTCTATATCTCGCTCCCCATCTTAATAATAATAATAATAATAATACATTTTATTTAAGGGCGCCTTTCAAGAAACTCAAGGTCACCTTACAACACATAATTAAAACATACATTAAAATAGCAGCAATAAAATCAAAAAACAGCTAAAAAACATTACAAAAATATACAAAAAGTATGGGACTATATAATCAGAGGGAGTATGCATCACGAAAGAGATGAGTTTTAAGACAAGATTTAAACAGGGGAAGTGAGTTGGTGTTGCGGAGGTCAGGAGGGAGTGAGTTCCAGAGCTGGGGAGCAGAGCAGCTGAATGCTCTGCTCCCCATGGTGACGAGACGGACGGAAGGAACAGTAAGATGGATGGAGGAGGAGGATCGGAGTGAGCGGGCTGGTGTAGCAAGGTGAATTAGGTCAGACAAATAAGAAGGGGCAAGGTTGTGAATGACTTTGAATGTCAGGAGCAGTATTTTGTAGTGTATGCGGTGTGTGATGGGAAGCCAGTGGAGCTGCTGCAATACAGGTGTGATGTGGTGAGTGAATGGGGTCCTTGTGATGATGCGTGCTGCAGCGTTTTGAACTAGCTGTAATTTACGGAGAGATTTGTGGGGAAGGCCAAATAAAAGGGAATTGCAGTAGTCAAGTCGTGAAGTGACGAGACTGTGTACCAGGATAGCAGCAGTGTGAGGCGAGAGAGAGGGCGAAGGCGTTGATGTTATGGAGGTGGAAGTAAGCTGAGCGGGTTATGTTATTGATGTGAGATGTGAAGGAGAGTGTGCTGTCAAGGATGACACCCAGACTCTTAACCTGGGGGGAGGGAAAGATGGAAGAGTTATCAATAGATACTGTGAAACTGGGGGATTTGGTTAGGGTGGATTTGGTGCCAACGAGCAGCATCTCTGTTTTATCACTGTTTAATTTTAGGAAGTTTGACGTGAACCAGGACTTGATGTCAAGCAGACAATCTGTGAGGGAGGAAGGTGGGAGGGTGGAGTTGGGTTTGGTGGAGATGTAAAGCTGGGTGTCATCCGCGTAACAATGGAAGTGGATATTGTGTTTATGAAATATGCGGCCAAGGGGAAGTAAGTAAATAATGAACAGGAGGGGCCCCAGGACAGAGCCCTGAGGCACACCTGTGGTAACTGGGCGGGGATGTGAAGTGAATGATTTGATTTGGATGAATTGAGTGCGGCCGGAGAGGTAAGATTTGAACCAGTTAAGGGGTGTGTGTGTGATGCCAATGGAGAGCAATCTGTCCAGGAGAACGGTGTGTGAGATGGTGTCAAATGCTGCACTCAGATCGAGTAGGATGAGAATGGATAAGAGACCGGAATCAGCTGCAAGGAGTAGATCGTTAGTAATTTTGATTAAAGCAGTTTCGGTGCTATGAAAAGGGCGAAAACCAGACTGGAATTGTTCAAAAAGATTATTGCTGGATAGATGGTTATGTAGCTGAGAGGCAACTGTTTTTTCAAGTATTTTTGCAAGAAATGGGAGGTTGGAAATGGGACGCAGGTTATTGAGATTTGTGGGATCAGCTCCGGGTTTCTTAACTATAGGGGTGACAGCAGCTGTTTTGAGGGAGGATGGAACAATTCCAGTAGTGAGTGAAGAATGGATTATGTTAGTTACGAGAGGAGCTATGGAGGAAACAACACCTTTAATGAAAACTGTTGGAAGGGGGTCTAACTGACAGGTAGATGAGTTGGACTTTTTAATGAGTTCAGAGATTTCAGTGGGAGATGGTAGAGTAAAGAGAGAGAATGGCTGTGGAGGGAAGCAGAGGGAAATGGGGAGGATAGATTGTGAAAAGAACTGGGGATAAGTTGTTGATGAATATTTGTGACTTTGTCAGTAAAAAAAGGTTATGAGCGTATTACAGAAGGCGGTAGAATGCATATGTGGTGGAAGTAGATCAGGAGGTTGTGTAAGTTTTTTAAGAAGGGAAAACAGGGTCCGAGAGTTGCCATTTTGTGAGCTGATTAAGCCAGAGTAGTAAGAGGATTTTGCTTGAGCAATACAGTTTTTGTAAAGAAGAATGTGAGTATGATACATGTCTTTGTGTACAGTGAGACCGGTCTTTTAAAAAGCCGCTCCAGTTGGCGGCCTTTTGCTTTAAGCTGTCTGAGAGCGGGGTGAACCAAGGTGAAGAGGGGCAAATGTGACAGATCTAGTTTTTAGTGGAGCAAGATTATTAAAAAGAGAATGAAGGCTGGTGTTGTAGTGGGAAACAAGTTCATCTGGGGTAGAAAAACTGTCAGCAGTGGGCAGACAGTCAATAGTAGCGAAAGTGTATCCAAGTTAATGTTCTTTATATTTCGAATATCATGGTGCGCGAAGGTTAGTTTTTGGAAAGTAGTAGGTTAATATTAAAAGACAGTAACATGTGATCAGAAAATGGGATATGATCAGCTTTACAGTCAAAAGGAGAGATACCAGTGCAACAGACCAAGTCTAATGTATGTCCTTTAGAGTGAGTTGGAAAGTTAATGAATTGCAGAAACCCAAAGCTGTCTAAACAGGATGTAAAATCTTTGGTGACTGGATTACTGATATTGTCTAAGTGTATGTTGAAATCACCCAGAAGCATCTTAGTCATTGCAACTGAAAAAAGTCAAACTTGGTGTATTTTTACAGATAAACTTGATATCGAGTGCTATCCCCCCCTCTATGTATCTGGCAGATTGGAATGCATACACAGGATACCATTGAAGCTGGGCAGTCCACTCTCTGTACAGAAGTGAGATGTTTGGTGGTATCCAAAAGCGGCAAACATTGGTTGGATAAAAAATTCCAACTGTTGGACCCATTTTTAAATTTCTGGGCTTGCCTAGATCTTTTGAGGTCAGAACATGGTCCCTGTGACTTTGAATACAGGCTACATGACAGTTTCCCGATAGTTTTTCATTCGTAGTCACTGTATGGGTATGTAACAACAACCTTGACTTGTGCTGAGAGACTCTGCAGCTCTCTATGAAGGGATCATGTCAAAAAGCCCACTGTATATGTGTTCTGCTCTATGTAGGGTTTGAAACCAGGAAAATCCATGAGATCCCATGAGGTTATTTAGCATGATGCATTAATCTGCATCTGCCACCTGCTACCACCTCCACACTTCAACACTTTTACATTATCCTGCAGGATCTCTCAAAAATTAAAGAATATTTTTACAATAAAATGGAAAAAATGGAATGAATAATTGTTTCACATGTATTCAGTCTATTTGTATGTGTGGTATGTGTGTGCGTGTGTGTGTGTGTGCTTGTGAGTGTATGTGTGTGTGTGTGTGTGTGTGAAAGAGAGGTTTTTGTTTACTTTTTAAGTTCCTTTCATTCAACAGTTACATTGTCCATAATTACAGAATACAATAAGTTTTTAAGGTCAGATAATCTGAAAGGATGTTCCTAAAAGGAACTAAAACAGGGACATAAAAACAATAATGGCTTCTAAAAACGTAGTAAAACCACAATATAGACAACAGATAAATATGTGACCTAAGAAAAGACCCTAATGCAGCCATTAAATTGAATAATATATAATGAAAATCATAATAGAACTGAAACAAATAAGACAGACCTTTTACAATTGTGCATGTGTATTATTTTGATCCACCAATGCAATTTGTTGCCCCTGTCATCATCAACTAAACAAATGGCCTCATTGACAAACCAGACTTTGGTAAAAATTACTGTTTGTTATTTGTCAATTACACATACTCTATATGAATATATTTAAGGGAGGGAGGGAGAGAAAGAGAGAGAGAGAGAGAGAAAGAGAAAGCGAGAGAGAGCTATTTGCATGCACTGCTATTCCTCATGATTAACTGCGCATGCGTACATGAATGTGAGTACATGCCCTTGAGTAGACCTGTGTAGCTGTACAATAGCGCGTGTATGTTTACTGGAAACATTTGTCAAATAACACAAATAAAGAAAAAATCATATCTTAAATCCTGAGAGTATAGACAGCATGAGAAGCGATCCCCTTCTCCTCTATTTTCTTTCTTATTAAGGGAGAAAATGCTTTCCCTAATAGAGATGTCATAGATTCATCATTTTCACCTCTTTATATATGTGCTCAGAATGTGATGATAGATCGGAAAATAGACTGATTGCAAGAAACTGCAGGGATTTTGCTGCTTTGATTTTTCTTTAATGCTACATTTTATTAAAATTGCATTTGCATCAATACTAATGGGACTTAACTCGAACTGATTCATTAATCTGGCTGAATTGTATCATTTTTGTGGCCAGTATGCCATCCTGCAGCTGCATTACAGAACATAATACTGCTGACTTCCTGATTACTCCCCCTGACCTGTCACATAAATATTGAAATGTAGGTATTAACAAGACAAATTGAGAAGTAAGTAAATGGTTATATGAAAATTACTTCTGATGGAAAGGCGATTTGTTTCCCTGAAATGAAAAGAAAACAATGTATAGAAAAATGTAATCGTATAAACAATCATATTTTCTATATTACAGAGTCATAAGTCAAACCATAGACTTTGCTAAATCAACTACGCATTTGGACATTGCGAAGGAGAGAGCACTGTGTCTGTACACTTTCCAGAGAAACCACAATGTGATGAACCACTGAGGTTATGCAACAATTAGTGTCAAATACCTTCAAATTCATTGGATGCTCTTTCATTCTTCAGCAAGACAATGATCTGAACCATACTTTGAAATCAAAATAGAAGGTTTTTCAAAGGCTAAAACTGAATTTGTGATTTGTCCTAGTTAAATCAAATTGAACTTGGACTTTATATGCGGAATATTAGCTGTAGCTGAAGATGGCTGCAGTATTTATGTTCACGTGCATACACACATCACAACGTGTGTGCCAATACTTATGTCCGCCTGAAAGGGGGTCTTCACATAAAAAGGGCTTTACAGTTTTTTTCAATTGCTTTTTCCAGTATAATGAAACTGGGATCCACTTTGTCATCATCTTCACCTCCAAACCACGGCAGAAGCTTTCTTTTGCAAATGTGTTCATACCTTTTCATTGGATTCACACATTTTTCACACTCTTTTGCACAACACTTCTCACATGTGTCATTTACATGGCCCTGACTCCATTGACTTCACTAGGTTAGTCAAAAGCAAAACATCTGCTCACAGCTGAGAGAAATTACCTGCATCACAGTGAAATCACTAGTGCACCTGCATCACTCTCCTTTCCACAAATCTTCAATCACCAATCAGTCAGCATCCACTGATAAAAAGCTGCCTATTCTGTGTTGGCACCGACAAGTATGGATCGCGGAGGGCCAAGGCAAGTGAGAGGGCGAGTGAGAATGAGCGGTGGAGGCATAAGAGGAAGAGTGGCTGTACGTGGTGGAGGTGCCCGCCGTACACAAGTAACCGATGAAATACGGGCTACTATCATGGACCATGTCATCAACCACGGCCTGTCATATGCAGAGGCAGGACAAAGGGTGCAAACTGTCCTAAAGAGGAGCACAGTTGCATCTATTGTTAGAGTTTTTCAAACTCAGAACAGGTAAGGTACATACTGTAACATAGCACAATACTGTGTGCAACTACACATCATGTTGACATAGTGCATGTTACACTTCTGTACTTTACAGTAACTGTCTTTACAGAGGTACTATGATTGAATTGTTAGTACATCTCTCTTTATAGAATCAACAGGCTACCTCATGCAGGGGGGAGAGGAAAAATTTTCAACCCAGAGCGGGAGGCTGCCATTGTTGACCTGGTGTTGGCAAACAATGCAATTAGACTCAGAGATTCAGGCAACCATAAAAGCTGACCAGGGCACATTCAGAGGTATAAACAACGTCAGCATTCCCACAATAACTAGGGTCCTCAGAGGGCACTATACAAGGTGCCTTTCCAGAGGAATGCGGATGTTGTAAAAGAGGCCAGACACCAATATGTGCCGGTAAGGATATCACAAATTTCTACTAATGTAATGCCTTTTGATGCCATGACATTCAGCCTGAGTAAACATTCTATACAGTAACTCAGTGTGCGTGTGTGTGTGTGTTTGTGTGTCTTTTTCCCCTGTGTTTAGAGATTCATGGAGCTTGAAACCGAGGGAGGCCATGTCATCTGTGTTGATGAGGCTGGATTCAATCTGAACAAAGTGAGGAGGAGAGGAAGGAATGTCATTGGGCACAGAGCAACTATCACAACACCAGGACAGAGTGGTGCAAACATCACAATATGCGCAGCTATACCCGAAAATGGTGTCCTGCGTGCTATTCCAACAGTTGGCCCATACAACGGAGAGCGACTCATCACCTTCCTAGAAGCACTTCATGAGAGGCTGATCTTGCCAGAAGAAAGAGAGCTGCAGAGGCCGGGAATGTTTGTTATCATCTGGGACAATATAGCCTTCCACCAAGCTCGCACTGTGAACCAATGGTTTGCAGAACATCAACAGATGATGATGCTGTTCTTACCAGCCTATTCCCCCTTTCTCAATCCCATCGAGGAATTTTTCAGAGCATGGTGATGGACAGTGTACGATCATCACCCCTACGACCAGATGCCATTGATGGATGCCATGACTGTTGCTGCCCAGCAAATTGGTGTGATAGAATGCCTGGGATGGATGAGGCATTCAAAAAGGTTTTTCCCGCGATGCATTGTGAGGGAAGATATTTTGTGGGATGTTGATGAGCACATCCGGCCCATTCGCCATGAGCGTGTGGATTGATTACACAATGCATTGTACTGTGTCTTTTTTTCTACCCCCTTTTTTGTGACATTTTTTTCTACCCCTTTTACTTCTTTTTTTCCTGTGCACATGTACGTAATATGTAAATTCTTTCAGTTTTTCAGCCAAGTGTATAACAATGGCATCAATAAAAAATAGTTCAAAGTCTTTCTGTTTGGGTTCAATTCCAGTATTTTCAATGTACACGCAAGGTCACTTTTGGACATGTAGCCCAGAATACAAACCAGGATGGCCTTGTTCACACCGATAGCTGTATTTTGTTTTCTGTTATCAAGTGTGTTATGGTTGACAGTAGGGACCTATTCATTTGTGCTGAAAGTTTAGTTGGTTCTGGGAAATATTGGCTTTTGCCGCCAGTTTTAAACATTTTGATGCAGTAAGGGTCTTTTGCAAACAAAATGCGTCACTTTGGGCAGAATGCTTCTCATTAGACCAATGTGTTAACTGTTTTGAAAACAAGGTTTCTGAGTTGACAGAGGGCATAAAGCGAATGGAAAAAAAAAAAAAAACTGTAATTTTCACATGATGAAACCAAAAGTGCAGCCACAATGTAAACCATAAGACAGGAGTCAAGTCAGTGATTATAAACCTAAAACTGTGAGCACAGAGCCAGGTGGCAAAAATGCCAGTCAAAGATTGTGGAACTCATTGGATCTGCTGTTGGCTATTATGTGTGTGTGCATATTGTGTGTGCACGCTGGTATGTGCCCATGTATACATGTGTGTGTGCATATTGTGCGTGTGTTTGGTTGATTGTGTGAGCTTCACTTAACACTTTTTAATGTTAATACAACAGCCTCACACATAACTTCTCCTTTTTTTCTTCCTTTTGGCAATGTGCCGCTTCGATTCCATGAAATCGTGTTTCATGGTTTAGTTTTTGAGCTCCACAGATTAGCAACCCCAGACTCTCACTCTCGTCATTGTACTAGTCGATAAACAACATTTGACTTCAAGAAGTGTCACATTTTTGCAGGAATGGACCATAAGGGAACACAGTATGACTAATTTTTCAATTTGACCTCACATGTCATCTTCATGTAAATGTGTATATTTCCATATGTCTTGGAGAAAATTGATTTATGGAGAATGAAATGAACCATTTACTTCAAGCCTGCTGCATCTCTCCCCAGTTTACCAGCATCACTGAGATTGGTTGAATGTAAATGGGTTATACGAGACCTTAGGGGATTTCTAGATATACATTTTGAAATTGGAAATGAAACCATGCTGTGATGATATGCACAAATACTATGACGTCTATGAACCCTTCTTTTTTTTTCATTTCATGTACAGTGCGCTTGGCACAAGAAATGCTTTGAAGCTCACCTGGGGATAAAATATCAGGGCTGCTCCCAAATAAAGGATTACAAATTTACAAACATTTTGACAAGTCTTACATGACTTCAGTGAGCTTTTCATTGGTTTTCTTGTTAACCATGATGGTTAAGAAAGTGAAAAATTGAGTGCTTTGGCAATTGTAAGTTCAAACTATTTACTTTCCACATTTTTTTACCAGATGGGAAATGCCTCAAATCTGTTTGTCTCCAACATATCTAAAGAAAATGACTTCCTCATGGGATCTATCTACATCATTTTTGGTAAGTTTCTACACTAATGTTGATTGCTCTCATGTAGGACAATACTTACTCATTTTATTAACTGTCCATGGCAGTAATAATGTAAGTGCCCTTTGCTCATAGGTAAGGTTGTGCATGTATTATTCACTACCTGGAGTGATATAGCTTAGTGAGCACAACCTTATGTTTTTATTGAAACAATACCATTTTTATCATTTCAAAGCACAGGCATCAAACATAAATCACCCCAGGCATAGCTTGATTATATTACATGGAATATAAGTGATCTAACAGCCAAGAATGTATTTGTTCGACAGTACTGCGCAAAAGTCTTAGGAAAAGTCTTTACAGTAATTTTATTGGGCATATAGTTGTTAATAAAATAAAATTAAAAGTCTCTAATAACTGAGAAATTTTCTATTCAGAGCTGCAAACTGTTAAAAACGAAATCAAAATAATATTTGTTGTGATTACCCTTTGCCTTAAAGTTAGGGACACTGTCCTGTTGTGCTACAGTTTTATAAGATGATTGGCTTTTTTGCTTGTTCCAAGCAGAGTAGAAAACTTGCCACTGCTCCTTTGCAGAATGACTGTCTCAATTGTGTCTGTCCCTACAAGTGATCATAGACAGCCATGATGATATTGACATCAGGGCTCTGTCAAGACTATATTATATGTGTCAACTGCTTTTAATGAAATACAAATATTTATTTGTAAAACCATTTTTAAAATTAGTATTTGGAATTTCAAATCCATTTTTTTTATCTTCAGCAACACCAGTCTGGAAAACAAAAAAAGAAAAAGTAAACATTTAAAGCCAGATTTAAATCTAAAAAAGGAGGGTGCCAAAATTTTTTGCACAGTACTGTATATATAACTGTGCTCATATGCTTTTGCATTTCAAACAGTCTCTCTCTCTCTCTCTCTCTCTCTCTCTCTCCTCCCCCCCCCAGGGGTCCTATCTCTTCTGGGCAATGGCATATTGCTGTTTGTTGCCTATCGAAAAAAGTCCACGTTGAAGCCTGCTGAATTCTTCATTGTAAATCTATCCATCAGTGATCTGGGGATGACCATGACCCTATTCCCCTTGGCCATACCCTCTTCCTTTGCGCACAAGTAAGGGTTATGACTGGCTTAATATATCAACATGTTACACACTGCTGAATAATTATTTGTACATATCCCCTGATATAGTATTTATAGAAGGTTTTACACTTCTGCAGCAGCCATAAAACTTGATAATGAGGAATAACAAAGATTAATTTAAGGAGCAATAAATTCATGTCAGAAAATTGTTTGTTAGAAGGAATGATGATTTGCGCAGTGACTGCCACTCCATCTTCCTGCCAGCTGAACCTTAATGCTTGATTTCCCATTGAGTGGTTTCTTGGGCTCTGGCCAATTGAGTTGACATCTCAATGCCAAAGGAGGTCAGGCTTGATTCTCATGTGCTTTCAGCCCAATGCATGCCCCCATTTTCACAGTTTCAGCAGAGATGTAATAACAGCAGAAGGAATTATGTCTCTGGAAAAAATGACCTGTGCAGAGCAGATGTTGCAGGTAACGTCTGTCAGTCCAAGTGATAACCCACATGTTTTTTTGTCCATCTAGGTGGCTGTTTGACGAACTGACCTGTCAGTACTATGCTTTCTGTGGGGTTCTCTTCGGCCTGAGTAGTCTGACTAATCTCACAGTCCTCTCCTCTGTCTGCTGCCTGAAAGTCTGCTACCCTCTTTATGGTAAGCACACACTCCAATAAAAATATCCTCGATGAGATTAACCATCCAGATTTGGCAAATTCTCCTAATTCCTGATTAAGGCTCCTTAGGGGTGTCTTTAAGAGACAGAAGGGGGAAATAACAGTAATTGAGAAAGAAATTAAAGCTAGGAAGGAAATTTAATAAATTTAAGAGAAAAACACTGTCTTGAATTTGGTTTCTGCAGCATTGCAAAGTGCAAATTTGAATAATTTCATGGAAAAGTCAGAAAAATGAACTGTCTAAGAGGAGAGTTTAATCTCTGTGTCAAGACTCCAGTGAATATCTTACATAATGTTGATCCTCTATATTGGGGACAGGGGCTTAATCCCAAACTGGCTACATGCCCAGTTCTAGATTGCTTTGACTGAGGGGCAATCAGAGATTTGGGGTGAGCAGTTTTTTATTCAGATGAATAATGAAGGAATGCAGTCTACATGCTGTTAAAAAGTAAGAGTAATACGTGTATAATATTACGTACTGGTATTGTATGTAAACTAATAAATAAACTCATAAACCAATATGAAGAAGATGTAAATATTGTCCTCACATAAAACTGTTGGATGTATTTTTTAAAAAATAGAAGACGAAGAAAAAAAAGAAAAGCTATTCTGGCAGCGTGCACAAAGAACCACATAAGAACATGCGTTTCTTTTTGACAAAAACCCAAACAAACCCCTCCATATTGCCCTAGGCCAGGGGTCACCAACCCTGTTCCTGGAGAGCTACCATCCTGTAGGTTTCTGCCATAGAGATATATAACAGAACCAGAGAGAACAAGGAAGTACCTTTGCTTCAGCCAGTTAGCATTTTAACTTCCTGCTTCCGCATTTCTCATCTACTGAAATAAATTGTATCAATCAGCTTACAGCATTCACAAAACAAGAGAAGGCTATCTCCTTACTCAAACAAATTACTGGTCCAGATTAATGGTTTAATTAAACAGTCTACAGATTTGTTCAATTTTAATTAGTTCAATCAGAAAGAGCATAACTTCACTTAAAAGGTCTATTTACAAAACCAAGAACTTTTTTTCAGCACAATTTTGAGCTTTCATTAATTACATTGTTGCCCTCATATGGACCTTACACTGTCTTTACAGATGAGATGAGATATGAAGACAAATACAATACTTTTCATGTAGGCTACCACTCATTCATTTACAGAGACTGAGAAATGCAACAGTGGAGGCTACTGCTATTAAAACAATAAACTCAGCTTATCCAAAATTCCATGTAGCCTGTGAATGAAAAATCAAAATTCTATTGAATCTGAAAGATTTTCACACCAGACCAGCCTTTAGAGCTACTGCTACTGAAGAATTTTAGTATATCCATCTAATGATCAGGAAAATGAAAGAATTACCTTACTTTGAGTGTTCCAGAAACAACCTATGGCCAATGCCAATGATCATTCGGAAATCCTTAACCCGTCTCTGCACATGTAGATGCCCGCGGACATGGAGCTGCTCTATTTAAACACGCAGTGACAGCATACTATCAATAGGTCGTACACCAAAACAGTCATTGAATATTCATGTGAATGATTTAAAATATGGATGAGTTAAATTCCATCCCTCTTTCCCTGGAATTGTATGAATTAAACACCTCAGCCAAGCCTGATCTGCAAACTGCCTAATATACTTGCCCGGTTGCAAAAGATGCATTTGTAAAGGTCCATCTATGGTAGCTTAATTCTGTGTTGTTTCAGGCTGTGTTGTTTGTGCGGCTGAAATTAATCTACATTAAGACAGACAGACATGGCGCAAAACTGCAATTAGATTATGAAAAATTAGTTTCCGGGGGGCTACAGCATATTTTTGGGGAAATATGCCTAGCGATGCCCCTGGGCTATATATTCCTTTAGGAAATAATTTTATATTGGTTGCGATGATGTGCAATAATATAAAATCACACGTCAGATGCAGAAGGAGCACTGACAGGTGCTGGTGCGAGGTGGGCAGAGAAAGTCAACTGGTTGGACTGGGCGCCTGATGCAAAGAAGCCGGTACCAAAGCCGCAGATACCGAGCTAACAGGAGCTGCCTCTAACAGCATTGGTCGTGCTTCGCTTACATTTAGAAACGAAAAATAGTGTGTAATAATTATTTGGTTTAATAAAACAATAATATTGTCTAGCCAGATAATATTATCTACCACAAGAAAAAAAAGTGTTTAACTCATTCCCTATGGAATACTTTTCTATAAAATTGTCGCGTTTGTACAGAATACTTTTCCCGAAAATTACACAATATAAAATATTGAAGTATAGGTGGCCCATCACCGCGATCGTCATCGGACTGCGAATGGTCATCCACACCGCTGGCACCAGCTTACTGTAGGGAATGGTAGAATTCGCCGTGCCGTTGGCAGCGGCTTGCCGTAGGGAATGAGTTAAATTATCCAACTGTTTGACTGCGATTCAAAAAGACAATGACCCAGCACATAGTGACGCAAAGCATGACGCAAGTGTCTTTGCTAGTTTATGTACTGGCGAAGTTGTTGTTAGCCCGCCCAGCACCCAGCTTGCATGAGTAGCAAATGTAACAAATTTGCTGCGGTGGTGGCTGATGACTTCAGACGACACTGATGAAGCTCATGAGGCTAATAAAGTGGTGACACTGATGAATCTATGAACACAAGGAAGTAATCAGGAGGTGGAGGGGAACACATAACGGCAGCATGAAGCGCAGTAGCATGAAGAGAGACTTTTCACAGGATAGCTGTAAGATGATAGGCTAGCAATGGAGGCATGTCTCTGTGCTATTGGATAGACATGAACAGCTGATCTAGCTCAAATTGATGGTTCCGGACAATGACAGCAAGGGGAATTATGGGAGAGCATGCGTGAGAGATGTGAATGGCAGGGTACAAATGAGGAGTAGAATTTAAGCCTAAGCATGAAAAAGATAGTCTTCCTGACTGAACTTTCGCTTAGCCTCAGAAACATAAATAGACATACACTGATTACACAAGGGTTCTGCATACATACATAGTATCAGATTCTCAGTTCAGGAATGCAACAGCATCAGTTAAATTGCCGACCCCGACCTTATGCAGGAAAAATAGTCATATGATATGTGAAACTATCAAGTTGTACATCTAGTGCTTCAGCCTCACATATAATATTGGTTTGTTGGTGCAGGGAGGGCATCTGAAACCACTGCCAGTAGAAACAAGGCTTTCAAGATCAGACCTGGGTCAAATGTGAATTTGAATACTTGAACTCCATGCTGGTAAATTTTCAAAATCCTCTTAGCTTCTGACAGTTAATCAAGGAAGCTTTTTCCTAGCCAAAATTGTGCAATTATGTGATGAAGGCTAAATATTGTTTGTAGCACATTTGTAGTTGCTTGGTTTGAAAATTTGTAGTTTTTAGAAGTTTGCAGTTTTAATCTGCATTTATTTACAAATGTTTTGAAATATTTAACATATTTTACCCGGGTCTGGTGAAGAGGACATAGAGAAAGAAGCCATCATTATCACTACTTTTGCCATGGTTACTCTGGGGTACAGCATGATATTGAACTCTCTTCCAGACGTCTCTACCCACACATGGAGTTATAGTGTGGGATCCACCAAGCATGCACTACCTTGATATTTGTTCATGGTTGATACTTAAATTTCCCTCGTGACCAATGGAATAATTATATTATTTTCCCCCCAGTCTCTAAGCTGTAGTCCATTCTGGCCCTACCACTCCACCTACATCTGCCTGAACAATATTGTCATTGCCACCTACACAACCATTTTCCCTCTTGATTTCTCTCTTGGGAAAAGTACCTTGCGGATTATTGAAACATCAAGCATTCATGAATGACATTGAATTTATGTCTTTGTTCCTAAACTCATGAAGTAGAAGAGCCTTCGCCAGCGTGAAGTCCATGTATGCTGATACATGATTACCCTTAGAGTGAGGAGTGTCAGCAAAATTCCTGATGAGCTGTATAAAGAACAGTATTCCTCTCCCAAGGGTCTTGTTCCAGATGTTAAACAATGGTGTTCTGCGCTCATTCCCGTTTATGTTGCTGACCTTTGCCTCTGTAGTGAACCCTGTTACACACCGGTCGTTAACAACGGCTGGTGGTGGAATTACCTCTTTGCACTGCTCTTTTTTGCTGTGCGCAAAACTAGCTCTCCAAGTTTTAATTCATGAGAGAAGGTCCCAAATCGCACAGTGTGGTCTCCCATGTAAATTACTGTACCCTTCAAATTCAATATCCACAGGGCTAAAAATCACCTACCAGCTCAAATCAATTCAAGTACTTATGATGGATTAAAGAAGGCCTGACACTGTTATAGAGTCCAATTCAGGAAAAATCTCAGTTTATTGATTTCACGTGTGTATGTTGGTACTGTATGTGTGCATCCTTGTGCATGCATTGGTGGAGCTTATGCCTGTGTATGTGAGTGTATGTATTTGTAAGTGCATGTGTGATTGGCGTGTTTCTTTTTTTTACCCGCATGAGAAAGCTTTCATTCTCCACCAAAGAGTGGAGTTGATAGTGATAGCCAGAAACACAGTTAACACGGCAGGGGCCTCCCAAAATTTCCAGTCCTGGTTTCACAAAGTGGTCCTACAATCTGCAGGAGCTCTTCTCTCCTCTTGGGTTTGCGGAGACTCCAGGTCTAGCTCCATAACCCATTATGGCATGAGCTCCCATCTAAAGCGCAAGCTCACGTGCACAGACATAAATGACATCCATCCCTCTCACTACCTCTCTCGCTATTAAACAGGGAAGCAGAGATTGCATGTCAACAGCCTCTTCCCCTTCAGGCAGAATGTCGATAACATCATCAGTGTCTTTAGACCGCCTGAAGTTCACCACGCGGACCTTCAATAAATCAATTAGCCACAGAAAAGAGCTGTGCTATGTTTTCACATTTTTTCAAGACGCATGCTCTGTACATGTGTAGAGGTCATGTGAAAGGCTTCTCTATTTGAGCAGTAATCATAAGAGCTTGTCATGACATACTGCTAGAGCGAGTGAGTCTGAAAGGGTGTTGTACTAATACCTGTTTTTTTTTAAATGACTTCAACCTTTGCTGGAGTTTAATTCCACAGAACTGGCATATTGGTCCCTTTAACAGTAAAATGTTTGCTTCTTGTTTATCATTTAAGACCAACACTGATTGACAAACCCCGAGTTTGTTCAATCCTTTTTTATTTTTTGATGTCCTGCTGCATGTCACTAAATTTATTAGTTTTTACTATGTGCTCTATACCTTCACCAGTGAATGAAACTTGATCCAGTTTGCATGCTAAGGTGACCATACTACAGTTTTGATTTCAACCATTTTCCATTGGAATGTAAATGGCAAAAAAAGAATATGATTGAACAGAAATCTGGGCTTGGGCTAAATTACAGGTGGTGATGATTGAATGTTTTACAATAGTAACCTGAATGGTACAGTGGTCGACGAGGGCAAACGTGCTGCAAAGGTCCAAAACATCTCTAGTTGGGGAAACGCGCTGCAAAAACAGAAACGATGCAAAATTACATGAACCTCAAAAACAAATGCAAGAAGGAAACGCTGCATATCCACGTCAACAAAACCGTAGAGCGCCAAGCCGTTATGGGGAGCGCCAACTAGGACGCAAACACAGATGCAAACCCACATCACCAGACACATATTCTCAATTATGGAGCTGCATCGAGCAGACAGTTTTTGCTTTTTTTTTTTTGTATGTTTGTTTTCTTTTTGCAACAGAATGAAGCCTATTATTATTTAGGATTATCTAACCTTTGAAGTTTCTTCAATTTTTGAGGTTTAGGGAATCGTGTCATGTGTTTTGAATGTTATATGTTACTATTGTGAATAGATTAGCAAAACAAATCAACTTCAAAATCATCCCGCTGTGTCCTCCAGTGAAATTGCTACAGTTTATTCTGTTTTCCAAACTATGTCTAGTTAAGATGCCGAGCACAGGATATAAACACCCTCATACTGCAGAGTGATTTTCATTCAAGGATAGAGAACATTTCTCATTTCTGTCAAAAAGCACTCATTTGACTTAAAGCTGCTGTGACTGATTAGCTGGCTACTTTTTAGCTAGCCCCTCGCCCAAGTCAGCAGTCCCCGCCCCCATCCCCAAGCCACACACGAACGCGCATCGGTTTCCAACATTCTCAGTGATTGTTGCGTGAAAGCCACACTAGAAACACGGACCAACGACATATTACATCCATACAGAAACTTCGGCATGAATATGGCGAGGAGATTGTTCTTACAGAAAAAAACTTGCAATCGTCTATACAAAAACACTTTTCTGCTAGCCCTTTTAAAGCATGCCTTTTTTTTTCCCTCATAAATATATACCATTACCCAGTTATAAAACAGCCTCCCTTCGTCAGAACAAATACCAGTTACCACCAAGTTTTGCTGCTGCACAGCTAATCAAGTTGTTGTCGGCCAGAAACGACGACAGTCCATTTATAAACTAACATTAGCAGGATTAAAAACCACTAACAGATCTACCCGAGACTAATAAAACTGCATGACTACCACAGAGTAAAACATAGCTTACCTGTTCAGTAGCCGCAAGGCTAGTTGCATCGCTTTTTAGACCCTCAGATTGCCTGTTCTCTCAACCTCCCGACAGCGATATATACACGGCTCTTGGCCATCTCCCGTTTTTTCTTCCTTGGCTATGGTTCCTCTACCGGTTGTTATGTACGCCGTCTCTCGTAGCGCTGGGATCGGAAGCTTCATTCCACTGCGTAGGCTTGCAGCGATCGGCTCTCTCTACAGTAAAGTAGCAATCTGCTATTATTGCCTTGGGTGGATAATTACTATCTTGCCTTGCCACAAACATCTTTGATAGTCACAGACACGCCCCCTTGCTCACCACCTAATCGTCTGTCCACCACGCACATACAGATACTGTGTAGAGTAGACCATCGCCCCCTGATGTTACAAAATCCGATGGGTCACAGATTTCGGTGGAACAGCGCGTGTTCACAAGCAGAGACAACTGCCTCTTTATGGCGTTCTCTCACATAATTGGATAGAGGCAGTGGGGGACTCCAGAATTTTATATACTGCTTTACTGTAGAGGACAGTGACTGAGAGACTGGTGTTATGGACCAGATACTCTAAATCAATGATCTCTTTCAGAATGTGGAGCTATTTAACACTTTTTTAAAAACAAAAAAAAAAATTATAATAATTTACAGCAGCTTTAATAGGTTGATGTTGAGAAAGGACATTTCTAAAAAAAAAAAAAAAAAAACTTCTAAATGTAATTGACTTCTTTGCCTCTCATGGTTTATTGGCAGGAAGCAAGTTCTCCTCATCTCATGCCCGCTTCCTGGTTGTGGGGGTGTGGTGTTATGCCTGCATTTTTGCTGTGGGGCCCTTAGCTCAGTGGGGCCAGTATGGCCCTGAGCCCTATGGGACAGCCTGCTGTATTGACTGGGAGTCCTCAAACAAAGAGCGCTTAGCCATGAGCTACATCGTCTGCCTCTTCCTCTTCTGCTACACGGTCCCCTGCACGATCATCTTTGCTTCCTACCTCTTCATCCTCCTGACTGTGCGTGGCTCCCGCCAGGCCGTACAGCAACACGTGTCACCGCAGAACAAAACCGCTAACGCCCACAGCCTCATTGTCAAGGTAACTCAGCCTTGCTGTCCATGTGCACCCATGTCTTTACTGCTAGGCTGGGGGTGGGAGATGAGAAGGTCAGTTGGAGTGGGCGGTGAGTAAGGAGTATTGCAGAGCTTTGGTTTAGGTGGCTTTTATGATTTTAGTGGGAGGTGTCTCCAATGTGTCACATTGTCTGACAGCTTTAATTTATTGAAAACAAATCAGGAGCGTGTGTAGCAGCAGTCTCCTATAAGTATTTGACTAGTGAATATTTTGATTTTAGGCCTTGGTTGCAAAAGCTTTGCAACCAATGACTGTCTGAAGTCTGAAAATTTTATTGATTTTTCAAAATAAAAACATTTCATTTTTTGATTTTTTGCAACAAAAAAAAAAAAAAGGGGGGACAGTGAAGAATTTCCCATTTTGATAAGTTGTCATTCCTTTACACAACACATTTAATGTTAAGGAGCTGAAGATACCAGGGCTGGTATTCAATTCAATACTTTTTGTACTTTTTGTGCTGCACTAAAGTAAAAATTGGTCAAAGTTGGTATTCAACTAAACCTTTGGCCAAGTATTTTGCTAAGTTTTTGACGGAGAATTTTACTTATTCTAAGTGAAATTCTCAGTCATACATAGTAAAAATCCAAGTAGTATTTTTGGTATTCAAGCGTGTACAACTAAGTAAGTATTTTGTCTTGTCCAGATTGGATACTTAAGCACAATATCATTCTCAAAGAATCATTCGTCGGAACAAAACATATCATCATGGCTGCTCTCCTCCATCTTCAATTCAACCGTTAACGCAAACTTCATCAGCATATGGCTAACCAACGTTTACATCCAATCGACGCGTACAATGATACAGAACTTATCAAAAGATATTGTTTCAACAGGGAAGGGATCCTGCGCCTAACTCAGTTGATAGAGGATTACATCGCCCCCAGGGGCAATACCAACCATCCAATCGCACCCGTGGATAGGCTGTGCACACAGTGGCGGAGCTAGAACCGGGAATTGGGGGTCACAGAACATTCGTTTAAAACAATTATTAGTCCTGACCTGGGGCCTTATTTATAAATGGTGCGTAGGCACAAAAAAGATACGTACGTCACTTTCTTTGCAGATTTCTGATTTATAATACAAATAACATTAAAAAAAGGAAATTATAAAGATTATGCGTAATGTCAATAAATTCCAAGTCCATCCTGATTAAATAAATGAAAATTACATGCAGTTTATTTTACCCATAGGTTTATAAATGAGGTTATTTTCCACAAAATGTCATTTTTATTTTTTTGTGCGTACGTATTATTTAGGTATGAAATCCACGCAAATTTTTATAAATAAGGCCCCTGTTCTCAGTTATTTTCATAATTAACAAAAGATTCACTCCGAGAGCACTCCACACTTAACAAGTGCTGCTAGTTCCACCCGATTAGGTAAGACGACAATCATTCATCTGGACACATATTTGCTGCATTAAATCAGCGTTATTCAAATTGCATACCTGTCGACTCTCAAGGACATGGCTTGAGTCGCACGCTTTTTATATTTAATTGCCAAGTGCCGCTTTTTTTATCTACCCACGCGGTACCAAGAGTGAGAGGCAATATTTCATTGGAACGTGGATCAGTTATTATTCAATCAACATGAATTCAAGAAATTATCACACAGACCTGAACACTTTATGTATGTAAGTTTTTCTGTTTTTAAATGAGGAATTTAAACGATCATGAAACGCAAGTTAAATCGCCCGATGTACGGAAAAGGTAGCGCGGAAGTTTCAGAGCAGTTCGTCTTTTGCAAAGCATTGGCCTATTAATAAATAAATTATGTTTCTGTACTGAATTCAGCCCATTATTTCATCATTGTTAGATTGCATATGGAGAGAAACCCTGTCTTCAATTGCCAATTATGATAATTGGAAAACGAGTCAATGAAGGAAAATGATTGAGAACTAGCCAGGACTAACTGTTGTCATAAAGAGCCGTGTCTGTGCCCCCCCAGTTCCCAGTTCTAGCTCTGCCACTGTGTGCACAGCCCTGCATTTCTACGCCACGGGATGCTTTCAGCGCATCATTTTGGCCAAGTAATTTACTTAGATATTGTCAGACTAAGTAAATGTGTTAGACACATCTTGAATACAACTTAAGCATTTTTCTTTGCCAGGTAAAAAACTAAGTTTAAGTTTTACTTAGACTAAGTATTGAATTGAATACCGGCCCAGGTGATTATGTGTTTCAGGTGTAATTTTGTCCAATTCGTCCTGCAAACAAGTCTTAAGGTGTGCGACAGTACAGGGTCTTTGTTTTTGCAATTACTTTTTGAAAATTTACCAATTAGTTGATATGGCCAAACCTCATCACTTTGTTGTATCTCTGATGGATTTGTTTTGATTTTTCAGCCTTTTGCTTCATTAGCATTGGTAGTTCTCAGTACTTTATATTCAGTCAACAGTAACAGATTTCAATGCAGATGCCATGCTTGAAATCAACTCCTGACCTTTCATTAATTTAGTTGTCAATTAAATAGGCTAGGAATAACCCTACTGGGCCTTGGAAAAGCATAGCAGTCAATTTTCTGATTACTTTGGGCTTCCTTGAAAGGGGTGGGCGGGGGGCACTAGTAAAAAATGATGGAATTCTGACACTTTTTACCCAGTCTGGATATAAATATCCTCAAATTAAATTTGAAAGTCTGCATTCGGAGATCAGTAGTAATTATTCACTACACAACTCCAGTATGTTAATTTAATAATAATTATTTGAAAGCAACTAAATCCCTGAATGTGTACTGCAGTGTAAAATGTAATGCACTAATGTATCTTTCCACTCACTTGTCCATACAGTTGTCCGTGGCCGTGTGTATTGGTTTTCTGACAGCGTGGAGTCCTTATGCAGTGGTTGCCATGTGGGCAGCCTTCGGAGACTACAGCAGAGTGCCGCCTATGTCGTTTGCCCTGGCTGCCATCTTTGCAAAGTCCTCCACTCTCTACAACCCTTTGGTGTACCTGCTCTTCAAGCCAAATTTCCGGAAGTCTCTATGCCGGGATGCGGCCCAGTGCCGTCGCCGTCTCTGCTCATCATTGTGTGGCTGTGAGCCCAGGCCTGAACGGAACAGTTCATCTAACGTCTCCCATCGCAACAATAAGGGTTCCAGCAACTGCAGCCGTCGGTCAAACGGCCTGCCCATGTGCCAAGATGCCTGCCAGCACTGTCCAGAGGCGGAGTCAGGGTGCCTGGTCACACCCCAGAGGACTGCACGCATCATGACAGGCTCTACCCACAGCGAGGTCGCTGTGAGCCAGCTCTCCAATGAATTTCAGAGTGACTTCCTCTAAAAGTCCTGGGGGAGATGGATGCATGTGCGTGCGCATGTGTGTGTATGTGTGTGTGTAGTTTGAGTAATTGTATGTATGCATGTGCTCAGCTCGGATATGTGAATTCATATGTGTGTGTGTATGTGTGTGTGTGTGTACACAAATGTGTGTACGTATGCCTACACGCCTATGCACATGTGAATGAGTGTGTAGTTGCATTTTCGCGAGTGTTATTTATGACAGAAATGGCACTTTGCCATACCCATTACAGGGAGCCTTTATACTTTATGACATGTAGCTAACATGCAAATCTTACTGCCAGAATACACATCAAACAGGAGAATACTCTGCATTTACAAGTCTGGGTTGGACCAAATGAACAAAGTATGATTTATGCGTGCGTGAATGTGTATATATATATATATGGGTGTGTGTGCGTGCATATGTGTATGTGTGCACGCGCGTGTAATTGCGCATGCTTGAAAGTGTGTGTATTTGTGTAACTATTGAAGTTAATCTGAATTTTCTCTAAATGAAGAACTCAACGTGTATGATACTCTGTATTCTGCAAGCCTTGGAAAACCACAGAACCAACAAGCATTAAGACTGTGTTTTGCTGTCAATGAAATTGGATCTGTGTGTTTTCCTGCCACGCTAATGATACCATATGTAATTATTTGCAGAAAATTATGCTTTCTAAGATTCAGTTAGTATTGCTGAGATATGAACACGACTGCACTGCTGATGTCGGACAGAATATGACAAATGATACTTTTAATCTATGCCATTTTTATACAGGATAAACACACCAGTCTACCCTCTCCTGGGCTTGGGGCAAAAGTACTATTGTGGATGATCTGAATTCAAACTGTTTTGCAAAGAATTTGGTCAGTCTGTCATAGAAAAGCTTCAGCTCTCCTCAGGTACAACTAACCTATAGTTAAGCTCAGTGGAAAGTGACATGTACAACCAGCTACCTATGTTTCAGGTGTTATGTTTAAGTCCATTAAATGAAGATAAATTTTTTTTTTGACCATAAATGAACTGAAAATGGTATCAATCTACCTCCAGTGAGCAATGCAGAAGTTACTCTTAGAAGAGGAAACAAGGATGGAAGACAGTGATGGGGGTAAGAGGCTACAACAAGGCTTTTAATGGGAGCATTTTAACTGAATTCAGCCATTACGGATGAAGGCGGAAATTGTTCATGCTAAAATGGACCCATTTTGAGCACTGCTAATAGCATGCCAGAGCCCTCTGAACTAGTCTGCTGCGACTTCCAGCGCGAATCTTGTCTCCAGAAGAGCTGTACTCTGTAACATGCACAGGATTTTCTGCTCAGTGACCTTGCCAGCCAGTTTCACTTTTGAACTCACCATTGTTTTCAGGAAAGCAAGAACACATGGAAAACAATGCGACTTGGTTCAATGATGTTCCTCTGAATTTAGGTATCAGAGACAGAGACATATCTGAGCCACAATGTGTCCTATTACCATTTCTTTTCTCTCCATGATTGTACTTAGAGGAACAGTACTTACTGTAGCTCATTTGGAATATATGTTGTTGCTTGTTGGGGTGTGTTTGCACGTATGAGCCTGCTTTGTAAAAGAGAAGAGCAATTGTATTGCCATTTTATTTTCTTGGCAGAGAAGTACGAACTTGTCTGACGCATGAGGATCTATGAGTGTAAATGCCCGAATACAAGTAAAGCACACAGATGATTTACAAGCATAGTCATGCACACACACACACACACACACACACACACATATACTTATCAAGCATCCAAATATGGGGTATTCTGGGAAAAAAGTGATAAAAACTGTGCCAAGCTATCCTCAGTATTGTAACGAAAAGATAGTTTGTTAATTATTTGTCTCGAGGACCTAAATGTTTTTCTTTTTTTCCTAAAGAAAAATAACAACATCAACAACAACAACAACAACATTATCATTTTGCTGCAATTTACACAAATTTAGGGTTGTATAAGAAAATGTTTACTGCCAACGCATTTGCCTACAGTTGCGGTTTAAGTATTTGTTGTAATTTTTAGCCTTTAACATTGTAGCCACAAATCAGCCTCTAATATTTACTGTTGTTTATATGTCATGACCAAACTCCTGTGTCAGACTTTTAGTCATCAAACTTGAAAAAAAGTCAAGTGATTCAGTAAATCCACGCTACAGTAGTTTAAAAATAGTAAGTTTATTACTTTGTAATATACAGACCAATTTGTTTTCATAATATCTCATTTATAGTTAGTATAAACTGAAACCATGCAATGCAAAGAATTTTTATGGTTTAGCATCTCAGAGTTACAAAATTTATGCAATGGTTCACCAGTCGGAAAGTGCCGCTTGATAATTTGGAGGCTCAGGACCTGTCATTAATAATACAAAGTTTTTATCCGTTAGTGACAATTGGTTATTTCATGCTTTTTGCGTAAGTTTGGTCTTGTCAACTAGGCATACATGGCACAATCTGATATCGCTGCAGAAATATTATTCCTGGATCAACAAAACAATGCTTGTCCAGGAGTTGCATAATAGTCCACCAATGAATAGCAGTTCTGATATTTCTATGCTGCGCTTATAAAAGCTGAGCTGCTATTCATTGCTGGATTATAAATTTACTCCAGGACGAACATTATTTTTTTGACCCCAGAGCAACACTTTCATGACGACATCAAATTGTGCTATGCATGGCTTTTGTTGGTCAAAATGCCTTCTTTGTGCGAAAATACTTTCAGATATATCTTTTTTAAAACGTATATTTGGAAAAACCCAGTTGCTTTGTTATTTCATCCAGACCAAATACACATAATGGAGTAAATGTATAAACCTTGGAATTTTTTTTTTTATTTCAACCCGAAAAATAAGGTGAAACAGGTCCCATGCTGATATTACTTCTTGACACATTGTAAATTTTCTCTGTGAATATTGTCATTGCACTTTGTAACACTAACATCTCATAATCACCCATTTAATGTACATATTTCAGTTTACTGTATGTTGACAGATTTGTATTTTCTCATATTTCATATTTGCAGGTACATTTTTTGTGTGTCTGAATTCCATGTGTAGATAATTATTTTCCCAAAACAATGAAAAGATTATTTGAAAACATAATATATAATATTAATAACTATTTTACTTGTCTTTTCATTTGAATAAAAAAATAAATTATCATTTATATTATCCTTTCCATAAGCATTTTTGGATACGGTGAAGATGATCATTAAGAAAATGAGCCATGTTTGTAAGAATGCATGCAACGTGCAGACAATAAGATCCAAATATTTTGATTGATGGAATATACTATGTGAGAAGACAGAATAAGAAAAACAAGTCTCTAAAACTTGGCCAAAATATACCAGCCTACACTTCTCCTTCTTGGGAGCTCTGTGTGAAGAGGCTGATAGTGCTCTCCATCCTGTTGAGGGTGCAATATGCAACTTTCATAAATCCATTGTCATTACTGACACTGGTGGCCATTAAGTGAACTGCAGTCAGCATTCAGGCGCTCGTGCTCGCACCCGCACGCAAGAGTGAACATGATATATGAGATACCTAGCTGAGTAAAGTTACATTGATAATGAACTTTGACTCACTTTATGTTCTTTTCTTATTAATTGGATCCATAAAGCGTAGTATTTTTTATCTAGCACAATATGGGCCGGTGATATTAAAGGAATCCAATTTTGGGATTCGTTACCATAGCATGATACATTGACTCCATTTACCTGAGTCAGCTGCCCAGCTTTATCAGTTGTTGTTCGTCTAGCTTTCACCAAGAGGCTCAGTGATTTAGCTATATTTTCTGGATGATACTGCTAACGGTTGGTGAACTAGATAGAATATTATAAATAAGCAGTGCTGCTACTCTTCATTATTGATCTGATAGCTTCCAGCGCAACTCTCATTTCACTGAATCAATGCACTAATGTTTGTCACAAGCATTTAAGTTCTAAGTGGGTCTGGCAGTGAGTTGAGGTGACAATAACATAATCCTAAACTAACATTAGTAATAAACAGATAGGTGTGGGATCAGTAACGTTAGACTGGAGACATTTTTTTGGAATTATCCTGGAACATAGTCTATGTAGGCTATGCATCATTTCATGTTTCATAGTAATGTTGGTTTACATCGCTACATCATGACAACTTACCTTTGTTTATTTCTCTGTTACTGTAACCTGTTATTTGTTGATGTTAGAAGGCTCAATATCTAAGATGACATTGTCAACTGGTTTTGCACACTAGCTATTGTAGGGGAATGATGAGAGGCAGGCGGGGCACTTGGGAATGTGCGTATACGTCACTTCCTTTGGGTTTTTTGTGGGAAATCCAACCTGAAACCTCCACATATAAATCAGTCCACAGACTGTTAAAGCCAAATCAGAAAGTCTGGGAATATCTCATTTTTCAAGTCACAGACTGTATACACATTGATAATATAAAGCAATTCATACTCAAATTTTAATGCAACCTCACAATATTTGTGGTGAAACCAATGCAAAAGCAGCTTGCATAATTATCGCACGAGGCAGGCATGTGCGCACTTGGACAGCTGACTAGTGCCCAGGAATCTGCTTGATTGAGAGAGTGCTCTCATACCACAAGCATCATGAGGCTTGGGCTTTGTGGGCTTGAATGAGCTGTGTCACGATTACTGCGCATGCTCAGAACTTTGAACAAAGTAAATCTGCTCAAAATCTAGAAGGTATTTTTCCTCTTCCATGATTACTGGTGATGGTTCTTCGTATCCCTCGGCTAAAGCTTAAAATAATGCTTTAAATACTCAAATTTCCATAAAAAGCTCCTTAATATAAAAAACACGATGCTGAGTGACTAAATATATAAATACAATGCAAACAAAGACAGATTGGCAAGGATGGAATCTGAGTATGACTTACAGCCAGGCAGATGCACTCTCTGGGGATGGAAGTTCTGAGCACGGGCAGTAATTGTGACACAGCTCCTTTAAGCTCAAACAATCAGGAGAAAGTGAATCCTTAAGTCATATAATAAACGGTTTCATTGTGAAAGTTCACCAAACTGATGAATTTGTACACAAGTGCAGTTTTACTAGCACCATTGATAAACATGAAGAAAAAATGGTTTCATGTAATAAGTAACACAAATAATAATCTACAGTGTATATGAGCTGGGTTGATTCATTTCAGTACATCAATGTTCATGTGCGCTTATTAAGTAATCACATAAAAAATTCAGTCTTGTCACTTTATTGTGTGACTTTGGCTGTAATTTTCTCCGAGGGCCCTTCAGGAGAGAGATTTTGAATCTCAGTGGGACTTCCGGGTATAATCATTCAAATTTAAAATCAAATTTAAAAAGTCAATTTTATTTGATAAAGAGCATTTAACAATTATCAGGGCTGGTTTTGGGGTTAAGTGCACTGTAGGATGGGGTAGGAGGGGGGTGGGCACACTTTACCCTTTAAAAGGCTGTGCACTTGCTGACCTGGCAACAGACAGTACGTAAAGCAGAGATATTCATTTGCTAGCCAGGATACCACCTGCCAAATATTGTGTAAGTCCTCCTCGTGCCTCCAATACAGCTCCTTCAAACTGTTGTCCACTTGAATTCCTGACCTAGGGTTTCCAAGCAGAACATTTCCCAGAGCCTCACTTTCCTTCAAACAGCTTGTCTTTTTCCATATTGCATCCAGACCAAATCTCTTCCCAGGTAAATGGCATGCACCTATCCAGTTAAAATCCATGATGTAAAAGAAAACATGACTTTTCAAACCTGGCAACCTTTTCTCACTGCCACTATATCTAGTCCTAATGCTCGAGTGCCCATTGTGAATAGCCGTCTTTGCCCTCGCACATTGATGAGCCTTGGGCATCAAACACACTAATGCAGGTTGGTGGTTTCTTGGTATTCATCCCTGCTGACTGGAAGCTCCCCACAAGCTTTGCCATCCCTCAGATGCCCCAACCCCATCATCTAGCCATAACAATTAGGCCCTTGTCAAAGTTGCCTGAGACTTAATGTCTGCCCATTACTTTTGCAACTCACCAAGTACTCACCACTTGCTTACCACCTCATATATTTCATGTGCTGTGGTTAAGAGATAATCAGTTATTTGGTTCATCTATGAGTGGTCACAATTTTTTTGCTTATTGGTGAATATGCATTTAGTATTGCATATGGATAGTTTACAAATGCATACTGTGTGTTTAATGTGCAGTAAAAACAAAATGAAACAATATGCTTTTTAATGTTTCATTAATTTTCAAAATGTATGTGCTTTTGTGTGTGCGTGTGTGTGTGTGTGTGTGTGTGTGTGTGCGTGTCCTTGTATGCATTTTTGTTTGTTTACGTGTGGGTGTACATGCATGTTTAGTATTTCAACCCAATTTCCGAAGGAATTGGGACAATATAGGAAATGGAAATTTAAAAAAAAAAAGAAAACGTTGATTTGTATATCATCCTTGACTCATATTAAATTAAAAACAGTGCAAGATAGAATTTGTTTTACAGAGCAGATGATGGAAGTAGCTGCTGAGTGAGCCTTGCTTACTTCTTGCTTATTTCTCATCTCTGTTGAGAATCGCACAAGTGCAGTATCGAGTGGGCTGGATGTATGGACTGGGTAGTGACATGTAGCCTAAACATCCAAACAACAATAACCCATAGAATTAAAATTTGACATATTTAAACAAAATCAACAAATACCAGCAGTCATAGTCCTTACACTATTAGTTAAATTGTTGTCACTGGTTTGACTCAAGTTTCTCAACATGGATGCTACCGCCCCCCAGGGGGCATTTTGAGAGATTCGGGGGGCACTGGGAGCAAGACAGCAAAGAGGGGGGCCATTGTACCACAAATGGGGGCGTTTTGTTTGTTATGAAAATACCTCTGAGTTAATCTCAAAACTGTATTCATGTTTTTTTCAAATGACTATGGTTAGGACGACGGATTTCAATTTGTGTTTATTATGATTTTTTATTTACAGTATTATTATTATTATTTTATTTATTATTTTTTTGTGTGTGGAAGAGGTTTTCTTGTCTCGCAGGGCATTACCCCTGATTGGTTGCTTTTATGGGTGGTCGGTCCATGAGGGCAAAGCTTTGGCCTCGTGGGATTCCCTGACGTAGCAGGCAAAGACCCCGAACACTTTATCGACCCTTTTACGATCGCCCATAATGCATAGCGCGAATGTACAGTTTCTGGTTGACACTCCCAATGGCTAGGATAAGGGATCTAGACAAAACTTTCTGAATACTGGGTTAAAAGAAACACTATGGTGGATGTTATAGCATAGCACCTGGCTGTGTGAATTCCTCTAGTAAAGATAGAGTGAGAGGAGTGAAAAGATAGTGCTATTCATATCCATTGAAATTTGGCTAAATTGGTTTTACAGTTTCCAATAAAACATTTTAACCGTCGACGATAAAAACATCAAAATTCTCGCATCCATTGAAAGACAAAGAGCATCTCAAACTGTGGCTGTCTGCGATCCCAAGAGATCAGTGGACGCCATCCAAGTCCAGTGAAATCTGCTCTGATCATTTCATTGGTGGTATTACAAGCTTTTATTTATTCGGCAATGAGCGTTTTTCTCATCCTAAATAACCTAAGTCACAAATTTCTTTCCTAGCAACAGACATCCCCTGTTCAATGGCCCTAGTAAATGGGTGAAAATCAGCGGTGACCTGATCAGCTAGCTAGCCAATGTTGGCGAAAAGTTCTCTGTGCCCACCCAGTTTGCAACCGAGCTAGCTAGCTAACTAGCTTGGCTACATTAAGATTTCCAGAGCTTGCTTTGGGCCCATCAACGCATCTGGGAATGTGATTCAAATTAAGTGAGTTGGCATCCCTGACTGGCAAGAAAGCATTTACAGGCTCTCTCTGTTCTAACCCGTGGCAGGTCATGTGGAGCCTAAGCTGCAATATTTTAACAAGCGTGACTGAAAATGGCAAATGCCACCAGAAAAAATCCTTGTAGTTGGCTATTGAGCAATATATGATGTTAGCCACCAGGGCCAACTGTTGGCAATTAATGATACGGCTGTCACACAGACATTAGCTCATATGTACACGTATATCTTAACCTCGTCAAGATATTCACAAATTTAATTGGTAATCGTGATCAGACAACTCAGGTCAGTAACAGGCATTCAGGGTTCAGTACAAGAGGGCAAATCCAGAATTGTAATCACTGTTCAGTTCAAGAGTTAAAAAAAAAAGTTCAATTCATGAGTCAAAAAGTCAGTATGCCAAATCCGAATCACAAAGAGAAAATCAAAAAACAAAAGCCAATGAAAAATCAAACACGGGTACATCAAACAAACACTAAAGGCAGGACTGAAACAAGAAACAAACTGAATCATGACCAAGAAATCTCAAAAAAAAAAAAAAAAAATCTCGAAACCCGCTCATAGGTAAGGCACTGAGGAACTGGCTTAAGAAACTTGCACTGGGGTGCGTTTCCCAAAATCACAGATGTTAACTTACATAGTTGGAACTACTTGATTGTGAATGGACAAGCTATGTGAGCTGCTAACTTAGTGAGCAACTATGTTCTTGGGAAATGCAGCCGTGGACTGTTCTAGACTGGGGGAATACAATATAAGGAAGCAGAGTGACTAATTACAATGGGCTGCAGGTGAGGTGAGTTTAAGACGGTGCAGGGAGGTGTGGCTGGAAAGTAGGGAACAGTGAAACATTTAAAAATGAACAATGGGAGTTGTGAGTGCAGGAGTGAAAACAAAAATCACAAAACATAGTAGTACTTATACTACTACTACTACTTTTACTAATACTAGAACTAAAAAAATGCAAGATTCCACCATGAGGTATCTAGGGTTTGATGCAATAATGATGTGATGTCATGATATTTGAGGCATCTATACAGGTTATGCTTGAAGTCAAAGTTCTGCTTAATGTACATACTAATGCAGTACTTCAGGAATTAACCACTTAAACTCTGACTTTTCACTTAAGTTTTCCCTTAAGTAGACTCAACATTAAAAAAGGGGTTTTTCTTGTGTGTGTCATATTGTAGGACAATGTCATATACATTCTGTATCTGCTAGTTGCAGTGCTTCACTGATGCTACATCCCACATATACTGAGGGAAATATTCAAACCCAGGACATCATGTGTTTATGGCCACAGCATAACATCAAATGGAATATATCCAGATCCTGTACATGATTTTGTACACATTTTGCTGCAATTCAACTGGACATATTTGAGGTTGTTGGAAACCTTACAATCTTCAATCAAATTTAAAATAGGCCTGAGGTTCCACAAGTCTGAATACAGCCGCTGCATTTTGCAGACCCATATACAGGGCTGTAGGTTTTAGGGGGTTAAGGGAGTGTAGAGGGAATAAATTTTACGCTCAAATAATTTTTTTTTCCAAAAGCTACAGCAGAGGGCTTTTCATGTTTTGCAGGTTGCTGCCACATTCGCTTTTTTTCTGAATGAAATATGTACCTTTCAACATAAACAAAAAAAGAGCAAAATATGATAAAATTGAATATTAACATGGATTTATATATACAACAAATGCAATATACTGTATATGCCTTTGTCCCTTTATGAATCAACATACTGCTTAACTTTATCTTTCCTAATGTTGTTGCCATATGTAATATAGAAATGTATATCCTGAAAATATGTTTTCAAAACTAAATATATGTTTAAGAATGTACATAGAGATTAGCCGCTGTAATTACTGTGAACTGCTTTCACTTTGTTTAATCTGTCTCATGTGTGTACTCTGTACAAATGAGTGTGTGCACAATGTTTATCAGCGAAAGATTACTGCTGTTGACATGAAAAAAGTATTGTGTTAAACAGTACAGTCTTTCACACCTTATCATTTGAGATTATATAATTGCTTATCTTTTTCATATTAAGGCAACAGTCTATTTCTGATGCAAATTTACAGATAACAGTACTCTTTGTGACAATCTCTGGCGCAGTTCAGTCATGAGACGTCAAAGGGTATTTGTCCAAGGATTTGATTTGTGAGTATCATTCCTCCCGTGGGCAGTGCCACATTAATCCAAAAGATTACCCCGCACCAGAATCTGATTATATGCACAGATGGACATTGTGCTCTCACCTTCACACTACATAACCATGCACACCATCTGCTAAGCATGATGATCTGAAAATTAAACGTGTCATTAAGGGTAGTGCTACCAAATTTTGAGCCTCTTATGAATACATGTTAACATGATTTATTTATTTATTTATTTAT
Organism: Gymnothorax javanicus; assembly: GCA_029692085.1. Lineage (NCBI taxonomy): Eukaryota > Metazoa > Chordata > Actinopteri > Anguilliformes > Muraenidae > Gymnothorax > Gymnothorax javanicus. The sequence goes on along the minus strand of CM056203.1, from coordinate 62,905,147 downwards.
TATTTGGCACAAGTTTAGAGGAGCTGTGTCACGATGACTGCGCATGCTAAGAACATACATCGTAAGAAAGTGAATCTGCTTGACTGCAAGTCATAATGTGATTCCATCCTTGCCAATCCATCTTCATTTTGCATTGTATTTATACATATTAGTTACTTGGGCATTATATTTTTTAATATATTAAGGAGCTTTCCATAGAAATTCAAGTATTCAATGGGCTATTTTAAGCTTTAGCCATGGGATATGAAGAATGCAGCTGGTTGTTATTGCCAAAAATCAAAGAAGAAAAATACTCTCTACATTTTCACTTGCAGTTGAGCAGATTTACTTCATTCAAAGTTGTGAGCATGCGCAGTAATCGTGACACAGCTCCTTTAAATGGTCAGCAGATAAATATCAGACCTATATCCATTTTGCAAAACAACTAATTGACTTAGTTATTACAGAGTTAGAACAGGGTACCATGCACAAAATAAGGATACTACTACCACTACTACTACTACTACTACTACTATTATTATTATTATTATTATTATTATTATTATTATTGAGTGGCATGGTGGTGCAGCAGATAGCACTGCCATCTCACAGCAGGAAGATTGTTGGTTTTGTTCTAGCCTGGGGCCTCTCTGTGTGGAGTTTGCATGTTCTCTCTCTGTCCCCTAGGTACCCCAGTTTTCTCCCACAATCCGAAGACATGCATTTCAGGCTAATTGAAGACTCTAAATTCCTTGTAAGCTTGAGTATGTGAGTAAATGGTGCATGAATGACACGTGCGCCCTGTGATGGATTGGCGACCTGTTTGGGGAGTGTCCCTGCCTTTCACCTAGGGATGCACCGATACAATTTTTTTAAAAACCGATACGAGTACGAGTATTTTATTTTGTGTACTTGCCGATACCGAGTACAGATACTGATATTTCTGAAATGTTTTCCAGGAAAATATAATGACAATTTCGGAGTACAGGTTTTATTTTCTTTTTATAACAAGCCTAAAAGCGGCCAATATCAAACGATTCACACATGGCTATTTCCAAAAAAAAAAAAAGTAGGCCTAACTGCCAGAAATCTTTCTGTATTTAGGCCCAACAAAAAGCCTTTGAACTAGCACTGCCATCAAATGAGGCAAAACATTACTGAAGCTTGAAAAATGAGAAGTAAACTCGCTGCATAGGCAAGGTAACACACCCAACTTTATAAAAAGTCAGTAGAACTATTAATTGGCACAGATAGTTTCTACACACATTCACAGGCATTCTCAATCCAACTAAAGTCAATAATAGCTTTCCAAGCAAACAAGGCATCACTTAAAGGGGACCTATTTTGCTATTTTTCCAAGTTTATATTTTGGTCTTTGACTCCCCTAGAGTACTCCTGATCGCGCAAAGTAAAAAAAGGGTATTTATTTCGCTCATACTGCCATCCTCAAAAAACTGCATTTGTAGTACATTGTAGTCTCTGCCTGAAACGCCTCACTGGGGTGGCTCTTCCACTATGGCCCCCACTCCCCGTGTGCCCACTTTCTTCTGACTGGCCAGCTCTGTGGAGGGCGGAGTTGGGCGGGACGAGGCTGCAGAACGCAGTTTTCTGTGTCCAGCTCCCCAGAGTGAAACCTGAGACACGCCTGCAATCTGATAAGGAAGCGGCGGGCAATCTAACGTTATACTTGAATATAGATCTAATGACATGATCTTGTTCTAACAAACGAAGCGGCGAAAGTGGAGGACGCAGTGCGAATATCTCTCAGCGCAAGCTCAAATTTGCTATCGGCTACAGTTTGCTACGGCAACAGTTGGTGAGTACCGCGGTTTTTCTAGTCCTAGCTAGGATGCAGGGGAAGCTAGAATCCACCCCATATAGACACATTTGTAGAACGGGGTCGACATGCCCAAGTGTAGACCGGAGACTGTAGAAATCGGTGGGTCTGAGTTTAGAGGAAAACATGGACAGTGAGGAGCAGCTAAAAGTGGACCAACAGCTTGTGGACTGCTTCGGTGTGTATTAGGACCTGCTGGGTCGTGTGCATGGCTGTGGTGTGTTGTTAGCGTGGAGCAACGAACAGCTTCCGCTGGTATATGATGGAGGGCGAAAGCTCCAGGCTAAAACGGCCTTTTTCGGAAATTGCCCGTGGTAATGGTTTACTTACTGCGTCCGGAATGACAAGCGTTTCCTCCCAGAGAATGGGCGTTATGGATTGTGCGCGAGAGCAAGCTAGAGCTCTGGTATTGTTATGAGCATAATACAGGTTTTACAGACCGTAAAGTTCCGTCTCGTGAACCGTTGCTTATGTGGAGCTAGCGAATCGATCACTTTGACAGGAAATAATTTAATATTCAGTCGCCGATTTAATACTCAATCGACAGCAATGCAGAGAAATCGTTTGTGATACCATACACGTTATAGCCTGTGCTTTTCCCTATTGTTTTCACCGGTAGCATCAGAGAGCTTGCTCAGACATTGGGGATGTATCAGGCTGACCCCGGTCATGGAAAAGTAAAGCGATCGTTTCACGAGCACCCAAAAACTCACCCCAAGCTTTGCAAAACCTACGTCTGGTCTAACTGCAGCCCAACTCGGCAGACACATACAGCACCTCTCCAGTTAGCTTCAACTGGAGTGGCTACAATCAGGCAACGTTATGATGAAGCTGTCACATTGATGTTTACCGAAGAAACACAAGCATACCGATCAGAATCGCTGCATATAAGTTAACCAGGAGCGCGTTTTAATTAGCAGAGCAGGGGAACTAACATGCAGTAGCTAATAAGTGGCCATGACTTTGAATGCAATCTGTCGCTACAGAAAAATTTGTTTCAAGGTCTCCGTGAAAAGCGGCTTGACATGCCCATATTCGCGTCTTTGCATTGACTTTGAATGTAATCTGTCGCGCGAAAAAATTCGTTTAGAGTGTCCGATGTGAAAGCAGCTTTATGGATAGTACGCGACAGCTAGAGAGAGCTCGGTTATGTTAGGAACATAATACAGGTTTTGCAAACCGTGCGTTCCGTTAGGGTGGACAAGTTGCTTATGTGGAGCTAGCCAGAATCGATCACTTCTACAGGAAAGAATTACCTATTTAATCTCCGCCTTTTTTCGGCTTTTTATTAGCCACAACAATTTCTAAAGGGGGATGAAATTATGTCAAGGTAGTGCAGAGAAATCATTTGTAAACCGGTAGAGCTTCTGCGTTTCGCATTGCTTTCATGGTAGCACCAGAGAGCTTGCTCAGACATTTGTGAAGTATCCTGCTGATCCCGGTCATGGATAAGTGAAGCGATCACTAACTGTAGAGCCTACAATCGAACAACGTTATGATGAAACTTGATGCTTACCGAAGTAACACAAGCATACCGATCAGAATTACTGCATATAAGTTAACCAGGAGCATTTTTAATTAGCACGACACGCAAACTAACATGCAGTAGCTGGTGACCGAGCGGTCATAACCACAGAGACAAACCCTTGCAATACAGGTTTTACAGACAGCAAGTTCTGTTACTGTGAACAGTTGTACCAAGCATCCAAATTACAAACAAGTATTAAAAGTTAGCTTCAAATGAGGTTTATGTTCACACACCTTCTGTAGAATTTCCCCTATATCACTTGCATATTTAGGACACAAGCATTAGCAACAGTAACTTGGCTACGTTAGCCTGTGCTACAGCCACAATCAACTGGCTATCACGTCAGGTTGGCTTGTGCAGTAAAAGCAACTTACAGCTTCTGTGTTTGTGAGTCATGGACAGTCGCGACGATACAGGCTTTATCTTCAGATATTTTACCAAGCCTGCCTTTGAGGCCAGTTGTTAGTGCTAACTATCGCTAGCGGTCCTGCTAGCCACCCGTAAAACACGTTAGCTTCACTTACATTATTTGCTGTTATATGGTTACTTACAGCTTGGCTGGCTCCGCGCTTGATCGATGCAGCTGCTTCAGGTTTGAGAAGCAGCTGAAACGCTTATCCTGTGTTGAATTATCCTTTATTGACAAAGCTGTCTTTGGTGAAATGCTGAGCAGAAACAGCTAACGCTCCATTTGGCCGTGGCTGTTTGCTGCCAGCAAATGAAAAAAGCTACCCACTGATTTCTGGTGGCATCGTCTTTTCGAAGAGAAATATTTGTTTTTTCTTCGCGTCCAAAAGTAAACGGACAAGTAGCTTTGGGAGAGATACTGACAAAATTGCAGCTCAAATGATCTGCGGTTCTTCTTTTGCATTTCCAAAAGTGTCAACGCTTACTGAGGCATAGTATGATCTGCCGTTGTTAGTGCCTGCTAGAATAGTTTCCGTGTGGGCAGGTCCAGCGCCATGATTGGCTCTGGCTAGGTCTGTACTAATTGGATGGCACAACCTGACGTCAGGTTTTACCCAGATCTCGTGAAGATCTTGGGAGGAGCTGTTCAGAGAGGAAATCACGCTCACGAAATCACGTTCTTGGATTACGGCAAAACCCCTGTATCTTATGTTTAGAAACTTTTCAGAGGTTGAGCATGGACAACCAACATTATAACATTACTAATATGTATTAAAAGAAGGATCAGCATAATAGGTCCCCTTTAAAGTGTGTGGTATCGCCATATTTCAATTACACAAATGACAAATGAAAAAGATTTAACTTAACCACAACTAAAATATTTAAGGTAACCATATGCTACTAATATATTTGTAGTAAAATAAGAAGATTCACAATTCTAAGTCTCTGTCTGTGTGATTGTGGGTGAGTGCTTGTGCGAGCTCGACTTGCTTGTAAATATTCAATAACTGATCCGGGTGTTCCATCTAGTGATAGAATATTGTAATTGCGTGCATAAATTTGCTGCTCCATGTCCGCTGGCAGAAACATCTGCACAAAACGCTTAAGATACCCTGCCGAACACCGTTGTTCTTCTTGAACACGCCGCATCCAGATAATCCTTAAATGATGAATTATGTACATATTTTGATTTGTAACGTGTAGTGAAGTGGCCAGTGTCAAAGTACCGAAGAAAAAGTATACTTTTTATCTTTTAAATGTAGTAGAGTAGAAGTCCCGGTTTAAAAAAAAAAAAAAACTCAAATAAAGTACAAATCCTCAAAAAAACTACTTAAGTACTGTAAAGAAGTTGCCTACATGTGCTTTTTTTTTTATACACCTCTTGTGTGTACGCGCGTATGCCTGCATGTGATGTGATGACTATAAAGCTCTCTTTCTCGTATTTTTTCTAACTCGCTGTCTCCCTCCAGACATAGAAGTCAGATAGTACAACATACTGTAGCCTATGCGACCGTGAGCAGGCAGTTACCTTGCGTCTTACATTAAGTGGTATCGGTGCGTGGTATCGGCAAATGTGGACGAGTACGAGTACGAGCATATTAACGCGGTATCGGGCAGATACCCGATACTGGTATCGGTATCGGTGCAACACTACTTTCACCCATAGTCAACTGAGATAGACTCCAGCTTCTCCGCGACCTTCGTGTAAGAAGTCATACAGATAATGTATAGCCCTGGTCCTAAAATCAGGTCTGAGAACTGCTGGTTTTCCACCCTTTCTTTACCTGGGAGTCAGGCGTAAAGACAGTCTGGCCAGTCAGGGATGCTAAATGTTCATTTACTTTCCTGGGATAAAAGAAAACCTGGAATGAATTCAGATTTGAGGTCCAGATTTGAAGACTGTACTGAAGTAATGATAGCTCAGAATCTTAATTGTAGCTGGTTGGGAGTTGGTGACCACTGCAGTGCATCTGTAAGAATGCAAGGATGCTGGGATGTTTCCACAAGTTTTATTAATAAAGGGAAGTAGAACTGTATAGATGTCTGTTTCTACAAGAAAAACAAATGAAAAAACCAATTTAGTGCAAGCAACAACAGTGCTAATATTACACATTAAGAAGCGCTAGTATAAACGTATGCTAATAGCATGCGTACCAATAAATTACTTATTTGAGAAAGCAAATGGCTTATTAGCGTATCACTTGTTTCAGACCGACAAACACAGTCCTAAAACGCAGTTGTTATACTTTGCCCAACAATAGTCGCGCACAGAATCACATTCGGAGAGCGCATCAGAACGTATTGTTGCAAGCGCTAGTATGCGGCTGGCGAACTTTGTTTATACCCACACGGAAAGAACCTATATAAACATATAGGTTTTAATATAGGGCCACATATAGGTTTCGCATATATGCGACATACATAAAATTGGTCGTTTTCATATATTTCATATATGTACCTATAATATATGAAAATGGCCAATTTTATGTATGTCACATATATGCGAAAACAATATGTGGCCCTATATTAAAACCTATATGGTTTTTATCTTTTCAATTTGGCATCTTCAACCCCACCCGAATCTGGGATATCCAATTGGGAAATTATGTACAAATATTCAGGCCATGTTGCATATGCAACCTCTTGCTGCTAATTCAGGAAAGTGTACACAGCTCCCGGCTCTCCTCCACAACCCGCACTCCATTACCCACTGGTTTTTCAACCGCTCTCTCAGTAAGACTTTGCAAGCTCTAAATGAAGACGTCAAGAATTACAATTCTTTGTGCATGGAATCTTTTCTATGAGGGGCTGTCTGGCCAACAGGAGACGCCTAGGGGAACTCTAATCTACATAACCCTTCCCAGCAGGCCCTTCCCAATTTGCATCCCTGTAGCGCATTGGCCAATTGCGCGCTACTTCTGAGAGCTGCCGACCACTGCTGGGTGATACTAGGCGGGGATTAAAACCTAGGGTGCGTTCGAGCGCGTCTGCAAATAAGCCGGCTCTGCGAGATTCCCGAAAAATTGCGCGAAAACCATCTTGCGGTTGCGCGATAAACCATCCTAACCGATTTGGAGGGCTTATCGCGAACTTCGCAAGATTCTCGTAATTTTTTCGAATCTCGCGCAAGCCGGCTTACTTGCAGAGGCGCTCGAACGCACCCCTATTCTTGGTGTGCAACCACGTGATTAAATAGCACGCGCCGCCATGTTGGATGATATACAAATAAAAATTGGCATCTCTTGCGAACAATAACAGTGATACATCTCCAAATTTTTCGAAATATTATGACTCTCTGGAGTCCTCTGCCAAGTCGAGATACAGAGAAAAGGTTGAAATTTGTGGTCTTGACCCATATTATGTTAAAGCCGTCTGATTATATGGAGGATTTGGCAACATTACCAGCGATTGAATACCCCGATATCATAAACTATCTCGTTATTCAAACCTCGTAGGCGACCAACGCACAAATGAAGGCTTATAAGAGTATAGATGCGTATAACTTTTTTGTGTCTGGCTGGGTTGGTATTCTTCTCACTAAATAACAGGGTGTTGGTTCATGCTAGGGTAAACCATTCTCAAAGAACTTGAGAAACACCGCTCAAGCCGTGGTTTGTGAGCGATAAGAATGGCAACGTGATCCTCGTACATCATGATTGAATGGCTGGATTAAGCAAGGCTTGTTCCCGCATTGGAGCTTTGCTCTTTGCGACTGAAGCTGGATATAGAATCGGGAACTCGAGAACATGTACTGAAGTAAAAAGCAAGGGGCTGCCAGCGCACGTAAACAAAGTGCCGTATTTGCCAGTAAGCAAAATTGATTTAAATGAGATGGGATTCTGAAGAAACTCTTGTCTTTATCACGAGTAGCATTATTGCCGCAATTAAAAACCGCACACAGAGTAGGCATTGTTTTCTTTTAAAAGGAAGCGCAAATCCGAAGAAAATCACGAAGCGTTGCAGGAGCTCAATGGTGAAGCGCAGCTATATTGGTTGTTGTTATCATCCATCATGGCGGACTTCCTGTTTGGAAGTTATGCTTGACGTCACGTGCACACCAGGAATATGTTTATATAGGTTCTTTCCGTGTGGGAATTTAAAGGAGAAGTACCGTTTTTACAGTTTTGACATTATTTGTGGCATAAAATACAATCATTTACTCACCCATATAACTTCCGTGTAACTAGAAGTCCTTTGGAAGATATTTAGATCCAAAAAGAGCCGCGTATATCCGTATAATGGGAGTGAACGGGGCACCGCGAGCGCAGCCCCTAATGCCGCATTATCTGTCGCGAAACTCATTCATTTCACCATTATTTTGTTGTGATTTGCTAGTGTTGTCCGGGGTTGCCTGTTATCGTCATCTTCTCCTTTAAGAATCCTTGTTATTTCATCCCTGTAGGAAAAAGTCTGGTACCTTTAGTTGCTATACAAGCATCTCAGATGAAAGACAAGTGTCTGTTCGTTAAAACTGTGAACAGAAATGTAGACTTTGTCTTCAAATGCATTAACCACAGTGAAATGCTCAAATAGATGTGGGGATGAAAATGACTTTTGAAAGGCATGTTTACTTGAATGTATGTTCTTCTATGTACTTTTATTTTGTTATTTTTGTTTTATTTTGCTACATTTAGACTAAGGACCTCTGAGCCATATTCATCGAGCTGCATTATTTGCATTTGGTGGATGTAACAGTGTAGTGTATTACCTATCAGTGGATGTATATGAGCTGTAATGACGTGAATCCAATTTTATCTAATGTGGTGAATCTGGCAGTGACTTAAACTTGAAAAAATGCTTAATTGATGAAATAAACATAATCAAACCATTTTGTTTTTATACATTTCCTTCTCTTCCACAATACACAACTCAATCTTCATAGAATGGAAATAAGTATGGTCAACAAAGAATTGATGACCCTTGTTATTGTTAATGTTTCAAGAAAAAAAAAGGAAACAAATAGTATTAGATATTTGTGTTGATATCATAGCTTTTTGTCTCCTCTCACTTGCCATAGTTAATAATGATTGGTTTACACATAACATGCCGTTGTCACATGTCATGTATTTAGGATCAAATGTGATGCCAATTTCACGCGTTCACATGCGATTAATAAGTTATTGCGTGAAATTCTTGTTATTTCTGTAAGGGACTTTGGACTAATATGCAGATATTACCTTGAGAATAAAAATATGAGCTAGGCATCATGTATGACAGTTGCAAAAGTGAGCTATGAGCTATACAATAGGTATGACAAACAGAACCTGCCACTGGGTATACGAGCTATATAGGAGACATATACCTTTTTTGTATCTAGGGCCTATATGAGGATATAAAGAAGCAATATAGGAGACCTATATGCCCTGTATATGCACATATATGTACCTGAATTTGGCCTATATGCGGCCTGAATGCGGAATATATGCGTATATATGCTGTATATAAGCGGCATATGTGTGGCATATATGCGCATATATGCAGCATATATGCGGCATATAGGTTGCATATATGCACATATATGTTCATATTGATTCTTTCCATGTGGGAACGTAACATGACCAGTTCTTGAATCCAGTCTAGCAACTGAGTAGAATAATCAGGCAAATGTGTTGTTAAATTAAAACACATTTTGCGCATATAAGAATGTTCACAATGTGCATTTTTTTTTTTTTTTATTGACGCCAATGAATGTTTCTTGGCGATATTGGTCGCCATTTTACAAAAATCAATGCGTATTTTCTTCTAATTGAGCGCAAAAGGTGGATTAAATATTCATATATCGGATGCATATGGTGCGCTTGCCCTAGCTAGCATCTCGGTCTTTTAAAAAGTTCCATTCGATTTTGTTGCATTACGAGCACAATCCGACCATTAGCCTATTAGGCTAATCTTCTTTCATGCTAAATTGGTTCTGTTTGTTTCACTCCTCCATGCTTGTTTTCTCTGGCACCGGTTGCGAAATTCCATAGAGGTAGAGGAATTTAACACATTGTACCAATCTCGCGTGGAAGAATCATAACAATGGTCAGAATGTGTTTTTAATTTACCTATTCAATCTCGCAACCGATACGACAGTTAACGAGCATGGAGGACAGTATCGGCTGCGAGGTTGAAAAGGGAAACTAAAAACACATTCTGACCATTGTTAAGAATCTCGCAACCAATATGACAGAAAACAGGTAGGCCTACAATGAATGGACTTGGGATACATCATCAAGAGGTGTACGTGTGCTTCGTTGCAGTACTTAAGTAGTTTTTTTTTTTTTTTTTTTTTTTTTTGAGGATTTGCACTTTGAATTTTTTTTTTTTTTGTACCACATTAAAAAGATAAAAAGTATACTTTCACTTCATTACTTTGACACTGGCCACTTTGTTACTCGTTACAAATTAAATTATGAATGTAATTAATCATTTCAGGATTATCTGGTTAAGGCGTGTTGGAGAAGAACAACGGTGCTCGGCAGGGTATCTTTGTGCAGATGTGTCTGCCAGCGGACATAGAGCTGCAAATTTATGCACGCAGTTACAGTATTCTATCACTAGATGGCACACCTGGATCAGTTATTGAATATTCACAAGCAAGCCGAGCTGGAGGTTTAGAATATGGATGAGTTCACTCCAGTCCCTATTTTTCAGGAGTTGCCTGAATAAAACTCCTCAGCTAAGCCTGATGTGCAAACTGCTCAATGTACTTACCCAGAGTATCTATCCAGCAGTTCAAAAAAAAAAAAAAAATCTCTTGTTACAGAAATAATTGTGTCCTCTGCAGCAACCACTTCAACTACAGTGAGCAAATGGTAATCCCAATAAGTAGAAAAATCAGTTTTCTGAAGCAAAAATTCAGCACGGTATTGTTACTATGTAATTCTACTATTAATTATAGTCAATTGTGGTGGTTTTTAAACCACCAGTTAACTCAAAGAAGAAGTAGTAGTATATTAAGGAGAGACTGCCTGTTTGTTTTTTGAATACTGTATTTTTCATTCACCTGAAAATTGATTAAAGAGCACTAGGAGAGAACAAAGAGTGGTTGCTTTGCTTCTTTCTATGCGTGCTATGAAAAATACTTTGGACTTGTACTTGCACTTTTGATATTTAAGTATATGTTTTCACAAAATACTTTTGTTACTTAATTACATTTAATGTGAGCTACTTAAAGACTTTTACTCAAGTAATTTTCTTATGGGTGACTTCAACTTTTACCAAAGTAACTTTCAGTTATGCTACTTCTACTTTTACTTATTTATTTTTTTCCAGTACTTTATACACCTCTGATTATCATATTAGCTATGTGACAAAGTGCAATACTCGGTCAGGCTGTAACTGTCACTTAAGAAAATCGTTCATGCTTTCTTTCCTGAATTCTTGTATTTTATTTCATTTTTTTAAACATTGATTATATAATTTTTTTGACTGCCTACTATATTTGAGTTAAAATTGACCTAAATTCCTCACTTCACAACACACTTTTTTTTTTTTATCCGCAGCGACTGAAATAAATACCAAACAATTTGCTATTTGGGGGCACTATAAAATACCAAAACTTTCTTATTTCTCGGCCAATTCTCATGATCTTGGTGTCAACTATAAGGCCTTTTCGAGAGCTTTAAATAGGTCATAAATTCATTAAAATTAATTTCATGTCAATTTTTTAGTCACATACTTAACCATATTCAACCATCACCAATATCGTCTAACGCTTTATGCAAATACATGGCAAATCCTTCACTCAAACATATTTACTAAGCAGTTTTATTCAAAACTTTGGATTCTTTGTCCATAACATGCCCAAAGAAGAAACATGGGGAAAAAAAGGAAACTTTGAAGTTCGTTCTTACACCCTCACTATATAGGAACTGCCTTGTGCTCACGAAAGTGACGTCACGTCCCCGGTTAGCCCAACTGTAATGATAACTTTATTGTTTCATTACGATTCAGGAACATACATGCATATATACTTTAACTGCTATCTACATCTGCTGCTGCTGTCTCTCTCAAATTGACATTCACAAAATCAATAACTGCTACCCTTACTCTAGCTCTTTGTCTGTTCAAATGTATAACTTGCTTTTGATATGTTTTCCTTACTCAAGACCCCCCCCACCTCCCACTCCTTCACTCACTCCCACTACCTCACTCACTCTCTCACTATTTCACACTCTCACTCTCCCACTCCCACACTCTCCCACTCTCCCCACCCACTTTGTAAATAATTTATCTGTTCCAGCTCATTACCTAACTTGCACTTCATATAATTGCGTGAGCTTTGCCTCATTTAGCACCCTTTTCTTGGGCCCACATTCTCATACAGCACTTGGCGGCCCAGCCATATACTAGGTTGCACCTAGTCTTGTTTGCGTGTGTGCGTCAGAATGCAGAATCTCTCGAAAATCTTTAGTCATTAACGACTGTAATAGATGTCTAATCTAAAGTGCATACCAAAAAGTGATGCATTTGCAATCCCAGCCATAGCTACCCCTATTAAGCTTTGTCTATCCAATATGCTCTGAATGAATATACGGACAAGTTTAACTATAAACAAGCAGGGTCTCCATTCTACTCAATCATCTATAAACTGCATTTGTGTTCTGTTTATCAGATTAAAGACAGTGAGGTGAATAAACGATGGTCTGCACTTACCATTCTAGTCAGACTGCTCAAGAAGGGTGGATATACTGAATAAAATGGTACAACAGATTGTGGGTACACTGAATGTACTGTAACAAATTATGCATAGTGTAATGAGGTTCTGTTAATTTCCATGCAAATTGGCCATGGGAATCCCTGAAGATCACATGACCTGCACTGTAATTAAATGTAAATAATGTGCAGAGGTGCTGCATTGTCTCTTATTTTGTTCCAGAGGCGCGGGAGGGGTATTGCGTGCTGCATTGTTTTTGTTTGTTGAAAATGTTCTGACACAACAAGTGTGCCCCAGACCCCTGATATGCAGTCTTGCTCAGTTTTACGTCGCTGTTCTCAGCCTGTTTTTGAGCTTCCTGACAGTGTCTCCCTCGTGCATTATTGCCCTCCTGTTTGAAAACATTTGATTCCCTGCTGTGTTATCTACTTTACTGATCAATTCTGCAGAGTTCATTCCAAACTTTTACCCCTTTTTTTGTGTGTTTCCACACTACGGCATCATCTTCAAAACCTCTCATCCGCTGCTCAGTGTTTTATTCACATAGATCGCATGATGTACAGTGAATGGCATGGCAGCAATTTTCAGACCACGTGAGGGGGAAAAAAAGCAGGACAGCATAACTGCAAATAAACAATACGTTGCTGTGGTGATGTTCCGCTGTGATTCTCCAACAATACATTCCATTTCCAACACGGGCAGGAAGAGGATGATTGCACATGAAATTGCCATTATTTACATTGAGGGGAAAGAAATTCCTTCTCTTCCATGCTCAGGTTGTGTTTCTGAATTGAGTTATGTCACATCCGGTTTGGAAATTGATTGTAAATAATTGTAAACAATGAAATAATCATAAATGGTGTGTGCGTTGTATATGTTCCATGTGGATGCAGCATATGTTCTAATTTCCTTTCTCGAACATGGTTTCATAGAACAAATGGGGTATTCTGTTCACTACTCTCAATTCAGCTTTCTTGCAATCATCAAGGAAATTATTTTAGTTGTTTCTATTTATCACATGCAATAAATGAATAGAATTACTGGGTGGTAATGTGGTTTTCAGAGTTTTTTTTTTTAAATGCTATGTTCAGATTCGATCTTAGTGCATGTATCTCTTTCTCTCTCATTGTGCACCTCTTAAGGGGTCTTCATGGTAAAAATATCAATGTTTTTCCGAAAATTTCAATATTTTTGATTTTCTCACAAAATAGATAAAGGAATGCAGTGAGATGCCAGTAAGCACCAAGAATCTATGTTTTTCCTCTGCCTCAATTGTTAATTGGACTTTAAAAGCAAATTACTGAAAATCACAATCTTACTGATTTTCAACCTTGTGGCATTCATAAAATCATTAATATTCATCTGATCGACTTGAAATTTGGACTGAAGTTGTATCTGTTGGAGATCTATGAAATGACATAGTATTTTCTAGATAGGTGCATCCCTAGGGGGTTAATTTTGAAAATGAAGCAAGTTGATGGTAGCGATTTTCGTTATGGTTACATAACAGAGCTCATTAAATATTCATAAATGTTCCAAACAAAAAAAGGCTGTCATTTCATAGAACTATCTTAAACCTTTCATATGAGACTAATTTGAGTAAAATCTGACCATGGGTTATTGAAATATCAGTGCCACAAAGTATTTTCAGATTTTGTCATAAAAGTGCCATTTCCATGGCAACCATGTACATTTTTTAAAATCAAAATACTACATTTCATGAGGTTGAAATCATGTTGAGTATGTTTATTTCTTAGTTTTTAAATTATTATGGTTATTTCTAAACTTTTCCATGAAGACCCCTTAAACCATAAAAATTAACATATGAGCACAAAATGCTATATAGTCTTGGAAATAGCTGCATATCGGGAACAACACAAGTCATGAGAGTTTGTTGGCTTTCATCTGTATAAGCCAACAGTCTCTCTTTCTCTTACACACATGCGCACACGTGTGCACATATATAATATATATACATACACACACCTACACACGAAGACGTAAACACCCCGGCACAATTACAAAAATCATCAGTCAAAATGAAAAAAATGAGATTTGACACTTCTCCCAGCAGCCATATCCCCAAAGTGTTCTTTCTTTTCATGCACAGAGAAGCATTTTCTTCATTTTTCAAAATGAATTACTTCTTTCAGAGGGTTTTTAAATAGTCTTTTACTTTACTTTAAGATTTTTCTGCCTTTTAGAATCATCTAATGACTGTAGACAAAAATAACATTATTGAGGGTAATTGGCTGCATGGCACTGGCTGAAAATAACATGAATATTGTTTATGGACTTTGTTTTGAGAGTGGCACTTACTGCACATTTCTGTAGACCTGAAGGGAAATATTATGATGTAAAGATTCAGCTCTAATCAGCATATAAATAATTCCATAATTATGTGATTTCATCAAATAAATAAATAGCTTTTCAAAACAAAGTTTCTAAGGGTTGCAGCAGATCTTTTCTCTGTCTGTTTGGCCCTCAGACAGAGGATACACTGATCTGGAATCAGTGGGAAGGCTTAACATTTCTTCATACCACCTTTCTCCTTCTCATTGCCATCTCCCTGCCTGGAAAAGCAGCAAAAGTTTCTGCAACTCAATTTTAATACTTACTATTTCATAGCACTAAGTACCATGTAGTACCATTTACAAAATGGATATTTGTAAAAAAACCTTTTTTTTTTTTTTTAATTTGGCATCTCCATGCCCACCCAAATCTGGAACATTTCAATCAGCGAACCATGTATTAGCATGCTTGTGTATGCGACCCATGCTGCCATCGCAGGAGTGCACAGACAATCTCCATAAAAATGTTCACAATGGTCTCAATGAATAAAATTTACTGCATTAAATGGTAAAGAGCTTAGCTGTGTGCAAGCCGAGGAATCATATCCTACTCTTATAGAATCCTCTTTTCCACATGGACCTATTCTAAAAAAAAGTATGCTAATTGAGGGTACCATTTCACATCATTAGCACGATAACTATGAAGGGGAGTGGGGGAATATTCCGTCCATATTGCATGTGATGCTAATTAGAAGGGACAGTGGACAAGTTACGTAAGACTGAAATCCAGAGCCATGTGGATTGCATCATTGTGACTACAATCAAAAACAAAGAGGACACGTGCCTCTGGGTAATGCAATGAGGTATAACTGAATAGAGAGGTGATGTTTGAATGAAATATCTTAGCAATTGCACTCTCTTTCTTTTTTTTTTTTTTTTTTTTTTTACAGTCAACCTTCAGTTCATATCATATTAACAAAAAATCATGTTAGCTACACCCACACCCTGGAAACATGTTCATAGCATGTCAGGAGCCTGTTCATTTCTCTTGTTTCTGGTTATTTAATTGGATATCTGATTTGTAAGATCCCTTGGGGTATGGTGATGGACTTATTAGGTTTTCATTAACTGATTTATATTCCTTGTCTCTTGCAAGGAACAACTGAAACATTATTTCAGTAACACCTTATTCATATTGCCAAAGAAGGTGGTAGAAAGTCGCCATCATAGGCAACCAGCAACCCACTATTGCATTCTCTCAGTAGCTCAATGCATTGATATCACACCACAGACTGATACAGCAGGTGCAGGCCATATTTCTCTTTAAAAGATCCAGATTCGAGTCTTGGGCTGAAGAATAACATTATGCACGATTACATAAATGCAGTCAGATCATTTCAGAAAACAGAGTGTGACCGTAATTAGTGGAGCTTTCCATTAGAGCAGCCCCATCCATTACATAGTACTTATGGTCACCCTCCAAATGCAGCCATACCACTATTCGATCTGCTCCAGCCACGTGACTGAAGCTAAGCAGGTGTGGGCTTGGTTAGTACTTGGATGGATGGGAGACCACCTGGGAAAACTAAGTTGCTGCTGGAAGAGGTGTTGGTGGCCAGTAGGTTGCGATCTTCCCTCTGGTGGAATAATCCCCAATGCCCCAGTGCAGTGACGGGGACACTGCACTGAAGGAGACACTGTCTTTCGGATGAGACTTAACACCGAGGTCCTAACTCACTGTGGTCATTAAAGATCCTATGACGCTCTTCGATAAGAGAAGGGGGGTTCCCCAGTGTCTTGGCTAAAGTCCCAACCTGGCTCTTTCGACCTGCCACCTAATCATTCCCTGATCTAATTGGTTGGCTGTACAAATTGCCCTCTCCCTTCCCACCTCCAACCCCAGGGCTCCCTTGAAAAAGATATTTCAATCTCAACGGGACTTCCCTGGTTAAAAAAGGGTTTAAAAAAAACAAGAGTGCACTCAAGCTGTTTGGCTATAGACAGTTTGAACGATTTTCTTCCACTCACATCCCTCTATTAGTGTATATGGCTCTTTCAATTGTATAATTATAACAAATTCTGAGAGAGAAAAAGCCAGATTTGGACATGCGAAAGTGCTATCCCTCCATTTATTTATTTATAAATATAAAGAACCAATGAAAATAAAAATTGAGAAAAATTGCCATTGACCCAGCAGCTTACTCCACGCCAGGGCAGCATTGAAATAGATATTTTTTTTAGGTCTAATAGCTATCCTGTTAAGAAATTCAGAAAGGGCTATATTGAACATGAGCAAAAACCATTTCATATTCGACCTAGACTATATTCTGACATTCAAATTGAAAATTATTTATGTGATTTGCTCACATGTCAAGGTTCCTGAAAAAGCTAATGATTTGGAAAAGATACTTCCATCATGTGTGATATATCAAACCACAATATCTTACTAAGAAGCCTATGAAGAAGCAATTTGTCCAGGGAAATGAGCACAGATTCAGGGATCGAAGCCACTAAACATGCCAGGATGATTTTTTTTTTTTCCCCCGTGTTGGATAAATATGAGGTCCCCGCTATCACTGCACACCTAGTAATATTTCATCTGTACTCCGCCTCTGGCTTATCATTAATAGTGCAGTGTTTGTCCATTTTCCATAGCAGCCTACCCTCGTGCTGCAAACGGGACCATTTCAAATTAATTATCTCTGCTCTTACCCTGAGCGCAGCAATGGCTTTCAGAGGAATAAATGAATTCCATTACAATGCTGCATTTATTAAGTGAATTTAGAAATATTTACTTAGTAAGTTTATTTAGTTTCTTGCGCAGTCAATTAGTTATGATGTTGTATCATATTGTATTCTGTAAAAGAATTGCGCTTTGATTGACCTGTACTCCCATGGGACTATACTGAAATCAGTTTAGTCTAAAAGCAGGAAAAGATGGCAGCGGCCTCTATCTGCATTTCATGACTCAATAATACTGCCCTAATGTAAGCGTCAACTGATGTCACACTTTACATAATTCTAGCCACTCCAATAACACCCTTAACAGGTACATAGTTTTACAAAAAACAGATTAAACCTTTTTTTTGACTAAATTCAATTTCAAATAGATGTTTGCCACACAGAACCCCTTTTAATCCGGGACTAAAACTAATCTGAGTCTATGAAAGTGGCCCTGTAAGAGCTCATAATGTAACAACAACGCATAATGTAGCAAAAAATGTAATAAAAAACTCATAATGTAATAACTGGTCAATAATGTAACAAAAATGCTGAGCGCATAACGTAACAACTTTTTGCGCATAATGTAATAACTTATTCCATTTTGGGTCTGTTATTACATTATGAAGCAAGCAAAATATTTTTCTCCTAATAGTGTAATAACTTTATTACATTATAGAGTGAGTGAATAATTTATAGATTAACATGGTAATTGCTTCTCCTAAGATTGTAAAAAATATATTATATGACTTCAAATGTATGCTACATGTGGACTAACCTATAATGACCCTGCATCCCTTGTATTTCTTGTATTTTATCATTACAATTGCTGCTGCGAGGTTGAAAACACTGTTTAGCTTTAATAAAAAAAAAAAAAATGCATTGATACACTGACATGCGCAGGTGAGATGCAAGTGCATCGGTAGAACAGCTGTGAAAGAAAGCAATTTTTGCAAAAAAAAAGCAAGATGCATAGGTTATTAAAAGTTTGCCTCAGTAAAATTTGATATTTTGATCACTGAGTGGTTTCTGCTCTTATTTGTATATGTAACCGACCAAATGAGATGTTATTTTTTGACATTTTTACTCCGACTGAATAGGATCTACGTTACTTTTATGTGCACCACAGATGTATACTATTTTACATGCGCCTGGGGCATATTGATGGACGTGGCCATGCTGTTCAAAACAAACATGGTGGAGATGAGAACGTATACTCACCTGTCGACTATAAATCCAAACTTTGGCGATTCTATTGATTTTACAAAAAAAGGAGAACTTGGCAAGTCCAACGCAATTTGCAAAATGTGCTGTGCTGCTGTACTTTTTTTTTGTAAGAGGTCTTGATTTTATTTGATTAATAAATAATTAAACTCATTGAATTGTGCAGTGCACTGTGATTGAGTTGTGAATCATACTGTATCGCACTTTGTTGAATCGGATTTTGTTCAATCGCAGTGCATTGTGATTGAGTTGTGTATCATATCGTATCAGTCAGTGTAAGTATGTATGTATATGTATCTTAAATGCATCTGATTGTGGACAGTGTATCAAGATGTGTATCGTATCGACCTTATGCCAGAGATGCCCTTAGTACAATCTATACAGACCAGTAACACTATTTGTGTTTATATACAGCAGTCCATGGTACAGAAGCCCAGGTTAGGGAACTAGCTAGCTAGAACCAGCTAGCTAAGACCAACTGTTGTGATGGGAAACAATCTTAAATACTGTAAAAATCAAAGTATTACTATAATCACAGTTCAACAGAACGTAGCCAGGTTCATATGGCCCTTTAAAATTACTGAGAGGGAG
The DNA here is from genome assembly GCA_029692085.1 of Gymnothorax javanicus. NCBI lineage: Eukaryota > Metazoa > Chordata > Actinopteri > Anguilliformes > Muraenidae > Gymnothorax > Gymnothorax javanicus. The sequence goes on along the minus strand of CM056203.1, from coordinate 62,885,927 downwards.
TTTGGAGCTGAGAAGAGGCAAAAACTCATAAATTTGTCAAAAAACCTGATAAAGAAGCTCCTGCAGAACCCTCAAGGCCGGCCTAATGAGCTAACCTTCCAGAATGACCATATCGGTCAGCCTGGTCCCACTACCTGAGCATGCGCATCTGAGTGTTCTGGAACCATCCATGTCCTCAGATAACTTACTAAACTTTAGGTGAACCCAGGATTTGGGAGACTTATGTGTGGACTACGAGGGTCCCTGGCGGCCAAAAATGAAGCTACACTATTATGTAATGACAAACTTGTTGCTAAGTGTGGAGGGTTGCTATGGGACAACGTACCAATCAGAGTCAATAATATTGGATAAGGTAGAAGGAGTCGCGTTTAATTCCACCTAAAGAAACGTGCCAAAAGGCCAATAAACATGACAGTTCGGACAACCGGTGGTCAGTCGGCGTGGGGTGACTGATGAAGAATGAATGCTATGTGGTTTGCGCAGACCAGCCTGGGTTTTTTGTGCTTCATCTGGATGGATTTACAATAAACCCAATCGCGTCAGACTCTGGAGAATGCATCCATTTCTTTGGAGATAGATTTACAAGGGTCAGTGGAACACTTAATCTAACTAAGTTTTTTTCCTACGACACTGTATAAACTGGAAGATGACCAAACCTTCAGTTAACGGTATGTTTAAAGATCATAAGCAGACTAATATCCAGAATGCATAACATAGTTACTAGTTTACATAGTCTATTAGCACAATATTCCCAAACACAGTAACCTGTGGCTCTAGTACGAAAGTTTAATGGGTGCAATGGCAAGACCTTTCCTTGTCCAGCTGTTATAATAAGAAACTAGAGGCACTCGTAGAGTGCAAACCTCCGCCAAGGCAGCACAATCCAAATGTGCATGAGTGGGAGCAAAGTTGAGTTATCGCGTGTGATAGGATTTGAAGATGGCTGCCGGGGCGGCCATATTATTTCACTGATCACGGTCAAAATCAATAGGGCCCATCCTTGATGTAATAGCTATCCACCCACAGAATTTCAGACAAATCCGTGCATGACTTTTGGAGTTATCGCGTGTGATAGGATTTCAACATGGCTGCCGTGGCGGCCATATTGTTTGAGTGATTGCAGTCAAAATCAATTGGGTCCATCCTTGATGTAATAGCAATCCACCCACAAAATTTCTGACAAATCCGTGCATTACTTTTTGAGTTATGTTGTTCACAAACAGACAGACAGACAAACAAACAAACAAACGGGCGAAAACATAACCTCTGCCCCAACTTTGTTGGCGGAGGTAACGAGTAGAGATTGCTACAAATGTTATTTTTAATCAATAGACTACACTTAAACATCCAGTAACTACTGTTCTAGACTAGCTAAAATATTTAGAATAGTGAGAGACAGCTATGGCATGTTCAATCAAGTCTCTCATCTTTTTAGAGAAGTGTCTTGGTCATATCTTCCCACAATCTACATAAGAGATTATTTGGCTAAAACTTTGGATCTTAATGATGAAGGTGACAGTTGTATGAGCATTATGAAGATCTATAAATCCTGTGGCAAGTCAAGTGGTCTTGCTCTACGGATCAAATATTTATTTGGTCAAAACCCACATAGGTTGAGCACATGGATTGTGCTCAGACACACAGCGTTTGGACACTACAAGGTTATTCACATGTTCTGGAAAAAAATAGTATACATAAAGTATTCTTTTCATTCACTGAGGAGTGTGTACCCTTTTTTTGCGTAAAAATTTTTCAGTTTCAGTTCATTCTACCAGACATCTTATCTGTTAAACCGTTGCAGCATGTAGCCTAAAATTCTTGAGGAAAGAGCTATTTTGCTCAAATCAGGAAATGTAATTTATTTTTTTCCCGTGCACAGTAACATTTCAGTTTCTTACAAATGATTAATACAATGCAGTGTAATTATTATTATTTTCCATTGATTGAAGCTCTTGCATTTAAGTTGATTACAGTTGTTTAATTGTTAAGATTTTTGATTAAAACTGTGATATTGATGTGTGACTGTGATGTTTTGTTATAGTACTTCAAAAAATGTTGTGTTAGTATCTCTTCACATGTGCATGAGTATATACACACACACACAGGCCAAGGTGGGGGCGGGGGCTGTTTGAGTATGAACATTTTGAGCCTTAAAGTAAAACCTATTCAAAAGAGTGCTTCTAGTGCAGACTAGACTCTATGGTGAAGCAATTACCATGTTAATCCATAAATTATTCACTCAGTCTATAATGTAATAAAGTTATTACACTATTAGGGGAAAAATTTTTGCTTGTTTCATAATGTAATAACAGACGCGAAATGTAATAAGTTATTACATTATGCGCAAAAAGTTGTTACGTTATGCCCTCAGCATTTTTGTTACATCATTGACCAGTTGTTACATTATGAGTTTTTATTTCATTTTTTTTGTTACATTATGCGTCGTTGTTACATTATGAGCTCTTACAGGCCCCTTACATAACTAATAACTTGCTTCACAAACCTCATTTTCATATTTTAAACAGAAATTGGGTACTACTCAAACATGTTGTGAAAGAAAAGACCTCTTGCTCTAAACCAAGTTTGGTTTGGGGTAAGCACTTCATGTTGTGTAACCTAACCTGTTTTCATGATACAGTACAGCCATGGTGCCTTTGGATGCAAGGGCATGCACGTACCCTTGGATGATGGATGGGATTTTTGGATTTTCGTGAACAGAGGTATTGTGGTGCCTTATTGACTCATTTAATCACATTGAGACATTGAGTTGAACCATCCTAGCCTGTGGGTAGATGCGTATCACATGTTAACTTTGCAGCTGTTTCAAGAGCTCCTCTTGCTTCCAGCTATTAAGCAGCAGCCACATCCATATTTGGCCTATGGGCTGTCACTGCCCCGACCCCTCCACCACCAACATGTAATACTTTAAGACATCTCACATCAGAGGTCTCACACAGACTAATATACAGTAGCGTGAATGTTTTGTCCTTGAGCTTGCGCAACATTGCGTTACATAAGCAACTGCTATTCCAAGTTTTTTTTTTCAAGGCCGTATAGAGAATACCATGATCAACCTCTACACTTTTCTTTGATGGTTGTCCTGTCTTGCTCCGATGAACACACAACCCTGTGAATACTGCCAGAAAATGCTGGATAAATATAATGTTATTGTTTATAAAATGTTTTTAATACAGTTTGCTGTGTTGAGCAATGAAATCACTCTGAACTTACAATGTCCACAAAAACAGAGCACTTCCTGACAGGGAGCTGAATAAAGAACATAACCAGGTATTGTTTGTGCCTTTTTCGACCCACAGATTCGTGAAGTATTTAAGCTTTACTCTGAGAAAAATGAGCACAAATTTGGGGAGGTACAGTGTAAAAGATGCCCTGTTCCTACAGTTGCCACCAATCAATGTTTCTGTTACCAGTTGTATTTAAGAATGCTCCTGTGTTCAAATTACCTTTTCGAGAACATTTAAGATCCTCCAAGACCTTGAAATCCTATGGCAGTTTAATGTGGCACTGATGCAGTCCAGTTAGATGGCCCATGTGAATGCCCTTCCCACCAAAATGCACTGCTAGGTCTCTCTTTTTCACACTGGTACCTTCATCCTCACATTCTGTACTCTCTGTGTGGGCTATTGGTTGTTATGTCGCAGATTTGAGTTTGCTTCTCAGTGCACAGTCTCTGAGCTGCAAGAAAATCCTGCTGACTCAGCAGTTGCCATCATTATCAGCTGCCTCCATTCTCTGGCCCAGAGAGGGCATGTTGGTCATTATTTCTCTGGCTAATTCAGAGCTGCAGAATGGGCAAAATGGCAAAGTAATAAAATCTCGAGAAAAGTTGAAAAAGATGGCGTGGGAAATTACAGGTAATTGCTATGGGGGTCAAATTTCCATCACCTCCTGCAATGCCAAAAGTGATTAACAGTGAGAATTGAGTGAGGCTTACCCCTTCAGGATAAGCAAAAATCTCATTCATTCTTTTTTTTTTGGCAAAATAATTTTGGTCTACTGGCTATGTCTTGACAATGACCTGGCACTCAGGTTAATAAAACATGCATTCACAGTTCGTATAGTCTGTTTATTTAGCTTATATGTCTTAATGATGACAAAATGCATGACATGGATAGGGAGTTTTGCAATATATAGAGAATTAAAATGTAGTGTGGGCCATTTCTTGCCTACAATTTCATGAAGATACATCAATCAAGTGGACTAAAGCCATAAATTACATCAAAAAGAAAAAATCCCATCTGAATATTGGTTTTGACAAGAAATCAAATGATTTTGTGAATTTAGCTTCTATTGACAAGACTTTTTTTTGTGCCCACTGTTGCATCGTTAAGGTTAGGAGATGAAGGGGGGGAGGGGGGGGGGATATCCATCAACAAAAATTTGAGATTTTTTTGACTCTCCATATATGTAAAAGTTCGCCAATGTATAATTCACCACAATACCTTTTTTTATTTTTTTATTATTTTCTCAAGCTTTGCACAACATTCTTCTAGTAAAAAGACATACAAAAAAATGAATGCCAGCTCATTCGCCATTCATGCACCATCTCATTCACCCCGTATAACCAAAATTCTTATCTGGGAAATCATCCTCATGAGCTATCATTGTGGCTCAACTTGCAGCATATGCTTTGATTATTAATCCCTGACATGTAAAAGTCTTTGCGACATTCCCAGCTAATTCATTTCTTGTTTATAATCAGTTGTTGATTTTTATCAACGTTCAGATGAGACTGTGCACTCCCAACTCCACCATTAATCTAACATTGCTAAACAGGCCAAAGTTTTAATCATGCTTTGCTTAGCTGTTTATCAATATGTCCACCACAATACTGGCCCATTTATTTTTCAAATCATCAAGACAATATTTCATTATTCATATTGAAGTAGCCGGCCCTATACAATAACCTCTCCAAGTTCATGCTTATTGGCCTTATAGAAATGAAACCAATTCACTGTTTACCACTTTATAGTATCGTTCGTCATCAATGCATAGCCGGCTCCATACAATACCCTCTCCCATTAACCTCATGCTTACTGACCTTACACAAACCTCTCTAAGTAAGTTCATGCTTAGTGGCCTTATAGAAATGAAACCAATTCACTGTTGTTTACCACTTTATAGTTTCATTCTTCATGAATACACAGCCATGAATGAGACCTTGTTGAGGATTATATTTCAATATTTCTCATCATATTCATCGGTGAATCAATAACCAGATTATGTAAGAAGCAGTAACACACACATACACACGCACAGGCACACACACACGTACACATGCACACACACACACACACACACACAAGCAGTAAACACACACGCGCACACACACACACACACATGTCTGCGCAGCTATCCTTGTTAAGACATTGCATTGACTTCTATTCATTATGGACAGCCTAACCCTAACCTTACCCCTAACCCTAACCTTAGCCAAATCATACCTGACCTTAACCTTAACAAAACCTCAATTCACACCTGACCCCTAACCTCAACCATGACCTCAGAAATGACGTTTTGCAGTATTAGGACCAGGCTTAGGTCCCCATTAGGACTACAGGTCCCGACAAGGTCAGTGTTTATACTGGAAAAGGTCCCCAATAGGTAGCAAAAATGTAAACACACACACACACACACACACACATACAAGCAATTCAATTCACACATACATGAGCAGCTCACACACACATAAGCAGCGGGCTTCTATAGCTTTGATTAGTAAGCGGGCTTCTCTTTAAAGGGACACTCCACTCATTTATCATATTTGAAAAGGCACAATTATTTGCTAGATGATCATAATCTCTACCAATCCTGAAATTTTCGTTGATTTCTGAGGTCGTTTTCATTTTAAATCGGTTTTTATTGGCATGGATCTGCATTTATGATGAGCGCCGTCATTCTTACCAAGTCACATGATTCCACAAAGGGAAGTGACGCCACATGTGGTGTAAACAACCGGCCAGGGCAACAAACGTTCAGCTAAACTGTTATGATCACAATAAATCAAAAAGCGTATTGCATGATTACATATCGTAACACTGCCATGTTAGTCACAAAACTTTGTCGCTATTGCAATTATTCAACAAGAGACGTCATTTTTGCCCCGCTGGATTAGGTTTTTTCTATTTTCTTTTCAGGATCCAGCAGTATAGTAAGAATGCGGTAGTACAGTGTGCACTTCGCTCTACTGCCTATGAGCCGTCACTGTGCGCCAGATAATCAGATCTAAAATGCATCAACGGACAGTTTTCGGTGAATAAACAGAAAATTCTTGGTCCAGGCAACAATGACGAAAGTTAATCATGGCTTATTAGTATACACTGTCCTCATTGTAATAATACAGAGCTTTCTCATGCGGTACGTTTCTCAAGAGCACATTTGCTCACTACGTTACCAACCTACATAGTTCGTGCATTCAGTCAATGATTCCACCGATGCAAGTTAGCATCAGTGCTTTTAGGAAACGCACCCCAGTCTGCTGCTAACCTGAGCTTGCTTGTCATTTCCTCTTGAGTTTCTTGAGTTCAGCCATTGGAATTTGATCCTACTCTTGTTTAATTCAGGCTTCCAGCTGCTGGAGAGTTTTGGGTCTTCTTTGATGGACTTTTTGTTTAATTATGCGCAAAATGTTCTCAATCGGTGAAAGATCAGGACTGCAGGCTGGCCAGTTCAGCACACGGACATAGCTGCAGTCTCTCAGAAGTAAAGATGGCCAGACAACCTGTGAAGGCTTGCTTAAAAAAATTGTGGAATACTTTAAAAACAATGTTCCTCAACGTCAAATTGTAAAGGCTTTGAAGGTCTCATCATCGACAGTGCATAACATCATCAAAAGATTCAGAGAAACTGGAAAAATCTCTGTGCGTAAGGGACAAGGCCGAAGACCTTTACTGGATGCCCGTGATCTTCGGGCCCTCAGACGTCACTGCATCACTCACCAGCATAATTCTGTCATTGGCATTACTAAATGGGCCCAGGAATACTTCAAGAAAACACTGTTCGTAAACACAGTACGCCATGCCATCCACAGATGCCACCTTAAACTCAATCATGCAAAAAGGAAGCCATTCTTGAGCATGATCCAGAAGCGCAGTCGTGTTCTGTGGGCCAAAGCTCATTTAATATGGACTGTAGCAAAGTGGCAAAGTGTCCTGTGGTCAGACGAGTCCAAGTTTGACATTCTTGTTGGAAATCACAGGCGTCATGTCCTCCGGGCTAAAGAGGAGAAAGACCACCCCTCCTGTTATCAGCGTTCAGTTCAAAAGCCAACATCTCTGATGGTATGGGGATGCATTAGTGCATATGGTGTGGGACACTTGCATGTTTTAAAAAGCACCATGAATGCTCAAAGGTAAAGGTCTATAAAGCTTTTAGAGCAACATATGCTCCCCTCCAGATGAAATCTATTCCAGGGAAGGCCTTGTGTATTTCAGCAGGACAATGCAAAACCACATACTGCAGCTATTACAACAGCATGGCTTCGTAGTAGAAGAGTCCGTGTGCTGAACTGGCCTGCCTGCAGTCCTGATCTTTCACCAATTGAGAACATTCGGTGCAGAATTAAATGAAAAGTCTGTCAAAGGAGACCCAAAACTCTCCAGCAGCTGGAAGCCTGTATTAAACAAGAACGGGATCAAATTCCAATGGCTAAACTCAAGAAACTTGTCTCCTCAATGCCCAGACGCCTCCACTCTGTGTTAAAAAGAAGAGGGGATGCTACACCATGGTTAACTGCCCAAAACTTCTTCTGTAGTTTCCTAGGTTGATTTTCTCAAAATAGACATTTTTTGATTTAAGCTCTTTTAGCACTAGGGTCTTCAATTACACAATGAACGCCAACGTCTCAGAAAACGGGAGCAGCTCAAAACCTTTCAGATGTATTTGCAGTCACTCACTTTAGAACGATTTCTACTGCTATGCCTAAGAGAGCTTATAGTACAGAAGATCCTGGCATTGACATTCGCTAGCGTTTAGATGTGTATAGTATTGATGTATTTATTATTGATGTCTCATTTGCATATGTGGCTCGGTAGTTTATTAATTGTCTGTGCAGAATTAATTTTGTGTTTTTGTGTTGCTGTTACTGTTGATGTCGCTGTTGCTCTGTTTTACTCCATACCGCTGTCTGTTATCGTACTCTGTCTTTCGTAAATGTGTGCCACTTGAGTTCTGCCTTTGTTCATCGCAACTGCCTGCTACTTAAGTCTCGCTTTTTGTTTGACGCAATTGTTTGCTTTTGCTTATGTCTGTTGCTTCTGTCCACTACCTGAGTTAAGCTTATCTGTTTGTTTGCCTGTGTTCATTGCCATTTAGTTTTATTTTTTTTACTCTCTCTTTCTTTCCTCTCCATATTTTGAATGTCAGACAGTTTGCATGCATTGTTTTTATTTTAACTTTACCTTGTTCCTACATTCTTTTAGTGTGACCTTTTACCATCAGTCCAGGGACTACAGATGTAAAATAGCCTTTTGGCTAATTCTGGTGCATTTACATTCTTTTTTTTTTCTCTAAGAAAAAATGTTTTATTAATGTACGTTGTCCCTGACAAATAAACCTGAAATGAAATAAAATAAATAAATGTTGCTGTATTGGAGCAGAGTTCAGTGCCTGCCAAGAGAGAGCAGCACAGCAAAATATGTAGCCTTCTCTTCCCTGATGATTGACAGTTTCTATCCTCCCTCTCAGACACCCAACACAACATGATTTCTTTATGCAAGACCTGAAAAAAAATTAGCACAGAGGAAACAAAGGTTACGTTCCAACCTCCCTCTTGATCTCTGTTATCTGCAGAACCTGTTCATGTCAATGTTGGAAAACTTGAATGAGTTGACAAGCCTGTCTACTTTGGGAGCACCATTTCTAACACTAGTATGATTGATGACATAGCCAAAACCAGCACGGTATTTGGCAGGCTGGTGTGGCAGAAAAACACTTGTGGACCAGATGTTCCCCTCACCCTTTTAAATCTACCTTGAAGTAATGGACACATTCTCCAGAGTCTGATGCAATTGGGTTTATTGTAAGTAGCTCAAAGTGAAATACAAAAAACCCAGGCTGGTCTGCGCAAACCAGGAAGCATTCATTCTTCATCCATCACCTGACACAGACTTACCACCAATTGTCCGGACCCTCATATTTATTAGCCTTTTGGGACGTCCCTTTAGGTGGGATTAAACGTGACTCTTTCTACCTTATCAAACATTGTTAATTTCTGATTGGTCCATTGTCATATAGCAACACTCCACCCTTAGTTACAAGCTTGCCATTATATAATAGTGTAAATTCATTTTAGGCCTCCAGGGACGTTCGAAGACCATATCTGATCCTCTCAAACCTAGGGTTCACTTGAAGGTCAGTGTGGATGCTCAAGTGAGCTGGATTCCTGGATATTTCCAGAATAAACTGGAGTGAGCCGGCTCATATAATGAACCTGCTTATTGGTTGACTACCAATATGGTCATTCTGGAATTAGTTCATCTGGCCAGCCTTGGTCGGCCTGCTAGGGGTTTTGCTATCTAGGTTTTTTTTTTTTTTTTTTTGGCAGATTTATGAGTTTTTTCCTCATCTCTGCTCCACACTCTTACAGCAGTTTTAAAGGGACACACGAACCTGACTGAGTTCTCTCTGTCGAACTGTGATTATGGTTGTACTTTGAATTTAGAACATTTTGGGATATTTTCCCACCACACTGGCCTCGCCAGTGTGGAATTGGCAAGGAATGAAAATCACCGTTAAGCCCAAAACTTATCACGCCATTGTCTGGTCAGTCCTGGCATACAGTGATTTGAAGAAGTATTTGTTCCCTTCTTTGTTCCCTATGATTTGTCTTATTTAAATGTTACAGATCATCCAACTAATTTTAATATCATGTGAGCAAAAACAAAATCCAGCTTTTGAGTGATCGTTTATTTATTGAAGGTAATGAGTTATTCATTATATTCATATCATCAATGTAAAAAAATCATTGCCCCCTTGGCAGCAACCACCACAATCAAACATTCGCAATAACTGACAATGAGTCTTTTACATCCATGTAGATCTATTTTGTCCAGTTCATCCTTGCAGTATTGTTTTAATTCCGCCACATTGGAGGATTTTTGTGCATGAACTGCATGTTTAAGGTCATGCCACCGTATCTCAATCGGATTCAAACCAAAACCCAAACAGGACATGAACTCATATCTCAGTTACACCAAATCTTTGCTTAATTCACATACAACTTACTAGCAGTGTCTACAGACATGGTGTTAGCATGATCAGATCAAGCTGGCATGGCAACTCTGATCTGTTGGACGGTTTAGCCCCCTCATGACTGCATGTAGCTATATTTTTAAATGATCTTATGGTGCATTGCCTGTATTGCACAACAAATGCTATTGACCGGTCAAGTGGAACTTAAACAGCTGCTTTACAGATAATTCAAACAATGAATATATATGCTCCATGTTTGCTGCTATTATATACAGTAATAGCCTCATAGTATCTCAAATATAAGCAATATATTCTTGCCAACATTTTTTATTTAATTTCATACACGTTTGCATATTTTATGGGTGTGAATCCAAAATATTTCCTCTGATTCTGAGAAACATGCCTGTGCAGGCTGTGATCCAATGAAAACGTCAGTTTTCATCAATTATTTGATGATGCGGACTGACAATAGACAGTAAAATTAAAGATGCATGAATAGTTTAGCGCAGGCTGTGCAACAGCTATTGTAATCGTAACAGCAGAGAGCTTATTTTAAAATCCAGAACTGGGTGAGTGAGCTTCAGACAGAGCGAAACAGAAGATTTCTGATGACTTTTGTATGGTGGCCACGATCAGATGACAGGTGAATCAGGCGTGTGAGTTATTTTCAAAATGTCTGTTTTCTTGTGTAAAAAGTTAAGATTTTATGTAGCGATTTTTTATTTTTTATTTTTTATTATGATCCCTATTTGCAATTTTGGGGATTAATTGTTCTTTTGGATGGGGTGGACTGAGAGGATATTAACTGATACAAACTTTGCCCATGCTAGCGCTTGAAAATTTGAATAGTATCAAGGTGGTAATGGGTTAGTTTTTTTCATGATTATATCAAGATTAAACATCAAAATAACACATAGTATACACTATTTAGTTATTGTATAGTACTTTTATTGACTATATTTCTGTGGTTTATGTGTATTTTCCATGTCCAATGACATGAGCACTTAACCTTAACCCCCCCCCCAACACCCCAATTTGAAAGAGGGTCTGTGAGCCGCAGGAAATCTTTGAAGAATCCTGAGATTGAGGAGGATTAAAAAAACACTCCATTTGGATCAGTTATCCTCAAGAGGAAGATTGTGCAGATGTCATTTGGACAGTCATTTGCATTTCATAACAAACAAGCCACATTGTTCATTGGGCAGAGGATTTAACAGCCTGAGGCATTAGCACATTTGCTATTGGTACAAATAGAGGCAGAGAGTGAGAGGGTGGGGGCTGAGTATAATTTATACTTGTGCATTTGCTCACATCTTTTAAGAGGCAAGTCTTTATCTGAAGCCTTACTAATGGGGGGAAAAAAAAACACCTGTCAGACTCAGATGTCAAAGCACCTCTTTAGAGATGCAAATGATGAACATCTCAACATTTACTGAGGTCAATCACTTTTCACTTCTATTTTCATTAATTGTTTTATCAAAAGAAAATGTACCATCATTTTGCATGGAGAATATGTTGTGTAACAGTACATTGTAATTAACACAGACACTCTGTCTAGATGTCTCTCTTCTCCAAGCCACAGATAATCCCTCCAGTTTCTCATCAATTTTCATTGAAGCTTTTCGCAAAGCCTCCATTTTCTCAATTGAAGTGGCGTCTTTTAACAGGCAAAAACTGTCAGAACCAAAATAGGCAACCCATCAATGTCAGTTGTGATATTCTGCTTCCTACAGACAGACGACACTTCAATGACAAAAAGCAATTGGGACTGTGATGGTCTCTGCAAATCAAAGGACTTGCAAGCTAATTTCAATGGAACCCACGTATGTCTTTTTGAATAGGCCTGCTGCTGCTTATTAATTTGATTACGGGATCCTCATCGTTTGATATTGGACCTCTGGCTCGTACCAAGACTCTGATCTGGATCTGGTGTTGCAAGCTGTCTGCTTGTTACCAACCTGGACTGTCTGACCCTGAGAGTAAATTTGTTTTTGCCACTACACTCCCGTCTGCACTTGGGCCCATTTCCCATTGTGACAGTCGCTCCCATTAAAATAAGACCGCTACATTAACTGCAATTTATTGTTGAAACAATATATTTTAATTATTCTCACTATTTAAGGCATTTCCCTTTCTCCTCTAATTATAAATTGGGACATTTTTTTTTCTATTTCTTCAGTCTGCCTCTCATTGATACATCTTAATTTGATCAGGATAGAGACTGGTTGGGGAGCACCAGTCGGAAAGCTGCCCGCGGCAGGCATCAGCACCTCTTTTTTCAGTTCAGTGAATTGTGCAAGACCTTGATAAAAATAATGACCCCCATTGTCAAAGGATTTCAACTTCCAATAGCTTGCACACCGCCAGCTCACAATGAGTCGGCCAGAGCATTACATTCTGTAACTTTCTGCCTAGCCAAGGATTCTCAGCTTCACCGTTTGCATATATTTACTACTGGCAATCAATTTGGCTTTTTTTGGGTTCCCCTGGATTCTCTTCCGCTCTTTGGAAGTTGCTCACATAGTCTTTTGAAGGTTATATTTATTAAGCTGATGACCCGTAGGCCAGACGGCACAGCTGCCAAACAAATTGCAGCATCTGTTTGTACTTTTCACCTCTGGAGCACTGCTCCAAATATTCAGCTGCAGAGGTTGGCTAAACTGGAGAAGGATGGGGCTGTTATAGTCAGGTCAGCACAACTCTTAGTGCTTGACCTTTTCTTTTTGCAAACATGCAAGGGAAAGTGTCAGAACATATTATTGCTGCTATTTTTACTCCTGCACATGGGAGCAAACGCAGGTGACTATGTTGTGATGATCAAGTGCTTCCACTTTCCATTCAAGAGGCATGTTTCAGCCTCGCAGTTTGACAAGAATAAGTGGTAAAAACTGGTCCATTTCCATCTACCAACTCACGTTTGAAGCTTTCATTGCAGGATTGAAGTGCTACAATCATGTTTAGCATCTAGGCTCTGACCCTGTCACACCTTCTGCCCTAATGAGCTCAAGGAGAAGAGACCTTGGAGTGTCAATATACCCCCACCATGGGACATTCAGAGCCCACAGGTCAATGCTGGGGTGGGATCTTAACTAGCAGCAGGCAAGACTGATGCAGCATCAGAAAGAGATGCAGCACCGCAGCAGGTGGAGGCATCCTCAGCCGCGAAGGCAGAGTAGGTGAGCAGCTTAAATTTCCTACCTTCCAGAAGGGCGGGGTGCTGTCTGATATGTATTGGAGTGCTTATGGGAATGTGAGCATGTCTCAAGTTGGCTGCGAGAACTAGCATCGTAAGCTAAACCCCATGTTTGGTTGATTCAGCAAAAAATGCTAATTGGTTTGCAAATGGAATGCATCATGGGAAAAAAAATAAAGTTTTTTTGTGTGTTGTATTGCTCTACTGTAGAAATATGACTGAGAGCACAGTATTGTGACTGAGCATAAAGCAGAGGTTGAGGGGGTATACCACTGTTCATGTCAGCACCAAAGGGCATGAACAGCAACCAATCTAATTAATTAATTAATTAATTAATAGAGACTTTTGAGCATGGAGATCATCTAGTCAGCCAGAACATGAAGTAATCTTTGCTATGGAAAGCATATAGCAAAACTGTTTGCATGATCATTAATAATCATATGCAAAGTGACCAATCCCACATCAAAGCGACTGAATCAGCATGACTCCAGCAGTAAAATTAATCACATACGCAAGGAGCACATACGAGCACACAAAGTAAAATGCAGTCGATCAACCATCAATCAAAAATTGGATTTTTCACTTTTCACTCAACATTCTAGACGTTATTTCAATTGGAGGACGTGTTTCTCCTGGCAACTGTGCGCTTTATCAATTTATCTGTGACGGATCCAGGTTTCCTTTCCTGGACACATTCTTGTGATGGTTTAATACAACGGCATGGCTGAGTGTTCCTTTCCTCATTGTGGACTGCAGAAATGTTTGATTGTCTGGGGTTATTGATTTTTGAATGACACATTGGTCCATTCTCGCCATTTCTTTTGTTTGCTGGCAATACTTGCTAGTGAATGATTTTTCTGCTTTGCACTTTTGCCATTAAACTCTTAACCTCCTTCAATTCGCATGTTGTGCGCCTACCTTTACCAAAATAAAAATTCTGAGCCATTGCCAGGTAAAATGAGGTTTATAGGACATGGCAAGAACGCTGAGACCAATTCTCCATGGGTAATCTCCAGATTTTTCAATTTCCAGGTCCTGTTTGTCTCTCAAGTCTCCAATTGGATTTAGGTCAGAGGACTGGGAAGGCCATAGTAAAACCATGATTCTGTAGTTGGTGCACATTTTTTGTGTTGATTTCTATGCATACCTTGGATCATTGTCCAGTTGGAGGATTAAACCCTGGCCCATTTCAGGCATTCTGATGCAGACATTCTGACTTTCATGAAATAAATGCTCGTGCTAGATGGAGCCTATGATGAGTCCTATGGAGTTGTCCAAGGCCATTTGAAGACAAACAGCCCCACAACATCAAAGATCCACTACCATGCTTCACAGTTTACATGGGGTTATTTGCAGAATGGTTATCTTTGTTTTGACATCTAACCCATCTCCGGTTATTATTGCCTTAGACCTCAATTTTGGTCATATCTCACCACAGGAATTAGTTCCTTTCCAAGTTCCAGTATCATGCATCGAAAACAAGCATACATCCTCTTCCAGGTGGATTGTATCACTACTAGATGCCATGAACTTCTTAATTATAGCCAAACAGTTGAAATGGGTGTTTTCAACATTTAACTAATTTTTTAATTCGCTCTGCTCAAATTTTATAGTCTGATTTTGCCATGTATGAATAAACATACCTTTCACAAATAATCCCTAAGTATCTGGGGACTGTAATTTTGGGACAACTAATGAATGCATCAGGTGTTTCCAAATAATCAGGCATATTCCATTTTTTCCTTAGTGCAGGTATAAGACTGAGGTCACCTAAGGTGCCACCCACTGAAGGACCCAGGGAAGATATGCAAAGATGGCAAATAAGGATAAGGAATCTCGGCCATGTTTTTATGGAAAA
The DNA here is from genome assembly GCA_029692085.1 of Gymnothorax javanicus. NCBI lineage: Eukaryota > Metazoa > Chordata > Actinopteri > Anguilliformes > Muraenidae > Gymnothorax > Gymnothorax javanicus. The sequence goes on along the minus strand of CM056203.1, from coordinate 62,870,664 downwards.
TGGTGCAACCTTGCTCTGTCAACTACCACTTTGAAGCAATGTCATTTACAGAGGTGGCAGATGTGGAGAGGAGAATCCGGAGGCAGCTCATTTACATCTCAGTCCTCCCAAAAAGTACTTTGGTAAAGGCAGCCGTTGTGTATCCTTTCTGACAGCTGCTCAGCAAGCCTTATCGCTTCTCGCGCCTTCTAGCATTTAAGTTTTAGAATGTCTTTGAAAATGACAGACCTCAACTGATTTTCTGGTCTTGCAGGGAGTTGAGGAAATATGAAATAAGCAGTTTGAATGAAGCCTCTGACTCAGCCTGACTCAGAGGTTTATCTATTTTTTAATTATTTTATTTATTTATTTATTTATTTAGCAGGGACTATGCTCAATAAATATATTGTGCCAGATGTAGCTCTCAGCTAATTTTCATCTGTAGTCTCTGGGTTCAAGGGTTCAAGGGCAGGCCTTGGTTCACAGGGCGCAAGACCCAGTGGCAGTATGTGACCCAACCAGCCAAGTGTGAGGCAATATGGCAAGATTTTCCCTCCTCCAGAAATATGCATAGGCCAGACAAGCATGCACATCTAAACATGCCCAGCAACATGTGCTCACAAAAAAAAAAAATGTTGGTGCACAAAATAAATTCATACCCACACACAAACATGTAATTAGTGCGTATTGATCTAAATGCACTGAAAAACAAATAAATAAGTACATAATCAAAAGGCATGGACACAAACATGCATCCATATATTTTCTCCTATGAAAAATACAGTTGCCTGAGAATGCTGTACTTCAGGTACATGAAAGGCTTAGCTCAAGTGGCAATCCACATGACCGAAAAGCATCTGGTTCAGTCTGATAAAATTTGACTCAATTCTCTGTCTCAAGGAAGACCTGTCCTTTCTCTTTAGAGCTGAAAAACTTGATTAAAGCGAACGCTCGTTTCTTCTTGGTTTTTTGTGCTCAGTTAGCATACATGGGGCATTATACATATGTAATTTTCCTGATGCTAAAAGTTTGATGCAATGGTTCTTAACGTTATTCTGATCCAGTGTCAAATGGACTGGGGAGTGTGTCCTTTTTTTGCGTGGTCACCCATATTGGTTCCTCACTGAAGTTATATTAAATTATTTGCCATTTCAGCTTTGTAATTCAAATACTATTATTTCAATATCTGTAAAGGCTTTGTTTCACTTTATTTCTCTACTAGAATCATAACACAATGATATTATTTTGTATGCAGCAAAGCTCATGTACTCTTAAACAACCAAGAGTTCTTAAGTTTGTGGGTGTGCGTGTGTGTGTGTGTGTGTGTGTGTGTGTGTGTGTGTGCGTGCGCATGCGTGCACACGTGTGTGTTTTTTGATTAAGTGTGAACTGTGAGGCTTGTTTTCCTTTCTCTCCCATTCATCAGCTTATGTATTCTGAGCCTGTTGTCTTCTACAGGATGAGGGAATAATCTATCCTTCAGCAAGAGGCTTTGAAGCCCAGGGCTGCATCACTAAGAGCCCAGCTTGCATTGAGCGCCTCCTATTCACATGGGGAAAAAGCTTGTTTTTCATCTGCATTACAATCTGTAGTTAACTCCTCAGGCCACAGGGTAGCCTACCCTAACTGGAGCTCATCCGCACTGATTACCCAAGTTTCATCTTCAAAGCACGGCTCTCTCTATAGACTATGAATCTCTATGCATATTAGTAAACCATTCTGGAGCAAAAGATGAAAGATGATCCACTTCCCAGGAACAATGGGTGCTCGTGTCCATGAGTGTATGATGCACAACTGTGAGAGTTTAGATTTGTGTGCAGAGATTTCTCAGTCCCTCAACTGTCTCCAGTATTTTTAAAGGTGAAAAATATACTGATACAAGCTGATATGTGTCAGACAGCTTTAAGACATTGTCACGTTCACCTCTGGCACCTGTTGCCAGTGAATGCAGATCAAAGGTCCAGTATCATTTATCCAACTGTGTGCCCAGCAGTTTGGTTCTTCATAGCTCAGGTGAATGTACTGTTCAGTGACATGCTTAGACCTGACATCATGACAACACAATTGCTGGAAAGTTTGGAATCATCAGTAATTATCACACACGTTAAATGGCAGAAGCTCAGTCAGAGTCAGACATTAACCCAATATGTACATCTAACCCCTGCTGAGACTTTCTGGAAAGGAAAATGTAAAATATGGAGTGGCCAGCTGAATCACATGATTTAAACCCAATAGAGCCGTCGTGGGATCACCTGGACCATGAAGTTCAAGAAGTGTACTCATCCTCAAAGACAGTCCACATGGAAATTCATTGAAAATATATATGCAATGCATATCTAGAATGCCTGAAATTTGCAAAGCAGTGATTAACTCTGACAGAGGATAACTTTTTTAAGAATCGCTAAAGTAGATAACTGATACAGTATCTTTGTTATTTATCACAAAATGGTTTTTGCATTAGGTGCTGTTCTCGAAAACTAAATCACCTAAAATATATATATATATATATATATATATATATTTTGGAGTTTGTTTCACATAATCTTCTATTATTCAAAGAATTTAATTAAATAAAATAGCAGGACTATTAATTAAATAAAATAGCAGCGCTTAACTGACAAGTGGTTCCAAACTTTTGAGTGATAGTGTTCCAGGGGCCAGTGTTGGTGCAATGTGCCGTTCCATTTCTGGGAGACAGATGGTACATTGCAAGGTCGTAGCTTACCAGATACTAAGATTTGCTCGACATCGAATCAGTTGAATGTCAAATGAACGAAGTAAATACCATAATTTAGAAACAAATACGTGTCACTTTTGTGTCAGCAAAACATCTGTGATTGAAAGTAAAGACATATATATTGCAAAGAAAATTTTATTAGTGATTTTTTTTCCCCCCCTGATTGTGCAAAGTATTTTTGTTTCATATTTGACTGAGAGCTTTGTTTGATAGCTTTAATGCACTTGTAATTCTATTGTAGAGCAGTGGTAATCAACATGGCTTACCTCCTCTATGTTATGTCATAATTACCTCACACAGAAGTAAAGGGACCCACACTAATGCTCTTCTTACAGCTGCTGTTCTCTTGCCACTGATGCTACGGTTACCACTCCTCCAGGACACTTCAGGAAAATCAGTCTTTGAAAGATTAAATCTGTGTCTGTGGGCTCCCCTGACCACATGATTTCTCTGTGGGCTCTGTGACCTTCATATCCAGGGCTGGTTTAGCCACACATACGACCCTGAACACATACAATCAGCACAGATTCACTGGCAGGAATACGCCTGGGTCTGTGGCTTCTGTCAACCAGGTCACATGTGACGTCGCTCACAAGCATGATGTACTGCCCTAGCTTTACCCTCATCCCCATGCAATTGGTTTGTGTGATGTCAGTAGTGCCTGAGGATTGGCCCATACAAACAGATCAGGACACACTTCTTCTCACAGGAAGACAAAGAGTGTTCCTGTGGGAAGGTCAGGCAATGGAAGCCTGGGCAAAGCGAGCATGGGAGTGGGGAACGTGGGGGGATTTCTGCAGTCAGGATCATAGTTTGGTTCCTCAAACAACCCGAGGGCAAAGAGTAGCAAATTCTCATGTCTCTGCCACGTCCTCTGCACACCAAAGTTCATGCACGCTGTCCTGGAAGTCACAGGATGTCAGACTTCCTGAATAAATACAGTTGATGAATCTTATCTTCCTAAAGAGAGGCAGTGTTACGTGGTGGTTCTGCTTGTTTTTCAGTTCCCTAACTCATGCATACCACGATGATCCCCTGAACATCTTATCCCAAATTACGTTCTTATATAACTATTTATTAGCTTTTCGGAAAAGCATGGATTTTGTGGAAATACTTGTGAGTCGGTTTACATCTCGCCCAATATAAATAAATATTTCAGATATTAGTGAACCCTGTGAGGTGTTTTTTTTTTAATGAACTGTAAGAGTATGAATGAAACCTGGTTTTTTGTCTTTCTTTCTTTTTTCTTTTTTCTTTCAATTTCAAATTCAGCATTGAAATTGTAAAAAAAATAAATTAAAAAATACTGACAAGTGTAAAATGGCTGGGAGGTAAGACTATACATTTTCGGGATCATAAACTCCTTAACCAAAAGAATGCTACTGCTCATCTGAGTATAATATTCAATACTACCATGAATACAAACTGTCTATGATCCAAATGAGAGAGCTATCCAAGTGGCTCTCCAAGCAGCTTTCAAAATGGCACAGCAAATTGTGCACAGTCAAATCGTAAAATAATCATATTTTTTCCACAAAACAAATGACTCATGAAGCTGAATATGAATAAATGATTTTCAAGTTGGAATTATCAAGAGCCCTTCCATATAGGTGGGTATGGACATCAATAGTCTGTATAAACCTCTCCAAACTTTGAAAAATGCTTTCTGTCCATTAAAAAGCATTGAAATTAGTCAATTTTTCACCATTAGCCAGCACAAACTCCAAAAAAAAGGTAATTTTTCTTTCAGAATATTTATCTTGCAAGAAAACAATGTGCTGTTACCACCTCCTATGATGTGGACGAGGGATAGGACTTTAGGAGAAGAAAAAAAAAGTGAAAACTACAATGTATTTACAAGAAAAACCGGGCTGCATACTGTACACAAAGTGATCAAGAACAAATGGCATGCAGGTGCAGTGACATAAAAATTAATATACAATCATGCTCCTGCTGAGAGATGGTCATTTTGAAAGAGTTTTACAATGGCAAAGGGAAGGAATTTTCGGATGACGCGCAGGTCATTCAATAAATTTTGTGGATTAATATAAGAAGTTATGAGCCCTCAGGATGCGACTGTTTAAGCACAAATACCATTGTTGCCTCCGTTAGTGTTGTTACCGGCTTCTTGTGTCTATGCTGTAGGCCTACGACTTTCAGGTCAAAGCCCCGCACGTTGATCTGTGGAGCATGCGCAGCGCACATATGTGGCCCGCCATGGTAAAAGGTACCTCCAAGCGGCGATCATGCAATTGAGAAAAACGCGATTTAAATGTCCCGCTCGCCACGTGGACTGTGTTTACTTGCGCATTTGAAAAAACTTCTGATCCACGGGATTTAGCTCCATATACGTCACACGGAATCCCCTCAGGGTCTCGATAAATTTCCATTTCAATATTGCCGAAAATTGGCTACTATTCAGTGGCAGAGCTATGGGAATTGGGTGCACAAAACATCCGTTTAAAACAATTATTAGTCCTGACCTGTTCTCAGTCATTTTCATAACTAACAAAAGGTCCAGTCCAAGAGCACTCCACACTGAACAGGTGCTGCTTGTTCTCTCCGATTAGGTAAGACCACAATCATTCATCTGGACGCGCATTAGCTGTATTTAAATTAACGTTATTTAAAATTGCATACACGTCGACTCTCACACAAATAGCTTGAGCCGCACGCCTTTTATAGCCTATTTAACTGCCAAGTACCACTTTATTTTTATCAACCCACGCAATACGAAAGGCGGACCAGTTCAATCAACGCGAAGCATTGGCCTATTAATAAGTAAATTATTTTTCTGTACTGAATTTAGCCCATGATTTCATCGCTGCTAAATCGCATATGGAGAGAAACCGTGTCTTCAGTTGCTAATTATGATAATTGGAAAATGTGTCAATAAAGGAAAATGATTGAGAACTAGCCAGGACTAATTGTTGCCATAAAGGGACGTGTCTGTGCCCCCCCCAATTCCCAGTTCTAGCTCCGTCACTGAGCCAATTTTCGGCAGTATTGAAATGGAAATTTATCGAGACCCTGAGGGGATTCCGCGTGACATATATGCAGCTAAATCCACTGGATCAGAAGCAGTTTTCCAAATGCGCAAGTAAGCACAGTCCATGTGGCGAGCGGGACATTTAAATCGCATTTTTCTCAATAGCATGATCCCCTTAGGAGGTACCTTTGACCACGGCGGGTCACATATTCCAGTTCGGACCTGTTTAATCGTGTACATGGAGGAGAAATTTGATCTGTAACCGCTTTATCTCGGTGTGTTAGTCCAACTTTAAGAAATTCGATTTAGTACGATTCCAGTCGGACTAACATGTTTACACATATTGTAAAAGTCTCATTTTAGTCGGACTAATACAGTAAATCGATTTTTTTTTCTAACGTCATGTAAACGCACTCAGTGAGACAGTTTTATTGGACTCATGCAGCGAACCTGCCAGTATCAAGTACCTGAGCGCAGAGTTACCTTTTATAAACACTTTCCATGCTCTAAGGAGCAGTTATCAAAATCTGACCCTTATATCCAAAATACAGTGCCGTGAAAAAGTATTTCCCCCATACCTGATTTCTTTTTTTTTTTTGAATATTTCTCAAACTTAAATGTTTCAGATCATCAAACAAATTTTAATATTAAACAAAGATAACCCAAGTAAATACAAAATGCAGTTTTAAAATGATGATTTCATTTGTTTAGGGAAAAAGCTATCCAAACCTACCTGGCCCTAAGTGAAAAAGTAATTGCCCCCTAAACCTAAACCCACCCTCGGCGACAACAACTGCAATCAAGCGTTTGCGATAAGTGGCAATGAGTCTTTCACATCACTGTAGAGGAATTTTGGCCCACTCTTCTTTGCAGAATTGTTTTAATTTAGCCACATTGGAAGTTTTTCGAGTATGAACGGCCTGTTTAAGGTCCTGCCACAACATCACAATTGGATTTAAGTCCGGACTTTGAATGGGCCACACCAAAACCTTCATTTTGTTTTTTTAAGCCATTCAGAGGTGGACTTGCTGGTGTGTTTCAGATCATTGCCCCCCTGTATAACCCAAGTGCGCTTGAGCTTGAGGTCACAAACTGATGGTCGGACATTCTCCCTCAGGATTTTCCGGTAGAGAACAGAATTCATGGTTCCATCAATTATGGCAAGTCGTCCAGGTCCTGAAGCAGCAAAGCAGCCCCAGACCATCACATTACCACCACCATGTTTGATTGTTGGCACAATGTTCTTTTCATGAAATACTGTTAGTTTTACGCCAGATGTATCGGGACGCATACCTTCCAAAAAGTTCAACTTTTGTCTCCTCAGTCTACAGAATATTTTCCCAAAAGTCTTGGGGATCATCAAGATGTTTTTTTGCAAATGTGTGACGAGCCTTTGTGTTCTTTTTGGTCAGCAGCGGTTTTCGCCTTGGAACTCTCACATGGATGCCATTTTTGCCCAGTCTCTTTCTTATTATTGAATCATGAACACTGACTTTAACTGAGGCATGTGAGACCTGCAGTTCTTTAGATGTTGTTCTGGGTTGTTTTGTGGCCTCCTGGATGAGTTGTCGATGCGGTCTTGGAGTACTTTTGGTAGGCTAGCTACTCCTGGGAAGGTTTACCTCTGTTTCAAGTTTTCTCCATTTGTGGATAGTGGCTCTCACCGTGGTTTGCTGGAGTTCAAAGCCTTAGAAATGGTTTTGTAACCCTTTCCAGACTGATAGATGTCAATGACTTTGTCTCTCATCTGTTCTTGAATTTCTCTAGATTGCGGCATTATGTGTTGCTTTTTGAGATCCTTTAGCCTACTTCACTTTGTCAGACAGGTTCTATTTAGGTGATTTCTTGATTCAACAGGTCTGGCAGTAATCAGGCCTGAGTGTGGCTAGTGAAATTGGGGGGGGCAATTACTTTTTCACATTGGGCCGGGTAGGTTTGGATAGCTTTTTAACATCAATAAATGAAATCATCATTTAAAACCTGCATTTTGTATTTACTCGGGTTATCTTTGTTTAATATTAAAATTTGTTTGATGATCTGAAACATTTAAGTGTGAAAAATATGCAAAGAAATAAGAAATCTGGCAGGAGGCAAATACTTTTTCACGGCACTGTATATCTTAAATATACAAGAAAAAGATGTTCCACCATCAGGATCCTTGAATGCAAATCAATGCATCTAATATAACAGCCAATGTGCCCTCGAGCTGTCTGTGAAATAAAATGGCGTAAACCAATTGAAAGATATTTTATTTTGTTGAATGCAATAAAAATTCAAAAGCAGATTGCCACACTGCTCAATATCCCAGAATATTCACTGTTATCTGCAAAGGCTGGCAGTTGGTGATTATACCCAATGTGACTATGAATGTATCAAAATCATGGCAATGGTGGAATGTAGGAAAGACCATATAGCTTGCAAAATAAAACATATTGTGAACCACAATACTCACACATCTAGGAGACAGACCTCCCCATGATGACAGGCCTCCTCCTCCAATGAATCAATGTTGTCAGGCTTGGAAAACCTTCCAGTACTGTCCACTTCGGACTCAGTCCCGTTATTTACACCGCGTTCTAAATTATTATGCAAATCGAATTTAAGTGTCATAAAAATTCAATTTTTTTGTTTTTCAATTAAACTCTTGGATGGTATTGTGTCTTAGGGCTCTTTGGATCACTGAAATCAATCACAGACACCTGTGATAATTAGTTTGCCAGGTGAGCCCAATTAAAGGAAAACTACTTAAGAGGGAAGTTCCACATTATTAAGCAGGCCACAGGTTTCAAGCAATAAAGAAAGAAAAGAAAAGCAAAAAGAAAAAGGATCTCTCTGCTGCCGAAAAGCGTCAAATAGTGCAATGCCTTGGACAAGGTATGAATGCATTAGATATTTCATGAAAACTTAAGCGTGATCATCGTACTGTGAAGAGATTTGTGGCTGATTCAGAGCACAGACGGGTTCGTCCAGATAAAGGGATAATGAGGAAGGTTTCTGCCTGACAAATTCATCAGATTAAGAGAGCAGCTGCTAAAATGCCATTACAAAGCAGCAAACAGATATTTGAAGCTGCTGGTGCCCCTGGAGTCCTGCGAACCTCAAGGCGTAGGATCCTCCAGAGGCTTGCAGTTGTGCATAAACCTACCATTCGGCCACCCCTAACCAATGATCACAAGCAGAAACGGTTGCAGTGGGCCCAGAAATACATGAAGACTAATTTTCAAACAGCCTTGTTTACTGATGAGTGCCATGCAACCCTGGATGGCCCAGATAGAGTAGTGAATGGTTGGTGGATGGCCACCATGTCCCAAAAAGGCTGCGATGTCAGCAAGGAGGTGGCGGAGTCATGTTTTGGGCCAGAATCATGGGGAGAGAGCTGGTAGTCCCCTTTAGGGTCCCTGAAGGTGTGAAAATGACCTCGGCAAAGTATTTAGAGTTTCTTACTGACCACTTTCTTCCATGGTGCAAAAAGAAGAACCATGCTTTCCATAGCAAAATCATCCTCATGCATGACAACACACCATCTCATGCTGCAAAGAATACCTCTGTGTCATTGGCTGCTATAAGCATAAAATGAGAGAAACTCATGGTGTGGCCCCCATCCTCCCCTGACCTCAACCCTATCGAGAACCTTTGGAGCATCCTCAAGCAAAAGACTTATGAGGGTGGAAGGCAGTTCACATCAAAACAGCAGCTCTGGGAGGCTATTCTGACATCCTGCAAAGAAATTCATTCAGAAACTCTCCAAAAACTCAGAAGTTCAATGGATGCAAGAATTGTGAAGGTTATATCAAAGAAGGGGTCCTATGTTAACATGTAACTTGGCCTGTTAAGATGTTTTTGATTGAAATAGCTTTTAATTTCAGTTAATATGGCCTCCTAATGCTGCAAATTCAACAAATGACCATTTTCAGTTCTTTACAACCAATAAAATTTTTTAAAAGTCTGTTGTGCATTATAATTTAGAACAGTGCATTTTGAGTTTTTTATTTTTAAAAGAAATACTGTTATCATTGGGAAGTTTGTTTAATAAAATCCAAATTATATTCTAACAGTTGATGACTTAAATCATGACTGTCAGTTGCGTCGACCATTTAGGAAAATTGGAGAATATAATTTGCATAATAATTTGGAACGCAGTGTATATCTGTAAGATGGCTATATACCTTTGCCATCCTATAAATATGAAGTGAACACTTTGCAAGTTTCCATGCACTCCAGAAATTCTAATGTCAAAGTTGAGTCGATGCGACCTAACTTGCTGTTACGCCGGGGTTTATATACCTTTTCTGGAGGCTCAACTAATTTCTTTTAATTATTGTTGGGAAGGTCATGCTGTCCTCTCTTGGATAAAACGCTTGTGAATCAATCGATAATTATCGAGAACAGTTGCTGCTCGTGAACTGGCAATAGGGGAAGCTCAAACAAGCCCTTAAAATTAATGATTGGGCATGATCTGTTTTCAATCATTCATTTAAATTACCATTACTGAAACTCCGCAAACTCTCAACATTATCAGATGTGGCCATTTTTCCATTCATAATGCATACTGATTATGACTCCAGACTTCTCACGCTTTTCTGTACTCAGGGGTTGGAAGCAATGCATGTGTTTCATGATCATTTAAATTGTGAGGTAGCGTTCAGGAACCAGAAGCGAGACCAGAAATATCCAGAAAAGTTGATCTTTATTGGATCTGGGGTGGAAACCCCTGCAGGGCAGCAAATGACGGAATAGCGTCCACAATCCAAAATCAGAATCCAGTAGTCATAATCCAATTCGTACACAGGGCAGCAAACACAAAACTCAGGGTCGGGCAAAGCAGGTTCGGTACACGGGCACAGGAATGTCAGAGGTGAGACCAAAGCCAAAATCCAGTAGGCGTACTCCAATTCATAAACAGGGCAGCGAAGACTAAACTCAGGGTCGGGCAAAGCAGGTACGGTACACAGGCACAGGAATATCAAAGGTAAAGCCAAAATCAAAATCCGGGATGTTCAAGTCAGAAGTATAACTCTAAGAGTACAAGGCATAAACGATCACAGCACAGGGAAAACATTCTGACAAGATCTGGTAGTGAAATGACTGCTTAAATACGCATGCGGGAAGTCACATGCTATAATAGGGAACAGGTGAGCTGGATCAGACTAATTAACAAGGGAGTGAACAAGAGGAAGTGCCTAACCACATGAAATTGGCGAAAGCCAAAACGCGGACAGGGATTGACAGATTGTTATGTTTCTGTCATGCCTGCTATGTTTCTGCCATGTCTGTTCTGTTTTTTGCCATGCCCTGTTATGTTTCTCCCATGCCTGTTCTGTCTTTGCCATGTTTTAGTACTTTGCCATGTTTTTGTTTTTGCCATGCCAGATCCATTATTCTGTTAGATTCCGGTCCATGTCTTTGTTCATACCCTGCTTTGCACTTTGTCTCCCCTGTCTGGTCTTGACCTACAGCTTCTCCCCAAGTCCTGCGTGTCACATGTTTAGGTGATTTCATGGTTTCTGGGTTTCAAACATTCCTTCTAATCTCGTTTGCTTCCTTCACCTTGCTTTTCTATTTTACTAACCCATACTAACAGTTTGTTATTTTGTTAAAGTTACTAACCAAGACTAACATTGTATATAATACTAACTTACTAACGAGCACCAGGGATTGTATAGCTGCACTTACTAATTGATTAACAAGCTCTCAGCACTCGCCCTATTCTAGTCTCCGCCTCTTGCCTTCTCTTAGTCTTTGCTGCAATTCAGCGGATCCTCCGCACCTGCTCTACTCTGTCCTGCCTCTCATTATCTGTGCACATTAGAACTCCCTAACCGGAGCTGTATGTTTTGTCTATAGGTTGTCTCGTGGTCCCTGTCCGCGTTTTGGCTTTTGCCAATTTCATGTGGTTAGGTTCTCCCTTGTGCTTGCTCCCACGTAATTAGTCTGATCCCATTCACCTGTCCCTGATCATAGCATGTGACTTCCCTTGAGTGTACTTAAGCAGTCTTTTCACAGCAGTTCCCTGTCAGAACGTTTCCCTAGTCTACCTGTGCTGCTCTTGGTTTCACCTTGCATTCATAGTGTTGCTTTTCTGACTGGACTGTCCGACTTCTGATTTTTGGCTCTGATTTGGTTTTGTTATCTGCTCCTGTGTATCGAACCCTTTTTGTCTGACCACGATTACTGTATTGCTGCCCTGGTTTTTCGACTTTGGATTCTGCCCCTGGGATTGTGATTTTTGGATTGTGGACTTTGTACTGTTGCCTTCGGTCCTGTGGGGGTTTACCCCCTCGCTTAATAAAATCACATACATTGCATTTCCTGGTTCTCGCGACTGGTTCCTGAACGATACCTCACACAGACAACCTATGACAAACAGATGACTCCGGTTAGGGAGTTCTAAAGTGCACAGAGTGAGAGGCAGAACAGTAATTATCTAGGTGCGGAGAATCCGCTGAAGCACAGCAAAGTAAATTGAGTGAAGGCAAGGGGCGGAGACTAGAGCAGAGCGAGTGCTGAGAGCTCGTTAGTCAATTAGTTATGTGCAGCTATACAATCCCTAGTCCTTGTTAGTAAGTACTATAAACAATGTTAGTTAGTGTTAGTAATTTATCTAAAATAATAAACTGTTAGTAAAGAGAACAGAAAGGTGAAGGAAGCAAACGAGATTGGAAGGAATGTTTGGAAACCCAGAAACCATGAAATCACCTGAAGACGTGGCTCACAAGACTGGGGAATAAAACTGTCTCAGAACACATGACAAGACTGAGGAGACAATGTGCAATGCAGGGCATGAGAAATACAAAAACCAGAATGATAATCTAAACTCTGAATATGAGAAATGGCAGGCAAAGGACATAACAAAGAAAGACAGGCAAAATACAAAACATGTCATGGACTAATTCAGAAAACATGGCTTGGAATCAGGGTCATTACAAAAACATGGTCAGGCAACAGCAGAATCATAACAGAAATAAGATCATAAGATCATTTGAAACGTCTTTATGCAATTCCATTGCTTCCAACCCCTCCATGCACAAGGACTTACATATGCATTGATTGAATAATTGCTGATTACAGCAGAGGAACGTATATGCCACCTAAATTCACACCGAATGTGTGAGTTGACAGCTGATAATGTTGAGAGTTTTCGTAGTTTCTGTAATGGTAATTTAAATGAAGGATTGAAAACAGGTCATGACCAATCATTAATTTTAAGGGATTGTTTGAGCCTCCCCTGTTGCCAGTTCACGAGCCGCCACTAATTGAGAGAGTAATGCTGGCATGAAACTACAGTTGTGCATTTATGCAGCATATCTTCAGCTACAAATCAGACTGTATTTCCAGGAGAGACTGTTTGAGGCCAGAACTGATCACTGAATGCTGCAAGGGACGTATCTTCACATAAATCAATGGTAGGATAACATGTTTATTTAATATCTATTGGCTATAAAGGACAGAAAAATGACAGTATCAATACCATGTCAAATTTTTGCTTCAGATACTTGATTTTTTCACCACTAAATTGGCATACCCCACATGGAAAGAATCTATATGAACATATATGCGCATATATGCAACCTATATGCCGCATATAGGCCAAATTCAGGTACATGTATGTGCTTATAGACGGCATATAGGTCTCCTATATAGCTCATATACCCAGTGGCAGGTTCTGTTTGTCATACCTATTATATAGCTCATATCTCACTTTTGCAACTGTCATACATGATGCCTAGCTCATATTTTTATTCTCAAGGTAATATCTCCATATTAGTCCAAAGTCCCTTACAGAAATAACAAGAATTTCACGCAATATCTTATTAATTGCATGTGAACATGTGAAATTGGCATCACATTTGATCCTAAATACATGTTGACATGTGACAACGGCATGTTATGTGTAAACCAGTCATTATTAACTGTGGCAAGTGAGAGGAGACAAAAAGCTATGATATCAACACAAATATCTAATACTATTTGTTACATTTTTTTCCTGAAACATTAACAAGAACAAGGCCATCAATTCTTTCTTGACTATACTTATTTCCATTCAATGAAGATTGAGTTGTGTATTGTGGAAGAGAAGGAAATGTATAAAAACAAAATGGTTTGATTATGTTTATTTCATCAATTAAGCATTTTTTCAAGTTTAAGTCACTGCCAGATTCACCACATTAGATAAAATTGGATTCACATCATTACAGCTCATACACACCCACTGAAAGGTAATACACTACACTGTTACATCCACCAAATGCAATGTTTTCTATCTTGTCTGTAATGCAGTTTCTAGATGAATATGGCTCAGAGGTCCATAGTCTAAATGTAGCAAAATAAAACAAAAATAACAAAATAAAAGTGCACAGAAGAACATACATTCAAGTAAACATGCCTTTCAAAAGTCATTTTCATCCCCTCATCTATTTGAGCATTTCACTGTGGTTAATGAATTTGAGGACAAAGTCTACATTTCTGTTCACAGTTTTAATGAACAGACACTTCTCTTTTGTTTGAGATGCTTTTATAGCAACTAAAGGCCCCAGACTTTTTCCTACAGGGATGAAATAACAAGGATTCTTAAATTCCCACACGGAAAGAACCTATATAAACATGTAGGTTTTAATCCCCGCCTCCTATCAACCAGCAGTGCAGCTCTTTTCAAAAGTAGCGCGCAATTGGCCATGCACTACAGGGATGCAAATTGCGAAGGGCCAGCTGGGAAGGGTTTTGTAGATTCGAGTTCCTCTCGGCGCGTCCTGTTGGCCAGACCGTCGCTAATATAGAAGATTCTAATTCTCGTAGAACTCCGATGTTGTTCGCACTCGTTTCAATATTCTGGAGTGGCGCCCCGCGCGTGCATGAGACGCAAATGCACTCGGGCGCGGGCTTCGGAAGAAAGGTGCCAACTATGTGTACCCTTCTGAAAAAAAAAAAACAACCCGAAAGGGTCGCGTGTGCGGCAAAGTCATATTAACTTAAATGTAGCTCCATATTCGATTGGAATTGGATATGCTAAATAAAAAAAAAAAAAAAAAGTCTAAATTTTGTTCATATGAAAACGGCAAATTTTATGTATGTCGCATATATGCGAAACCTATATCTGGCCCTATATTAAAACCTATATGTTTATATAGGTTCTTTCTGTGTGGGACCTTTGGGCTGTTGTGGCTTTAGGTTGTTGCTACAATGGAACCAAATTCTGAGAGTTCATTTTTATTAATTGCTGGATAGATACTGTTGGCAAATATGTATGGTTCTTTGCAGATCAGGCTTGGTAGCAGAGCTTCATTCATACGATTCCTGGGAAACAGTGATGGGACTTAACACGACCATATTCTAACTCAACAAGCAGTGCTTCCTTTTGAATATTCAACATATATTTTGAGTGTACAGCATTTTGATAGGATACAGCAACTGAGTGCATCACTTGAGTAGTTCCATAGATGCTAGTGCCAACAATCTGCACCTCTACACAAAGGTATTTACTAGACAAGGGAGGAAATGTCTATGAATTACTATCATGAAAGATCACACTTTACCTTCAAAAGACAAAGAATTTTACTAGTAAATCCTAACTGGTTCTAAGCGCTTGTAGAAAATTACCTTCCAGCAACTTGCAACTCAAAAAAGGGGGTATAACTATATCACATACACAAGAGGTGGGGTAACTATGAAACAAGACACAGCTGGGGATTAGAGGAGCATGCAAGATGCTAACTAATCAAAGGAGACATTTCTTCTAACAGACATTCAAGTTGCTGAATGGAAGGATACACAGAGGGCATTCACACAAGGGCTGTGACAAATAAAAAAATAATCCAGTGGTGCAGAATCCAGTGATCGTATTTGCTGACTCAATTTGGTGAAAGTGACAGCAAGCACAGCAATTCCCTCCCTTCGCACATAGGACTGCAATTCAACCAGCATGCAGAGCATTTTGTAAGTCATTTAACAAAGCTGACAGTAGTGAAAATGCAGAGTAGACAGCGTACTCTCAGGGACACAACAGGGGCAGTGAAAAATCTAGGAACCTGAAAAAAGCACCTGAGTATTAGTGTTAAGAATGAATAAAAGAGGAAGAAACTATGGTCAGCAGACAGTATGCTGGTGATATTTAAGCATCAGTTTTGGCATACGTGATTCAGTCTGTCGCTACCAAAAATTACCACAAATGAAGGGATTTTGATTCATTAATCTGGTAGACCCAACATGGAACAGAGTACAATACTTTATTTATACTTAGTAGGTTTTAATGACAGTGAGCCACGAAGTATGCAGAGAAGAGAAAGAATCACTTATGGCTGTTGCAAATCGCTGAGAGCGTATTGTGTTGCACAAGGAGACTTCATTATCCTGACATCCTGAATGTTCCATCTGAGGCAAGTAGAAGAAATATATGGAATTTTGGTGATCTACTTTTATACTTAGCCATAATTACCCTTGCAATGTTAATCAGAACTAGAATGCATAAAATATTAGCGGTAAAAATATTAGCCTACGACTCTGAGCAAAGTATTTGAAGAATCAAATGAACTGTTGCGTAATCACTCTATCCATCCATTATCTAATCCAATTATTGCTGGTCATAGTCATGGGGGAGGGAGGCTGCAGCCTATAATAGCATTAAAGAGTGGCAGAATACTTTCTGGACAGTTTGCCAGTCCATCAAAGGGCATATACTCCATTCAATCATTCACATGCACATAGCTATAAGTAAGTCAAAGTCTTTAGTTAGCTTGTCATGCATATTTTTGGAGTTCAGGAGGAAACAAGACAACCCAGATCTTCTTACAATGCAGCTGAAGCAACAGTGCAATCCACAACACCACCACGCTGCCTTGCATTATTTATGAAATAATTTATCATAATTATTGAATTATTAAAACTAAGCCCACTGTGTTATCTTCTGTATGGAATTACATCCATTTCTGCGATTAGAAATACAATAATTGAATTGGTAATGTTAGCAAAATTTTCATATTGCAGCATGTTTAACTTACATAGGTCTGGGCTGCTATCTGCTGGACAGCAGCAAGAATGCACTTATTTTCCAAGATCACACACTGTTGGCCAGCCCTGCAGACTCAGATTAAACTTAGTCCTCATACCAACATTCAAACCTAGACCTGGACCACTCCAAAACCTTAATTTTGTCTGTATTGAGGCATTCAGAGGTGGCCTTATTTGTGTGCTTCAGATCACTGCATA
Source organism: Gymnothorax javanicus (assembly GCA_029692085.1). Taxonomy (NCBI): domain Eukaryota; kingdom Metazoa; phylum Chordata; class Actinopteri; order Anguilliformes; family Muraenidae; genus Gymnothorax; species Gymnothorax javanicus. The sequence continues at coordinate 62,853,760 of CM056203.1, read as the reverse complement.
AATCAGGTGAACTTGAGCTTCAGGTCTCGTGCGGATTGCCGGACAGTCTCCTTCAGGATTTTTGTTAGAGCGCAGAATTCATGGTTCCATCAATTACAGTAAGTTAACCAGAACCTGAAGCAGCAAAGAGGCCACAAATCATCAAACTACCGCCGCCATGTTTGACTGTTGATGTGAAATTCCTATTGTTCAATTCTGTGCTAGCATTACGCCACATGTAACGGGACCCATGACTTAGACCCATCAGTTCTGCTGAATGTTGTCCCAAAAGTCTTGAGGTCATCAAGATGTTTTTTGATGAATATTTGTCGTATTCCTTGTTTTGGTGCAGTTTGCAGCCTGGAATGCAGCTGTACTTTTAGTGGCAGGGCTAGGGCTTCCCACCCTGGGCCTGGCGTCAGACGGGGGTGGCCGCCATGGGAATATGTTGAGAATTGCTCTGGTTGTTGTTGTTTTTGTTATTATTGCATCTATTATTGCTGTAATTGTTTTTGTCCCTCTGAAACAGGTTGATCATAGGGACATTTCCAAAATGTTGTCAACCTTTTCAATGTATGAGTTGCTACGCATTAAGGGGCAGATTCACAAAGACCTTTAGCACATGCAAAATCTTTTCGCCAGTGCAAAACCAATAACATAGCCCATGATTGGCCAGGGTGGTTGTCTTGCACCAATCATTGGCAATGTTTCTGGTTTTGCAATGGCAAAAAGATTTTGAATGTGCAAAACATCTTAGAGTATTTTGCCCTAAGAGTAACGTGCCTTATTGTTCTGATGTTACTGTGAAATCCAAGGTTCTTTCTCAACTGGACTGCAAGAAACAAGGGGTTAAAAAAAGATGTTTTATTGGGAAATGTGAGACAAGACCTTGTGTTCTTTTTTGGTCGGCGGTAGCTCTCACCTTGCAGCTCTCCCTTGCCATTTTTGCCCCAGTCTTTTTCTCATAGTGGAATAATGAACAATGACCTTAACTGAGGTAAGGCAAGGCCTGAAGTTCTTTAGATGTCAGTATGAGCTCTTTTGTGACCTCCTGGATGAGTCACTGAATTTTATTAGGCCAACGACTCCTAAGATTCATCACTGTTCCAAGTTTTCCCCATTTGCGGATCATGGCCCTCACCATGGTTTGCTGGGGTCCCAGAGCCTTATAAATGCCTTTATAACCCTTTACAGACTGATAGATCTCAAGAACTTTGATTCTCATCTATTCTCAAGTTTTCTTTAGATTGTGCCATCATGTGCTGCATTTTGCCTATTTCACATTGCCAGGCAGGTTTTATTTAAGTGATGAGTAGAGTCAGCAGGGCTGGCAATAATTATACCTGGATGTGTCTAGTGAAATTGAACCCAGTTATCTGTAAAATTTCTTTAAGAGGTTGATTAAGTAACTAAGGGGGGCAATTAATATTTCACATCAGGCCAAGTAAAGTTGGATTGCTTTTTTACTTTAAAAAAATTAAATCGTCATTTAAAAGCTGCATTTTGCATTTTTTTGGGTCTCATTTGTCTGCTATTAAGATTAGTTTGATGATCTGAAACAAATAAGTGTCACAAATATCCAGAAATAGAGGAAATTGTCAAGCACCCTACTTGTCACAGCACTGTACAATACAATATTCATGTTCTACAGGATTTCCAGGGATATCCCCAGCACGGAATGTAAACAACAGCCAGGTAATAATATTAGAATAAGTGAAAATGTATTCTGAAATCTAGAAGAAAAACTCCATATAAGACAACCTTATACAGGGGTGGATGAAAGTTTGGATGCACCTGTGAAAATGGCTTTAACTTTTAAGTTTCTAAACCATAATTTCAAAAGAATTAATGCAGGTAATTCCTATTAATTGGAGTATTAATTAGCACCATGAATCAGCGTGAATGATCAGCAGCACTTTGCGAGATAAACACATCTAAAGTAAGCTATAGAAACTAACAAAGTTCGACAGGACCCAAGCAGTTGGTACCCACATCGCAGCTGTATCAGTCACAAAAATGGCAAAATTATTCATGGTGATAAATGAACTGAGTCAACAATTGAAATGAAATATGACAAACACCAAAAACAGCAACAAAAAGATGTGTGGCCAAAAGTCCAAGATCTCCGACTGGGACAGATTGACACATGGAGGGGTAACTGCCAATAACCACGGAATTGGTGTACCAAAAATTACCATTGTTCTGAATCAATTAATATCTGCAACAGGGTCAAGAAATCCAGCTTTGTGGTGCTCATGACATTGGTTATGTATGATTCAGGTGATTTCGGTCTTTTCAACCATGGTAATCACTATTGTACCATAAACATGCGCATTATTCACAGAAAACACTAATTTCCCCTTTTAACCACAGCAGAAGTGCAATATAAACATTGAGAAGAAAAAGATGTGCACAGCACTGGATTTATGAGGGGTCTGTTAACTTATTTGTATTTACTGGACAGTCCAATGCTGCCATCTACTGTATGTTTAGACTGCTTACTGCAGGGAAAAGGACTGGAAACAATTTTTTTCTTACTAAACTATAATTAATCATATTGAATCAAGTCACATAAATGGTTCACTCCTCCGAAGAGCAAGAATAACAATCTGTTTATTCTTTCTGAGCTTTTTTTGGAATTCAGAGCAGAAGATAATGTTTAGTTTACATTCATATTAAAAGTCCCTAGAAAAACAGAAACAATCTTTGAAACTGATGTCATATTCTGGAGCTCAAACATTAAGGGCTGCAATCCTATTGTTTTATGTTGGTTTATTATTTTTCTTCTGAATTTCCCATGAGATGGTAAATGGTGGCGACATTAAATGTTTTCTATTGATTCTGTGCAAGTGCTGCCCAAGAAATATTACCCTAAGGCCTGATGGGGGCACTATAGCAAAACCATTTACATTTTGGCCCATAACTCCTGAGCCTTGTGGTCTAGCCACATTTTCCCCCCATTGATTCCTTGGGACTCAAAAAACAAAAGCGCATTCATAACAAATTGCAAGTTGGAAATCACTAGGTTTTTTGGAAAATCTGTGTTCACGCTGCAGGCACGGGGGAATGCATGGATGCGACTGCACTGCGCAATGCATTGTGGTATAACTAGCTAGTAGCTAGACACATTGGGGTCAGAAAAAAAACCCAGGTTTTCCCCAGGTAAGCAACGAGCATGCACCCGGTCATCCCCATGATTTAAAAGAAAATGTGATTAATCAGACCAGGCTACTGTCTTCCATTTCTTCGTGGTCCAGTTCTGATGCGCACATGCCCATTATAGGCACTTTTGGCAGTGGACAGGGGTGGGCATGGGCACCCTGACTGATCTATAGCAACACAGCCCCATACACAACAAATGCTGAGCACTCTGTGTTCCGACACCTTTATATCAGAACCACCATGAACTTTATCAGCAATTTCAGCTGCAGTAGCTCTTCTGATGGATTGGACCACATGGGCCAACCAACCGCGCACATCAATAAGACCTGGCTGCCCGTGAACCTATCGCCAGTTCCTGGTTTTCCTTCCTAGTACCAAATTTGGTAGGTACTGACCACTGCAGACTGGGAACACCCCACAAGAGCTGCCATTTTGGACATGCTCTGACCCAGTCGTCTCGGCATCACAATTTGGCCCTGGTCAAAGTTGCTCACATCCTTACACTTGCCCATTTTTCCTGCTTCCAAAACATGAATCTTGAGGAAAAAATATTCACTAGTTGCAAAATATATCCCTCCAACTGACAGGAGCCATAGTAGCATGATGATCAATCAATCTGCATAAGAGAGAAAATTTATGTTGATCAGTCCTACTGGGAGCACAAATAAAGTAAATACAATGGGTCCTAAAAGTGAAACCTGGGGAACACCAGAAGTAGTATTGACTCCCTTTGAGGAAACTTCATCAACCAAGGTGTAATACTCACAACTCAGCCTGTGCCTAAAAGACCAACCCATTTTTCCAGCTTAGAAAAAAGGATTTCATGACCCAGCATGTCAAAAGCAGAGGTGAGGTTCTGCTTTACTGGAAGAAATGGATTACCATTATCCAAATTTACTATGCTATCACTTACAACTTAAAGCAGAGCTGTCTCTGTGCTATACTTTACACAGAAATCTGATTGGAGTTTTTCAAAAATCAAATTTGTATCAAGTACTCTTCTTGTAGCGAGAAAACGTGTTTTCAATGATTTAGCTTCAGAATATGAGATTTGAAATAGGCCTGAAATCATTGAGAATAAACAGGTCAAAGGTCCTTTTAAGAGACGGCTTAACACTGGTGATTGTATAAGTAGATTAAAAAATAACAGTCTGCAGGGGTGGTTGGTAATACAAATTTGCAGGAAAAGCAAGCATGGATTTTTTTTTAAAAAGAAGCTTGTGAGGACTGGGTCAAATGCACAGGTGCAGTGCTGTGAAAAGGTTTTGCCCCCATTTTACTTTCTTCTATTTTTGTCACAATTAAATGTTTCAGATCATCAACCTAAGTCTAATATTAGATAAAGATAACCTAAAATAACAAAACTGCAGTTTTTAAATGATTTCAGTTATTGAAGGAAAAACGCTATACGGCCCAACCAGGCCCAATATGAGACAATAATTGTACCCTTAGTTACTAAATCAACCAAATAAACAAATTTAACCCTTTACTCCCTGATACCGCCTACAGTCGTGATAATTTAGGTCGCTGTGCAGGCTAGTCCCGACTACAGGCGTGATAAACACATCGCTTCTGCCGGCGAATCCCGACTACAGTCGTGGTATTTTTAGTAGCCACATTGTCTTAGGGCACCAGGGGTCAGTGGCTGCTAGGGCAGCAGTCTAAGATAGCTACTAGGGAGTAAAGAGTTAATTGATAATTTGAATCAATTTCACAGAACATACCCAGGCATTAAAATTAGTTGGATGATCTGAAGCATTTCAATATGACAAACAAGCAAAAAGAAGAAATCGGTAAGGGGCAAGTATATTTCACAGCACTGTCGATGGTTTGAAAATGTTTTACTTTGTTTATATGATTACATAATGCTAATTGATATCTTAGTTTTCAAGACAACTACCAACTTCAAACGGGCATGGCTCAGCACATAAATAGACCAAAGTCAACAACCATTGGGCCATTCATTAACTAACACAAATCTCGTCAGAATTTGGCATAACAAAAATCAGACCATGTATCTAAAATTGTTTATCCAATCACTATAAATCTTGCAGGATATGTTCATAACAATGCTGAACCACTATTTTTAAATTGCTCAACAGGAGCCGCCACCATTTCCAAACATAGGCCTGATGCAAATTTGTTCAAACGTCACAAAACTTGCCAAATTTTTTTTTTTCTAACAGAATTTATTTCCCGGTCAAATGATGCTGCAGATCTTATGAGTATTTATTGGCTACAGCTCTGCTTGGCAGTGACGTAAATGAGACCCAGATGTACACGCAAGTTTTTGCTCCATTTCCACCACGACACACGTTGAAGTGCTGGACGTTGACACACAAATATCCAGGCCGAAAGATTTATTGCTGCGAACAACGTTGCAAAGGCGATTTTTTTCTCTGTATCGTGCAAGATACAACGCAGGTAACACAGGGAGGCGAGAGAGCTTCTCCTGATACTTCTTTGCTAGCTAACCCTGGTTTCTGGCACGCTCATAAAAAAGGCAGAAAAGCAAAATTTCCTGCAAGCAATGTGAAAAGACTCCAATATCTATTTTTAGCGGGTTTATAAGCGTTTTTTAAAAAAACTGCTTTTACATATTAGTTTAGTCTTTTTGTGAACAAGCAAAAAGTAAAAATGTACTGCTTTTATCACATCTAGACTACATTGGATCAGATCCAGATCAAAAGTGGTCTTAGTTGGCTTCAACCCCTGAATAACTTCTTGCAGCCATTTTTCCAACATCGACTTCATTATGAAGCACCAACAAAACTTATTATGAAAAGGGTCAACATACGTATGATGAAAAAAAAATTCAAATGGGAGGGGGAAAGTTATAACTCTGCCATTGGTTAAGCTCCTAACTAATGAAATGAGGTGGCTTATTTGAGCGTGATGTGCTGTCACCTTGGAATGAAAAGGTTCACGCCCAATTCAAATCCTGCCACGTGAAAATTAACTCTAGAGATCTGTAAAACTATTTAGGTGATGGCAGCCAACTTTTTATACATTGTGAGTGTATACTGTAAATCTCCAAGATCTAAAAAAAGACGGATAAAAGAGAATTGATTATGTTCCAAGGGACATCAACTGGATTCTTGTCTCTTCAAGACCAAAAAAAAAAAAATCTTTTTATCAAACAGAAAAACAAGAGCATAACAGGCTTTTTTAAGATTTTATTGGCATTATTTTATAAAATGGCTATTTATCTGTATACACAACAACCAACAAACAATTTGATTATACACCCACCCTCCCATGAAAAAATAACGCTATGACAAAAATGATTTTAACTTTCTCCACAGGCCATGAACTGGGCACCCCAGCACAGAGTGGATCAGAGTAATGGAGGTTCAATGTTGAACAGAGGCAGTTGGGCTCACAATGTCAATAGGTGAGCATTCTGAGAAAACATGCCGTAAGTAATATATACTATAGCACAGACGGACAACACCACTTACTACCTGTTAGAAACCACAGAACGAAGATTTGTTCATCACTGAAAGTTAAGAGCTAAAAGACCTCCTTCACTGGCTCAGCTTTTGCAGTGTTCACCATTGTGGCAAAGGAGCAGTCGGCCACTCCCCTCACATGCTGCCAAACGCATCACAAACAAGAGAGATGAAAGGGGTGGCGAAATGAGAAGATGGGACAACAATTAGGTACATGGTAGAGATGGGGAGAGTCAGTTTGGTTTGTCTCTGAGGGGTTTATTTTACTTATTTACCCATCATAATCACATTGGCATATCAAATCTCCTCACACTTTAGAACAATAACGTAAGAGCGAACTGCTAACCACAAATCAGCATTAGAATCCAATCTCCTCTAATTGCTCTTTGTTCAGTTTCGTCACTTCCACTGGCTGTGAATGCATTAGCATTTTATCGTCTGTCCTGCAAAGGGTATCTTGCTCGAGGTTTAAACACGTAGTGTATTATTTTGAGAAACGAAATGCCAAAAAGATGACTTGCACTTTTCCTGAAGACATTTTCAAATGTTGGCCCACTTTGTTAATGCTAAATCAGCTAAAATTATACTGCAATTTTCTTTACATTAATCAAGCAGCTATTTTTAATTCACAACATAACTTAGTCAATTTAAAGTTAAATTACAGAACATCGATTATATAATTAGTCATAAATATTGGTTGATTAGAGTTGGCAGGAAGACAGCCCTTTAAATTGGCTCAAAGACAAGCACAAATTACCGTACAATAACGTGCACAAATGCTATGGAGAGAACTTCTTGACATACAAGGGTACTAAATATAGAACTGTGATCCAGTGCAGGACATAAGTATACAGTGCACAGTATCTATACATTGTGTACATTGCACAGAACTGCAAATAAATGGTTCCGCTTTATGGTTGAAAGTGAACCAGTTCACCCGCCAAAAAATTATCCTTCTATCAGTAATAAACTCATGCTTCAGGCCAATAGCTGAAACAAGTTATCAAAACGAGGTCAATTATAATACCGATAGCCCTAACAATAAAGTATAAACCTTTCACGAATGGGTACAGTAGAGGCACGCTTGACAACCTCCATACAGTCCACTTATATTGTTGCATAGCTCAGTATCACCCAATATGTCAGTTTTGTGCTATTCCAATAAACACAGGCCCATGTTTCCCTTTCGCATTGTGAGAGTTAAAGCATTGCACTAATTAAGACTTTGGACGAGAATAAAAATAACTAAAGCTACCTTTAAAAAGAAAATGGGTATCCCTGCATATCAAAGCGACTGCAATGAAGTGATCAATTTTTTTTTTATTACTTATTAATTAATTACACAAGTCCGTGTCCACTGAATATCGAGACTCACTTTCATAGATTAGGATGCACTTCCAGACCCAGCACTGAATAGAATACCCTTGCTAAGTTCATAATGTCAGTACTTATGTAAGCGCCGACCTGGACAAAGAATAATAATGCAGCACTCAAGAGCGCATAGGACCTGATGCATTTATGAGCAAACTGGGCAAAGCCCAAAAACCTCAACCCATAACCATAAATGATATATTAAACAATGCAACACCCTTCATTGACACCAGAGACGAGAGGAAGAACTTTGACCTGCTAATCGCGCGTATTCTTAATACAGGGGTTTTGTTCCATTTTGACAACTGGCCTCTCCGTAGTGACATTAGTGCCTTGGCATAAATTCTCAGGTTTTATAGGGGCAAGGAATCGAAATCGAAAAAAATGATAAATAAATATAAGAAAACGTGAAGTTTGGAGTATGCTTCTGGTGAGCCGTAAACACAGACCAAAGTTCTACATGCAAATATTCATCAGGATTAAGCCTTGACCATGTCAACAGCCTCTTATAATAGTTCAGGTTGGGTGCGGAGCGAATGCCATCAACCAATATTAGGATCAGCTTATATACAACGTCAGGGCTCTTGAAGCTCTATGACAGCAACAGAATCACAGTGAGAATGAATTGGACCCAAATCCAATGTCCACACCTATACACTGAAAATATAATCTTGCCTGTCTGCCTGCCATTTTTGTTTGCATTACACTGAGCCTCACTGTGCTTAACACATGGTCCTGTACAGGATAACCACTGAATTTGCCAAGTGGTCGTGGCAAGCACTGATTCTACTCAACAGCTGAATTCCTGGCACATGCAACATCTGCTTAGCATTGTGTGAGACACGCCATGAATGTGCACACAGGATAAGGTACATTTTAAATGGCCATGTATGGCGTTATGGGATTTCACCATCATTTTAGCTATTTGTATCATATTTTCATTATAATATGATCTCACTCTCCAAGGTTATTCAACAGAAATCTGCAGAGAGAAAACCGCCTGAGCTTTTCATTGGCAAAGTTTTGAACAATGGGCACTGGGGAGAAAGTGCTATTTAGACCGGTTCACCAGACACTAAAAACAATTCTGTAACTCAACAGCAGCGGTTATATCTCAGCCATACTTATGACAGCAGTCATCGGTGAAGACTGATTTAAAACGATCATAGCAGCTTACAGAAACGCCCAACTAGTCCAATCCCCTGACCCCACCGACCCAAAACAATTCCATAACTGTATGTAGTTTCCAAATGCACAGCTGAAATCCAGTGTGTTAGATTATGTTCCCTCCTTCATGTCAAAGTAGTGAAAGAGGACATTGCATTTTCCTCAGAGAAAAAGCTTGGCACAGAACATTCAAAAGTACGTGTAGCAGGACAATGCTGACAGCTGAGTGTTTTCAATGGGTGTATTTCAATCCACTGGTCTCCCTTCCTAGGGTCTGTTCATGATTGAACCAGCATTGAACAATAAGTAGCTGTAAGATCACTTGACCCAGCAGGCGTGGGATGGTAGACACGAGCCTGTTGGACCAGATGGCTGAACTGGGCGAGTGGAGGAGGCTTCAAGATGATGGCATTCCAGTTCGGACATCAGGTGTAACGTGTGGCACTGTGACAGGCTGCCGGAAGTGCCGCTGTTGAGTCTACCGATACACTAGGTGCGATATGGAGCCAGACTTGAAATTCAGCTGGTGGTTGGGCATGAAGGTATGGTGCATGCCCTTCCGGCCACATAGATCTTTAGCGTAGAGGCTCATGCAGGTTTCGCAGGAGACTTTCGAGCAGTTCACGCAAGTGTGCGTGGCGCCGGGCTTGTTGCAGAAGCCGCACCGCGAGCCACCCACGCTGACGCTGCTGGAGGTTGCCACGGACTTGCCGGAGTAGAGTTTGGTGGCCATCAGCGGCTTCTCGGAGTGGACGTTGTTGTAGACGGACAGCTTCTCTTTGGGCGGCAGATAGCCGTCGAGCGCGCGCGGGGGTTTGGGGTAGTCCTGCGAGCAGCAGCAGGGGGAGGGCTCGATGGCGTGGCAGGCCAGGCATAAGATCATGTCGCACCGCTGGCAAGCGCTCAGGCTGGTGCAACCAAGACCACAGCCCTGGCACTTGACTCCGAGGGAGGAGTGGCCGCCGTGCCCCTTGGAACTCCAGCTCTCACGGCCGTCCCGAGGCTCACGGCTCGGCGGGCGGGACGGAGTCTGGCGGCCACTGCCACGCTCAGTGTACAGGTCGATCTCGTCCAAAGAGGACAGGTGGTAGGAGAAGGGTTCCGCCGAGGGAGACTGGGCGGGGTAGAAGTCCGGGGCTGGGCTGTAAGGGGACGGGGCAGACAGGGAAAGCAGGGAGACATTGGGGCGGATGATCTCGTCCTTGGCGTCCTCCTCTGCGTCCACGAACAGCGGCTCTTTGCGCAGGCTCAGTGAGGCTTTCAGCACGGGCTTGCTGGCCGGATGCCAATGTCCCGCGCTGTCCGTCACGTCCACAGACTTGGACGGGCGCCCGCTCCTCCTTAGGTGGGCCCGCTCCGTCTCGGCCAGGCGCACCGAGAGCCGGGACACTTCCCCGACCAGGGTGTCCCGCCGCCTCAGGGCCTCGGCGCACCCCGCCAAATCCTCCCGGCTCGTGCGGCGCACCTCCACCGCCTCCAGCTCCTTGGCTGTCCCGCCCGCCATCGCCACCACCTCCCTGAGAAGGGCACACTCGGCCCGCGCCAGGAAGAGCTCGAAGGCCAGCTGCCTCAAGTGTGGTGCCCCCCCGGGGGGCTCTCGGGCGTGGTACTGCAGCTCCTGATCGCGCACGTAGCCCATGGAGCGCAGCACCGAGTGAAGGTCAGCCTCACACAAGGCCGACTGAAGGTGGTACACAAAAGGCCCAGTGAAGGTCTGCAACAATAAAACGAACACATTAAAAACACTTCACAGGACCCTTTCATGAATATGAAATAAATGCAAGGAATGATTATTTAATGACAATCCCCTAAACAATTTTCTGATGAACATTTGGTGCAAAGTAGGTGAAACATCATGGCAATAGGCATTCAGGTGAAAACAAAGCAACAGTAGAAAAGTCAAAGCTTTATGATACACGGCGAGGCCAAAGCAAAACCTGAGCTACAACAGGGTTGACCTAATTCGCAGGTAAATCAATATTTCTCAACCTCAATTCCAGTTTTTCGCTAGTAAAAAATTGTAGCTGCGATACCATTCGGTAGGTGTTTGGGCCAAATGCCTGTGATGATTAATTCCGTCAGATCGCCCAGCTCTAACACATCAGCCTGCGCTGTGCACCCATGTACCTTGATGTGGCGGAACTCCTTCTTCCAGGGAAAAAGCAGCAGGTTGGTGCAGACCGTCTCCAGCATGGTGAAGGCCACTTCCAGGGCCTGCAGACTTGAACTCCTGAGGGTACGAAGGGCATTCTCCACCAGCTCATAGAAACGCAGCACGCGGAACCGCTGCGCACCATGGTCCAGCTGGTAAGCCCCCAGCAATGCTGCCGCAGCTGACAGCAGGCCCGCTTCGTCAGGCCCAGTGTCCCGCGCCTCCAGCCGGCCCTCCAGAAACTGCATGTACCTCTTCAGCAGGTCCTCCCGCAGCTTGGCATCCATCGCCGGCAATGGGCTGGGCGGCCGCCGCCGGCACGACTCTCATCCCCGCCGGGCCGCTGCCGATCACGCCCCCCCGACCATCTCAGGGTCCGCCCCGCGTGGAAGGCTTGGCTGGGAGAAGGGACAGATCTCTGTCCCAAAGCGCAGTCAACCTGACCGCACCATCTTCTGCTTAAAGGAATAATGAAAATCTAAAATGGGCCCCCGTTTGTGCGTCCAAGATTATTTTCAGACGATGAGCAATCTCGGCACTGTGCATCTGCAGCGCCAGAAAGTATCTGTACGGACCTTCTGTTGGCAGAACAGACGAAAGGAGCTGGCTAAAGGACCAGCCACTCCGGCAGAGTCCTCGCTCTAATGAACGGCCTCCTGCCGAAGACTGCCGTGAGCCATACTTTAAGGTTCACTGGGCTGAAGAACCAATTCAAACAAAACCAGCTGAAAGACAGGAGAAACACATTCAAACATCCAGGCTCTGCATATTCGCATTAAAAAATGTTTTTACCGGATCAGATTCAATGAGGAGCTACTTATTGAGTCTCTCACTAGAAAAAAAATGCCCAAATGAGACAATTGATGCAAGCACTGTTTGAGGGAGTATCGATTCTCAGTGACACTCACCCACACATTTACTGACACAGAAAACATGGACATACTGAGCGTGGGATGAGAGCATGCTTTTTCCTTTCTAATACCGCAGAAAAGCAAAGCACGAAAATTCCCCCTATGAGTTCTCACTGGATCGCCTGCAAAAAATCTGAGAAGAATGCTAATTATTGTACGTTGCCATATTGCTGAGATGAGGATACAGTCTTCGGCAGTAGTTATCGTATTTGATTATGGCCTGACATCCCAAGCTGGTAGCAAAACACAGTTTGGCCATTGACGTGTTGACTGCATAAGTCATGACATTAATTAACGTCTATATTTGTGACAGTTAGGGCTGGACACTGAAAATCGCAGAAGCCAGTCTGCAGCCACATTAGACCCGCAGTGTGATGCAAGTCACAACCGTGCAGTAGTTTAAAAGCATTCATATCAGTATCGTGCGCAAAATAAATTTCAGATAATTAAGGTTACCCATCAAGTGTTACGCCAAATGGATAGCACACAACTTCCGCTCTAACTTACCCAAAATAACATTAACGTCAAAATAAGGCACCAAGTAGCTACGTATGGTAAATGTTAACTAGCCAACTAGTGAAAGCGAGCAAACAAATCTAACGTCACTGCTTTTTTTTAGCAAGGAATTTTCGGCGTTACGCTCAAGTTTAGCCTCAAGGTCAAGCCAGCGAAATCAGTTCGCAGAAATTATAAATCATACCTTGGCCAAATTGCAATATAGCACGGTTAGATATCCCAATGCCAATCGCAAGCAACGTAGGTACCTAGTGGGATATATAGTAAGAAGGCAATTGTGACTAAGGATAGGCATTACCATCAGCACGTTTGTTGACCAGAGATACCCAGCTAAACAAATCAGTGCCTGCTATTGCTAAAAATGAGGATAATGGTAGCCGACTGGCACTAACGATAGCCAAGTCAGTCAGCTTGCCTCCTTCTTAAATATTCGCATACGCTGACCAACGAGCAGAGCAATTGCAGCCAGCGGTTAACTCACGTTAGCAGTTCATAGACAGTTTGCACTATTTAATTCATTGTTGCATTTATGTTTTCTCTTGTGCATGATAATCATTAATTCTGTATTTACTGTTCTCATAACTTCATATTTTAATATTCAACAAATGCTATAATTTTATTTATTTCGTGTGTGTGAATATCGTGGTCATTCAATGGTGATATCTGCTGTCAAAATTACTCGCTACTCAGTCGTATATTGACTGTCAGTACTGCGGTTTTTTTTTTTTTTTTTAAGACCACAATGGAAATAAGCACTTATTTGAGAGCTTTATTGTGTTATCCTGGCAATTTTTTTTCAGTGTGCATGTTCGGTCGTTTCTATTTTATTGTCACGCATTATATTATGTTTTAGCTTGCCAAATAAATCTAATCTAATTTCAGAGGACCAGCAAATTGACCAGCAACGGCAGCACACACTTCGCAAGCTAACCAGCAAAGTTAGCTCTTCTAAGTAGATACAGTCATGCCAAGTAGTTACTGTTTACCTTGCTAGCAATGTGACATAGCTAAATTAGCTGACTAGCTACGAAAATGGCAAGCCTGCTAGACAAATATGCTACATTACGATGTTACAATATGACGTTAATTTTACACTAAACAGATAGTTAGCTTATGTTGTCGGATTTAATTTTGTAAGCAAGTTAGCACGCCAGATAAATGGTATAGCAGCCCATCAAGCAAGCTAGCGAGATGGCCAAGTTGTTCAGCGGAACGTCGGTGATTGCAGCGAACTCCAAGCTCTTCGTGTCAAAACAAACTAGCTAGCTAGCAAGCTAAACCGGAGGTCTGAAGCCATGGTAAGCTTGCTAGCTTCCGAGCTAGCATTTTCTGACTCTTGGGATTCCGTCATTAGCCCTATTGCTTGCTTGCTAGCTAGCTAGCTAGTGAGGGCTGTACTGTCACTAACGTCAGTGATATAAGAAGACGCCCAACTTGCAAGCAAGCTAACGTAGCGTTAGCCAGCTAAGTTAGCGTGCCCGTGACTGCAGAGCAGTAAACCGATTAAATTCAGACTGTTGACGTCCAATCTGATGTCGCTGAGTCAGAAAATGCTTAGAAGTAACAAATATAAAAATCAGCCATGTTGATTATTTATAAGAGAGACGCCATCACAACCATACAGTAAATAGCTACCGTCTTACCTTCGCATTCTACAGGAAATCCCAACGTCTCACTACGCATGCCTAGAACTTGGGTCATCTCTCTATCGTGCACGTTCGCTGGCAAGGAGAATCGTGAACGTGCACACTGCAGCTGGAAAACCGAGCCCTGAAGTTCGAGGTGATTGCTGTTTCACCTTTTTTTTTTTTTTTTTTGCTTCGTTAGGCAAATGAATGTATAGCGCCAATTTTTCGAACTTTCAGCGAATAAGATTTAAGCTGCAATACTCAAAAATTCATGGCTTTTGATTCAGGCCAACAGTTACTGACATAATGTTTGAGACGGATAATGTTATTATTTTTTTCTTCATCTTTCCCCCCACTTCAGAATGCAATTTATCGAATTTGTAATCAGCGTCTAAAGTCTTTAAAGTCCACATTCAGTGCTTATGTTAAACAAATCTTTTTAAACACCCAGACTCCTACCCTACCCACCGGAAGGAGTCTTCAATATGCTGTTGTTAATTTGTCAGCGACTATTATCTGCAAGAGATGACAAATAGAGAGGTCCAAAAGAAGAAGAAGAGGAAGAAAGCCCATGGCAAACTGCAAAAACTAGATGGCCCAGCAACGGCTTGCAAAAAAAAAAGTAATTAAAAGATGCCACTGATCCCTAGTTTGCTTTTGTCTTCGGAGAAGAAAACTTTCCTGAACTATGTAAGATTTAAAGCCTAGAATCAAGAGAAGATACCAATTGCTGTATTAATCCAACTCTGAGGAAGCAATTAGGCTAAATACACTAAGTTAATCAGAAACATTGGCACATTAATTTGTCCCAACCATCTCGTGATGTGACAGTAAGTATATGTGATGGAACCCAAAATGTGTAATAAAGGCTTAAAACTTCCACTTTATACATATTTGCAGCTGAGTGGTTTGATTGCTAATCAAACTGAAACTGTGCAGTGTGTAACCAATTGAAGGACAACATCTCCGTATTCCAAACACTATGCAGTAAACAATAGGTGAGTTCAAGAATACATGATTTATTATGAATAATTACGTTCCTTAAGATTAAGGTAGAGCCCTGATAAACTAAAAACACATTTTAATCAATTCATATTCTATTCCAATTTTTTATTCTATTTTTCCCTTTTTACCTGAAAATAAATGCAAACTTTACCAGTTGAGTCAGAATAAACCCCTCTGAAAAATGAATTAATTCATTCTCTATACTCAAATCGTCTTCACTAGGGTTGAGGGTGGAGCTAGGGCCTATCCCAGTTGACTATGGGCAAAAGGAAGGGACCCACCCTGGACAGCACACCAATCCATTGCAGGGTGCACACACATCATTCACTCTCACACTCATACCTATTGGCAATTTAGCATCTCCAATTTGCCTGATGTGCGTGTCTTTGGACAGTTGGAAGAAACCAGAGCACTTAGAGGAAACCCACGTGAACAAGGAGAGAACAGGCAAACTCCACAGAGAAAGGCCCCAGGCCAGATTTCTTTGAAAAATGACATGATAAATGTTTTTGTATGCTTTTAATAAAATCCTAGGCCTACATAATTTCTGAATGGTCAGTGTGGTCATTATTATGTTTCTTCACATACTATTTTTTTTTTTTTTTTTTTTTGCCTAAAGTCAGGAACTTGACATGCCTGTAAAGTGGATAAAATTGATTTCCTATCAATTACAAAGCAGCATTGAACTGGTTTGTACATTTTTGGATTTCATCCTGGCATATATTCTCTTTAGTGTAATTTTATATGAAATTAGGCCAACACTGTATGCTAATTTGAATTATGGTGGTTGCTTGTATAGCTTAATGTAAAAATAGTTTGAACCAATGTCGCGTGTTTTTGCATGCCTAACTTTGGCTAGTCCAATGTTTTGCATGAGCGTTTTATCACAGCCAAAATATAGAAAGCTGAATGCCTTCGTTCAAAATGACCAAACATTCCATTGTATAACGAGCAACCTATGTGCTGTAGGCTGCAGGCAGGGGAAAGGGAAGACTTCAGCTGCCGGTACGCTCCTCCTTCTCCCTCAGGTTCAAAGCTATGACGTTTTAGACTCGGCGGATTTTTTTCCTCATACACGGAAAAGACGACGAGAAAGAAATGGCGATGTCCGGAGGCTTGGAAGCTGCACTGAAAAAGAAAGGCTTTGCAGGTGGCGATAGGGATGTATCAGAATTTGTCTGTCCTGTCTGCCTGGAGATCTTTGATCGCCCCATGACGACACAATGTGGACACACGTGAGTTAACGTGCATTGGCTATTTATCAAAATAACGTGTTTCCGTTCAGCGTTATTTTTTCTTAATTTTCTTACAGTGCTGGTGATAAATCACCGGCAAATAATGAATTCAAGATTTTGATGTCATCTGTTTGGCATCAAGATTTATCTTTCTACCTTTGGAGTCCTGATAGCTAGCTGGCTAAGTGCGTTGGTTGTGTTAGTACCAAGCAAGATAAACAAGTGTCTCTGCTATTGAAAATGTCTAAAACTCAGAATGATGTATACAAATTATTGTGCGTGTTTGATATTCTAACCTCTCGTGGTAAATTTTCGCGATTGTCATTATAGACGTAGGTTGGTTAAATTCTATGCGCTAAGCGCACAGGCATAATTCCTCGGCATTTTTTAACTTTCAGTTTTGTTTACGCTCGGACCAAACCGCTTTAAAGAAAGAATTGTGGGACTTGTAGTTTTTTAAATGTGTATTCTGAATCACTGGGACCCTGATAAGACTACATGTTCCATGGTTTCCGATAAAGAAGTTAATCAAAGGTTTGTAAGGTTGGGGTGAGCACGCATGGGATGATCTCAGCTGTTTTTGACTGCTGCTCTGTTTGACATTACTTCTAAATCCAAACGTTTCTGTCGAAGGAAAAAGGAATTGGTCTTTTACAAGCCCTTTACTGTTTATTTGAGAAAACAATTGAATACCATAAAAAGACCATAAAAATGCTATAAAACATAAACAAGCGGATTTTTTTTGAGGGAAACGATCTGTTTAATTGCATCACTGTCTTTTTTACATTGCATCACAATTTTATTCATAAAATGTAAATCGAGACAACTCGTCTTTATAGTCGTATTGTGTAGTCGAACAATTCATTATTTATTCTGAAACAGACGCCTTTATGTACATGTTAAATATGCCTGTCTGGTATTGATTGATTCAGATGCAACTGTTGCTCTACTTTTCAGTGTGAAAACCTCACTTGCTATTCGGATCGTAAGGCTTCTTCCTATTTAATCTCTCACTATGTTGTCCTACAATGAAGAATGATGAGTATAATGCAAATAGATTTGGCAACCTCTAGCATTTTCAGTAGTCCTGAAATGTCGTGAGAGTTGAGAGGGCCTAGTCTAGTCTTATAGAACAGCAGTTTGGTTGTGCTTGGTTGGTCTGCATCTTGCCTCTCTCTGATCAGGTTCTGCCAGAACTGCTTGGAGGAATGCCTGCGTCCTCAGAAACCAGTTTGTGCAGTGTGTCGGGCTACCCTAGGAAACTGGGCACAAGCCTTCGAGCTGGAGACGCTCATTCACAACACAGTGGGCTCTTGCAAGGGCTGTCGCGCTGAGGTGAGGTCCATTCTGCAGCCCAGGGCTGCTTGACATTGCCCAGGAGAATCGCAATCCTGTAGCTTCCTATCTTGCTGTAAAATACTTGTCAGACTTGGGCCTAAGAAGGAAAAAGTGCAGCGACTACTTTGGGTTTTTTAGTTGATCTCCGTGCAGATGCTTCATTCTCTGGTGAACCTCTCTTTATTTAGTAGGGGTCCCTTTTTTGATATGTGGAGGGAAACTAAACTATTACTAGCTGCGTGTGGTTTATATTTCCAAATTAAAGGTGGTACTCCTATTCTAGGGCTAGGTTTTGTTGTGTGTCTTGGGTTTATGGCTGATGCCATTTGCTATAAAAATAAATGTCTTTTGGTATTTCAGATGGTTGGAAGTTATTAGTTATGACTTGGTAATCTCAAATCCTCCATTTTGTGAATAGAACTACAAGTATTAGTTGAATTTGACTTTGAGACTGAAGCCTGGTTGTTTTTTTTATTCGTTGTAATGACTTCCTAAGAAATTGAAACAGAAAGTGACTTGGCTCTGTGCTTCGACCTTGACAGATACGTTTTTCCCAAATGCGGAGCCACACGGCAGCTTGCTCAAAGTATCAAGAGTACATTGATGAAGAGGTGAAGACAATGGCCAGATCCCAGCCTGCCGCTGTCAGGTGAGAGCAAAATGATGGGAGTGCTCCTGTGATTAACTCCTAGTTTCTGCCTATGTCATAATCTATAATTCAGCAGCATTACAGTGGTATACAGAGACCTCTCCTTTCTTCATGCTTTGGGTCCAGCTCGGTGCCAAACCGCTTCACCTTCTCCTGCCCGTACTGCAGCTCCCAGAACCTGGACCAGGATGGGCTGGTTGAGCACTGCACATCCCAACATGCAAGAGATACTCGCCAAGTGGTGAGGAGTTAACTGAAACAACTGCAGTTCAAGGAGACATGGCAAAGGCCAGCATAGTGCATGCTTAAGAGGCCAGGGTGCGGATTTATTTCACTGGTTCGGATAATGGATGAAGCGATTCAGTCAATGAAGTGGTTTAGATAGCGGATGGAAGGATATGTATGGGTTCAAGAAGCCAGTTGTGGCATGTGGAAACTGATGTAACATTTTCTGCGATTCCCAAGTACAGTAAATTAGACTGACTTGCTATACATCCGATTTGAACTGATTTGTCGCATGGTATTGTATGTCTGTCAAGTGAAGCTACCTCTCAGATTATGGCTGCAAAAAAAAGAGTATTAACACAAAATGTTATAAAAGAACATATATACTCAACAGTGTGTGTAATGGAGGAGTGTGATCCTCTCTTCTCCTCAATCACTCTGTATTAGACCAGCTGCTAAATCACCACTAACTGCTTGCCAAGAATCTGAAGGACTAACTGTAGCATGCTAGCCGTGCAAATTTGGAATTGCATCAGAAAAACAAATTGGTACTGAACTTGTCGTCATATTTCTACGGGGTGTAGTTTGATTGATCGAGGTTGGAGGGTGAGGATATTCCTCAGTGTCACCTTGTTCTTATGTTTTTTGAAGGTCTGTCCAATCTGTGCCTCAATGCCCTGGGGTGACCCAAATTACCGCAGCGCTGATTTCTTCCAGCACCTGAAGATCAGACATGCGTTTTCTTATGATACTTATGTGGTATGTAACAAAGGAGCAAACTTCCTCTCAAAAGCCATAGAATTGAAATGCTCCGAGGTTCATGTGGATTGTATGTGTCTGTGTTTCTATGTTTTTCACTATTTCTGAAGTCTCGAGTAAATAGCTTGACCTCCATAATGCGGCCAAAGAACTTAACCACCTCCACCCCAAGACATCAGATGGGCCTCCCCTAAAGCCAACTGCTTTATCCACTGCTTCTGTGAAACACTGAAGTGAAATATTGTATGTCCTGTTTCACTATGTTATGTGGTTGAGGATCAATGTAGAGCAGTGGCTTTTGTTCATTTTTATCTCTCTTTTTTGTGCAATTGAATTCAGATTGAAGTCATATGGGTGAATTTGATGGATGTTTAATGGAGAGGCCTTTGCTGCAGTTGATCTTTCTGACTTGAGTAATGCGTGTTAGCTTGTGGCATCAACTGTAGTGGCAGTTGCCAATTTCAGTGGCCTCAATGAGTGCCTGACCGTTTCACTTGTCTTCTGATGGTGACCATTGAGTATATCGAAGATGGATTAAGAAGGTTCTGCTTCTGTGGTAATGAAATGGAAATGAATACACTGCTTGTGACTTCAGGGCACTTTGCATGTGATCACTCTCACTCGTGCCCTAATTCTGCGCAATTGTAACGTTGCTCATGCCAGGTAGTGTTGTTGCCATTTCCTGGCGATGTCTTTATTTTCTACCGTTGAAGGAATTGGCGGAATTGGGGACATGGGCGGTTTAAGGTGGAATTGGAGGGATTGCAATTACATGTCCAAACCTTGCAGAGGGTGGCACTAGAATATTTGCGTCGCGAAACATACTTCTGATTTCAGCTTTAGACCGCATAAGGCTACTCAGTGAGCACTTGAGCGTCTCCAAGATGCACTGAAAGGGCGTAGGGAAGATGTATTATTTACATCATTTGCTCATTGTCCCTTCGTCGCCAAGACGTTGCGGATGAATTTTTTTGAAACAGCAGGCAGCGATGTTGGGCAATGAGCGAACGATATTAACCACTTAGCGCTCGGAGCCGTGTTTACTCGCGAACAATCGCCGGGCTTTAGTCCCGGATCCGTCTATGAACGATAGCTCATGCGAGTCGTGTTTAACAGGGCAGCAGTGAGTGCTGCCGTGCGCGCTGGCCCGAATTATTTTCACTTATGGTCCTTGGCGTAAGGGGTGATAAGAACTGTGCTCTTTAGCATCTAAACCATCCGAACACTGACTTGAGTTCATGCGATATACGATAAGGATGCAATCAATTACGCTATATACATCTTTTTCTTACAAAGAAACAGATTGCGAGGTGACAGAATGACGGCGACATTGGAAAAAAAAAAACTTGCATAAAAAAAATTCTTGACTGTATGGTAAGTTTGGAAGCACGGTTCGACGCATGATGGAATCTCATAACTCACGCACATGTAGCGTGACTCTTTCCTTACACCATTCTTGGCGCAAACTACACAAGATTTGCACAGTCTCAACTTTTTTGCTGTCGGCGGGTGCGAACTAGCGAGTTGATCACTGCGATCAGTGGCGGAGCTAGAAATGGGAATTGGGGCGGCACAGACACGTCCCTTTATGACACTTAGGATAGTCCTTGCTAGTTCTCAATTATTTTTCTTTGTTGACGCGTTTTCCAGTTATCATAATTGGCAACTGAAGACACGGTTTCTCTCCATATGCAATCTAACAGCGATGAAATCATGGGGTAAATTCAGTAGAACTGAGAATTGGGGTGGACAAAACATCCGTTTTAAACAATAATTAGTCCTGACCTGTTCTCAGTAATTTTCATGATTAACAAAAGCTTCACTCCGAGAGCATTTCACACTTAGCAAGTGTTGCTTGTTCTCCCCGATTAGGTAGGATGACAATCATTCATCTGGACGCGTATTTGCTGAATTTAAATCAACGTTATTCAAAATTGCATACCTGCGCAAATAGCTTGAGCCGCATGCTTTTTATAGCCTATTTCACGGACGAGTGCCACTTTTTTTCACTCAATACCGAGAGTAATTTTGAATAACGTTGATTTAAATTAAGCAAATACACGTCCAGATGAATGATTGTCGTCTTACCTAATCGGGGAGAACAAGCAACACCTGTTAAGTGTGGAGTGCTCTCGGAGTGAACCCTTTGTTGATGATGAAAATGGCTGAGAACAGGTCAGGACTAATACTAGTTTAAAACGGATGTTTTGTCCACCCCAATTCTCAGTTATACTGAATTTACCCCATGATTTCATCGCTGTTAGATCGCATATGGAGAGAAACCGTGTCCTCAGTTGCCAATTACGATAATTGGAAAACGCGTCAATAAAGAAAAATAATTGAGAACTAGCCAGGACTATCCTAATTGTCATAAAGGGACGTGTCTGTGCCGCCCCAATTCCCATTTCTAGCTCCGCCACTGACTGCGATCAACACCGCTCATGCCGTAGTTGCCATAATAATTCAACGTGGTTTCACCATTCGCTCACCCTGACGATTCCTCTTCGCTGTTTCGCACGTGGCCCGCCGGTTGACAGCATCTTCGCAAGCTTTTTGTCCTGCCGCAGAAGCACCAGCATCAGTTCGTTTGGCTGTCACCATGTGATCACGGTGAAAATGAACGAAACAAAATTTACGAACTGAAAGTAATGGAATGTATACACGTTACTTCTTATATCACCCAATACCAATCATAATGTCACACATGTTAGATGCAAAACAAAAAGCATTCATGATATCAGCTCTGCATGCTTAGATGCAAAGCGAGCAACGTGATAAGACGCGGCTCCGGGACTCGAGCCGGTAGGCAGTAATACCAAGGATGTTTTATATTTCACTAATCCGAGTGCACACGTTTCCGGGCAAGTTCGATAAGCCAACTGATAAGAGATCGGGCGGGCGTGAGTTGCGGTCATGTAAATATACGGGAAACAAGCGGTTAAGAATACGTCTTCCCTTTCGCAATATCATTATATCGCCTATACATTGTGGAAGCATGCTAAACTGGCTTTCCCTTTGAATGTTCATGCTACAGGCAACACACGCAAGTTGCTGTTTTGGAACTGTTGATGCATTTTTTTTTTTTTTTTTTTCTGGAGACATAATCGTATATGTTCAAGGGAAGTAAATACCGAGGCTGTGTACCGTATGCTGACCTGACATTGCATTGCTAGCGAAGAGTATCGGTTGCTGCGTTCACTGTAAGCACGCATTGAGAATGGCAGTAGCACCACCGACGGAAAAGTTTGGAAATATAATTGCGACCCCTCAAATTGGGCACTTTACGTTACTACATTTTAAGGCTCATCACTGCTGCCAATGAAGGATTAAAAAAAAAAAAAAAACAGCATATTCCATTATTGGTAACTGTAGCACTTCTTTAAAATTAATTTTTCGAGTGTTTAATCTCATCTCTCAATTCTCGCTTTCATTCCCACCCACTTCCTCCTTGCCTCCTTTCTCTTTTCTCTTTTCTCTTCACTCCCACATCCATTTCCCTCTACATTGTTTACGTGGTCTGATTCTAGGATTTTGCCACTGACGAACAAACCATGATACAAGAGGCTCTGCAGCGCTCGATGATGGACAACTGAAATGACTACAGGGAGGTGCTGTTCTTGCTAATCCGGAATGGATGTTCACTGCCAGAGACCTGTGGCAGCAGGGCAATCAGAAGCACCTTCGTAGCAGCACTTTTTAACATACATGCCCAGTGGAATCTACTCACTGCATCACATCCAGGTGCACTTAGAAAACACTCAATGATTAGTGGAGTGAAAACAGTTGAAGCTTTTAACAATTTACTCAAGTTTTTTCTGTTGCATTTGAGTAATTGACTATTCAGGGCTGTCACGTGTCAGGTGAAATCATGTTTGTTCAAGCTGTTGAACAATATTTTGATCTGTAGTTTAATCATGAAAGCTTCCAAACAAGTATGGCAATATCCAGGGGAAAATGTCTACCACAATATAATGGCGTAACAGTTATTTAAAAAGACTAGGTCAAAACCTAGTGTATGGCTCAACCGTTTATGGTATATGTGCAAAATTGTGGCAAGCCACAGTCATCGGTGGATGTTTCAAAGAGCAATAGACAATGGGGAAAGTGCACTCAGTCAGCAGACCAATGATGTAACTTCATCAGTCACTCGACCACAAACATTCGCAGATGTAGAGCTGGACCGTGCCGGATCTAGACAAAAATGTACAGCAATGGAAATCCACTAGGTGGCCCCATTTACTTGATCATAAAAATCATCCTTTTTGATCCTTTTAAAATGTGTTACCTGAATTTCATCAGCTTCCATGCTCGTAATTTTGGCGGTTATGTTTTTATTTTGCTCTTACACTGGGCTGTGGTTGTGCCACAAAGCAAATAATATTGGTCACTATCAGGTTTATGTAAGCTACCTGACCTTTAGTGTATTCTCCCTTTGGAGTCAATTGTTGAATATATTGGTGTACAGGTAGCACCCTTGTAATCGTGAAGAATACAGACTTTGCCTCCATGTCTTACGGTTTGTAACTATCTTTAAATTTGTAAGAAACCATATTAGCCCTTTGTTTACGGTCAGAATGGATTACATTTAATTGTTCTTTGACATTCTCTTTTGTATTTCTCAATCAGAAATTGTTATTGGGTGCCTATTATTATACAAGGGGTCAACCAAAACTGGATGATAAAGTTCATAAAATCTCCATTGTTATCAACAGGCATCCCTTGAGCCATAGCTCTTTGTGTATTTTTAAGTGACCTAATGGGGGCAGTGTTGCTCCATATGTCGTCTCTCATAACTTCCATTAGACTGCCATTGCCTCAACCAAAAGCAGACCCTCTCCGTCTGTGAAATCCTCCCCATTGAGCTGTGGGTGAGACTCAACTGTGGAACGATTTTAATTCTGAGTCCCCTATTCTGGCTGCTACGTAGAAATAAGTAAGGGTTTCTCTGGGTAAAGTGACTCGTAGTTTAAATGAACCAGGCCCTCTGCTGTGGGCATTGCGTTTAAATGCCTTCAGATGCCATTACCAGGTATGGTATGGGTGTCTGCTTGAGGGTGTATGGTTCATGCCCTGCTCCTGTTAGGGAGTGCACACTGCTTCCTTGAAGTCATCTTGTGGTGAAATGCTGTGCCCTGGTTGTTTGGAGAGAGGGAATGGCAATAGCAGTTTGTGTCCATGTGAGTCTTGTTGTGCATGGTCCTCATAGGATTCCTTTTGTTTTTGCTTTGAGTTTGATGCCGTTCTTGTTTGTGTTCAGTCAGTCAACACATTTGGCATATTTCTGTGCTACAGTAGGCTCCATTCATGTCCTGATGGAACCAACCAAAAACCAAACTTTATTTAGTGCACTCATTCACCAAAATATGTTTCATAATTATTGGCACCTCTGGTTTAGTTCTTGATTCAACCACCTCTGGCTAGGACCGCATCACTGAGTCTTTTCCTGTACTATTTTATGAGGTAAATGTACTTATTTGGAGGGATTTTGGGCTGTTTCTCATTTGCTTGATGCTTGGAGGAGTCAGTTTAGCCTTTTCTCTTACCCAGTGCCCCCTAGACCTCTGGAAGTGAAACAGCTCAAAAACATCACTAATCCACTGCTATATTTCATGGGTATGGGATGTCATTCCTTATAGGTTTATAGGTGTTTGGTGACAACCACAAACATTCTGATACTGAATCTAACCAGAACCTCCCAGTTTGGTCTCATATGACCATGGCACCTTTGTCTAGTCTTAATTATGTGACCTTTGGCAAATTGCAGGAGCCGGCCTTTGTCTTGGAGTTGAAAAAGGCCTTTTTCTTGCGACCCTTCCAAAAGCCTGTGGTTATGGAGGTGGTGTCTGATGGCACTCTTTGAAACCAGGTGACCCCAAGATGCTGCCAAGGCCTGAAATCATGTCATGATGATTCTTAGGATTTTTTTTTTTTTTTGCCTCTCTCACCATCTTCATTACTATCCCAGGGTGTTCATATCCTCTACCAGTCAGGTTTTCAGTGGTACTATGTTTTTTGAATAATTGCCCTGGCAGAGCTCAGGGGTATATTTCATCTTTTGTGGATCTTCATATGGCCATTACCAGATTTATGAAGGTCTACAATCATTGGTCTCTATTGAATTGGCGGTTTCTTTGCTTTAGTCATGGTGCTGGATGCTAAGGGGATTTTTGCATGCATATTGCCTTATTTTTGTTCCCCAGTTCAACTGGAAGTGATGTAATTACATAATTCAGTTCCTTAAAACTGGGATGAACGTACGCTGAATTTGTTTCCAGTTTCTGATGATCTCTCGGGGTGCCATTAATTACAAAACCTTGATTTGGAGGAAATGGATTTGTAATTGAATTAATAAGTAATCTTGGTTGGTTGTGTTTAAACATAAGTAAACTGCAGCATTTCTCATCTATTGTCTTTTTGAATTTCTTGCTGTAATGTGTCATTTATGTCTCCATTATTATTTTTTACAGTATTTTAGTGCATTTCGAGTCAGGGGTGTCAGTAGGTTCTGCATACAGTGGTTTAACTGGTGCTGTGTTGTTAGTGCACTTAGGAGGGCAGCAGGAATCTGCTAATAACAACTAACATTGTGTGACCTCTTATAAATGGATAATTTTTTTCTCAAGAGTTTACCACCATCTTGTTTATCCTAGTTCTTATTTTATCGCTTTGTTTTCATTCACCTGAATGAGACCAAATCATTGAATTCCACTCTTTGTGGTTGTGTTTATTTTATAAGTGTTTAAAAGGGAGGGATGATATATTCCTCAGTCAAGTGAAATGAAAATATGAGAATGTTTTTTTTTTTTTTTTTTTTATTAATTAGAATGATTGTTCCTGTTGACCCTGGTAGAGCTTGGTCTTTGAACCATAATTAATTATGCTTGCCTTAAATATCACAATGGCGAAATGTTTATTGTAATCACTGTTCAGGTGGCATTGATAAAGAACTGAAATGCAGTGTGTGCTTGTGTATTTTCTATTAGAATTTGGTTTTCAATTAAAAACCTTTTTTATGTGTTACCAGTGTCTTTGTTGTACTCAGTACAAACATAATTGCTGAAACATTCCATACAATGGCCAAGTAAAACATCTGTGGTTTCTTGATGTGCTGGTCAATATCGGTGTGTTACTTCTTTTATGGTGCGCATCGTCTTTCATCCCAGTCTTCCTCCGTTCTTCCTCCCTCACCCTACTTTCTTTCTCTACTGTCAAACCTGTTGTCCAAAGGAGTTAAATCCTGACAAATTAATGTTCTTTAATTATTTAAACACTGAACCCTGAAATCAAAGTGAGTGATTTATATCTGGGTGTGAGAAGCGCTGGGGCAGAAATAACACAGAGAGCACTGATGGATGACTGAATTTGGTGGGTGGGTGAGGGGGTTGCGGGGAATGCTTGAGTTTGTGGTGCGGTGCTCACATCTCTGTACGGGGGCCTATCCTTGCCCTCTTCTGCCCTTACCCTGGAACTCTGCTCCCACAATGCAATTGTTTTGAATGTTCCCTGCCATGCTCAGTTTATATGCACTAGTGCTTGAAGCAGAGGCTGCCAGTCACAGCAATGCAATTAAGAGATGATGCTCACAGAAAGTTTGTATTTGATAAATCTGTTAATTAATTGTGAACATACAGACGGGAGACAAATTAATGAGGAAAAAAAACCTTTTAAATTTCGTGGACAAACAATGAATGCTGATGCTTCTATTCATTTTCCTGGCATGATTTGGGTCCCCTTGACCCTTAAAGGTTAAAGGGTCACTGGCAAATCAATGCAGAGTTATTCTGATTAAGGTTATATCCTATGATAAAGTATTCCGATCATGATTGGACTGGTCTCTTCAAGGATGATAAGGGCCAAAACCCCACCGGGCACAAAGGGTCACTAAATAGTTTTATGAGTATGAAAATGATGTTAATCACCACCTTGAGTCACCTGCTTTTAAACCAACTGAACTCATTTGAGAGATATTGGAACAACTTGTTTGATAGCACCTTCTTGCTTATCATCAAAACACCAAAATAGGGAGCATATCATGGAAGAACGATACTTCACCCCTCTAGTAAAGTTTTTCAGTTATAGACTCTGTGCCAAGGCATGCTGAAGCTGATACGGAAGCTGGGGAGGCCCAACACCTTATTAAGACTTTAATTTGATTTTTCCATTAACTACTAAAGTGTGCATTCAAAATGTGCTTGTTTGGAACCAGCTGATTGCTTAGTCTCGGGTATTGCCGCTTGCCAAGTATTGCTACTTTAAGCTTTCTTGAGATTTTGTGAACCACTCAGCCTGGCAACTTCACACTTGACTCTGCACTTTCTTGGGTCTTCAGCCGTACACCGTCTAAGTTTGCTGTCAAGTGGGCAGACGGTTGTCAAGAAAATCGAAGCGCGTACAGACAGACCGAGACGTCTCCAATTATAGAATGATTTGTCACCTGTCTGTACATTTAAAGACTGTTATATCTTATTTGGTCTGCTGAATGTAGTAGGGATTTGTTTGGGATATAGATGGGAACCTTGGATTGAAACCTGAGTTACCATCTCTTCAAGGTTACTATTATGAAATGCTATAATGCTGAATCAAGCCCAAATCACGCCAGCATTTCATCGGGATCATGTGAAGGCACAGTCACGGCTTTGACAATATCCACAGTTTACCATTTTGATGTCCTTTTTGTGGACATGGCTCAGGAGGCAGAGCGGGTGATCAAGGAATCAGAAGGTTCCTGGTTCGATCCCCGGCTCCTCCAGAGAACGTGTCGAAGTGTCCTTGAGCAAGACACTGAACCCCACACTGCTCCTGTTGTGCAGGCTGGCACCTTGCATGACAGCCTCTGCCATCGGGATGAATGAGAGGCATAATTGCAAAGCGCTTTGGGGTCATGTGACTAGAAAAGCGCTATATAAATGTAGTCCATTTACCATTTTGCTGTAATTTTGAATAATGTAATTACTTCAGTTATGCTATGACGCTACCAAACTTCTGGATGCCTACAAACAAAAACACAGTTTCCCCTCTTCATTTCATGTACTGTTTCATTTCGCTTCAGGCGGATGGAGAAGTTTGCTCAAAAAGAGCTAACGAGATGCTGAAGCCCTCCTGGGCAGGAAGGAAGAGGTCCTTAGAAACATGGTAGCTGCTTCTCCATTGCCGGCTGTGCAGGGGGGTGGGGGGTGGGAGGAAACAAAAAAGAAAGAAGTGAACATCGTGAATGAAAATTTAATAAAGATCAGTGCATCGTTTCTTTGATGAGAGAATTAGAAAGTGTGCTGAGTCTCGAGGCTGTGTAGAGGCAGCAATTACTGCTACACGTCCCTCCGGGCACTCGGAACAGGAAGAGGAGTAGTTTTGTTCAGAAGTGTGTCACGGCATCGCTTTACACAGCGATGCATTTCCACCCACGATCCTTTGTTTTACTCTTGTGGAAAGTCTCGGGGTTCGGGGGAGAAACGTGTTGGGACTAGATGGTGAGATGAGTGTATAACCTTTACAAACCATTCACCTCAGTAAACATGACCCCGATACGAGACTGGCGCAGGGGCTCGGAGCACTTCATGTCAGGTGATGTAGATTCTGTCCCCAGATCCAAGTGACGTAATGCATGACCCATTTGTTTGAACCATATCACAGGAATCGCACGTCTCAACTTGGACTGAAACTGATAGGTCTTGGGCACAGTCTTGATCACAGGCAGGTTTTCAATCTACAACTGAGTAGAGGTCCTAAACCAGGCTTCCTGAGCCAATGCCTGGAGAGCTGCCATCCTGCAGGTTTTCAGCCTTCCAATAGAAGTATTGAGATGAGTACTGGAGTTCAAAATTAGCTGAAATGAAAATCTATAAGCCAGTATATCATTAGTGACAGGGTTGGACAGCCCAACTGTGAGTTAAGTCCAAGAGTTCTGAGCTTTACCACGATATGATGGTGTGCCGAAAGACCTGTGCAAAGTGTTGTCACCAATGATACAAAAAAGCTTTGCTGGTATAAAGTTTGTAGCACTAAGCACGATTCCATACTTAAAATTTGAGAGAAAATGGTGAGAAAAGAGTGGAGCAGATCGTTCCTGCCTGTGTAGTGCGCATGTCTAACACAGACTGAAACCAAACCTCAATCATGTGGATACTCTGGATTCAGGAAAGAGTCAAGGGTACAGGGGAAGCCTGAGTCTAAAAGCTTGATGGGGAAGATGTGGGCAGTTCAATATTTCTGTTTATCTTTGTGCCTGGAAAGTTTGGCCAGACTCAGAGGAAGGGACTTTTAAATTTTTATTTATTCATTTATTTATTTTTTGCTGACGGGGATGTCGGCTCCGTGGCAGAACTTTGGGGGTTTGTTTGCTGTATATTCCTCAAAATCAGGAAGCCCTCAAATCCAACCACAGCCCTGCAGACGTACGGCAGGTTAATCCTCCGCGATGTTTGAACGCAATGCGCCATTGGGCTTCCCCGACTTCAAGACTGATTCTACACCGGCTCCTCTTCCGCTCGTAAATTCCCCATGTCCGACCCCCCAACCCCCTTTACTTATTCTCTCCGCCCGAGAGGGATGTTCTCTCGTCTTTGATTTTCATAGCGCCTCAAACCAACCTGGCATCAAATCAGTTCCCAAAACTTGCAGCATGAAGCTGTTCGCACTTTGCAGTCACCTCGCACGCTAACCTTTCCATATCAGCACAGCCTGTCAGTGACAGCTGCTAAAGATAAGTAGCAAAGGCTAATTGTTCACGTGGCACCTGTACATGACATAGAACATATTCGATCTGATTTTAAGGGACTGTGTGCTCTAGAAGGGAGTTTGCACACCACTGCAAGCAATGGGAGATCACCATCACCAAGCTCTTAGTTTGAAAACATAGCATTACTGTTATTGTTTGAAGTGGATATCTGATCCTTGTGGTTTTAGCTTCCCAGTCATGGCTGGGAATGAAAACTCTGGGGATGGCTGGAAGCCCTGGGTTGGGAGGAAGGATGATCTCGTTGATTGTAATTGCAGCCTTGACCATATTGTCATGCCTTATCTTGGCAGACAAAGGCTTCTGGCGACATAAGTAAGCCTCTGTGGTAGGGAATTTTGGTGCCAGGAAGCAGTTAACAAAAGACGAAAGGGATTGAAAGTAGTATAGAGGGAGTGGGAGGTGGAGGTAGCGTGAGACTACCAGGCTGGAATTCTACAAGTCTGGTTTAAGTGAACGAAGGAACCGGGCCATTTACAATGGTGGGGGTGGTTTTCTTGCAGGATAACTGCATGCTCTCTTCTGTCATGGAAGTGAGGAGCAGGATGTAAGTGCAGTCGAACATTGACTTAGGGAGACCTTTTAATGTAGTGAGACGTATATTGTCTCCGATCTGTAGTATTATACTTTTTACAAGGCCTTGGGTGCCCAATCTGAATCAACCTTCGGGCATTTTGCCAACTGATTTATAATTCTATGTGATAATTATGCGTAATTGTTCAAGAAAAATTTGAGGGCTTTTATTGTGGACCTTTCATACATGGACATGGCAGGAGTTTATAATAATAGCACATGACTGTTACGTAAGAATGATGTATTTAAACTCCTTGTCAATGTCAAATTCTTCCTAAGAAATCTTTCTTGGCTACATATTTGTGGTACCACGGTCTTTCTGAAGAATGGCTAAGATGGCTGCGGATAAACGCTGTTTATCTGCTGTGTCCTGCATGTATTTGTATTGAGTGTCGCTTTTCCAAAACTTGTTTATCACTGTAAACCCTCGAAATGGCTGTAAAATCGCAAGGGAGCCGGAGAAATTCCACGCTGGGAATAGAATGAAAATAAAAACAGGATTTTAATTGTCTGGGGAATAACTAATAATTATTTCATTTATTTATATGAATATCCGTGGCCTCTCTGCTAATATTTGAAAGTTGAGTCTTCTGAAGCTGGCATAAGAGGAGAACTCGGTCCCCAGAGTGGAGTCTTGCATGTGTTGTGGCGTGCTTGTATGTGTATTTCTTGGGTATGGGGGTGCATCACTGTGGAATACTAGGCCAACTCAGGGGAGAGGAGCTAAATTTTCTAAAATGCCCCCTGTTTCCCCCACTGCAATAGAATTATTAAAATGGTGGTGTATGAAAGAGGCCCAGTGCAGCGTTGCTCAGGGCTATTATTCTCCCATTAATTTTTCCATTTGAAATCAAGCCTCACAGGGAAGATGAGGAGGAGGGGGCTAAAGGGGGCTGCAACTGCTTTAATGTCCAACAGGGGAGGCAATTTCGCTTTCAAAAAAGCATCTAATTATGCAGTGGCTGCCTGTGCTCTCCCCCCAACCCAGCCTGGCCCAGGGGGAAGCGCTGCCTCCATTAAATCTTAGTTTGAATCCAATTCCCCCCTTCGGTTAACGCCAATGCTGGAAGTGCTGCTGTTAATTAGATACTATCAATGTTCCAGAACAGCTATTGCACATTTTAATTTGTGCCTCCATACTAAACCTTTGGTTTACAGGTATACGCAGAGGTCGTCTGTGATGACAGAAAAGTATTATTAAGGCCCGGTGCAGCACAATTTTGGAGACTCTTGAACTGATTGGCATTGACATGGCTCGCAAATACAGCTAACAAAGTGATTGATAGCCTATGGACAGGGTGAATTTAGATAAATTATGTAACTGCATTGGAAATGAATTGACTCCACTGGAAATATAAGTAAAAGGCCATGAGAGATGTGTAAGAAAAATAGAAGGTAAATTACTTATCTGTTTGAGTGTTTGAGCATTTTTAGGGTTTGTAGGCGAATGAAAATGAGCTGGATTCTAGCTAAACATAGGTCATAGATACATACACACTAAAATTTGAGCGAAGGTAAAGATTATTCTACAGACGGAGGTGAATGCTGCACTATATTTTGGGGAGAGGTATTATTGTGATGAACACGGTTTTCTTCACAGTTGTACGTGTGAAACTTTAATTTTCATACTTTTTCACGCTGTCAACATACTGAAGTATAAACAATAATAGGTTTTTTCCCCTTTATTCTTACAGACCTGCTAATCTAAACACAGATTAGAATTGAAGTAATCAGTTTTTGAATAGTCCCGTTGTTATTTGTCCATTTAGAAATTGATCAGTGTCCTGCTTCCCTTCTCCAAGGCCCTCAGTGCAGATTGATAGGAACAGGGGACTATAGAACACACGTGACCACTGCCTTAGACATGGGTTCTCCTCCTCGGCTGGACTCCTTTTTTTCTCTTTGCTGTGCTAAAACACTCATGTGTTGGACCATTCAGAATGCCTTGGGGAGGAAGTTGCTTTGAAAAGCTTGGAGAAAATACAGCGCAATAAGTAACCAGCCTTCTCACATCTCTATTTTCTGTCGCCTGAACCCCCCTACCGCATTTTAAAATTCAAATCACCAGTTTCCTCCTGCTTTTATTCTTTGAAAATTGCCAGAGTTAGCTGATCTGTCAATCTCTTGGCGTCTCTGTCTAATTTCAGCAATGCACCTCCAACCCTTGCAGCTCAATTATTAACTGCCAGGTACTGAATCAAAGTGCTGACGGGTCGGCCAGTGACAGCTGATTTAAAAGACAATAGTGCTGTCCCCTCTATTTAACTTGTCAAGGTAGTCAGAGCGTTTTTCTGTTAACTTAATACATCCCCCATAATCATCTGTACAAGCGCAATTATTGAAGTAACTGTTGAAGCAATTAGGATTACATTAATTACTATAAAATTGATAAAATGTAATACTGTTACTATTGCCATTAACATACTATATATAGTATCGTATAGTTCAAATGATGCTTATGGTTTTGGATATCATTCTCAGGATTGATGATTTTACAACCTCAAGCCTAATTAAGGCAATCTGTCTGTCAAAACAATGGCATTTCATGGTGAGGTTAGTGGCCAATAGCCTCAATAATTCTCATTTAGCAAATTACCCCCAAAAAAACCACAAACTACAGACAAACTTTTTACTGAAAAATAGCTGAGGAAATACAGCAATTTATGCTCAGGAATGACTTCATTTTCCAGCTCAAAATAAATTTAGTGCTTTTACTAACCGCTGAAAGACTTTGGCGAACAGAAATATTTTTATAATGGGGGGGGATGAGTGCCAGTTGGTTTCCATTATGTTTCAATTGTGTATTTCTTAACATTACTTATTAACTGGCAAAAGTACATCTTTTACCTTTTGACTACTGATTGAGAGGGAATCCTGCAAAGCTTTATCTGATTTGTCATATCGATAAAATAAGGCAAGAAAATATTTGTAAAAATGTGAAATTGCAAAATCCGTGACAATTTGGCTGATAACCATAAACTCTCTGTAACAATTTTTGAATGTGGCCTTTGGTCACACTGAAGCGGTATCATGACTAAGCACAAACATGGACCCCTCAGCTCTCATTAAGTTAATCAGGTGATACTCTTCTGATATTCCGGCAGAGGACTTGGGCATTGATGAACATCACAGTCATGTATACTGTATCTGGGGACATTTCCTTGTTCATATCTAGCTGTTACAGGCTTGTCCACTAAAGTAGACTTAGAAGTAAAGTGGTTCACAGCTAAGACGTTTGTCTGTGAGCCCTGTGGTCAGGTGTTTGAAGCCCAGCCGTGCTATTACTTGCTATGGTGGAGGTCTGCATGGAGGAGGCAAACTTTTGTGCAGCCACGCCAACAATAATGGGGGTTAAGCCAATAAAAATTTGTTCGTTCACCGCACCCTAGCGACCACCTCTGGTTGGCAAGGCGCTTGTAGCTGTAAGACCGAAATTGTACGCTGACTACATGATCCTCCAACGGAATGGGCAATATGTAATTGGCGGTGTGACTGCATAGTGTTAAGAACCAAAGGCTTAACAGTTTGGGTGTGTTCAGGGTCGGAAAAAAAAAAAAAAAAAAATTTTTAAAAGAAGTAATGTGTTCCTTTTATGCACAATCCTGGCCAATGCCAGCAATGTTATTTACCTGTAACCACACCTGGCTGTTCTCATACATACTCTCTGTGGTAATGAATGCAATTCCATATGCTGAAGTTTTCTCATTGTTTTTTTATGTTCTTTTTCTGTCATTCTCTGTGTCATTTGTAACAGGTGGTGCTCATTTTGAATGATTAATAATTTCCGAGGGCTCTCAGATTTTGGTATGCATAGAAAAAGAAACAATCCAATTAAATGGGGTGCCACTTGCAGAGCTCGATCCGACAGACAACACGAGACATGTCCTTGTGCTCATAGACATTCCCATGCATATCTTCCACTGCCCTGCCCCTCTGAAAGGTCAGATATTTAAGCTGCTCAGCTGCTCCTTCCTGCTCCATCCTGCTGCAAAAACATGCCTCTGCCTGCTGCTGCACTTCATCACTCTCTGTTGCTGCCAGTAATATTGCCTTCTGCTGCTGCATCACTCTTGCCTGCTGCTGGCTAACATCCCACCTCTACCTCAGCCTCGACCTGTGTTCGCTGAATTTCTACCAGATGGAGAGAGGGGATCTCCTAACACTCCCTGCTCTCTCAAGCTCAACAGGCCACAGAGTTTGTCAGAGTCAGAGCCTGGATCTAAAACTACCATTGTATCTAAAGCTTCAATTAGATGTTTACACGCGAGTGGTCTGACTGCAATAGCATTGTCACAACCGTCATGCATAGTTTTACCTTTAACTGCTACTGCATGTCAATTATAAGTCAGTGTCGCTCATGTTCCCCAGCCACACTCACTCCCTATCTGCCGGAATCCCTCCACCCCCCACATCCCTAGAACTGCGGTATGAAGAAGTAAACATGCAGGTGACAGCACTTCTGTCTCTGGGGGCATAGCAAATAAATAGTCAAATCTTCCCCAATTATTAACTGCCCCCACAGTTTCCCATTTAGACTTCAGCATCCCTACTGACCGCCATCTACTTCCTGTGTTTTGTGTGGTTGGCAGCGACGGTGGTTGTTCTACTCCCTGTGAGAATGGGCAGCCCTGGCTGATCTGTCAATCTCCCTGATGTCGTCTGTCTAATTCCAGTAATACACCTCCAGCCCCCGTGGCTCAATAATTAACCACTGGGAATCAAAGTGCTGACGGGACCTGGGTGCCTGCATTTGGAGGACTGTGGCGCTTAGGCGTGACAATGACAGCAGTGACCAGCCCTTCCTGCTGGTGCCATTGCAGGCTGGCATTTTTTTTTTTGGGGGGGTTGTTCCTTCCATGAATTGCTCTTTGATGACTTAGCTTATCTTGTCTTTTAGGAACGAGTGCTTTCACCTCAGTAACGGCACCAAGATAAACATTAACAGCCTGTCTGCCTGCCAAACATGAGGGGGCTTCCTGAACAAAACAGGACATAAAGGGGAGGTATGGTGTTCTCTGCCTGGGAGCACCTCTTTTTTCTATCTATCTATATATGTGTATCATCAGCAAATTCCTGCCTTTATGTTACTTTTATGACCCTGTTTTTCCTCTCCTCTGCATCCACAGAAGCCGTTTCTTT
This sequence comes from Gymnothorax javanicus, assembly GCA_029692085.1. Classification (NCBI taxonomy): domain Eukaryota; kingdom Metazoa; phylum Chordata; class Actinopteri; order Anguilliformes; family Muraenidae; genus Gymnothorax; species Gymnothorax javanicus. Next base: position 62,817,767 of record CM056203.1, on the reverse strand, counting down.
TGTCCTTTCCTCCTTTCGCCGTCTGTGCATTTTTGCCATTCTTTACGTAACCTGTTTCCAGGGGAAGGACAAACGAGGGACATTTTTTTGACTTTGAAGTTCCTAAAATCATAGGGGGGTCCAGAAAACTCCCAAAGGTGTTTAAGAGAAATGAGGGGACAAGCAAAGCGATAGCTATGTGAGTTTCGTGATGGGAAGGTTGGGAAAAGTATAACGCGCACGATTGATCAAGCTGTCATGCAGACAGACAGTTGTCCAGCTGAATGTCATATGGTCTGGTAAAATGTCTTGAATACCTTTGCCCTCTGTTTGTTTGCATTGAAGCTGGCATTGTGGGAAATGGGAGAGAGGGTGGTGCACAGGGCCATGTTAAAGCTGTACTGCTTGTATCGCATCATACGACTAGAATGCATGGGCTGCTACATGCTCATGCATGTGCATGTTTGCTCATTTTAGCTGTGAACTGTGGTTGATAGGTATGGCCCAAGTCTGGGATTTGTTTATGCTTTTATCAATAGAAGGGAATAGGGGATGTGATATTGCAAAATAAGTGATTGGCTGGCAACGTCAGTTAACCTGTAATGATTTGAAATGAGATGTCCTTTTCTGTCTTTTTACTTTCTCTCTTACTCTCCCTTCTCCCCATCTCTCCTCTCCCACTTCATGTTGTCACTCGGGCATATCCCCTGTTTTTCCTCTCCCTTTGAATTATTAACTCCCTGCTCTGAGGTCTGAATGGCTTTTGCTGAGTGGCCAGATGATGGATCCGGCTTCACATTGCAGCCGTTTAGGAAGTCCGTCCATTCGGGGGATTACATAGCCTGTCCAAGTCAATCCCCTAGAGCTCCCGTCCATCCACACACACACACACACACACACACACACATAAATGTACATGTATGCGCGCACACATACTGACACACACACACACACACACACACACACACACACACACATAAATGTACATGTATGCGCGCACACATACTGACACACACGCGCACACACACACACACACAAAAACTTCCATGTACAATACACTACAGGGGAGTTTGCAGCATCACACCTGATTTCTACTTGCAAATGCTTTCATTCTCCGAGAACACAAACTCATGTAATCTAATAAAAACATTGACAACATTGATATGTGCTCTAATTGGGTTGTCTCTGTCTGTATGCTTGCTTAGTTAGAAGCACTCGAATGCTGCGGCTCTTGGTTTGCAGGTTTATGTTTCTAGCATGAGCACAGTCATTTGTCAAATTTATAAAATAATACTATACAAAGAGCAGTGCAATTGATTCGCACTTCATACAGACTTATGTTTAGACCCCTCTTATTGAACCTTTAGTGACAATTATTTTAAAAGCCGCTCTCAAACATGCAATCTTGGGTGTTCATTGTAGGGAAATGGCACTAAAGAACAAGCAAAGTTTTTACCATAGATGCAAAGATACAGATTTCATAACTTCATATTTCGTTCATAAGGAAACTTCATTATCATGTAGATAATGAGAATATTATGTTAACAAGCCTGGTTAATTTGTCTGTCATTAACAAGTCCACATCAAGCCCACGATACTAGCTAACAAAAGCTGTGTGACCCCAGTAAATTGTTTGAAATGGTGACCAAAAAATAATATGTGTTCTAATTAAAACAATTTCAAGGCACATGAGAATATATGCAATACACATTTGCACACCATATGCAAATTTATATCATACATCACTGTACGTTTGTGCTCAGCCAAGTCGGCAGAAATGGGACAGCTGCACTATTGAACTCCTTGACGATATGCAAATAAATCCAGAAATTAAATGCATTTTTATTTGGAGCTAAATCCAGTCCTCTCGTATCTCATTTAAGCTTCCTGGCTGCTGAGGTTTTGCGATACTCATTTCCAGTCTTGGCCTTTGCTTGCCTGAAGAATACACCAGGGGTTAGAGAGGGCGGTGGTTACATCAGAAGTTGGTTGCATCAGCGATGTGTAAGTTCATTTGTAGCCTCACTTTGATTATAAATCAAATTATAGTGTTCTTAATGGGGTTTTCAGTTACAACAAGCCTACGAATGAGCTACAGTCGGCATAGTTTGAGCGACCAGCCCCAGATTATGTTTAGATTGGCTCTCTGGAGGGTGTAGACCCAGGGGATCAAATTCCTTAGTGCAAGGACATTGCTGCTCATGGTAAGATCTGAGGGTATATTTATCTGCTCTGGAGGTGAGGTGTCTGAGGTCTGGAAATGTGCTGAGAGAGAGACAGATGAGAGCGAGGAGAGAAAAGAGGAGAGAAGGAGGGAGAGAAGAAAAGTGGGAGAGAGGAAGGGGAGAGATCGGGGAAATGAGAAAGGCACGCTCGAACCCGACTCCACGTGAAAATGCCCGGACTTTTTGAGGCCAGTAAACCTAAATCAACCAGGTGAGGGTTTTTTCAAAAGAAGTTTGTTTTGTGTTTACAGGCCTACACTACCCACTGGCAGTTGTTCCAATGGATGTCCCCTCCTCACCCGTATTCCTTTATTCAACTCTCACTCTATAGGCACATAACTACACAACATACAACATGACCACAATGGAAAAATGATCAGAGACACATTTTCACGTTGTAGAGAAATGATGAATTAAAAATTCAAAACGATCTTAGAAAGAAAGCACTGAAAAAATATGCAAAAAATATAAAAAATATATAAAATATAATAATAATAATATATAATGTTGTTATATATTATTGTAAGTATTATAATAATATATAATATATAAAATATACAAAAATGCTCTGATCGTTTTTCCTTTGTGGTCTTCACATGCATTTACTTGTACAGTACACATCAGTGGATCAGGGCAGCTGGTGAGCTGACAGTAGATGAGACAAAAAACATCCCTGTAAACTAACGATTGGTCTGTTTTCAATCTTTTTTAGTTTTTTTTTTTTTTTTTTTATGAACATTACATGAACACCAAAAACACTCCACGCTATCAGGCATGGTCAGGTTAAGGTAAGACGAGAAAAAAAATCACTTCATTTCGATGCAAAACAGCACTTCAATCAATGCTATTCAAAACTGGATACATGCTGCTAATCTTTTTTTTTTTGTTATTTAAATGATGAAGAAGCACAGGTTAGATAGCCTCCATTGCAGGATGAGCCAAAAGCAAGCACAGAAATGAACAGACTAGTGTATTGGTTTTTTGTAAAGTGAATTACATTTTTTTCTGAACTGAATTTAATATTTAATTGCTGCAACATTGCATTAGAAGGAAGCTGTCTGTTTAACTGCCAGTGGATAATTCCAATCATTGGAAAGCTTGTTAATCAAGGGAAATTATTGATAACAGGTCAAGACGACTCATTAGTTTAACAGGATTTTTTGTGCCTCCTCTAATGTCAGTTGAGCAGCCGTCACTGGTATAATGCCTGGCTCATGAGCACACTTATATAAAAATGTTCATGTAGCTTATAAGCATCCACATAGTAGATACATATTGAAGCACAAAACACACACACACACACAAAAATATAAATAAACATACGCAAATCCTTGTAAGCAGAACACTCTAGAACATTCTGCCTAACTCAAACCCCCAACTATCAGGAAGGCCCCCCCACCACCCCACCCCACCCTACCCTGCCTGACGAGATCCTTCCACGTCTCTTCTCTCTCTCTTCACCACCACCGCCCACCCCTGCTCAATAATTAACCCCGATAATAATAAATGATTCTGCTGACTGTGGTACACCGGAGGGGCCTTACCACTGCCATGTAAAGGAAGCTGCCCCTCACTGACCACTGTGATAGACAACGTTCACTCTGTCACAGTGAGTGATGGGGCAATCTCTATTCTTACATTGGCAGGGACTGTGGGTGCGTAGGCGGCTGTATTGACGTCCAGCACGGAAACGTTATCGCTTCCAGACCGAGGGGGGAAAAAAGAACTTTCTCATGACCCACTTTAGCCGAGATCTCAGGAGCACAGCAAAGTTTACTTTCATCGCACGTAAAGGCTGATGCATTATTTGTTGCTCTTTTTCCAACACTTTCAGATTTATTATAGTCCAATATATTCGGCTTTCTTTGTAAAGAAGGAGAAAATATGGGTGCCGTCCAGATAGGTGTTTAAAATGTCACTACACTAATCTGCTGGCCTGAAAGCCCAAATTCACTAAAATATGGTAAATACTTTCTTGGCCTGTGACAAAATCCTGACAAACTCATCCAAAGTAGCAAAATAAGTTCCAAATGCCAAGTTAATAAATCAGGTGGTTACAACACATGCCTATAATTGGTTCTGATGGACAGTTTTTTTTTCCTCAAAACCCATTACTCTCCCCTTTCAACATTATTTTACAAGTTCACTGGTTAATACCCACATTCATTGACTTTGAGCAGCTGAGTGGTCAAATTCATTGGTTAGCCTTCATCTTCCTGTTTTTCTGACTGGAAGAAAACAAGCTATCATATGAACTACAGATGGTGTTCACCTGCTCATCATATGAGCTTGTACTGGTTAACTCTCTGCCCCATGCAGAGGATTCTCAGACTGGTGGAGATACACAGGCCATTATTATGATGGGGCCTTACATTACTGAGGTGGGTGTTCACTTGAATCCACTTTGTGACTTGGCTCAGTACCTTGCTGGAAGTACAGGTAGACTGTTACCATAACTGGATGTACGTGGTTAAAACAATGCATTGGTTTTCTTTGGCATTCAGACAACGCTCAGTTGGTATTTCAAGGAGAGTAACGGAGTCATGTAAACATTTCATTCACCATTACATCACCAAAAGCAGATTTCATCATTGACATGTGGGATGGATCCTTTTATATGCCAAAATACTGACCCTACCATTTGCATGTCACAGCAGAAATCCAGATTTATTTGACCATCAGCAGCTGTTTAATTTTGTTGAATATTTGGGCACTGTAGCTGCATTTTCCTGTTCTTAGCCACTATTCGACCATTTGGGGCCTTTATATTGGTTTCCTCTACCTACTGTCATTTATCATATACTTCCTTATAAATACAAGGAATCTGCACCTGTGATACAAGCGCGAGGCACGAGCCTGCATCAACCTGCAGGCAAAATCCTGTATTACCCGTATCTGCCCGTAGGCAAAATCCTGTATTACCCGTATCTGCCCGCAGGCAAAATCCTGTATTACCCGTATCTGCCCGCAGGCAAAATCCTGTATTACCCGTATCTGCCCGCAGGCAAAATCCTGTATTACCCGTATCTGCCCGCAGGCAAAATCCTGTATTACCCGTATCAGCCTGCAGGCAAAATCCTGTATTACCCGTATCAGCCTGCAGGCAAAATCCTGTATTACCCGTATCAGCCTGCAGGCAAAATCCTGTATTACCCGTATCAGCCTGCAGGCAAAATCCTGTATTACCCGTATCAGCCTGCAGGCAAAATCCTGTATTACCCGTATCAGCCTGCAGGCAAAATCCTGTATTACCCGTATCAGCCTGCAGGCAAAATCCTGTATTACCCGTATCAGCCTGCAGGCAAAATCCTATATTACCCGTATCAGCCTGCAGGCAAAATCCTGTATTCCCCATATCAGCCTGCAGGCAAAATCCTGTATTACCCGTATCTGCCCGCAGGCAAAATCCTGTATTACCCGTATCTGCCCGCAGGCAAAATCCTGTATTACCCGTATCTGCCCGCAGGCAAAATCCTGTATCAGTGGAAGCAACCACTGCCATAGCTAAAGCTCTCGGGCTGATACTGAGGTCTCGGGTTGATACAGGGTGTGATATGAAAATGCCCATATGATGTTCTCTATTAATCAGGTGTTTGGCTATAGAACTGCCGCTCACTTATTTATTTATTCCTTTATTTTAATTCTCTGAATGCTCAAAAAATGGTAGTGTGTGTGTATCTCAGTCAGCTTTCTCCAAGGTGCTAGAACCAGTATATCTGACATCAAAAATCATGTCATGGTCAAAATGATTTATGGCTGTGAATCTTGATCGTTCCAATGCTTGGTCAAACAATCACTGAGCCTCTTCAATGTCAGCATGAATCATACAGTCGCTTTGAACAATCTCGCTGATTAGAGGAGTAGGCTGTTTGCTTGTTTCAACATGTCGGTCCACCAAACAAAAGAGGTTGGTCAGTTTTATGCATAAGTACTGTAGAACATATTACTGTCCAACATGTGTTTTAATGAATCATGATTATTTGGAGGTGGTATTGGAGATTTTCAGAAGGAGGGATTTGGCAGCATTTACAAAATCATTAACCTGATCTCTCAATAAGAAATTCTGTTGGGGTTTCCAGCCTTTGTTCTGGCTGTCAGCTTCAGGAAGTGCGAGTTCCCCCTGTCATCAGAGAGTAGTGGGGAGTGATGAGTCCCACAGCAGTCTGGTGGCATCATCTCTCTTTCTCTCTTTCCTTTTTCATTCCTTCACTATTTTATGATTAGTCAGACTGCTGCTGTGGACACTGTTTTGGTTTGATTAGTATTTCTGTGAAGGCCAGGGCGTCATTCAGTATGACAGAACACAGCCTTTGGTTCAGCTGAGAATTTGCACTTGGGATAAAATATTGGCAGTGTGCGGGGAAAGGTTGGGCCACACGTTCCCACATTGCCATTGGTGCACTCACACAGTCCCGCATATTCAGTGCAGCTGTTGGAATTCAAATACATTAAAAATATTAAACTATTAAATTACAGCCAGAGCTGCCAACTTGTCCTTTAACTGGGATGGAAAATTTATCAATGTGGGTGCTAAACTGAGATGGCATCCTGCTCTAAACAAGACATCATCCTCAGCAATATCAACTCTGTATTTAATTCAAAATTCATGAAGATGAATATAAAGATAAATGTTATTTTTTTATTTGTACAGTTGGTAAGCTGTATAGTATATGAGGCTGTGTGTATTGCCTTTAGAACATGAGACTTATTTGCTCTGGTACCACTTAAGGGTAAGTTTACTTTGAGTAAAAAGTGCGCCAGAATACAGGAAAAGCAAATTAAATTTGTATCACTGAAATACATCATGATAAAGGAACAGTGAGATTTTTGGGCCCAGTAAAAAGCTTGAGTAAACGGTGGAGCTTTCTGTAACACTGCTGTGCATCACATGGATTGTATTAAATCAGAAAATCAAAAACTCTGCTAAGCTTTATTTCCAGATATAACACTATAGATGCTACATCTTTGATTGATACACTTACTCCTTCGGTATGTGAACACTTTCACAGCAACACGCACATTGCTTTACGCTCATATACAGTACATGAAAAACAGCAGGTTTTCACAAACTGAATTATGTTTGTGCTTTCATTTACCGAAAAGACAGCTGCAACATATCGTATGCTAAGGATGTAATTTGACTGTATGTTAATGTTTGCTGAATGCCTCTCGGGCAGGTATCCTGGAATATCCTTGATAGCTCTTCTTCTTTGGAGCCTGTGTTTGCACCTTTCCTCCAGCTTTGAAGGTATGACATGAGCCTTCCACTTTTCCCTCGCGGTGTTGAAGTCCTGGAGCTCTGAGTTGGTTAATGTATTAACCCACTGCTGTTAAACAATATTGCTGACTGGTGTGTAAACCAGCACTGATCAAAGGTATCATGTAGGGGGAAGAATCCTCATTCAGTTTGCCCATTCAGACTGTCCACTCCATCTTGGCTCCCTGTTTAAAAGAGCTGACTTGAGCAGACCAGAACCCTTCCTTCCCACCCACTCCTTCACTCCATCCCATCCTCTTCTCATTTTTCATCATTGTTCCCTCTTTTCCACCGCTTTTCACCCCCTCATCTTGCTCCCCTGTCTTCTCCCTTGCTCCCTCTCTCTTTGTCCTCCATCCGCTCTCATTCTCTCTGCCTATATCTCTCACTGGCTTTCTTTCTGATGTTTCTCTCCATTTCCTTTCCCCACCCTCTGCCACTTAGCTCTCATCCCCATTCCCCAGTTCCCCCCTCTCTCTCTCTCTCTCTCTCTACCTCTCTCCATCTCCATCCCCATCCGTCCTCATCTCTCCACATCGCCACACACCCACTCACTGTCACCATGTCTCCCATTCTCATTCACATTTGATAAGATAGGTAATAAAAACGTGATGATGCCTAACCTGTGGCTCTTTTAGCACTGGTTGGAGTGAGTCTTCTGAAGCTGACGTCCCAGGGAAAATACAAACTGATGTAGATGGGAGGATATTTATATATGAGCATAAATCACTTCATTTTTCAGATAGTGCATATGCATGCTGATCTTTGCCCACCCCCAACACAAATATAGCAAATTAATTAATATTCAAAGTAGTTTTTTTTTTTTAGCTATTTGAATTTTTCACAAAATACAAAAAGTCAATATAGCATGCATGTGTCTGGTCTCTTCTGTCTTCAAAACAGGGTTCTAATAATTACCACAAAAAATTTGAAATGATCAAGATGGTCCGGTCGACAAACATTCTAGCCACCGATATATTTACTCTGGGGGCCCTGATGTTGGCCTGAAGAAGGCAAATCTCGCAACAAGTTTTCACAGACAGCTGTGGTATTACTCAGCACGGTGCAAAAAAACAGGCTGGCTTTCCAGCTGCCAAGATCTTGTGAAAATTGGGGGACATTCCTCCATTCAAATCTTTCCTCGTGAAGTCTATTCCCATCGTCTTTGAAAGCTGCCTAAGAATTTTCTCTTCAAAAATCTGTATTGGTCCACATTCAGTTTTTCCCAGAAGTAATAACCTGGAGAGGACCGGACATGGCAATCCGGTGTGGTTAAGAGAGCTTGGGCGTGTGGGGCAATAAATGGGAAGCCGCAGATGGGGTTGGGAGGGGCAGTGTTATGTGTGTGTGCGTGTGGGGGGTGGGGTGGGGCTCAATAGTGATAGATTGGCTGGGGAGGCCCAAGATGCAGATCCACTCATCAAGATTGATGTTCTGCCACTGCGCTTTAAGTGCAATTAAAAATGGGGGTCTGTACAGGCTTGCCTAATAATATTGCATGGGGTTACAGTTCTCTAAATTTGCCCCCATGTTCCCTCACACGGCACATGACGGTTGTGTTTGTGCTTCACCCCTCCTGTTAGCCGGCCTCATCTAAATATGCCCTGCTGTTTGGTATAGTAAACGTACCTGCATTATTTCTGATTGAAATATTCAAATGAGTCCCTGATTCCACCGAGGCTTGCCTTGCGCCTTTTTTCCCCTCCTCGTGTCGACATTGTAAACAGAATGTCTAAACCTCGTGAACGTGATTTATGCCCTCCACCTCTTCAAAATGATCTATAATAGCATCAGTGCATCCATGGATAATGTCTGATGAGAAGTGGCTTGTGACTGTATGTTCCCCATGCTAGAAGCCTAAGCTGTACATGAGGTAGACGGTGCAGAAACTGCCCTCGGATTACTCTGTCCAGGCAGTGTCAGTACTCTCGAGCCAGAGTGCAATGTCCCAACCACTAGACAATGCTCGATGTCCAGCCCTTCTCAGATCATCCAATATGGCATCCTATGACATGTTGGTATTATGCTCGGATAGCTCCGACAGCCTTGATCTGTCCAGCTGGTCAGTAGGTCAACCCGGATACAGGAAGCTTACATACAGATTGAGATGGTGCTGTGAATGTGTTTTCAAGAATTTATCTTTGAGATTCCAACAACAAGATTTCTGACACTTTAGGTACTTCAAGCTTGAAGGGCATCCATTAATACTAGGCACAATGCATTTGGCTTGCTTTAAGTGACCAAAATCTTTATCAGGACAACACCATTTCTTCACACACACGCTCACACATGCGGACACAAGCAAACACACACTCTCCATCCCTCTTTCTTGCCTTGCCTTTTTTTGTCAATGTCAAGTTGTTAACCCCTATGTCAACAGTGGCCCAGGCTGTATTTGCACTGCGTGATGGATGAGTCTTCATGGGCTTTTCCTATGTGGACAGATTTTCGGAGTCAGCTCAGAAGTGCTGCATGCCCCTGTCACTGCCACACACCCGCGAGGCACAGTCTCGTTCCCATGTGCCATCAGCCCCCACCCAAAATACAGACCCATGTGGTCAGGGCCTCCTTCACCATAAAACATGTCAGAGAGCATAACAAAGGCTGAAGAACATGACCACTTTTCTTATGCCAGAAGGAAATCATCAATAATATTTTATACTTTTCTTTAACAGAGTTCATGGATCTGCTCAAAAAACAAATGGAACAACTATTCTTTGTCAAAAATGTGCACATAAACTGGCATTAAAGCTAGAAGTGGAAATGGAATGGAAATAGTTTCTTCTTCCTCCATGAGGAGCATTTGAAATGCTGAAAGATGAACAATATCAGCTATTCAGCATTCATAGGTCACAAGAAATAAGTACAGATTTACTTTAAAGATATAATTCTACAGGAGCGAGACTGATTTGGATGAGGCCTTCTTAGAATTTAATAGAATTTTTGTGACGCTGAAGATTCTTAGTCAACATTCAGTTTTCCTCACAGCTTTGATTTGGATCCTTAGCTTCCCACTCTCCTTTTGTTGACTTATTGTCTGTTTTTACTTATATCTATACACTTGCTGCTCCATAATTTGTTCAAAAGAAGTTACTTTACTGTGAAAAAAAGTTCTATAATAGGCACTGGACTTATTTCAAGTCTGAGAGGGGGTGTAAATCGAAAAGTGGACTTTGGGTTTGCGTGTGGGCAGACTGGAGTTTGTAGACTGCCACAGAACGGATGTGTGCGAGCGCGAGTGTACGTGCGTGTTGGGGGCAGGGTGGCCGTAGTGCAGTTGTGTTGTCCACTCTGGCTCAGGAGGTCAGATTAACTAGGAGGACTGGCCCCGCTGAGCCGTGGTCTCATGTGGGACAAGATGACAGGCGCTATCCATCACTCCTGTCTCTAACGTGGGGATGGTGACTGGGATGAGGGGAGGGGGTGGCTTAGAAACAGGCAAAGCTGGTTAAAGTTTAACCTGCCTGCTTCCTACACATATTCTGAAAACACAAGGAATATGTATGTGTGTGTGTGTGTGTGTGTGTGTGCATGTATGATGTATACCCCTTTCAGCCACCCACTCACCCCATCCTGGGTGCACGGGAAGGGTTTCAAACTTACCCCCCCGCAAGTATTCCCTCCTTGGGGACAGCAGGGTGTAGTTGTACGCGTGCCACTTTTGTTGTGACTCGCTATTCAGTGGAAAATGCTTAATTACGTACAGTTATTATTGCCTTATAGGGCGCTATATTGTGTCCTTTCACCTGATATGGACTCTAGTAATGTCATGCAAAAAAAATCCGTAATATTGCAGAAGAAACACAAGTGAAGGAAATTTGTCTTGTATATTCTACTACAGAACATAATTACCAGGATGTAGATGGTATTCCTTATTTGCTTTTTTACTTAATAGTCATTTTGGATGCTCATATTATGATGGTGTATTTTTGTCATTGGTGCCACTTTTGTTTGTATGCAGCCATAGGTTTCAAGCTTGCAGATTTAATCTTCATTGATTGATTAATGGGCTGATGACGAGTGAATTGCTCTGATTTTGCCCCGTTTGGAACTGTTAAGTGCAAATAAGTGTCGAAGAAGACAGTGACCTGCTCCATCGGAACTCCAGCTATAGACCGGAGCTGAAAATAGGGATAAAAAACACTGCGGAAGCCCAGATCTGTCATCCCAGGAGAGGGGTCATCAACTCTCATCCCAGTGTCCCCTCTGCATTCACAGCCCATTGCCGCTTGCTTAAAAGCTTGCATCGGGAGAGTCAAATGAATTGATTAGATTACCGGCTGCTGGAGTTAATAATGTATTAATTTTTGACCGTTTGACACAGAAAGGCAGCCACTTGTAGGGCAGGAGCTGTCTGATTGCACAAATCTAGGAATCCCTCAACTGTCGCCACGGATTTACCTCTCGGGCCCTCGAGTCGGTGACAGCCCCGGCCCCTCGTGCTCGGCAAATGACATTAGAGAAATTGGGTTTGCGGCTCAGCTTGGGGGGCCCTCGGGAGTCCGCAGGGTGGCACGGGTCAGGGAGTAAGAGACGAGGTTGCAGTCAGCACTATCATGACAGGGATGTGTACCCCTGCCACCCAGAATACAACCAGGCACCGGACGGGGAAGTGACATTAGGTAAGAGCCTCGGGAGAGCTGGAGAGATGCTCAGGAGGGTCCTGAGCCCAGCAGGCAGACGCCCGTGGCCCATTGGGCCTGTTAGCGTGGGTGCCTAGACCACAAAGTCACCGGAAAGGGAAGGTCATGCTCATCTCAGCAGAACAGGGCAAAAGGCAGGGTCTGGCACCATTATTTCCGACAGGACAGACAAAGACTGTTGAATATTTTAGCACTGAAAATGAACTGCTGTCTCAGTGGGCCCATTTGCCCCTTGATTGCTTGAATTTGATGTTTTTTTTTTTTCTCTGCTCTCTCGCAGTGCAGATATTACAGAGACATGAAATTGTCAAAATCCTGAAAGGGTAACTTGGGAGTATTCCTGCCAAATTTGAGGCCAAAGGAATAATTAAACATAGATGCTCTGATTAGGTGTTCTCAGGTTTTTTTTATTTATCAGTAACTGATTTATTTTTAATGAGACATTGAATATTAACTAGAACGGGAGTAAAGTGCCATTTCCCATGAGTGTCAGAGCATAATCCAAGGTTTTTTTTCAGGAGGGTTTACAGAGGGCTCCGCGTGCTCCTTTCAGAGCAGGGTAATGGTCAATTACAATTACAATCCCTCACCACGGGGAAGACAACAGCTTCAATTATAGTCACAGCGCCCCAGTGGAAAAGCACCAATGTCTGCATTATAATAGAAACATATTTCTGATCCATTTCACTGAATAACTAAGTTAAAACTAAACACATCTCATATTGGCGGGCCATATTTTTTAAAAAATATATTGCTATATAATTATGCATGTATTTCATGTCAGTCAGTGGTCTTCTGCGACACTCTGTGATCTATATATTTGTGTTGAGGGCCAGTTCTGTGTGTGAAGCTCCATAGGCCTGGAGGGCAGCCTGGATACTTGAGTAGGGAATGCCCAGCCCATGGAGCTCCACCCTCCCCCCACCGAGCTATGGCAGCACTGTTCCTTTGTCAAGGTCCTGGTCAGGAATGGGTGATTAATGGTGGTTGTCCCATGATCAAAAAGCTTGCTCACAGTTAAAATATGTCACCCCTCCTTTAAAAAAAAAATTGGTTGAGATTAATCAGACAGGCTAATGAGAGAGAACAGGCCATAGAGTTGACCTCTCCTCTAGGACACTGGGGTGTGAGAGGGACCAGCCGGACCACGGGATAATGGACCAAGCCTCACGGCTCTTAAGTAGAGCATGTTTATTGCTACTTAGAGGAAATTGATTTAATTGTGCCAGAAACGTGTGTATGAACAACGCTGGCACTTTTATTGGCCATTTGTCTTTGAAGTCACAGCTGTGGAAATTTATGTTCACTCTGGGTTTTGGGTGAATGAGTGTGTCTGTGTTTTTGTGAGAGTGAGTTAGTTTGTGAGTAGGTTGTGATTATTAATAGAGTAAATGTTTATTAACTGGGTGTTAATCACTGTTATATTCACAAGATGCACTTGGTGACGGGGTAATTATTATGGGAGTATGGAAGTTGATGCCAGGAAATCATACAATCCCCCCCAAAAAAAAAGGATAGTATGTTAAATTCAAAGTCAAACTGAAAGCAGTGATTTGGAAATGATCTTTGACCTGTATTACAGTGAAAATAATGCAACAATAAAATATGCAGTTTTATCACATAAATTGTATAGATTTTTTTTAATATAAACACATTTCAATTTTGATTCTTGCAACATATTTCAAAAAAATATCACTTTGTAATGTTGCTATTTTCATATTACTTAATGAACGTATAGAGACTGAAGACACCAAGTGATTAATTGTTTCAGATGTCATTTTGACCAATAGTTCCCGTAAAATAAGTCTTGAGGTGTGCAACAGTGTGGGGTCTTCGTTATCTCATTTTGCGTTTCAAAGGCGTCATGCGTTCTCTAATGGAGATGAGTCAGGACTGCAGGCAGGCCAGTCCAGCACTCGCACCTCTTCTTACACAACCATGCCTTTGTAATGGATGCACCATGTGGTTTTGTGTTGTCTTGTTGAAATATGTATGGGCGTTCCTGGAAAAGATGTCCTTTTGAAGGCAACATACATATATTCTTCATATGTTTAATAAAATTTCAGCATTAATGGTGCCTTCTTACAAGTGCAATCTACCCTAACCAAGGGCACAGAGACAACTCCATATCATAACAGTATTCAGCTTAGGCTTGCTCCCTTGTCCTTCGCGCATAGAAATTCCGCCAGATTCCTTGAATCTATTAATTACATTACGTGCCATAAAGGGTGAAATATCCAGATCCCATCCTACCTTTGTTTGAGGAATATTATTTTTAAGCTTTTGTGCCCAGCACTATTCTGAAGTTAAACTGATTTGACCTGATTAGCATCATGAACATACTTTAAAGTACCATCACAAAGAATAGTTTAGCTAGTCACAGGTGAGGGTATGCCTTTTTACATTATCATAGAACGCATTCATTTGGCTAATGGTGCTCCGCTCAGCACCACCTAGTCCTGGGACATAATTACACATGGTTTGTGCTCTCACCGTGATATTAAATTAAACCTATTTTGATCAATGTACGGGAGGGTCACTGAACAAGGAGCAGATTGTTCGTCATCTTGAAGATGGGCGAGGCTCAGACCACAGTTAATACTTTCTTTCATTGCAATCTTTGCTGTGGGCTCCCTCCACATCCACTGCACTTCCCTCTCATACTGCATGAGTAGCATAAGCATTAAAGCTACTTCAGGCCACTTAACCCTTTAATTCCCCAGTGAATCAAATAGCACTCGCACCTCATTTGGTGGGGTGGTGTCAGATTGGGCTTGGAATTTAAACGGTTAAAGATAATGCTCTGATTTCTTTCCTTTTTTTTTCCACAAGCAGACTAGACATCAACGCATAAAGACCATAATATTATAAAACTGATACATCATTTATAAAAATAATAATAATAAAATATGACAGTAATGTTCTCATTTTCAGTCAAGGCAAGGAAATATGGGGTTATGTATTCAGCTGTTATAACAATGAACATCAAATAAAAAGATTAATATTCACAAGTGATTCCCTAAAGGCCACCTCCAGTCAAATCTATAATGTCACGTGATTTATGACATGCATGTGTATATAAAGCCGTTAATTGTGTGTTTGAAAAAACACTGGATATTGTTGCTTCTTTGACTCTCCGGATCAGTGGCTTACTCTGCATACTGCTGGAAGTCAGATGTTCCGTATGAAATATGGATATGTACCTACACTTCGTCTCTGTTGAAGTCACTGTTTATTTAAATACACTGCAAACATGATAATATGACAGATGTTTCTTCCATCTACCTTTGTGATGAATTGTGGCATCTGATATTTATTTACAGAGCATCCCTGTAAGAATGTGCCGTAATTTTACATTTTGGAATTGTCTTTGTTTGACTTTCGTCAGCTCAATGCGGTATATTCAGCCATGAAAATGTCATGGGAAAACATTTGGCATGCGCTCATAATAGTGAGGAAAAAATTTCTTAGCGACTTTATAAACACCATACACGTCAGCAGTCAAAATACCTTTTATCTTCTGAAACTGGCAAGGACACGAGAGGGTGTCCAGTAGGTGCTCACTGTTGGCGAAGCGCCGTGCTGCGTACGACATTAGCTGTCCATCCAATGTCATTTCATGGACATTATGTGGGTGGCAGGAAGGGCGGGGGGGTCACAGCAGGGGATATCATCATTCCTTTAGCTCTTAGAGAGGGAATGGAAGAGAGATGCAACACTGAGCCCCATTGATACATGCAAATTGAAAAGCAGTATCGATTGATAATTGATTTACTCGGATACAAACGCCCACAGTGGCAGTGTGGAGACAGTGGCTCCCTGCACCCCACTGCCCCCATGTTTAGCTAAATCAAATTCGTCTATCACGGGGTGCCCCCATCGGCCCGGGCGTCAGTCCCATTAGATCACCTGTCGCATCCCGGAAACGTGTGTCAGGCTGGAGCCACTTCCATGAAGAGGTGAGGCACCACTCACTTAAAATTACTTTTGAGTGGATTGCTCTGAAGCCACGGAAAATCGCTGGGAATCTTGCGATTCACAAAAACAGATGTGCTGTGGGATACTGACGAGTAGTCATGATGAAAAGAGAAAAAATAATGTGTGCAATTAAAGTGTTCTTAACTGAACTGTCTAATGGAGATGAAGTACCACTACTAGTAACTGAAAACAATGGAGTTCTTGCATGCTGATAGAAATTTGAGAAGCTCTTCCATGAAGTTATTCTACATTGAGTTAAAGGGCAGTGAATGTATTCACCCCCTGCCCCCCATTTTGCTTCCTGCTGGTTAACCCTCATCTTTCTGTAGTGCAGAGCCAGTATTCTATTTTTTGGCATTCAGAGAGAATGGCGACCAAAGAGACCGAAAACGTTCTGCATGCCTAAAGTGCAAGTATTCCGCCATAATCCTCATCTGCAATACTTAGCTGGTGTGCAGCACTACTAAGATTAGTTAGCGCTACACATAGGCTGGATATATTAATCCATTTTCGGTATTCATTGAACTGGAACATGCTTTACAGTTCACTCCCCATGTCACCCGACTGCTCTCATCCCCTCAGCTACCTCAACCCTCCCGCCCCCGCAATCCCCACAGTCCATCGGTGCGCGAGGCCAAGAAGGCGCAGGTTGGATTCTCATCCATTAAAGAAGGCTCTTGGACAATTTACAACATTAATAAATGACAAGGAAGAGAAAAGGGGAAATATATGGCGGGGCCTGGGCTCAGTCCAGCCAATGGAATGGTTTTTGTGATTTAAATGCAGTCAGGAGGTCTAAATGCATTTCCAGTGATTAGGGGAGCACATAGACTGGCTGAACGAGTTGAGGAGTGCCACATCTGATTAATCAGGTTGCATGTATTCTGAACCACCAGTATTCACCCAGCCTTGCCCCATGGAGATTACGTACATGTACACACATTTTTTGAATGCTTGTGCACACACACGTGCACGCACACACACATTTTCAGTCCAATGCCCTGCCTCGCTGTACAGAATTTGGCAGACAGATCAGTTATTAAATCTCCAGCCACTTTATCACATATCTGACTGAGGTATTTATTTGTATGCAATATTGATTTCATTATCTCTGTAGTAAAAAGGTTCATAGAGGACTGTGCTCATCAGGCTGTGTATCCCGGAGGCAAGCTCAAGGCCTTATCACTGGGAATCAAAGTGGTGAGTCTATAATCTGCAAGAATATCTCATAAAACAGAGTACATTGCTGGGTATGTTCCCCACTGTATCACTGACACCTATTAAAAGGAGTGCCTCTGTGATATCATAATGAAGACATAGACACTGATTTTTCATTTGTTTTGTTTGCACAAATTTGCATTTAACCCCTTTGTGCAGATATAGACGTCAGTGTCCGTAAATTCCAAAATTTAATTCACATACTATTGTCGTTGCGTTTCCATATGTCCTGCTTCACTAGAATAATTTTCCAGGGTCTCTGTGATACAAATACTGAGCTATAAAGCCTGAATGGTCTCATGCATAACAGGAAAAATTGGCATTATTTGTATTCTGCGCAAAGGGGTTAAAAGGCAGGGTGTTTTCCACCGGCAAAACACATGATGAAATGTATTAATTAACTCTGAAGAAAGGGGAGCCTTTTGACAATAAATTACAATCGGTGCTTATCTTTCATGCATAAAAACAAAAGCAAATAAATTTGATTTTGCACAGGCCACACCCAATCAGCAGGTGAAGTGATTAATGCATGCTTTAGGGAATAATTGGACGCTCATGGCATTAGGTCATGCCTGTCTGTGGTCACCAGAGTCGATCTGATTGGGAGAGAGGGACCAGGCAATGCTTCATGTGGCAGCTTGACACTAATTGAGTCAGATCACTGAGGTTGGGTTGGTGATGTAACCTCAGTCTCTGTTTCCAGAGTGACTGTGTTGGGTAGCCTCAATGACTCCATTTTAGTGGAACTCATCCAGGTTTCATGACTGAGGCCTCTTTGTGGTCCACGCTGTTCGAGGCTCTATTTCTCTTGTCTTTAGAGATGATGCTTCTCCCCTAAGACATTGGGCCACTGATGTGACTGCCATCAACGACTGATAGCCAATACTTCATTGGAATCCAATTGCTTCTGTTAGCTGTCAATTAATTTTTTTTCAGGTATACTTTAGAACATGTGGAATACCACTGTATGAAGAATATAACTTGAACTGAACAGTCCCCACATTTGGCTATGGCTACTGAAGGGTATTTTTTTGCTGTCCTCAGGCTAATATTTCTCATCACCTTTCTCCTCAGACATATACCTCTCCCTGTTGAGCGCTCTGGTAGTTTCATAGCTGATAATGTTCATAGCTCTTGCCTATTTAATTTTACAGGACCATAGAACTGAACAAATCAAAACGGCAAGAGTTGATATGTTTTTTATTAATTAAACATACCACAAAAATAGTACATGGTGAATCAATGTTGTACCTGTTGTACATTATATGATTTCCCTAAACAACCCAAACTCTCTCAGAACAGTTTAATTTGAATATGCTCTACATTTCACGCGAAGACCTATTTAAACCACCTGACAATCTAGCTTTGACCTCTTTTCAAGTTGGCACAGTAAGTATATTCCCATAAAGATTCAAAGCTATGAAACCACTGACTAGGACACTGTTGCAGCCAGTAAACACTGGTGGCATTGCATTGTTATTCACGTTTCTTAAAAAGGTGCATTTCAGAATGTTTTGAACCTTGAGCGAAAAACTGTGGCAAAATTAAATGAAATCATTTTTATTACTCATCTTTGATAAAAACATAAAAAGAAAATGGCATCATGGTGGCGCACATTCTTCAAAGTTCTCTGACTGTCGTGACTCTCTGTAATTATGATTGATACAGACCCTTCCTATATATTGCTTTGCAGGCCTATTTTGACAGTAGTTCATTATTGGGCATGGCTAAATGCTTTAAAAGCATTGATTTGCGTGAATTACAACATCACATCAACCTGGTAGTGTGGGCAGGGGCAGCTGAAGACAGATCACACGTCTACATATCATAACCCCTCTCTCCGCTCTCCGCCTCATCATCTTCCCTCTATCGATTCCCGCCATAAAAGGTGTTTAATTCAATCAGGGGAAACTGAGTGCCTGTTTTTCTGGGTCTCTGTCGATAGCCATTAAATCAATTAGAGTGGGCCTTGTTCACATCTGTGCAGGTGGGATAGGATGTGAACTTAAGCCCGGCGAGCCATATTAATCCCCTCGACTCGATCGGGCTCCTTGCTCCCCGCCATTCC
This sequence comes from Gymnothorax javanicus, assembly GCA_029692085.1. Lineage (NCBI taxonomy): Eukaryota > Metazoa > Chordata > Actinopteri > Anguilliformes > Muraenidae > Gymnothorax > Gymnothorax javanicus. The sequence continues at coordinate 62,798,399 of CM056203.1, read as the reverse complement.
ATCCCTTATCTTTCCGTCGAGAGTCACCAGGCATTCATGTCGATGCGCTTGGCTTCTCCTATGACCTTACAGTTGAAGTCGGCTGCCTATCTGCCACTCTGTCTGACTGCGAAATGACAGTATCTACCTCCATCTTGTATCCCGCTGGCTCCCCCTCTAACAGCTCTTTTCCATAACAGGCTTTCAAGGGTTTCTGTGCTGCTCTCGTCGGTTTGGCGAGAGCTGCGTGCTCCACTTTTGGGTTCTTTTGGCAGAGACCAAAGAGATGAGTCTTCCTGAGTCCCAGTTCTCCAAATCCAACTTTCAACAGATTCATTCCTCTGCCAGACCAAAGAGATAGCTGCCAGCCCACATTTGCCCGGCACTGAGCAAACAGATGAAGGAAAATACTTGGAAGACCAGCAGAGCACTTCTGTGCATTTACTGCATAAGCTTGGGCCCTATAGTATGAAAGGACTGAAAGGCATCTTGCCATGGAGATGGTAGTTTTGTTTTCTTGGTTCATAGCTGTGCGATTTTATGATCTTTGCCCTGTCATTTGGGAAGCTGGTATATGCATAATCAGGTGAGCCAAGCCCCAGCTGAGAGCATTTTACAATCCTGGATCAAACCCTGTGCTGTCTCTCTTCATATTCTCTGCTTCATGCATACGTATACATGTACTGTAGTTGACATACTATTCATTCAAGTGGAGTGGTAAGATTAGTAAGATTAGACAGTAAGAAATAAGAAAATAAATGAACTGAGTGATGTTTAACTTTACTATGTCATGTCAACTGCCACCTCACAAACTTGATATATAACCTGGGCTATGAATCAATGAAGTGTTCGTAATAAACCATCCAACATTAAATTTTTGTGGGTAGACATAGATTTGGGTCAAATGTTTATTTAGTCCTTATTTCTCAATGGACTGAAACATTGGATTTGCTTAATGTAATGTCCATAGGTTCTGCACAACTGTGAGGCAAGGTTTGAAATTAACTGAATTTAATTTGGCCTCAAACCTTAGCGGTTAATCGGAATTTGCAAAAGACAGTTGTGTGAAATCAATTGATGTAAATTTTTTTGAAGTTGACATTACTTCTGAAACAGCACTCTCAGGGGAAAAACAGCTACAGTGCTGTGAAAAAAAAAAAAATGTCCCATTGCTGACTTTGTCCATTTTTGCTTGTCATATTTGAATGTTTCAGTGAATCCAATTAATGTTAATATATGACAAAGATAATGAGAGTGAACACAAAATGCAGCTTGTAAATGATCATCTCATTTATTGAAGCCAAAGTGTTATTGAAAGCCCATGTGAAAAAATGATTGACCCCTAAACCAAATAACTGTCTCTGCTACCCTTGGTGGCAACAACTACAATCAAACATTTGCGGTAACAAGCAATACGTTTTTTTATATCACTGTGGAAGGATTTTGGCCCACTAATCTTAACAGAATTATTAAATTGGCCCACATTGGAGGGTTTTTGAGTATAATCTGCCTGCTTAAGGTCATGCCACAGCTTCCTTACTGGATTCAAGTCAAGAGTTTCACAAGGGCACTCCTTATTTAGTTTCTTTTGGCCCACTCAAAGGTGGACTTGATGGTGTGCTTCCCATCATTGTCCTGTGGCATAACCCAACTACGCTTGAGCTTCAAGTCACAAATCAGTGGGTGAACATTATGTGCAGGATGGGTTCATCGGTTGTGGCAAGCTGCCCAGGTCCTGAAGCAGCAAAGCAGCCTCAGACCATCACAATACCAACACCACGTTTGATTGTTGGTATGATGTTCTTATTGAGGACTGCTGTATCAACTATATGCCGGATGTAACAGGACCCATGTCTTCGAAAAAGTTTCACTTTTGACTCATCAGTCCAAAGAGTTTTATCCCCAAATTTTGAGTTTCATCAAGATGTTGTTTTTTGGCAAATGTGAGACAAGCCTTTGTATTCTTCTTGGTCAGCGGTGGTTTTTGCCTTGTTGCTCTCCCATGGATGCCATTTTTGAACCGTCTCTTTCCTCTTGTGGAGCCATTAACACAGACCTTATCTGAGGCAAGTGAGGCCTGGAGTCCTTTAAATATTAGTCTTGGTCCGTTTGTGATTTCCTAGCAGAGTTGTCAATGCGTTCTTAGAGGAATTTTGGTAGTCCAGCCACTCTTGGGGAGGTTCACCACTGTTCCAAGTTTTCTCCATTTGTATACAATGGCTCTCACCATGGTTCACTGAAGTCTCAGCGCCATAGATGTGGCTTTGTGACCCTTTTCAGACTGATAGATGTCAACAACTTTGTTTCTCATTTGTTCTTGAATTTCTTTAGATCCTGGCATCATGTGCTGCTTTTTGCCCACTTCACATTTCTAGACAAGCTCTATTTAAGGGATGTTTAGATTCAATACGGCTGGCAGTAATTCTGCCTTGGTGTGTAAAGGGAAATTGCACCCAAATATCAATTACATTTGTTTAGTTGATTTAGTAACAAAGGAGGCAATTTCTTCTCCACATAGGGTCAATTAACATTGTATTGTTTTTTTTTCCCTTCAATAAATCAAATCATTATCTAACAACTGCATTCTGTGTTTACTCGGGTGTTCTTTATTTGATATTACAAACTTAAAATTGGTTCGATACTCTCAAGCATTTAAATGTAACAAATATGCAAAAATGGGCAAAATTTATAAGGGGGCAAATGCTTTTTCACAGCACTGTAACTTTACTATTTCATGTCAACTGCCATCACGCAACCCTGCTGAATAACTTCATTTGTCACCAGGGCTATGAATCAATGAAGTCACTTTGTCAAAATACCCCACATTTAATTTTTGGGGGTTAACATAGATTTGGGTCAAATGTTTATTTAATTTTTATTCCTCAATGAACTGAAATGTTAGATTTTCGTGATGTCATGACTCGTGTCCATACATTCTGCACAACTGTGAGGTAAAGTGACTTGGAATTAACTTGATTTATTAATTTGGCTTCAAATCTTGGAGATAAATTAGAATTTGCTACATATGGTTGTGTAAAATCAGTTGACGTAATTTTTTTATAGTTAACACACCTTCTGAAAGCATACTATGTGGGGAAAAACAGCTAATACTTAGCGGAATGTGATAAAATAACTCAAAAACCCAAATACTCACACATTCCATAAAACTAGATTTATACTTTTTTTTGCTGTCTTTTACCCAAGATGTGGCCCGCACAGAGCCGTCGCATGGGCTGTGCGAAGTGTGCGACCGCACAGGGCCTCGCGCCTTTAGGGGGCCTCACGGCTGGTGTGTGATTTTTTTTTTTTTTTAAATAAATTAATACATACTTTGCATCACTGCACTTGACTCATCATACACCAAAAAAGGCCAATTCTCTGTGTCAGTTTCATTATTTACCATTTCATCTAGATAAAAGCTTACCCAGATTTTTTTTTTTTTTTTTTAATTTTTATTTTATGTCGTCATACGTAACATGCTCTGTCTCGCTGCTCACTCGCCTTTCCTAACTGTGAGCTTGCTCTCAGGGTCTTATTGACGATATCAATAATTGGCATTGGGGTAGCGAAGGTTTTCAAAGTTAAAACTAATTTAAAACTATTTTCGGACCTCCATGTCGCAGGAGAGACTATGCGGGCTCGCCCTTCTGTCTATCGAAAAAGACGTTGCATCCAGGCTGGATTATATGGATTTAATTGCTGAGTTTGCGGCCCAAAAGGCAAGGAAAGTGACCACCACCTAATCAATGAATGGTGAGCGGGAATCTGATGTTTTAAAGTTATAGGCTACTGCAGCAGAGCGTTTGTGACTGACTACTTTGAGAAAATATACCAGTGGCGGGCGGTGGACGGAAAACCGAGGGGGCAGAAAACATCCCTTGAAATGGATGAGATCAGTGACCCGATTTCAATCATTGTTCTTGGTCAACATTTTAGTTTCCCTTATAATAAAGGAATAAGCCCCTTGAAGCAGTGGGTTACAGTGATTTTATAACGGCGGAGGGGCGTTCTAAGGCACGATGCGCAGCGGAGTGCCTTAGTGCCCCTCCGCCATTATGAAATCACTGTAACCCACTGCTTCAAGGGGCTTATTGCTTTTATAAAACAGTTACCCTACATATAGCCCATTAAATAAACACACAAGAAAAAAAAATCAATAATTTATTGGTAATAATGAAACAATAAAATTGAGAACTATTCGTTCTTCCACCAAGCAAGATCGAGTGGACAGAATGGATGGCAAGCAACACAGACGCTAGATTGCTTTTTCATCTAGCGCCATTATCATGTCACATCAGGCTATTTGGGCTCTTTAATGTAGATATACTATAAAATCAGGCTATTTGGAATGTCTCCTTCGGTCTCCCGAAGACCCCGTTAAATAGTTTTACGTTCGTTTCGGTTTCGGTTTTAGAGTTTCCTTGTTCTCAACTTGGCCGATTGGCTATATCATTACAACCAGCAGCGAGAGTAGGGAACAAGATTGACTTTTGTCCTCCACACTTGCCGGTGTCCAGGACAATATGTTGAATTGTGCATTAGTTTGCTAGCCAGCTTGTCAACTACCTAGCGTTCACTACAATGGATGTGGTTACCCTACACATAGCCCATAAAATAAACACACAAGAAAAAAATCAACAATTTATCACTAATACTGAAACAGCGAGCTAGTTAGCAACGTCGCTAGCAAGCTAAAGTGATATCGAACTCTGTAACGCTATAGCTAGCTAGGTAGATAGCCAACTGGTTAGCGGGTTAAAAGGTTAAACTTCGCTAACACTGAAATAGCGAGCTAAAAGTCTTGAAACAAACGTAACCTAACGAGTCAGCTGAGCACAGAGTAGTTGGTTGCTAGGCCAGGCACGCAGGGATATTTTGTGCTGCGGTCTGCCTCAGAATACAGTGGGTGGGTTACACTAATTTTATACCGGCATGGAACGCGGCTCAGCCAATCACATTTAAGGATGGGAAGCACCCGTTTTATAATTAAATGTTTAGGTGAGCGAATAATGCATTCTATAAAATGTTTAATTCACATGCCTTAACAGGCAACTCTTCACAAAAAAAAAAAAAAAAATGCCGTGGATTTTCCGCGTTGAATTTTGTCACATCCTAAGCAAGTCGTCAAACCTGTGCGTAATGATTGTTTAATTGTAAAAGACTGAAATGTGCTCTTTTTTTGCATTCAACTGAAGCTTTTGATTTCTTGTCTTAACGAAGACAATTAGCTACACCTGAGAGGGGAGAGTTAAAGTGTCTTTTATCAGAGAAATTGAATGAAAACAGATCAAGACTAATAAGCAGATTAAAGACATGTTCATCGCCCTCCTTGTTCTCTGTCCACCGCCCGCCACTGAAATATACTGCATCGCAATCAAATGTTAAACTGTCGCGGGTGTCAGCGGATACTACCCCTTTGTTTTTCTATTGAAATGAGTCAAAATAAGCGATTGTCACCAGTGAGTGTGAGCCATTAGGTATTTGTGTTTGTTGAATTGTAATTCGTGACGCACCGTCTTACTGTAACATGCTAATATAAAGTGACAGCTGAGCTGATTTGATGATAAAAGCCAATCGTTGTGCAGTTGATTTTTTTCCTTTGAAAGATTATGATATCCAAAAAATCATAGTTTAAATTATTGCCACAATAATGCTGTTTTAGTCTAAAAATGCATGTCATTTCACCGGGTATAACTAGAACAGCTATGTGCTTGCAGCCTGACATGATTAATGCGCGTGCACGTGAGCAAGGCCTCGCGCATCAAGTCGGCACAGGGCCTCGCACCCCCCCTGCGACGGCCCTGGGCCCGCATATCTGTAAATGACCTTCATTTTCTTGAAATATAACAAGGTGCCACCATCTTGGAAGAAGTCAAATTGTGACAGTGCATTGCTGTTTTCTTTTTCTGTCGCTCCTAGTGCACCAAAGTTATTGTATCAAAAGAAGTCTAAAACTTATTTCAGATTTCAGATTTGAATGCAGGTCCATACAGAGTGTTGTCAAAAGTGAAAAACAAATTAACCTGTAAATGAGCCAAATTCATATTATCGAGCGCTTCACATTCCCTGTAACGACTATCAATTACAATTTCACAACTTTGACGGAGAAAGTCTCAAATTTCACAGTGATCTATCATTGATATCAATAGAGGTCTTGTGAAAAATGTTATGATTTTTCCGCTCTCTGCCTGAACATTTTTCGTGGAAAATGAGTGGTAGTCAAACTGAACCACCCCCCCCTCCTCCCTTCCCTTCTTACCACAGGGCAATAAACAGACTAAAGAAACAAAATGCTCGATTCATCAAAATCACAACCGACACTGTGCAGCAAATTAAACAATATTTCATAATCACTTTGAGGATAGGACAAAAGACGGCAATTTGTGGCTGAGAGATCAGAGATCCTCCTCAGCTGTGGAGCTCTCCCTCTTCTCTCCTCTCGTGCCTCCGTGTTGTGTAGTTAATTATCAGGGAGGACACGCTCGAGAAGGCCTGGACTCTCCCACTGCGCCCACCTAATCAACTGTCCTGTGCTGGGACATTGTGAAGCCTTCATTTATCTTGTCTGGGGGGCTAATTACCCCCTCATCGGCCTGCTCACTCTCCCACTCAGATGTGGCAGGACTGGACTGGGGGAGAACTTAACAAATTAGCCCCCTATTAGAGCAGAAGGACTCCCTGCTCACTCAGTTACACGCAGTTGTAGTCGACCCGCGTCGGCCAGGAGGGAAAGCCACTGAAAAGGCTCAATAATCCGTGCAGGGATTACCACTGCCTTCAGGGCCTTGACAGATGATGCTAGCTCAGGTGTAAGGAGGCCAGGGAGTCACCTCATGACTTGTATTTTGCTGCCATTTTCACTTTTTGTTGAAGTCCCATTGTTAAATTGGGAACAATTTGCCACCCGCTCCGTTGGACACGGGTCATGATGACCGTTGAATAGCCTTTCGTGTTCGAATGCTGTTTTTGATTGCTCGCAGTGCTCAGTTGCTAAATTTGGTGTAGTGTGCTGGAATGAGTCTAACTAGCTCGCTCCAATATCTAAACGATTAAAGCGTTCAAAGTGACTATTTCTCTGACAATCTTGGCTCCTCTGTTGTTATTTAAAATAATGACTCGAACCAAATGTTTTGAGTTTCGATTAACCAATTTTTTTTTTTTTTTTGGGATGTTTCAGTTTTGCTAATAGTCAGTGTTGCAGCAAGAATAAATAGCTTTGTGATTTCTGCTTGGGAAATGAATTTTGCATATGTCTGGATTGACTTTTTCTGGGCTCAACTTATGATTGTTTTGAGAGGAGTTTTGGTCTAATTCCTCTGTTATCTGTCTCCTGGGGAAGGGTTCGTGTGAGTCTGTGCATGTGCATGTGTGCCTGTGTGTGTGTGTGTGTGTGTGTGTGTGTGGGGGAGGGGTTTCTCTGGAAAGCCAGAAATTACCCAATTCCTTCCCCGTCCCAGCTGTTGGTGTAGAGCAGCTAATTGTGTCAGCGATCTTAAGATCTCCCCCAAAGCTGCCCCCTAAACCAGTTAGAGAGTACCCCAGTCCGGGCGTCATCATTTTCCAGCAACCATCCATCTTCCCCCTCGGATTAATTCTTCTCATTTCCGTGCCTCCCTCATAAATCCTGGCACAGTTAATTAATTTCACTTGCAACACGGGGCCCCGTAATACAGGATTGTTCTCGCAAACCCCATATTAATTATGCTATTTTACAGCAATCTCATTGAAGGCTGTGTTTCATCTTTCATAATTACATTTTCAACAACAACCGGCAACAAAAGAGTCTAATTATGGATTTGGCGCCGCGCTCCACACAATAAGTCAACGATGCAGCCGCGGCTAACCCAGCAGGATCGATGTTCGAGTTTTATTATTGTTATTATTGTTGTTATTATTTTAGCTGAGTGGGATGGAGGAGCATAATGCCGAACATATTGGAGCGATTTGCCAGGCCAATAACATAAATCTTTTTAATAAAATCAGAGAGGATTATTGTCATATTAAGAGCCTCATTTTCATCACTCCTTTGGTGAATTCATTGAGTCTGGGAGGAAAGTGTGTTTCTGGTCCTGAATGGCCTTTTGCCATTGTTTGAAGTTACTTTCTGCACCAGTGCTAACAACATTAGCCATTAATTTATAATTGAGCCGCCAACGTGCCTTCATACCCAATGGCCATGTAACCCTGCCCTCCACGATGCAGAGTCCTCTCTGGACGGTTGGGACTCTGGAAGTGCCCACTCGCTGGGCCCAGACCTGCCTCCTCAACTAGTCCAGTCCTTCGAGGAGCCACCCACACGAACGCAGTGACAGGCCATGAATCAAAGTGCAGTTATGACAGCCCCTCAGCTCCATGGGGGTGGACCACAGGGGCAGCTATTAGCACCCCTTTTATGGCTAACCCTTACAGATTCATGACCTGTGGAGAAGGGGGGGGGGGTGCACTGCTTCCCATCCCAATCTGCAGCCTGCCTGTCACATGATCATCCTGAGTAGTTTTGATTTCTGAACGATCTATCTCAGTCCTTTATTCTGAAACCAAAAGTGATTTGTTCTTCTCTTGGTTTGAACGCAGCAACTGAAATTCTCTTACATTTATTGATTTTCTGGAATTGATGCAGCTGAGGCAATAAAATATATAGGAAAACAATCCTATTTGTAATGAGGCCATTGCAGCATTTTGGATCTGTGGCTAACCTTTTGCTCATTTGATAATGAAGCATTATTTATGATTATGAATTTTATGGGCAACTTCCATTAAATGTTATATGTTTTTTTATTCATCTAAAAATGATTAAGAGGCTGGTAAACGATTAAATACTCTGTATTTGTTTGTGTTGTTTTTAAATATTATCTTGTCTGTAAAGTGCATATTGTACCCACCGTATTAATACATTGTCAATAAAACAGATATTAACATTACTTCCAAAAACATCCAAAGCATCATCATGACTTATTGTGTTTGGCTGGCAATTTGCAGTGTTGCGCAATGTGAGCTTTGTTGTATGAAGAGAAATCTTCTGGTTTAGTGCTGAGTTCAGTGATGTACAGTTTTGAAATCCAATTAGCCCATCCAGTCAGTGTACTCTACAATACAAAAGTCTTTCAGTCCAGTCAGTGGAGATCATTCGCAGTAAGTGTTGGGTTATGCAATATGAACCCCCCATGTTCAGTCAGACCATTGCCTTCAAGGAGAGGTTCTGCAGTATGAAGCATCAGTGTTTAGTTCAGTGTTTGTAGCAGTGTTCGGTTCTGCAGTACCGGTATGAAATATTTATGTTCGGTTACGCATTGGCAGTCAATGTGGGGTTTTGCATTCTTTAGTGTGTGTTTTTGGATAGGGATTTGCAGCCAATGTTGGACTCTGCAGTAAGCAGTTGTTATGTTGGGTTAGTGTTGGGTTTTGCAGTAAGTAGCGTTTTTGTTCAGTTTGGAATTTGCAGTACAGTCTTGAGTTCAATGGCGTGGGCAGTAAGTCCTGTCAAGTGGACCCAGGATATTTTTTCCCCTGCCAAGGCCATCGGTGATCAGCAGAGGTTAAAAGTTACAAATCACCCAAACACACCCTCCGCCCCTCTCTCCTCCTCTCGCCCTGCTCCTCTGGGGCCAGGTCTCATTCCTATTCCATGGCCATGGCTTCTAGGGAGGGCCTTGTGGGACTGGGGGGCAATTACTCTACTCATTTAATTGGCGTTATCATTTTAGCAGGCTGACAGAGATGGATCACCACATTGGCCCTGGCCACTGGTGTCCGAATGAGCCTTAGGAAGAGAGAGAGAAAGAGAGAGCGAGAGAGAGAGTGTGTGTAAAGATATGTTATATATATATATATATATATATATATATATATATAGGGTGTGTGTGTGTGTGTCTGGATCCACAGGTTAATAATTCTGTTAAAAGTTTGTTGTTACAAAGAAGTATTCATTGTTTATAGTGTGTTATCCCATGCATATGTTGCTGGCTATTTTACTAGCTATGTCTTTTGTGACATAATCGTTGAATCATCTTCACTTCAGAAAAGGAAAAAATGATCTTGGGAATCAAATTTTGTGTGTATAATGACTCATACCTGCATTTTAGGTTTGTAAATTTTTGCTGTGTAACTGCACTCCGGAAGCTCTATATTATTTTACTTGACTGCGATGATATGGTCCCTGTCTTGCTAGTATTTTTTTGCTCTTCTGTGGAGGGGGAGAGAGAGGGATTCATTGGACTAAGAGCCGAATATTAGCGTAGCCCAGCGTGAAGTAATGCTGCAACATAATGAGCCTCGGAGCAATGATGCCATAATTCAGGACCAGTAAAACTGTCACCAGAATTAAGAGGCACCCATTATAGGTGCTATACATGAGCTCTGGTTAAATTAAAGAGATCCAAAACGACGCGGTCTCTAGGGCCAAAGCAGGGAGATAATTTTAGCCACTTAGTGAATCATCCAGGTAGCAGTTCAGCTTCCACCCACGTATCTGACCTGGATTTACATCTGTTTCAGCAACAACACTGCCCCCCCCCCAAACCCCCACCTTCCCCTAGCCCCCTCCACCGCCATCATTTGGGCTGAGGGCGCACTATTGAATCACAAACTGGGTCTACATGGCTCGTAGCCTACCCCTCCATAGCTAGTTCTCTAAGCTACTGCTGGAACAGCCTCACAAGCTGAGGCACAAGACAGGAAATGCAGATAGTTTTTCATCCCAGGCACTGATACTGGATAAGCCTCATCTTAATAGCAAAATGACTGTGGCTAGAATAAAGAGTGGGCACTGATGATACAGGATTAGTGGATAGAAAGCATGCTGAGCTAAGACAGGATCTATTATGCCTTTATTCATAAATAATAATTCACTCCACAGTGTGTGTAGTAAGCCAATGCACTAAAAAATGTTTTTTCTAAAGAGGCAAGGATGGAAAAGTGGTGTCTTTTACTCGTTATGATCCAGGGCTGAAATGCATTTGTGCACTCCTAAATCTCTTGAAAGCCTGTATCACAGAATGATGCACTGTGTCTATAAAACTACTTTATGTTACACAAGAAAGGGACTGACGTTTGGTGGAAACTAACCTGATAACGCCACTTAACAAAAGGTCCGATATATGATGGAAACTAACCAGATGATGTCATTAAGCAAAGGGTTTGATACATGGTGGAAACTAACCAGATAACGTTTCTTGACTAAGGATCTGTGGTACGGCAGATGTGAAGTCCTCGTGCATGCCTGTTCTTGTGTGGCATCAAAAAAAACATAACGTGGTCTTTAAGCTACACATCATGCCATCCATTGCCAGTGAGTCGTTTAATTATGCTTCAATGCCTGTTTTTCATACTTCCTGCCCTCATAGAGTGGTTTTCCACCAGTGAAAAATTCCAAGCCCAAGGTAGATTAAAAAAAAACCACAGAGAGAATGGGCAGACGTGAGAGAGATGATGAAGGAAGTGCGGGACAGACGGCAGGAGAGTCTCGAGCTGCGTGTGTCCAGAGGGCCGAACCGGCGGAATATGAAAAATGAAAACTATAAGGGAGACAATAATAAAAATAGCTGTGAGAGTGGACAGGAGGAGTGAACAGTGCACCACCGATTGCTTCATTATTCACTGGCTCTTTCACACTGTAAAAATGTGCTGCATGCTGCAAAACCATGTATCACCACCAGCCCCAAACAAATGGCCTGTCTCTGCTCTATTTACCTCCAATTGTTCAAACACTTGCAAGCAAATGCTTCCGGGTTTGGGATCGTCAGCTTGGGACAGACAGCTGGACACATCCACAGCTGGGAACCCCGTCTCCTGTTGACTTTGTCGAGAGAAGCAGGGCAGATGTCGTCACAGCCACTCTCCGTGCCTTCAGCTGCAGTTTATCTGGATCTGCTGGAGGGAACAGATAGCACTGAATGCTCGACGCGAAAATGCTGTGGTGCCTTTTAATTGCGTATGTGTTTCTTGACACAATTTGTGACACGTTTGCTGTGATTTGATGCTGTTCTCTTAGCTTTAGTTCAGTGTTTCATAATTACTTTCTGTTACGGTTTAGTGACACTTGGTTGTGTTCGTTTTGCGTATGGTTCTGATTATTAGCTTGTAGCGCTAATTCGTACTTAGAGTCTTGACTGAAAGGCCTGGCTTGCAACAAATAAAATCTGTGGTTATTAGGGGAAACTATATAAATCCTCAGCTTACTGCGATGGCTCACCTTGTTATTGTATCTGTCAGTTGGAGAAATGGAATTGGGGGGTGGGGGTGGGGGGGGGGGGGTTGGGTGCTTGAGTCTTGGGTACCGATTCCATCTGGAACCATTTTGCAGGGAGTCAGTGGCCACGGTCACAAAGGCTGACCTTGGCTAAGTGGGAGAGAAGGAGGGAGGGAGTGAGAGTTCTCAGCCTGGACATTCACAGTATCACTGAACCCTACATGGGAAACAATGGAGGACAACTTTGGGAACACGAAGAAGAGCTGCTCTAGCAATGTGTGAGCTAGAGGTGGTAGTTAAAGCAATTGTCGACGCTCATTTCATCTTCATCACATTCATATGATTCCCTTCCCATATCATAGCCTTCACTGCAGCATATGAAAACTTGACTTGTGGGCTGCTGAATCTTTCATTATGGCCCGACTGTGATGGAGAATGGCCCTTACACAGGTCCACCTGAAAAGAGGTCTTCCTAATGCCCCTGATGAGGGAGAGAAAAAGAGAGTGGGAAAGGGGAGACATCTGTCACAGTGGATCTGTGCGGAAGTGCGATGTGGGGGACACATAAGTGGATCCAGAGCAGGTCACTGAGCCCTGGCAGCTGATTTAGCCCGATGCCCTGGAATAGAGAGCGCTGGCGTGTGCTGCATATGTGAGTTAATGGAAGCCCACTGAACGTACACCCCAACACATCTCTGCTTCAGCCATACAGGATAATACGTATCTCTCTTCAACGTTTCATAGATTACCTTTACACATGCTGATCTGTGATCAGGCTGTTTTTTTCACAAAATGGTTTGGGGTAAATTGAGGCTAAAATAAAACCTTTGACTCATTCCCTGCGGCAAGCCGCTGCCAATGGCGCGGCGAATTCTACCATTCCCTACGGTAAGCCGGTGCCAGCGGCGTGGATGACCGTTCGCAGTCCGATGAAAACACGAAATCAGTTGACGATCGCGGTCATGGGCCACCTGTACTTCAGTGCTTTATATTGTGTCATTTTCGGGAAAAGTATTCCGTACAAACGCGACAATTTTTTATAAAAGTATTCTGTAGGGAATGAGTTAATCAGTTTTTTTTTGGGGGGGGGGGTTGAGGGATAAATGTTTTCACTTGGCGCTGGAGGACCTCTCAGCAGTATCTCCTCACTTATCATTTTCACTATCTGCTCAGCCTTTTGGTGCAGCACATTTTGAATTACTGTGTCCAACTGGAAGATCGAGCCATTTCTAACATTTGGTTTAGGCATGTTATGCTGAAAAAAATCAATCAGTTGAGTTCAGCACATTTTTCAATTAGATACAGTGACTCAAAAATGTGCTCTACCAAAAGGTTGAGCAAGCCGTTAAAGGATTTTTTAATAACCTTATACAGCCCCGCCCACTTTACCCACTTCTATATCCAATTTAATTTGTGTTTTGAGAAAAAAGTCAGTTTAGGCAAAGACAAAGAAATCGTCATTTACCAACTCGCTAAGGAAAATTAAGAGAAAGATAAATGTTATTACAGCCTCTTCCACCACGTGTTATACTCACCAAAATGTTTTGTTCTTCAGAATTGACGTTAAACCTACCAAGCTAGCAGTGAAGAATAGATGACTCTTCCTGTTCTTTTCATTGCCACTGGACTGCTGGCTGTGTGCTTAAATGGAAGTTCTTTCACTATGTAGCCTTTTGCCTGCTGTACCTAATTCTGTGGTGCATAAGCTGAATACAGGACACAGACCAGAGCACTCACGCTGTCCTACTGCCAACTCCTTATTTTCACATCTACTGTGGAGCTCTGTTCCTGTGGGCGCTCTAGACTTCCAGAGCAGCAATGAGCGCAATATGGTGGCAGCTTAAAGAAATCTTGACACACAGACGTCACCGGTATGACCTCAAAATGGAATTTTGCAAGTTTGAGTTTTGCACTAAAGTCGCTTGAGGATCTTGTGCACCGGCTCTTCAATGTTACACTGTAAACAAGAACCCTGGAGTCACGGAAGAAAATATCTATACGTCCACATTTCCTCTTGGCTTTGGATTCTAATAAACATGCAGTGCAACATCACTGCCATAATTTAATTGCTCAGCAGATGTCCTTATAGAAGGTGAGATTTCACCAACCGCGTGCCATTTTCATAATCACCAGTTTCCAATGGCTGTTTATCTCCTGCAGCCATTCAGGTTAAGTATCCTGTTCAAATGTAAAAGCAAGAGTACAATCCCACTTTGGACTCAATCCTGTGACTCTCACATAGGGTTTTACCAATTACACCCCATGCTGTCCCATTTGCACGCACATTTAGCCTGCTACATAAAACCAGTGCCACCACTAAAGCTAACGATCAGAAAGGGAATAACTGAAAATGACAGGAGCCTCATCATAATAAGGTGGAAAATCTTCCCTGTGCGGGGCCATTATGCCCCGAGGCTTTGTGTGCAGTATCGGTAAGTAGTCATTTTTTGCAACTAATTGGGAAGGCTTCAGGACTAAAAGCACTTTTTGATGAGTCATTAGAAGGATCAGAGACAAATAAAAGGTGCACTAATGTCCTTAAAATGCGACATTCAACCAAATTTTATCGACCAATTTCAGGCTAGTGTCTCCAAGTGATCATCATAGTCACATATTTTGGGGGAGTTGAACTCACAATTAGCAAAATATGTCTGTCAGCTTCACCGAAGTTGAACCGATTTCGTCATTATTGCATCTGTGTACCTCTGTGTGGCGTCTCGAATGTCCACATCCAAGCAGAAACCCTTGAATCCAGGGCAGCAAATGTATGTGCTCATGTACTGTAAGTATGCATTTTACTGTACATGCACTTGCTCAAATGCACACACTGTATTACATGTTTATATAGCTACACATGATAACACTTACAGCAATGAGAGAGATAAAGAGAGAGCAAGAGAGAGAAAGAGTGTGTTTGTGTGTATGTGTGTGTATGTGTGTGTGCGTGTGAACGCACAAGCGTTCGTGTGCACAAATGTGTCTGAGAGAGTGTGCTTGCTTGTTTGAACAGACTCTGCTCACACACCTCTGTAGTTATAAGAATAACCTTTCAGGCAGTGAGGCTGTGACAGTGGCTTGCCTGGGCTATGGGGCTATTCCTTTTGATAAATACTCCCTAATTACACAACAACACTTACTGCCATCACCGCGTGCCACCGTCCCCCCGGCCAAGATTAAACAGCTCCACTCTGCACTGAATTATTCCTTTTACAGCCATTATTCCCCCCTATTCACTTAAGGGCTCTATCTGCACCACCAATCTGGCAAACAGCACGAGTGGATGATGGCGTGTATGTGCGCCTGCATGGGCGAGAGAGGGAGAGGAGCAGCATTAGAAAGACATTTCACCTTAATGCATTCACTAATGATAATACTTTAAACTACTGTACTGCAGGAACAACAACAACTCAGGGTGGCCAGAGCGTATGGTTGGTGGAGGTGGTGGAGGTGGAGGTGGGGGTGGGGGGTGTGAGAGGAAAACAAGAGAAGAACAAGAAGCGGGTTCTTTAATTTATGTGGAAAGCGAGCTGGAGTGGCAGTGATACATGAGTTTGTTAGTCAATTGATAAAGGAGAGGAAATTTTTAAAAAACATTCATCACCGAAGGATATAGGCACCATATATCACCTATTTGCAAACAACAGGCTAATATTCATCCCAGGAATGATTCAGTGACCTGCTTGGTTCCACAGGCAGGGTCTGCTCTGGCCTAATTAATGGGAATGAAATGCCTTTGTTATTGCGAATGGTATTTACACCAAAGCGCTTTCTGCTATTCCCTTCAAACATCAGATGCCCTCTTTATTACAGAGGGAAAGTGGGAAAATGCAAAAGCTTTTAATTTTTTGCTGAATGAAGCAATGAACTGGCTCAGTGTGCTAACCTGAATACAGTGAAACAGGAAGCTGAACCCCATGAATCTGGCGAGACCAAATTTCAGAAGCAATTCTTTCATTTTACCATCAAAATTTCTAGAGTTTTGTAATTGTGAAGACTCACTTTACATCAATGAAATTAAGCTTGGTTTAGTTCCACCAGCTATAAAGTCTTCTTATTGATTTTAATTGAAATCTTGAAATGACACATTGCTGCTTGCTGCAGTTTCATTTTAATTTTGCATCATTAATTAAATATATGACACAGACTTTTAAATTGTCAAGCCTTATGTTCAGTTATTTAATTTGCAGTGATTGATCTTTACTTAAAGCTACGAGCTTCCCCCAATTTTACGTCTCGAAGTGGTAAAGGGCATTATAAGAGAAAGATGAATGACGTTGCATTTACGAAAGCCAATAAATACTCTACTTATGCCCTGTAGGTGACTCCATTTAAACAAACAAACAAACAAACAAACAAACAAATAAATAAATAATACAAATGTATAAATAAATAAGTGAGCGGGGAGTGGGGGGTTGGAAGGGACGTCTTTGTTAAGATTCATATCCCAGATGGATAGCTTTTGCGGAGCAGGGTATTTATTTTGTGCGGTAACGACACCAGGAGATTTGTTATTCCCTGGCGTTCCAGAGTTTCTCACATTGCTCCACATCCTAGGGACCATAATTCATCTGAACACCCCCAGTCCCCAAACAGATTTATTTACAAGCCTTATTTCTGTACAAATCTCCGCTTCACAACCGTCAGCCCCCAGAAGAGGGTCCCAATGCCTCTCACTGGCTATCCGAGGGCTTTTTTTAACACTGTTTTTATTTCCTAAATCTTGACTTAGACCTGTTTTGTTCCTGGTGCAAGTGTGAATTTTGAACTCCAGCAGAGGCTTACTGGCTGCACAGTAACATTTATCATTTTTATGCGGTTGGAAATTGAGACTAAGAATCAAGCAAATTCATAGCTATTTTAAAGGCACCAATGTTGGTTGATGATGCAACAAGGAAATGGGTAACACATTGGCCAAACTGCCTTATCGCAATGTTTTTTTTTTCCTCTTTAATAACATTGAATGAGAAGCTGCTACTATTCAGAATCATGTTAAATTAGCCCTTCAAATATGTTAATTTCAAAACTAGTCGTATTTTTGTCACTCGGTTAAATGCATCGTCTTGTCCAAAGAATGCAAATGTTTGGTTTGTGAGTTGCCCACTTTCTTCTCTTTTGCTGTTTTTTTTTTTTTTTTTTAAAATTATATTAGATCAGTGTACTAGATTTCCTAGTTCAAGATGATCAATTTCAGGTGGAAACTTTTTCAACAGTTTTTTACTCTATTTATTCAATAAGTGTTTGTAGAATAATATGTATAATATGGACTCGGAAAATTTCATTCTCAATAAACTTTCCCCATAATTGTGGGATAAACTCACATACAGTGAAATGACTACGAGTAAAATTCATCGCTCTGTTTTCAGTGTGAGGTTCAGCAGCATTTTTATGTGGCTGGAGCACCTTGGCATTGAGGGTTTTGACTCGTCTCCAGTGTTTTCTCGTTACTTTGTCAGGGCATTAATAGCATGGCCCCCCCTTCCCACCTCCCCCTGTGTATATGTGTATTATAATTCTGTCACATGCATTAATGCTGTTTGCAAACGTGAGCACTTATTGCGACTAGCAGGTCCCGGGGCCGATGCTTGTCAAAGGGGGCTGGGGACCGTGGAGCGTGCGACAGACCCTGCTGAATGAGCGGCCGTTTCCTCGCCCTTTCACTGGCAGCTCCTGCAGGACTGCATCTGTCAGGGCGGCGCTGACGGCTGTGGGGCCCGGGGTCAAGAGCGGCCGTTGTAGTCCACTTCGGCATTCCCATACAACAGAACAGGAGAGATTCAGGGTTTTGGGTGAGTGGAGCAAATAAATACTGTAACCTCAAATGAAAACCATTTTCACCACAACTTCATTTGAAGAATTTGTTTCCAAACCACAATGAGTGGGCAAATTAAATACCACAGAGCGATAACCCCGGGCTTCTTACACATGGTGCAAAAAAATCCATTTTCAGAGATTCGTACTATAAGGTGTATTTTTTCATTGTCAAAGTTTGTGTTTTTCTATTAAATGCAATGGGCGCCAACATAGAAAAAGCTGATTTACTCAAAATGAGTAAAATGGATATATTGCGTTTTGGAAACAAACTCTTCATTTGTTCTTAGTCTCTCAATAAGTGGGCGCAGAGGGTGGAAGTTGAAAAGAATTGTAAGCAGGACAGGTAGGATTGAATGGCAGGTGGGTGGTGGAGGTGAAGATGGTGTTGGGCGGCGGTGAAGGGGCGTGTGCGGAGGCCGATAAGGGGAGGTGTGGGGTTTTACAGGGAGGGTGTTGGGGTTCTTTGGTCCAGGGTTCCTCCGTATATGTGAGTAATGACTCAGGCTGCCACTCGGCCTGTGTCGCCACATTTATAACAATCTCCAGGCCCCTCTGCTCCCCCAGTGCCCCCCCCAGCCTGGGCCCAGGGGACATTAATCAGCCGTCGGCCAGAGGGACGGATGGCTCAGCTGGCAGTGCTCATCCATCCACCTGAGAGAGAGACACTGAGGCAGCACACACAGCCTGGATGGCCAACACTCTGCTCTCGTGTCTGTATCTCCGCACGTGTGGGGCGTAAGGACAGCGCAGTGCATGTCAATGTCCGTCTTCACATAAGAAAGAAAGCCTGGTGCTCTGTGCATGGCATTTTTCTACAGACACAAGGAGGCGCACTGTACCTTTCAGTTTGATGTGGTGAAACCTCAAGATATCTGTGTGAATGCGAGGTCATCTGAGCGCTCCCTTCCCACAGTGCACCAGTCCTCTTCATCTCAAAACACCAAAAATCAGGGCTCCAGGTCTGACCTCTCAGTAAACTGTGTAAAAAGATATCATAATATTAACCCTTAGAGCGCTAAATGCAACTATTGTTACTCAGTGATGTAAGATATTAAAATCAAAGCTGATGAAAACCTATCATGAGGCGACTTGTTTAAAAGAGCTCTTTTTAAACAAGGCGCATCATGATAGGTTTTCAACAGCACAAGATAATTAAATTTTCTATTTTTTAAAATTTATTTCAGCGCTCTAAGGGTTAAATGAATGACAAGAATAACCTTGTTTTAATCTGCATTGAAACTCTTAACTGGCCTCATGTGTAAATCTTAATAGTAGCCTTAATCAGTTTTCATGTGTATTATCTGAGCGTTATCTTGTTACATGTTCTCTGTATAGCTGAACGGCCATCAGCCCCTGGCTGTGTAGCTATACTTGGGATCATCGAAACACGATCTAAGGGGGCTGGTAACAGCTGGTTGTTCGGACTCACTGAAGACGTGTTGGCCGAACAGCAGCACCCATTATATAGTTAATTGTCTGGGAGAAAAGAAAACCAGGGCTGGACTTAGATTGGTGGACCTGATTTTATGATCTCTGAGTTCCACTTAGACCAGGGGTGGGCAATTCCAGTCCTGGAGGGCCGGTGTGTATGCAGGTTTTTTATTTCCATCAATTACCCTGACTAATTGAGGTAATTGGTTGTACACGCAAACATAGATTTGCACATATATAATACCAAAGTAAAATGTTAAGTTTGGGGGAGACATGAACAGTCTTTGGTGGTCATTCATGATAATTTATAGAAATGCAGCAAAAATGTCGGATTTCATGAATGGTTTACCTAATTGAGACAATTTACTTATTAAGGGCCAGAGGTTGGAGTGAAAACCAGGGACAGATAAAGCCCTCGTCGCCCACCTCTGACTTAGACCTTAGGCGAGCAGCTATTGAGGGAAGCTCTAGGCAGTATCTCAAATGACCAGGAACACCCACTGGATAAAGATTATAAGCCACAGCAAGCACATTGTGCTGTACTGAGTCCTCATCAGTGCATCCCCTGAATTAATTAATGGAGCACATCTTGATCCTGTTAACAGGTTACGGTGTTGCCTGGCTACCCAAGTCAGCTCACAGGAGTTTACAGCTGCAGAAGTAAGGTCTTCAGACTGCAGGACTTACTTCAGAATTTACAGAATAGGTAAGGGGCCACAATCTGTGGCTTCTGGATAGTCCCATGCAGGTCACTGCCAATACATTTGCCTCAAAGTATAATATCCAGGTTGTGAAATTAAACTCTGATTTTCAATTGAATTTCCCATAAGAAGATTCAAATCTGGAAACTAGAATCTTTTTTTCATATTTTAGGGTGATGTCACATACATATTCTATATCTGCTGGTCACAGGTTTTCACCAAAGCTACATCATATTCACAGTATATTGCCTGAAATATTCAAACCTAGGATGACATATTTTTTATGGCTGCAGTACAATATCAAATCGAAAATATCTACATATTGCGCATCATTTTATTCACATTTCCCTGTAATTCAGCAGGACAGACTTGGAATCTTTGGAAACCTTTCAATCAGCATTGGAATTTAAAATGGACTTAGAAGTTCCAAAGATTTAAATAAAGCTGCTGCATTTGAAAAATCCACATGCAGGTCCATGAGTTTTATGGGTTAAAGCATAGGTGTAATTTATGGGGGGATGGAGGGGTTGTAACCCCCCCCCAATAATTCAGACCAGCCATTACAACCCCCGCCCCAATATCATATCATTGGGTTGAAGCATCCTCCCCAATATATTGTTTCAGTCACCTGCATTTGCTCAGCAGTACCCTTCCAAAGCCAGTAGGAGGAAGTATTTGTAATGAAATCTGCTGGCTGAATTTTCGGTTGGAAATAAAACCTGTCAGGACTTTTACTCTCTGACCCCGGCACTTTATACCTCTGTGTTTGCCCTCTCTCTCTTCACACTGAGCACCCTCCCCACCTCCAGCTGTGGGATCTGGCAGGCCTGGAGTCCGAGCAGGCAGGTGGCGCATTGGAGTTTGGCACAGGCACAGAAATAAAAGAAGTACACAGCTCAGTTGCGTCTCGATGCGCAGCTCCCCTCCGCTTTCAAAAGAGCCCCGGCCTCAGGGCCGCAGTCAAAAAAGATGCCATCAGCAGAAACAATAACGTTAATGATAGCGAGCGGACAATGAAGTATATCCCGAACTTAGCGCGATGAAACCTGGAGCTCGTGCGCCGTGTTAGCGAGGCAGCGCCGTCGTCTTTAGCGGCAGGGGGGAGGAGGCCGGCCTTTTCGGAGAGAATATACATCATCTTTAAACGGTATCATCTGAATGGCTGGAGGAGGAAAACAGATTTGCAGTCTGTTCTGAGCGCTGGTCTGCCTTCCTTCCCGTCGTTTGGGTTGCCAGGTTGGTTGAGTGCCGTCCTCTGCAGTTTCTGTGGCAGAACAATGGAGCGTTTTCCCCCAAACTTTGCCAGCAACCTGCTGCATCTGTAGTCATTAATCATTCTCTCACCATGCGAGCTTTGGTGTTTTTGTCTGTTTACATGCACACCTGAGCATAAGTGTGCACGATGCAAATTAAGGGGAAACGAATAAAATTAATCTATGCATTTGTACTCAAATAGAACCTAAAAAAGCATGTCATACTGAGGGTGAAACCATAGTTGTCTGCAGACTTTCAGTCCCAATACCAAAGATGGGCCAAACAGTGTGCCCTGTCTGGAGAGGTCATTGCATTTTTCATTTTGACCAAATAAAAAAAACAGACTTGAGGCAAAGAGAGAGAACTCAGCTGTAGGGAGTGGGATGTGGGTTTTAGAATGAGGGGAGTCCCGCCAAGGGCAGGTTGTGGAAAGGCTGGAATGGGGCGGCTGTGGCGAGCATATTTCGCCGCCCCCTCGGGGCATGATTGATACCGGGATGGAGTGTAGGTAGATTGGAGACTTTCTGGAATTTGTAAGACATGCGTTTCACTCCCTGTCGGGCCCAAAATGAAGCTTCTCAATCCTGCGGACCCCACCCCCTGACCCCCCCTTACCCCCCACTTCCCCCCCTCCTCCTCCCCTCTCCCCTTCCCACTCCATCCAAAACCAGGGTCATTTATCACAGGGCAGCAGAGGAACCCCGGGCCTGCAGGCCCTTGTCAGGTGCCGCAATCGGCTCTTTGTGCCGGCCAGCAAACAAGTGTCGGATCAGCAAAAGTCTATTAAAGGCTGGTGGGCTTTTCAGAGGCAATTGGTAGCGGGTCAGTGCTTCCAGAGCTCCGCTATCCTCCTCGCTGCTCAAAACCCCTCTTTGTGTCGCTCGTCGGGGTGACACAGATCCGCTGAAGATTAATGATTTTTAGTGCCCGTTGGTTTTTATTCTCTCCGTGCTAGCATTGAAAGTTGGGCCGAGTGCTCGTTCTGTCTCCCCGCCACCTCCTCAGGCCACAGCGCCAGCCGCATCTCAAATGGCTTCCAATGCCTTTTTTTTTACCACATGTCGCAAAATCCCAGCAAATAAGCCACATTTCTTCAGCATGGCTACGGCACTCACCATCTTTAGGACAGCAAACAGGATGCAGTGTTTTTTTAAAGTTGGTCCGCTCTTGAAAACTGTTGAGTTTTTTTTTTTTATTTGGAGATTTCACATAACCAGCCAACAACCAGCCAATGGTTGTATTACATGGCACAATTGTTATTTTTTTTTTTTTATAAATATGTAAAGGAAGACCGTGACTGGTTAATTGGTTGAATCAGGTGCCTTAGTGATGGAATAAAACAACAACAACAACAACAACAACAACAAAAAAACCTGTCCTCACAAGAGGCCTTTTCAGATAACATTGGATACCCCTGGTCCAGGAAAATTAACTGCCCAACCCCATATCCCCTGTATTAAAATCTAGTGGAAAGTTTGCTTTGTAAAGGTGGATCAACACCCTATTGCGCAAAGTTCAATGAAAGCTACCAAATAGGAACCCATGGTAGAACTCAAATATCTACAAGATGACAGTAGTTTGCACAGTGTTTTCTATAAGATACAATTGTAAAAAAAAAAAAAAAAAAAGAAAAGAAAAAATTGACATGCTTCTATATTGCCAGAAACACTAAAGATCAACACTGGCACATTAATGGTACACTTCATTCAAAGTATTCATTCTATGACTTCCAAGGCAAAAAAAGTAATGAGTCACACTTCCAACAAGCGCATGCCATGAACACAAAGTATCAATCCAGATCTGACTATATCAATGAATGTAATACATCATTTGTGACAACCTGAGCTTAATAAATAAATAAATAAATAGAAGGTCTACAGTCAATGCGTTTAGACATTGACTTTAATCTTTGGATCCCTTAGCGAGTTCAAAATCTTCAGGATGCTGATTGCTGCAGTAATTGCACTTATGTATTACTCATATTTATGATTATTTTTAAGCCATGTGAGATACACATTGCAAAATTAGACCGGATCATATGTGCTGTCTTATTGACTATGTCATTTTATCGTGTTCATATTAGGTTTTTTTCTGATATTTCCTTTTGTTTGGCAAGGGTGAATGGCGCGAGAATGAATAAATCAAACTATTTTAAAGCCAGCCGCAGCGGTCGAATGTGGCTCGTCGAGCAACATTTTTTAAGGTTTACAAGAAAAGTTTTAAGAAGTATGTTCTTTAGTGGTTTGAACAGCTCGAGTTTGTAAGAGCGCACTGTGGCCTCAGGACGAAGTACCATATTATGCTTGAATGGAGAAAACCACAAATTACTGCCTCTGCATGCGAAGGCTAACCAGCAATTACATACAAGGCATGCAAACTTAGTTTTTTTTTCGTGAACGAAAATAGAATATTAACATGTTCGCTGATTCATAATTTGGTATCATCATGGGTTTGATACCAAAAAATTGCCCATGTATTGACTCTTGTTGGTCCAAACTTTCAATAAAGATGCATGCCCGCGGAAAGAAGGCATTTTTCCCGAGCCGATTAATTGATGACGTTAAAAGTTATAAAATGAAAATCAGACGGTGGTTCACTGCCCACGCAGGTAGAGAAATTTATCCAACCCGTGAAAAATACATAAATATACAGTACATTCCCCTAATAAAAGTACAATTAAAGATGTTACCCTTTTTCACCAGCAGAGGCACTCTAATCTAGTCCCAAGAATGCAATGTTCATGACAATCATACAACTGTATACATACGTTCTGTAAATATAAATTTTATTAAGAATGAATTTTAATACTGCTAAGCCTGTGATTTCACTCTTTCAATTTATGCATTGGTCGTTGCAGAAATGATAGGAAGACTTGAAACCTTTGTTTTTGTGTTTTTTTTTTTTTTGTTTGTTTGGTTGGTTTTTTTTGTCTAAAATTGAAGCTTTGACAAATTTCTAGTGTCAGGTCAGCATGGAAGACCTACGAGTTTCCATCGCAATAAAATCTTTAAGTTTTCTCTGGTCTACCGCGCTGGTTATCTGTGCTTACCGCTTACCACAGTTTTTTTTTTTTTTTTTATCTTTTCCTACCTCTAAATATGGCTGAATATGAACAGGAAAAAAAAATTCTCTTGCAAATCAAACTTATTTTGATTTGAATAAACAAAGGTAGGCTTAATAAACATACTTTTGTTCTTAATCACACTTGCCAACACCAATGGCAGCAATGCGTTTCAGCACACTTCCACGGATGGTTGACATTTAATAAAAGCCTCGCGAAGGCATTAAATGCGTAACAACTGAAAAGCGTTTTTGTTTTTTGGGGCTTAAGCAGTTGAAGAGAATATTTATCTCATAATAAACCGATGGATTAACGATCAAACAGCAATTTCACTTTAAGCTAACTTCTCGACATCATATTCAAGGAAATTATACAATTCTAATGGGCCTGCAGTGCCTTACAAAAATAAACAGAATAAAGCATTATTCCTGTAAATTTGAGTTTCCCCAATTTGAAATGCGTATCATGCAATATATACTCCTGAAATTTTAGGCGTCATTTGTAAAGTAGCATGCAGACATGCATTTCGCAGGCTTGAACATTCAAATGTTATGAAGCGAAATGACATTCCAGTTGCCATAAATTTCTTACCAATACAAAGTTAAATAAATAAATAAATAAATACGTGAACGCGCTTATGGAATAGAATAGTCACACGGTATTTGAATTTTCAATTCTAAAAAATGTAGGCAACAAAAAGGCAACTTATCAACACTTAATAACTTCTTCGCGCGTTTTAATACACCTGTCTTGGCAATTACACCTTTACAGATGGCGTAGAGGCTGCATATTAC
This sequence comes from Gymnothorax javanicus, assembly GCA_029692085.1. Taxonomy (NCBI): domain Eukaryota; kingdom Metazoa; phylum Chordata; class Actinopteri; order Anguilliformes; family Muraenidae; genus Gymnothorax; species Gymnothorax javanicus. Next base: position 62,773,181 of record CM056203.1, on the reverse strand, counting down.
TGAAATGGAGAGCAGTTCAGTTTCGAAAGGCAAGTTTTATTGGGCAGCCTAAGACAACCCAGAACAGATTTGCCGGACCCTTCCCTCAGTGCTCCTCTCTTTGAAGAGGTTTCGGTACCATATAAGAACATTTTAACAAGTAAAAATCATATGACATATTTGTTGTATTCAAAAAAGTTTTATACATGACTAGTATTGAAGTTGCGTGATTTTCACTAAATTTTATCTTGTCGAACGTATTTTTCTGGTATAAAATGCGTTGTAATGTCTTAGGCCGACGTGTAAACGCTCCAGTTTAAAAAATGCATTAATCAAGAGTATTTTCAGATTAGCTGAGATGTTTCTCCGACGTGAATATAATTGTTCCGGCGCCAGATAAGGATTTTTGTGATCTCCTGAGTAGAGTGGGGAAAAAATTGTGCGGCGTTTTGCTGAACTCATAACACCAAAAATGCATTACGCACTCTGACAGGCAATCAGTCATGTTTTCTTGTGATTTTTGATTAATAGACTAATCGTTTTAAATTATCTATGTATATTAACGATAACGCCAATAAATAACGGCTAAGTAATTTGAAAGAATTATTGCTCCGTGCATTTGTGGACAACTGTTTTCAGAAAAAAATATATATGTACATGAGAAGTGCCTAACCCCCCTCTACTTCTGTCATGCGTCTAGCCGATAAACAGCTTGGAAAAAAAAGGACCTTTGGCAGTGCACATGACGCCTTCCTTACCTATAAACATCAGCGCCGGTGATCTGTCCTAAAATTCTGGCATAATACAGTCCTGGTCCCATGCAGAATCTTTTGAGTTGCCATACGATTAACTGCCCCCTTGTTATTTTACTCAATGACAGGCCTGTAATTTCAGATGGTTAAGAATTCCCGGCAGCGTTGAAGGCAACCGGGAGCCCGCAATGGCATTATAAGCTTCGCTACGGAGCACCTTGTCAACTGTTAAAGGCAACATTTTAAAGGTGATTTTATTTCTGTTATTCATTCTTAAAATTCGTAGGATGGGAATCTCATTAGTCTAAATAAGCAAGCATCAACACTTTTTTTCGCTGTCTATAAGCACACGGATCACTTAATAGATCATTAACCACCAATATGGTGCTGACTTAGACATTTTTACTTCTCCTCTCCATTACAACCTGCTATTACCGAAGAGGGAAATCCTACGGCAGGCCTGGGTATATTAGAGTGCATTACTACATGCTAATGGCATGACTGCAGGGCCGGCCTCAGAGCAAGCACGCGCATTCCATGTCTGCTTTTCGTTGTAAACACAACGCACCTGTAGAATGTAGCCTAGTTGCGTTATTTCATCTTTTCTTTTGTCCATTGCAAGCGTGATCAAAATTGGAGAACTGAGTCGTTTCAGACTTACTTGTGAGAAACGCTTAGGCCTACATGAAAAATTAAATTACTTCAGAACTGTACGATCGTTCATGCCTCTTCCGCCAAGACTGATCGCAGAATTTTTCAAGTTATTCAGTTTACGTGAAGTCCATGTCTTAAAATAGACTCACAAGAAGGCTGAAGCATATTCTCAGCTAATAAAACCATTAACAACATCGTCAATAATAATAATAACAATAATAATAATAATAATAATAATAATAATGATGTTGATGATGATGATAATGATGACGTGAGGTCATTAAGGGTCGGATATTTAAGTCGGCAACAAGTTCATACCTTCACTGCAACTAATTTCTCATTTGTAATAGTTTTCCCAAATACTTTCATCTCCATCGGAATTCAGATCAATGTGCAGATCAATGACAGCTAGGTTGATTCCCAGATTTTACTTTTTGTCTATAAAAATTGAGCTTGCCTCACATTCTCTTGCTCGGCACAGATCGACAATGGGGAGACAAGGGGAAATGTGACAGATGAGGCGGGCGTGATGAAACGTTCGTCTTAAAGTCGACAAGGTTATTTCGAGAAAGAGCACACGACCTCCGCGATCAGACAAACAAACAAACCAGTTATCACTGAAGCGCGTGCTCACAAAGACGTGTAATCTAGACTTGTTTAAAGGTTCGTTGAAGTCTTAAGGTGACTCACAAATACAAAATTTCACCGATATAAATAACGGGTGTAGCAAAAGATTTCACATTAGCTTATATTCAAATAGTATTATTCATGGAAAGACTAATAAAACGGAGGTACTGCAAGAGACCTTGACAAAATGCTTTCCATGGTTATATCATACAATTTTAGTTTGCAAAGTAAATTTCTCAAAATATTTCGCAAAGAATAATAGTCTAGAGGTATAAATGATCTAAACCATGTTATATTGTGCAATAAACATATTGGTGGCTCATTCGCCCTTTCCTAATACATCTCTGTGATGCTCAATATTACAAGCAGTGTCCCAGTTTGTTTTGGTAATATTGTACTCACGGGTGCATCAATATCCCGTGTAATCAATAAGGCTGTGTTGAGCTTTGTACTCATGCGTTATAAAAAGAGGGAAACAATAAGATGAAATCAATATTTTACATCGTAGTTGAAATATTATTTTTGGGGATGTGGAACATGTCTTGACTCTGGTAACCTAACCGACTATCAATTTTTCAGTGAACAAATTTAGTATGCCCGATTTGATTTCCGTTTATGAACTATCACAACCCTTGTGCAACCTGAATATTTTTTTTTTATAGTCAAATGCGTATGTTTCAGCAGATCAAGTATAATACATTAAGAGAAGACAAGGAGAGGATGGTAATACAATTTTCCAGTTACTCTAGCACGTCACCTCTGATCTTGTAGTACAAACAATGTGATAAAAATTCCACATGGGGTCAGTGTTGAGCGTATTTTCCGAGAATGGCCAGTTTGTGAGAGGAATCGCCACAGTTTCTTCTGTCTTGGACGTAACATAATGTTCTTACAAACACAAGGCGTGCCATTTTCTGAACACGTTGTGGTTGCGCATGGAGTTAGAAAGAAAAGTATTACATCCATTTCGTGAAAACATGCATCTCATGAGTAAAGGAATAAGACATGCAGTTCTAGTTATGTTAATTTGCCAAATTACGTGAGATCCTGATTAATTGATATTAAAAGCTCACATTCTACTTAGCACGTCTGGACAAATATAGAACATATCCACCATAAAGCTACTAGTATGCGTGCACGTTAGTGTATTTCTATGAACACATACCTGCCCCCGACTAGACACGGTGTTCAAACTGCTGTCAAAACTTAACTCCATGCCGTTAAGCGCGCTTTTTTTTTTTTTTTTTTTTTCAAAAAATAAATGCGTGCGCAGTGACATTTTATTATTATTATTTTTTAAGCTCACTCTTCATTAATTGGAAAAACCAAGCAAGTTGTGGAAACACAATGAACGTGACTGTTCAAGGATGATGCTGGAATTTGAAAGTAGCCTGGTTGTTTGTATATCCAAGGTGAGCAATGTGCGACACCTATGCATTATTGATCTGACCTTTTGGCACGGGAGAGTGGAACGTGCTCTCGCCGCTGATCTCTGCAATGTAAGAATCTTGCGATAGCATATTGATATGCACCGCTTTATCACTGCACGTGTCTGAAGTCATATGGTACAGCATGTTTTCCCAAGCAATCAGATTGCAACAGACGTTAAGACAAATTTCTATATGATCATAAGCTTGTGGCGTCTCTGCTAATGTTTTCGGTCTGCTCGTCTTAATACGTTAAACACGTAATACGTAAAGAAATAATCAAATATAACGAGCACATTATGGATTGTAGCATATGAAACAGAATGACCAAGTGGGGCTCTACATTTGTAACTAGTCGCATTATACCTTCTTTTGACCCTAGTAACTTGCCATATCGTATAAAAGATCGGACGAGTAATGTGAGCGGTAAAAATAAATAAATAAATAAATAAACAAATCGTAGTTTGGTAGGTCGGATACGCTGCTTAAGGTGGAAGATTTGAAGAACTAAATGCGTGCTGTGCTTCTCCTCTCCTCGCTCCCCTCATTCGGGGAGTCAGCTGACTGTCTCAAGCTGTCAAACTCCTTCTCCCCTCCCTCTTTTCCCAGAGTATTATGCTAATTAGATGCTTGCCCCATTCGATTGGATAGACGCGCGGATTTAACCAACCTTCCTGCGTGACATCAGGCAGGGCTATAACAATAAAGCGCAGGATCAGCACAGTCTACACTGAAACTCGGGAGTGAGTGAGCAAAGGAAAGCGCTGAAATCTCTGCGGTGCAGAGCTGGAAAGCTGCTCTCCAGGCAAAAATCCTACGCTTTCGTCCACGTCCTCCTTACCTCTGCTTTTTGGCAAAAGGACATACAATAGCCTTCAGATTTTACTAGGAGGGAGCGCACGGTGGTGCTCCGTATATTTTTTTATTTTTGTTTTTTATTTCATTTCTGCTGAAAGGACTTCATTTCTTACTTTTGCACTGAGAGGAAATTTTTATCTACCTCCTTTTCGCATTTTTTCAATTGACTATAACTCACAAGTTCCGATGTCGTTTACCACACATTAGACAAAGTTTTTTTCTCCTTTTTGCGTGAACGGCGTCGCATATAAGAAAGTCTGCAGCGGTGGAAGGGACACGATAGGCAGTTGCATGCGAGAGCAGAGGAAAGTAAAACAGAAGTCGATTTTTGCGACGCTCGCCACACTCGCATACTTGCAAAGTAGAGAGAAAATGAGCGCAGACCTGAACATGGGCCCGGAGCTGCCAACCAGCCCGCTTGCATTGGAATATGTGAATGACTTTGATTTGATGAAGTTTGATGTGAAGAAAGAAGCTCTGGCAGGTCTGGACCGTTCCTCGGTTCGCCAGTGCAACCGGCTGCAGCCCCAGGGCTCAGTGTCCTCCACCCCGATCAGCACCCCCTGCAGCTCGGTGCCCTCCTCACCAAGCTTCAGCCCAACAGAACAGAAGAACCACCTGGAAGAACTGTACTGGATGCCCAGCGGTGGTTATCATCAGCAAGTGGATCCACAAACACTGAGCCTGACCCCGGAAGACGCAGTGGAAGCCTTGATTGGTGCCACGGCCCACGGGCACCCGCCACCTCCACACGTCCAGCAGCAGCTTCAGCAAGGGGGCTTCGATGGGTACAGAGCAGCGCACCATCATCATAACCACGGACATGCCCAACAGCACCACCACCAGTACCCAGGCATTCCTCATCACCCAGATGACCTGACTTGTCACCCCGGAGCCCACAATCATCCTCATAGCCAACACCACCATCACCACAGCCAGGAACCAGACAGTCCTTCTCCTACCTCGCCTGCGTCTCATCAGCAGCTCCACCATCGCCACCACCATCACCATCACCCACATGCTCATCCGGGCCAGCAGGGTCATCATGGCGGAGGCGCGGGGCTGAATGTGGAGGACCGCTTCTCCGATGATCAGCTGGTGTCCATGTCGGTGCGAGAGCTCAACCGACACCTGCGTGGCTTTACGAAGGACGAGGTGATCCGCCTGAAGCAGAAACGCCGGACCCTGAAGAATCGGGGCTACGCTCAGTCGTGTCGCTTCAAAAGGGTCCAACAGAAGCACGTCTTGGAGAATGAGAAGACCCAGCTCATCAATCAGGTGGAGCAGCTCAAGCAAGAGATAAACCGGCTGGCCCGCGAGAGAGACGCGTACAAACTCAAATGCGAGAAACTGACTGGCACGAACGGGTTCCGCGAGGCTGGGTCCACCAGTGACAACCCGTCCTCGCCAGAATTCTTCATGTGAGTTCCTCTGATGTCCGACAACAGATGCTGACAAAATAATAATCAATATTACCGATTACGATTATACTAATTATAACACCTGTATTCATATTAGATCAATTATCTGAAAATAATAATCTCATATCTAATCATCTCCATCCGACAACTGATTTACAAAGAACAATGTAGAACTTGTCACTAAACTGCAGCATCTTTGTAGATTAGTTGCTTGTAGAGAGGACTTTTTCTTCCAGAAAAAGAAAAGAATTTCCGAATTTGAATTTACTTTAGACCGCTTTAATCTGTTAGGAGCATGGGATGACGTCGGACGAGTCTTCTTACTGTGATTTTTTTTCCCTCGAGTGTTCATTAATATCTTATCTAACGTCTGCGCTGAAAGGAGAGTACTAAGACTTTCATTCTGTACATGCCCGAAAAAGTATCAGACAAATGAAAAAAGACTCTACTTATGCAAACTCAATTTCTCTTGTGTACCCTATTTGCAACCTACAACTGTCGAAAAGGGGACATTTTATGCAACATCTCATTGGTTTATTGCCTGCTTGGTTATATATAAATATATATTAAAGCAAAATCTGCATTAAATATTAATCCTGCATGCTGGACATGTATGGTAATAATTTCTATTTTGTACTTTCTTTTTCTTGTGTATCTTAATAGCATGTTGTTGATCTGAGCTTTTCATTAGCTGTTTTGGGGTTATATAAATGAAATGGTGAAAATATCAACATTACTGCTTGTGCAGTTTCACGTTGTTTGGGTTTATTAGCTTGTAAATATATGCAACAGCAAACTGCACATAAAGGAGGCTGGTTTTAAACTTCTTTTCTTTTCTTATTGTTTGGGTGTTGAATTGCCAAGATATGGGCATTTTCAGTTGCATTTAACAACAAACTTGGTGTATTAAGTGCACTTTTTCGGATTATGATTTTGGTGTTTGCTGTTTTCATTTTGGGTTTTTGCAGACCGCCTTCAAGGAAGACTTATTATACGGATGGATTATTATTGCGTTAAATCAGACTTGTATCGCAAAGCTAAATAACACATTAATAGCCAATTATAGCATGTGCAGCTACCAGATTTTATGCCTCTCAACTATATTTTCAGCTAAGAAACATTGCAATACTTTTGCGCTCCATAGATACTTTTCTAACTTTTTCGCCAGTACGTCAATATGAAACTATTGTAGTGGCGTGTTTTGAGCATAATTAATCACAGTCGGTGTTAATGGCACCGTGCTTACATGGGGATTCTTACTTAAGAGCGGTTAACCATCTATTGCATAATCCATCCCTATTATATAATATGAACAAAATATACACAAGTCATTTAATTCCCTCTCAAAAATGCGTATCGTGTTTTACAGAGAGGGCTAAATATCATAGTTTATAAAGGATATCTCGAAGTTTCAACAATATACACCACCACAAACGTAGCCTAATTGTGTAAATCTGCAACAGCGCGTACAAATCAGGGGATTATACTGACGTGCTATTTAGACTGTGTATATTTATACAAAGAAGTTTAATGTTCTGTGTTTTCCTTAATTTTTTCTGCAGGTCAGTAAAAAAAGGATTCGGGTTTTGCAAATTCTCAAAATGAAACTGATATATGTGTATGGTTATATTTTATTGTTATTTTTGTTTTATTATTATTTGGAGTTCTGGTTCTGCTGGCCAGATGCATAGTTCAGTTTTTATTTTAATGATTTAAATTAACAAACTGTCAGATCATATTGAATAAGCATGGTGCTTGCATTTAAAACTATTGTTAAAAAGTCATGCATTTAACAATCTTTGGTTTGTTACTGATTCAACTGTGTTGAAATCAATTTGAAACTGCAGCAGCGGGTTTTGTTTTTTATTTCATGAATTTTGCGAGGGGATCAATTTTCAATCCTGTTTATATAAATGAAAAAGTTAAATTTGGACTGTTGTAGTTCCATTCAGGCTGGTTTCTGTTTCGTCTTATTTTTTGTTGTTTTTTGGAAGAAATGGTTTCCTATTTTGCTTATTAAAGTCATTGAAATGGCATTTATTTGGGGGACTGTTTATTTTTGGTGTCTTTTGATGGAGCTCATCTCGTCATTTAAAATTAACTCGAAGAGGAAGCCGAGAGCTGGCTATTCATAAGTGAACAGCATTGGTCGGACATTATAGAGTCGTCTTATCTCCCTTTTGAATACTCACATTTTAGATTGTATGCGTCATATTTGAGCCATATCTGACAGATTAATTCAGTGAAGAACGCGAAAGTGTTGTTAGGCAGCCTTCTGATTAATCATGGGTGTAGTTTGGGCCTTGTAAAATAGGCCAGGCCGCTTATTTTGCCACGGACCACTGCTTACTCCTGTACTGCAGATTTGGCTCAAGTTCTTGACTGGTTAAACATTTAATTGGCATAGCGTATCATTCCTTGCCTAATTCTTGGTAATTTTAGGGAAAGTGGGTAATTTACTGATCGATCAGTCTCGCGTAACTTTTCTCGGCCTGCGCCTTTTCTGTACTTTTATTGGACATATACCTGCTATGACACGACAATACCTTTTATAATATGCGTATAAGAACGCAAGATACTGCTTTGCCACTCACTTGCAGTTTTAATGTCTATAGCATACAGTGCCCTGCTGACTTTTGCAGAAATCCAGCTTACAAGAGCGTGTACAGTAAAAGGAGATCTTTGACCTTGCCATATTGCGCCCTACTGGTTGAAGACAATTAACCGTTAAATTGCTGATGATAATAATATAAACGAGCGAATATTTGTTTTTATGTTGCCTATTTTGAACAGATTGTTGAATCAGCCGTGCTTTCAAAGTTACTAACGCAGTCTTCAGTGTTTTAACTCGCAACATGATTTTACTGACACACTCATATTAGCCTATGTACTAGCCTATAGCATATAAATTTTGGGGTTAGTTTGTGAAGGCTAACTTTATTTGTTCAGAGGATTCGCGAATCAAACTCATGTTTATGTGCATGGCAAGGCCTGTTTTCATGACCTTGAGGCGGCATTTTTATTGAGTGTTAAAAGTATTCATTATGCATTTGAATGTCGATTATGGAAGTTATTCTCTTGACTTCTTGACCAACGGTCGGTAGCCAAAACACCACGATGTTCTAATATATGAAACGCATGTTAAATTTCCACAGTGTACTCAGAAAATTATTTAATGTAATATGGTTGACTTAGAGTATGACGAGTAAAATTATCTTTCAAAACAAATAGGACCTGACCAGATTCTTCAAAAAAAATTATATTTGTCCACTGGGCGAATTTACTAAAACATTGATATGGCTAAAAAATATTTCTTATATTAGGTGATTGCAGTGCGGTTTAGATTATGACTAAAATCCATACGTCCCTCAGTGTTATGCTTTTGTATTTTTTTCCCAAATATAATAGTGGGATTTCATTTTTTTCGAATGAATGGTTTGATCCACCTTGCAAGCTGTTGCAGAAGAAGTGTCCAGCGAGAGGAGAAAAGCGTAAGCTATGGTTTCCTAATGGTATAGAGTTTCTACAGTCAGGACATTATCTGCTCACTGTCTGCACATTCTCAAGGACAAACTGCTCTGCATAGTGCTGGCAAAAAAGTGTCAAACGGGACAACTTCCTCGTTTATATGTTTTTCTTTCCCAGCAATCGCAGTGAAGTACGTTACAGAGCTAAAGCAAAAAGCGCAAAAGGCCTACTTTGTTTAATTACCTGCAGTTAACGAACTTCAAATTAAGTGCGTAAGAAAATTGGCCTATATTTCAGGGACAAATTATTGTGACTTAGGTCAGGTTTTTATCTTATCTTCCCAGATGCACGTGTCAAATTAAACAAATACAAGAATCCCATATGTCACTCACTCACTCACTCACTCAATCACACATGCACTCAAAAATATACTTCAATTTGCTCAGAACCATTGCTTTTGTGATTGAATTTGATCTATTTCGGTCTTTTGACTCTGACAGGATTGCGTTTAAGTGTCAGACTCATCTCAGACTGAAGTATTTGGATGTTCATTAAGGCTGACCTCCCATGATATGGTATATTCTTTTGTGTGTGTGTGCGCGCGTCTGCGTGTGTGTGTATGTGTGCGTGCGTGCGCGCAGACATGAACGCAGTTGATATGTGTTTGTATGCGGCACAAGCACAATCCTTTACGAAAGTGTGTATGCCTGGCACACTGAACAAGAATATCTGCATCGCAAACTGCAAAGATGCTGTGACCTATGACTGGTGAAAATGTAGGATACATAAGTATACTGTATATTCTATATAATATTCATATGAATCTAAAAAAAATATGAAAACAAATGGGCACATCTCCTTCAACTATATTGTGCATTGCTTGGTACGTTAAATAATCAAAAAAGGTGGACCCCAGTGACACCCACATAGTTAACATATTGCTGCTTATCATTTTCTGGAACAAAGTACTCAAAATAGGAGAGTAAAATTGTTTCATGTGGAGCTTGTGCAAAGACCAGTTGTGGGGGCATATAGCAATATAGAATAGAATATATAATATATAAAATATAGCAGTTTTTAAAATCCAATCTGCTGTCTGAGCAGTTTGCCATTGAACACGTACAGAGGGATAGGGGTTCTGGCTTAAATGTCCAATGGAAGTGGAGTCAGTTTAGAAGAAAGGAGTAAATGGTCCAAGGTGATGTGCTAAACTTTTTCTTGCACATGTAGAGGAATGCTTTTCTTCTCGTGTGAGGATAACCAACTGTGTATTATTGAGTCCCTGCAAATTAAAATGTATAAATACCTCCGTGACTATGGCTCTTGATAATTTAAGGTTTTTAGTGCATTGAATAATGTTTTAACTTACCTGGTGTCAAACGTTCCCCTCTCAGTCATCTTGGTCAAAATTAGATAAGGTAGAATGAGTGGTGTTTGTCCTGATATCATGCTAGCAGGTCAAAGTCTATCAGGTGCAGAACTAGATATATACACATTGGATTCCTCTGCGAACACACACACACACACACGCACGCACGCACGCACGCACGCATATGCGCACACGCAAATACACACATGCACACACACACACACACACAAGTACACAAACATACACACACACACACACACATACACACACACGCGCGCGCGTACGCAAACATACACACACACAAGTACACAAACATGCACGCTCACACACATACACACACACAAACGCATTCACACCTTCCAAAAAGCACACTCACACAGGATTCGCTAATACTGAATATACACACAAGAGCCCATGGCACGTGCTGTATTGAACGTCTGCACCAAACATCCAATGCAGGAGTCTGCATTGCACCGAACGCACTGTGGGAAGCAGGCGAAGCGGTGGTGGCGTGTGCCGCACTGAACACACATGCTCAGTTTGCAGAGGTGGAGATGCAGTCTCAGACAGCGGGACGAGCCTAAACACGACACGATGGCTGCACTGATCTCAGCCTTCGAGCTCGGGACAGGGGCCTCAGTTCTGCGCGTTGGAGACCATGGATGCTTCAAGGGCACAGTGACCACGGGTCTGTAATGATTTTTAGCTCCGATCACACATTCCCACCCCCTGTGGTGATGTTATCTGTATCCACGGGAAACTGCCAAGTTTCATTATCCTGGAAGCATATACATATGTATGCTTTATTTATTCCTACACTTTTTAAAAAACACTACAATTCATATATCCTTGTATATTGATTTTTACACTCTAATATAATTTTAGACCTATTATATCGCATGCGGTTGATTTTCATCAGACTTAAATTAAATGGTGACAGCAGCTAACATTAAAAATGCAATAACCTTTCACGAACGTTACCTGATTTACCAAGTGATTTTTCCAAGTATTTAAAGCAATTGAAAATCCTTTTATTTTATTACAATTGTTCTATTGTTTTATCTGTTGCGTATTCCCTGCATGCCATTTTAAATATGTTGCCACTTTCCCAGATACAACAACAGTAGTTTTTCATATTAAATATTGATGTACAAAAAATAGTGGGTTCACTGCTTCATCCAAGGAAAAGGAATTAATTTTGTAAGGGGTGATTCATCACAGCTTTCCATGGGAATAATCTTTGAATAAAGCCCTACATACTGTAATAAAAGTGTTCAAAGGTAAATGTGGTATCTGTGGTTGAGTTCAAAGCAAATCTATTCGAAATAAAGCTGGAACATAACCTGCATTTGATGAAAATCCTGAAGGAACCAGCGTCCACAGACAGTGACAGGAGCTTGATCTGTTCTGCTGTAATCTGTTTTTCAGTTAGAGATTTTGATGAAGTGCATCTCAGTCTTCTCATGGAAATGCTCATGTAAAGTAAACTACAGAACAAGGTCTTCCTGTTCTGCACATGAGAGCAGCAAACTAATCCATTCCACTGAGGTGAGTGTAGCATCACCACAGTGTGCACCAATATTCACACGAGCGCGTTTACATCAATACAGTAAGCACACACACATGCACGTACATGTACTATATGCTGATACATACACACACACACACGCACAGACATGCACACAAACACAAAGTATGCACGCAAACACACACACGCATGTATGCATATGTGCACACACACACACGCACTCTCTCACACACACACACACACACGCGCGTGCATGCACATACACACACGCGCGCGCGCGCGCGCGCACACGCGCTACATAGCCACTCCCACTTCTCCTCCCCTCTTCCTACCTCTGCCAGCATCACCATTGATTTTTATTGGAACTGACTTTCCTGCTGTTCCAAATCACAGTGATTTCCTCACAAATTAAAATGCGTTTCTCCCTGGGGACTGGCTCCTGCTTCAGGAGAATTCCTGCACCAGGCTGGATTAAGCTCTGCCGCTCGATTGGTTCAGACGAGGTGAGTGCGTGAGTCCATTGCACATACGTCCTGTGTGTGTGTGCGTGTGTGTGTGTGTGAGCCAGAGACAGAGAGAGAGAGAGAGAGGGGAAGAGAGACAGAAAGAGAAAGTTTGGAAGGGGATTATGCCTAGGACTTAATGTTTTGTAACTTTACTTGTATGTTCTCTCATCAGTTATTAGCTCCCTCCACATATCAGAAGGTAACGCAGTCACTCTCGCTTTCACATTTTCTGACTACAGAATGCTCATTTTAGTTCTCAGTGAATGGACCTGTATCTCACACATAAAACTGGGGACTGTAGGTGCCATCTCATGCATCATGTGCTGAGCCTGGATAATCTGGGAATTCAGGCAACCTGACCTGAGGGGAGAACTATGAGGCAAGGTCAAGACAAGTCAGGCTTGACAAAGCCTAAACGTGCAATCAAAGATAACATGACATAATTTACCATGGCCGGTTAAAAAAGAGCCACCTTCGCCTCTTGAAAACCCCAGCTTTAGCATCTGCATACTTCGCTAACCGACTAATCTCGCTTCGTAGCACACTCAGCTGCACTGATTGCTTTCATATTTACATCCTAAAAAGTGAATACCAAAAGGTATTGCTGAAGTGTTGCTTTTGATAATGGTTTCCCATCCACACACACACACAGACACACACACACACACACACACACACACACACACACACACACACAGCAGTTGTTTTTTACTATACTTTATATTTAAAAAATTATATTTGCACCAAAATCAATTTTCCATTCCCCCAAACCCTAAAACCCCACCCTAATCCTAAACCTCTCTGTCACCCTAAACTTAGCAATAAGAGTAACCCAATATTTAACCTCAATTTAACACCTCACCTTTAAACAAGAGCATGCTGGACTTCTAAAACCTAACCTTAAAATTTAGACATAGTCCTTATCATGAACCTTAGACTTCAATCAAGCCCTTGACGAAGAATTAAGCCTTTTCCTCATAAGGCCACAAAAAAGTATCCACAGCCCATGGTGCTATTTTTTTTTTCAAAAGTTACCGCTCTTGTGGGGTCTTCAAGCCCCCAAAAGGCATTTTGATCAATCCCAAACTACAGATAAACATATATGTACACACACACACACACACACACACACACACACACACACAAAAACACACACACACACACACACACACACACACACACATACTGATTCAGATTATAAGGCACCCATGTTTAAAGCAATATGATCATAGTACCTCACGGGTAATCAATTGATGCACTTAATTGACATTATTGTCATTTTTTGCTGCCAGTGACTTCAGCCATTCATAAAATTGCTGAATTTTGAGCAGCGTTGACAGTGGCCATATGAATGGTTGTGAGGCAACATTCCTTCCTGAACATGGAAAGAACTTGGATTTCGAAGTGATATCTTGCCCTCTGCGGCCCTATTTTTTTTTTTTAATTCGGCATCTCCAATTCCACTCAAAATTTGTCTGTCCAGCCAGGCAACTACATAAAAAATGCTTGTATGTGCCTCAAACTACCAACACAGAGAGAGACAGGCCACGGTTCTCCGTTGGAACACGCGCCTGTTAGCCGCCACTGCTTTACACTCGTACACCCGTAGATTCGAAACTCGCGGACACAGAACAAGGACGGAGGAAACCCGGACATATGCCTGTTCAGAACACAACTGACAAGCGCCCGGATGGCCAGCAGGAGTTGCTTGAGCAATGAACAAAGGTAATCCAAACCCACTGTTTCCCTCCCATTTCCCTCAGCAGCTAAGAAGCCAATTATGCACTGCTGTCAAGTGGTCGCTGGCCACATTCAGCACTGACACAAGACTGTAAGCGTCTTCACCAATGTAACCAATCCAGTGGCCCCAGGCCTTATACAGTACAGTATATGTATAAGGAATATCTACAGCAGTGGCTACAGTGAGGTGCTGCAGGTCGCCATGCGCATGATTCAGTAACATGCCAGCCAAAATCACAGTCAGGATTGATTTGTTTCCTCAGAGTGATAAGATAAGGCCTGGAAGAAGCCAGATGAAATTATTATCTATCAGTGCTATTTCTCATTGCTGAACTTGTAATGGAGAGCGGGAGGAAAGTGTTCATTCCCTTAAGAGGCTAACTAGTGTGATTTCTGACTCAGCGTTGCCTTTTAGCAGACTGGCGATTATAAAAGCTCTCTGTGCACTGGAATCCATTCCAGGTATTGGATAAGATTCAGGATCACAGTCAAGTCTTGGCTTGTGGGTGCAGCGGAGTTGTGAGGTAAATAATTGAAAAAAGCCCATCAATAAATAAGGAGTATGAAGGATGAAGGGAGTAAGCATGTGTTGGGGGGTGTGGGGTACTGTTAGGAAATCGCAGCAATGAGTTAGCATGGTTCGTGAGTATGCATGTACGACCCTGCATACTTGCGTTCCATGCTTTGTGAGGTCAATAATATGCATGCATTTTTCTATGTGTCTGCGGTTGCAAATACGAGACCCACCTGTACCTATGCACACAAACTCACAGACACGTGTGTGCACATTTGAGCTCAAATACTCATTGACAACACACAAGACGAATGCAAGCTCACACACACAAGGGCACACACTCAAGCACACACATCCTTGCATGCACATACACACACACACACACACACACACACACACACATATGCACACATACACGCAGGCAGACACAAACACAAGTGTTTAACATCAGTGCTTTCGTGCTCGGCGATAGGGCAGAACGACGTGTCAGAATTTGAGCAGCTAATCCCCTGCAGCGCTGAAGAGTGTTTGCAGTTCTCTCCAGAACTCAGAGAATGAGGTCGGTTTCTCCAGAGGCTGTGGAGAGCAGGTGAGCCTGCAGACTGTGGAAAATACTGCTCTCTTATGGAGCATGGCCATTCAGTGCCACTCCCCCCTCCGGGAGAGTGCTGAGCTCTCTGGGCAACACATTCTCATCCTGACTCGTAACATAGTGACGCTACATGACCTAGTGCCAATATATGACAGAAAAATGAGGCTTTTGATGTTGTTATTTAATGTTTAGGGTTAGGGTTTGGGTTAAGGGTTATGGATTAGGGGGTAGGATTCATTTTAAACTGGCATCAAAAAAGGACGCCAAAAGCCTCCTCTTTCGTTGTATATCCAGGCTTGGTCGGGTAGCGTCACTTTATGACGAGTTGGTATGAGACTGGGCTCCTCTCGGTGAGTCAGTGACGCTGAATTGCTATCATTTCAGAGTGATTTCTGCAGGAGAATCTGCTGGGATACATATTGCATTGCGTCCCAGTCAACCGTGAGTCATGTGCAGCTCTCTCCAGCTCGGCCCCCGACACCTTCCACATGCGCCGTGCAGACTCCACGGGACTGTGTGTTTTCCATGCTTGATCTTTTTTTAGATTTCCCCGTTCAGAGTCGCCTCAGCGCAGTCCACTGCCAACATCTGCAAGTGGTTTAGCAGCCAAAGACAGTAAAAAACAGTAAAGACAGTAAAAAAAAAATGGTGATGCATTACCCCGATCAGACACAGACACTAGCCCTACTCTTCAACCAGCCAGGACTCTTAACGGAGCTTGTATATCCTGCATGGCAGAGTCACCAACACAGGAACTGTGCTGTTAGCTTGAGCATAGCATTTAGTGAATGGGCCATGAGAGAAAAGTCTCTTTCCATTTGTTCTTCATCAGTATTTAACATCATGATGATGCTTTTAGCATCATGGGACAAAAAACAACATCGCTAGAAACTATCTGCAATATGTGTCAGGGAGTCATTAGATTATGAGCGGCGGGCTGGGGCATATTTCTATTGTCTTGTATTTTATTAATTGCATTCCACGACTGTGTGCCTGTTCCCTTTTTCCAAGTTTTTTTTATTCAGGGTCTTGTGACCTCATACGGCACTGTGCTTCCCTGGTAGTTCCTTGCCCTCTGTCTCTTGTTTTGCGTTTGAGTGTCTCCACAGAGCATAAACAAAAACTTCATAAAACGCTGTAAAGTACTGCCTTGACATTGACTTCTTTCCTCACAAACAAAGCTAAGTAAAACATGAAAAACTCCAGGACCAATCAGAAGAGAACAACATATGTGGTCATCCAATTATGTACATAATGTAGCTGAGGTGAATCCAGAGAAAACTTGTGCTTGACGACAGTTTCCCCGGATTTACCGTGCAGAGTTTGAGGGGATTGACCCAAATTGTGGGTGAAGTTCAGGCAGATAGAGATTAAGCCAGAGGAGCTCTAAAGGGGATTATGGGATTGAGGAAAGGAGATACTCCCGGTGGCTCCTGGAAGACCAGGAAGACGATGGAAAAACAAGAAGGACAATTGCTGTTCAGTGGAGTCCATGCCCGTGAATATCCTTCCACGTTTTATTCCTACAGCTGTTCTTCACTATTCTGATATTCAATCTTAATCCATTTCACAAACTTACACAGTTATTTAACCCCTTTTGCGCAGAATATAAATAATGCCAAATTTTTCCTGTTATGGATGAGTCTATTTAGGCTTTTTTACTCATTATTTGTGTCATACAGACTGTGGAAAATTATTCCAGTGAAGCAAGACATTTGGAAAATCAATTGCAGTATTATTTAGGAATTATATTTCGAAATTTATGGACACCGGCGTCTATACTGCCGAAGGGGTTAACTATGTCTACAAAAGGTTTAACATCTTTTATCAGCATGTGTCTTCTAAGCCACTTGGTGGTTGATGGCTTTTATATCTAAAATGCTTATTTTTTGCGTGATACTACAGTCTGGATTCAAAAATTATTTTCCCACAGAACTTATTCATCATTAGATGTAAAATATCTAAGTTGAAATTCTGTCATTAGCAGAATGAAATCTGTTCATTGCTTAGAAAGTGATTCAAAGTTATGGACAAATTCTGTGTGAACAGACTATGGTCTGTTGCTCTATAGCATAGTGTCGGCTTCCTCAGACTTAATGCCAGTGGGATTGGACAAGGAATCATTCACTGACTATCCTCAAACTTCCTGAATATGTAAAAAGGGAGTTGTGATCAAATGATGCAAATGGGATTTATGATACCTTCTTCTCGTTTTATAAATGTGCTTTCAATTGCCCCATACTTTCCATGACAAAAACCTTCTTATTTTGCTTTGTTCTCATAGTAAAGATAAATGAATAATTTAATAAATAAGTAAATAAATAAATAAATAATATTTCCTTTCCAGGACAATATTTAGCATAGCATTTTGTAGTTTGCAGCCTGTACAGAAGAAATGTACTCTGGAAAATGTGGCGGATAGGACTTTTTGTTTTGGCCCTGTGATACATTAAATTGTTGCTGAACACATCAATCAAGCTTTTATCACAGTAAGCACATGTTCACTTTCTGAGCTTTAACATAATGACAAAATAAAGCACAAAGAACTAGAAACAATTACAAAACAATTCAAAACAATTTTCTTGAAGTATTGTATATTAAAGTATTATGTGTTGTGTTTTTAAATTCATATTATTTGGGCAATACCTGTAGTACGCACTTTCGACATTTTTTTTTTTTTTTTGCTTTTTCATTTGTTTTAAGTTGAGGACTGATATTTGAGTTGTGTGACACGACAGGACACTCTGTACAGAATAGAAAGTTCATGGACAGGGAGTGTGATCGGATGTCTGACCAAATTTGACTTCTCCTGCTGAGAGGATTTAACAAGATGGAGGAGCTCATTAGTGGGTGGAGACAAAAGTGCTACAATTCGATTGGTGTATGGTCTGGTCCATGTGACACGCATCGTTTTCCCCAGCTTAGTGAATCCAGGTGTTGTGTGTGTGTGGGTATGAGTTTGTATGCACGTACGCTTGCTTGCGGATGTGCCTCCGTGTATGTGTGTGTGTCTGCGTGTGCTTATTCGCTCATGAGTGTGTGTATGCGTGTCTTTTTGTTTCTAACAGGCATGCTCATAACCCCATCAGCTCATAATGAGGGAGATTACTCTCTGCATGAGGGTTTAGGGAATAAAAAGCTGGAGAGAGAAAATGAGCCTTCAATCCAGCCTGTAAGCACATATCCTCTAATTGGCGTTGGAGTGCAGCGCAGGTCTGAATTGAGGCAGCACTTTCATTCGAGAAGCGTCCTTTATAGGGCTGTTTTGCCTGGCCGGCCCCCGGCAGCAGCTGGAGACAGATGTGTTTGGGAAATGGGGAGGGTACCATCGCCCCTCAAACCCCCCCCCCTTCCCTCCCGACCCGCGTCTCTCCCCTGGGCCCCGGAATAAAGGAGCTCTGAAATCCCGGGACGACCCGCCTGCCAGAACCCAGCAGGGCCCTAATTTGATGGGACTGGGTCAGCGCAAAATGTGGTATAAAAATATCTCCTTATTTATGCTGCTGTGGCAGAACCGGCTCTCTTTCCAACCACCGCGGACCCGTGCGGCACTCCTGCCCACCCGAGCCCACCCTGAGGAGAACGATGGTGCTGGTTTGTGCATGTGCATGTGTTTTCTGTGTGTGTGCGCGCACCGAGGGATGTCAGGTGCTATCTCCACCATCGCCACACTTAACCGTAAAAACCGTCCCAGAGCCCCACTGTCTCGCCCCTGAATAATTATGTTATAAAGTGGAAAAGTGAGGAAAAGAGGTTTTTTTTTGTTTTTTTTTTACATCTGTAAAGGATGCATTGGAAAGTATGCAGTTGGGCCCGAGCAGAGGAGGAGGAGGGGAGGTTCTACAGGGGAAATGGCTGTGGTTTGACTGGTCCTCAAATAAGAGGAGAGCTCAGGAATGAGGAGTTTCAGCCCTCAGTCTCGGGAAGAGCCTGCGGTGAGCTCAAGCAAAGAGAGTTACGGCTCAAAGACTCTGCTGTCTCAAAATGGAGCCCTCGTGTACCTACAACAATAGAGGCATACGCCATTCGAATATTTGTGTATATGGATGTTCATTTGTCACTTTTTTGGACACTAGAGCAGTGCTCTCTCAAAACATACCTGTTTGGAATGGGCCGATTGCTTGGCCTCCAGTATTGATGTGTGCAACTTTCTTGAGAACTCCTCTGCGAAACAACTTCACACCTGGGACTGTACTTCCCAGGGTTCTCAGGAATACACCTGCCAAGTGTGAAGTTGATTGGATGGACAGTTGTTGAGAAATTTAACAACATGCATGCACACATACATAGAGTACATACATACATAGAGTACATATGTACATGCAGACAGATAGACTGACAGAGACTCCTCCCATTTCTGTTGGATTGTCCTGTGAAACTAGCTTTTTTTGAGTTTTTGCCCTCTTGTTCACCTGTTCAGAATAATTGTTTTCTGGGGCAGATGGAAAAAAATCAGTCAGACCGTTGGCAGCATCCTGTTTGATTCAAAAATGTGTCTCTTTAGTGTGACATAGAAGTGCACTAAAGCAAATAGATTATTTCTTTCCTTTTAGTTCATTGCATCACTGTGTATGTGTGTGTGTGTGTGTGTGTGTGTGCGCGTGCGTGTTTGTATTTGCGCAAACACGTGTGTGTGTGTGTGTGTGTGTGTGTTTGCTTGTGTGTATGTGTGTGTGTAAGTGTGTATGTGTGAGTGATGCTATTTCCAGTGGGTTGGAATGTCCAGCGGATCCTTTGAGCGTCACCCTGAATCAGCAGTTCCAGAGATGTCAGTCATCAACAAACGAGGGATTTCATCTCACACTTGGAAAGGACAAAGGTTTCCACAGAAAAGTCCTCACTCTTTGCAGACTAGATTATTGCTGAGAGGGTACTAAATCACAGAATATACATTAGTTATTCCATATTTTTTTCCCTATAATAAGATTGTAAGCAACCAGTGAATGTGTCAACTGCTCTTGTGAAACATCAGATTTTTCAATGTAGAATGAAGATGTTGATTTCCCCTGGACTAACAGTAATGGGGTTTTCCATAATTGCTCTCTGTAATGGGCAAGTAAACTAGCTGATGAAGTCAGTGAAAATTACCCAGGTGTCACCTTCACCCTCGACTAATGAAAGTAGGTCAATAAAAATGACTGATGCAAGAGGTACATTCCAGTTACCTCAGGTGAGCCAATGAAGCAAAACTTGCAAGTGTGCGTTGATGCTTGTTGTGGGCATGTGCAAGACCAAGTGAATATAAAATAATTACTGTGATTATGAAATGAACCCAAATGGTCACACGAGCACAGTTCAGTTCAGGCGTATGGCTTTTCCTCTTACTTTCATTCGTACTCATGAATACGCGCGCACACACACATACATACACACAAACACACACACACACACACACACACACACATGCACATGCAGACGCATACGAATGCACACACACACGCACACACACACACACACACTTCCCCTGTTCCAGATGAGGTACTCCGTGTAATAACACATTGGTGGGAATCTGCCACTGCATGTTAATTCTCCCTTCACGCTTGCGTTGAGGAAGACAGAGGCTCTAATTGATGCTAAACAAACTGCTGACCCAGACTTAGGCTGAAGGTCCTGTCAGCATTACACACACACACACACACACACACACACACAGACACGCTCACACACTTTCTCTTACACCCAGACACACACACACGCGCACACACAAACTCTCACATGCGCGCGCACACACACACACACACACACTCACTCACTCTTACACACAGACACACGCTCACGTGGGCTCACACACTAGCACAACAGGGCACAACACACACATGCACACCAACACACAAGCTCCGGCATACATTTATTTACCCTGGGTGAGAATACAGATTATAGATAGTGTCTGCAACTTGACTGTGACTTGAGTACATTGCCTACAAGATTCAAACATTTCACCTTGGTTTCATGTTGATACCAGAGGCACGGAGATGTGTTTTAAGTGTGCTCCCTGTCTGTGCCTGCCAATGTGGGTTCACTGATACTCTGCATGACTCGTGACGGGCATGTCGGTGCAGGCCACGGGTGAGAGGTGCACAGCGTCTGCGTCTTTAAGCACGTTCCCTGCCTTTCTCCCCACAGAGACACCCCTAGACTCCACGGGGATGATGGCCGCTCTTTGAAGCTGATCCATGTCTGTGGTCCTGAGCTGAGCTGCTGGTCTACGTCCTTCCCCAGGACGGGACAGGCACTCTTCAAATCCAGGTCGAGGGGCTGCATGACAGAGAGCAGGGCACCCTGCTCTGGGACCGACTCTCAGTCCAAGCGCATCGCAGCGAGGAGAGGCCATGCCAAAACGAAGCATGTGCTAACTGTGCGAAGCTGCAGCAGGTGCCAGGGTCAGGCTGCCGGGGCAGTGGCATCTGAGGGCACGAGTGAATTAATTAGTTGGAGCAGATCTGTCTAAAACGGGATGGGACTTCACAAGTTTGTGTGCGTAACAGGGATTTCGAAATCTTAACTATTGACTCGGTGCTCTACAAGTACGGACATATTTGAACCATCAATTTTGGGAGAGTTTTCCACATGCCAAATGATGGACTACCAAATTAAAAAAAAAAAAAAAGAAAATTGTCAGCATCCTCCAACTTCTTAAGACTGTTACGGAGGCCTGCAACAACAAATGGGAATTCTACACAGCATTTTTGACTGCTATACGTGCACTGTAATATAAATCATATTACCTTTAGCACCTGCAGCTTGAACTGAGAATTTTGTGTGCCTCATTACTGTAAAAAACATATTGAAAACAATAGCCAAATGTTTGTGTAATGTCTAATAGTCATGTCGTAGCATGAAGCAGTGGGAAATCATTCAAGTTCCTGTCATAAATTTGGGACACAAAGGATGCCTCGGTAATCAGCTCTTTATCCCCTGTATTTACAGTGGAAGAGACTGCATCTGAGAGCCGTTTAAGATCGCCGCACATGAGCACGCCTCACAGACAGCTTGCTGTCGCTTAACAGGTTCAGTCCTTCTGAATAATTAATTAGAAAAAAAAACCCAAAAAAACTCAACTTTCTGAGGTCTGTTTCCTCCCTTTCTTCAACATCTTCACGGCTGAATTTATCTCACAATAAAAAATTTAATGCGGTTTGTCCATTCTGGTGGTGGGGGGACATAGGCCGCTGTGCATTCTGATGTAAAGTAAGCTATCATGTACTACCCAACATTAATGTCAAGGGAGGGGCAAATTAATTTGCAATGTTTGCAATGTTTTCTGTAATTACAGCAAATGGAATATTGCCTTCCTAACATTGCCGTGTGAGTCAAATGATCTCACAAACTCTATAACTCCTTTGCGCAGAATAAAAATTATGCCAAATTTCCCTGTTGTGCATGAGCCTATTTAAGCTTTATAACTCAGTATTTGTGTCACAGAGACTTTGGAAAATTATTCCAGTGAAGCAAGACATTTGGAAATTCAATTACAGAATTGTTTAGGAATTCAATTTTGGAATTTACGGACACCGGCGTCTATATTTGCACAAAGGGGTTTTAACCAATAATTATCTAGCTAGCAAGCATCGGAATTTCAGTCTTTGCCACATTGAACATTGCCTAACTTCAAGCCTTTCTCAAGATTTCCTGTGACAAACAAATGTGAACCCTACTGGTCTCCTTTCATGCACTTACACATTTTCCCCTCATTCCCACTCAAAATGTCTGCCTCTTCTTTCTTTTCCAATATGGCACCCTTGTCAGCTTCCTCCACCTCCTGTCCATTTTAAATGGAGTTGGCCACCACTGAGCAATATCATGAGCAATTGGCTTTGTAGTTCATCGTCCACTATCAATTATTTGCGAGTTACCCATGTCTATCTATGTAGGCTTCTAGTGGGGAGGAAAAAATGCATTTAACCCATGTAAAGATGGGGGAGGAAAGCTTGATGCACAAAAGAGAAGCAATGTTTTCTATTATTGTTACTTAAAATTTCGCTTTTGCTCAATAGGTAGCGTAGGCTACACATTTTTCCTTAACCTAAATTTTGGTGCCCTAACTCCCCCATATCCCCTTCTCTTTTGTGTGGGCCCCTATGCATGTGTCGTATACCCCCTTTTTTGCGCCCCTGCTTCAATGAACTGAAACTGACAGATATCAGTTATTGGACAGACACTTAATCTGGATCCAAAACTCCTGCCCATTTTACACCTATAATTACATCAGTCTAATCTTTCTGCATGGTGATATGTACACACAGCTGGACTTCAGATAGCAGAGAGACCTCACTGAAAGTTGGTTCCCATTTGTTTGGATCCCACTGACCTTTTTGTGCCCATTTAAAAAAAAAATCCCCTTTCCCCTTCGTTTTTATCATCAACACCCCCTTCACCTCTTTTCCAAGTTTTTTGTGGACTTTTTTTTCCCTCCATAAGTTAACCTGTCTCCTCCTCTATCCCGAGGCGAAATCCTTCCTGAACCCGTCCGACAGGTTACCTTTGCCTCGGCAGAGCAATGCTGCCAGCGTTAAGTGCGGGAAGTCGGCTGGTTCGCACCTCGCCGAGCACCCCTGCAGCCCCCGGGGGAGCCTCGGGAGTGGGCTCGCATTCCTGCGCCCAGCCTTGGGGCGAGGGCAGAGGGGGGTACGCTGTGTTTACCATCATACCCATACTGCCATACACCTGACACACAGGCAAGGAAGGTACCGCCGCTGCCTTGCGCCACGACTGTTTGCTCTGCGGATGTTTCTATCCCAGTCATAAGCTTAACCCTAGAACACCCCCTGTAATCTACAGCAGGGCACCAGAAGATCATACTCATTAAAACGGAGGACTCCAGTCATGCTGTGTCGACACTTCGGCAGCAGTGAAGGAAAATAACTGCAGGCCACTTAATGAATTCGGAGAGTCTGAGGCCTGACTCATTTTACCACCTGTGTACTGAAGAGAAAATGTGAACTTTACATGACATAAAATGCCCCAAAAAACATTTTACTTGAGGAGGTTGCCCAGGTTCGATGGGCAGCTGAAATAAATTTATGTTCTAGTTTCATCATTCTTGGAGAGGTTAAATTTCAGTCTCTCAGACAGCTGTCATTACTATCCCTTGCCATGAAGTGGATGGGGATATAGGAATGAGAGTAATCTTTCCGTCCATCCATCTGTCTGTCCGTCACACATCTTTTCTGGGTCAGAATTCCTAAACTGATCAATATTTCTCAATGAAATTTAATAATTTAATTTAATGGATTCATGTTATTGTGTAGATGTGCCTTTTCATACTTCCATCTATCCTCCTGTCCCTTCGTCTGTCCTTCCACTGCATTTTGTTTCCAGGCCAGATATCAGCCATCTCCAGGGTGGGGTTTCTGAGTATTTCAAGCTTATTTTGGATGGTTAGTAATGTAGAAAATTGACCTCTGTGGCACACATGGTCATCTCTTTCTCTGAAAATAAGAAGCACAGAGCTTTAGAGCAGTCAGAAAGGGCCCTCTTCCTCCTCTCCGACCCCCTACAAGACTTTTTACTCCATGTTAGTGTTTGGGATCTATCTTTAGCCACTGTATCCCCAGGGATTTCAGACTTATACTCTATATTCATGACGCATCAATTTGAGGATTATAGTCGTATGATCTGATGGGAGCCAGTTATTGGTTTGGCAGCACACATTTCCGTAGCCCACAGGAACACACACACACACGCACACACACACATTTACAAGTGTGCACATTTATCCACACAAGCTGCGCGCATGTGCACGCATGCATGTGCATTCATACCCACAAATAAAGATACACAAACATGCAGTTACACATACACATGCCCATACAAGCAGACATCTCAATGTGTACACATAGACAAACACATATACAATAGCATGCAAGCACATACTCACAGTCAGTCAAAATTACCACTGTAATTGATCGCTTAGTTCACAGTAAATGCGTTTAGTCACTGTTTATAAAGAGTTGTTATTAAATCCTCAAAAGTATTTGATAATTAAATTAAATCAAATCCCATAATTGCCTTCATTCGTTCCCCCAGCTGTTAACAACGCAGCTCCTCTGCGATTGAAAGGCACAGCCAGGTGGGCAGGGCTGCCTTATTAAGGCAAGAGAATTAAAGCTGTTTAATTCGGTCCCTCAGATATTAACCCCCATATGTTTCTCCCTCACCCCGCATTACCCTGCCTGCTCCACTGTAAGCAGCTTTCTGTCACCAAAAATAACTGCTCCACCTGCGCACCCTCTTGGTCAATCAAGCAAGTACACCGGATGCTCTAACAGTGAATGAAAATTCTCCTTATTTAGATGGCATGTACAGCACGTACGCTGAACGACGGGTTACTCATTGGTCCCCACCAACACGCCACCTCCCTTCCCCACACCCCATCTATCCTCTGGCCCAAGCTTAGAGTTTGACCAATTAGGGATTTGAAATGGAAGTGCGGCGCAGTGTTGGGCAGGCTGGGGCAGATGTGGAGGTTCTGGAGAGTGTGACTGGGGGTTGGTGAGTGAGGAGTGATTGTCCAAAGAGCCCCCAGAGAATGGCCTTCCTCATGGCTCAGACCCTTATCTCCTCTGGCCCACTGGCAGCAGGATCATCAGAGGATATCCTGCCTTTCCTTCCTGTCAGACTTTCACAGCATGGGGCAGAGGGGCACTGCTTTTACACACGCTCCATAACACACATGTACACACACGGACACACAAAGACACACACACACGCACACACACACACACACACACACACACACACGTGCACCCACACGCACACACATGCACGCACACACTGTATAACACTCAGAGTGCAGCACATACATTCATATACTCACACGCACACACACACACATACACACATTGTATAACACGCAGAGTGGAGCACACACATTCATATACTCACACACACGCATACACACATTGTATAACACGCTGAGTACAGCACATGCATTCATATACTCACACACACACACACACACACACCATATAACTTTCCCACACACTTACACACAAACACACCCACGTGCAGGTGCCAATGTACACACACACGCATTGTATGCATGAGAGTGCATTAATGCATTCTCTGAATCTGTTTGCACTGTGTGTTTGCACAGTATGCATTGCATGTTTGAAGTTCTCATGTTGTACGTTATGTATTGTTGTATTATTATTTGGGCTTATGTATGTTACTTTGTATGCATGCCAATCCTCTCTCTCTCTCTCTCAGTGGGTACCTGTGCTCTCAGTGTGAATCTGGAGAAGGACACCCCTTCTTTCTCTAATCAGCAGTTGGAGCAGGGCTCTGGCACCCGGCCCAGCCCTCCCGCGACCGCATCACTTCACCCTCAACACAAAGCTTTGATTTTTCCACCGTAATTGTGGGCGGGAGCAGTGCCAGGCGACACTTCATTTCAATTTGAAATTCCAGCTTGACTTTGACCTTTCATCACAAAATGAGTTACAGGATGCGTTCTCCTGTTGGCAGCGCGCGTTATGACTTTATCGCTGAGGGGACAGTGGCAAAGCCTTTGCACAATGCAGCCCTGTTTCCTGTTTGTTTGTTTCTCCCGTGTTCATTCTGGACCTCTGTGGAACAGGACACTGCTTTAAAGGGGAGAGGTGAATCGCAGTCATCACTGGGGACTTACCACTGCAGAGAGTCCACAAAATTCAGTTTCTGTATGTAAAGAACATAATTCTTTCAGGAGGTCCAAATATCAAACCCTCACTCTGCCCCTGAAGGGAAATACCTGTGTTGTTGCCAGAAATTCTAGCATAGTTTACCATTTTGACCACCAAACTCAGGCACCACTGGCCTGCAAATGACCAGTTATGTGAGTCATTTCTCTTGTCCTTCTCCTACCTCATTGGTTCTGTTACCACCAAATCTCTCAAATGATGTATCACAGCACCTGAATTGTTGCTGATGATTTGAATGCAGCAATACAACGTTATATGAGATGATGTTGTTTGCGTGCCTTAGATACAGGAAACCATTCTTGTACAATCCTTGATCTACCTCTCATTTTCTCAGCACTGCTGTATTCGTGAGGAAGCAAGTGACCATTAAAAAACACACATCCTCAGATTCGCTCTATTTTCCCTTCTCTTTGAACAAGCAATCCTCTCAAAATGACTTTAAATCTTCATCTGCTTTGTTTGTTCACTTTGTGCCTTGAATAATTCTGTCATTCTCTGGCATTTGACCCTTCCCACAGCCATTAGCCTTTCAGCAGCGGCAGCTCGGTGAACGTTCGGGAAGCTCTCGAGGATTACTGGATGAGATCTTCCACTTTTGTTTTTACTTCCTGGACCTGAGCAGGAAGCAGATTGAGAGTCAGGTGGTGGGGGGTGGGGGGGACAGAACGGCTTGTTTCTGAGTACCGGAGAAGTACTATGCATGAGCGGAAAAGCCAGCATCTGGACTTAAATCTTCTGTCATGGGACCTTTCAAAGGGCACGCGGGTCCTCTGAGGTCCTGCCATGTCCACTGTGTCGAGCCAGGATGGGAATGGTTGTTGGGATCGAGGGGGTGTTAGTTGTCAATGCTGGTAACAGGGGATGGGGGTTTGTGGTAAGGGCTATGAGCTTCACTGGAATTCTGGCCAGATGTTTCCAGCAGTGGTCCCACTCCATCCCTCCACCCAGGCCTACTCCTCCGCTCCACTTCCTGTTTAAAGGCTGCGAGCAGGAGGGGCTCCAGCTCTCGCTCCGGCTCACCGGGAAAAGAAAACACGCGGGCCCCGTGACTGCGCCCTCCCTTTCCCACAATAAAGAGGATATATACTACATATAGACTTTCATTCTCACTCCAAAAGTGACCTGTATATCCCTGAGCTGTCTTTTTCAGAGTGGCAGATGCCAGACTGTATTCTATGGGTATTTTAAATAATGCCCAGCACTCAGTGTCTCAGAAATTTAGCCAAGTTATTCCAAGTTTATATCTGCATGCTTCTATGGTTCTTTACACACACACACACACACACACGCACACACGCACACGTTATCATGTTTTGTGGGGAAATTCCAGAGACTTCTGTTCATTCCTTAAACTCTTTCCCTGACCTTAACCCTCAACAGTACAAACCTAATCCTAACCCTAACCTTATCTCAACTCTAACCTTAACCTTAACCCCTAACTCTAAAATAGCTCAATATTTTGTCGGCACCAAAGAATGTCCCCACAAGTACAAAGAAATCCGCAATTCCATGTCTTGTGGGGATATTTGATTCCTAAAAGGACAGGTAAACACGGTACACCAACACACACACACACACACACACACACACACACACATATAAATATTTCACTAAGGAAATACCTTACAGGTATCCCTTGCCTAAGTCCCCTTCCTCAAGTTTTGGGTGTTGTTTTACACTCACGCCCTTCCTCTGCCTTGCCATTGACCTGTCTCACTGGTATGAGAAGTCCACTCCCTACCCCCATCCCAGTGAGAGACATTTGGAGGTGGGGGCGCAAAATACAGCAAGACCTGATTAATTTCTCAGCAAAGGCCTGGAAAGAGAACTTGAAGGATCATTCGTTTGATCAGTTGCGGTTGCTGTTTGTTCATTTTCCAATCTGAAATCATTATAAAGCATGGACTGTCTCATACAGACACATGAGGTTCCATGCACATGAATGCAGCTTCTTGCTGATGTTAGCCCGCATCCTGCTTTGAAGCAGACCCAAGCCATAAAATTCAGAAGAGGGAAAGGTATGAGTAAAAAATGGGGGATACAAACTGCCTGTCTGCTAGTCCCTCCTCCTCATCCCAACATGTATGCTGTTTGAGTTGGCAGGGCTGTTGGGGTCTTCCTCTTTGCACCAATGACCTCTGACACTGACAGAGGGATGCTTCCTGGAAGATTCCTGGATTCATGGGCACCAGAGACGCTCCGGCTGGGCCTGAGCTGTACAGATAACGTGGAGGAAGAAATAAGGCCTGGCCATAGCTTTCTTCTTCCAAGCAAAAGGTCAACATATTCGTTTCCAGAAGAGAAAACATATTAGCCTGTTTATTTAACACTACAATCATGCAAAGAATTATGTCAGGAGATCTCTTAGGGCAACTGGTGTTCTTAGTCTCTGCTCTCCCTCTAAATAGGTGCTAACTGACCGGACTGTCAAATTCAAGCCCAGATGTATCAGTTCTGTCCCTATCAAAGAGTTGCAAATCGTTAGCCTCATAGCATAATTGCCTATTTCATTTTTAAAGTGTATTTTATTTTTTTTAATTATTATTTAAAAGAATAGATTTTATTATTCTTTTCAATTCTTTTTAAGGTTTTGAGAAAACGTGCAAAAAAAGCATTTTTTGCTAACTTGAAAAAACAGGCAGCCAATATCTCAATTGAGCAAAAATATAATTCAGGCAATTTTGCTGTGAGGCTAACAAATTATAATATAGAATAGTCATCCAAAGACAAAATATCAAGCACTCTCTGGTCATTAGAAATAATATGGCTATAATGAAAAGTAATGTTCAATGAGCATGTGTCGTTTCTGAAAATCAGATAAAAACATAGCCTTTAAATAAACGCACCAGACTTGGTCGCATTATTTGATATACTGTGCAGTGAACTGAGTTTATCCACAGAGGCTGAAAGATGACACAAAAATAAAAACTGAATATTTGCACAAATAAAACTACTTTGTACATGATTATACTGGGGTCTGAAGAATACTCAGTTAGCCAATTGATTGGCTGCAAAGCGTGAGCTAAAACCTCAAAGACTGCGAGTGATGTCGAAAGTAGTCAGCACCACAGCTTAAACTTAATTAAAGTAGTTTGCTCCAGAAAAAAAAAAAAAAATAGTTTTCATCCACATGTACAAAAACTATAATGCTCACATTGCTGGATTATCATTAATTTATGCATGTTGCACCATAAAATGATACAATGCATGTTTCCAGCATAGTAAGAAGTAATTTTCTGATTTGTGCAAGAAATAAATGGATCCCTGTAACTTCAGCAAGTCAGAGCGTATAAAATCCCAAGAAATATCCATACACGTGCATTTGCTTTGCTCTGCAGACTGACAAACCCAGTTTGTCGTTGCACATTAAAAATGGCTAGTTGCCTCCTGCAGTGGGCACTGAGTGGGCTTTGTCTAAAGTCAGGGTACAAAAAGTTTTCATTAAATATAACATATTCTTGTAAATGGAAGGTAAAACACATGGGGGGGAAAGAGAAAACTGTGGAGGTGGAAAAACTCAACAAAGTGGAAATCTATACTTGATTTTTGAAATTTGAATTCAGTTTTACAGTATGTTTTGCAAAATAAAATGCATTTTTTTAATGTTTAGAAGCTTTAACCACATTCATTCTATTTGCTTATGAATCAGACCCATGGAAGTCGGTGCCAAGTCTGTACAAAAAAAAAAAAAAAAAAAAAAAATTTGTCCCAAAAATTACACAGACCTAATTCTGGACATTTTTATCTGCTGTACAAAGAAATTGCATTAGCTGTTTAGCGACTAAATTAAATTCTAGCTAGCTCCTATGGGAAAACTATGCATGCAATCACAAAATCTATGCTACGCATTGAAAAACCAAGAATACTGATCTCCATGTTAAGATATTTTTTGCATACTACTCCTTCCAGTAACCTTGCTTCTCTGGTCTGTGATAAAAATCTCTGGCCCCTCAAGTTTTCCAATTCAAATTACGCCTATACCTTGAGCCATTTCAAAAACAGACCATTACTGCTAAAATATGGAAAAGCAGAAAGTTCAGCTTTGTAAATAAATAAATGCAGGATATTATTGTACAGTTTATCTTGCTGTGATTTCTCAGTGAACTACCAGAGTGCATTCTTAGTCAACATTTCAAATACTACTTCAAATTAGTCTAAAGTATTTCAAATATTTTTGTCATATTAACATGCACCAGTTGAGGCATACAAAGATCAGCACAGAAACACAAGCACAGAAAGCAAACTAGGTCCGAGCACAAATTAACCATTCTTTGCTCAACAGAAGCATTTCAGGCACTTGGAGACAGGATAATATGATTAACAGACTGTGCTGGGTTGAAAAGCTTATCAGTCACTGAGAAGAGACTGTTGATTGGATAAAGCTCATACAAATTAGCTTAAAAGGTGATTATTTTAGCAAGATTTAACTGACAAGCCTGGAACAAACAACAGATTTACAGAAAGAAATGCCATGTGCTCTGGCACAGATGCATGCACACACATTCAGTTCAGTTCTGCCATCTTCAATTGATTTTGTCATGCACCATCATTACCCACAATGCACTTTGGTTTCAAATGCTGAAGGCAATGAACCAATGCTGTTACCAAAAGGGATTAAGGCAAATGTTTTAAATGCAACTTCCCCTTCCCCCTCTTGTATAACTGATCTGTCCCAGATAAATCCTCATCAATAAGATTAGGAGATGAGTTGTGTAGGAGTGAGAACATGTCACAAGGAAGCAAGGACTTGGCTAAGTCGTTATCAGCACAATTCTCTTTATCTGCCAGGGGTGCTGAGAGGTTTGCTCAGGACAAGAGGTGTGTAAACAGCAGAACAAGCTCCTTGAAATTCCAGCCAGCTGATTAGACATTGGGCCAATTGATATATCAAATGCATGACATAATGCCAACATTAACTTTGGCGAGGACATGAACTAAAATTTGTGGAAAAACTGTATTGCCATGTGCGTATATACAGACATGGTCAAAATTGTTGGTACCCATCAACTTAAAAGTAAAAACTCATAATTTTTGATATTAGCTGAGACTAACAATAGTATTTGGCGTCTGCCAATCTTTATTCTACAAACAGTAAACGGTCCCAAAACTTTGCATTGAAATTTCAATGGATTAAAATATTTAAAATAACAAAGCAAATAAAAATGTCATGGACAAACCTATGAGGACCCAGAACAGGATATTTTGTAGCGCATCTATTTGAGGTAATTGCTGCAATCAAGTGCTTTTTGTAGCTCAGAATGACACTTTTACGTGTCTTAACTGGTAGTCCGGCCCACTCTTCTTTAGTCAACTTCTCAAGCTCTCTCAGGTTGAATGGGTGCCTATCTTTACCATGGGTTTCAGCTTGCTTCATATATATTTGATTGAATTCAGACCAGGACTCATGGCAGGCCATTGCAGAACAGTCCAGTGTTTTCTTCTTATCCATTCTTGAGTGCTTTTAGATGTATGTTTTGGGTCATTGTCCTGTTGGAAAATTCATGTATTGCGACTATCAGTGAAATGGGCTGTTTGTTTTGCTCTAGAATGCCTTGATAATCTTCCAATTTCTTGATTCTTGCACAAATTCTAGGCACCCCGGGCCAGACACAGCACTGTTGACCCACTATATAACTCAACCTCCAGCATATTCCACAGTAGGCATGATGTTCTTTCCTTTAAAAGCTTCATTTTATTTATTTATTTATTTATTTTTTGTCTTCAGTGAATATAATGCTGATGGGACTTGAAAGCTGTAATATTGTTTCATCTTTTCACAGGAGCATTGAGGCTTGTCAACATGCATTTTTGCAAACCCTAGCCTGGCTTCTTTATGTTTTTCTTTCAAAAGACAGGTCTTTCTAGGTCTTCTTCCATGGAGCCCACTTTTACTCAAACAGAGCCTTTAATTCACAGAGTTTGGCCGACTTGTATTTGGGGACCCATGGGTTACATAAAGTTAAATATTAATCAATGCGCGGATGCAACTTTCTGCTCTTTGAGACAAGTTTTATGTTCCCCAGCTTCATACAAGTCACTTGCAAATCTGGTCCGTGTTATCTGCATGTACACACCATAGATCAGAATTTCACTGGACTATTATTTTTCATTTTTTCCCCAAATTTTTCACTCTGTACATAGCAAAGCAAATGTATGGGCCTACTGTATACAGATCTGCCTGTATACAAACTAGCTAACAAGCTAGCTAACCAGGTAGCTACTGCGTAAGTTAGTCAGCTTTATGTTAGGTGATATCCCGTGAGCGAGATCACCAATTTAGCCAAGAATGGAAGTCAGTACACTAGCTAACTTAGCCAATGTTATCTGCATCTTAAACAAGGGAACAACATTTGTTTTAACAACATCTAGTTGACAAAGTTAGCTAGCCATTCGTACTCTGACTTTTTTTTGACATATACAAAGGGTCCAGAATTTCGTCTGTTGTCACATGATTCCCAAAACTGAAATCAAGTTGGCCAAACTCTGTGTATTAAGGGTTCTACAGTCATACAGTGATGGATGGTATGAGAAGACACTGTTGTACCTTGATATTGGAGGTTAGCTTGTATTCATTTGAAAGTTTTCTTTGGCACTATTACCACCACTCAAACGACAACCTGTTCAGTCTGAAGTCAATTGTCCTCTTGTGGTCACATCCAAGGAGGTTTGTTACATTCCCATAGAACTTAAACTTTTTGATAATATTTGCAGCTGTGGTCACGGGAACATCAAGCTGGTTGGAGATGGTCTTTTGGCCTTTACCTTGACCATGCTTGACAATTATTTTCTTCCTTAACACCTCAGGCAGCTCTCTTCATTTCTCTCTCTTGTCCACACTGAGAATATTGCAATGATACCAAGCAGCACAGCGAGTACTTTTCTCAGTTTACAGTATATAAGCTGTATGACTGACTACAAGTTTGAAGACACTTGAGGCACACATAAAAGGAAACAATCTGTTTGAAATATCCCAGTTCAATTATCTTGTATTATTTCCAAGGGGTATCAGCAATTTTATCTGGGCTATTTTTGAATATCTTTATGGAATAGCTAAGAATTCAGCCATTTTCACACTTTCTTCATTTTATCTTATGATAAACCAAAAGCATGCAAATATGCATGAGAGAGGAGATTTTAATTTCTGCACTTTTCAGAGAAAACAAATCGTTTTGATGAGGTGTAAAGGTACCGGCACGTTTGACCACATCTGTAGATAAAATATTTGTATATAACGCCTATGCATACTTCTGGGCACTGCCACGTATGCCCATATTTGGTCGGTAGTTATGCATGGCTGTGTCAAGTTAACTTTTTGCGTCACATGCTATTACCGTAAGCATCTAATACCTCTAGAGATCAACACACTTTCACCCCACTCCCAGGCCCTAAGCCACAGCCCAGCAGCTCTCTGGGCAATAATTACACAGTCTGCTCCATAATGACACCTTCCCCCTGTCGTCTTCCTTTGTTACCGTGAACCGCCAGGTCTCCGAGCTCTACAATTACACCCCAGACAGAGTCATGAAGTCATGGAAGCCTGGAACTGGTTCCACCCTCCTCCTCCTCCTCCTCCTCCTCCTCCAGTAGAAAGCCCAATCGCAAGCTTCGCACATGCACTACCACAAAACAGCATCACGGCCTCCTCACACCTCAGGTTACAGGCAAGTCCAATCTCTAGACTCAGACTGACTACTGACTGTCCGCTCGCTTATCTCCCCAGGTTGCGTGTCTAGACCCAGTGACTCCTACATGACGGCGATATACGTAGAAGACATGATGCGGCTGGGGCTCTTCGGCCTGCGCAGGAAGTGGTCAGCACGCGAGGACGGCGGCTCGTTCTCATGACGTCAGCAGGTCACTCAGCCATGCCATCCCAGTGGCTGGTTTCCCAGGGTTACGGGTCGAAATAAGACACGAGCAGGAATGGGGTTCTTTCGTCTTGTAGTACACATCCAACAAAGTGCTAAAATTCACAGCTTTGAGAGCTACTGCTGCTTGTTTACATTACTGGCTGGCACCTCCATCACATCTAAACACACCTCTCTCTTCATCCCTCTCTCACTCTCTTCCTCACATCCACGTCCTGCTCAATCCTCCCTCCATCTGCACCTCTCCCCAAGCACCTCATCTTCATTCCAGGCTTTTCTTGTCCTCTCCTGCTCCTTTCATCCATCCTTTCCCTCTTTTTTTCCTCACCACCCTCCATCTTTCTCTGTTCCCTCAACTCTGCAGTAGCTTTGCCACCTTTCTGCTTGTTTGAACTCTGATAAGGGAGCTAGATTTGGGTAAATATTTTTCCACCTGGAGAGCAAGGCACACAATGTTCCAGTAGCAGTGCAAACACTCTAAGCAGGAGTTTGGAGAAAAAAAAAAAAAAAAAAAAAGACAGTGTGAAAAATTCTGCTTTTTCCGCTACTGTGCTCATTCTGTCTCTCACATCCTCATGTAGAGGAAATCATTTTATATGGAAAGCGATGAAAATTTTGGAGACGCTTCCCCGAGTTGTAGTTATGAGGATACCACTCTGGCTGCCCTGACACGAAGAGCATGTAAAAGGTGCTTGGTTGATGAAGCAATTGGTCCGCCACTAGTCACAGAGTATAAACCACAGATTGTGCTTTCTCATCACTCGTGAGCAAAAAGGCGGCTCCCCTGGCAGAGCAGGGCACTTGCATAACCTCACAGGTAGGAACGTGTGTATTAGGGTTAATGACTGCTCCGGCTGGAAGAGCTGTGATTAAGGACAGTGAGAGAGACGAGTAATTGGGCCCTAATTAAACATAAACAGCACAGAGGGGAGCGGGCCGGGCCAGGCCGGGCCGGGCTAAGCTTCTGGCCTGAGCGTACAGCTCTCTTAATTACAGCGGGGGCTGAGGCACTGTCCATCGGCCTCCACCACCTCGCTCCGGGCCCCGGCCCACACAGCGAAACCACAGGTTTTCTCAAGTCCACCACATAATAAGCACACTGCTCCTCTCGCACTGTCTCAGAGGGAAACGAGGGGGGTCAGTGTAAAAAAAGGGTTACTGTCTGTGGAGCATGCTGGGAGGTGCACTTAGTCCATGTCATAGTGACGGCCTATGTTTTATTTGTAAAACCATATTGAATTGCTTGATATCAATGCAGATCACGTGGAGATCCTGAGACGGCAGCTTACTGTGCAGACATTTGGACTGGAAAGACTATAAGAAGGTCAAGTGATGTTATGGTTTATTCTCACCATTTATTTGTAATAGTTCAATCGTCACGCTGTAAAAAATAAAAAGTTGACTCAACTTAAAAATGTTAGGCAACCAGCAGCGGAGCACTTTTGAGTTGGCTCAGTGTCAAGTTCCGAGTTCTTTCAAAAATTAGTTGGCGCTATCAAACTCAAAAATGCTTTTCGGCCTTAATGTTTTTAAGTTTTATTTTTTACAGTGCAGTGATGCTATTCAATGAACATGTCTGTAATCTGAATCCCACTTTTTGCTTCTCCGTGATATGTGAATATTCAATTCCATTTCTTCCTCGTATTCCTGTCCTTCCCTTGCATCTTCCCTTAAGAAAGTAAATTTTTCTCTTTTGTTTTATACATATCAGCATTCCCAGTATTCCAAATTAATGGAGCAGCACCTGGTCTGTGCCCAGTTAATTTTACCACCAGGGCACTGGGGAAGGGAATAGCTCGCTGTTGTGGGGAAGTCTGACTGCCTGGGTTAACATGACCTTTGCTCAACCTATTGCTTTTAGCAAATGAGGCCAACAGACAGAACGTGGCACGAGGTCAGACATGGTTAGTATCATTATTAGTGAAAGGTATGCAGTTACTGCGATTGTTCCACCACAATCGGGTCTCAACCATGAAATGGTTTGTTCCTCACGACGCTGAAGTGAAATGTACCATTATTACTTTTTTTAAAATTCTTTTATTGTAAGTGCATTTATTCAACATGGTCAACGGAGGCTATCAGCTATTAAAGCGTAAACATTGAATGATTTGTTCAGTTTTCACTAAAAATAATGTCATCGCAAATATTAAGAGAACAACATCCAGCTTTCTGTAGTGGTGAAAATGAATGAAGCCGCCACCAGAGCAATGTCAAGCAGATCACATGTCAGCTGTTAGGAGACACATATCAGTCTTTTGTTTTCATTCTTCTCATCACTTTCATCCAAACAGGTGCCAGAGCAAATATGACTGGGAAACTGCTCTCTGACCCGGCCTGTCAACTGGACACTAGGGATATGCGCATAGCTGACCTTGAGGTCCTCAACAGCTGAGCCCCTTGTGCAGTTGAGGTCCTCGGGAAACAACGAGAGTGACATGACAGGACATATTTTTCCACTGACGTAGACCGATGTGCCAGTGCCTGTCACTGACACTGATGGCTAGGGTCACCAGTCACTTTCTTTCATTTGAAGTCTTTCCCAGTTCTGAGGCCAGAATATGTGTTTGGCTTTTGATTCAGAGCCAGTTTTTTTACAGGAACATAGTTTTCTCAGAGGCATCCTTTAGGCATGACCAGAAGGCAAATGGTACAAAACATTTTTCACAGCAGTTGAAGCTAAAGCATTCTGTAAGTATCAGAGCGTATTGCTGGTGTATGCTTGAGCTATAGAATTTTTGAGTAGTGATTTTTTTACAGCAAGAAATCATCTTGCTACACCTTTGAAGAAGATTCAAATTCAAAGTGATTCAATTCAATGTATGCATACTCTTTATGTACAGATGACAGAGGCTTCATATTTCTTATATGAATTATCTTTTGAAAACAGAAAAAAAAAATTATTTTTTGGGTTCACCTTAAATTTAAATTATTCCCAAAGGCAGGAGAAGCAGATCAACCCTTGAGTCTTTGTTTTTACAGTCGGGGCGAGTTTGAATAAAGTGACATAAATTCATCAGCAAGCACTGGCATTCCTGGGATCCAAGGATCATTCATGGGCATCAAAATCGTATAGGGGATGTTGCAAGATTTCAGATTATAAAAATATATATGCTTCAAAAAATTACAAATAGGGCATAGCTTGTGGACTTTCTTCAGACATACAACTTGAAACAATCCCTTATTCTCATAGAAACTCCCATGCACATTGCCATGGCCCTGCCCTACTCCAAGGTACATACTGTTCGGGTCAAATTTGACCCGTTTTGACATTTGACAGCAGTAAACATATCCTAAATGTCATTCTTTAAGCCTGAAATTGGATTACTTTTCCTAAAGTGACCCAAAATATATAAAAATGAAAACATTTTAAAATATTATATTTTTGTACAGGTGCTACAAATTTTTGTACACTGAGGCTGTTCCAGGTCAAACCTGTATCTATTTAGATGGATTTTATATCCACTAGTGTGGGTCAAATCAAGGACAAGGGTGTTTTAGGGAATTTTTAAACTTTCAAGCTGTACATTCGATGTCTGTGGGTATTTTTTTTTTTATGGAACAGTGGTGACAGAGTTCAAGGGGGACCTTGACACTGTCACGAGAACTGTTTGCGGTCCCATCACATTTTCCCAGGTTCCTGCAGAGTCAGGCACCTGCTGGCCTTTGAAGTGTCGTGGGGGAATCTCGAAACAGAGAAATTGTGAAACACCATAGGAGTGATCATATACGATACACATGAGGAACAGCAGTCATACAAAGGTCAGTGGGTGCCTTGACACCGACACGAGAACTGCACCTGCAAGCCTTTGCAATGCAATGTAACAAAATAATCTATAAACAAACAAATCAGTATCAATTTGGGATGGGAGGGTGGGGGGCACTGGAAGCCAACACAAGGGGACAGAAGAGAAGGAGATGCAATTTCTGTTCTGGAAAAAAGGACCACAAAACAGGGACAACCTGCAGCCAATGTGGGAAATCCATCTGCAAGTCCCACGCATGCAAGGTTTCTTACCACTGCTTTCAGTGCACAGACTAGTTTACTAGTCTGCAATAAGTATTTTTTTTTTAATGTTTTGTGTTTTGATTGTCAATTAATGTTGAATCAATATTGATAATTGTGATTCTTAAAATTGTGAATTTTATGATATAGCAGCGAGGACAGTATTTAATGGTAGCAATGGTTATGCGGTTATATTATAAATCCTGACAGTTCTAGAATGTCCTTGAAATTTTCACTTTTAATAAAATCTATTTCAGTCATTATGGCTGTTATCTATTCAAGTCTTAGATATAACAGGATATGATATTGTGTCATATTAGATGTTTTTCTCCAAAAACAAGTGTTGTACAACCTAAAAAAAATGGACTCTCCTTATTCTCTGAAACATCAATTAAGGATTGATTATCCATTTACTTATGTCAGATAGGCAATTTTTACATTCAAAATAGACCTGTTGTTCAAAATTTAGCATAGAAACTTCTTATGAGGATATTATTGGTCCGGGTCAAAATTTACCTGGACCATACTTTGAGAGCATCAAATACGAACAGTATGTAAGGGTTAAGCTGCTCTTCTGCACTACCTCTGCTGCAAAAATGGCTCTACCTGCTGCTGCACTGCATTACTCTGTGCTGCAGCAAGTAGCATTGCTTGCAACAGCAGCACGCTTTCCTGCTACTAATTAACATCCCACTTTCACCCCTGCTTCTACCAGTGGGCTCTGAATATTACCCAGGGGGAGGGCATCCAGACTCAAGGTTAGTGGGCTTGACGGTGGTTTAGGGTCAGAGTCTAGACATGAAACTATCATTGTATTAACAGTATTAATTAATATTGCCATTAACTGGTTTACATCTGAGTTGGTGTATTGCAATAAATAACATGAGATTTTAAGATTTTCAAATATGTCTATTATTTTTTGACTAAGATAAAAATACTGTTAAGGTGGCGAACAGTTTTATACATTTCTGCTTTTTGCTGTGGGTAAAGAAACTTCTCCTTCTCAAGTAAACATTACAACAATCCAGAATTGCAATGCAGATTTCAGAACATAAATCCTGTTTTTTAACAGGAATTTTCATTTCTAAATCTATGTCTAAAAATCTGTGCAAATCTGTTTCTAAAAATAAATCTTAGTTTCAATAGAGGAATCCTAATTTCTTGATTACAATACGTGGTTCCAGTCTGAATCTATGTTTCAAAATAGATTTTATTGTTTTGTGAAAGGAAGGAAAAAACTCCCACACACTTCTCACTTGCAATTAATTTATTAGTCAATGTTTTGGTCAACTGACCTTCCACAAGACATCAAAAGACATCACATCCAATTCTTACTTGGAAAAAGGTTGAGTGTTAACCTGCATTTTGGTAATTTCACTGGTTGCAGACAGAGTTTTATTTTTACATGAGCAGCCTTAACACGCGCACCTAAGTCAGCAAAGTGCATTTTTACCCTGGATTAGTAACGCTTATGAAGTAGTGTTGTGATGAGACTCAAGCGTCACTCACTAATCAATCAAATCAATCAATCAATCAATCAATCAATCAATTTGCCATTTGCATGACCACGGGCAGTAAGATTCACAAACAGCTTATCCAGGAGTTAACGATAGTGCCACTTTGATTAGAAACGTTTTCTTAGGCATATATATTCTACTGCAGGAATTCAGAAGCTTTGCAAGACATTGATGCTTTTTGTCACCATAAATTACTGAATTTAGTTACTGAATTTAAATATCTTGGTGTGATTCTGGATCCAAATTTAAACTTTAAGAAACATGTCAAAAAAATGGTTAAAACCATAAAATACAACTTAGTAAACTTTAAACACATTAGAAATTGTCTATCTCTGGATGCAGCCAAGACTTTTATGCATGCCATGATTCTGTCCCA
Source organism: Gymnothorax javanicus (assembly GCA_029692085.1). Taxonomy (NCBI): domain Eukaryota; kingdom Metazoa; phylum Chordata; class Actinopteri; order Anguilliformes; family Muraenidae; genus Gymnothorax; species Gymnothorax javanicus. The sequence continues at coordinate 62,732,301 of CM056203.1, read as the reverse complement.
CATGTCATATTGTATCACCTGCTGGGGCCAGGCTGGGGACTCTACTTTGAGACCTCTTGAGTCTTTATATAAACAAACTTTAAAAACACTCGACAAAAAGCCTATGCGTCATCATCATTGTAGGATACTTGAGAAACACAAGCTATTGAGCTTTGAAAATTTTAGGTTATTTGCAAATATGTGTATGGTTTATAAAATTTTAAATGGTTTGGCCCCACCTCCACTATGTGATTTCGTCCATGCTCGCTCGTCAAATTCTATTAGATCCACTAGAATATCCTCCATACGAGATTGTACCATACCATTTCGCCGCACTGTAACTGGGCAATCAGCTTTCTCTGTGAGAGCCACAAATCAGTGGAACAACCTACCTGATATTGTAAGGAGCAGCAGCTCTCTCAGTATCTTTAAGTTCAACCTAAAAAATTTGTTAAAAGCTGCTCAGCTCTGCAACCACTAACGTGGTCCTCAGGACTCTCTTTTAAGTGTGTGTGTGTGTGCGGGTGGGTGTGGGTGTGGGTGTGGGAGGGATTTGGGGTGGGGGCATAGAGGAGTGGGGCATGCAGGAGTGTGTAGCTATGTTGTTGTGGCTACTATGTTTTGATTATTTTTGTATATTGCTTTTGTCTGTTTTGTTATTGTGTTGTATCTTTAATGTGACCTGCCAAGGGACTACAGATGCGAATTAGCTTGAAGCTATAATCTGGTACAGTGCATCAAATGGCGACATTTATGTTTGAACTGTACACTGTCCCTTTTAAATAAAATAAAATTGAATTGAATTGAATAAATGTAAATAGAAAATGCTAGATAATTATAGCAATGAACTATAAAGCAAGCTGAGGGGAAATGGATTGATCCTCACAACTGAACAAACTAACACTTAGTTGGTAGTTAGGAAATCGAGTTTGGAGATGTAATGCGCTTTAAGGTGAGGCGAGAGCACTGCCAATATCCCTTTGATGACAACTCCGGAGTAGACGAGGTTAAACTCTTTGTCCTTTGAAAGTTAACGGTAATCTTTAATCATTATAATTTATGGATGATCTCTTCCTTCTCTCGTCAATAGGAACAAGCTCCCAAGCCTTTTTCATGGTCTCCAGGGTTGGGACTGGGTTCCTGTTAATCCTCTGCTAGTATGTTCCTCTGTCCAGTTTATTAGGAACAACTAATCCTTCTATGGTCATCAGGATTGCAACCTCATTCCTAAATTGCAACCTCATTTCCTTTTTCTCCATCCTGCTTTTGGTTAGTTTGGCTCTGTCAAAGTGTGCATTCCATCTGGCAGTCATCCCGGAATGCCTCTGGTCGAACTTTGGCTATGCCCACACCGCTTCGTCTGCAACATCTGAACTGAACTGTGCTATTCTCCTCCTGGCTCTGTCCCACTGTCTACCATATTACTATCAATAAACCTGACCATTAGATTTTACTCTGGCTCTGCACTTTATCCCTGGTCTGGATCATAACAATTACAACCTTTTAAGATGCAGTCACAAAACATTACAGGTGAGCAGTTGGGATAAAAGGGAAGGCTGAATTTGGAGATGCGTGTGGTCTGAGTATACAGTCACTAAATGCATTATAATGAGGACTGCTGTATTGAGAAATAATAACAATAACAATACCAACATTGCTGCCAGTCTGCCACAGCTTTTGCGATCCCAGATTTAGTCTGAGAGATAGGCCATCATGGTTGAAATCCCACCTAGAACTCTGTAAAAAAAAAGAAAAAAAAATCTATTGCTGCTAAGTTATGACTCCTAATGCTGATATTATAAAACAAAATTTCGAGACCATAACTTAAAGTAATTGGAAGCAAAATACTAATGTGCAATTCTCCAGTTAAGACATGCTCATTAAACCATTGATAAAATATGAATACTCATAGTAAAATATTCTGGGTTTACACACTCTGATAGAGCTATATAATCACACTCTGGCGAGAGTGGTCACAAATGAAATCTGCAAGAGTTAACATTGCACCATTTTAGCCAAAGTTTAACAAATTCCAAATTTCATATGTTGATATTGGGCACCCATGACACTCCACAATGGGGCTGGCTTTCCATAAATTTGGTGCAATAACTATATAGTCTGTCCAATCAATCTCGTGTTGAGCACACAGTGCATAAATCTTATTTTAAAATACTTATGTTGGCCTCCAAATCATTTTTTTTTTTTTTTTTTAATGGAGCATTATATGTCTTCAAAATTCTAATAATTAATTTGCCCATTTGTCTTTCCATAAACCATGACAATTAGCATTTGTGTGTTATCATTAAAATGGTTATGGTTATAAAATTAAATCATTAACAAATTAAATTGAGACCCAGCACTTTCAGTGGTCTATAGGCCAACAGTTTGGCAAGCATATGTTTTTGTTTTTTTTTCATGTTAAAGTGAACAGCGTTTAAGTGAGAAATGAGTCAGAACCATGCGTGAACATTTATGCCAATACCCTTGCAGCCAAAAGTTATCAATAATAAATCTGTGCATCGTTTTTTGAGTATTCATGTAGTTCCTTGAGTCTGAGGAACATTTACGCCCTGCCGACCACGTCCACTCCCACCCACAGTTTCTTTGACCTCTGCATGACCACTATGCCACGGAACTGATATTACATCACTGAGGAGTGGCATTGCCTTCGTTTCAATTGCTTTTAGTGAAAAAAACTCCAAATTTTTTTTTGTTAATCCATATTTCTTCAAGAGAAAGGGATTTTATTTAGAAATAAAGGCTACTTTTTTTTAAAATGAGGACGTTTATTTAGAAATGTGGACAGCACTTCTGGACCAACAGTTAAAGCAAGCTAATATTTTTTTATTTGAGAAGGCCTCATTAAAAGACAAAAAATATTTAAACAGTGGATTACTTTAGTATTCATTTGAAAAAAAAAAAGTTTAGCCAGACGTGTAAAAACATGGATATGATGCATATATATGAATACCCCTTTAAAAACACAGATTTGATTCAGCTCTCCTTTGGATATGTCAGAGACTGATTTCAAATCACACGGCATGTCATTGTTCCAGAAAATAGTGCTAGCACAGCAAAGCCTCTTCCATTTTTAGAAGGACAATGGTAAAACAATTATCATGAAAGGATGTGATGAACAGATCACATGTTCACAAGTTCTTACATATGAAACCAAGTGAATAATTGGTAATGTTCATATTTTTGGCCACAATGGACATCTTTTCTGCCAAGCATATCACTTTCAAGCATTAGTTTTTGCACCTCAGCGCACACATTTTCTAGTGTCAGATGATGAAGCTTCCTCAGGAAAGAGTGAGTTTAAAAATGACTGTTCAGTTATTCTTGCACCTTGTTCCATTGTTGAATAGTTTTCTAAGTTTCGTACCTCTTGGAAATTGAATCATTGCTTGAGGCTGATCATGGAAAATAAAATGTTCACTTCCATTTGTTGGGGAAAGTTATTTTCACCTCCATTCATCGTGAGAACAATTTGTAATCAGTTTTGAGGATTCTCAGTCTTTCTGAGAACCTCTATTATTATAGTTAAGGATATTCAGTTGAAGATATTCACTTAAACTCAGTAATCCTTGAAAAAGTAGGTTCCTACCTTAATTTACGCACCAGTTTTTTTTTGTGTATTTATGTGTGATAAATGTTCTGTCCCAGTCTCAGTCTCAGTGGGGTTAAAAGAGGGTATTGTCTGAATTCTTGAAGGAAGTAACGAAAAACAAGCAAGGTTTCAAAAACTTGCATCAACAGGTTGCTGTAAATTGTTCACACTGTGTTTGCTTATAAATTGCTGTAAATGCCTATTTTACATCTCTAATTACATGCTTTTCTCACTGAAGTTCTTATTATGCTCAATTTTTCCATCATCTTAGAAACATCTGCAAAAAAGAGCTTAGCGGTTTCGTAAATAATTAAATCCATAAAGACTAGTCACATTATAGGTGAGACTGTTGCCAGTCCCTGATTTCACAAGGAATAAAACTTCTTCCTGCTGTCTCTCACCATATTCAAGTAGATATTATTGTTAACTGTCTCCTTTGTTCAGACATTAGGTGCACTGATAAAGAAGTCGTCTCTCGCACTCGCTCAATATTCAGCAATCATGGGCCATTTTTCCGTTTTTGATTTACGAGCTCTGAGATTCGTTTAAAAGCCATTGTTCTCGGCTAGCGGCCTCCTCCGCCACATCACCCTACGAACGCTTTCCCTGTGCTGCACCACCACCCATCAATCAAAGCACAAGTGAAGGAGATCGTTATCGCTATAACCGTATTAACCCTGAGACACTGCCAGACATATCCACAACTGAATTAAGATGCAAAAAAAAATCATGTCTTATTAATTCATCCATTCTTTCGGTAGATGTTTTTATATTCTCCCAAGCCTTTGGGCTTAGGACTGAAAGAATGAGAGAAGGCTGTCATTAATTAGGCACATTTGGTTGTATAGGGGATAAATGTAATTTCAGTTAATGGATTTTATGAAGGCAATCATCTCCAATAAGAGGCAGTTAAAGATTACGACCTCGTTTGGTTATCTTATTTACTCATCATTCCTGCGCTCTCATGATAAAAATTAAGCCTGATAGTTTAATTTTATCCCTCATAAAAAAGGAAACTTCACGACTGATGAATAAACCTGCTTTGCTCAGCAAACTTTGTGGGTCATGTTTTTGCTGTGGGAAACTTGGTCAGAGGAAGGAGATCATTTGCTTGCCATTCCCCTAATCAATATCATTTTAAAAAGTGTAATATTCTTTCATTCAGGGAAAACAACCTTTGAATATACTTCAGTCCCTCAAGAGCTACTCGACCTTGTTGCAGCCCGACATCAGTAGCTAATATGACACTGAAGCATGTCAATTCTTCGATGAACATTTTTAGCGCAGGCAGGAAAAAATGAATCCCTATTTCCCCTTAGATAATATTTATTAAAATACAAAAACACGTCTGGAAGTCGTTCCACCTCAATGCTGCTTATGAAAAGTGATAACAAATAGACAGCTGTCTATAATTTATGGATAAAGAGCATGTTTTAGCCTGTATTTAATACAGATTCGTTTTTGACTGAATTTTGAAAAATATTTTCCCTTCTCTGACACAGTGTGCACACTGCTACCCAAAACAAACATTGTCTTTGATTAAGATTTCAGCCTATTGGAACACTATCTCGAATGCCAGAAGGCTGAGGAGGTGTGATATGCTGCATACCTTTCTCAAACAGAAAATTAAACAACAGCATATGGGCACAAAAGCCGGTCCCACATATAAGCCCACAGATACATAGAGACTCATCTGTACACCCACAAACTAATGATCGAGTGATTAAACTTTGGCGGCACAGTGGCACAGAGCTGTTGTCTCACAGCCGAAAGGTCGTGGGTTTAAATCTGGCGGAGCCTTTCAGCATGGAGTTTGAAGTTTGCGTTTTCTCCACATGTTCACACGTGGGTGTCCTCCCACAGCCCAAAAGCAAGCATTCTAGATTAATTAGAGAGTCTGAATTGCCCATTGGTACAAGTATATGAGCGAATGGGCGCTCTGCAATGAATTGTTGAGCTGTCCAGGGTGTATTCCAGCCTTTTGCACACAGTCCACTGGGATAGGCTGCAGCTCCCCCTGCAACCCTATTGAGGAAGAAGCGGTTTAGATAATGGATGGGATGGATGATTAAACTTAAGCAGCCCAAGAAAGGTTTTCCAGCCTTAGAGATAATCAGTTCTATTCTTCAATTGTTCAAGAATTATTTTGGCCCCCAGAGGCTAAGAAATTCAGAGCTGGAGCAATGAGAGCTATCCATTACTCCCATGGATGAACCCATGATGGCTAATACCAGAGCAACTATTTAACTTTGTATTCTAGGTGTGTGGTGTGTGGTGCCTTCAGCTCATCCCTGGGTCTGGGACTAGGTAAAAGGAACAAGGTGCTTCAGGGATGTATCTGTCCAGGAGGACAAGAAGTACAAAGAGCTGTAGTCCTCTCTTCACATTCTAAAAATTCTCATTCGAGACGGTGGCGGAAATCGGTGACAGCAAAGTGTGATCCCCCTCCCTGATTTGGGTAATAATTCAGTTCTATCGAAATAACTCATCTCCAGTCCAATCAGTGACCACAGAGGCCAAACTACCGCAGCCATGGCTCCCTCCGCCATATTGTCATCAATGTAATCAGATAGCGCTAGATTGTCTCGACTGAAGTACATTAAACAAAGCGCCTCTTACATTGCAGCTCAAAAGTCAAATAAATCTACTCCATGGTGACCATGGCGTGGATCCTGACTGGACACTGAGGGGGCCAGTGACCCCATATCAATAAGCTTGGATGTCCCCTACCCCCACCAGCCTCCCTAAATTATGCGAAAATGAAAAAATAATTCAGGCCAATCTCAATCTAGCACAATCCAGAGATCCCTGGCATTATGGGGAAACAACCTAACTACCAGGGGTGATTTGCAGAACCACAATCTCCAAATTGCAGGTCTAGCTGAGCATGTGAATAATATTTATAATGATTCATTAGTATCATTTTTGATTGACAATTATTAAGCATGACTCACAGGAGTTTCCATACTGTGAATGCAGATTAAAATAAGAGCTCACATGACATGAAGTTGCCTCCAAATTCACATGAAGTCTACTGCTTTGTCATTTGGCTTGCATTATTGCACCTTCTCACTTATTTTATAACTTTATGAAAACTGTTACATTGTGTAAAGAGCTCACATCAGATGTGGAGTCACGTTGATTTATGTATATAATTAAAATGAGTTATTTTATCCATACTTTATTCTACAAGGCGCGGGTTGCCATAATTAACCTCATCGCGCAAATACGGACGCCGGAGTCCAGAAAGGCCGAAATTTAATTGCTAAATAATTCTGTAATTGAATTTCCAAATGTCTTGCTTCACTGGAATAATTTTTCCTGTCTCTGTGACACAAATACTGAGTAAAAAAGCCTTAAATAGGCTCATGAACAACAAACAAAAATTGGCATTATTTGTATCATGCATAACATTTCAGAAAAAGCCAAGCTTTGCGATCAGTGGCTGGAGCTGCTGCCCTGTTTCCAGTTCAGATTCCTGAGCTGAGCTGGTGCTGTGTTCACACCAGGTGCAATAAATTTCCACTTGGAACCACAACATAAATGAGAGATAATGCTTATGCTGCAGGATTTGAAGCCATCAGGCCTAAAAAGCATAAGGAAGATGCAAGGAAACAACATAGAGACTGGAGAGGGCAGAGGGCAAGGGTTAACACTGGTATGACTTTCAAAAGAAAAAAAAAAAGTCTATTGAGAAACAATGGGCTTCAAAGTCATGCCAAAGTTGCTAGCTTTCTACTGAATGGGTAAGCAACATGTTTAATAATTTTTATGACCTCTGGCCTATTTGGATTGAATTTGCTTTACTGGGGAGTTACATAATATTTACCAGAGCACATCTGCTGTTTTAGTCAAATCCAATTTCATCATCCAGCTAACTTTTACAGTCAGTGCACTCCCATGTCAGTAAAACTATAATAATAACCCCACGTAATATTAAACCTGTGCAATTCAAATTCTCCTAAAGTATTATGTCACTTTTTTGACTGGCAAATGCATAAAAGAAGTCCCACAATAGTCTTGAAAATGTTATCCTGTCTGAATAAGGCTTTATTGGACTGTTTATGTTTCATTAAGTTCAATTGCAACATTTCTTTTTGAGGGCATGCTAGCCTAAACTTTATAACTGATTTTCTGAGCCATTTCTTGAAATTGTCAAAGAAATAAAGACTTAACTGCAAAGCCAAGAGGCAAAATATTGGGGATATAGGACAGTTATGAATATTGAAAACATTAGATAATAAATGCTTACCAGTGTTATTAGGAAAACTAAGAAGAAAAGGTTTCTTAAATGACAACAGCATCCATGCTTGCAATTTCTAAAGAATCTGTGGGATAAAAGACCATAAGGCAACAAAGAAAACTTATCAGCAATTCTGACATCACTTGGATGCGAAAAAGCAACAATGATTGAATGATTTCGACTATTTGCCCTGAAATGAGAGCGATGTGCCCTCCAGGGTTCACGAAAGCAAAGTGGGAGCACGATCACACCGTTTTTTCAGCCATGGCTGTGGGTGTCAGTATAAAGATCAAAAGCACAATGTTCATAACACAAAGACGAGGTTTGGGGAAAATGACAGTGGATTTTTAATTCTATGAAGGGCACCCAGACACCATGATTTCCGCACATAAAACAATTCGTACATAGACATTTAAGACCAATGTTGGATTACTGTAGCCAAATAATAGTTGATGTAGGTTTTTTGTGTGACGGCTATTGAAGGATAAGCACAACACTTTGACCAGACTTTTTTTTTTCTTTTTTTTTTTTTTTTTTAAATTGAAGCCCATTCTTGCGGCCTGTATTGCAAAATTACCAATGGTTAATGTGATGCTGTCATATCTCCAACAAAGTATTGCTGAAGTATCTTTTGTTTAAGCACTGGGCACATTTTTGTTAATGCACCATGCCCTAATAGAGGTTTAATTTTCGGCATTGATCTCAGCTTTTGTGTTGGTTTTGTGTGGCAGGTTCAGCCCACTTTCTTTGGTGTGTGGGTATCTCCTTAGTGGACCTCTAACCTGTTTCCAGTACCAACGCACCCAGGACAAACTTTTTCTAGTTGGTTTCACAGCCTTCTGACGATTTTGAAGTATCTTAATGACAGCCATATAGTCAGTAGCGGCTGCTGAACAGAAAGCGGGGGGCAGAAAACATCCTTGGAAAACGATGATTATTAACCCTTAGAGTGCTAAATGCAGCTACTGTTGCTCAGTGATGTAAGATATCAAAATCAAAGCTCTTGAAAACCCATCATAAGGAGCTCTTTTAAACAAGTCGCCACCTGATAGGTTTTCAACAGCACCAGATAATTACATTTATATATTTTTTTTAAATTGATCTCAGCACTCTAAGGGCTAACCTGTTTTCAGTAAGTGCAAAAAGCAGTACCTCAACTTGCTAAAACTTTGACCTGGAAGTTAAAAGTTCTCTGGAACATTATTCGATGATAATTTGCAATATTTTCAGGCTGTGAGTGGGAACTCACACTGGAGTACACACAAACACACACAGGGGTTTGGAGTCCGGTGATTACCTTCTAGTGTCCCAGCTGAGAGTTTTTTAATTTTTATAATGGTTCTCATTTTGAAGAAACTCTAAGCATGTACAGAACAGATGCGCATCTGTTAATTGCGTATGTGCAAGAGAGAGACAGACACAGAGAGAGAGAGAGAGAGAGAGAGAGAGTGTGTGTGTGTGTGTGTGTGTGTGTGTGCGTGTGTCTGTGTGAGTCCTTGTGTACACCATCACTGTGAACTGTTGGGCACATACAAACGGCACTAAATGTACGCGGAGTCTCTGCCACACGGCAGGCCGACAATGTGTCAGTATTTACAAGTTTTTTCTTTGAAACCTTTTGCTCTGAAATGTGTTCTCAAATGTGAAAGAACAATGATGCAGAACATCATTGGTTTTTGACTATAAAGATTAATTAAAGTATGTCATGTTCATCAACTCCAGGACTTTGTAAAACCCTACGTTGTCTCTCAATCTCTCACAGTGTTTCTCGAACTCTCTCCTGTGCGGGGCCTTGTGTAAGGATTTTGTTTAAGGTGAGCAAGAGCATCTCTGAGTCTGCTCTGCAATGTTTTTCAATCTACAGTCTCCCTCAGGCATCCAAGCAAGCAAGACAGCCTTTGTACTGTATGTACACAATCCAGTCTTTGTTGCTGCAGCGATCTTTTTAATTTTAGTGCCCCATTAGCTATAGCAGCCTGGAAACACTGACTTATTACGTAAAAGCACTCGGTTCCTCGCCTTACATCTCAAAAAATGCCTGAATGGGGGATGTGATATTGAAAAGGGAAAATTATAGTGAATAACATGAAATAAATGTTTATTTTACAGTATCCAATAAATGGTTGTCAGTGAGTAGAATGGAAATGTGTGCAGAAGTGTGACACTACTATAGATCTGTATCCCACACTAAGAGGAGAAAGTAGGTCAGTGTCAGGTATTTGGATCACACTCTGTCCTGACAAGTGAAGAGTTATGACAGACCCCTGCAGAAAAAAATATGACACTGTGCATATATGTGTTTCTGTGTGTGTATGCATGTGTGTGTGTGTGTATCTATACCACATGTGGTGACTGAGTGTCTTTGAGTGTGTGCGTATCTACAGCATGTGTGGGTGAATGAGTGTGTGTGTGTGTGTGTGTGTGTGCATGTCTATAGGAGACACACTGAAGTTTACTGCAGGTTTCTCACCGCAGAACTTCAGCTATTCAATGTCATGTCTGAGCTCAATCTATACAGTGGCAGTGGTGAGCGGAAGGCTGAGATCTCCTTTCTATAGAATGGCCGTCTGAGCTGAATGTCCTTGTGTATGACACCCCTCCCACCATCCCATCCCCACCCCCTAACCCTCAAATCCTGCTATACTGTGCTCTTCTCCACATCCTCCTTCCGTTTATACTTACCTGCACTCAAGGATACGGGACAATACCGTTCAGAGGATTTACCACACTCACAATCTTAAAACAGCCAGAGACTGAAATAAAGAACATAAACACCTTGGATTTTACAAAATAAAACAATAAAAATCTTAAATTCATCAAAATAGCCACCCAATCTGGAATATACACCTCTAGTCATATTCAGGACAACTCTCCCACAGATGTGTAACCCTTTAGGGGCTGCTTCTTGATTTTACTGTCCTGTCTGCTTGGAAAATAAGGGGGGGGGGATAAAATAATAATTATTATATTATTAATCCTGCAAAATAAAACATGCTTCTTGACTTCTCACCATTCACCTATTACTTTGTACCATTTGAGGATATTATATGAGGGAAACCTGCATATTTCACCAAAAAAAGCAAAAAAATCATGAAAAACATTCTAGAAATTTGTAAAGAGTTTAAAAAAATAGTGATGCTGTAATTAACTTAACTCATGTGAAGTAATAAGAGGAAGTCTTGCCACAGAGTGCGAGATTAATTGAACTTCTGGAATCAAAAATATTGGAGGTGACCATTGTTTTGGCTTTCCCTCTCCATAGCTAATACTGAAGAGAATGTTCCACAGAATTTCCCTGTGCTCTGTGGTCAGTGCACTTTGAGAGCTAATCTGTGTCAATGATTTTTATCGATCAATGGACAAAGAGGACTGCTGTACATCAATCCACATCCGCATTTACATACACACAGGCACGTGCACACGTGCGCATGCGGACACACACACACACACGCCACACACACACACACACACACGCACACTCACGCACACACACACACACACACAAGAGCATTAACACTAATGCTAAAGAAAGCAGGATTGTAACCCTCTTTATATTTACAGGGAGTGAACTTTGCACTTGGAAAACTCCAGTGGAACATCTCACACTGGTCTGTTTGCCAATGAAAATGCATTAGATGGCTCCAAAATTGCCGCGTTTATTTTCACTGTCAGAAAAAATGAATAGAGGATTCATTTTGCTTAGTTTCATACCTCTAATAGTCAATGATTAAAGCTTTGCATAAAAAAACTGACATCTAAAGTTACTGTACAGTGAAACTGTTCATTTCACAAATTATACACATTTTCTTGGTGCTTATTTATTCTCGGATAGAAACAGAATGTTCTCTTTTTTAACCGAAAAAAGGGCCTGTAAATGAGGGGATGTGTGAGAGACACAATCAGATAGCGATGGACAGAAGGTCAGAAACACACAATGGCGGAATAAGAAAATAGCATTGATTCTTCCCATCGAGTAATTGTCTGACAGAGGTCTGAGAAAAGAGCCAGGCTATGACACAGAGACAGGAAACTCGCGGCGTCAGGTTGAAGTCAACTTCCTATGCTTCAACACAGCCAAATTTATGGGTGCCTCCAGTTCAAAAAAGCATCCACCACACTTTACACATACAAATATGCTCACAGACCCACACGCATGGATGTGTGTACATGTGAAAAATAGCCATGTTACAAAGAAAGGATGAATTATCAGTGATACAGTATTTGCACAAGCAACTTTCAAATGTCAATGCATGGCTTAGTCGTGTCATTTTTTCACTCCATAGTGCCAGACCTCAACAGGGCTCCACACAGGGTGTAAAGGAACCAATAGCCTACAATAGCAAAGCCAACAGTAACAAGCAAACCATGCACTGGCCTGTGTGCTGGAATCTCAGAGCCAGTAATGTGTTTGCTCTGTAAAGCAGTCCCCCAGTTTCCTGTCGAAGGCTGGGAAGGGCTCTGGCTCTTTCGACTCCCGTAGTGAGGCACTCGGGCAGGCCTCAGCCCCCCCCGCCACTCTCCTCCTCTGGGCCCCGTTCCCCAGCTCTTCTCCCATCCCCGCCCCGAGGTGCTCGACTGAACAAATAGTCGGGTGTCCGGCTCATTGTGCAGGACGGCAGGGAAAAAAAAAATCCCTGCTCTGCACCAAGAGTAGTGCAGTGTTGTTGAATGTGCCTGAGCCTGCATGCATGTATGCATTTGCTCGAACGCACAGAGCCAGTTTCAAAGGAGGGAGAGGTCCCGTCATCTGTGGCAGTGCTAGGTGCCACTGTGAAAGTAATTAGGAAGGGTTTTTTTTTTTTCTCTCGCGCGCACTGGTGCACGTGACAGAATGCTTGACGACAGATCTTGAACGCTATCCCCCCCACCCCACACCCTGCCCCACACTGCCCGGGGGCCAAGTGCTGAGTCAACTGTGAGTGAAGGTGTCTGCTTCTCGCTGGCGTCAGACAGACTCAGTTCTGAGGCCTGGACAGGCTCTTACCCTCTCCCTGACGCTCTAGAGCCAGAGGGGGAAAATCCAGGCGACACAAAGTAGTAAAAACCCTGCCATGTTTTCTCCTCCACCATTTGATTTCACTAACTGCTTATTGGTCCAACGCCCTGTGGTCATGTGACTGTGACATGACCTCTCACCAATCCCATCCTCCAAAGAAATTTAAAAATCTACCCCCGTATCATAGCATTTATTGCTTAGTAATGTTGGTTTTTAATTGCAATCTTCAGCTTGTTTACGTACCTGTCCTTTTGTAATGATTGAACAAAGCTGAACGTAGGCCTGTCGTTTACTAGCGACTTCTTCGCGACTAAGCTGATTGATGCTCTGTATGAATTGTACCTTGTCTAATTGGTTGTGTAGCCATTTCAATTACATTCTTCTATGCACTTACTGAACGTCGCTTCAAATAAAAGCAGCTGCCAAATGAATGTAATGTATTGTAATGTTGCGCTAAAAGCAAATCCAGGCTGCAGCTGCAAAGTTACTGGGTGCACTTTCACTCTCTGAATCTGGACTTTCCACCTCTGCTCATCGCCCTTTGCCACTAGTTCGCTGCAACCGCCTACACCTCAGCACACAGACAGCCGGCCGCAGACATGAAATGATTTGCGCAGTTTCACCCCGTAACGACGATTTTCAGTCAAAAATAGTTTGCTGTGTGTTACGTCAGTTTGAGTTTGTTATTCCTCCTCATGTGCAAGCGTGTATGTAGTTGCATACGCCTGCATGTGAGCGTACATACATACATGCATGTATAGGCATGTTTATTCGTTTTAATGAGCTGAGACAAAATGTGTTCAGAATGACTGTCGCTCAGTGTGAACAAAGAGGAAGCGAAGCAGGCCATGCATGTAAGCGCTTTGATTGCGCTGCTTTGATGTCAGTCCCTCTCGAAAATCTTCACGGCTGATGAAATACTTTTGCTTTTCTTGCAGCCATGCCAGTCAGATGACCTTATTCAAAGCCTTCTGAGTTTAGCACCAGACTATTGTAGCCGTAACCCTTGGTACAAAACCAGAAAGCCATTCACCTTACTTTGGAGTGTTTTCAGGATTTAGTGATTTAAAAAATGCATATATATTAATGCTACATACGGACTAGAATAGAAAAAGTGTTTATCGATTCAGTTTTGTGCAATAGAAAAACAAAGCAATATACTGTACATGTATTAAATTTTAAATCAGTGACAGCCAATCAGAAACAAATGTACTGTCTAAATTTCACCATAAACCAAGTAATTAAACAAAAAATTAAAGTGTTTCTGAGTTGAATTAATAGTTGGATGATTTTTTTTTATTCTTCACCATGTTTATTAATTCAATATTCATTAGAATCCATTGGTAGATGTTGCTGTGCTTCCAGCTTCCAACCCCCTGTATTTGTCCTGATAATTTGCCTCCCATTTGATACAACCCAGACTGCAAATGAGTTTGTAAGTGCTTTTCTTTTCAGTGCACTCAGCACTGTCAACTTGAAACATAAAGTCATTTGCTTAGCATTAACTACTGCCAGTCTAGCTGAGTCAGATGGGTCATTGAAAATTTGCTCATCTTTGTTTTTGTTTGGATGGCTAGCCGTAGCAATGAAAGTGTGCGTAACTTGCAAGTTGTGCTTTTAACTAGTCCGTGTACATCTGAAAATTTTGCTCAAAATACAGTTTGTGAGCCTTTGTTTTTACTCTCATGTCCTCACATTTCCTCTGAAAAATTGAAATGTGGCCATCTATTTAAACACCCCCCCTCCCCACACCCCCACCTCCAATTGCGTCATGTTCATAAAATTGCAAAAATGGCATAAAGAAGCCACAGTTTTCCTCAAAATTGGTTAATGAAGGATGAATTAATATTTTCATTAAATTACCCCCAAAAAAGGCAACCAGCTGAAGACACACATTGTGTAGTTCAAATGATTTTCTATTTTGGGGTTTGCGTGTCCATCTTTGATCTGTTGCTATGTGACTACTCTGAAAAATAAGAATAACATTTTTTTATATTGCAGGCACTAATCTCAGTCTTCAGTTATTTATTTATTTATTTATTCTGAACAAGGAGGTTCTTTCAGGACTGTCTGTTCACACATACGTTTCATATTGACTCCTTGAAACTATGAATGTGAAAAGGCAAAGCAAAAATATTGGATATGAGCAAGTAAACATATTATTGAGCAATAATTGCTCCATTGCCCAATGAGCCTGTGATATGAATATAAGCATAGTGATCGCTGCATACTGGGAGACACAAACAACTTGTGTGGTAAAATGATCAAACTAATTATTCCTACATTTCAAAGTAATAAAATGCCGAAATAAATAAAGCATACAATGTGTAAACATGTTTGTTAAATATATTTATATTTCAAATGTGCGCAGTATAAATGGGTAAAAATAAATGGCCTAAAACTGTAAGCTGTAACATGTTTTTGCTTGTTTGTTCAGCACGTGTACATAAACTCCAGTACATTCCCAGCATTCCCCAGGAGAAGAGCTTTGCATGCTTGGCACACCACTCCTTGGGGCAGTTTGTATGTTGTTTATGAACAACAGTCCCCAGTGACACCCTGCCAAGGAAAAACAAACAAACGAGAGCCTGATATCGCGAATGCCGTCAGCTTTTCAGGATCTTCATCACAGTGGGTGAATTTGGAACGCCAGTTCCATTGCATTCAGATGATGCCTATAACCCCTGTTGATGGTTTGTTTCCTGGTTTAGTCACCATTTTCCTATGAATCTCACATTTGCTTCACTTTCCTGTGTAGAAAGTACACATCAACTGTGGAGGCTTTCTAAGAAAGAAAGGGCCCCATTCCAGCAAAGAAAAACACATAAAAGCACGTGAACATAGCCTATTTTAATAAGACCAATGTCCAAGCTCACTTTCATTGAAAAGTAAATTGTACCTTGCAGACTTATGCCACTGTAGACGTTCTTTTGGTCCAAACCAGATGGGATAGCGTTGTTGCCCCCATGAGTCAATAAGCCTTGGGTGCCCAACACCCTGTCGTCGGTTTGTGGTTTGTCTCTTCTTGGACCTCTGTCAGTCGGTACTCACCATTGCTGACCAGGAGCAGCCCACAAGCCGTGCCACTCTGGAGAAGCTCTGACACAGTCAATTGGCCATAAGAATTTAGCTCTTGGCAACAACAAGTCTGATCCATGGCCGCTCCAGCTCACAACATACTGGACTTAAGGGATCTGCTGCATAAGTCTTGATGCCACTTAAGTGATTTTGATTTTGATGGCGAAATGAGTCAGTAAGAGCATCTTTAAAGCAGCAAGGCTTCAGGTGTGCTCCCTGTCAGTAGTGGTGTGTGCCTCCAAACAGCGGTACAAACCCTGATCCAGCAACTGAGTGTAGGGCGCCCAGACTCATCAATGCCCAAGGGCAACAGAGGCTATGCCATCTGTTCCAAATCAACGGAGGGCCTATTGTGAAACAAGTTCCTAGAGAATTTTGGTGATACTTACATGAGGAATGCGTCACAACGCTCAATGCATCACACCGTTCTTCAACGTATATCAGTTTGTAGCTGCTGACCTGCCAGAACGCCCACTCTAACCCAGATCCACCACCAAAAACACCTACAATGGGCGTGTGAGCATGGGAACTGGACCGAGGGGCAATTGAAGAAGAACACCTGGTCCACACAATCTCTTTGACATCATGTGCATCGACCTGGTATGTGTGCACCATTTACCGGGAGAGGAGATGTCAACAGCATGCACAGTGCTGAGGAAAAAGCTGGTGGAGGGAGTGCTATGTTCTGCGAAAAGTTCTGCTAGAAAACCCAAGGTTAGGGAATTCAAGGGAACATCAGTTTGATGGAGCTATTTTGGCAGCACAAAGGGGGACCAATACAATATTAGGCAGATGGTTTTACAGTTGTGGCTGATCGATGCATGTTTTTTTTTTTTGAATACCTGTTGACAATATCTACTGTTTGACCCATGCAATAATTGAGCCCCTAAGAGCCATACTGGGCCAACCCATGTTGGGGAACTTTTGAGAAAATGGGACTCAAAGTTGCCAGCCTCCTGTGTCATCTAGAGTATCTGGGAACTAGAAACACTGCTTATGTTAAAAACTCAAGAGATGTAGACTTACGTGATGCACTTCTTATGCAGGTTTTGGATGCCCTTCTGTTTCATTTAAAGTGAAAGGTACCTCCTTCTGAAGCGGAACCATCATCTTCTGATTCATTTGGGTCAAACTCTGGGTCTCCATTATCTTCCACTTCACCATCATCATCAATCATAGCAAGCAGTTCCTCATCAGTGAGATACCCAGCCGCCATGTTTACATTGAATTATGGGAAGTTGTGGGATGGTCCACCATGGCTAAGGCAGTGCAGTGCAAATGTACAGTGGCAGAGAGGACGTTTGCTTGTATGAACAATCCATGTGGGTAGATTGGGTTGGCCCATTTAGGAAATGTAGATCTCAGTTTTCTGCACATGCTGACTACCTCAACTCAATTTCGCCAAAAGTGCGGGATGGCCCGGTATGGTTCTTAGGGGCTCAATTATCTAGCCCCATAAATGTTCAGATAGTTGCATTATTAAGTCATTCTATCATTATATTCCTATTTTTAAAGTTCTGCTGAAAATGATCAGTGATATGATGTGTTTACATTAGCATGTGTCAGTTCATCATGTTGGTTGTGAAATATGGCTTCAAGTTTTTATTTTTGGATTTTGCTTATTTGGCACAACTAAGCAGTTTTCCTCAATACTTAATTTAAATTTTATTGGAGGGATTGGTAGCGTGAGGTGCCATTGAAAGGTGTTGTTTTCCCCTTGTTTTTATTGGCGCTGTTAATTACCCTTTAAAGAGCTCAGCATTGCCACATTTTTGAGACATTGTAGACTTTACTGCTAGAAAATATGACAGCTCATATTGCCCTCATTTGTAAATTTGCTAGTTAGCATCTTTTTTGAGAGCGCTCATCTCAATCTTGGAGCTTTTTTTTTTTGTTGTTGTTGCAGAATACTATTTGTATTATGTGCAATTATGCGATAACTGTAAAAAGTTCATGAATTGGCTTGCTTTAATAATAATGTAAATAATGAAGCCTGACCAAAATGCATCCATTCATAGACTAGTGGATACAAAACTGCACATAATGGCATAATATAAATAAATAATTATCACATTATCTAGTATGTGAAATGTGCCAACAAACTCTAACATACAAGTCAAAATAAACAATAGTTTATCAAGGCATAATGTCATTGAACTAACACAGTATTCAGAATGCGTTTCTAAACTTTTTGTCAATAAAGTAAGTTATTTTAACACTTGTGTACAATCACACAGATGCACAGAAACATACACGCGTACACAGGCACGCGCACTCATGCACGCAATCTCGCATTGATGTAGGCCTCTGACAGCTCCTTTAACCTCGAAGCAGTTGTAAGGGTAGTTCCCAGCACATAATTGCAATGTAGCCACACAACTTCAGAGGTTTGACTGCGTTTAGAGACAAATCGGAGCAAAGTTGCAAACTGGGGGGTTCACCACGACCTTGTCCCACACTTTTACTGGGTCTCTATTTCAATTATTTTCTCTTTCCCTAGCAAATCTGCCTTTCTCTCTTTCTCCCACATATATGTGTTCCCATTTAGTCACATATTCACACCCTCATGCAAACATAAACACGGTCACCTTCATAAATGTATGCACTGAGAAACAACGTTTTCTTCACTGTATTGGTCACTGTTCTCTTATTATAAAGTTCATGCAAATATATAAGTTGAACGACAGATGAAAAATGACCACTCAGTTGTATATTTGTGGTTAGGTCAGTTTGCCACGGACAAACCGTTTATTCCTCTGCGGTTGACCAGCGTTAACATGCGGTGAAATCGTTTGGGCTGGGAACCACTGAGCAGCAGGAAGTGCTCATAGCTACAGTACATGGTGATAATTCTGAATATGACATCATTCTCTACATCATCACTCTAATCGCCTAAAATCAGTTCCTTTCTGCCTTTTTTTTGCCTCTTTTTTTAATTAAATTATGTCTTCTTATTTTTACAAAAAAATGTGTGTTTAAGTTCGGGGGGCTCAGGTTCGCCACTTGCAAAAAGTTCTGGTTGGCCGAGCGTGGACATTAAGAAGATTCCAGTTAGGATTTGGCTGCTTAATAGTCCTTTACTTTAGGATCTGTGTCATGGACACTGGCCTTGCTATACCACTTATTTTCACTGGATTTCTCCAGGCCATCTCAGGCGAGACCAATTCACTGTCCTCATCCCCAGATTTACAGCCCCAGACTCAGCTTAGTATGGGGCGGGGGGTTGGGGTGTTATTCTGGCGATAATTCCCTTTCTCTTTCCAAGTAAACAAACTTCTTGCACCGCAGATCATCATTTGTGAGTGTAAACAGGTAGATGAATACTCATTTACTCCTGCTCCGCACGTGTTGGAGTGGTTTCTCCCCGGTTTAAATGAGCACTTGAGCGTGCTGTAATTGCTACCTGTTCAGTGGCGTTGAGTAACGGTCGCTGTAATTATCGTCAGGCCTGCTGGTGAGTGCAATGCCTTGGCAGGAGGAGGGCAAAGCTGGCACCCTACTGGCTGGCAGGCTCCTGAGCGGAGCGTGTGAGATGTCTGCTCCTCTTCCTGCAATGTCTGCTGGGTCTGTCTTCCCTCTGTCTGCTCCTCATCCATAACTCCGTCACCTCCATGGCATTCACTTAAGGCCTGCTCCATCCTACGTGGTGTGGTGTTTCCATACCCTCTTTTAATCACCTTCACACTGCTTGAGCCTCCTTTCTTCCCTAATTAACAAGTTTTTTTTTCATGTATTACAGAGATGTATAATCTGCATAACACAGCACTCAATCACGGCAAAATCTCTCAATTTCCCAATCAATATAAGGTTACTTTATGCTTAAAAGTAATATTTATTATAATCAACATATCAAAAAATATGACTGTGTGAATACACATGCCAGTGTTGTCTGAATATTCGCACTGTTGCCACTCAGCCCATCTGGTACATTATCGTCCTCCCTGTCACACACAATAATAATGACTCTGTTTGAAATAAATTCCAGCCAGCAAAGCATTATAATTCATTTAGCTAACTAATCTTCATTATCCGCCTAAGTAAATGAATCCTTCTCAAATGAAATCTGTATAGGGTGCATACCTTCAAAAATACAACATACGCTGGCTAATCTGATCAGACATGGCATGGACGGTAAATAAGAAAGCATTGTGCGGTAATCCACTCACCCTGCAAGACTGAATTGATGCTCATTATCACACAGTGAGTGAAGAAAAGGGTATTAAGGGATAATTACAATTTCGAAACAACACAAATAAATCAGCACATCCCAAAGAATTTAGGGGTCAAATGACGTGACATGCAGATTTTTGTGTCCGAGCGCACTACTTTGGTTTATAATTTTAAATAATTTTAAATGATTCATAATAAGCATCATTTTATTCTATAAAACCTGTTTAATTTGAACATATTTCCAGTTTATCCTAAAATGATATGTATATATGTTTTGCCATCTCAAACCCTCAAAATGCCAGGTGGCGCAACCGTCCAAGCAAGTTAACACTATGTGAAATGTATTAAATATGTAATTTAAAATATTAATTAATATAATATTAATATAGGGGCATAATTTTATATTGAAAACCTTTCAAATAAACAAATTTAATGGTTTAATTGTTCTTCAGTTGTTTGGAAAACCAAAATACCTGCCCCCTACAACAAAGAATCCATAAGTTACTTTTAATACCCAGCTCAACTACAAAATAGTAATGTTTTAGGCAGAGTAGACACTCTCAGGTATACTTAAAATCACTTAGAAAAAAAAAAGAGGGAAATTTGTTTTTTTTTTTTTTTTTTAGAAACTTTTGGTTGCGCCACCTGACATTTTTTGGCTGGTGAAATTGCAAATGCAGTCTAAAACTGTACTAAAACCTTGTAAATGTTGTGCAACCATTAAGACTTGTTTAAACACACTCTTCCAACTTCAAATAAATGTATTCTGTATATTTTTAAAGATTTATTAAAAAAAAAAAACATTTTTAAAAGGCTTATTTGTCATTGACCCACAGACATGTAACTCATCATCATTGGAGAGGGTTTGCAGGCTTATGAGTCGCCCGCTGCAGACTGAGTCTCAGGAAAAACCCCACTCGCACATTCAGCACTTCGGGGCTTTTAAAATAGTGTCTAATCTATTCACATATCTCTTGATGTATCTCAGTTGATTTTAATATCGAGGTACACTTGTTCTCTTAGACTTGAGCATAATTTTTATTACTTATTCAATGTAAACATTTGAGAAACTGAGCAATCTCCATCACAACAGTTTGTACAGAAAAAAAAAAAAATTAAATAATTCTCAAAAAGCATCAGACTTCATAAAAACTTCATGCTGGGCAGATATGCACAAATAAATAAATAAATAAATAATAAATGGTTTGATTTTTTTTTTTTTTTTAAGTTGTTTTCTTTATACCACGTGTCCAATGAAGTCCTAGCAAACATGTTGACCTTTTGACACTTTGTATAAATTCACCACTTGTGATTTCCTGGCTAAATTTAAGTGACACTTTTGGTCTGGAAGTTATACACATCGAAAGTGAAGGATAAAATGGAGCCAGACGGCATGTTTCAGTCTCTCAATATAAATATTAAAATCTTTGGTGAGTATGGTGATTCTGACAAATGGGAGAAAGCACTGCTTGAAAATGACCATCCTAGCGGAACTATGATGCTGTGGAGTTCGCAGCAACAGCTTTTGTATATATGAAACAAAATAAAATCAACATCTGCACTCTTGCTCATATTAATGGAAATTTATGCTGTTTCAAAGCAATGTAAGTTATTAGAGGCAGAAGCCAACAGTCTGCATATGAACACAATTAGACAAAAAACTTGAAAATTATGCCTTTAGCTAAGCATAAGTGTGTGGTAACATATAATGGCACATGTAAGTGGTTAACAACCCACCCTATTACACAATTAGATGTGCAATTATTTGCATATATTGGCCAGAAAGTAATTGTTTATTGCTTACATAATTGACTTTCAAGTTCAATCGGAAATTTGTCCTTGAGAAACAATGTAACAAACTGAATTAACTGGTCCGAATGCAATGCTTACACCAAAATATGAAGAGTGAAAAAAGCATAGTTCTTTTTCCACTAAGCCTTTCAATCAAGACTTAGCTTGCAGATGGCAGTTATAATGAAAATTAACTCTCAGGTAAGCTTATTATAGCAGGCCTCATATATATGTTAAACCAATTTATATCTTACTGTTTGAGATATTTTGTTTTTTCTGCATATAGTTGTAGGGTGAGGACAAAATGCAAGAGTAAAATCCAGTCCATACCTAGAACTCATTCTATCCATACAAGTCCTGTGTCTTTATTTTCATTTTAAAAAATCACTACAATTTTGTAATTACGTATTTATAATAAATCAATAAACTGCATGCAAAAACAAAACACCAATGTGTGGCATTAAAGAGAATTTCTTTTCACTTCACATCTGTAATGTAGAGCGACATTGTACAGCACTATCATGAGCAAGGTTTGCTGAATGCTCCTTCAATTAAGGGGACCTATCATGCTTTTTGTGTTTTTACCTTTCTTTGGTGCTTTATGTACAACGTAGTATATAGAGAATGAAAACGGTTTACAAAGTCACAAATGTCGAAGTCCACCCAAGAGCCGAGATATTCTTGCCGACAGAAAACATCTAGCTAAATCTGTGCAAAACACCTCATTTGTAGTTCAACTATTTCACTCTGAACATAGTCAAATCACTACAGCCACAGGGCAGGCTAGTTTGGCATGCCCAAAAATAAAGAAGCTACTAAAGGCCGCCTACCTCTGTCGTCCTTCCCTCAGACCGCCAGCCTGGAAGAGTTTGGATCTAGTATCGTCATGCCAACTCTCCTCATGAACATTAAATAAACAGTTACATGCTCCAGGAGCAATTAAAATTACATCATTTAGATTCCATTGTCTATGGTTCTGCACCTGTATGCAAACAGCTTACAGCCAGCAATATCCACAGATGTTATTTACTTTATTTCTTTAATTAAATGAATCAAACAGATGTGTAAAAATTGCTTGTTTTAATACTTTAAAACCTTCAAAACTCAGATGCTTTAAAAAAAAAAGCCTTAGAACTTGCATTCTGTCAGCCCATGCAGTCAGGGTACGGTCTCCAGTTTGGTAAGGGGTCCAGGAGGGTGAATCTCAAGATTAGGTGACGCTTAGGGTTGGAGTGTCTGGTCCTCTGTGTCACCATGTTGATTTGTTCTTCCCAAAAGCATCTCAGCTACCCAGACCTTCGTTTTTCATTTAAGTTGCAGATTAGCACTCTGCCCCCAGGTCATGAATCTGGTTGTAAGGAGCGTTTCCTCGCATTCCCTCTTTGCAAGTAGATTCGGAGGCCAGACGGTAAGCTTCATCCATACAAACTCTCGATTTCTCTGTATACTCTTGTAGAGTGGGGCTTTCATCTTTTGCTGTGAGGCTAAACATGGCCGTGCTAAATAACAGGAAATAGGGGGCATAGCTGGAGGCCTTATTTCATGTGCATTTAGAAGCATGAATCACTTCAAATCTGCTGTTGCTGCCTCTGGTAGATTTCTGAGCATCACCAACAATCTCCTGTTAAATTGTTTTACCTGCTTAATCCCTCGGGGTGGTAGGGCTTGGTGCAGGTTACGCGGACTCCACTTTCTTTTTGTTCTCAAACTCCCTCCCCTGATCATGGCGAATTCTTGACGGAAAGCCAAACCTCTGGACAAAGTTTATATGGTGCGTGAGTCTTATATCTTTTCTGCCACGGTTCTCACAGCTTTGTTCCTGCAGAGGTAGGCTTGAGCAAACCTAAAATGGTCCATGATGACAAACGTATACTCATATCCTCCCTCTTTTTTTTTAAGTCCAGGAAATCAATCAAGACCAGTTCAAAGGGGTAAAGGTTACAATGTTGGTGAGAGGTGCTCTTGGTGGTTTCTTTGCTCGCTTGTTCTTCAAACAACTGCACAACTGAGTGACATAGTGCTTCACATCTTCTTCCATGTGAGGCCAGTGAAAGCAGTCCCAAATGGGATGTAAAACCCTATTAAATCCCTGATGGCCAGTCTCCTCGTGTAGTTCCCTGTAGACCAACTCATGAAACTTCTTAGATAGGACTAGTTGAGATCTGTTTCCTGATTACCTACAGATCACTCCCTCCTTATCAAGGTTTAGTTTCTGTTTTGTTTTCAGCAAGCCAGCCTCATCTTTCTACAGACGTTTTCCCATCTTTGGCCATCGTGTTGTAGTTGTGTATTTCAATATCTGGCTGATTTCTGGATCCTCATTTTGGCTCGCTAGCAAAGAATGTCTGGGTATCAGTAACACTGTTGGTTGCGACTCACTGTCTTTTCCATCTGCTATCACCGCAGAGATGATCATTGGACACAGCCGTAGCCCACTTTCCTTCATTTGTACAGTCACTGCTTGAGTCATGCTGTTCATGACCTCGCACTGAACCCTTTGTGAGCAGGATTTCATGTTCTGCTTCATATCCATGGGCATGCGCAACAAATTCTCGGAATCCCTATTGGCTGTCCCCAGTTGGTACTTTACTGTGAACTGGAAGTCAGCCAGTTTGGCCACCCTTCTGCGTGAAGTTGCGTTCAGTTATTTCAGTAGTGAGTACATAAGTGAGAGGGTTATTGTGTGGGTAGGATTGTATAGTCCGTGAATCTCTCATTAATGGCCCACTTCATTACCAGGAACTCCAGTTTTCTCAAATTGAGGTGATACTTTTTCTCTGTTGTTGTTTGGGATCTTGATCCATTTGCTATCACTATCAACTTGCCATTTTTTCTCTGATAAAGTACTGCACGCAGCCCTTCCTTCGAGGCATTGCAGTGGAGGATGAATGGTTGTTCTAAGTCCAGATAGCCCAACACTGGTGGCTGAGACAGTAGGTCCACTAACTGACAGGGTAGCTGCTGGTGCTTGGTTGACAATGTGATTGGATGGGATAATGGCACCTGGTCTCTGCTTTTTCCTTTCCTTCATCGAGTGCTCACGTTTGGTTTTTTTCTTTTCCTGACCCTTCCAGGGGGAACAAATCATACAGTGGTTTTGCCACCCGGAAAAAAATTTGGAACTTAGGGGCGGTAGTGGATAGAGAAGGCTGACAGTAATTTTTTTTGATTTCTTGAAAAGCCCCATCTTGCTCCCTTGCTTTGCCTCAAACTGCTCAATGCTATCACTAATGAGCTTATAGACATTGTTGGATACTTCGTCCTGTTTTGTATGAGTGAAAAAAGTAAGTGTATTGGAAGTCACTGAGGTAGATGACATGTCTAATTGATCTGATTGGCTGTGGAGCTCCTAGGGCTACCGCAATATCTGGATAAATGATAACTTTGTCCACAACTGAAACACATTCACATCGCTCTTCTTTGTCCTGAACCTTAGAATCTTTGCATTCCTGCTTCCAAGCCACTCGCGGTTTTGGAGAGGATTGAAGAAATTGTCACATGATTTTCCTAATTCCCTCAATTTCTCCCTTCAGTTCCTTGATCATGTGATACATTTAAATCTTGTTGTGTTTTGTGGGTGCTGGCGTTTTACAGGTTCTACTAATCATTAAAGGTGTATGGTCTTGTCCACCAATTACTCCCATTAATACATCATAAGCCGCCTGTAGTTCGGCCTTCAACTCAAGGACTTTAGGTTCTTAATTGTTCTTTCTGAATTTCTGTTATGTCTCCCATTTTAGACTCTGCGCCTCATTGATTTTTGTGATAAGGATGTCATCAGTGGCTGTTGGATCTTCTAAGAAAGTGTTTACTTGATTTTTAATACTATCGCGAATGACTCCAGTTCTTATTTCCCTCAGAAACATCTTTTGAATTAAATCAGGGCTGTATCATTCATCAGAGTCTGATGAGTCTGATAGAAGAAGCAAAAAGTCTCACCTTGAGTTCTACAGCTCTAAGTAAGAAGCTTTGCGAGGATTCGTGGCTGTCTTGTGTTATGTTGACTAACTGATGATATAGGTCAACTCAGCCGTGTGAAGAGGCCTTGTAAATTTGTTCAAAGTCGTGAGAGAGTGAGGTTTGTTTTGATCACCAGCATGTCATGGAGGTTTTGCCTTGTGCTAATAGCTCTGACTAAATCTTCAATAATCTCAAACTCACTTTGCCCCTTTTTCACATCCATGTCAACTTAGTTAACAAGTTATGAACAGTTTATCTTTTTGACCTCTCTCCCCAATTTGACCATTAATTTTAAAGTTAAAGTGGTTGGATTTACTGGTACCTCACTGGTTGAGAAGCCAAGAGCATACTAGGTCACTGGGCTGCTATTTTTATTGTCAGATGGTTCACTCCTCCTCAATGCTTTTTGTTGATGCTGGAAATTGTCTTGTAGCTTTGCTCTGGTAAACTGAATAGTACAGACGTATCTCTACTTGCTGATTCCTCCAAAGCTTCTGATTGCAGATTTCTCTCATTGCTGCCCTGTGTCGTTGAATAACCTTATCCGTTTTCAGAGCGTGTATAGCGCAGTGGCGGCTGGTGAACTGGCGATAGGGCAGGCTCAAAACAATCCCTTAAAATTAATGATTGGTCACGACCTGTTTTCAATCATTCATTTAAATTACCATTCCAGAAACTCCAAAAACTCAACATTATCAGGTGTGGCCATTTTTCATTTCAACTTATTTGCTCATGTTATTTACTCACAGATCAGTGAATAAATTCCTCTTGGTTACAGAACTTTTCTGGTCAGAACGTTGAACGATATCAGACTGAAATGATTGGGTTACGGCCGTTGCCAGACGTGTTCGCTGTGCTAACGACTCTTTTCATAGCAGGCTGGTTTTGAGTGAGTGGCACTGCTCGAATGTACTGCTACTCCATAAAAGAGACCAAAATGTGTCATCAAATATGTTTCTGTCAGAGAGGATGTGGGAAATTAAAATTAGTTTGGGTGCTTTCACACGAGGGACTCGGGCATGGACCCAACTGTACTTGATCCCAAAGTCCAGTTCATTTTGTGAACACAAGCATACCATGCTCGGGCGCGGTACGCAAGTCCGCTTGGAAGAGGTGGTCTCGGGCATGATTCATACGTATTCGTACCTACTCTGAAAGCTACCATACCTGAGCACGGAAGATTACTGTTACCTGACATCTTAACTAATAGGTTCTTTTGTCTTAACAAATGCGGCAGCGAAAGGATCTCCCCGGTTCAACAAGAAATTCAATTCTTGCTTGAAATTTGGGCAGATGAAAACATGCAATCACAACTGGATACAACACACAAAAACTCAGAGATTTATGGAATAATTCTTGAATAGTTACATTCGCGTGGTTATCACAGAACAATAGGACACTGCCGTGACAAACTAAAGAAACTGCGGCCGCAATATTTCGAAGTGCGGGATGTGGTGCGAAAGTCTTGCAGCTCAAGTTAGAGGAAAGATAAAGTTTCATGGTATGAGGCAGTGGACAGCATAATTGGCAAAACATGCATAGGGCAAAGAATTCCGTTTTCAACCTCCACCAATTTCAAATGAAATCAGTACTTTTTCAGCTTACCTTGATGTTTGGGTTCCTAGGGAAACATTCGGGTGTGTAAAAACGTCAAGCATACATCTAGTCTACAAAAATTTAGAATACAATTTCTTGTGCTGTTATACGTGGTAATAGCATATAATGGCAGCCGCCACGTTACAGATGACACAACAGGTTGCTAGGGCACGTGCAGCTATGCATTCACAATATTAATATTCTTAACCCCCTTCTCACTGATAAAACCCCCTGAAATAAATTGGCGACTCCTTTTTAAATTGTACTGGCGGATAAAAAGCTGAAAAAAGTGGAGTTGGATACGAAACCCTTTCCATGCAAGGGTTTGCTTTTTTTTTCTTCCTGTATATTTCCCCATTTAAAACCACTTAGGTGCATACTGCAACATTATATATGGGAATTTTGACATATGTGAGTGTACTCGGGTATGGTATGATATTACTAGTATTAAAGCTGACCAGCGGGGGGAGAGGGGAGGGGAGACAATCGTACTGTGACATAGTACAGAACAATTGTTCTTAGTGTGAAAGCGCCCTTAGTATCATGTGCATTTGCCCATAAGTTATTTACTTACAGATCAGTGAATAAATTCCTCTTGGTTACAAAACTTTTCTAGTCAGAACGTAAGACGATATTAGACTGAAATTATCAGGTTACGGCCATTGCTGGATGAGTCCGCTGTGCTAACGACTCTTACCACGGCAGGCTGGATTTGAGTGTGTCGCACTCCTCGAATGTACTGCTACTCCATAAAAGAACTGACTTTCCTCATGCCGATAAACCAACTTCTTGACTGCTAATTTCCGTCGATCTTGAAAAATATTAACTCAAATACTAAGAATCATTTTGCGTCCAGTAAATCGCGACTACTACCAAAGACAAATTTGAGTTTTATTCTTTGATTATATGCATCAATTAATTGACATTTCCTGTTCTATGGAATGACTCTGCAGACATTTTATTGGCAAGAAAAGTTTTCCAGTGTGTTGCTGTGAGTCGGCTGATTTCCGAGACCATACTTTTCGTGCCCCCAATTTTGTATTCCGCAATGAAAAAAATTGAAAAAAAAGTGAAAAATTTTTTGATAATAAAAACTGTCTGAGTCCATCCTTCTTCTTGATCATCGTTCAGCAATTTGCCATCCTCCCGCAAAGTAAACTGACCACTATTTTCATGACTTGTCAGAATAATTTGTGTTATTGATTTCAAATTTTTGGATTATAATGCAATTTCAAATCATGCAATGATGGATTCATTCGTACCCATTCCTTGTCCACCGTAATCCATCGTAATGAAATTTATGCTTCAGAATGACATTGTCCTCTAAAATATCGCATGAATTAATCGGTCAGTTGACGTTACTCGTAGCAGTGATGTGAACTTTCGAAATTCAATATGAATCAACATTTTCTTGTTTGTTTCAAGTTACACTTTTGTTACGCAGTATCGTGAAAAGACACACACACACACGTGTATATATATATATGGTTGTTAAAATACTCTGTATGTTGTGAACACATGAATGTGTATGAATGTGTGAATGGCATGATTATGCTTTGTTAGTCAATTTACTTATTGTGTGTATTTATGTATTTAACCATGATTAACAAGCCAGTCGATCAGATAGATATTGAAAAATTGAACTCAGTTGATCAGTTTTTTTTTCTTTTTAACCCTTATTATTAACCCTTTCTTTTTAACCCTTATTTATTTAAATAAGTTAGCTCTGTCCGTTCTCTCTTTCTCTGCGCCGCCATTCTTTCATTTCACTCTCTCTTTGGGGTTGTAACTGAGTGTGGGTAATTACTGTGCGCTTCAAACTTAAAATAACAAGCATATCCTAATTACAATACAGTTCTGATTACATTGCTAAAGAGAGAGTGAGAGAGAGAGAGAGTTCTATTAGGCGTCTGTCATCTAAGTCATACTTTGTATACAAATACATGGAATCTTTTCAGTCCGTCATTACATCATTGGAGTCAAGGACTCAGTTGCTCTGCAGCACCTTTATCTGTTGGACAAGCTTACAGTTAAAGATGGGTTAGTGAGAGAGTGTCCTATTCAACTCTGTCAAGGTCAACAGTAAATTTAAATGTGACAGCAGTTTTGGAGGTTAATGTCACACGCAACTTTGTCAGGTCTGGCAAGCGGGCAGACTTGAAAATGATTGTTGGAATCAAATGTATTCTTAACTAGAATCAACTGATCAACAAACAAGTAAAATGAGAGGGAAAGGATAAGCAGACCTGTGCTTAAATGTACTTAGTGTGTCTGACTGCATCTCTCACTTTCTCTCAGTTTCTAACGCATGAGTGTTTGTGTATCGTGTGATCTGTTCTGAGGTCTTTACTGTCTCCTGTATTCTCAGGGGTCCCTGTCCTCCCATTTCCGTTGCTTGATAGGAGCACCAAAGCTAATTAAAACCTGTCAGTGGGAATCTCGGGGCGTCTGTTTACTCTCTGCTTGTCCCTCATAACCATCATTAGCCGCCAAGAGGTTCCTGCCCGCATGCAGGGAACAGCTTTAATGATGCACACTCCTCTTCACTGCCATGGGAGGACATTAACCCTTACTATATCTCCGCCCACTCATTACTGAGTGCTGGGAGAAAGAGAGAGAGAGAGTGAGAGAGAGAGAGGCAAATGAACAGGGTGAAGGGAAATACAGAGCAACAGAGGTAATGTTGGAAGAAAGACAGACAACAGAAAGAGAGGGAGCGAGAGAGATGGGGAGAATGAGGCCTCTCACTTAGAGTCAAACTTCATTCCGCCCCATCCCCCACCGTAAGCATCCACTGGCAATTCTCACTTTAAAGAGTACTCCACATATGTGCTTTACGTGCATTTCACTGAGAGAAAAACTTGTGCTTAGTGTGACAGAATATTTACGTTCTATTCTTTCTGATTTTTTTCCATACTATGGTATGAATGTTTTCTTCCTGTTTTTATCGACCCCAGCAAATACATATAGAAACTCTAATGTGGAAGTTTCTCAGGCAAGCGAAGACAAGCACCCGAAGTGTCTGGGGTCACGGGGTCTTTCTGGCCCCTGTCATCTCAGAGAATTTGAGGCAGGAGCGCGTGCCTAGAGCCTCAATCAGATCAGCCTGTCAAGCCGGCAGTGCTGCCCCTCTACTGCAGGAACAATGGTGCTGATCATATCTCTCCTTGTGCCAAGGTCCATAAACTGAGAGTCACCCAAATCACCCATCCGTTTTGTATGTTATTGGCATGTTTATAACTGTGCCTTGTTCTCCCTGTCATTTCTGCTCGCTGGCCCACAACGTGTAACCAAGGGGTTACAAAACGATAAAAGGTAGTTAATAAGAAAATGACAGGTACTTTATTTGGTGCAATTTAAAACTTTATTGCCTCACAGAGGAAGGATAAGGGTGGGAGCAGGGCAATGATTCACCAATTCATAATTTCCTATCCAGTGTGAGCACAGGGAATTGTGGGATGATGTCATCTTTATCCTGGTGGGCCATGCTTGTACTTTGTATAAGCCACCAGCCTACAAGAGGAAATGGCACCCATTACCATTAGATGTAGATAACATGGACATGGATGAGGATAGCTATGTACTGCACGCAGCAAGCAGTAAATGGCCCGAGATGCCAAAGTACTGAGGTGGGTGCTAAAGACAACATTTTATCAGTTTACATGATATTAAATATATAATATTTAAACATAATAATAATAGTAATAATCTTACCTATTAATATTTTCGTCATAATTGTATCAACCAAAATATCATTACAAATTTATTGAGTCACTCTTGCACACAACCCCAACTCTGAAAAAGTTGGTATGCTGTGCATGTGTTAAATGTAAATTAAAAAAAAAAAAAAAAACTGTGAATGGACTGATTTGCAAATTAGTTAAACCCCAAATTTCATTGAAAATAGTACAATGACAACATATCTAATTTTGAAACTGAGAAATGTTATCGTTTTTTTGAAAAATATCTGCAAATTCAGAATTTGATACTGGAAACACATTTCAAATAAGTTAAGACAAGGGCAACAAATGACTGGAAAAGTTGCATGGTGCTAAAAAGATACACCCGTCTGAACATTTCACAGCCAATTAGGTGAATTGGCGACAGGTCAATAACATGATTGAGTTTGAAAAGAGTAGAGAGGCTGAGTCTTTCAGAAGTAAAGTGGGCGAGGGCTTCACCTCTCTGTGAAAGACTACTTGGGTAAATAGTTCAATGATTTAAGAATAATATTTCTCAGCGTAAAATTACAAAAAAAAGGGTATGTCATCATCTACAATACATGATGTCATTAAAAGATTCAGAGAATCCAGAGAAATCTCTGTGCAAGGGACAAGCCCAAAAACCAACATTGAATGGCTATAATCTTCAGGCCCTCAGGCAGCTCTGCATTAATAAGAGACAGGATTCTGCGGTGGAAATCACCGCACGGACTCAGGGACACTTCTGAAAACCATTGTCAGTAAATACAGTTATTTGCTGCATCCGCAGATGCAAGTTATTACTCTACTATATAAAGATAAAACAATGTATAAACAAGAAAAAGAAACGCTGCCACCTTCTCTGGACCCAAGCTCATTTCAGATGTACTGAGGTGAAGCGGAAAACTGTCCTGTGATCTGATCAATCAAAATATATACAACCCCAATTTCGAAATAGTTGGGACGAAATGTAAATTGTGAATTAAATCAAAATGCAATGACTTTCAGATCACATGAGCCATTATGTTATTTATAATAGAACATAGATAACATTTCAAATGTTGAAACTGAGACATTTTACATTTTTATCCACAAAATGAGCTTATTTCAAACTTTATGGCTGCAACAGGTCTCAAAAAAGTTGGGACACAGGCAAAAAAAGGGCTGGAAAAGCAATTAATATATAAAAGAATCAGCTGAAAGAACATTTAGCAAGTAGTTAAGTTAACTGGCATCAGGTCTGTAACATGACTGGCTATAAAGGGGATGCCTTAGAGAGGCTGAGTCTCTCAGAAGTAAAGATGGCCAGAGGCTCTCCAACCTGTGAAGGCTTGCGTAAAAAAAATTGTGGAATACTTTAAAAACAATGTTCCTCAATGTCAAATTGCAAAGGCTTTGAAGGTCTCATCATCGACATTGCATAACATCATCAAAATATTCAGAGAAACTGGAACAAACTTTTTGTGAGTAAGGGACAAGGCCAAAGACCTTTACTGGATGCCTGTGATCTTTGGGCCCTCAGATGCCACTGCATCACTCACCGGCATGATTCTGTCATTGATATTACTAAATGGGCCCAGGAATACTTCAAGAAACCTCTGGCAAAATGTCCTGTGGTCAGACGAGTCCAAATTTGACATTCTCATCGGAAATCATGGGCGTTGTGTCTTCCGGGCTAAAGAGGAGGTTATCAGCGTTCAGTTCAAAAGCCAGCATCTCTGATGGTATGGAGATGCAGTAGTGCATATGGTGTGGGACACTTGCATGTTTTGAAAATAACCATGAATGCTGAAAGGTATATAAAGGTTTTAGAACAACATATGCTCCCCTCTAGACGACATCTATTTCAGGGAAGGCCTTGTGTATTTCAGCAGGACAATGCAAAACCACATACAGCAGCTATTACAACAGCTTGGCTTCATAGTAGAGGAGTCTGTGTGTTGAACTGGCCTGCCTGCAGACCTGATCTTTCACCGATTGAGAACATTTCGCGCATAATTAAACGAAAAGTCCGTCAAAGGAGACCCAAAACTCTCCAGCAGTTGGAACCCTGTATTAAACAAGAGTGGGATCAAATTCCAATGGCTGCACTCAAGAAACTTGTCTCCTCAATGCCCAGATGCCTCCACTCTGTGTTAAAAAGAAGAGGGGATGCAACACCATGGTAAACAGGCCCCTGTCCCAGCTTTTTTGAGACATGTGGCAGCCATCAAATTTGAAATGAGCTTTTTTTTGTAGATAAAATTGTAAAATCTCTCAGTTTCAAGATTTGCTATGTTATCTCTGTTCTATTGTGAATAAAATACTGGCTGGTGTGATTTGAAAGTCAATGCATTTTGATTTTATTCACAATTTGCACTTTGTCCCAACTATTTCGGAATTGGGGTTGTAATTCTATTTGAGGAGAGAAACCATCCAGCTTGTAATTTGTGCACAGTTCAAAAGCTACCATCCGTGAAGGTATAGGGGTGTATTAGTTCACACGGCATTGGTAACCTGCATATCTGTGAAGATACCAGTAGAGCTGAACGATATGAACAGGTTTTGGAGCAATATATGCTGCCATCCAGACATCTTTTTCAAGACATGCCTCGCTTATTTCAGCAAGACAATGTCAAACCACATACAGCGTATTACAAAAACATGGCTCCGAAGTAAAAGAGTCTTGGTGCTAAACTGGCCGGCCTGCCTTCCAGACCGGTCACCCATTGGAAACCTTTGGTGTATTATGAAACAAAAAATATGACAAATGAGGCAGGAAAATATTGAGCAGCTGAAATCATACATTAAACAAGAATGGGAAAACATTTTGATTTCAAACTACAGGAATTAGTCTCCTCAGTTCCCAAAAACTCACACAGTGCTGTTCATGGAAGAGGAGATGTAACACAGTGGTAAATACACCCCTGTCCCTACTTTTTTTTGAAAAGTGTTGCTGGCATCAAATTCAAAATGAGCATATATGTAGTTTCCAAAAAAAAAACAATACACTTTCTCAGCTTCAACATCTGATATGTTGTCTTTGCACTATTTTTAAACAAATTTGAAGTTCAAATTATTTGTAAATCATTGCATTGTCTTTTTATTTACAATTTACACAGCCTCCCATCTTTTTTGGAAACTGGGTTGTGTTTGCAGAGTGCACATCTCTCACAATGATAGCTAACATTTGGTTTATTGCTGTTTATTGTTGTAAGATTCTAGCATGGAAATTATGAGCAAATACAGTTCATCAATGATAAAAAGCTCACGATCTCACTTGTTGTGTCCTGCTCCTTTTTTCATGTTTTAGCTAGGGCAGTACCAGTGTTTTTGCACGAGAAATAGAAGCATTGCATGATAAGGTGGATTTTCCCACTTAGAATGAAGGGATAGTGATCCTCATCGGAGCAGGTGCAAGGACCCTGCCTTTACACAAAGTTGGTGATTCCTCTCTCAAGAATAGCTCTGAACAGCCAGAAACCAAGGCAAAAAGCCACGTTGAGCATCTCTGTCCAATCTGAACTGTGGTTTTGTTGTTCAGAAGAAGATAGAGGGATGCTCCTGCTTTCCTTCTCCTTTTCTTCATCTCAAACAGTTCCTTGTTTCATTTTGACTCACCCAGAGAGCAACGGAGAAAGACTTACGAAATCAGAACCCATGCTCACTCATTTCCATAGAACAGCAAAGTACTCTCGGTGTATCACTTAGCTACATTTCAAGTCATGAAACTAGTGTGCAATGCTGCTTTTTTCCCTTTTTTTAACATCTGGAGTGGAAACTGTGACAAAGCAAAAAGGCAGAAATGACAAGTGTAAAACTCCGCCAAATAAGGATGCATTTGCATGAACTTCATCTTATTTTCATTCTTCCACTCTTCACGGATCCAGCCCAAACCGGTCCTCTAGCATTGTGACCGTTTGTCAGCTGTCCTTGTGCCCCTTGTTTCTGCTGAACCAGAGCTCTGTGGTTTCAGTGTGGGAGCGAGCAATGCGCTGGGGGCAAGGGGGCAGGTTTTTGTCCTGATGTCGGTTACGAGGCTTGCCTGTCCCACATTGAGTGGGTATGGGCTGTGGAATCTCAGTTATGTGTCCTATAATGAAGTGAGAGGTGCAAGAATGTAATTAGCGAGACCACAGCCTCCTCCCTCTCAGTGTAACCGGCTGCCAAGTGCGCAAATTCTGAACTCGTGCCACCATTGGCGCGTTTCGCTCCACGCGCCTCTCGACATTGTTGTGCATCCCCCTTTCCATGTTTAGTTAACCCGCTGAAGGGGTCATCACAAGATCAGAAAGCAGCTGAGTTCTGCTCACTGCAGTGTTTCTTTTTTGGGTATAAAGAAGAGGTTTAGCAGCTGTGTTTCAAATCTGATGATGCGTCTGCCATTTCTCCAGTATAAGTAAGATGTAGAGTAACGGTCCTGGTCCTGGTCCTGGAGATCCATGTGGTCTGCCAGATTTTTCATTTCAAACCCCAATCACTAGTCTTGGTGAATTAAATTGCTACCAGTGGTTTGAATTGATAAATCTAGTGCTCACGCCGTAAAAACAAAGTCCTGAATTGTATTATAAAGTTGCACTTAGATGAAGGGTTGCTTCTATTAAGTCAACTGGTCATAGACGATCTGAGTTATTAAGATGGAGTATAATCCATCTGGTCATCCGTAAAGAATTTGATCAGTAATCTCTAACTGTCACATATATTGATCAAATTTGAAAAACCTGGTCTGCAACATTTTTAACACGGTATCTACTTTAGGATTGCATTTCAGGCCTGGATCCCCGTAAGTGGGCATGGCAGGGTGGTCATAATGAAAAACTTACAGACCCCCTGCTGGCATTGATTAAACCCCTAAAACTCCCCAGGGTACTCCAGTTCATCCCACAGTCCAAAGACATGCATATCAGGCTAATTGAAGACTCTAAATTGCCAGTAGGTGTGAGTGTGCATGAGAATGGTGTGTGTGCCCTGTGATGGATATGTAACGATACGCTCAGAAGAACCAATCGCAACTCAGGGATAATCCAAAAATCGTAAGCCTTTATTGAAAAAAAGGTCGGGACCAGAAGACACAAGAATTGCCAAGCCAAAAAAAATGCCCAAAAAGCGAAGTCGACTAGACAGGCAGGGGTCAAAACCAGTAAGGCAGATGTGCAACGGTACATAGACAGTAAGCCAAAACTCGTAGTCGAAATCCAGAAAGGTAGGTCATACACAGGGCATCCAAAAACAGAAATCATGGTCGTACAAAAACTGGTCAAAATCCAAAAAGACAAAACAGGAACAGAAGGGCAATGGCAATCTCAAGGTCGGGCGAAACAGTCGTGAAGAAGCAATAGACAAATGGCATACAAGGAGCTCTGCACAAATGAATACTGATCAGCGTTCTGACAAAGAATGAACTGCAGTGAAGACTTTAAATAGACAAGAGGGAAGTCACATGCTATGCAGGAAACAGGTGAATTGGATAAGAACTAATTACAGAGGTAAGCACACATGGGGAAGTCCCAAACCACAACAATTGGCAAAAGCCAAGACGCGGACGGGATCAACGCAGACAACCTATGACAGATAAACAGCTCCGGTCAAGGAGTTCTAAGTGCACAGATGAAGAGTGCAGGATAGCAATTAAGCACGTGCGAGAGATCTCGCTGAAACGCAGGGAGAGGCAGAGAAAGCAAAAGGGGCGGAGTTACAGAGCAGAGCAGAGCAGGGCAGAGTTAGTTATATTAGTAAACAGTGATATCTACACACCTAATCAAAATACGTGATTGTTAGTTAGTTAGTTACTGTACAGCTAAAGGGATTAGTATACAGTAAAATTACCAGTACTAACAAAGCAACCTAGCGGTTAATTAATATGGTAATTTCAGAAAAGCGGGAAGGAAGGTAAAAACGAGACTTGAAGGAAGTTCGTGAAATACCAGAAAACTTCCGAAATCACCCGAAGCGTGTCTGCACGCAGACAGGGGAGTGTACTGGCATGATGACACAGATCACATCAGACATTACAGGGGAGACAATGTGCAATGCAATAATGGAGTGGATGAATATACATGAAAAATAATAAATACAAAATCAGACAGATACCGATCATAACAGGATAGGTGAGCTGTCCAAAGTGTGTCCCTGCCTTCCGTCCATAGTCATCTGGGACAGGGTCCAGCTCCTCCGCGACCCTACTGAGGAAGAAGCAATATAGATAATGGATGGACAGATATTCCGATGAAAAAAAAGTCATCATGCAGATTGAATCCCAGGGTCCTATTTGAACATGCACATAAAACAAGGAAATTAAATTTTAAAAAGTGTTAATTCAAGGTTGCGGTTAAAAAAATAATTACGTGCGAGCTGGGCAATGACTAACAGAAATAAAAATTAGCACCGGAAAAATAGCACAGGAGACAGAAATGAAAATAATGCTATTTTGATTACACTACTGTAACCCCTTGAAAAATGCCAAAAAGGAGTGAAATGAACTTGCCACTACTATATATAGACAGTGGGGCTGGGAAAGAAATGAATCAACCTGGATGACATGAGCACAAAAATGACTGTTGGTCCATACCAGTTTGTTGACATCTCATCCTTGAAGGCCAAGCCAGATGCATAGAAGAAATTTGGATTAATTTTAGATGGTGACCACAATTTTATCCATCACTTTAATGCTCATTAAAAGTTCCAAATTTATGGTTGCTTTGTCTATCAGCCAACTGTAAATTATAGTTAGCACATCTCAAATGCAATGCAGAGTGGTGTATTTAAGAACATAAGCGGTACAGACGAGGTGCAGGTATTGTTTTCATGGATCAGGTTGGATTCAAAATTTATTTTGAGATAATTGCGGATAATAGGTCTATCCGTGCCGGACTCTGACCTGACTTATACAAACGTTGAAAGCACTCCAAACATTTTAACTTGCGTTTCCTTTGTTGCTCAGTATATTTTCAGAACATGTTTTTGATTGAATGAGATGGTCTTTAATTTTCCCATAACGGCGAGGGCGATCACCGTAAAGACTGCAGGAATTCCAGAGTTCACCAGTATGAATGGGTCATGGCTTTATCCTGAATAATTTGCAAATACGTAAATGTGTGATGTTGAATTACGAATCAGCCAGATGTTGATGGACTTCGTACATTCTCAATTTTTGTACATTAGAGCATTCAGTGATGGGGCGCACATTTGCATGGGCGTGAAATTGATTGCACTCACCATTATGACATCTATTTTTTAAATATCTTGATTTGCACAATAATTTTTCACATTGTAATATTTTTATTTTTAATTGTTTGCAAATCTGTACACTGCTGCTCATCCTTGTGTGTGAAACAACCAGAGTATGTGCATTGTTCTCTCGCCTACAAAGGCGCATAATACTATCTAAATAATGTGCCCGTAAAATAGCAGTTAAAAACTGACAATTGACTTTAAACCAGGTTTTTGTTTGTCAATCGTACAATTGCTTTCTGCCGCCTCAAGATAGTAACACGCCAACAATGCGCCTGACCACACCCACTTTTAAGACTAACACACCCGTGGGCGGTCAGTTTGGTGCAGATAAACTTGCTATGTACGCAACTTGAGCGCTGGATGGAAAAACAGTGACTGCACCGGTCATAATCTTGTAAAGCCACTCGCCTCACACTTAGCGCTGCTTTGCGTTAGGTGTAAGATAGCGCCCTATAAGTCACACATATTGATCAAAGGAGGTTTTGCAGGGTATAGGCAAATTTGCCCGCAGCCCAATTTGAACCATCTTCTGGTCATATGTACCTACTTGTGGGACTGTCCAGAAAATAGATTTGAAATGTGAAATTTGCATACAGGAAGTGAACTGTGACCTATTTAGTGATTTTAAGATTTTTGTGGGGCAAGGCCTCGAAAAGTCCATATTTAAACCCATAAATGATTGTTCTGAAAAACCAGATGATTTTAAATGGCAACACAACAACATGACGGACATTTTGATACCAAACATAAGTATATATGTGAAAAACTGAAGAAGTTTCAGATAATTTTCCATTGAAAAATGCATCTGTCTTGACCAAAGTTGATGCAAAACGTAAAGTTCATCTTAAAAAACAACCAGGTTCCTACGAAAACACACGTAAGATATTTTCACAAAAGCTGCCTCATATAGTTGGCTAAATAATGTGCGAGTGTCATTAAATTGCGGGACCGGTAACATGGATCCGGATTGCGAAAATTGGAACCATCCCTGTATTTAGAAATTATTACTATCTCCTTTGGGTGTCAAAATAGGTCACTAAATAATAAACATGGAATACTTGTTATAGATACTTATCCAAATTACGAGTCTTAGAGTATATGTACATGATTGATGAGACATTGGCCTTCCGGATCAGAGCCACTGTGGGTGCAGGCTTTCATACCAACCAAGCTGCTACACACCTGATTCTACTAATCAACCTCTGGAATGTTTGTTAAGGGCCTTAATTAGTAGAATCAGGTGTGTATCTATAGTATCTATAACAAGCATTCCATGTTTATTATTTAGTGACCTATTTTGACACCCAATGGAGGTAGTAATAATTTCTAAATGCACAGTTCGTATGCAAATTTCACATTTCAAATCTATTTTCTGGACAGTCCCACAAGTAGGTAAATATAACCAGAAGATGGTTCAAATTGGGCTGTGGGCGAATTTGCCTATACCTTGCAAAACCTCCTTTGATGAAACTTTCCATTCAGCTTCTTAAAGACCTGAACAGTTTGGTTTTTCATTTCAGCCTTGTACCCCATTCCCAAATGGCTGTGGCTGGGTGGTATACCTGTTGAGTAGTTCTAAGATTCATTTTGTTACCATGCAAGAATATTTCAAATGGTATACTACAATGGAGTATATTATTTTAAGTTAATTTCTAATTTGCTCCTGGATAGTTTTGCTTTTTTATTTTTTATTTTTATTTATTTATTTTTTTTCTCAAAACATGCCTAAATTAAATGTTTAATGGTGCAGGCATTATGGAGAAAATGGGTTGTCTACAACCTTGGTTGGAGTGCATATGAAAGATAAAAATAGCTGCTAATCCAAGGGAAGACTTCATTTAATATCTATAATTTTACATGAAGGATAACGTAAATATTTTATTTGCGTGAACAGTGTCTAGTGAGATTGTTTATGCCAGGGGTTCTTAACCTTATCCAAAAAAGGCCAGAGTAGGAGCAGGCTTTCATTCCAACCAAGGAGTTACACACCTAATACTACTAATCATGGTCTTTGGTAAAACTCTTTGAAAGACATGGTCTTTGGTAAAACTTTGGTAAACCTTAACTGCATGGCTCAAATGAATGCCTGCACCCACACCAGCCCTTTCTGGATAAGATTGAGAACCCGTGGTTTATGCAGCCACATTTTGATCTTGAAAGTATATTAAATGAAGGATTCTGCAGCTTAAAAGTGTGGGCCACAGAATGATTTCATACTGGCCAAAAAAAAAAAAAATCATGTGATCTCACATGCATTCATGCAGTCACCTTCCAAGCAGAATAATCCTGTCTGGACCAGCATATTTGTCAGGTTTGACCTCTGTTTTATAGCTGGACAGAACCAGTTAAGAGTGTGTGGGGTGGACATTTTCCATTACTACAGCTTATCTGCACTGCATCCTCACCACGTGATCGACCCTAGTCCGCGAGGCGAATTGGAAGTTCCTGTTTCGGTTCTGGTGTGTGGCTCTGGTCAAGTGACCTGGTGCGGGAATCCTGAGAAGGGGTGTGGAGTAGTACGATGGCAGTGGCACAGGGAGCAGGGGTTGCGGTTATTGCAGGATGTCATGTCATGTCTGTTGAGAAAACTGGTTGCATGAAGAAGGAGAGAGGGGTCGTGATTCATACTCTCACTCCCTGCTCCCTCTTTCATTGTCGCCTCATCCTCCCTTTACGTGGAACCACGGCGAGCTCTGTCGCAATTTAGCGGTAGCGTGAGGGTGACGCAGTGTGGAAGTAAGGTCCAGATGTACTGGCCCAGCCCAGTCAGTGGCACGTGAGGGTTTTTACGAAATCTTGAACAAAGAGCAGACAGCTGAAAGGTGTCTGGAGGACTCATGACAACATCTTTTTCCTGTTCTATATTACTAATATAAAGCATGGTGCAATATGATTAAGATTCAGGAGAAGCTTATAGTCATTCTAAAATTATTGACACCACTGATAGAAACAAGCAAAAACAGACGGTTTATGAGCTGCTTTGTACACTCAAAGAATAAGATAATTATGTCTTTTTACACATTGTTTATTTGAACAGAATAATTTTACTTCACAAAAAGATGTCAAAATTATTAGCAGCTCTGCTTTTTATACCGAATGAACCCTACTGTGCAAAGATTTTTGAGTCCTCTTTCTTGCCCCATGACATTGATTAACCTAATGGGGGATTTTTTTTTTTTTTACTATTCCTGTAATGGGCGGTGATAGGACGGCAGGTGCCGCGACCATTGAGAGAAAGAACTGAGAGCAGTCCAGATAAGAGAGAAACACAAAAGAGGTACACACCTCTGGTAAAAGCTCGCGCTTCCAGGATCTAATAAAAGTCCATAACACGGAAGCAGTGCGAGAGAGAATAAACAACAAGAGAGAAGAGAGAAAATTTCTAAAAGAAGCAATTCCTAACAATAAATGGAATATCACAAATCACTAGGAAATCTGACTAGAGATTTTCTCCGGCCGAAGTGCTAGAAACAGACACTCTAGCGATAGGCGTGGCGAACCCCCGGCCATATATATAGAGTCTGGAAAACTCTGCCCCAGCTCAATCAGCCAGCTGGGCCAGGAAATTGATGCAAAAGAAATCCGATATCGTCGGACGATAGAACAAAGAAAGGTCCAACAAACAAACGCAAGCCTAAACCATGACAATTCCTTCCTGGAGAATCTTTCACCCATATCCCTCCCAGTTCACCAAAAATTAGGCTCCGCGAACCACACGCCTCTTGGCCAAAATGCGACGCGCAGTATAAACCGGGCCCCCCTCAATTATCCGTGGCGGCGGTGGAGGTTTGTCAACCGGAGCCAGGACGCTAGTGCTAACTGGTTTTAGCCTTGAGACATGAAACGAGGGGTGGATACGCAAGGACTTAGGGAGTTTTAACCTGACAGTAACAGGGTTGATCCTCCGCACTATTTTAAAAGGGCCAATGAAGCGAGGAGCCAACTTTCGTGACTCCACCTTTAAGGGAAGGTCCCGAGTGGAAAGCCAAACTCTTTGGCCAACCCGATAAGATGGGGCCAACCGGCGTCCTCTGTCGGCAGCGGTCTTCTGTCTAGATCGCAACAAAGAGGACCGGACCCTGGCCCAGACAGAGAGACAGCGTCAAATAAAATAATTGACAGAGGGGACTTCAGAATCCTTTTCAGTCTCAGGAAAAAGGGGGGTTGATAGCCCAACTGAGCCTCAAATGGTGAGAGGCCTGTGGAGGAGTTGTCCAGAGAATTATGGAAATATTCAGCCAAAGCTAAAAAAACGACTATATGATGATGGATTATCAGCCGCCAAACATCAAAGGGTATTCTCCAGAGACTGGTCGGTCCGCTCTGTCTGACCATTAGTCCCTGGATGAAAGCCAGAAGAAAGGCTCACAGTGGCCCCCAACAGACTGCAAAAGGCCCGCCAGAACTTAGCCGTGAATTGAGGGCCCCTGTCCGAAACCATGCGGGAGACCATGCAGGCGGAAAACATGGTCCACAACAAGAATGGCCGTCTCCCGCGCCGAAGGCAACTTCAGCAGGGTGATAAAATGGGCGGCCTTAGAGAAACGGTCAACCAGGACCAAAATGACAGCGTTGCCCTCAGAATTCGGCAAACCCGAAATAAAATCAAGAGCGATATGGCTCCACGGGCGTTTAGGGACGGGTAACGGCCACAACAAATCAGAGGGAGGGAGGTGGGAAGTCTTATTTCTAGCGCAGACAGCGCACGCTGCTACAAACTCCCGGATATCTTCCATCATGCTGGGCCACCAAAAACGTTGGGCCAAGAACTGTTTGGTCCGATGAACCCCCGGGTGACCCGCCAGATGGGAAGAGTGCCCCCACTGGAGAACCTGGGCGCGTACCGAAGGCGGAACAAACAAACAACCAGGTGGTTCCCCACCAGGACCGGGATCGGACCTTAAGGCCCCCCGCACATCAGACTCAACGTCCCACTGAACGGGAGCCACAATCTGATCAGTCAGGATAACCGGTTCCAGCATAGGGTCGTGACCAGAGCAGTCGTAAATCTGCGACAAGGCGTCAGGCTTGGGGTTTTTAGACCCCGGGCGGTAGGTTAACGCAAAGTTAAAGCGATTAAAAAATAACGACCACTGTGCCTGCCGGGAATTACATCGCTTAGTCTGTTGAATGTATTGGAGATTTTTATGATCCGTCCAAACCACAAACGAATGCTCAGCCCCTTCCACCCAATGGCGCGATTCATCTAACGCCAGCTTAACGGCTAGCAACTCTCGGTCACCAATACTGTAATTCTCTTCGGCCGCCGACAATGACTGGGAGAAGTAGGCGCACGGGTGTAGCTTATTGTCCCGAAGGAGGCGCTGGGACAAAATGGCACCCACCCCGACTTCAGAGGCATCTACCTCCACAACGAACGGGAGGGAGGGATCGGGCAAAACAAGAATGGGCTCTGAGCTAAAACGTTTCTTTAACTCCTGAAGAGCAGCCTCAGCTGCTGGGGACTAATCAAATGGTGAGGAGGAATTCTTCTTGGTAAGTGCAATAATGGGGGCAGCTACTGCGCTAAAATTACGGATAAACCCCCTATAAAAATTGGCAAACCCCAAAAACCGTTGCACCTCCTTAACGTTTTGAGGGGCAGGCCAATTCCTGACCGCTGCCACCTTAACAGGGTCCATATGGGACCGACTCCTCCGACACAATGAAACCAAGAAAGGAGACAGTCTTGGCGTGAAAAACACATTTCTCAGCCTTGACAAAAAGCTTGGCATTAACCCGTTAAGGCCTAATGCAAAAATCCCAGCAGAGAATCATGCTGCCATGTTTACCATAGTAACCTGTATTTGGGCTGAAGCACAGCTTCTCAGCTTTCAGGAACAGTTGGAATTTTTTTCTATTGCGCAAAACTTACAGTAATTATGGTACTTTCAAAATTACGCGCATATCTTGTCGGCAACGACACGTTCTTAAAATGCGCACATGCTGTCCCGGTTTAAATGGGTTAGTAGGGCCTCAAGCACGTCTGACGTGTTGTTTATGCTCTGAGAGCGTTGAGGAAAAAATCAGAATGTCGTCAAGATAAACGAAGACGAATTTCTCCAACATCTCTCGGAGGACGTCATTAACGAGTGCTTGAAACATCGAGGGGGCATTGACCAATCCAAACGGCATGACCAAAAATTCCCAGTGCCTGTCATGCGTATTAAATGCCGTTTTCCATTTGTCCCCCTCCCGAATGCGAACTAAGTTATAAGCATTTCAGAAATATAGCTTGGTAAAAAATGACGCCACCTGCAGACGTTCAAATGCGGAATTCATCAACGGAAGAGGGTATTGGTTTTTAATGGTGATCTTATTCAAACCCCTTTAATCAATACAGGGTCTCAGACTGCCGTCTTTTTTTCCCACAAAAAACCCCCGCTCCGGCAGGAGACGTGGATGATCGAATAAAACCATTAGCAAGAGCCTCCTGAATATATTCTCGCATGGCCTCACGCTCAGACCCTGACAGCGAGTATAGCAAACCCCTAGG
The DNA here is from genome assembly GCA_029692085.1 of Gymnothorax javanicus. NCBI lineage: Eukaryota > Metazoa > Chordata > Actinopteri > Anguilliformes > Muraenidae > Gymnothorax > Gymnothorax javanicus. The sequence continues at coordinate 62,687,469 of CM056203.1, read as the reverse complement.
AGGAGTAGTACCAGGGTGGAGATTGATCTCGCAATCGTACGGGCGATGAGGAGGTAAAGTCGAGGCTCGTTGTTTGCTAAAAACCTCGGCGAGATCAGCATAAACACTAGGAATGTTAGGAGGCAAATCAAAATTCAAAGCGGCCCCCAAATTCTCCACTTGTTCGGGACCCGCCATATCCATGACCGAATCACAGTCAAAGAGATCCTCCAAATCACAATCATCCTCTGGCTGCTGCCAATCAAATTGAGGATCCCACTCCAACCCCTCCTCTGCCTCCTCTTCCCGACTAGGAGGGCTGTATGAGACAAACTCAGCAGAATCACTCGCGGCATCCGCCTCCCCCCTAGGTTGATGCCCGGAACTACACGTCAAACTCTCCCTACAGTGGGATCTACAATTAGCACCCCTCTGGACAATAGGGCTAGTCTGACTACCCCAACGGATGTGAGGCTTATGTTTCTATAACCGCGATTGCCCTAACACAACAGGAACAAATTATAAAAAATCGGACCTCCTCAGAATGGCAACCGAAGGGAATGAACATGGTTAGTGCTTCAGAGACCTCAGTTATAATTCCAGAACCTAGTGGGCGACCGTCCAAAGATTTAACAGTGCGTGAGTGTAGCAGAGGGCGAATAGGAATAGAATGCCTCTCAGCCCACTCCGCACCCAAAAAACAATCCACGGCCCCCGAGTCCAAAAAAACCTCCACAGGAATTATCTGTCTACCCACAGTTAATTCTACATGAATCAAAGTTCGGAAGGGAGTTTGGGTCTGTCCCTCTAGCGCCCCCCATACAGCTAGAGGGACTTCCCGTTTCCGTTAAGATCAGGGCAGTGTGGGCGAATATGTCCCGGTTTGTAGCAGTTATGATAATTGGTTTACGAACGGGCTTACGAGCTCGGCTCACATACGAGCTATTGACCTGCATAGGTTCCCCAGGAGTGGAACTTTCAGTGGGTGGAACAGGAGCTATAAGCATACTACGAGAAAGATTAGACCCGTTGTCAGCGAGAGCTAAAGCAGTACTTTTTTCTCTGTTGCTTTCACAAATTCGATTATCAATTCGCACAGCAGTGTGAACCAACGAATCCAGAGAAGTACAGGGTTCTAATGTAGCCAGAGCGTCCTTCACCTCCTCCGCCAAGGCATGAACAAAAACAGTCATTAGAGGCGCCTCTAGCCAGCCCGTCTCTGTAGCTAGAGAGCGAAAGGCCATAGAAAACTCAACAACGCTCTCGGAAACCCTGCCTAAGATGCATTAGACGCGTAGCCGCGTCTTGCCCACACACACCTTGATCAAACACCGACACCATCTCCCTAACGAGAGTCTCTACTAAACTCACGACCGGTGAATTAGATCAAATAAGTGGCCCGACCCAAGTAAGGGCTGTGTCAGTCAACAGAGATAAAATAAATGAAACCCGAGACTCTTCATTTACAAAACGCGAAGGCTGAGCTTTGAAAAATATTTCACACTGGGCGATGAAGTCTTTACATTTCCCTGCCTCGCCTCCATATCGTGGAGGTAGCTGGAGCTTAGGCTCAGGGGGGGAGTGTAGTGTTTGTGCAACATTCTGTGTAATTTGAGTGGACAATGCTCGAATACTCCCAGTGAGACTTAACAGGACGCTCTCCTGTTTTTGTAAAGCCTCGTCCTGATGGCAGACTCGCTCCACCAACTCAGCCTGTCGACTGTTCAGGGTAGACAAGCCCTTGCCATAGCCCGAGAGTGTGGCCTGCTGACCAGCCAAAACCTTCTCTAACGTAGCCGCGGCTGACAACTCCATGTTCGGCAAGAGTGTACTGTAATGGGCGGTGATAGGACGTCAGGTGCCGCAACCAGTGAGAGAAAGAACTGAGAGCAGTCCAGATAAGAGAGAAACACAAAAGAGGTACACACCTCCAGTAAAAGCTTGCGCTTCCAAGGACAAATAAAAGTCCGCAACACGGAAAAAGTGTGAGAGAGAATAAACAACAAGAGAGAAGAGAGAAAATTTCTAAAAGAAGCAATTCCTAACAATAAATGGAATATCACAAATCACTAGGAAATCTGACTAGAGATTTTCTCCGGCCGAAGTGCTAGAAACAAACAGACACTCTAGCGATAGGCGTGGCGAACCCCCGGCCATATATATAGAGTCCGGAAAACTCCGCCCCAGCTCAATCAGCCAGCTGGGCCAGGAATTCGATGGAAAAGAAATCCGATATCGTCCCGGACGATAGAACAAAGAAAGGTCCAACAAACAAACGCAAGCCTAAACCATGACAATTCCCTCCTGGAGAATCTTTCAGACTTCTTCAGGTCCCTTGTTCTGCACTTGTTTTTTATTTATATGGCAGTTTATTGTCTTGCTATTTTTATGGTTATAATTTTTGGTCAGTGAACTATTTTACAGTAGATTAATTGAGCCCCTCAGAACAATAGTTGTATAACTCCGATTTTCTAGTTTTCCGAGTAAGACCCATATTTTTCATGCTAAAGGTAAAATCTATTCATGCAATAATGGGCCAGAAGATTGTTAGTTCCACCTCTGAAATACAAATGGTAGTGCAAGAGTGGTCTAACTCCAAAATTCTTAGTTTTTAAGCGAAACATGCAAAAATTACAAAAATCGTCAATGTTGACAACAAAATACTTTCTGACTATGAAAGCGAAGATTCAAAGGATGTCACTTCAAGACAGGTCTAAATACTTACTGGCATGCTGAATTTGACGTCGAAACTTGGAAGCTGTTTTCTCAAAATGATAAAAAATGGAGTTAGACCACTATTGTTCTAAGGAGCTCAATTAAGAGGCATGTTTGGGTTGTTATCTTGGGAAAATCAAGCATGGCAATAATGTCAAAACTTATCCTCTTTAGTGAAAGTAAAAAAAAAAAGGTTCTTTTTTTAAGCAGTCTAATAGCATGAGTTTTTTTTTTTTTTTTTTAAATGTTGCCCTTATAATTTTACATTGCCCAATTGTGGTGCCAGTTTCTCTGGAGTTGACAGCAAACCAAAAAAATTAGCTTTAGTCTTCAACCACTCCCCATTAGAGGCACCTACTTGATTTTGTGTGGCATCCAATTACCTCCAGGGGCCAATCAAAAGTCAGTCTCGGAGTGCAGGCAAGCAATCATGCTGGTCATTGGGCCCAATTAACTTTGGTAATGGTCAAAATAATAGCATCAAAAGAAAATTTATCACTCCAACTCTTTCACTCCCACAGTTGTGGGATCTTTCATGACCACACTGAGTAAGGCCACTGGTTAAGTATTGATGTGAGACAGATCTTATATTTTTTTCCCTACAACTAAGGAGTGTAATTGCCAATATCTGGTTCATATAACAACCAACATAAATTGAGCTAATTACTTTTTGCAATCATTCCTCTGACGTGTAATTGCAACATGCTAATCTCAAATTGAACTGAAGTTCTTAGACTAGATGAAGTTCTTGAAAAAATGACTTAATCTTGGAATACTGAATTATTGCTACCCATCAAAAGATAAATTACCTAGTTTATGAGAACCACTCATTGTGAGAGCAGGGCTTGAGCAAGGGTTACAGTCTGATGTTTTTCTGGGTAAATTCTTGTTTGAACTGGATTGTGTGTACGTGTGAGTGTGCGTGTGTGTGCGTTTTTGCGTGTGCGCGCATGTGGGTGTGTTTGTATGTGTGTGCATGTTTTTGTGTATGTCTAACTCTCACTGTAAACCCTGACAAAGGTGGTGAACTCAAATGTTTTGTGGAAACCGATTACCTCAAAAAAATTGAGCATGCCAACTTCATGATTTGTGTTCACAGCACTTAAAACGTGTAAAAAAAAAAAAAAAAAACTTTTAACTAATTTTCTTTAAGTTCCTGCCACACAATACGATTAAGTTGGTCTACACAATTTTTTTTTGAGGTAGTCGGTTTCCACAAAACATTTGAGTTCACTACACTATCAGGGTTTACAGTGCTGAGAGTGTTTGTACGCATGGGTTTGTTCAGGATGGTCCATCACAGCCATGGTGTATGTGTGTGTGTGTCTATTTGTTTGTTGGGGTTGGCTGGGTTGAAGAACAGAAGGTCTCTGCAGGGCTCGACTGTGTGGGCGGACGCTGGGATTCACCGTCAAAACCAGTGCTAGCCAAGGACACTTCCAAAACGTGGTGAGTCTATGTGTGTGTGTGTGTGTGTGCGTGCGTGTATGTGTGTCTATTTGAATAGGCCTATGTCTGTGTGTTTGTTGTGTGTGTGTGTGTGTGTGTGTGTGTCTGGGACAGTATTTCTGTCTGTTTGTGCGTACACACATTTATGCATGTCCCTTTGTTCACTTGCACTACACCTACTGATGTAAAAAAAAAAAAAAAAAAAAAACCTATAGCTCTGTAACTCTTCAACAAAAGCTGCTCTCTGCCAGTTCATGTTTATTCATGACGTAACAATTGCTCTGACAAAGATGCCTTTTTACACCCACGCAGTCATCTGCAGACATTGGTGTGAGTGGGTTACGCCTGCCATGCCGCTGAAAGTTAGACACGTTCCCTCAGGTGTTCTGTATCAGGTCCCATCAGACCCAGATGTATGGCCCTGTTTGCGCTTTACCCACCCTGCTCAGTTTATGACCCGTTTTCATGACTATCTCTGCAAAGGTAGGTTTATTTGACTTGTTTTACTTTGGGCATTTTGGGTATTTTTTACCTCCAGACTCCATGTTTTTGACTGCTCCTTCTCTTCCGCCATACACTGTTTATTTTAAATGGCAAGTTCAGCTCTCAGGCCTCTAGGTCTGGTGGAAGGTAGTTGTTTGGAAAAGACTGGTGCTGAACAGATGTTTGAACTGCTGTCTGTGCACCTGAACAAAAAAATCTGACACACACTCAAAACAAAACAAAACAAAAAAACTCCACCAGTTGCACAAGTAAAACAGCAGCTATGTCTGAAACCCAAATTAGCATAAGCTAAAAACAGAGCTGACAGTCTGATCTGAGGCAGCAGGGGTGGGTTTGTGAGGACTGGGGTAAACCAGCGATGGGGCGTTTTAAGCATGTTCTCCATCACTGCTCTGTGGGAATGTGTACCCTGTGGATGGCTGAGCCTCTCTCCCTCCATCTCTCTCTCTCTCTCTCTCTCTCTCTCTTTTTTGTATCCTTCCCTCCACCCTGTACTGTGTGGCACCTGCTCCTACACCTGCACTGCCAACTCTATGATGTCATGGCCTGGACCGAGTGGCTCCTCTTTACGCTTCATTCGGCCTGACTACCGCCGTCCGCCCCGGGGGCTGCCCGACCGCTCAAGCCTGCCGGAATCCACTGATTAACCAACGGACGCGGAATGAGATCATGTGCCGGGTCCTCTAATCCATTACATCATCGCTATTCAGTTTTTTTTTTCCTTGAAAATTTTCAGTAGGATTCAGCAACTGTCTCATTGGTGACTCTATAACCATCCATTATCCCACCCCTACTGTCCCCTAACCATGACTTTCTCCCATTCAAATACCAAATCGTTCAATTTTGGTGACATAGGAGGTGCAATGGTGATCTGGGCTTCGAGAGTTGCGTATGTTTTGGGTAATAAAGGATTCAACAGTGCATTAAACTCATTCTGACCATTGCTAGCGCTGAATTCTGTGTGTCGCTACACGTCTGTGGGTTTTTACAGCCTGGTTAGTGCGGGCATTAGGCGCCTGTCGGTGCCACTGACAGGTTAGTGTTCGTCGTGTAAAACTTGTGCTCTTGTGCGCCTCGTTCCCCGGCACGCCTCCTCCCGCAGGTTCCGGTCAATTGCAGTTTATGATGACACGGCGAGCTCATAACTCCTTGTGTTCCCAGCAGATTACCTGGGCGCAAGGTCCGATATGCCTCACTCTCAAGAGGACAGGCGGCCATTATATGGTTTTGAAATCGTTGGAGGGTTTGACAGCGGGAAGTGTGTGTGCGTGTGCGCGAGTAAGTGTGTGTGCTGGTGTATGTGAGTGCGTACGTGTGTGTGAGCCTATGGATGGAGCCTCTGCCTCAGTCCTCCCCCCCACCCAATGCACATAAACACAAGCACACATCCTTTCTGTTTAAAGTGAAGGAGAGGGGGGAAAGAGCCCAGCTTTCTGGCCCATATTTTAGAGGAGACTGACGTGAAGATATGAGGCGATGCAAATCAGTGGAGCACGGCGGTCACAGGCTTCCTCCACTGACAGGGCCATTCTGTGAGGTAGTATATCAGGCTTGTCTCCGGCGGGCTAGCGCGCGCTCCTGACTCGTGTTGTATTGTGTTGCGTTTCCTATGTTCTGAGGGGCTGTTGCCTTCGAGGAAAAAGACCATCCTTGTACTACAAAGGCCTTCCGCCGCTCATGAATCACAATGAAGGCTTGTATAATCCACGGTAATGAGGCCTTGCAGCCTAGGCTGAGCTCGGTGTTGTTTTTTTCTGGATAGTTTTCATTTTTTTTCCTGGAGCGAAGCAGGGAGACATGAGAGGGGAGGTAATAGCCGGCAGTGTTTATGCGCCCCGGAGTCTCCCTGTTAGAGCTGCCCCCGTATATCTCTCACAGATCTGTACATCTGTAACAATCCCCACTTTATCAATATTTACACTCCGCTACATAGCAGCAGAAGTGGGGCTCTCTCTTTCCCCAGTAAAACTGGGTTACCTTCTGCCCTTTTTGTTGCTCCAGTACTCTGAGCGAAACTGGCTCACTTCTGCCTCACAAGCAAGACAATATGTCTTTGGCACAATGAAAAATGTTTTTCTGTTTTTATTATTCCCTCCATTTTGTGAAGGCTTCCAGCTATAATTCATGTGCACTTGTGCTAATGCAAAAAATAACACAATTCTTAAATTCATCAGTGAATCTGGGTTTTTTTTTTTTTTTTGATAGTAGGGGGTAGGCTGCTTGACAAATGATAAGAAATATTGTTTCCTGTTATATCAAGTCACAGTTTGTAAGAATGTCAGGACACAGCACAGCACTGGGAACAATGTGTACCAAGCAACTGCGCGTATGTTCAGCTGCACTTTGTTAATAACACGGCGAATAACTGAAGAATACTAACTGCTCAGTGCTGTCCAGCATGCTGCTCTCTCTGCATCACTGAGAAGCTGGAGCGAGCGAGGGGTCCTGTCTCGCCCCACCAAAAGTTGGTCAGCCAGCCCCTTGCAGGAGGAGGCCAGCAGGGAAATACGGACAGGCCCCAGCGCTGACCTTCTGATTAACTCTCATTAGCTCCCGCGGCTCCAGAAACAGCAGGCCTGTTTTCTCAGGGAGCCTATTTACATAGCAAGGGCCCTCGCAGTCACTCGCCGACAGAGCCAGGCCGTCCCAGAGTGCACAGTCCTAATGGACATCACATGTCCCGCACTGGGCTCCCAATAAAGGGAAAGTAAGGAAGGAAGTGAGGATATGAGGGAAGAAAGGAAAACGCTTAGCGAAAATCAAAGACAGGAAAGAAGTTAGAAAGACAAATAAAAATAATACCAGTGAATGAAAATTAAGATTGATAGTTGCTAATTATGTTTAAAAAAAATAAGAGATTTGTGATAAAAGAAAATTCATAAATGAAACACTATTTGTAGAGGAAACATAGTAGCTATTGTGGAAAAAAAAAAAAAAAACGTTTGCCCATGGCATCATTTGTCATCAACAGTAAAGACAGAATAGAATTACACTGGACAGAACTAAATCTAGGTGATTTACATCAAGGATCAAACCTTCAGATCATATTGTTAGATTCCTGCAGTACATGATCATACACCTTCAACAGATAAAGTGTTTTTTTAATGGATGACGGGAGGGTTATTTTGTCATTACTACTTGAGTGTGGTTATTTGAAAGTTATGAATAGAATGGATATTTTAGTGCTTACTCTCTAGGTACTCTGGGAAATATTCTCTTAATGTCTTTGCCCTGAGCTGACATTCATGTGCTAATCTGTCAGTTGCTTGTGCGCCCTGTCATTGCTGTTGGCTGCTTTAAGATAACAGTAAAGACAGACTGAGGGAAGAGTCCATTGAGGAATAGATCTGTTTGGATTGAATCAAGAATTTGGTTAATGTGTATCTCTATTGGCGCAATAAAACATTGGTCATAATGACTTCTTCTCTCCCGGCTGATTGTGGTAATAGAAGCGTTATCAGCGGGGGCATGCAAAGTGTGTTTGCACATGGGTTGCTGGCTTTGATAAGGAGCTTACAATGCTGGTATCACGTTTAGAACATTTCAGTCATGACTGTCTCAAAGTCCAGCTTGATTATTGAAAATGGACTTTGGAGACAGAGTTAAGATGAATGTTACGTATCTCCAGACATCAATCCAATAAAATAAAACTAAACCACTCGAAGAACGACATTAAGTGTCACTTTTATGGACAAGCTACTGTGTCTGTACTTGAAGACACTGTAAAAAAAAAAAAAAACTTGCAATTATCACTACACGTGAGCTTTATTGAAAAATTTCACCACCTCTCAGTTTGTAATAAAATTCAAAGATCAGAGTAGGTGAACAGTTGGAGTACTGCACGTACTTATGAAATCATGGGTTTCTCTCCTAGGCAAGATACACTTATACTTCAAAAAGCACCTTTTCAGAATCCATTCCACTAAAGTAATCATGCAAGAACTATGCTGTAAATGTGTAGCCACTGTAGGTCACTATGGATAAGGATGTCTGATGGTACTGTAAGTGAACCAACAGATAAAAGAGATCTATGTACAATAACAAACAGATAAATGTGTTTCATGTGTTGTCATGTATGGCGATGTAAAGATAAATTGACTGCCAGCAAGAGGACACAGAGAGAAACAGAGCTGCATGTAAGAGAATGCAAAGATAAAGGGAAGACAAAGAACAGATCACGGAGTCAATAAAGTTAGCGTGTTGGAGCATTCGCAAATGTACACAACCCACAGAGTAGGATAATATATACTGAGAGAATATTGGCTATTGGTGCTCTGAGTTAGATTAATGTGTTGCATGATAATGCCCAGGTGAAAAAGTCATCCTGCATGCACAGGGACAGGAGGGAAGAAAATGGCAGAACATAATACCTTAACCCTTAGAGTGCTGAAATAATTAAAAAAAAATATATATATATAATCATCTTATGCTGTTGAAAACCTAACATGTGGCAACTTGCTTGAAAGAGCTCCCCTGCTCAACAGCTTTGATTTTGATATCTTACATCATTGAGCAACATTATCTGCATTTAGCGCTCTAAGGGTTAACTCATTCAAAAAGAAGTGGGCTTCTCACATAGTGCAGTTCTATGGTGCAACAGGAGGCACAAGCACTGAGAGACTCGGAAATTCACAAACGCCAGGCGCGTGCCGGATCAACCTCAAACCACAGGTTCATCATTATGGAGTCTAGACAAGACCACCAGAAGATGGCTGACTTATTCCCCAGGCCTCACCTCCAGGGTACACACAGCAGTCACTCGTGCCCCGCCCCTGCGCTCAGGCATTACCACCGTAATCATGCGGTGCCGACTGACACCGAGAGCTGGCGGCTGTAGCCGCCGGAGGAAGTGGGGTTTGGCCTCTTGCGGGCACCAAGCTGGTGGCACGGTGGGAAAGCAAGGGCGTCAGGGGATCTGAATGGAAGGGGATCGGCGCCGTGCGTCACGTCTGCAGCCCGCGCTAATAACACCTCACGTCTTCCGTGAGACCACGGCAGCCCTCAGATCTCCGGATCAATCCGATACTCTTTACAACCCAGTCAGATGCTCTTTTGAGGATTTGTTTTCACCATCCGCACTCTGCAGGAAGTTGCATGGAAAGCTGAGATTCAAATCTATAGGAGGGTTGGGAGGAATAGAGTTGCCAGTGGTTTGTTTTAAAAAAGTTGTAATTTTGTAGTGAATTCCAGTATGATAACAAGTACCAGCTGTGTATTTTTTTCTGCAGACCCCACCCTCCCCAAATTCTCCACAATTCCGTGAGGATTAACTTTTTTAAAGCCATGCTCTTAATCTCAGTGAAAATTAAATATGTCTGAGCAACATTATTTCAGAACAAACAAGTTGGTCAATGATCAGCATAGTTATTCAAGTTCAACCAAACGTGCGTACCTCAGACTGAACAGCAAGGGCATCATTTGAAAGTGCCAAAGAAACCTTTGAAAACACACAAAGCGATTTGTGGTATTTTCCTGAGGGAGACATCAGAGAGACAGGAATGACTGAAGACTCGATGACCATCTCTGAAGCAACAAACAAGTTTGTTTCTTGGCCTTTTCAGATTATAAACTTGTTGCTGATGGCCTTGTAGACTGAAAATTGCAGATCATGATTGAACCACTGACACTGATAGTTCATAATCAATCACGACTTTTTTCTGATGCTCCCTGTCAACAACCCGGGTTTGCAAAGACTCATAGATGGCATGGTTTACTTATTAACAGCATGAGGAATGTGTGGATATAGATAACGGCAGACATACAGTATTGGATAATGTGTCTGTGAGTGCCTGTGTGTATGTGGAGATATGGAACATGAAAGCCATAGAGAGCCTTCTCTTTGGAGTCTAAAATCCAACTCTCTCTCTCTCTCTCTCTCTCTCTCAAGTTCTCTCATTAATGAACAAATACTGAAAAATTCAATGAAATGGCTGCTGGGCAGACTGAACGCACGAAGGTAATGAGGCCCTAACTGTGATCTGGGCAAAACTGTCCGCTGGCACTTTATTAAAGACGTCAACATGCAAATGGCTGGTGGGATAGATGAGCATTTCATTAGAGAATGAATCCACGGTTGGCAGTCACCCAAGCTTCTTTTGTCCTTATAGAGATGTGCTGAGAGAGGGGGGTCTGAAATTGACCTCCCAGTGCTCTAATGGAAGAACCTCACCCTGAAGGTTTGCTGGAGAAAAGGAGTACATTAAAGTGCCCTGATTACAGCAAATCTGATCTGCAGGCTACATCAGGGGTTTGGGTGGGACAGGTCAAGTACGTACCCAGGATTAACCCAACCTAACGTGAACCCCAATCAGAGAGGCCCATTAATGACAGATGCAAAGATGACTTAGCCGTTGGCATTGATGTGACTTTACTCATTCACTTTGCATTTGTTTATTTGTCAGAAGGAAGGGTGTCTACCTTCATTCTTACATCCATAATATAGCACCGGTTCTTTGTAGCTTTTTCTTTTTCAGTGCTTTTTTTTCCCTAACTATTTACTGTGTTTAGACACTGAAAAACATTTGGAGCTACACTGCCTGCATAATTAAATTGATGATTTGTACGTATTACACGCTAATCCTGATACATGACAGGCGAGGTTAAATGTTTCCACAGTGTGAATATAAATCAGATTTCCTGGCTATGTCCTGGGCGTATTGTACATATTGGATTATTGCAGAAACAGACTCTGTACATTTTTCCATTGACTCACAATTCAGCGCCCTCAGTAATCGGCATTCATACTCTCAACTGCCAGTTGGAACTCTTGCTTGCATCTTCAATGTGATGTCAGTCGCTGTATTGTTATTCAGGAACCTCATTTTTTAACCCAAGCTTTAAACAAGCGTCATGATTTGAATTGGGGATGGTCGTTCTGTTAAATGTAATACACAAAAAAGAAAATATCAATGAATCTGAAATTTTTCCTTACAGTACATTCTTGAAAAACATTTGTGTATGTATTGTAATCTACACACCTGGATTTTTTTTTTGTTTTTGTTTTTTATTTTACCGTGAAAAAACGTGTTTGCAACATAATTTCTAATATTATTTGGTGAATGTATTTAAAACAGAACCTGATAACTGGGATTAAGAAGGATGTGCAGCTAAAGAATGAACTGAGAGGAAAGGAGGTATGAAGAATGACCTCTGTAGTTATGGGCACAAACGCAGCAAGGCTGTCTGCTCTGACAGAGGCTCAAAGACCTCACACATTTTTGTGTTTACATAGAAATACTCTTCATTTTTTAACCATAAGAATTATTACTGAGTATAAGTTCACTTTTCAATATTTCCAGTCTACTGCACTTGGCAAAGCTAAGGCCCCAGAGCTGACAATATCAATTATACTGCTAATATATGTGATAGTTATGCTATACCCACGAATATTGTGCTCCTTAGATGTCATATTTGGGTTGGACAATGTGATGTAATTGATCATTTGTAATTTTTTTTCATTATTTATTGTTGCTGATGCTTAATGTAATGTGATGACTATGTTACTCTGCACTGAATGTCCTCCCTGAAAGGCAAAACAGTATTTTCTTTTGCTCTTATGAGCTGACTCACACTCCTCTGATCTTTTCTTTGCATCATCGCCTCTATTTCTCTCTCTCTACAACACAGACTTTCATTCTTGACAAAATGCTTTGCTTCTTTTTAACTCTTTCATTCTTTTATCCGTTTTTCTTTTTCTGGCTGAAGCTATTTTTCCTTCTTTTTGCTCTCTTGAATGCTGTTTTAGCACGATTAAACAGCTGCTACGAGTCTTCCTTCTGTCACTAATGATGACAGCACTTCATTAGCGTACAGTAGAAATGGGACACAGAGGTTAACTCGGGCTTTTCCTCTGAAACTGTTCTCTTACAGCCCTGTGGCACTGATTCATTTTCCAACAGAGCGCAGCCCTGCTGCCAGGCCAGAGCAGACGATCACCGAGTGCTTTGGTGAACTCTCAGACTGCCGGCACAAACCCTGCTCATAAGTAATCACACACTGTTTCTTTAAAAAACATCCAGTTGTTTGACACAGGCAAAAATTATTTGGTTTTACAGGTAGAGGGCTGTTACAGCATGCTCTGTTTTGGCTACTTGGTCAGGGAACATCCCAAGTCTTAATTGGGATAGCTTCAGGGCAATGGTTGTTTTATGGGGAAGCAGCTTTCTACCAGTAAGCATGCGTTGGAAAGTCAATAAAAATAACATGTTTTTGTGCAGTGTTAGAAAGAGTAGATTAGACAGAGCTCAGGTTGTAACCCTTTGGATCCTTCTTAAGACTCAGCCTGCTGTATTCATCACCGTGTCTTACAATGAGGCCATGATTCAGATGTGAAGAATGTATGTATTTATATGTGCGCCTGTTTCTCTTTCGCAACTAATGCTCTCTGGTCCGCATGTTTATTCATACCGCTTTCAATTCACAGTTGTTGACAGCACATATTTATGCAGGGGCTCAGACTGCGCTGGAAACGTTTTGAAAAGACATGCAACCGGCCCCAGAAAGCAAAAAATAAATCGTTTGCAAGGGAGGACTGACAGATCCTTTTGTACAAAGAGAGATGGTAGGGGAAGGAAGGAAACTCTGTTTACATTTTCCCCCAACTCCCTCTGCAGGTTCATATAGTGGTAGGTAGAGAGACAACATTGGGAGCTCATGTATTAGTGGATCAGAGCACCCCCCACTTTCTGTAAATTGTCCCACTCCATCTCGAACAGGATGTTCCCTGCCTCAGTTCTATCCTTGCTCCATTAGTCAGGTCTGCCAAGGGATCACGTCCTCTCCCTGAGAAGTGCTAACTTGGACAGTGGGAGGAATTTTTTGTGGTTTATCCAGCGAGCTCCTCCATCTGTGTAAACTGGAGCTTGCCAGGATGTAGACTCCCTTTATCCGCAGACACAGGAAGGCTTAACCCCTTCAGTCCTCAGTCACTGTAATCTCTAACTGCAAAGGCCAGACTATGGCCCTTTTCAGACACCCACAGGGAGTGTGAGAGAATGTGCTAGAAGTGTAAGCCCTTGCTTGCTGAGACCTAGCTGATATTTCTGGCAAAAGAGTGGACTAATGTCAATGATAGAATGGGGTAAGACTCTAAGAGCTGGAAGAAAAAGAGTAGAAAGAGTGTTTCTTATTTCACTGAGGGGGGAATCAGTTCTCACAAAAATATGTATGTCAGAGTTCCAATGGGAAGCAGTAATTCTGAGCATTTGTATAATTCTTATCATATCAGCCATGCATAAATTCAGCCTTATCAAATCATCCCACATTACACAGCTCTGGTTCCCAAATAACACTGGCCATATTAGGTTCATAACCTTTGATTGAAAGCATATGCATAACACCCTAGCATATAAGATGCACTCAGGTCAATAATTGGTTAGACATTAAGACATAATTTTCATTATTTTGGATCAATATGCCAAAATAAACAGTCAAGATTTGCTTTAGGAGAAGACTTTCAGTCACAATTTACAAGTTTTGTCAAAAATGTTGTTTGAACATGTAGGAATTACAGCCATTTTTATACACCTCCCCCCTTCTTATTTTTAGGGGCTCAAAAGTAATTGGACAAACTTACATGATCATAAAATGAATTGTGATTTTTAACACTGCAAATATTTCACAGACTATGACTGACTGAAGTCTGGAACCGATAAACATCTTCATATGTTGGGTTTCATCCCTGATGACTCACTTTCAGGATGTTTTGCCTTCAACAAAAGAAATACAAACATGGTAAATAGAATTCAGGCCAGGAGATTGACATGTCCATAGCAGAATATTCTGGTTCTTTGCCTTGAAAAAGTTTCAGACTGCTTTCTCCATATGCTTCAGGTCATTGTCCATCAGCACTTTGTTTCACCATTCAATGAGTTGCATTTGGCTCAATTTGAGCCAGTGATATAGTCCTATACAATTTAGAATTCATTCTACTCCTTTTTTCGGCAGTTACATCATCAATAAATACAAAAGGACCAGCTCCATTATCAGCCACACCTGCCCACACATCTATACCTCATTGATGAGGTGGTGTATGCTTTGGATCATGCGTAGTTTTCACCCATCTTCATATTCTTCTTTTCCCATCATTCTGGAATTAATTTATCCTTGTCTCGTCTGTCCCTGGGATGTTGTTCCAGAACTATACAGACCTTTTAAGATTTGGAAAATGTCCTCTTTTTGAGGTCAATAAAATGGTTTATGTATATCTTTTAATAAAACCTATGCATTTAATCTAATGACTTCTTCTCTTGATTGTTGACAATGGCACAGAAATGCCTACCTAAAAGAGAGTCTTTTTTAGCTGGCCAACTATTGTGAAGGGATTTTTTTTTTACCAGTAAAATAATTTTCTTCTGTCATTCACCACAGTTATTTTCTGTGGTCTTCCAGGCCTTTTGGTGTTCCTGTGCTCACTAGTATGTTCTTTTATTAGGAGAATGTGCCACATAATTGATTTGGCCGATCAAATGTTTTTGCTGATTCTCTAATGGGGTTGTTTTGATTTTCAGGCTAATGATGATTGGTTCACAGGCATTGACAGCTCTTTGATCATCATTTTGATAGTTATCAGCGACAAATTCCATATGCAAATGCCACACTTGAAATCAATGTTAAACCTTTGACCTTCTTGCCAGTAAAGAAAATAACAAGACATATGGCTATGGAACAGCTGTATCACAACTGTGCAATTACTAACGGTCCCTTAAAAAGCAGGGACCAAGGCTTGACTGGTAATCTGGCGTACCAGGCAATGCCCGGTGGGCCGACGCACATTTTGGGCCGATGCAATCATAGTTTATAAAATTGTAATAACATCGATAATTTTGAATGACCACGCCGGCCTTTAAAACATGGAAAGTGGCCCATTGGTTCATTTTCTACACTGACACAGGGCTGGCCCAATGAAATCTCTGAGCCCTCCCTCCTCAGGGAAAAAAAAAAAAACGCAATTGCGTACGGCCCGTTGGTAGCCAGTGGCCCACATTAAGGCGAGCAAACAGCAGGATGATTTAAGCTAATTCGCAATGGAATTTCATAAAGAGAAAATCAATAAAGAATTAATGTTTACATCTCTTTATATCATGAAACATGGACATCTTTCCCTGAGCTTTTCAGCATTCCAAGTCTTTGGTGACACATGCTTTATATACCACTTTTTATACTTTTTTATACTTTTTTTATTACTTTTTATACTTCTACTTCACTATTCCGGTTATCATGCATCTTGGCCATTTTTCAGTATCTATTTATATATTTCTTTTATGATATAGGAATTACCGAAAAACTGTATTCTTGCAGATAAAAAAAAAAAAAAAAACGATGCATAGGCTTAAGCCATGTACAGTTTATTTAATGGTGTTGTTTTCATCCTAAAAGTTTAAGAAGGCAGGCTTGCTGGGAAATTAGTTTGACCAATGGCCTTGCTCGTCCCCAGTTGCGTTAACAGTCTAAAAACGCGTTTCAACGACTACGAGATCAGACAAAAATTTCAGAAAGCAGTAGAGAGGCGGAAAAGCTTTGAGAATAAAGTAAACAGACATTGGAGCCTCAGGCTTTCAAACGCTAAAAAAATTGACCAGCTGTTTGGCCATGATGATCCTCATGTAGCAAGCAGTTTTCATTTGGAGGGGGACACGGAAAGCGATAAGACTGACGTTACATTAATAGGCTATCGCCAGGATGTATTCGATTGAAATTTGCTTGAGCTTACAAAAGGCCCCCACTGATGGACCAGCTGTTAATAACCTACTCTTTGATGCATATTGATTTGTTGTTTTAATGTGGCAAATAAAATTTGTCCTGGAATACAGCGAGGAAGACTTTCAAATTTTCCTATTTAAAACCCTGTCTTGACGGTCAGAATCACCAGCCGGTAAACTTGCAACCAGTGAGTACTGCGGTTCTGAAGCTAGTGAGCTATTCTATGCCCTGTTGAGTCTGTAAGATATGTAACGTTATTTAAAAAGGTTATGTATGAATCAATCCAAATAGTGCAATGGTCTTATTGAAAAATGATTAATGCCCCCAAGGTCACATTTCTTTTTCACATTCATTCATGTAAATATATTAATAATAATAATAATAATAATAATAACTTCTTCTTTGTCATGGTGGTGCAGTGATTAGCGCTGCCACCACACAGCAAGAAGGTTGTGGGTTCGATTCCGGCCTGGGGCCTTTCTGTGTGGAGTTCCAGGGCATGTAGGCTACAACTGAGCTTAATTTTAACTTTTGGTAACAGCAAAATGGGTGCGTATGGCGGGCCGTCACGTCACGATCAGGTTGGTCCGCCATGGCAGAAAATGCCACGGCCATTTTTTTGTCCCAGTTCAGCCCTGGCAGGGACGATATGAAAAGCTTAACCAGTCATACCGTTCACCTGAATTTGGTACAACAGCAAGTTGTGGTGGACAGCTAAAATGATTGAAACTTTGTAATTGTCCAAATATTTATGGACCTGACTGTATGAGCACATTTTGATTTTGACAATGTAATAGGCTCTGCAACAGCTTGAAAAACTGTACATTGCCATCTCCAATCACGCTTTTGGCAGAGATAATGTATCTGAATGTCGCGGTTTAGTCGCAAACGTGTTTTGGTGTGGGCAAGAATGTCTTCACACCTGTATTGACCTGTAAGTGTGAGGATGGGTATTTGTGCACTCACACAGTATGTGTGTGAGTGCATGTGTGTATGTGTGTGTGTGTGTGTGTGTGTGTGTGTGCAGCATGCACAAGCATAATGCGTGTGTGTGTGTGTGTGTGTGTGTGTGTGTATATGCGTGTACGTGTGTGAGTGTTTGTTTGCGTATGTGCGGACAGTTATCGACAAGGAACCTGGAAGATTTTCTCAAGAAGAGGAACAGAAACCATTTGCCTCTCCTTCCTCTTAATGTCCAGAGCACCACAGTGCTGTGTCCACTTCTCCACTCCACGTCCAGTCGCGCAGACAACAGACATGGTTAATGACCGCAAGCACGATAAAGCTGCTTTCCGCAGAGTCTCTTTACGCACTATGCCAGAAACATTTACCTCCTTATTTGGATTCTACCGCAGTCATCACGTTGTCGGCTTGACTGCGTCTCAAAGTCCTGAGCCTTGGGCAGTGACAGGGTTCCCCAGGGACGGTGCTGTGTATCCCGAATCCCGGGTTCTGCCAGACAAGGGGAGAACATGTCGTTAGTTAATGCTGTTAGTTACTGGTATGTGTCTCTTTGTGAGACTGAGGTTCTGCCTCACAGATCATGCCGTCAGCCCATCAGAAACAATCGCCAGCCCCGAGACACACAAAAATGTACCGCCTGGGAACTGCAGCTATGGTAGCATCCTGCGATGTTTTGCCAGCCGTAAATGTGACACAGCAACTCTTTGGCTGGCATTGGAGGCCAGGGGCACACCGAACTCGCCGTCTGCTGGCTATATGTGACTGTGGTGCTTCTGTTAGAGTTTAATAACCCGTGAAGTCTTCCTTCAGCCCCAGTGCCTGCTGGGACTTCGAAGCCTGATGACCAGAGCTCACATTCTATTTTTCCATACTGTGACTTTCGTTTCCAAATGATCGCTCGGGGGACGTTTGTGTAAGGTGCATAAAGTAAAGTGCTCCTAAAGCAATGAAATTTAAATCTGTGCTTCCCTAAGGCTTTTGGCACTGTTTTGCAGCAGCTGTTAGAGAAGGATCCTGTTGTTCTGGTGAGTGATACTGTAGTAAACTGGCTGTATTGTTTGTGTGTGTGTGTGTGTGTGTGCGTGCTTACGTGCATGTATGTGGGTGTGAGTCCTTTGTGCGTACAGGCTCATGAGACAGTGGGTGTCAGCACCAGTGCTGTGAAGAGAAAACTGATATCATTCATTGCTGGAATTGATCACACGTTTAGAGATTTGGAGAAGGGTCATCATTCATGTAAGCCACATGAATCCTCTGGGACACAAACTTGTGTAAAAAAAAGTATGATTTACAACTATTTTATAGTTTCGCACATGAAGCCAAACAAGAATGCATTAAATATCCTTATAACTTTGTTTGGGTAGGCAGAGGAATGAGAAGTTAACCTGAGGAGAAACAGAGACATTGAAATTTTATTATCTAGCCAATCTGTCTGTATCACTCGAAGTTGTAAGCAAGGCGCTGTGCTGAAATGTGCTGTCAATATAATAATATTGCTTCAAAAGTGAGAGAACGTTTTGTGTCAGTGGAGTCGCATTGAGTGGCTTGGACAGACACTCATACGCAAAAGCACAAAGAACAGGATTTCAGAAAATATAGACGATTCTGTGGGAGCCACCGCTTGATCTTCCGTAAGCACAGACAGTGCTGTGTATCCCACAATCCCATCCTGCAGCGGCCTCTGTCCCTTTAACAGACTCTTGCTCGTGCAGGATTTATGCGCTGTGAGTCACTGGGCTGTCCCTGGCACCCAGGCTCTAACCCCCTGTGTTTATGACTGGATCTGGCCCACAGCCTGGCCTCACGGCTGCCTGGCTGAAAATCTCTCTCACTGCCAGAGTTTCACTTAACCCCTACTGGAGGGTGGGGGGGATTCAAGAGTCAAGGCCTTTGGCCCTTTTTTATGGCCGGGCTGTTGTGTTCTGAACACACTGTACGTGTGATCCGGACCCCCGTGTCACATGCTTCCGGCTCATCTCATGCAGTTAGCTGCCAGGAATTCTGGAAGGTATGAGCTGCCACAGCTCGACCTCCAGAATCAGCCTGTAACCTCTTCCTGCACCCCAAGCCGCATCCTCTGCAACGCTGCCCACCTTTACCATGCTCTCACTTGTGATACTTCTGACTTTTGAGTTTAACCAGGACCCGGTGTTCCCTCAGATATCGCAAACTCCAAAAAATCCTTCATCTAAAAAAAGACATCCATATTTTCAAAAACAATAGGCTGGAAACAGCTGCTTCTTCGCATGATGAAATGGCACCGTTTCTCCAAGACTGGTCAATGAAGATATTATGTTGATGATCCTTTGGACTGTGAGTTAATCTCATCCCAATCTTATTGATTCAGTAATGGGCTAATCATGCCTCTTTGTGGGCCAGCCGATAGTTCCCAGAAAACAAAGAGCTTAAGAGGTCACATCTCTGTCCATCTCACATTTAACTCCACAGGTATCTGCAGATACCCTGACTGTCCTACCCCCCCCCCCCCCGATCTACTATCCCATAAAGAGAGAGAGATGGGGGGAGAGAAAAAGGGAGATTAGATCTTATTTCAAAGATCTCAACTTCTTCAAAGGAAGACTTCTTTGATCTTGATGGTCACAATCACGACACTGGTAGTCTCAGAACATTAACAGTATCACACTTTGAATAATCTGAATGCGTATTTGACTCATGTTCGGATTCTCTGAATAAAGTCGTAAAGTCATGTGCAGAAAGTGGAAAATTCATTTAAAAAATAACACAGTTCAATTGCGACTCAATACTTTTATTCTCATAATCAGCATTTTTTATTAGGTAATCAAATCATTATTAACTCATAGGAGTCAAAAAT
The DNA here is from genome assembly GCA_029692085.1 of Gymnothorax javanicus. Classification (NCBI taxonomy): domain Eukaryota; kingdom Metazoa; phylum Chordata; class Actinopteri; order Anguilliformes; family Muraenidae; genus Gymnothorax; species Gymnothorax javanicus. The sequence continues at coordinate 62,667,326 of CM056203.1, read as the reverse complement.
TTCAGCACTTCTTCCAATTATAGTACAAAAAAAACTTTATCAAGTTAGACTGGCAACACATTTTATTTTAGTTAATCTCAAGTCCAATAGGACTAAATTGTTTCATTCCTTCACTTCCTTTTTACTAGGGTTAAAACTATTTGGTTAAACGCATTCTGAATAACTTTGTTATCCATCACCATAGAAAAGGCAATATAAGTTTCATTTGAAAAGAGATCGTTGGTAACTGACATTCAAAAATGAGATACACTTGCAGGTACATAAAAACACAAATGGTCATTACTTTGCCCAGTAAAGTCAATAATATAAAATGCAAAACATGGTGAAATTGCAGCAAACAGGACCTGTGCCAGGAAGAGCACAGAGGAGCATGCTGTCTCCATGGATGATGAGGAAAAAGGTAAGAGCGGCAATTGAGCCAAAGACTCAAACATCGTGGCTCAAGAACTGCAGTGATTTGTCATATTTTGGGGTTCAATTCTAAAAAATAAAAAGGATTTTTTAAAAAAAACAGCCATAACATGCCACCACCATGACAATTAAGTTTTTTTATTAAGAGGCCAATAATTCTGGTCTTGACTGAATGTAATTTGGGAGAAAAAGTTGATTTTTCTAAAAAAAAAAAAAAAAAATGAAGTTCAATGTAACTGAATAAATAAGTAATCGAATAAATTTAATTTAAATAAGTTAATTGAGTCAATGCAGTGGATGCCACACAATTGGAGTTGAGGTATATATCAGACTTTTGAGATGTCCATTAAAAGCAGACGGAGGTTCACGCTGTTAAATGGCATTCAGGCTGAACAGTGTAGCCACTGAACTTCTATGACCAATGCACAATGCACAAAGTTGCCCCCTTGGTTTACTTTTACTCACTACAAGATGTAGAAATATAACGTAGTCGCCTGAAACAGAGGTACATTACTGTGTGTTCTGAAACCAATGATGTTTGCTTTCTGATATTAATACATAAAAAAATATTTACAAAGTCAACACGATCCTCCTGCCTTGTAATACATTTCAATGTGAAATTGTCTTCCATTGCTTACTGTATTTTACTTGTATTTAGTAGCGAGATCATTGTAATACTGCTTGCTGTGTTGCATCTGTATAAGCTAACCTCATACTGTTCTGTACCGTACTGTGCAGTCTCTGATTCTGCTGGGCACTGTGCAGTAAAAGCTGAGGGTTTATGGTGCACTATACTGTAATTACCACTATCATGTGTCCCCATACTGGCCGTGAACCTGCTGACTCTAAGAATGCACGTACAGTCTTCCCTTCCTGTGCCAGAGTCTTTGGCTGCCAGGTCTGCCCAGGCCAGTGTCACATACAGGACATTCTTTCACTCTCTCGCTTTATCTCTCTTCTCCCTCCCGCCCTCTCCCTTTCTCTCTTTCTCTTTTTCAGCACAACTACTATCGATCCCCCCCCCGCACACCCTGGGTCAAAATTGTTAGGTCTATTTGCTAAGTATAATTCCTCAGGCGTTCACTGTAATGCACGGCCACTTAATCGCTCTTGTTGGAGGGGGTGGGGTGGGGGGTGTTTGAAAAGATCTCTCAGTGATTTAGTGTAGAGCGCTGCAAGCTGGGACAAGATCTCGAGCTGCAGCGATACACCTGGAAGAGCTCGCATGGCTCTGATAACACAAAGGTGTGCGTGTGTGTGTGTGTGTGTGTGTGTATGTTGAGGTGTTTTTTTTTTTAAAACACAATTAACTTGCTCAGTTGGATGTTAGCTAAAACAATCCAGGTAAGGTACCCTCAAAAGTACAGAAGCCGAGCCCCAACTGTAAATCAGAGTTTAAACCATGGCATCACAAGCCCAGCTTCCTCGTTATTATGCTACACTGCTGCCCCCTGTGCATGTGAGTGTATGTATGAGAGAGTGTATTTGCAAGGGGTGAACAAAATATCAGAAGGCACCTCTGAAAAATGTCATTAACTTTGAAGTCTTAATCTGAAGGGGTTATTTCGATGAAAATATATGCTAATTAGCAGGATTGGTCCACTTAAAAGCTGTCTTCCCTCCATAACTTTGCCAGTTAGGTGAGCTTCCAAACAAAGATGAGGATTCTAACAGACTTTCAAAAGGGCCAGGTATTTTTTTGCCCAAATTGCAGGCCCTTCAGTTATATATTGTGGCAAAATTAAGGGGTCAGAGAGAACTGAGTCAAAAATTATGACAGCATAATGCAAATACCAAATAATAGTAATGGCAAATTAAAAAATTTAAAAAAAGAACTGTGGCTGCAATTCAAAGTTCTCTGACATGGACAGACACTCGGTAGGACAGCTGCTAATATCTACAGACCTACAGCTCTAAAAATCACCACAGAGTTAAATCAATCCATATCTGAACCAGTCCAAACAAAAACAGTACCTTATGAGCCTCACCAAAATTGGTATTTTTGTTAGTGTTTCTAATGATTTGATACACCCCAGTATAGTTTTTTTTTTTTTTTGTTTTTTTTTTTTTGAGAATACATAATGTCTGCTTTTTCATAATATTATATTTGAATTATTATGCCAATGAAGTGATCAGTTAAACTCATGTGTTGATGTGTTGAAATATGAGATTAATGTAAGTGCGGAGATGCAGAGCTAAGTTTCATGAGGGATTAAGGGAAAGTAAAGAGTGCAGACTACAAGTGAGATGCCACTCTTTTCCATCTCCAGACAGCCAGTAATGCCCCCTTCCCTCACCATAATGGCCCCTTCTACTGCACACCAATTTACCAAGTATAGCAATTAAGTAGATCACGAGCAACACAAATAGCACACTGGATTCTGAAATCTAGAGAGGGAACGGCACAGAGAGAGGCACGGAACCAAGGAATAGCCCGGGGGGCGCAGGGGAAAAAGGGGAAGTTGGACAGGATGAGGGAAGGGAGTAAGACCGAAAGATGGGGAGAGGCCTCATTGATAAAAAGGTGAGAGAGGAAAGGGAAGAGGGGGTGATTTTTGGGGAAGTCGGTCAGAATCTCCGGAGACTTCTTTCACCCAATGTTCATTTAAATAACAAAAAAGTTTTTAAAAGGCAGAGAATTGCCGCAGGATTTTTTTTTTTTTTGTTACCAAACTAGAATAGATGAGAGGAGGGAGGAAGAAAAGATGGGACGGGCCGGGACGGGCCGAGGAGAGCGAGTGAAGCGCTGTAGAATTGTACAGGTGGCGTATCTCCCAGGACATCAGATCTGAATGGATTCTTCAATGCAGAAAACGGCAGTTTTTTTTCAGCAATACATTTCAACTGTTCGCTGTGACTGTAGGGGACAGTAGTAATGTTATCTCTATTGAATCTATACTGGCTCCTTCTGCAGACAGGATGTAGGGAAACAGATGAGATGTTGAAGCCAGCAATAATGTGGAAGACAGGAGATAATACATGTGCAATGTAATGGGCTGTATAAAGAAAAATTGACTATAAACAGGGAACATTTGAGATAAAGGGGACAGTGAAAATGAAAAATAACAAAAGGGCCGTAGTTCTGTTGGGGAATGAGTGGACCTGATGGAGAGTCAGGAAAAGCAGTGATGTAGAAAGGGATATAGGGAGAGTAGAAATAACTGCCGACATTGTATATTATAGGGATTATCAGAGGTCTGTGTAAAAGTGTGCTATGAACAGAGACCATATGGTGTATACAAATGCACGATGCGTCATGAAAATGAGGGCAAATGAGGAAGAGAAAACTCTGTGCAGAAAATTTTGAGGAAAGTACAAAAGAATGTCAGAGGAGAGCTCTAAAATATGGGGAAAAAATGGAAATGAGGGGCAGCTGTGGGTGACATTAAGGATAGGAAAGTTCTAGAGAAGGAAAACTGTTAGCACCAACCGTTTCCTCAGGTAAATTGATTCAAGTGTTTGCGCTCATTAAAGGAGCACTAATGCTTCCATAGCAGGGGTGATTACTCGAGGCTACACCATTCCTTTTCAGTCGTGTCATTAACGAGCGGTACTGCACGCATAGACTCTGACCTGTCGCGGCACGCTCGTCCCTGTCTGGTGCACGGCGCTGAAGCCCCTCCCCTCTGGCCCCCGATGATGTCACAGGGAACGCAGATCCCGCTCACTGGCTTGCTGAAATGGACGGGCAGAAAGGCTGGTTTCAGTGGCGGGACGAGGCTGTTTTGCCTGCCCACCTGCCTCTGGAAAGGGGCTTTTATTCAGCGCATTCGCACACAGTGTAAACAGAGGGGAGACAGAGCAGGGCCTGTGTGAGGGGCCGCGGCCCCACTTATTTGGCCCCGCTTCTTTCCGCCATGCTGTGAAATGTTACAGATCTATTTCTGAGTCCTGAGAGCCCAGGCCTGCCTTCTGCAGCGAGGGTGTCAGGAGCGCGAGGGGTCAGCGGGGGGCGAGGGGTGAGGCTCTGGCACCATTTCCTACCAACCGCATGCTGACATCACCCCTAAAGCACCCAGATCACTGCACCCCCACCCGTCTATCATTTGGCATCTGCCAGGAATACCTCCAGAATACAGGTTCTGCTTTACAGCCTCTATTGATAATACAGTGGTCAACAACCATGTTCCTGGAGATACACCATTATCATGGTTTTCACTCAAAATTGGCTCTACAAATACAATAATTTAGTAGCTCAATGCAAATCTCCAGCTGTTGAATGAGTTGGCTTTTGATGGGATTGAAGTCAAACCCAACAGGATGGTAACTATCTGAGAATGGGGTTGGTGAACACTGAACTAAAACTTCTTCTCACACAGAAAAAACATAATTAGCGTGCAGTTTGTAAACATTACCAAAGCTGAGAAATGACATGAAAAAAAAACATTATTTTTTATAAGTCTTCAAATTAAAAAAAAACTAGAAAATTGAGCGGAGAAGGACGTGAGTTCTACGTTTATGGCAGGCAAAATCCTAGGTCCCCTTTTGGGGATATTGAAGGGCCCTGTCACCGTGTAATGCCACATTAAGCAGGTGTCAGAACCCCCCAGAAAGCACTGAGGAGGTTGCCCTGTCAAATCAGCTGGACAGCGTGAAATCCTCCCAAAGACACCTTCACCGCCTCATTGTGCGTCTTTGATGGAGAAAAACAGGGGGTTACTTCCATTAGCGAAGACACCCCGAGCCGTCTCCCCCATATCATGGAGCCCTGATGAGGATATATTATTCAGGCAGCTGTCAGCCATCACTGCGAGTCGCTGGAGCGGGATTCAGGTGAAGCCCCCGGGGCGACAGTTAAACTGCTGAAGACTGAAGAAACACGGGTGGCTGTGGAAATGCCTGATAGAAAAAAAAATAAAAATAAATGAAGGAGCGTTGAAAAGTGGAAGCAGAAGAGATGCTGCCGTTACACTGATCTGCCATCATTAAGACAAAGCCTTGTTTCTGTGAAGCGTCGGCCTCCCATGATTGCGCTCCCAGCGTATGACATGTTTTCTTTCTCGACTGCCTTGAAGTTTAAAAGATGAAGAAGAGGCAGGGGGCAAAAAAGAGAAGAGAGAAGATGGATAGATCTTGGAGGTACAGCCTTCATTCTTTTTTATCCCTTTCACTCTATCTCCATTTCCTTCTTTCTCTCACCCTTTCTCTATCTCTCAGCCTCTTTTCCTCTTTCGAGCTACTGCTCTCTCTGCCTGGAGCCTGGAGCACCTTCCAAAAAAGCAACACATCATAACTTAACTGCATTTCCTTTTTGAATAGTGCTGAGTTCAATATTATTTTGTTTTGAACTTGGCTTCTTTTTTTTCTGGCATACTCTAGGGTACCCCTTCATGATATGCAGCGGTACGCTCGGCGCATTAACTTAAGGGCAATCATCGCCTCCTTTCAGCTTCCTGTGTGTAGGGGGTAACTGCGGTTCGAAAGATAAGGGATTTGAAAATCTTGCCCAAGTTCCTCTTCACTCCTCCCTTTGAGATTGTGATGTGAGCTTCACAGCGTGGACCGATGAGTTTTAAGAAGGCGTCCACTCATTTGCTATGGTGTTTTTTTCCCATGTTGACCCAATGGGTTGCATTGTGGAGGCATAACGACGTTATACTGACACATGTAGCCCCTCAGAGAAAATCTAAATTCTTTTTATTGTGGTAGTGATCATTTGTACACCTCTTGCTCTACACTGTTTGTCCTCCTGAGCTGGAATGCTGTATTTATTCTGCATCTGAGGTTCAGTTCCTGCTGCTGGTGTTAAATCTGCCAGTATCCTGGTTCCCTGGGGACGCAGTGGGTCTCATGTCATGTCCTGGTGTTTACTGGGAGTAAGGGCAGCTGTTATGGTTCAGCTGTGAGGGGTAATGAGCAGCAGCGCTGCACCCCCAGAACCTCCACAGTACTACCCCCCACCCCCCTACCCCCACCCACCCCATCTTACACTGCGCCTGGGCGTGAAGCTACGAAGGAAAGCAAGAGGCTCCTGGTCAGATTGTCTCAGCTCAAGGACTCCCATACACGGCGCAAACGACGCACAGGTGTAAACACGCGGGCACAGTCCCACACGATTACCCAGCCCCCACCAGTCCCCTTCAATCCTGCCAGATGGCTAGCATTAGTGCAGAAGTGATAACGAGATTTTCTGATTATTACGCAGCGGTTATGGATTTAAATGCAAGGGATTTCAGTTAATAAGATTAAAGGGAAAAATGTCCAGAGAATTAAGTGAGAGGATCACGTACTCCTCATATAATGGTACACCCAGAAAACTAAATATACTCACAATGTCGCTGAAATGTTCTCTCAGTGTTGTAACATTGCCACAACTCTGTTGCAACACTCTGAGTACAATTGTGCCTGAGCTGGTATACAGTCACCATGGTCATTTTGATTTACCAGCAACGTTGAATGAATAATCAACACAGAGTTAGCTCTGAACATTAGCAATTTACACAATCTCTGACTATCTCATGCACTCAGCAAAGATGACTCACTGGATGATACCATTCAAAAAAAAAATTTGAAAATGAGCAACGCAACGAGATGTATATGCATTACGGTTCAGGTATAATAGCCAGAATCCCCGACAGAGATTGTAAAGGGCAGCATTTGGGTTTATGGTCAACTGTACGACAGGGGCTTGACGTGGTTAACTGTAACCCCAGACTCCATCAGGAGTGCAAACTGCTTCTCAGTAGGTAACATGCAAATCCTTCCCCTTGGGAGAAAAAAAAAAGATTTGCATTGTTGGAGTAAAATATTTCAGAAACTGCAGGTGTCTGTGGAAAAAAAAAAAATGCCCCTCCACACACACACACACGCGTCACACACACACACACACACACAGACACACACACACACACACACCTTTACAACACACTATGGTTTCATATCAAACTAAGTCATCACACTCTTGGACAGGGATCCTGAGAGCTAAAAGGTATAAATTCTAAACTTTATATCCTGATACACAATACTTTTCTAGTTTCTGGTTCTAGTTTGTTTTTCAAACAAACCATGTTGTTCAGCCTCTGGACAGCAGCCTCTGCTCCAATACCAAAATAAAAATGTGGAAGGAACAGGACAGGAAAGGGTCAGTGAGAGTCAGAATTCAGTTCCTCTTTCCAGAAAGAACCAGATTTCTCTGCTTTATTTTTGATTTATTTTAATTTTAAAAGATTATTAACATTGTAAAGTAATTGAGTAAGCGTGGCATCCCTCACAACAGTTATGATTGTGTATCAACACAGTGACATGTGTGTATCCAATTTACCCATATAGGAATACATTTTCTCCATACTGAGAACTCATCAGATGCTAGAGTAGTTGTAGACTTGTTTTCATAGTCTGATTTTACACATGCCAGGGAAAATGGGTGTTCTCATTGGGCTAAATATTTACAGAATACTAGGACAAAACACATGAATCACACAGAGGCAGGCAAAAATAGAATGAAATTCCAATTTGTGCACAGAGTATTTTCATAGAATGGGAATTGTTTGATTATCGTTTAAGTTTAATACCAATATGCTTGTTGCCACCCACTGTGCTTGTGTATTGCTAAATCAGTAGGTGACACTATAAAGAAATTAGTTCCTTCAAAAGTCTTTTTTTTTGGTACTAGTGGGACTTGAAGTCCAGCAAACTCATAATGCGATGCAGCTGGTTGCCTGACTTTTTTAAGTTAATTCAAGCTTCATAGTTTTTACAGTGTACCGCCATCACTTTCATTATTTACTACCTTAGTCACAAACTGCAGTAAATGACACAGGGATGATATTATTTATTTTCATGCAAATTTGTTGTGTGATTTTAATGAGGTCCTGTCAGTGTGCTCTATTGTTACTGATTTGTGGGCGGAGTCTCTTCGCAACGGTATTGTGATTGACATCTGGGCAGGTGAAGAGAGATCACATGATGGACACACTGCAGCCAGATTGCCAGGCACCCTGCCAGCCCGGGCAGACCCAGTGGATTTTTCCCACATAAAATTTCTTCTCTCACTCTCTCGCTCACTGTCTTTTAATGTTTTTCTATTTCCCTCTGAAATTTGAGGAAGCTACGTTGAAATTACACCTACAGCTGGAAAATGTGGAGTCTTGTGATTTTTCTAGTTTCGCAAGTTATGATTTTTCACCTTTATCTTCTCCTTTCTTGGTCTAATTTGAAAGGAAATGCGTGACAAGTCACTCAAGTTCACATTCTGCATTTGATTAGATTACCAAGTAATAATTTGAGATGAACAAGTATTTTTTTAATACAAATTTACCTGACAGTATCATTTATAGAATTATTTTTCTCCTTTGCTCAAAACAAAAAAATATCGATTGAATTTTATGCCAAAATGCTATGCAGTATTGCAACAATTTTTATTTTTAAAATAAACTCAAGTTGCCTTTGAAAATGAGAAGAACAGGGAAGGGAAGAATGAACAGTGTAATTCCGAGCAAAGTTCAACTGAAAAACTCTCGTACGCTCCAGAGAGAGAGAGTAAGAGCAGGAGAGCGAGAGAGAAAGAGAAAGAGAGACGGAAAAAAGGAGGCGGCGCTCCACGCAGAGGAGGGAGAGGCGAACTGAGGGAGTAAAAGAAAACAAGGGAAGGAAGGAGCGGGACAGGCTGAGGGAAAGAGGAGTGAGACTTGGGACCGAGGGACGGAGAGAAAATGGGGGAGGGAAAACAGAATGGAGGCTCTCTCCAATGAAAACAAAGTGTCAGATTTAACACACTTGTGCAGAGAAGCACAGCTTAATGACCCACTTCCAGGAGTCGGACGACTACAACAAACCCATTGATCCCCAGAGTGGGAGAGGCAGAGAGACAGAAAGCGAGTGAGTGAGAGAGTGATAGAGAGGAGGGGTAGCCTGGGGGAAAACAGCACTTGTTGTGACCCTAATAAGAATAGAGTTATTTTGATTACAATCTAAATACACGCAGCACAGAATGCCTGCGTCCGGTATACAAGTTTAAAATATGTTGGGGAAAAAAAAAAAAACTTTTTTTGAGGGGGAGTTACCCCTGTGAGCTGTGTCTATGGTTTTTGCGGGTATAAACCACGCTTTTATGGGTTATGTAGCTGCCGCCATACATTGTAATTGTCAAACACACAGGGAAACTTTTTCCATGTGAACATACGGCAGGTCAGCCACAAGGATGTCACTCCAGGGCATAGAACAGGCCAGTACGTGAGGGACACAGGTCAGAGCTCCATCACTGGGGGGCGCTCTTCCTGGGATCTCCGCTTAACCCCCAGCCCTCCGCGGTTACAGTAGCCAACTGGGCAGAGAGCATTTCCCAGGCAGCAGTAGAACATTAACCATTTGATACGCATTTGTTATATAAAGCCAATTACACAGAACTACCTGGAGGGCAACTATAGTGCCCAAACTCCTCTCATGAAGACATGGGACAGCCCTTTCTAGGACAATAGGCGTCTATGAGGTTCGACCTCCCCTCTAAGAAAAGGTGGACAAACTGTCGGCAAAACCCTCATCCAAAGCCCCATGTAAATGCACACATTGAATTAAGTTTGTCGTCTTTGGGCCCAAGGAATGGCAGCCTATTTAGAAGCCACAGTCATATTACCTGTCGGGCCCACCGGGAAGGCTGCCGACTTTTTTTCTGCTTCCTGTTTGTGAGGAGATTGAGCTGTGTCAAAAGCTACACTGGCTTTGATAGACTGCTGTGGAAATACCCCATTCCGGATTGAGCAGTTGAGTGCTCAGAGCAGTGTCGGTGACAGTCAAATTTTTATGTTTATATCTGTCCTCATTCTTTGTCTGTCATTAATTTTAACCTGTAATTCAATTCAATCTGATATGTACAGTGTCACTTTTTGTGCAAGATTGAAATGCAAAGCACTCCCCTGCAATAAAGATAAGAATATGTAGATAAAATCACAGTAAAAAAGTTAGTGTTAATAAAACTGAAAGGTATCATAAAATTCACCAGGCTAAAACGTAAATTTAATTTAAAAAAGTAAACCTTAATGCCATCAGATCAAGGATCATAGACAACTTAGTGTCAAGTGTTGATCTTTTGGAAGTACTGTGTGCTATAGTGAAGTACAACGTAAATAGGACTTGTCAGAGACAAGCCGAGACAAGCCAATCGTGGAATTCTGAAAATTCACATTTGCCTCGCTAACAAATGTTCCCAGTATAAGCAAAGTTTAGTATCATACGGCTAAAGATGACTGAAACTACGGAAAGATAGTGTATTAGTATGGTGTCAGGGAATGTTGCCAAATTTCATGGATATTGGAAAGATACAGTCATATTCTTACAAATACCCACACGTGAAAAATCACACGCATAGACGCACACACGTGCAGACTCAAGAGCACGAGCGCCCATACATACACACACACACACACACACACACACACACAGGAGTATGTGTCACTGACCAAGCAAATACTATTCACTTACCAACACATACATTCACATAGCAACCCAAATATATATATATGCCATAGGCTACATATATACATTCATTCCCATATATAATCACAACACACACAGGAGTAGTATTTCACAAGGAGGCCATAAGCTTATCCAGCTGAGATAACAGGCCCTGAGAAAGAAGAAGACCAGCTTCTGATGGCAAAAACTCACTTGTAACAGGCAGTTCGCTGCGAACATCTGCAGTTGTGAGGGGAGAGAGGAGGGCAGAGGGTGCTGTTAAACCCAAAAAAATCTCCCAGCTGTTTGAAGTGAGGCCTTTGGGCAGCCGAGATGTCGCGTGGAAACTCAGCAGAACATGTGCAGTCCATTAAAAAGATCCAAAGGGGGAAAGGGGGTGGGGACTGACTGCTGAAAGGACTGTGGCTTCGAGTCATGGACAGCCAGCTGCATCGCACACGCACACGAGCACATCCCCATGTTACTGCACCAGCAGGTGCATTCGGACAGTTACTCCAATAAACACCCGTGCTCGTGTCCGCTCACCAAAACACAGCCAAACTAGCACAGATCATATCCATGCATAAAACAGTACACTTAAAAAATCTGCATGTGCAAGTTCATTTTAAAATCAAGTCTTTAGATTTTTGAAATTAGAATTTGGGGCAGCACAGTAGCCCTGTTGCTTCGCAGCATGAAAGTCATGGGTTTGAATCTGGTCTGGGGCCTTTCAGAGTTCATGTTCTCCTCGTGTTCTCATGTGTTTCCTCCGAGTGCTCCGGTTTCCTCCCTCAGTCCGAAGAGGTGTATGTCAGGTGAGTTAGAATCTATAAATTCCCTATAGTTTCTGAATGTGTGAGTGAATGAAGTGTGACCCCTATGATGGATTGGCAGAATATCCAGGGCGCGCTCGTGCCCCTAGTATCATAGGATAGGCTCCTGCGCCCCTGTGACCCTGCACAGGAATAAGTTTAAACAGTCGATGGATAGATGGAAAATCAGAATTTGGAAGCATACTGCATGACTTGAGGAGCCTTTGTGCAATACAGTGCTACAAGCAGAGTTGGTTTCAGGTGTGATGTTCTGAATCACAGATTTGAATGATCAGGAGATGCAGTTGCAGAGAAAGTGACCGCCGACACTCACAGTGTACATGTCACCCATTTAGGCTTCAGCTTGTCATCCAGTGATGTAAGTCGATCCGGTGCCCACCTGTGGCGTGACAGCACAGGGATAAACGGTCTGCTTTGTGGCGTGAATTGATGGTTGTCTGTGACCTCTGACCTCCAGTGACCTTTTGTCATCAGGTGGCTGGAATGCAGCAGGACTGAGCCGAACAGTGTGGGAAACTTTTTTTTTTCCGTCAGGAACATACCCTCGAGCACAAACAAATATTCTCATAAACAAATGCACACACAAGGACACACAGTCATACTTAACAGTAAACACCTACACGTGTGCATACATACACACACTTTGTGTATGCATTAATACAGACATACAAATACTCAAATCTACCTGACTTTCAATAATCTCAGCAAAATAGTCAAAATGAGTTTCAAAATGAGTTGTCAAACGAAGGATCAGATTTGTCTTATCAGGCAAGGTAGCAAGGTTTTGTAATAGCAAAGGTCAGCTTTTAAAGCGCACTTGCATGTCCTTAAGGATACACTTAGTTTTGAGTGTGAATCCCAAGTCACTGAAAGTCAGTAGTCAGTAGTCAGGCATCCTGACCAATGTAATTCAAACTGGACTGAGAGAGTGTGGGTAGAGGTTTATTTTTAAATGCTAGGAAGGCGCTGACACACTGTGGCATGCAGAGTAATTGGCCCATGCTTGACATCTGTGTTTTTCCCCCAGACTCTACCGAATTAGGCCTAGCCAAGGACCAGTGCAGCAAAGGAGACTGGGCCTCACAGAGCCCATGCACTGAGTGGGCTGTTTCACACAGAGGGAGAAAGGAAATAGGTGGTCAGCAGTGGTAAGAGATGCTGCGGTAACACTGAGATAGGTAGAGCAGTAACGGAAGAGAAAGAGCTGAAAGTGCATGTGCATACGATATTTACTGTAAGTGTGTGTGTGTGTGTGTGTGTGTGTGTGTGTGTGTGCGCGCGTGTGTGTGTGCACAAGTGAATTTAGCCACATATAAGTGGTTGACAAAACACTGGATTTTTTTTTTCTCGGACATCAAATGTAAATAAATAATGTAATGCTAAGATGACTAAAAATTGGATTTTCATGGTGTTTTTAATGTAAAATTTGAAAATATTCCAGCTTCAAGAGATGTCCCAATATTTCCCACCTAAATTTTGAGCCAAAAAGAAACAGGCCACATAATATGACTATTTATAACATATTTCATCGTGTTCAAACATCTATGAAGCAATTAAAAATGTGAATAATTCTTTTGATTTGAGAGAGACATGTTGCTTTTTTGTGATAGTGAAATGTCTGAATTCAATTGATACACATTGCACATGCTGCAGTTCAGACTGAAAATATTTTGCCCAAGAAATTAAAATCACATGGCGTGACTCAACACACTGCCTTTATAAACACCAATTATTTGTCACCCTTGGCCCACAGAAAGGGTCCAGACTAAAACAAAAAAAATAACAGACGACATTGCTGCTGCACATGTGCAGGTAAAAAGATAAGTTGTAAGTTTTTTGTTTTTCATAAATAGCAGTTTTAGGCATGCCAAGTTCATTGCCCACTCTTATAGTCTTATGGCGAGGAATTTTTTTCAAAAGCACAGGACCAAACTTAATGTCACCATATTGAAATCATAGCCATTGCAGTGAGTGCGATACCAGGAAGCTAGCTTTAGGATATCATAGACCACAGTATTCTGCATGTCATATGTTATGACACACCTGTCATGTCATCACAGATGAATGACATTTAACAAATCAATCTTCTCAGGGAAAAATTATTTTTTTAACTATTCATTGATCAGTAAGGTTTTGGCCAAAAAAATTTACATCCTTTTCAACATCAGCGCACTAAGACAAAAGGCATTTCTGTGCAAGCAACCTTGCTTCATAGCGAGGCCTATTAACCTTATGCTCACATTCAAAAAAAAAAAATCCTGCTTACACCCATGTTTTTCTCTCATCACTTAACCCTTCTGCGCATAATAGACGCCGGCGTCCACAAAATTTTGGAATTTAATTGCTAAATAATTCCGTAGTTGAATTTTCAAATGGGACAAGTGTAGACAAGACAAAACATTGAGACAAGACAATTGAAATTATTTTTCCAGTCTCAGTGACACAAATCCTGAGTCATAAAGCCTTAAATAGGGCCAGACACAACAGGCAAGGATTAGCATTATTTGGAATATGCATAGAGGGGTTAAGACAAATACAGTGGAAAGATGTCATGTGCAGGGAGGATCAAGAAATACAGGTGAAGAATTAAAGGCAACTCTGGTACCTCAGAGAAGGTTTGAAGGGAAAGATAGAGAACTAAACCACACAAGCTGGATCTATAGACAGGAGTAGTATATTAGACAGGAAAACCCATAATTCATTTGTATCTGTTTAACACTGTGGTGATAGAGCTTTGTCTGTCTGCTGAAAGATTTCAATAGAAGAAAACTTAGGGGAAAATTCATTCTATCCATCGATGGATCCATCTAAAAAAGCCATAAAACATGGGCATTCATGCACACATACGTGTACACACACACACACGCGCACACCTTTGAAAAAAGCCATTCTTACACAGGTATTTGAAATTACAAATAAATATGTACAAGTCATACAGTATATTACATATTGCACACAAGTGTGTATGTTTGTCCGTATATACAGTATGTACTGCATGTATAGGAGAGCGTACTTGGCTGTTGAGAGAACAGGGTTGCTGTTTTTAAGTGCCCGAGGCGTGTGCAGTGCACATCCCCGCTCGTGTGGGCCCCGAGTAAATGAGGGGTCACAAGCAAGTGAGAAGAGCACTTCCCTTGGAAATACATTAAGGAGGCAGATATTGATTCCACATTCTAATTGTTTTTCACTCCGATATATCCAATTACCCTTTGAACTTTCTATAGGAGCACCGGTGTCCCCCAAGGGAACTGTCAACTGGTGGTTTCTCCACAGACAGGTCTAATGGCAGGAGAAGATTCTGTGGAAGACAGCAGACAGGCAGAGCATCAGCCAGACTCAGGTGGTATTCTCTTTTCTCACACACACAAACAAACTGCCACTCAACAAATGTATTGTGCTGAAATTATTGAACTGATATTGAATTGATATTCAAGTTTCAGAAGAAACACAACTGAAACTGAAAATGTTCATTTTTTAAATCTGTGTCACGGCTTTAATCACTGTTCATCTCATGTGCTGTTATGTCAGAGGGGTTGTGTGTGAATGAGCCATTAGGGCAGGCTGTCGAGAGGCTCTGCCCACGCGCTGCAGCTTTCAGTGTAAACATAACTGTTTCCCCAAACACCACGGCCCGTCCTTCAGAGTGAAATGCAGGGCACAGCCTGGTAGCGCTGTTAGCTGGGCTGACCTAGACACAACAGCATGAAATAATTCTTGCTTTGCAAGGTTCACGAGCGGTGAAGGAAGCCTGATAGATTTCCTTTAAGGGAGGAGGCCTGGACACAGCCCAACATTACTCTTTATCCCTTTCCTACCTCAGGATACTGATTATACAGTAAAGTTGGTTTCTCAGGTCTAACTTATAAAAGCCATGTTTGCATTGGGCCACAGGGTGCATTTTTTGAGCCAAACAGCATCCCAGATTATAATATTCTCGGAACTTGGTATCCCATAGTTTCAGGCTATCAGACTGCAAAGTGAAGCTGTCACTCTCCCCTAGGGAACCCTGAACCCCCCCCACCTCACCCACCACCTAATCTTCGATGAAGGAATCATCACGGAAGTAGGACAGGACCTGCCGACCTTGTGGCGTTCAAGGGTCGCGCCGTGTTTGTCTGACTGTGCTTTCGTGACCCGGGCCGTTGGATCGGCCTATTAAAGATGCTTATCACGCCTGCTCCCCATGCAGATAATAGGTCCCTCCCCAGCCGAGTCCCTGCTCCATGTCTCAGGGCGCTGATCAATAGGGGAACTACCGCAAACATGCCACTTGTTATTAACTGCCCAAGAAGCACTCCATCACTGTGTCACGACACTCCCTACACCGCAGTGATGAATTTACGCACTTATTAAAAATGCTGGGCGCCCTCGTGATCACTTGAAGCTCTCCCCCACATCCTTCCCCACCTCTCTCTCACTCTTTCTATCTATCTGTATTATTCTCATTCACTCACATCTTTTCTCATTTCTCTCTGGCTTTCTTTTCTCCTTCTCAAATTCTCACCACATCTTTCTCTTTCAATGTCATTTTCTCTTTACATCTCTTCTTCTGTTTTCACGTCAATCATCATTGTTCCCTCTTTCTCACTTCTTCTTTCCCTCTTCTTACACTTTTTCTCACTCACACTATTTTCTTTCAGTATCGGGTGGCTCCTCTCGTCTTGAAACTTTCCCTTTCTGTGATCCACTCAGCTAAACAGCTCAGATCCCTTCTTTCTCCAGCAGTCTCCCATTGTGGGTATCGCCGTATTGTGTACAACGCACATTGTTTTATTTTGTGGATTTACGCGGCATTCTATGTGGTTTTTAGTTTGGCGGTTAAATTATTCAAATCTGTGCGCAAGCTGTGTTTAACAAGACTTTGCAACATGCTCTAAAACTCCCTCCCAGTGAAGAACTACTGATTTATTTAGTGCCTTCAAGAAGCATCTTAAAGCACATCTCTTTACCATTGCTTTTGAATAGGTTTTTTTAAGTCACTTTTACTTCTGTGTATTAAATTCAAATTTCATTCTTGTTGTTCTTACTATTATATTATACTATTGCATTAATAGTTTACTTTTATGCCTTTTTATTCTGTGAAGCACTTTGTCTTGTTAAAAGGTGCTATACAAATGTGCTATACAAATAAAGTTATAATAATAATAATAATTTATTATTATTATTATTATTATTACTAGCATATTAGTACCCATGAGTTTGTTAAGATCTTGTGATCAGAAGGCGAAACCGCTGACGTGCATTTGCCAGGCTGGGTAGCAATTCGTATAATCTTCGCGTTGGTCACAGCAATGGGCTAATCAGGATTTCTCAGCACTGTTCAGCGCACGATGTGGGTTTGGTTGCTGTTCTGTAAATATATTGTGGATTTCCGAAGCAAAAATGGGCTCCAAAATGCAGTTTCTCATAATCATTATGAATTGGCAAGGGGAGGTTTTAGATACAGGACAATAGTTGAAATTTGTACTAAGTTGCAGGTGTGTACATTGTGTGGTTGCTATGATTTTCATGGAAGTCTGTTACTTTAGTACAAAGTAGTATAGATTATTATTATTATTATTATTATTATTTATTATAATAATAATAATAATAATAATAATAATAATAATAATAGATGCATGCTATACACTGCTTTGCAAAACAGAGCAAACGGACAATAGCGTTTGTGAATAGCAAGCCTGTTCACAAACGTTTTTTCAAAAAAAGTTGCTGCACTGTTTAATAAGAAACATCTTTTCCTCTGAATCATCTCTTACCAAATAAAGACCAAAAAAAGTTGATTTGATGCAAGCAGGTCAATTTGGATTGTAGAAAATGCATAAACAGGCTTTGGCCTGATGGGTCCAAACAATGCATTGAACAAGAAAACAAAACCTCAATTGGCCAATCATACCAATTTCATCTTAAGCCAAATGACATTCATCGAGGTTGATGCAGTTTAAAAGGCCAATTTATGACAAGTTCAAAATAACAGGGTCAAAAAAGAGTGATGATAGCCAGCCATCAACTTGTTTAAAATCTGTCATTTCTGAGAAGGCATGGAAGTGGGCAGAACATGGAAGATGTGGGCTGAATGTCTTGTAATTTTATTGTGTCTTCTGATTTGCATTTTGATTTGGCACCTTCTCCTCTTGTTTTTCAGTGTGACTGATTTGATAGAGACAGCTTTGTGCCTGCAGACGGTGATTTGGGGTGAAAATGGTAGAATTTGCAGCTTTGAGACAAACTTGCGGTACTTTTTTATATCTGTTATCAGCCATTATTTAGACTCTAATCATTATTTATTTTACAAACTAGATCATCCAGAGGACCTTATATTTCCTGAATTTTGGTCATTCTGACCATCAAAAATGAACTCCAGTGCATATATACTGTTGAGGTGAAAGTGATGTTTGTTTACCCAAAGGCAATATGGTATTCCTGCACTTTGCACCGAAGGCCACGGCCAGTGGTTCAAGCACAGCAAAATTCCTGCGATTTAAGTTCAATACACACTCCACAATAGCCTCCAGTCAACTTATCTCCCAGTGGAATCAATGCTGAGTTATTTAGCAAATAAAGGGGAAAATCAATGTCACATAAGGCTCAAGAATTTCCCTGACAAGGAGATGGATGTGGCTCGTGGCCTTGACCACCACCTTACATGACAACAAAAACTAAAGTGACGCAAAAGACTTCTTATTTGACGTAGAAGATGCGAAAAAGCTAATCTTACGCATAAAGAGTCAAAATCAAACAATTCAGAGCTTAAGCAATGAGAGTAATTATAAAATGGCAAAGTTCAGGTCAGAGTGTAAAATATTATTTGACTGCAAAAGTAAAGAAATGCAAATGCAGAAGAGCCAGATGGAAAATTCTCAATCCATCTTAACACAAACTGCTGGCACGGATAACTTTTATTATTAATTTTTTTTTTTTTTTTTTGATGTTGTTAATTTTAATATAATAATATGATCAACAACATGTTAGTAATATGTACAGTCTTACAGTTAGTATAAAATGCCTTTTGAAAGACTGTCCTGCCATTAGGCTGAACCTGGCTCTAAACCTCAGTTTCACAGTGGGAGTGCTGGGAAACTCCACTGAAACTAGAAAGAAGTGAACAAATTCCTGAGTACAACCCTTTGCTGATCGGAATATGTAGGCTAGAAAAATCCCCTAAGCAATTAGAATCAGATGTTTTTCTGCCACTTCCCACTCTTTCTTATATGCATGCACACACACACACACACACACACACTCGCACACACGAAAAATAAACTGTACAAACCCACAGCAGTCATGCACACATACGGGATTAATTGGCCCCCCTATCATTACAGCATGTCTTCCTGAGCCCCCATACAGGACACAAGGAAAGAACCATTTGTCTGAACAGGGTATTTCCAGTCCATACTGTTGAGCACTTATGACATCAACACACTATTCCACCCATTTTACCAAAGTGCTCTTTTGGCTTGGATTCAGTGCTGCTGCCACATTAAAACCTCATGGAATTTGGAATATTATTTGACTGAAAACGACAACAGATTCCCTTAACAATTTATGGTTTGTTATGGGAGGTACTGCACCTGTGTGTAGTGTGTGTGTGGGTGTTTGCATGTGCATGTGTGTGTGGAGGGGGGTTGGCACACACACTGAGGACTGGGCGCTCCCTACACCTGTCACAGAGACTGACCCAGTGACATATGACCTACATTGCCCCCTTCAAATCATTTTAACTGTGCAAGGGCAACTGACAACTGCCCTGCATGGCCCTGTTGCTTTCCCAGCTATTTATATTTGCTGTCCCAGATCCCAGCCATAGGTATCTGTCGGCACTTGCCACCACACATCACAGCACTCCCCCGGCTCAAATCTGTTTTCAGCACAAATAAAACCAAATCAGTCAACAAACAAGCCAATAAACAGCTCTTTCCTCTCTGATGTGTTTACTCTTGTTTGTGTCGATACCGAAAAAAGCATTCTGGGAGAGGAAAACACTTCCAAGGAAATTTCAAGGTGTTTTTAAAAGCTAAAGCCTCATTATTGATCCTGAAGTCTTTTGTCAAGTTCTGCTATGCTATGCAAAAATGACCTGTAGGAATCTTGAATGAGGTGAGCATTATTCATTACAGACAATATGCTAAAATGGCTAATTATTGTGACCAATTACCTGAGTAATTAGCCAATTATCCATGCGAGCAATCTATTGGCTGGAGAAATCAATAGCTGTTGCAATGCATCAGATATTCCACTAATGCAGACGTTATTCCCCTCCTTTTCCTTCTCACCTGCCTAACACCCAGAAAGAGAAAAATGAAATGGCCGTATGCTGGGTTAATTCAACAAATTAATATTCATTGAGTTTATTGATTTTTACATGAATTAAGATAAGTCCAAGTTATATATCTCATGACAGAATGGACACTGAACAAATCATTTTAGGACAGAAATAATAATTAGAGCCAGCAAACCCATTGCAAGAAAGCCATAATGTGTGAGGAGTGAACAGTAGTCATTATTTTGTTATATAATACATACTTGTAATTTTGAAGTAAATTGTGAGTAGTACCCCTAGTACCCCTAATTTTCTTTGCCAAATAGGAGCAGTGCTATTATTATTATTATTAACATATTATTATGTTTTTGCTTCTATTGGTTTATTTATTTATTTGTTTGTCTGTCTTTTTGCAGGATATCTCAAAAACAGTTGCATAGATTTTAAATGTTAAATGTTAAAGATGTTAAAGAAGCACAAGAGGAACAAGTGATAAAATTTTGGCAAATCTAGGCCAAAGTACAGCTGAGATATAGGGCAAAGTTCAAATCCAGCTATGCTGGTGGAGGTATAGGTTCTCGCGAGTCCAGCTCTAGTTATTATTATTATCATACTTCCTCATTCTGTGATACAGATCCAGAAGTACTTTACATGCACACCAGTATATATAAAATAAAGCCATAAGCTGTGGCTCGGAGTACAGATTAGAGACAGTTGTAGAGAGTGCTGGGTGGTTCCTGCAGTCCCCTCTGACCTGTCCTAGATTTCAGAGGGCAGACAGGAGACGAGCCCCCCAGGCCTCTTTAATTAAGAGCCACCAGTATCCGCCCCCACAACCTGCACAGCATGGACCAGCACCGGCCCTAATGAAGGACCCCGGCAGCCACACTGCACCTACAGTTAAAGAGACTCTCGGCTCTGCCCACATTCCCGCCAGCTGGCTCACACTCTGTAGCGCAGCCATGGCTCTCATTTCGTGTTTCAAAGCAGGCCAGTCCCAGCACAAATAACACCACCCTGCACGCTGAAAAAAAAAAATTCTGCTGATTTCCCAAAAAGGCCTCATGTTACTGAATTTGAGGAACCTGACTGAAAAAAATACAAGCAAAAAGTTTCCATCGCATTCTGATTTTTCACAAAATAAGAATGAAGATTTTCCTTATTATATATAGCTTTTTCACACAGCTTGTAATTTTCTGTCGCTTTAGTGAAACACCTACGGATGTAGCAGAAAATATCTGGATCATGTTTGTATTTTCTTTTGCCAGTGACCATATTACTAAGCCTGAAATCAAGATTAGGCATAAAATAATGTCCGTAGAATCATGCAAACGTGTGAAAATCAGGCGAGAATTGAACAAATAGTTCTCACCTAACTCAGAGGAAGATGAAAATTATGTCTTTGTGGCAGTTTTTCTGGTGTTTAAGGGATGATGCAGACTTCTTAACCTTACATAACCTTACAAGTGCTTGTTGAGAGTGACAATGTTATGAAATGCGCATCATACATCATGAGAAAATGTGACATGCAAGAGCAAAACAGGCATTATTTTTGGAATCAGCACCCCAAAATTAGTAAGAAAATATAGGGCACTGGCGGCCCCAGAAACTCCCGCCGTTAAGATAAACAAAATGTTGAAGTTTTTGTTGACGGACGCACGCACGCATGCACGGAGCCTGATATCATAACTCCCGCGCCACTCTGGCGGCGGGAGCTAATTAGGAGCCTGCAACTGAAATAGTTGATAAGATAAAGCAAACGTTTTTGGAGATATTTTTAGGCCAGTGACCTTGAAAAAATAGGCCAAGGTCACCTTTAGGCATGTCATTTGTAGTCCTTTATGAGACGCATGTCCAGTAAAAATTAAGAGCCTGTAACTGAAATAGTTGATGAGATAAAGCAAAATGTTGAAGTTTTTGGTGATATTTTTAGGCTAGTGACCTTAACAAAACAGGCCAAGGTCACCTTTAGGCACGTCATTTATAGGCTTTTATGAGATGCATGTCCAGTAAAAATTAGGAGCCTGTAACTGAAATAGTTGATGAGATAAAGCAAAATGTTGAAGTTTTTGGTGATATTTTTAGGCCAGTGACCTTGAAAAAATAGGACAAGGTCACCTTGAGGCATGTAATTTGTAGGCCTTTATGAGATGCATGTCCAGTTAAAATTAGGAGCCTGTAACTGAAATAGTTGATGAGATAAAGCAAAATGTCGAAGTTTCTGGTGATATTTTCAGGCCAGTGACCTTGAAAAAATAGGCCAAGGTCACCTTTAGGCATGTCATTTGTAGGCTTTTATGAGATGCGTGTCCAGCGAAAATTACGAGCCTATAACTGAAATAGTTGATGAGATAAAGCAAAATGTCAAAATTTTTGTTGACAGATGCACGCACGCACACAGGCACGCACGGACAGAGCCCGATACCATAGTTCCGCGCCGCTCGGCGGCAGGAGCTAACAAGTATTGGATTTTATTCAGCAAAAATGAGGCAAGGTGGTGTAATCATACAAAGAAGAACACAAGTAAACAAGAGCGCGATGAAACCACAACATCCCCTGCCGGAGTTGAGAGTGCGATATTTGTATCATCAGCCTATCTGCAGCATATGTGCAAAGTTTCAGGGATTCCTATGAAAACTGTTGGAGGATTTCACCAGCCAAGTACCTTCCACTTCGGACAGACAGACGGACTGCGCCACAACATAATTCCCCTTTTGGGCTTTCACCCGGCAGGGTATGATAAAGTAGAAATTTTTTTTTAATTATTTTTTTTTTTTAAATCCAAGGTAACCAACCCTGTGCCTGGATATACTGCCCTTGTTGGTTTTCTCTCTGCCCATAATAAGCAGAGCCTCATTCAATAGATAAAGCCTTGTTAAGCTGGTAATTAGTCAGTTCAAGATGACAAAATTGAGGCTAAAATACAAACCTGCCAGGTTGTAGAGCTCCAGGAAAAGGGTTTGCCACCTCTGGTGCAAATATAGATATTTATCTATCCATATATCATTATCTATTTTAATAAACACATAAATACATACAAATGAAACAACGTGTTTTGGACTAATAATATCTTCATAATCAGTTCACAAGCAGTGGATGGCGTCTAAATGTGTGTGTGTGCCAGTGTATGTGATTTTACATGAAACAAAGGACAGACAAGAAATAAGTAAAGAACTGCAACTGTCACAGCAGTGTTTATCATATCATCTACAGGCAGGAATGGGAAGAATGCAGCTCTGAAGAGAGAGAGTGAAAAGCAAAGCTGCTGGTGTCAGAGTGGGTGTGGCCCTGTCAGTTACTGTGCTCAAGCATGGATGTGGAAAGAGCTCGGCTGAGCATTCCCACAGGAGTCAGTGCGAAGCTCGGGTCCCACTGCAACCCCAGGCTCTTATCAGCGCCAGGGATCAGCTGTGAAGAGGCCGCTGACAGCGGCTCCATGCTCTCGGTCCCCCCCCCCCTGCTGCCTTGACTGTTCACATGTCCCTCAGAGAGCACGCACACTAACCCGCCCCTGGAGGCAGAGCATTTACACATCAGGAAGGATTAAGATGTTGGTGGCGGTTCCTGTTACATCGAGGTGTGGACTGAAGACTGATGTGTCGATTGTGCCGCGAGTGTTGATTCAGGATTGGTTGAATTGGTTGAATCAAGTAAGATGGTACTGAGCTGAAACCTAACCCAGAGCCCAAAATGGCCCCCTTTGTATCAGATGCCCCTACTTTAGAGTGCTAATGAAGACTAAGCTGTGGGTGTGGAAAATTATTATCAAATCCCAACATCTCTCTGAGTGGAAAATGATCCAGGCAGTTTTTATGTGCCTTCATACTTTATATGTGTGCGTGCGCATGTATACAGGCTTCTGTGTGTGTATAGTGCCTTTTTATTGTTCATTTGGATGTTCCTTTTAAAGTTGGTAACATAACAGCATTTATCAAATTCAGGTTACTGCACAAATCACTGTCATCTCCATAATATGATAAACTTAATGTTGCCATGTAATACCTCAAGCATCAATTCGCAGTTTTATCCTTCATTAATAGCACGGCAACATTGAAGAATACAACCAATATAAAGTGAGCTCCATACTTCATTGCAGAATGACACATTTTTTGTTTCTGCATGGATCTGGATCTGTTTGAATAAGCATTTCACAAGCTGAGGAGGAGTCTCGAGGTGAAAATTCCCAAAACAAGCAAACCTGAAGATGGCGGCAATTCAGGCCTGGCAGACCATCATCAGAAAAGATGCCCAGTGTCTGGTGATGTCTGTGCATCACAGACTTCAAGCAATCATTCCATGCAAAGGATATGCAACCAAATGTTAAAACTGTCTAATGTAAACAAGAACTTAAGTAAGCTCAAACTATGCCCATCATCAGGCACACTTGTCAGTAAAAAACAGTTAACAGATTGTGGTATGTTTTGAAGTGTAAGGCTTTTCACGGTGATATACTATGTTAGGTAAATAATAGGACAAGTATGGTGAGAGGAGACAACTTGAACTTAATAATATTGGAAGGGGGATAAATCTTGGTAAACATAGCAGAACTCTAAAAATGCAAAGGTCCACCATCTACCGTTGGCAGTGGCGTAACCTTGATTTGGGAAGAATCCATATAGAATTCCACAACTAGTTCCATAAATAATGTTACATGATAGAATAACTCTTATTAAAAGTAAGCAAGACTCTTAAAAAATGCACTTGATATTACCTTAATTTGGAAAGAATCTGCAGAAAGGTCCAGGATTAGTGGAGTTTACAAAGTTGATGTCGGAAAGGAGCTCTTAGAAAAACACCGCAGAGTTAACAAAAATGCACGCACGCCTTCATCCATAATAGATTATGCAGCTTCAATTTGGGAACAATCCACCAAAAAGTCTAGGACTTGTTGCATCTACAAGTAAACTTCATGAGTGCACAAACAGATGGACAGACCGATAGACAGATGAACGGTGCAATAAAAATGTGTTTAAGTTGCATGTATTATGATGCTGACTGTAATTGCACCTGATAGTACAATACTTGCATTTAAAATATGGATGAATGTGCGTTCTTATGTGCGTAAATGACACAGAGACGTTTATAATGAATATGAGAGTTACATAATTGTAGTGTCCCTCAGTTTCATTCCATTTATTAGATGTGCCCTACAGAGTGACTCTCCACAAAGAAGGATGAAGCTTGGAATACCTGGGCCTGGCATTTAGACAAAGTGGTACTAAATTGCATTAAAATTGTGCAGGGCTTGTCACTGATTTGCATGTGAATTAGGGAAAGGGTATAGGTAATTACTCTGGGCCAATGTAGCCAAGCTAATTGAATGAAGCCTGTTGCCTGCTTAGCCAATGTCACAACAGTTTGTCTGTGAGCTGCTATACAGTGGGGGTATACTCGATAGGAAGATGAACTCAGAAACCACTGTGGTGTCAAGCTGTTTGTTCAGTGGTGGACTATGATTGTGGAGGGAGTCAAAGATACAGGTTCTGTAGCTGTGATGAAAAAAGAAACATATCTGAACTTAGCTCCCTGTAATAAGAACAGTAAATGTGCCTATTACAGGGCACAATATGATTTGTAAACCTTCACCACATTTATTTTCAAAAGCTCAATTATACATAAAATATTGCAACAAAACTCTATTAATCTCAAAACCTATATTAGAGGATACATTTTTTGCAAAAAGTCTTTGTACATGAGAACTAAATCAACCGTGTATTGCAAATATCACCCTGCTCACCATCAGGGTGTAGAAATTTCAGTTTGACTTATGGGTCAAAAATATCTTCAAGAAATTGTATCAATTAAACATTGTAAACTGTATAATATAAGGCAGGATCTGTCAATTTGTCACAAACAATACATTAAATTGGTATGCTATACATCAACACATTTTGTAGATAAGCAGTGCTGAAAAGGTGATACAAGATTTAAGGTCCCAAACATGATACATTGTCATGTTGTAAATTCAGCATGCTTCATAAAAGTGCAAAATCTGAGATCTAAAGCACAATGAATTAAGTTATTTGTGAGAATGCTTGAATCTGAAGTAATCGGCTAAGTGAATAGCCTACATTTTGTATTATTTTAATTAAGCATCAGCAAACACCACCTATATGCAAGAAGGTTGCAGAAAGCAGTTGTCGAAGATCCTTGATGATTCACATTGATAGAGAGCAGGCTCATGTTAGAGCTTGGGCAAATCAATTCAATGACCTGATCTTTTCAGGGTTTCAGAAAAAATATTCCACTGAATTGCCTCAATTTTTAAACCAGGAGATTGAATTAAAACTTAATATTACTCTGAATTAACTTACCTTTACTGAAAATAATCATACTACTGTGCTCAATGTAAGTCACCTGTCTTAGTTAGAACTAGCTTTTGCTTTGCGCATAAACTGGAATATTGAGTGGTGTAATTCCAAGTGAAGGCACCTCTAAAGAGCAAGAGAAGATGTCATCTGCTCAGTGTGTGTAATGTCAGCGACTGCTAGCTTTTATTTTTTTGTTCATTCAAGTTGTGTAAGAGAAATGGCATGTTCTGACTGACTCTGTGAACTTCACTGCAGTGAGTTGCCCCAGGTTGTAGCTAAAGCAGTAGGAGCTGGGTTACGTATTGCAATGATTATTAAGAGTAATGCAGCTGACATTCAACTAACATTAATATTAGCTGTGTTTAGAAGTCCCAGTGACAGTGATATGTACAGTCTCAGCAATAATCACAATTTTAGACCGCTGTAAGTTTTCTCTTATGTAGACCAACCTGGTTGGTCTTTCTAGGCCAGTGCAGCTTCACCAGATCCCACAAAACATCACAAATTAGATGCCATTTTTGATAGCATCATCAGTTTGCCTGGCTTTTGCTGCTGTACTGTTACTGGCTGCTGCAGTTTTTCCCCATGCGGCCAACTGGCCCACAATTGCTGGATCTAACATAATCTCCCATCACTATCATATTTGTTAAGTTTAGAGTTCAGGGATGCATTTCCTGAAATGACAGATGCTAACTTACATTGTTGGACCCATTGACTGTGAATGGACCATGTAAGTTGCTAACTTAGTTAGCAACTACGCTTTTGGGAAACGCATCCCAGAGCGGATCAAACTTCAGAAGCTTCAGGTCTCAAATAATTTACCCAAATTTAAAGCCAAGTAAGTATATGTGGCCAGATCAACCATTGATGAGACCGGACACAGAATAAAATTTTATAGTGGATCTTTTAATTCCCCGATTGCATATAAGAAAAAAAAAAACAGCATTAACTCTGTTATTTTGAGGGTTTTGCTGAAATCAGAGATGACCAGACAGAAAAATATCCTTCCCTCTTTCAGTATTTCTCCACACTTAATATCAAATTTTGGCATCAAACTACACAGCATAAAAAGAATAAACAGTGGCGTTGGTAAGTTACTCAAAGTAACACATTGCATGAACGGCCACAATTGACCACATAGATCCTTAAGTTACTAGGCAATTTAGATTTCACTATACAATTTAGCTTTACCGAACAAATTAGTTTCCCAAGACAAATTGAGTTCAACTTTACCAGATAAAATAGACTTCGCTAGACAACAGTCTTAACAAGGCACTTTAGATTTAGCTAGCCTACTAGACACTTGGGATTTAGCTAGCCTGCTAGACACTTGGGATTTAGCTAGCCTGCTATACAACATTAGTGGCTCCTTTATACAGAGAGAGCAAAAAAAAGAACATGAATACAATCATTCAACCACAAAATGAATACAGTCATCTCATTATAAAAGTGCATTAGGTAACTTGAAACATTCTCGTACATTCATGAGAAATAAATTTTCACATTAACGGCAACCACATTTCTCTATAAAAAGTGCATTTTTTTTCCCACGTACGCCGAACCGCAGTGTAGTTTGTTCCATAGCATGACAGAGATATCTCAAAGCCAAACTGTTTTTCGCAAATCTGTTGCAATCAGCAAGAACAGAAAAATCATGACTCACTATCCTAGCCTGACAACTTCACCACACTCGCTCCTAATATCGATGGTAATTATTTCTGTGTTTTATCAATGTTTATGAGGTATTCTACCCGAAGACGAACAGAAATGCAAACCACATTGTTACTCAGGTTTTCCAGTTCAGCTTCTTCTGTATCTAAAACGTATTAACGAGCATTCAGCAATCTCGCGCAGTCAGAACCTGTACTTCTCTTAAAGTAACGGTGCATTTCAACAGGAGGAATATGCAACTCTAAATATAACAGTGTTATTTCAGAAAAGAAATGCCTTTAATGCCACAAATCTCACTAGGGATAATAGAATATTAATAAAAACACTCTATATCCCTTGTTCACCTGGCTACATATAAAAAGCACGCCTGCCTCAACGTAATCGAACAGACGAGAGATCATGCGTCAAGACTCAAGTTATTTTTGCACAAAAAAATTTAACGTCTCTATTTTTTAAATATTTTTAGTTGTTTCTACAAGATGTTGATGGTGTAGTATAGCTATACCTAAATGAGTGTTCTATTAGCCCTGGAGTGATGGTTGGGCTCATACAAATTACTTGAAGGTTTAGAAACATGGGACATTTTCAAGGTTCAAATATTGCTGTTCCACATGGAAGAGTTGAATGATGCAAATATACACAACGCGAGGTAAATTTCCGCAGCCCCATGTATTTTTACTTCAGCAGTGCAGAACATATCTATGACCTTCCCAGGAGTGAGACACAAAGTCAGACCATCCACAATTACCTTCATAAACACACATTCCCCAGGTTACTGCTTCCCTTGAAGCTTAATTGGCTAAGCAAATGTCACGGCGATGGTATACTCCAGTGCCGTTTAATTACGAGCGGCATCCAATCTTAAACGAGGCACTGTGAAGAGATCAGGCCTTCGGGGCCTTCTGAGGGACCGAGTGTTTGTGTTACGCCCGAGCGAGAGGGACGAGATAAGAGTGACACCTCCGACGGACACAGCCTGAGAGTGTCCCAGCCGGACACTTCCCACAGCTCGGGCTGTCATCCCTGCCGCCTCACCCTCCCCCCCTCCGCCACCCCACTCCCGCATCGCAGCAAGGAGCCTGCATGGGAACACACAAGCAGAAATTGTCGCGTCTGGTGTGTTTACGGCACGGCAACTGCGGCAGGTACAAAGGTGCGGCGAGGGACAGCGTCGGAGTGTCGTTATTTTGCTCCAGGCTGTCTCACGCCCCAAAATTTCCACTTGCTGGCCTCTCGGCTGTTTTGACTCAGACGCGCACAGACAGAGCTCATGCTTTCTCTCTGTTGCTCCCTCTATCTCTCAGTTCTCCCATCTGCCTTGATCCCCCAGTCTTTTCTCAGTGCAGGATACGAAACTCGAGCATGGGAACCGGGATCCCTCCGCTTTGCCATGCAAATCAGCCGGAGGGGGGGAGTCCACGTGCCAGTCGCTCTCACCTTTTTTGTGTCACTGCACTGGGGGGACTTGTTTTTGGCAAGCTGCTTCAGCCCTTTGGGTGACTGACAGTGAACATTTTAGCAGTTTTTTCCTCCCTTTTTTTTCTACCTTTTCCTTCCCACAGAACCCGTCGAGACGTGATGCTCCCACCACGCCTACTGAGAGTTATCAGTATCGCCCGTCAGCGGCCTATCAGCCCCATCTCTCCCTGTGTGCTGCCTCATTGCACAGCTACTGTACAGGCTGCAGGCTCCTCATTCCTCTATACCCCAACACACCAACCTGGCAACTGGCTTATCTACTGCAAGGGCTACTCGAAAACCATTCACACTTATTTATTTGTTTGCTTGTGTTTATCCTGGCAGAAGCACTGGATTATTGAGATAAAGGAGAACTGGGGATTTTGTTTACAGTAAAGAGGGACCCGACACTGTGTACCTGTGGGATGATTTTGCAAGATCAAGTTTCTAGAAGCCAGTTCTTGGTGTGCTGTATGTCCACAGCCCCTCTTTTTCATGTCCCTGTCTCGTCTTTGCCCTGTCATCAAAGATGGTCAATTCTACCCTGCCCTCAGAATTCTCGGGGACGGAGATCTGTTTTTTCTGTGAGATTGCTTGTTCCTCATAAAAACAGCTTTGAGAGCACGAACAGTCTCACCTGCCCTAAGCGAGGAAACATTGAACATCCTGAAGCTATATTTACAGGCAATACTAGTTTGAGTTGCTGAAGGCTCTCTGTAGTCAAATAGACTCCAGTTTTAGAAACAAAGTGGGTGATTAGAACTGAACTTGCATTTTTGTCCTCACCTAAGACCCTGGTCAAATTAAAAAAAATGTCAAGCTATTTTATCATCCATCATGAACAAGCACATAATAAATTACTGCAGTAGAAGACTTTCTCTAATGTGGAAAAACATTCATATTGGATAAAGAAGAATTTAACTTCTTCAACCCGGGACTTGCCATTGGAGGGATTATAGTCTTGCTCTCACCTCACCTTAAAGCGCTTTATTTCTCCAAACTCCTTCCCATTTATGTTTCCTAATTAGCAACTAAGAATTAATTTGCTCAGTTGTGAGGATCAATTACTGATCAATCACTTTCCATTTCCCCTCAGCTTGCATTATGATTCATTGCAATAATTATCAAGCATTTTCCAATTCACATTAATGGCGACATAAAACGTCAATGTCTTTCAAAGCGTCTGAATTTCTGTAGCTCACAAAACACTATATAAATTTTTTTCTGCGTCAGTGTCTGGTCTGCTTGATACGCAAAGAAAACATTTTTAAAAATGCGGTTTCACCAACTCAGGTTCGCGTGTTAAGTATGCTTATGTAAATTTAAAACTCTGTCTGCAACCAGTGCCATTACCATAAAACAGGTTAACTCTCTACCTGTTTCGATTAAGAATTGGACAATTAATTGATTTAATTTACTAAGCAAATAGGCAATCAATAAGTTGTGTTGCCATTAATGGTTAAGACTAACAGCTTTGCGTCAAAGAGGAAGGCTACAATATGAGATTGCATGGACAGCAATTAACTGACATTTCTCGAAATTCCATCTTGAAGTAGAATGCTACATTGTAAATTTTGCTGGAGATGGTATTTAAATAAGGTTTAGATTTTGTGTCTAATTCATTAATTAGATAATTGCCATTCATACAATCTCATATTGTAGCCTTCCAACAAGTTTCCCAGAAGCTGGACTATAAAGACCAAAAAAATGATTTTTCTACCATGAAAGTTTGAGGCATGGCATGCATTTTCAATGAATTTAAGATAAGATAAGAGACACACTTTATTGAACCCCGTGGGGTGATTTGTCCTCTGCATTTGACACATCCTATGGTTAGGAGCAGTGGGCAGCCCCAGAGCAGCACCCAGGGACCAACTCCAACCCCAGTACCTTGGTCTGGCAGGACTGTTCCTACAGTGCATGTTTTTGTGGGTGGGGGAAACCCACGCAAACACAAAGAGAACATGCAAACTCCACACAGAAAGGCCCCAGGCCGGATTCAAACCCACGACCTTCTTGCTGTGAGGCAGTAGTGCTAACGACTGTGCCACCATGCTGCCCATGCATGCCATGTGTCGAACTTTTGCAATGCTCTTATAACCAATTTACTAAATATTCAATTCCCAAAGCTTCAACATAAGAAGCGCTGGTAATTTAATAAATTAATTATTATCGCTTAGCAGCAACCAGTGTGCAGTTGCGCTTCCCACAAATGCAGTCTATTCTATTGAATGCTGAAAACATTTTGATGAAGTGCAATCTTAAAATAAATAAGGGTGCACTGCTGAAAAAAAAATGCTTGAAAAGGAGATGGAATTCAGGGAAAGTACTGGATTAATTCATTATTTGTTTGATTTTTTTTTTTTTTCCCCATCCCTACAATACCACTATTAAGTGTGTTGTCATTATAACCCTTTGATAATCTCGTAATTGATAATTCTTTGATAATTTCTTAATACTTTCTTAATAATTACAGGTTTATATTTTGGTCTTGATTATTCAGTAAATAAATTGTGTGATTATTAATCAAGCGATCATGAACAGTAAACAGCTTGAATGCACACCATATGACAGCACACCATACCCAGCTTGCCCCCGGTACCAAGGATGTTGGGGTTGAAGAGGCTAAATTATCTTGATATACTTCTTTGACAGAACATGAGCTCATTTTCAAAATATGAAGTGACAGCTTTTTGTGACTATTTTGTTGTCTTGAGGCCTGAAGTAAAATAGTTTGCCTGTTTCAAAGATATATTTTTTTTAATTCTCGACAAAATGAAATATCATCCAAAATTTAAAGCACATTATTTTAAATAAAAATGGCATCATATTTCCAATTATAGATAAAAACCTATGAGACTTTAAAACAACAAAAGCAAATTAAGAATCATTAAGAAATAACAATGCTGTATATATCTGTTTCCCTTCTGTTTTGAAACCCACTCTCAGTCTGTTCCCTGTTTGATGATGGTCCAAATAATTTCATTTCTTCATCAACTTTTTTTAACTAGCAGCAAGTACCCCGTACCTTGTGGACCAGGCCCCTCCCTGTGCCCTCTCTGCCCCCCAGTCATGCGCCAGCCCTAAATATAACCAGGTACTGCACATAACAGGAAATCAATCTGCTGAAAGTACAGAGTGCCACTTCAGGTTGACTCTTGGAGTACTCGACTGCCACGGTAAATTTTGAATTTCAAAACATGGAATGAGACCTCCTCACTACTCCAGCCAACTGCTTTTTGCTCTTTTCCACATGAAACAACTTCACAACAGATTCTCACTTTCACACAACTGTTCTATTCCTCCTTTCATTCAGGGATCAAAAATGTTAAGCATGATTTTTTTTGGAATCATCTACAGTTATGAGATTTCATTTATTTATTTTTATTTAATTAATTTTCTCCAGTCTGAGATTAACCTGTTTCACCTGATAGACCCTGTACTGGGTCCAGGCTTTTAAAATGTGGATCAATGACTGTAAGTCCAAACTCAAAAGCACAATTTGCAATTAAAAATGTCAAATTACAGGAGGACCATATAATGAAGGCCAAACAATTTGAATGCCGCACTAAAAAGATTTGTTTTACTCTATGGCAACAAAATGGGTTTCACTCAAAACAAGAGACCGCTCTCTATCCAAAGAGATCAGCTAGTGCCTGCCTCAATTACTAGTATAGAGCAAATTTGTGTTCAATGTTTATTTAATCTAATATCAATCCAGATTTCAGCAACAGAGATCATATCACTACCACAGCCAAACCCTAAAAACCCAAGGCCTCCAGGTGTTAGCAAAGGACAAAGCAGTATAAACAGAAGCCTGAAAACATCTAAAAATTTTAAGTAGGTAGGAATCTTTAAACGTATTCACGTGCACATGGGTCATATGGTAAATACTCCATATGATTATGTTTCTACATCATATACAAAAAATAAATGCCTCCTTTTAATATTTACCCTGGATTTCATAAATAATATAAAGTAGTGAGATTTAAATGTATTACTGTGTCACCACTCATGCATTTTATGCATTGTTTTGAGTCCTTTCATGGGTATAAATAAAATCATGGTTGTGCGATAAAACGTTTTGCTCTATCTGTGTGCACAGAGTACCATGATGAACAGTCTCTTCAGTCTATTCCCCCACAACTTCCTGCCATTTGATTTACTGCTGACTCTCTTACTATCTCTCCCGCTTTCTCTCTCTCTCACTCTCTCTCACACACACACACACACACACACATATACACACACACAAATGTGTTCACTCACACTCCTCTTCATCATTTGTCAATTTGCAGCTCACTCACTCACACTTTCACATGCTCACTTTCTAGATTACTCTCTCTCACGCACATACCTGTACATGCTCATTCATTCTCTCATAAGCATTCCACTCCTTTCCTCTTTTTCTTTTTCATGGTCTTGCAAATGGGACACACAGTCACCGGTAACACAGAGAGGAAGTGAGCTGGTTTGTTTTTAGTTTAAATAAACCCAAGTGTGAATGGGCGAGAAAGGACACAGACACAAAGAGGTGAGCAGTCACTTCCATGGCACACAATAGTACTTTCCTGTAGGTCTTGTACTATCAATAAATGACCATCTTGCAACACGGTCCACAGAGCAAACACACAGTAGCAACAGCCCCAAAAGAGTGACATTACGCTCAGTGATGAGAGTGGCTAGAGTCTGCCACCTCAGACTAGACAGAACAAGGTCTTTTACATTTAAAACAGACAGGCAGTGCTGGCCACCTCTGCAGCAATATTGATGTTATATTGTCTCAATATTGTCCTGCCTTTTACACCGAAGACCCTAGTGCTAAAAGTACTTCAGTCACACTGTGAGGTATGGATTTGAAAATGTCTTTTATAGTTACCCAAGTCCACTGCCTCGTTTTTCTCAAAATTGACGTTTCTTGACTTAAGCACTTTTAGCACTGGGGTCTCCAATTTAAGATGGAGGCGCAGTGCTTAAAACATCTGGAACAATATTGCAGCTGTCTCCTCTTGAAATTGTTTCACTGAACCCATCTACAGTTCCAAAGGAAGACAAAATAAAAACATTCCATCAATCATAAATTGCCAATGAATGGACATTGCACATAACATGATTTTTTTACACTGCACTGCGCATTGTCATTTGTACTTCTTCCAATTAAAACAGAAACTGTTCCCTTTCAAATGTTTTTGTTCTTCATTCCATCGAAAGCAGAATCCCATTTCCTTATATTGTCCACATCATTTCAATGCTTTCTCCATGTCCTGTCAAGTCAAGTGGCACCGAAAAATTGACCACTCCAGGCAAAGCCCCCGTCTAGCTAAGGACAAATTATCAAAAATCATTGCACTTTGAAACACTCATGCATCATTCATACGGAAAATTGTGGACTACCTGATATAAAACATATTGATTTTAAGGCATCAACAAGCAACAACAAAGGCTGATAATCAATATCAACATTAAATGATGCCATATAAGAGCCTATGGCATGTACTGTATGTATTGAATAGGTCCTATTGTGAATAATTAAATAAGAGATTTGTATCGATCAGGAGTTTGCTCTTGTCTAATGCACTGAGCATTTGAATGTTGTTTCAACTTTCAAAGGTTCAAATAATCCAATATTCTGTCCTGAAACTGAATGAATGCCTTTGTATCCAATTGTCTAAATAACCTCATTGCTTCAGGTCTTAAATGTGACATTATTGTATTGAATACAATGTCATTTTTTCCACTTCATAACATGTATCATTATAAGCAGTGTGATTCAGGGATACAAGTCAGGGTCAACTAGAGTGTGCTGTAGACCAGGAATTCTCTACTGGAGTGTGTGTTTGTAAGAACAGAGGGGAAAGAAATTTCATCACTCCTGTAGATGCACATGAGAGCTAGAACCCATTGGGTTGCTAGTGCACCAGGCAAAGAAAAAAAAAAATCCTTCATGTGTGAGCTGATGTAGTGTAGCTGGTGTTTTAGCCACATACTAACAACCCCAATTCCGAAATAGCTGGGACGAAGTGTAAATTGTGAATAAAATCTAAATGCAATGACTTTCAGATCAAATAAGCCAATATGTTATTTACAATAGAGCATAGATAACATTTCAAATGTTGAAACTGAGACATTTTACATTCTTATCCACAAAATGAGCTTATTTCAAATTTTCTGGCTGCAACAGGTCTCAAAAAAGTTGGGACACAGGCAAAACAGGGCTAAAAAAGCAATTATTATATAAGAGAATCAGCTAAAAGAACATTTAGCCAGTAATTAAGTTAACTGGCATCAGGTGTGTAACATGATTGGCTATAAAACGGATGTCTTAGAGAGGCCGAGTCTCTCAGAAGTAAAGATGGCCAGAGGCCCTGCAACCTGTGAAGGCTTGCGTAAAAAAATTGTGGGATACTTTAAAAACAATTTTCCTCAACGTCAAATCGCAAAGGCTTTGAAGGTCTCATCATCGACAGTGCATAACATCATCAAAAGATTCAGAGAAACTGGAAAAATCTCTGTGCGTAAGGGACAAGGCCGAAGACCTTTACTGGATGCCCGTGATCTTCGGGCCCTCAGACGCCACTGCATCACTCACCGGCATGATTCTGTCATTGACATTACTAAATGGGCCCAGGAATACTTCAAGAACCCACTGTCTTTAAACACAGTCTGCCGTGCCATCCACAGATGCCACCTAAAACTCAATCATGCAAAAAGGAAGCCATTGTTGAGCATGATCCAGAAGCGTCGCCATGTTCTGTATGCCAAGGATCTTTTAAAATGGACTGTAGCAAAGTGGCAAAGTGTCTTGTGGTCAGACGAGTCCAAATTTGACATTCTTGTTGGAAATCATGGGCGTTGTGTCCTCCGGGCTAAAGAGGAGAAAGACCACCCCTCCTGTTATCAGCGTATAGTTCAAAAGCCAGCATCTCTGATGGTATGGGGATGCGTTAGTGTATATGGTGTGAGGCACTTGCATGTTTTAAAAAGCACCATGAATGCTGAAAGGTATATAAAGGTTTTAGAGCAACATATGCTCCCTCCAGATGACATCTATTCCAGGGAAGGCCTTGTGTATTTCAGCAGGACAATGCAAAACCACATACTGCAGCTATTACAACTGCATGGCTTTGTAGTAGAAGAATCCATGTGCTGAACTGGCCTGCCTGCAGTCCTGATCTTTCACTGATTGAGAACATTTGGCGCATAATTGACCTATGGCTAAGCCCCGCCCTCAAATGCGATGAGCCAATCACAGTGCGTATTCTTTCCCCATATAATCGGACATTCTGAGCCTGAACTTCTATTGAAATGCATTATGGAAACTCCGAATCGTTCGCTTTTATGGGGTTTTAAAATGTTTCTAAGTTAAAAAAATGGTCAAATGCTGTGCTTGGGGTAAATTTAACTCTGATACGAGGTATCCCGAGAGGCTGGGCGATGGGGTGTATTTTATACCCTTCCAAAAGCAACATCATAACCGAGAGAAGTGTCTCCTCTGGATAAAGCTGCTTTCACACCGGATGCGAAACAAATTTTTCGCATGACAGATTACATTCAAAGTCATTGCAAAGACGCGAATATGTGCGTTTGCATGGACTTTGAATGTAATCTGTCGTGCGAAAAATTTGTTTCGCGTCCGGTGTGAAAGCAGCTTAAAGCTTTGTGGAAGACCCCACTATCAGCTTAACGTAGCTAACAAAGGTCAACAAGGATGTCTACATTTGTTCCAAGCTAAGTCAACATGTGTTTAAGGCAACATCTTGTCACTTCGCTGGAGATTAATGTAAAGTTATCTTTTACATCGCTACGTTAGCTAACGTTAGCTCAAGTTAGTAAACTCTATGGCTAACTTCAGTGCTGACGGACGTTAGCTTAACTTGAGCTCCTGGCTGCCTTGTTCACCATGTCACCTTGTTTACTTAAGAGTTCAGTCACGTCAGGTTAGATTTCTTAAATTCGGTAGCCAGCAATAATAATACGTCAATTAAATTTATTACCCTGCGGTGCACGAAAAATGCTGATCCTCTGTCTTGTTGTGTGAGCAGGGTGACGGAAACGAGATGTGGTTGATCGCGTTTGCACTGAGACCTGAAAATTTTAGCTTCTAATTTAAACGTTTCGTTGACCTTCTCCACTGTAAATTCATTAATGTATCCCTCCAAAGCATAGTGTAACCCTATTTGCTGACTTCTTGATGGTATTTGAGCCTTCTATCGCCAAAAATCATCGATAGCATCCTGAAAAATATCTCCGACTGTGATACCAGCCATTAGCGCCTGTTCCAAAATGTTGATTGTTTGTCTGAGTCAGTGGAGGGGGCGGGGCTTAGCCATAGGTCAATTAAACAAAAAGTCTGTCAAAGGAGACCCAAAATTCTCCAGCAGCTGGAAGCCTGTATTAAACAAGAGTGGGATCAAATTCTAATGGCTAACCTCAAGAAACTTGTCTCCTCAATGCCCAGACGCCTCCACTCTGTGTTAAAAAGAAGAGAGGATGCTACACCATGGTAAACAAGACCCTGTCCCAACTTATTTGAGACCTGTAGCAGCTATCAAATTTGAAATGAGTTCATTTTGTGGATAAAATTGTAAAATTTCTCAGTTCCAACAATTGCTATGTTATCTCTGTTCTATTGTGAATAAATTACTGGCTGATGTGATTTGAAAGTCATTGCGTTTTGATTTTATTCACAATTTACACTTTGTCCAAACTATTTCAAAATTGGGGTTGTACATGCGCACATTTCCAGAAACCTGAAGTTGCTGCCTTTCAAATAAGGCCTAATGTGTGCATTTTGGCCGGTTAGTCTTGGAAACACAAAAAAAAGATAATTTATTTACGTAAAAAATTATGGACTTAAATTGTGTTAAATCATCAATATGATTAATATGCCTCGTGGAACATCTACAGTTTTCCATGGCCGTCCCTGTATTGAAGCCAGATGGAGGCAGATGGGGACCAAGGCCCTCGGTCCGGACCTCACCCCTGGAGAAGTGTGTATAAATGAGTGAATAAACACAATTAAACACAGAGGCCTGGTTGTGACCATGAGGGTCCGGTGTCTGGACATAATTAAGATGTCTGAACAGGGCTGTCTATATCAATAATGCAAGGGGTCTGGTGAGAGGGTTTCCTGCTGTGGCATTTATCAGCCTGAGGAGCCATGTCTGTGGTGTGAAGAAATCCTGAGAGCACAGCCACATTGGGAATGAGGCACAGGAGTGACGGTAGATTAAGGTTCTTTAATGGTTAGGTCAGCTTTATTACGGCCAGACTCTGGGTTCTTATTGACTGGCCTTTGTGCACCATGACCAGCCATTCAGAAAGTCATTAATGTTTCATAAAATATATCTCATATTTTGACTACAGTTACATTGGGATAATACTTCACATTCACATGTGTTGTGATCTCTTTTTTTTGCTTGCTTCATAACTTGTTATACTAACATTTGTACTCGATTCATCAAATCGAGTTATTGGTTACAATGCTAACAGTGGCACTAATATCATGGCACCCTTTATCTGCACTTTTACTAAAACCACAAACATCATTTCATACTTTTTACACCGGTTCTTGTGATTATGAAGTACCACTTCAAGAAAAAATGTGACTAAAATACGGACATAGAAGTGGAAATATAGTTTTTATTTCAGCACTGCATCCTGCATAGTGGCTCATTGCTTCACTATAACCCACACACAAAGACAGAGACAGAGAGAGAGAGAGAGAGATCGACACTAACACACTGTCTCTTTCTGAGTCACAGCCCTGGGATACGGTGACAGTATAGCATCTGCCTTCATTTGTCAGCCATACGACTCTTTTCCTTGCCATAGTTTCTCCATACAGTCAATGTCAGCTCACTTTCTTTTGCATTTAACTGGAAAGGGAAAAGAACGGAAAATCTAAACACAACAAGGAAGTGTGAAGAATGATGCCCATGATGTGCCACAGTATGCATCCCCCATCTGACGCTCAAGTCTTTCAGGCCCTCTGTCCTTCCCATTTTAAGGGTGTGCACGCACATACATGTGCCCACGTACTTATGTGCACACCAAGACACACATATGCATACACGCACACACAAATAAACACATACACACACACACACACACACGCGCGCGCGCGCGCTTGAAACACAGATGCGCTCACAAAGTGCTGTCATGCTGTCACACTGCAGCAGAAGACGATGGCAGATTTTTATCACACTTTACCATATCCTCAGCATAAAGTATTTTTCTCCTCCTAATTGAACTCCAAAGCTTTCACAATTTCCTCCTGTTATCATAGTACCTCTTTGTCTTTTTTTATATAACTTCCTTTGGGTTCTTTGAGGCGTAATTGCATTTTCACGCACACACGGATGGTCCTTCTTTTTATTACGCCCGCGATCATTCACAGCGATTGTTATGATCATGATCATTTTAATGGCAATAATTGCATCACCCTGTCCGGCGGTTCAGAGCCCCGTCCATCACTGCGCTCTTAATTGGCGGCAGCATCTGATCCCGGCCCCATCACTCCAGGCCGGTTCCCCCCCACCTCTACCTTCTCCCCACTGCCGCCCCTGCATTTAACCTTTTGAGCACCATAGGCAACTATAGTTGCCCAATGATGTAAGATATCAAAACCAGATGCTGTTGAAAACCTATCATGTGTCAACTTGTTTAAAAGAGCTCCCGCAGGGGAGCTCTTTTAAACAAGTTGACACATGATAGGTTTTCAACAGCTCAGGATAACTACACTCTAAATTCCTTGAAAATTTATTTGGCGCTCAAAGGGTTAAATGCCACTGAGGTATCGATCTACTCAACTTAATCGCTTCTGCACTGCTCAACTGCCGCGAGGAGCTCTTCCCTGCGCCCCCCATGCAAGATGGGTCCACTGCACTGGCAATTCCTCATGTCTGCCATCCAGGAAAGCACCCTAACCCACCAACATCCACGTCCGGGACAAGCAGACTGCATGAGCTCGTGAAGATCTGATGGGGCAAAGGAACATGGTGATTAAGATTGACGATTGCAGGCTTCTCCCCCCTCAAAAAAAAAATGAAATGTTAGATTTACTCAATAAAGTTATGTCAGCTGGTTCCACAAAACTGAGGTAAGTACAGTACATCTGACTCAATGTTATTGATTAAACTGGCCAAAAATGTTAGAATTCAGTTTGAAGTAACTTAAAGCAGTTGTGTGGAACCACTTGATGTAACATTTTTAAGTGAATCTGACACTTTAATTTTTTCAGGCATGCTCTGTGTTGCTTAGTGGGGCTGCATGCATGCAAGTCATTCAGTGTTACACTTTTACTAATCAAAAAAGTGTCAAAAAAGAGTGAAGAGTGCTGCTGCAGGAAAGAGAAACAGTCCGCCTCTCGCACGCTCCTGCGCATCCCCTCCCCCCTTTGGCCCCAACTCCAAATATGAAACAGCGTCCTCGAGGAAGTTGGGGACGAGATTGTGCTGCCTTTGGGTCAAGCAGAACTCCCGTCAGGGAGCGAGGAGCTGCGTAGCTTCCCACAGCCTTTGTCTGTAGTCAAAGCAAACGGTTAACCTTGCCTTGGGCCCTGGCGTAGTAACAAAGCTCCCCTCGCACCCAACGCATTGAATCTGTCCTCTACATTTAAGCGACTGTGGGGGGAGGGGGAAGGCTGACGAATAACAATGTCTCTTACTCTCAATTACAGCTCTAAATTGGAATCAATAGCGTAGGAACAATAGCAGAGTTTTTCCTGCCGTATGTGAGTGTGCTTGCGCGTGCGTATGCGTGTGAGAGCGTACATGTGCACAAGCACACACGTGTGTGCGTGTTTGTGTGTGTGCACGCATGTGTGTTTCTGAGTTTTGTGCACGTGTTTAGGGCTATATTGGAGAAAACACAGGGATTAAATTAAAAACAGGTGCTATCCGTTGTACTTATGCGCAGTAATCACAAATACATCAGGTAGACTAGTGGAACAATGAACAACAAGCACATTTTGCGAGCCTTAGTCAGTCTGTGTGTCTGTTTGTGTGTCTGTCTCGCTGTCTCCCTTCTGACCAAGGCCTTGGGCCAACCCCTGCCCCCTATCCTGTGTCTCCAACCCTTGCCTGGTTGCCTGGATACTGACCATGTGTTTTGCCATGGCAACATCTGGAATAAAGGTGGGTGGGCACCATGCCAGTGCAGGCCAAAAGTTTCACTGTAGCCATAAAACTAACAAAAATAAATCTTGTTCAACTGCTCTTCTCTGCTATACTCAGCCCTACTACACTCCCCTCCCAACTTATACTCCCACCTCCCTCCATTAAGCAGTTTCCCTGGAAGGCTTAACTGTTTCTCTCTTCTGGCCTGAAGGTTTCATAAGATCATGACTGAAGCATTCAAGCAAGTAGAATACATAGTGTAAAAATAAAAACATCAAAAACATAAACACTGCTGGATGCCGCATATCTTCCCTGGTGATGAACCACCAAACATATGAGGCAGAGATCTTCAATTCCTGTTCTTTTTTTTCCTTGGCTGGGGATGTGGGGGTAGTTACATTTTGGTCTCAGGAGGTGGAAGACATGTTCAATTGACTTTGGCAATCAGGAGCACTGCACTTTTGGCCACAAAAACTTATTGGTTGCATTCATACCATCTGTATACTTATGTCTCCCTTCATGGTAGTTTAAGCCTCCATACTGTTAGGTGCTCTCAATCTCTAATGCACTTGATAAGTTTTTTTTTTTTTTTTTTTCCGTTTAAAAGGATTCTTTGTCATCCACAACAGCAGTCTTCTTTGTGGTCCATAATGGCAGTCCTCTGCTGCTTACCAGGTTATTTATCATTGATGAGCTCATGTGTGCTGCATTCCTGCTTCTTTACAAGGTACCAAACAGTTGATCGTGACACACACAATGTTTAGGCTATATGTCTCCGCAAAATTTTCCCTGAATTTTTAGCCTTCAGATGGCCTGCTCTTACTGTCACTGACATGTTTTTGGGCCTTAAATTTGGAGATAATAACAATAAACTCTAAACACATAAGACACATTTTAAATCAGCTCAAGATTTTGTTAGTGCTTGTGTGTATAAACTGAGGGTGCAGCAGAGCAAGGAGCCAATCAACCAATTACTTTTGATTCCATAAATGAGGTACAACATATAAAAGGCAATTATTCTGACAGAGATAATTCGATGTGGATGTAAAGATCCACTAGCTAGTGTTGATAGCTTTTACTTTAGCCTAATTTTACTTGCTAGCAAATGCAAACAATGATGTTTATTAAGTCGGTGATTAGAACTGAATGCAATAAACTGTGGATAAAAGCGAACCGTGGATGATGATGCAACAGGTCTGTGGTTTGGGGAAGACTTCAAAAGGATTCGCTGAAGCTCCTGGGCTTGGTGAATCCCCAAAGTCATCAGTGATCATCATACAAAACAATATACTTGAGCCCAACCATGGCAACATTTCTCTTGGTTACAATGAGATGCTACTCGAGTTTGAATATTTTAGTTTTAATATACATTTTTTTGCAGATACAATAGGTCACTTTCTGCGATATTACTACTAAATATCATCGGTGACACAATTTGATTGTACAATTAATTGCATAGTGGTGATCAGCCGGCCCTAGGCATAGGCAGTGTAGGCAAATGCTAGGGGCGCCATCCGTACATGGGGGCGCCAGAGGCGCCCACAGCAAGGGAAGAAGTAAAATCAAAAAAAGAAGAAGAAAAAAACTGTATGACTCATTTTATTGATGCAGTTCTATTTTAATTCTCTCATTAAGAAATATTACAAAAGAAGCCCACAACAACATACACAATTTCAATTAACTTCAGAATTCCCATTTCCAGTGGCTCACAAAATGGCACATATTTGTGAGCTTCACTTGTAAATGACACCATTTTGCGTTAATTTTCTACAGGCATAGAGTTCTACAAGCCGAAATTGTTTCCCATTTTAAATGTATTCTTTTTAACAGGTTAGAAGAGAAAAAGAACACACAACAGTGTTGGAGAGCTGGTGACCAAAGTAAAAATACAAATACAAAAAGGCAGTTGCGCGCTTATAGCCACAATTCAATAACAATTAATTTATTAAATTATTAAATTACCAACTTTGCCTCTTAAAAAACCCAAAACCTATAAGTCAGTGACAACAACAGTATGAACAAAAAGCCACCACACTGCTTAAACCCCCCAGAGAGC
Organism: Gymnothorax javanicus; assembly: GCA_029692085.1. Taxonomy (NCBI): domain Eukaryota; kingdom Metazoa; phylum Chordata; class Actinopteri; order Anguilliformes; family Muraenidae; genus Gymnothorax; species Gymnothorax javanicus. The sequence continues at coordinate 62,623,818 of CM056203.1, read as the reverse complement.
AAGGGAAAACCAGCTCCAGGACTTTTTGTCCCAGGACTTTTTGTCCCCAGACTTTTTATCCCCGAATTTTCCGTCCCCGGACTTTTTGTCCCCTAGGAATTTTCATCGCCATGAACTTTTCGTCCCTGGATTGTTCGTCCCCTGGGATGAAAAGTCTATAGGAATGAAAAGTCCAGGGATGAAAAGTCCCTTGGGGACAAAGAGTCTGGGGACATTAAGTTCATGGGGACAAAAAGTCCCGGGACGAAAAATCTGAAGATGAAGAGTCCTGTAACTGGGAAAACCCTGTAATTACTTCTGTTGTTTAGAATGTTTGTATTATATTTATATATACTTATTATATTGTATTTATAAATGGTTTCAAGCCACTTATATTACTGTTTATTAGTGATGCTACTCAAAGGTATTCAATGTATAAAGGTAGCCCAATGTATAAAGCATTGATAAGCTTGTGTAAGCTTGCATGTCAGTGCCATGATAAATATTCATAGTGGTTTGAATGTGAAATCGGTAAAAAGTTAGAAGGAAAGCATGACAAACGATTAAAAAGCTACACGCAGAAGCAGGTATCATCAAATCTGGCCCTCAAATCCAAATCCAACCCCGGATTTCCTTTCTACATGGTAAATAATCAATTAACTGAACAATTAGTGCTTCTTATTGGCCAGACTGTTTTCACACCAGATGCCCAGGTAAAGGGAAGGTGGAAAACCAGCAGTTCTTGGCCCTTGAGGACCGTGAGGGTGTAAGTAGTTTGCATACACATTTAGATTTGCTAATAGTTTTACCCAAAATGTATTCAAGTAATGGGATCAATTCATTAGTACACTCACCACAATTTAACACAATGGTAGCATGTGAGGACATTGCATCCCAGTGTCTACAATTTAAACTTTTGTGCTCACTCAAATGAGGTCGGCGAAGTAATGGGAACTACATAACCTGCAATGTGCGATATGACTTGGAACAATGAAACCAAAGTAATACTGAATTTACCATGTCTTGCTTAAACTTTGTACTTTAGTTAATACTATGTGTTGTATTCACAGATGTCACAGATTTTTGTGTGCTGTTCCATATTGCACAGCCTGCCGCCATTTTTCTTCCCTATGCACCCGTACCACTGCAATAACAAACTATTTATAGTAACTGCCAGAACAAATATACATACGCAAAAAAAATTTGCTATTGCATTTATCCTTCAACTTCTGACTTCATTTTACTACCATAAAGTTTTGAATAGGGACTAGCTTGCTTTGATTTTCTTGACACTTCTCAAAAAATTGATTCTGCAATATGCAACAGATAGCTGTCTAGCTAGCTATCTAGCTAGGTAGCTACCAGCTCACACGGTTTCAAGGTAATGGGTAGATCTTTAAGCATGGCAACTGGCACTGACTCTGACACCTGCTGAGTGTTGCCACCAATTCAGCTGAAGGTATCAAAATTGTTTATTAGACTATATTTCAGCATTTTCCCTTTATGCCATAGCTACATGAAGACACTTGCAGGCAAACACTAAGTGTTCTATTACCAGCTGACAGTAACTGTCTTGCTTTGTTATCAACTGTGCATTTTCATAAGCTTAGATAAAATCACTTAAGATAAATACTCAAAAGGTTTTTGTCATGAGGTACTATTCTTGTTGTGACTGATTTGTAGATGGATCAATTCAATTATGAGGTGATTTTAGCTTTGACTGTCACAGTTTTTTTTTTTTTTTTTTGCTGTTGCTATATTTTTGGTGTTAAAGCATCATTGTTTTTCCCCATTGCCACCATAAATAATTTGCCATTGTGATCAACTTTGTGTCAGCACCAAATATTAGGACCCTTTGGAACTCTGTCAGCTTTCTCATCTTGCTTTGGAGACTTGCCAAGCAAAATGCTGCCGGTAAGACCATTTTTAAGAGAACATATATTGCTAGCTGAAATTAAAGAGAATGCCGTGTATAGATGCTTTGGTTATTGTCCAAAAGAGACTTGGTTTAGAGCCATTTTCCAGGGGTGCTTCCAATATTTTGTCCACTCCCAGTATTTGTTTCGATCTATGGTCTTGACGTTCTGAGTGTGTCACAAAGTTTCATCAACAACAGACACTTGTCCAAATTTATATTTAGCCATGAGAAAAGAGTAAAAATACCACCCCGCTCCAAGCATTCAGAATAACGAGCATCTTTTTTTGAAACATCTACAAGAGAAACTTTTAACCACCTACAGATGCCTTGTAACTTGCACCTACTTCTTCCCCTATCTGCTTACACCCAGCCTACTGCTGCAGTGTCAGAGCTAAATGTCAGAGGATAGAGTAGGCTAATAGCAACTGTTTATAAGCTGGTGGGCTGCAGTGTCAGTCATACATGAGGAGATATAGCAGGGATAAGGCAGAGAGGCTATCCATGCGCATATCCCACCATTTCAATGGGCCCCTGCCAGGCTCACGCACTACTACAACTGCAAATATTCATAGGTTTTAAATCATCAAGAAATTTTTATATGTTTGAAAGGAATTTTGACTTTTCCCCTGGGTGGCATTATATTGCTAAATCTCACAACAAAGGCATGATAATTTTTAAAAATTACAAACTTTCTTTGACATTGCTTCTCATTCAGTTTTTACCAGCCATTACTCCTGTGAACTCAAAATACCCCATCCTTATTTAAGTATGCAATTGTGCTATGACAATATTGAACATTTACCTCCATCATATTAAGTGTAAAAGAATCAAGTACATATAGGCCTATACAGTATTTATTTCTAAGCACTGTATATAGCCTAGCTAGCTCAATTGTATTTTTCAAACTCATCAATTAATCATCCTGGAAGTCATCAACTAAAGTCATCAAATTTGCAACTGAAGATGCAACTCAATAAAGCTGATAACTGAAGACCAGCAGTAAAAGACAGCCCTTTTCCACAACTAGAGACTGATGTACATGTCCCAGTGAGCATATGTGAATCTTTATGTCCTGTTAGACCCAGTTTATGTTCTTCTCTCAAGACAGTGGTGCACGTTTCTCTATGAAATCTTTATTGGCAATGTCTTGAATGGAAGTCTTCGCCTCTCAGAATAACAACTGGCTGACGAGTTTCTTAGGCATGCTCTTTCTTTTTTGGCCGTGTCTGAACAAAGCTGAAACTTTGAAAAATGCCAGTGCACTATGTATTGTGGTAATAAATACAAACACTTTTTTCAGCAGCTGCACTTACTGTGATGAGAATAGTTTTTCGAGTGCATTAGCATGATGAGTGTGCTGCTAGTACATTGGGATTGTAGCTGCTGAAAACAGAGCCTTGCAATTATAAGTGCAATCTGAAGGGAAAACAATTACATCAAACAGTAACAGTAATTGTGAACATTATAAATGGCTTAGCTTTATTTAGTGCGCAATGCAATGCCCCCTTGGTGAATACGAGTATCAACAGTTTTCAAAAGGATAAATAATTCTTTGTGATTCCAAACTTTTGAATGGTCTACAACCACAAACACACTGTATGCAAAGCCTGGAATTCATGAAAAGACATACTCAAAATTGTACGTGCACACACATGCACACACACGCGCACACACACGCATACTCACAGGCACAGATACACTACACTGCCAAAGTCATTTGAGTCTGTCCGCTTCTGATGAGCCCTATAAATCAGATCATTTGGTGCTGTTACTGTCGGCCTAAACACAATGTTCCCTCTATTATCTGCTCCACCTCGGGATGCAAGTCACACATCATTTTTCTTCCGAATGTTTTCTCCCTCTTTTACGAGTGCGATATCATTTGGTGTGTTGCCTTTACATAAAACAGGTCTCCTGCTCTTCTGCTGCTTTGGGGGTAGGAATATGTAAAACAGCCCTATCATCAAAACAAAAAAGTGGCGAGGAATATAGGGCAATTGAGTAAATTAAAATGCATCCCTGGAGACCTGCCTTTCCCTTCTCTTCCTTCTCTGTATTCTATTCATGGCGCCATGTTTTAGACTTCAGTTCCCTCTCCTCAGGAACTGTCCCAACGCACCTGCGAGCTTGACCCCCCAAAACAGAAGTCATCGGAACACCGCGTCCAAACTCTTGACATGCAAACCCTTTAACCTCACATACTGTAAATAGCAACGGCAGGAACACGATTTTGCTGTAAGTTTGTGGTATCGGTGATGAATGTACAAATTTGTTTTCACGGTACGGTGGATTTGCCGTCTCCAGGTTCATCTCAGGACCCTGGCTCACCCTGGGAAACTCGAGGCGGATTTGTGTGCCAAGCCTGAGGAGCAGGAGGTTCTGATTCAGGGAACATCTCGGACTGATTTCTGCCTGAGCCTGGCCCACAGCCAAAGCCAGCTCCACTCACTCAGAGTACTGGGGAGAGGGGGAGCTCAGACCCCCACAAACCCTCACAGTTCCCAACTGCAGGCCCTGTCTGTGTCACCTCTCTGTCTCCACAGTCTACTGAGTCATAGACTCTTTAAAAGCTGCGGATGAAGGTTACCCTGCAGTTAGCCATTGACTTTCCTCAGGCTCGGGGAAATGAATTTTGCCAAACAGAAGTTCACTTATCTGGCACAGCCATGTTGTGCAGTTTGAAGCCAGCGTCTGCACAGTGCGGCCATCGAGCTCGAGCCGTCTACTACGTGTGTTCCCTGCAGCAACGTCACCTGATCCTGATTCATCCACAATGCATTTTTCTATTGCCCAAATGACACAGTAGATTAAGAAAAATCAAAACGATTAGGGAGATAATTAGATGAAGAAAAAAACAAATATTGGGCAAATATTTTCTCACAGGTAAAAATGATCGACTTTGTGTTTTCACTTTAAAGTTACTTTGAATGGAGAACAGGTTTTTTTTTTTTTTTTAACTGGAGGCAGCCAGGGCAGTGAAAGTGAGCAATGTCTCTGACGGAGACCAGGAAATGTGCCTCAAAAATGAAGTCTCGCTGTAGCTTGTTTGGTCTGAGTACTGGGGGGAATGGTAAGTGAAGGGGTGTGGCTTTAGATGCAAATGCAAAAGCAAGCAACACGCACACCGATAAATCAATGCTCTTGCAATAAATGGGGTGGGTAGAGAATCTGGCGAGAGAGACCCTGTTTATACAACAGACAGGATTAGTGAATACATGGGGGTTCATCCCCCGCACCTCAGCCCAGCATCAGTCACAAGTCAACCACAGATACTGCAGTATCTCTCGACCAGTGATTTAATGGCCATGGTTTCTGGTGAAGAAATAGATTCATATTGGAACTGATAAAATGAAAATGTCCTCTAAGGCACAATAAAAGAAAAGCAGAAATAGACTAAAATAGGCCTGTCTCATGAGTAAATGAGGAAGACGGGACAACAATTGAACACCAAAAAAGTGAGCAACAGTATGTTGCATGGAGACATCTTTGTGATGGAAAAAAAACCCTGCACTCATGCCATTAACAACAATCAAGGAGCAATTCTCTTGGATTAACAAAGCACACAGTAATTTGAAGAGAAAACATTTCAATTACACAGAATTTTCTACTTGCTGCATTTATTCTTGAATACTGTACCCTTCGTTATTCGCTCAACAGAAGGACTGAAGTGCTACAAAACGGTCAACAGATTTTCACACCAGCTTTGGAAAGCTGTAAGACTCTTGAGAGACGGGAACAGGAGAGCAAGCGCGGACCCCCCTACCCCTGTTGAGGGCGTCTGCATGTGATTAAATTTTTAGGAGCTATGTAAAAATAAACCATCTACATGGTCGAGGAGTTCAGTCTTATTTTCTGTGACAGGTTTATGGGGTCTGTGATGGCACGGGGCCGTGAATTGAGTGCATATATCTGCATCGGATACGGAGGGCTGGATGTCACAACACAACACCATATATTCCCAGTGCTCCAGTTTGATGTAGCAGAGAGGTGGCGCGTAAAAGAGGGCTTGCATTTTAGAAAGTCACTGGGAACCTGCAGCACTTTGATGTTGTGTACAATCTAAAATTAAAACACCGCGACCGTTAGTCATTTTCATATTTTCATATTCCAAATACATGTTTACTCAATTCCCCCCCCCTCCCCAAACAACAAAGAGACATCCATCAAAAAACATAAGTAGAACCATGTAATTATCTCAGTGCAGTTGCTCTACAAAACGTCTCTTGTTGCAAAGTCAAAGAGCAGCGCTGCAGTTTGCGTGTAGAGATTTGTAATTACCAGAATACATTTAAATACATTTGGGCCGATGGCTCCTCAGAGGATACTCTTATTCACCGGCGCTGAAGTCAGCAGCCATCAGCCGGAGTTTTACGGAACCTCTCAGCCATTACCGGCCCGTGTAAGTGCGGCTCGGACATAGCTGGCCTGACCAAAGTGACCACTGCAATGGTGACTCCTGCAAAGTCTGGCCCTGGGGCCACCGCACTGGACTGTGGTCTGTCCATTAGCTCCCCCTGTGCGGTTATGTAACCCGGCACAAGCGTCGTGCCCCCCTCACCATCCCCCTGCACTTCAGGAAAGAGTCAATTATTTATCAGCCATCTTGTATTCTTTCATCTTTGCCTTAATTGCTGCAGTGGACTTAGCTCAGGGAGCAAAGTGCTTTGTGCTTTTGTCTAACCTGTTATCAGGGCTGTCTAATCAGGTAAGCTTTCCAGAAGTCCTTGAGAATAGGAGTAGTATTGAGGAGGAGGAGGAGGGGGTTCAGCAGTCACTACAGACTCTAACAGCTTAATTCTCAACAAAGCAGGGGAACACACTGTTCCCTCTGTAAATCTCCCAATCACTAGTAGCACTTCCTCTTTGTTTCTTTCCATCTTTTTTTTCTTTATTTCTATCCCAGACAACATGTGAAAAAGACTTTCTGCTTTCACCAACTCACACATGATTGCACATACACACACAAGCGCACCCACACAAACACACGAGGGGGCGGAAAGGGGCAGAAAGCTCTGACCTGCCCCCTGCTGACCCCCCTGAAAAACAGCAGCCACAGGCGCACGAGTTGGGGCTGACTGCCAGGTACTGTACCTCTCCTCCTCCGGAAAGCTAAAGAGGGCAACACTGCACAGATCAGCGTCCTCTCGCCAGCGTAACAGCCTCGGAGCAAACACGGCCCCACACCGGCCAGATGTCCACCTCCCTCTCAGCACACACTTCGCAAACGCACATCCACACACCCGGAAAACAGTTACAGAACTGATAAATATACTATAGCCTATAGCCGCACAGTGTGAGTGTGTATTTGATGCAAAAAGATCATTAAAATTCTTTGTGTTTTAGTCTGAGGGATCATGCATTCACCAGAAAACAAAACATCCCCATTATATTTCAATTATCTATACATTGTATGACAAATATTTCCACTAATGTATACTGAAGCGTGATTTTTCTGTATGCTGGCAGGGTGCAATAGTTGGAATCATCAGCATCATTGATTTCAAATGGCTGGAGAGTAAAGAGACAGGGAAGGGCAGCGTGAGGACAGTTCTCTGCTGAAGCAGGGGTAAAGGGGACCCCATTTCAGTGCTATTGGCCATGCCTGTTGCCAAGGGAGACGGGAAAGGGGATTTACGGGACATTCCTCACATTCTTTTGGTCTAGAAGAGGTGCCTCGGGCAGCACAGTCACCAAGAGTCTGCCAGGAGAGTTTGATTCCGGCCCGTGAACCCCTGTACTGAAGGGGAGACGTGGTAAAGCAGGAGAGAAAAGGGGACAGTCTGTCCACATGAGGAGAGACAGGCTAGAAGGGGACAGTCTGTCCACTGAGGAGAGATAGGACAGAAGGGGACAGTCTGTCCACAAGAGGTGAGACAGGAAAGAAGGGGACAGTCTGTCCACTAGAGGTGAGATAGGACAGAAGGGGGCAGTCTGTCCACAAGAGGTGAGACAGGACAGAAGGGGACAGTCTGTCCACTGGAGGTGAGACAGGACAGAAGGGGACAGTCTGTCCACAAGAGGAGAGACAGGACAGAAGCCGACAGTCTGTCCACAAGAGGTGAGACAGGACAGAAGGGGACAGTCTGTCCACTAGAGGTGAGATAAGACAGAAGGGGACAGTCTGTCCACTAGAGGTGAGACAGGACAGAAGGGGACAGTCTGTCCACATGAGGAGAAACAGGACAGAAGGGGACAGTTTGTCCACTACAGGTGAGACAGGACAGAAGCGGACAGTCTGTTTACTAGAGGTGAGATAGGACAGAAGGAGACAGTCTGTCCACATGAGGAGAGACAGGACAGAAGGAGACAGTCTGTCCACCTGAGGTGAGATAGGACAGAAGGGGACAGTCTGTCCACTAGAGGTGAGACAGGACAGAAGGAGACAGTCTGTCCACATGAGGAGAGATAGGACAGAAGGGGACAGTTTGTCCACAAGAGGTGAGACAGGACAAGGGTTAGGGAACAATTTTGCCACATGAGATGACAGAGGAAGAGACAATCTGTCCACAAAAAATGAGAGGGAAGGGGATGCCATGCATACGCTAGCTAGAAAATGGGGACAATGTGATTCATGGCACATCCTGGACAAAAATTATTATCATGTGAAGTTGCCACGGAATAGGACATCTACGAGAGAAGTAAAAGTACTAAATAAGCAAAAAAACAAAATCTGCTGCCATAATTATCATCATTATCATTGCCATAAATCGTAATGTCATGAAAACTGGCTTAAATGTGTTGCATCTGCTCAGTGCTTGACAGAGTACATTCATACAATAATGCCCAGAATGGGCTCTGTTGGCTTTACTACTTAACTGCACTTTTGTTCTGGCTGGGTTCCGTACCGGAGTCTGGTTCCCATTCCTAGAACCAGACTCCTCAGAGTGACATCACACAGAGACTTACACCATCAATTCAAGAGCGATGACATCACACCTCCTGCTGGGCTATCAAGAGATGAGTGATGCAGGACAGTAAATGAGCACGTGCTAATGTTTATAGCAACACGGGAATGAGAATAGGAGACAATGGAAGAGAAAGAGGGTGGAAAAGGAGAGAGGGTAGAGGGGTAAGAGAGAGAGAGCGAGAAATGGGGGAGGGGTGTGGAAGAGAGGCAGAGGGAGACCAAAGAGGTGCAGATAAAAATCTATCATGTGTTGCCTGACAACCACTTTAGCCCTGAAACAGCAGATTCTGACTGTGCCCGCCGACAAATCTTTTCTATACATCATCTCGCAGGAAACAGCACATGATAAATTCTTAACACAATACATTTTGTCCAAAAGATTTAACATCTAATTCAGGCCTGACAGGTCTCTCCATCTCATGGCTTTGCCCCGCACCATTGATCCACCCCCCTCGCTGTCCGGCCTTGGACCCTGCAGGCACGCCGGAAGGCGGAAAATACGGGCCAACATCGCCACGCCAACCTGGAAGGGGCCAATAAATCAGGACCACGTCACACTGACGCACAACAACACTGTAAACCCAGATAGTGTGGCAAACTCAAATGTTTTGTGGAGACATATTACCTCAAAAAAAATTATGTATGCCAACTTAACTGCATTGTGTGTACGGTACTTAAAGAACATAAAGTAAAAGTTATTCTTACCATGTTTTCAAGTGCTATGAATACGAGATTACGAAGTTTTCTTACACAATTTTTTTGAGGTCATCAGTTTCCCAAGAACAATTGAGTGCGCCACACTATCTGGGTTTACAGTGAAAGGGTAGGGTCAGAATTGGCACATTAAATTGTTGGAACCATAAACTTTCGACAAAATATGGACCAAGTTACTGCAACGTCACCCAGTGATGAGACTTTTGTTTGGTGAAAAGCATTTCAAATTGTTTTCGGGCCGAACCATATTGCACAAATTGAAGCTGGAATTTGCACAGTACAGCCGCCAAGTCCAGGTTGTCCATGGAGCGTATTAAACGCAGTGACATAACTAGTTCTGGATTTATCCACAACATTTTCTATTGTCCCACCAGCACACTAGCATAACAAAACGAGACATGTAAACAAAGAAAAAGCACATATTTAGGGTACATTGTAATGAGTGCGAAAAAGCATTCACTGAATATTATCCTGCTACACTTAACATTGACTTACATTGAAAACAAGGTCTGCAGTGTTCTTGAGCAAAACGCAATGGTCCTTGTGAGAATCATTTTTCGAAGTCAAGGAAATAAAGCCTTGAGAACGTAGCCCAGTTTTAGCCTCTTAGTCAGAACACATACCCATGTAAATGAGTATATGTGCACAGGATATGTACCAAAATTTCACAAGCAGACATCCCCACTCTTAAGAGGCCCAAGGATTTCCTCAATGCACAGCCCAGCGCTGCACGATGCCACCTCCCTCACAGACCTGTGCTTGGATGGCTCCCCAGTGAGGCCCTTGTTTGTAAAGGCCCTACAAGGAATCAATAAAGTATGTGCTGTATCGACATGTGTTGCAGAGAGTCTTTGTACTTTGAAGTGTTTGATGCTTTGTTGATAGTTCAATAAGTGAGTGCCGATGTAGAAATTCAATGGAGAACAAAGTTTTCCTCACACATTCATGGATTGGTGCTTGTAAAGATTTTACGCGAATGAAAGAGTAATGTGGTTTGTGAAATATTACATGACTATCTGACCATTTACAGTACAAACCTGTACAATGCCGTGAAAAAGTATTTACCCCCCCCCCGATTTCTACCATTTTTGCTTATTTGTCATATTTAAATGTTTCAGATCATCCAACTAATTTTAATATATGTGAAAGACAATGTGAGTAAATAAACGCAGCTTTTAAATGATGGTTTCATTTATTTAAGGTTAAGAGTTATTCAAAACCATTATCACCCATGTGGAAAAATTATTGCTCCCCTCAAACCTAAAAAAATGGTCGTGCTACCCTTTGAGGCAACAACTGCAATCAAATGTTTGCAATGACTGGCAATGAGTTTTTACCCCTCAGCCGACGAAAGTCGGGAGGGGTATTGTCGTGGCGAGCAGCGTCCGTCTGTCTGTCTGTCTGTTCGTTAACTTCTCGTTTCTGGACAATAGCTGAAAAATGCCTTGGCCAAATGCTCTTATTTTCTGGTGGTATGTTGGGGGTGGTTAGAGGAAGCTCCCTATCGATTTCTGTCCCGCTGCGATAATCAATATGGCCACCACGGCAGGGCAAGCGCAAGGCTGAGGGGTCCCACTTGCGACAGCGCGATATTTTTAAATTGCTGTGGAGGAATTTTGGCCCACTCTTTCTTGCAGAATTGTTTTATTCAAACATGTTGAGCACAAACTGCCTGTTTAAGGTTATACCACTGCATCTCAATCGAATTCAAGTCAGGACTTTGACTCACCACTCATTTGAGTCACTAAGAGGTGAACTTGCATGTGTGCTTCCAATCATTGTCTTGCTGCTTAATTCAACTGCTTGTGAGCTTAAGGTGGTGGATATTCTCCTTCAGGATTTTCAGATACCATGTTTGACTGTCGGTATGATGTATATATTATGTGTATATAGTGGAATGCTGTGTTAACTTCATACCAGGTGTAAGGAGACCCATGTCTTTGTTTTGACTCGTCAATCCACAGAACATCATCCCAAAAGAATTGGAGGTAATAATGATGTTTTTTGGCAAATGTGAGACGAGCCTTTGTGTTATTTTTGGTCAGCAGTGGTTTTCCTCTTGCAGCTGTCCCTTGGATGCAATTTTTCCCGCATCACTTTTTAGCTCCGCTGTGACGATAGTCAGCAGTCAGCAGAGATTTCTAATGACGAGTCATCCAACGTTCGTCTGTCTGTCTGTGTCTGTCCGGCGTCAACTTTTCACTTCAAATTTGAATATCTCAAAAACTGTCCGATAACTTTTTTCTGATTTGGTGCGAGCCTTCCTTATGATATTCTGAAAATTCACTGTGAAAATTAGAAAATTCCACGTCCCAGTTTTTGAGAAATTCAGCATTTTGGACTTAGAAAATCAAAGTTTGTGCTCATTTTTTCAGTCTTTCATTAATATCTCAAAAACTGTCCAATAACTTTTTGTCTTATTTGTTGTGAGCCTTCCTTATGATGTTCTGATGATCCCCTGTGAAAATTAGAAATTCTACGTCCCGGTTTTTGAGAAATTCAGCATTTTAGACTTAGAAAATCAGTGTTTGTGCTCACTTTTTCAGTCTTTCACTAATATCTCAAAAACTGTCTGATTACTTTTTAGCTGCGCTGTGACGATAGTCAGCAGTCATAGTCAATGCCGAGTCATCCGTCTGTCTGTCCGAGATTTTTTCACTTCAAATGCTCAAAAACTGTCTGATAACTTTTTTTGCTCGCTGTGGTGATAGTCAGTGGTCAGCAGAGCTTTTCTAATGCTGAGTAGTCCGGCGTCCGTCTGTCTATCCGTCTGTCTGTCTGTCCGGCGTCAACTTCTCACTTCAAATTTAAATTTCTCAAAAACTGTCTGACAGCTTTTTGTCTAATTTGTTGTGAGCCTTCCTAATGATGTTCTGATGATCCCCTGCGAAAATTAGAAAATTCTACGTCTCGATATTTGAGTAATTCAGCATTTTGGACTAGAAAATCAGTGTGTGTGCTCATTTTTCCAGTCTTTCATTAATATCTCAAAAACTGTCTGATAACATTTTATCAAATTTGTTGTGAGCCTTCCTTATGACGTTCTGATGATCCCCTGCAGTAAATGGGAAAATTTTACATCCCGGTTTTTGAGAAATTCAGTATTTTGGACTCAGAAAATCAGTGTTTGTGCTCATTTTTTCAGTCTTTCATTAATATGTTATGTGTGTTAATATTGCAATAGTTCTCAAGGATTTCTGAAATTAAGTTATGACATGGACATTTCAGTCATCCTCAGCGGAGCTCTCTAGGCCGACAGGCCTCTTGTTTATTGTAGAGTCAAGAATACTGACCTTATCTGAGGCAAATGAGGCCCCCAGTTCTTGAGGTGTTAGTCGGGGTTCTTTTGTGACCTCCTGGTTGAGCCATCAATGTGCTCTTGTAAGAATTTTGGTGGACTGGTCTCTACTGGGAAGGTTCACCACTGCTCAAAGTTTTTGGCATTTGCAATCAACAGCTTTCATCGTGGTTTGCTGGAGTCCTAGAGCCTCACAAATGGCTTTGTAACCCCTTCCAGACAGATTTCAACAACTTTTTTCTCATCTGTTCTTATACTTCTTTAGATTGCGGCATCATGTGTTGCTTTTTTGAATGCTGCACATTGCCAGACAGCCTCCATAAAACAAAGGTATAGGTTCAGCAGGGCTGGCAGTAATTGCACATGGGTGCATCTAGTGATATTGAACCAAATTATCAATAAAATTTGTTCAATTGGTAGATTCAGTAACTAAGGGGGCAATTACTTTTTCATATAGGGCAGGCAGGTTGGGTTGAATAGCTACATTGCTTCACTAAATAAATTAATATATATGTAAATAGCGTTATATTGTATATAGCCAGGTCGATTCATTCATACCATTTGCTCACAGACAATTTTTTTTTTTTTTTTCCTGGATACTTAATCTGACTTCATAATAGTCTCTACTTTGTCTATTTTGAACTAATTTATAGGTACAAAAAGTGTTCCAATTCCAATAATTCCACTCTTACCCTTTTCCTCCCCTCTATTAAGGGGCGTGTCCTGAGGCACTTCATCATAGCCTCTTGACTGAAGTTCCCAAGCGTAGTTTCCAAGTGGAGAACATTCAATGTATTGGATCGCAGCCATGAATGAGGGGAACTAAGGCAAGATCAAACTGAGAGAAAGAGAGAGAGCTGACTTTTTAAAGTCATTTTTCAGGGGCTGTCAAAAAAACCATGAATAATTTGGAAAGTACTACAACATAAAAATATAACCACAAAAACACAATAAAAAACACCATTTTTAGCAAGAGAGAGGGAGAAAGAGCAAAGATCCCATGGGGGTGCAGAGGGAAAAAAGTCAGCCCTACGATAACTTCCAATTGGACAAACATCCACACACAGCAGGACGAGAGAGTGCTGCTTGAAATGACAGCATGTGGATTTAGGACTGGGGAATATGCACACAATCCCATTCAGCTCCTACCCTGAAAGGCCCTTAAACAAACAGTCCAGGGAAAAGTCGAGCACTGACGTCCCTTGAGGCCGTTGGACTGACATCACTCATTAGCAGCAATTACATCTTTTCAAAACCAGGTGAGACACACACACACACACACACACACACACACACACAGGCACACACATATGCACACTCAAGCAGAAACATAAATTCTGGAAGTGAGTGTACAGTAAGGTTGGGTGTGCGAGTTTAAAGACCCAGTCATTCACTGACCAACAGCTCTGGAGCTCTTCCCCTCCATTTACCAGGGGGTCACACATCATGTTTTGTTCCCATGGTGACGGGTTTGGGAGTAACGTCAGTAATATCAAAGTGGGGCTGGAGTGGGGCCAGAGGAACAGGGGTGAGGGCTAATCCAAGGGGAGACAACAAGGGGAGGAGAAGTCAGGAGGAGCCTCAGTCCCAGTACACCCAAGAGAATGACACAAATCAAAGGACAGCCATCTGGCTGTGTCAATACAAAGTTGATTGGGTAACACCACATATTTAATTTTTGTTCATAAAAATTAATCAGTTGTTGCCCCATATAATAAGCATGGTTTCACTATTGTACTGAGCCTGCACCAAAGACTCTTCTCTAATTAATGCTCATTACAATCCACCAACAGAATAATTAACAGTATAAACAACTGCATGCTGTTTGTCGTTGCTGTTTAGCTAGTTTTGCAGTGGTTAGCGTTGTTTTCACAAACTGAAGGCTTTCGACTATAAGCCAGTCACTTAAAAAAATGCACACTATATAATAATTTAAAAATAGCATTCAGCGGTTTATTGAAAATTCATATGAAATGTTTCTAGAGCTCATAAGAATCTATTCACTGCCAATTCTTAAGTTTAAATTTGCGGTTATTCTTCTGAAAAAAAAAAAAAAAAAAAAACTTGCCCTCTTGTGCACACTGAGCACCAAATGCAATTCAATGAAGCTCTCCAGGGAACAGTATCTATTAATTGTTCAACACAAACATACATTTGTGCCACTTTTAGGTTGTGTTGCTGTGCAGGCCACAAAATCAGACTAATAAACAGCACAGTGGAAAAAGACAATGCCCCGGGCCTGCCAATACTGTGAAAACCCATCTGTTTAAGTAAGATGAAATCACTCGAGAGGAAAGGGTTACTGTACGCACAGCTCTCGCACAGCACTGTGCTTCTTCAAGCTAATGGATTGCAATTCCTTAGATTATGGCTTGGCTACATTCCCGACATACAAGCAAATTGGAAGAATTACTAGGAGGACACAAGTCCCAGCTTTTGGAGCAGTTAGGAGAGGGCTCTGATCACCCTGCAGTTAGCAGCAGGAGACATTTAAAATCACTGTAATAATTAACTGTTGAAGAGTCCTGAGTGGAAAACTAATTCTGCTGTTTTAAGTCCCCGATTTGTGTTGATATAATCCATGGTCATGTTTGGAATGTGGTCTGCAAAATGTCCCATGTTCCACACCCAGACCTGTTTGCAACAACAGCCTCCCTTGATCATTTCATTCCACACATGCAGGCACACACACACACACACACACACACACACACACACATGCACGCACGCACACACAAACATACGAACATGCACATACAGAGACACACACACACACACACACACATATACATGTACCAACACACACATGTGCACACGCATGCACACAGACTCACACAATTCAGGAAGAGCCATTACCATGAAAACAGGAACACATGTTCGAGGTATATAGGCTATCATTACCCTTTGCAAGATGTTCCCAGCATTTCAATTATCTAAAGTTTGTAAAGCCGTTGTGTTGAAATTGAGAAAGGCATGGCGCGCTAATGCAATCCACAGCGATTAAAGTGGTTCTGAACGGAGGGAAAATGGCTCTATCTTTCGTGCTAATTAATTTAATGACTTGTTGCCCCAGGCTCAGCCCGAGTGCAGGAATTTCAGAGGGAGCACACCAACCACCCTCATCTTTTTCTCTGCCCTCCCTCCTCCATGCCCCCCTGCTCTCTCTCTCTCTCTCTCTCTCTCTCATATCCAAGGAAGAAGAATCACAGTATGAATGCCTGTCTGCCTGACACAGACAGCTGTGGGAGTGATTCCATTTATATGACTTCTACTGATATGGGAGAATTCTTACAGCCCCAAAGAGCCTTTTTATTTATACAGTCATACTCCTGCCAGCTTTTCACTGAGACACTTACAGCACACACAGTGCACAAATCCTCATTTACTCCCTCCCACACCACTCCCCTGCTCCAGCTTCTCTGCTCCTCCTCTCCTGGCGAGCTCCATTAAAAGCTCAGCGGGTAAAACACTTCACCTTGGAAATGCAGGAGAGCACCACTGGACACAACCAATCAGCAGCCAAGATACACACGTGCCGAAATACACACAGCTTAAGAGAAAACATTAAGAGTAATCTCAACATTTAGGAGTATTCCTAAATGAATGAGCAGTCAGAGTCATACACAGTCACTTTCTAGGGACTGGTCTGCTATTAGCATGATGAAACTTTTGTCTCAATAGCAGGCCAATCCAGAGAGATGAGGGCTGGGGTAACAAAGGGCACTACTTTTGTTTGAGCTAAATATCAGGTTTTGGGGGTTGCTAGAGAGGTGCACTATCAGAAAAAAATGGTACAAAATGTTGCCTGTGAGATGCTATCCTTTAGTTACTCAAAGCAGTACCCTTTTAGTTTAAATGTTCATTTGTACCTATTTTGCTAGTAAGACCAGAAAAAAGAGGCCCATAAGAGGCCTGTGAGGAGGCCAATGAGGAGCCAGAGAGAGAGAGGCCTGTGAGATAGAGGACTGTGAGAGAGAGACCTGAGAGAAAGGGCTGTGAGATTAAGGAATGTGATAGAGACCTGTGAGAGAGGCCTTAGATAGAGACTGGTGAGACTGAAGCCTGTGAGAGAGAGACCTGAGAGAAAGGCCTGTGAGATTAAGGAATGTGATAGAGACCTGTGAGAGAGGCCTTAGATAGAGACTGGTGAGACTGAAGCCTGTGAGAGAGAGACCTCAGAGAAAGGCCTGTGAGATTAAGGACTGTGATAGAGACCTGTGAAAGAGCCCTGAGACAGAGACTGGTGAGACTGAGGCTTGTGAGAGAGAGGCCTGTGAAACAGAAGCCTTAGATAGAGACTGGTGAGACTGAGGCCTGTGAGAGAGAGAGACACCTGAGACAGAGGCCTATGGGAGGCCTGAGAGAGAAGCCTGTGAGATAGAGGACTGCGAGAGAGAGACCTGAGAGAGAGAGGCCTATGAGAGGCCTGAGACAGAGGCCTGTGAGACAGAAGCCTTAGATAGAGACTGGTGAGACTGAGGCCTGTGAGAGAGAGAGACCTGAGAGAGAGGCCTGTGAGAGGCCTGAGAGAGGAGCCTGTGAGTACTGTGAAAGAGAGGCTAGCGAGAGAGGCCTTTGATACAGAGGCCTTAAAGAGAGAGCGATGAGAGAAACCTGAGATAGAGACCTGAGAGAAAGAGGCCTGCGAGTGAAAAAGAGGTCTGAGAGAAAGAGGCCTGCGAGTGAAAAAGAGGTCTGAGAGAAAGGCCCAAGAAGAAGGCCAGTGACAGAGGCCACAGGAAAACAGCTCTGAAAATCACATATGGAATCATTTTGGAGGTGATACTAGGCTGTAAATCCCCACACTGGCTTGGGGGACGCTCAGATCATTACCAGCATCATTATTATTATTACCATAATCATTTCAGCCCTTATTTTTCCTCCAGAAACCATAGATGGGGAGAGGGGGGGGTTGGGGTAAAAACACTGAAACAAATAGCAGATGTTTACATTCTCAGACTGCAGAGAGAGAAGAGTAGTGTGTAGGCTGGTGTGTTTCTGCGAGCCCGTTTATGGTCTTCAAGAGCGTTTCGCCGTCCCTGCCGTCATTCCCTCCACTCTCATATATTTCTGTCTGTCTTTCATGTCCGTCCATCTCTCAGCACTGCTCCACAGAGGAGAGAACGGCGTGGGCTCAAGTCTGCTCAGAGTGCAGGGAGCTGCTTTATTGGATCTGAGAGTCTGTGAACTGATTAACCCCATGGGGTGTAAGTAGAGGGGGAAAATCAATAAATAAAAATGGGGAACTAGAAAGACTGTGCGTCTTGGCAGCCACTGTCCAGTTCATGATCTATTCAGATGTTCCATTGACAGGTGGAGAAATACAAGATTACGAGGCTTCAGACTGATTCTGGAGGTTCTACATTGGATGAGTCAGGGAATCGTCTCAACGACCCAAAGGACAGCCCTTTCACCCTATCACCCAATCACAAAGTATGAGCTCTTCTTCCCCCACCAAAAAAACACATGGTTTAACTACATTCCCATTCGAGATAAAATATTCTGCGGTGGTTTCCACTGTTGACTTGCCTACTAATACCGGCCAAGTTTTCACAACGACAGTATCAACAGCATACTTCAGAGCCACCGCCATTATCAGTGCTGGCGTAAAAGAGCAGATATGGCCCCCACAAAATACAGTTTTCTGGTATTACTGAAAGAGTAATGATCTCCTCTGATCCCTTCAAAATGATCACAAATTGAGTGAGAAGGACAAACTCAGGATGCATATTCAATAACCTCCTGATATTTTATGTCTCTATCCAGTTTGCTTTCAATAGACAGTCCTGAGACATGGTAAATTGGAGAGTTTTGAGGGAAAAAAAGTTCGCAGGAGAAACAATCCTTCAGGTATGCTGACAGGTACTGTCAGTAGCACTGGTATAGTGATTACGTTTTGTGTGGGATAACTCTAGCCTCCGCTGCAGCTGAATTCACCATGAATGGTGAAGCCAAAATGGTTTATTAGTCCTTAATTCAGTGTTTTCCCTTCACATTATAGCTTCTCAAGAACGTTTACGCATAGTGTTTCATTGCCAGCAAACAGTAACTACCTTGCTGCATTATTAATGGGGCACAGATAAACTTTGATTTAATGGCTGCCCTAAATTACCTAGATGTTAATTGGCAGAAAGTGACTTCAAACAAATATATCTGTGTCTGAAAATGGTATTGACATTATGCGGAGAGTGTCATTTGACAGTCTTTCCAAGTTTTTCTCAAACTTAGGAAATGGAATACATTCCAGATATCTCATGTCTGCTTTGTTACTTCTCCAATAAATAAATAAATAAATAAATTGATTGAACATTAGCAAACACTTTTTAACAGGTAGCAAGTCCACCCCCCCACCTCCCTCCCACAATATTACCTATTGTTGCATGCAAGCAGGGCAAATATTGGAGAATGCAGTAATGGCAACTATTTTCAAGCTGGTAGAGTGCATTATAAATCATAAAAAGTCACATGTTGCAGTAATATTGCAGATAGGCCCATATCCACGCATTTATTAATTCCACCATTCATTCAACAAGCTGCTGTCCTGCTCTGGCCCTTGTGCATTTGCAGAAGTTGCTTCCATTAACACCAGCTCTGGCTATCCTGCAACCTGACCTTGTCCCCTTGCACAAAGCTGCAATTACATTTACCAGCAATTTCAATTGTTTTGTAGCAATTTCCTGGACCCCCTAATCCTTGGTCCAGATTTTGGGAAATGTACGCTGCCCTGCTCTGGCTTTGGTGACAGATCAGCTCAGGGACTGAAACATGATAACAAGCAGGAGTCTCTGTCAGCTCAGGTAGTGTCACACCGGCTTTTAGGATCAGCTGTCAGGACAGTAGCTGAGGACAGCACCACCCAATCCATGAGGTTCTGCTCACAACTTAGCAGGCAATAACAGGCGCAAGTATCACAGAGACAAACCATGCATGGACACATACATACGCAAACTTACACACATACACATTTACAAGCACAAGACATAAACACACACACACACACACAGCATATGCATAACTCATGCTCATGTGCCACAAACATACACACACAGAGCACTCCTATTTGTTGTTTGTACATATTATCAACAGACAACCCCAGGAGACAAGAAAACAGGTTCCCAATAGGACTGTCCATACCTAGCATATCAATTAGCCGACAAAGCGAGAAAAATGAAAACTACTTTATACTGTCACAGTGGATAACAGATTCGCAGCCAGACATACTATGGTGAGAAGTTGGATGGTGTAATGAAGTTGAAAGCCATATGAGCCATGGAGTAAATAGGTAACAAATGACGGAAGTCGGCAAAAATCAGAAAGTGTACCCAAAAGTCCCTTGTCCTACACAGGGGGATGCAGCAGTCACGGGCCTCACTGCGTTGACTCAGTGTTGCACTTGCAGAGCAGGTCGCGCTCTACCCCTCGTCTGGGAGGACATGTCAAAACACATTAGAGGCGGTCCTGCGCCCCAGACAAGCCTGAAAACGTCAGCCCAATTTGTTTCCCTAATAGCGACTGCATTATTCCAATATAACCTTGAGCGAAATTCAAGTTCACGAGTCACCGAGCGCCCAACTTCACAGCGCACGCTGTTAAACGGGAGGTCACTTTGAGGTGTAAACATGCTGTCCTTTACATTTGGTTATTTATTTATTTATTTATTTACAAAACTCATTCTCTGTCAGCAGAGGTAACAGATGGAAAGAGAATGAGGAGAGAGATGACTTTGGTGGGGGGTTACAGAGGAGTGACCGTTGTCTCGTCCAAGACCCAGATGAAAAGAAATATTACATGAACAACAACAGACACAAGCCTGAGTAGCATAACCAGTCCTGACAATGAGAGCTTTTGTCAGGCACACAGCTGACAAGGACAATGGCCAGTGGAACGATAGGCCAACTCATTGGGGAAGAGACATGGTTCAGAGGAGCCTGGCAGAGCTGCTGTGACTTCACACAGAAAGACTACATTACCCAGGCATCCCCACCCTTTACCCCCTCCACCAAGCCTCAGCTGTGCCCTTTCAAGGAGCTCCACTCCCCGAGAAAACTCTCTGAGGGCAAAAAACAATCATCACATCTGAAAAGTGCAAAAGTTCTTAAGAAAATTACCAAATTATTACCTTTCTCATTCTCCTCTTGCTCTCTCTCAGCCTCTCCGTCTCTCTCTAATGAGGGATTGTGGGCAGTCAGGCCGTTCCCCGTTATTCAGGAGAGTGGGCCTGCTCTATCGACCCCCTGCGTTAATATTCATAAAGGCTATTTCAGCAGCTTTATACTTTAACATTGCAGCCGCTGTCCTAAATCAATTCCCATTGATCTACATCGGCTTTTCCTTCATTCATTGATCTCGTTTAAACTCGCGCTCAAGGTCTTTTCAAACATATTTACTTTGCAATGAAGTCCTAGATGGCTACAATTTAGTTTCTTTTTTTTTCTTCTCAGCAAGTATTGCCCTGATTTATAGATGAACATACGGCTGAAATCACCAAAGAATGCATTTCGACATCTACATTGTTACAGTCAAAGGCTTGCTGTTTACATCTTGACAGAGAGAACATGAAAGACAAATAGCTCACAGTTATGTTTAGTTGCCGAGAGGTAACGTTACTCATACCAGTTGTCATTAAAAATGTCTTATATTCCTTTTAATACACAATAGTATCTCTCCAATTCCCTCTTCCTCCTCTGAGTGGAGAAAAACACAGGATTTAAATCCATCGTGATTCGCTTCACAGATCACAGACAGGAAAAAAGTGGTTCTTGCCCAAACAAGTCCAGTGAGGGAGCACAAAAAAAGAAGAAAATATGCAAAGTAATCAACTTGGAGTATAATTGTGGGCTGTTTAAAACTGCAAACAAACAACTAAACAGAAACAAATAAATCAATGGCCATGCGAGACATGCCATGCTATTAGGCACAGGAAATATGATCGTTTTGCGGGGTTCGTTAACTGTCCGCAGCTGGTACCCTGAATGGTAACTACCCAACTGAGTTAATTACTCTGCTTCTCCACCCCAGCCCCGACCGCTCTACTCTCCTCCTCCTGTCCTGTCCTTTCCTCCCTTGATCTTTTTCCCTCCCCTCTTCATTTATTTTCTGTCTTCTGTTTTTCTTTCCCCCTTTTCTGTTCTCTACTCTCCTTTCCTTTTCTGTATGTTCCTCCACTACCATTATTTGCACTCCTATCTTTGTCTCCCCTCTGTCGTCTTGCTACCGGGCATTATTTACGGAAGTTCCCTTTTGTAGTTCTGAATATTCATATGGCCCCCATGTTTATATCTCAGTCAGTTTGAACACATTTAAAGTGCCCCTATTATGGTTTTTCATTATTTTAATGTTGTAGCATGAATCATATTGTTTTTATGCACATTTAAAAGGTCTGTGTCGGAAAACTCACGGTTGACTGAAACGCCCAAATCGCTTCTGCCCATTTTTGTCATCAATTGGTGATGTCACCATTTGAATTTTCGCGCCAAGCAGATAGTTTGGCACGCCCTTGAATCAAGTGGGTTTCCCACCCAAGGCTTAACTGGTATTTATTTCTAAAGCTGAAATCCATTTATGGTAAGGGGCGTGACAAGGGGCACGAACGGTGGACCAATCACAAGTGAGTGATCAAGTTGACCAATCACAGCAAATTGGGGTTTTCGGGAGGGCGGGGGCAGGACTTTCAATGGAGCATTTCACAGACAGGTACTGCAGAATTGGCAAGCATGAGAAAACTCAAGTGTTTCTTTTAACAATGGCGCATTTAAACCTTTTTTCGTCGAGTTCAAGAATACAAAAATGATCAGTGAAATGTCACATAATGGGGGAACTTTCAATGCTGTATGTGACACATGTTAGGCCCCTTCAACTAAAGCACGTACACAAGCTCTTTCAGCCCCGCCATCATCAAGGCCACAGAGAGGACACCTGACCTCCCATCACGGTCTGTAATGGTGTCAGTCGGCTGCAGCGAGTGCCAGTGCTTAAGACTGATCTGATTCAGGCGCAGGGAGCTCCCAAGAGATCAGTCTGCAAGTCTGCTGCCTCCATGTTCATTTGTGTTGTAAATCATCCATAAATATGTTAGTAACAGACCATTTAACTCACGCAAATAATGCATTTCCTCAAACAATTTCCCCCTGTATATCTGCACAGCTGGGTCATAGAATTGCAGATTGTCTTATCTGTATTTACTCAAATGTGTTATTGTTTTATTCCGTACTAATGTTTCTCTGCCTGATATCCTGCGACATTGCAAAGGAAAGAAAAATACCCTTAAAGGTATGTATTAAGGTTAAATTAACTCCGGGCCAGATTCATGCTGGATCAGCTGGAGTTGCCACAGCGACGCAGATCCGACGCAGATTAGGAGTGCAGGTGCTTGCTATCTGGGGTATAGACATACTTAACCACTAAAGGAAGAACTTCAAAAATTTTTGTCAGTTTATAGTTTCTTTCAATGCTATTCATTGACAAATTAAAATATTATTTCTATATCAGTAATAGCAAATTATATTGATACATTTGACTTTATAAAACATCAAGGAATGGGGAATTCAGGGATATATATAGCCTTGCTGTCCAGACCAACAGCGTCCTCATATAATGGGAATGTAAACACTTCCCTTTTTATTACATGTCAATGAGATTTCAGGAAAATGTCCTCACACTTTTGGTTATATAGTGTGGGTAAACTTTGCAGCAAGCGCATACGGATCTAATTCATCAGGATTACTATCTACAACAGATACTTCCAATCATATGACAGCAACTTTTTAGCAAAATGCTTATTTTGGATTACAAAAATATGACTATCATTAAAAATATAGTTTGTATTATATAAACAATAACTTTATTTATATACTGCGATTATATACATTAGTATCATTTGAAATTATCGTGAGTGGGAGGTTCACGGAGAGTACCACAGGACGAGGCACTTTGTCATGCTTGCAGCAGTAAAAATCCACTCGTGCTTTTACATGCTTACATTACTGGTCACTGCCCTTTGTAAACAATCAGCAAAAGTTACAGCCTGTGCCATGTTTGCAGAATAGAAACATGAAGATTTTCAAGTCCTTCTCCTCATCAGACATTTCATAGACCCTACTTCTCTTTTCACCACCATAGACCTCCCCACATGCTTCACAGATGGGCGCACACACGCACCTACACCCACACACACGCAAACACACACACATGCGCACGCGTGCACACGCACACACTAACACAATGACACACATACGGACACACACATGCACCCACGCACTCAAACAGACATACATACACACACACACACACATACGGACACACACATGCACCCACGCACTCAAACAGACATACATACACACACACACACACACACAAACACACTGACACACATACACATTCACACACAGACGCACCCACACGCACATGCACACCCAAGCGCTCAGCTGAATCATTCACTCCACCAAATCAAGAGCACAAGTTGTGCGCACACGCAATAAATAAGGATGAATTCTTCTGGAACCTGTAAAGTGCAGAAAATATGAAAAATTTAATCATTCCAGGGAATAAAAATTCATAAGGAATGTACAAAATCAATATTTTATGCTACTTACTGTA
This sequence comes from Gymnothorax javanicus, assembly GCA_029692085.1. Classification (NCBI taxonomy): domain Eukaryota; kingdom Metazoa; phylum Chordata; class Actinopteri; order Anguilliformes; family Muraenidae; genus Gymnothorax; species Gymnothorax javanicus. The sequence goes on along the minus strand of CM056203.1, from coordinate 62,599,407 downwards.
CCTATTCTTTATTACAAACCTATTCAGGAACAAGCATTAAAAATTGAAGGTGAAGGGGGGAGAGCGGAGGTGGAGATGAGGTTTGGGGGGGGAGGGGCAACGGGAGACAGAGCCGCAGGTTCAAATGCAATACTATTTCATTCATGTTTAAAAGCTCTTTTTTTGTTTCTCCAAGAGCCACTAAAGCAGTTTTTTAAAACAGAAAAAAGCTTTGATAGATTGAGCATTCCAAGGTGCCAAGTAGCTGTCAACATAAATAGCTATAAAAATGTTTTAAACCTGAGTTTTCAAGGTTATGGCCCATGGCAGTGATTTGAGGGAGCTGCTCACTGGAGCTATGGTGGTTACGCAAGGAGAGCAGAGCGTGGAGTGCACATGCAGGTGGGGATGTATGACATTGAGTGTGTGTGCGTGTGTGTATGCATGCGTGTATAAGCACATGTGTATAGGTATGTGCAAGACAGTAGTGTGAGGGAGTTTCTTTTATCGGTCAGTGTGCATTATTGTAGACTGGCTGTGTTTACCTGCTGATTCGAAAGGTCCATCCGGCAGTCTTACCTGCATGTAGCACTTGCTCTTCACACCTTTGCTGTTACACTGGTCAAATGGTCTTTAGTTCATTTTGTCATTTTACTCACTGAAAAATGAAAAACTGAAAATAAATACAATCTACACATTTACATTTTCTGTCAATTGATGGCAAAACACAACAAGTAGTAGAACTAATAATAATAATAATAATAATTTTTTCAAAAGTTTTCTCTGTCTCATATACGAGGATACAAAAGATGAAATAACCAGCCATTTTGTGCAGTGCTAACCCCTTTTCCTTCTCATTCATGTGATGTCCAGTAAATGCTATAGTTTTGAGCGCTGTCTCCGGTACAGATGTCTCGCTCACAGTCACACTTACTAATGTAGTAAGGATGAGGTCAGAGCCGCCAGCAGCTGACAGCGCACCAGACGAGCCCGAGCCCGGATCCTCTCCCTGCCTCCGCCTTCAACGGCGCATATGTTGTTTGACAACTGCGTGTCTGCCAGCGACACGAGCGCGGACAACCTTGCCAGACTCCAAGACACCGAGGCTCACTTCCATGTGTTCTCGATGGGCACGGTAATGGAACAAAGATGTTTCCATCAGACGACATCACCCACGGCAACCAGCTCTCAGAGTGACAGGTCTCTCACTCTTCCTTTCTCCCTCACTCTCTGCTTTTCATTCAATATCCCTATCAAAGCCATGAGGGCATCAGTGCATGACATGATGCGCCACCAAGGCAAATAACGAATTTTGGAAAACAAAACATGAAATAAGAAAACTGAAAGTCAGTGATTACTTTTCATCACTTTATACACACAGTACTACTTCAAGTGATCAAAGAACTTTTATTTTATCGTTAAAAAATATTATAAGTTATAAAGATTGCTGATTTTTCGCAGTATGTTCAACCATTCAGTAAGGCCGCATGTTCTCATATCTAAAGTGCTAGAGGTAAAAGACCAAGAACTATAAGTGTGTTATTGTGCAAATGGGACTGCATTGTGTAATTACAATATGAAAGCAATTATAGTACTTGCAATATTAGACAGCATATTTGACAGGCAGGATTGCTTCATACGATATGTAGTTTTATGTCTTTAACAGAATGCTCTGTAATGATTAAACTCTTCACTACTAAAAGGAGAGAAATTGCTTCAATGCGACTAATATGGAATTAATATCCACTGAAAAATATCCAGTCATGAGTCACATAAGTATAAGTACCCACAATAAGTATTTAGGCTCAAGAAGTAAGATTTTATACAAAGACTGGCCCTGGTCATTACCTCTACCAAGGAGCCAGTGTTTTACCTTTGGTTTGTGGGTAAGTATGTTTGTGAGAAACATTACAGTAAAAGTTACAGATTTTTATGAATTTTGTACCAGAGGTGTGTCTTGGCTGTACTTAGAAATGATTTTATTTTGGAAGTTATTTGGATCAAATTCTGGATCCAAGAATTTTTTATTTTCATGTGTGGTGGTACATAATAACGCTACTCATATGTGTCCTAGACGTGGGGGAGTGTTGGGCCCTTGTGGAGGTATGCGCTCTCTGTGTGCTCTTGTTACACCATGGTACAGTATATAGCACATGCTCTTATGCAATGTGACTAAATCTAGGAGAATATAGGAGAGTTCATCTGATAAACAAGAGTAATATTGCCTCACTAGCTTTACAACATTCTCAGGCCTGAAGGAGACACCCGCGCTAAAGCACCACACTCACCAATGTATAATTAAATGACATTACATGATATTTTATGAGTGCTACACAGAAATTTCCAGGTCGCATAACTCTGTGGAAACCTTTAGATTTAACTTATTAAATAATAAATAATAATAACTAATTAAATAAATTTAATAATTATCGAAAGTACAAGTTTCTTCAAACTTTTCGTTTGAAACATTTAAATCTGAAATACCAGGCTTTTTTTTATCATTTTGAAAATCCTCACAGTTCTGAGATGTTCGCAGCATATGACATATTTATTATATCTAAATTATTGTTTTTATTAGTTTTTCCATACAGATCTGCAAAAGTATTTGTGTTCATATACAGTTCGTGCATGTAAAAAAATAGTCTAAATGTTTACCTTTAATCGTGCATTGAATTGGATTTTTTTCCATGCATAGTTAAATATTAAATGCTTTTCAACATTTCCACAGGACACAAAAATCCCAGGAAATAGTGGCCTTAAAAACTAAATTGAGCAATTATACTGGACCTTAGCTTTTATGTTCCATTGATGTTTGCATTAAAACAACTGCACAGTGATCCCCTGCAGTCATATTACTAGACAAAAATGGCACACATGGGATCTCTACATAGCCATAACTGCACAGAGGATGGACCCCTAATTCCACACTATCCAATAATGAGGACTTCACATGCTTAAAAAAAAAAGCATGTGTAGCACGTTTAATCAGATTTATTGAAACTTTGAATTATTGTATTATACTGTCAAGTGAAATATGAATGTAAGGGGTGGGTTCCCTGTAATTTTTTTTTTTTCCACAAGGTTATTAATTCTGCAAGCATGTAAATTAACATATGCAATTCTGCACAGTCTCAGCATATTTCATATGTGAATAAAGGCTTATTGATTTGCTTATCAGTTTTGTCTGTGAGCAAGAAAAGCATTTTTAGAAACCAGACTAATAATATCCATTGCAATGGATATTCATTTAATGTTTATATTCTGTGTTTGGGCTTGACTCCAGTAGCTACATAACTTGTACATTAAGCAGAATGAGCAAGGTCAAATAATCAATCTATTATCTTGTTTTTACACATCATAATAAATCATTGCAAAATAACATAACTATCTTGACACCTTTAATATTTTTTTAAAGTGTTTCTCTTTGATTTTGTGATTATTGCAACTGTCTCAAATTTTCATCCTGTTTGCCACACTTAGAGCGAATGGGATATTTTACTGCAAGCAAAATGGTATTAAATAACTGTTAACGTGCAGCATAAACTTGTTTTCCAATCAAATGGATGTTTTACAATGCTGTGAGCACACCATTGTCAATGATTTTTGGCTGCTACGGTTGATATTAATAACTCATTATTTTTAGAAGTAAAAATGCATAAACTGGCCAACGAGAAATAATATCAATAATGCTTGATGCTGTGGCATGCAAAATCAGGCCACGAAAGAATCATTACTCTTGTTCAATGATGACGACCAAAACTTAAGCCTGTTTGCAATATTTTTCAATAAGGGGGGATTTTGTTGTTCAATACCCTTCCTTTGAATTTTTTGTATTTGTTTTTTCCACAGAAAATCTCAAAATATCATTTAATTCAGCCTCGTCTGAAAAATAAAATCACTGCCGAATTCACTGTCCATCATTGTTATGGGACATGTGGTATCGTCCCGAAGATCAACAAAAATAGAACCCGCGCAGTTTTATTAAAATTAACTGAGAAACAGCGCCACAGAACTGAACTAAATTCTCCTCCACTCTTCCCCAAAGGTTTACGCTTTTACTCTAAGTGGGCAAAGCTGGAGGCGACGTGTGTTTTTTTCTTACAAGTAACACGCATTACCAGTTTGCATTGTGACAGCGGCAGTGCGACAGTGATTTTCTGGGATGTCTCACTCTGTCATCGCTGTCTCATCTTTCGCTGCACACAGATGCTAGGCAATGACAGGTGATGGCGCTCCGTAAGCCTGTGAAGCTTCTCTTAAACTTTAATGATTAAGTCAAATCTGATGAGATTGAAAGCACAGTTTTAGGCACGCATAACATCACAGTTAAACGAGCCCACCTGCCACAAGAGCTGCGGCACGTGTATTTACATATTACACCCAGCAAACGCAACACCCCCCCTCCATTCCCTCATTCTTTTTCCTCTCCTCTTCTTTCGCTCTCTCTCTCTCTCTCTATCCTCCATTCAACGGAAAAAACAATCGAGCTCCTGCCTTGTTTCGTACTCCTGGTATAAACAGAGCTCCTCCCCTCTCCTTTGTCTGCAATTCCTGCTGGAAGTCTTTAATATGGGCCGGAACTTTAATTGCTTGTGAATTGAGTGTTTTCATGGGGTGTTAGTTAGGACCGTCCTCTGGATTAGCGTGCTTACTCGGGGGGAGAAGAGGCTGATTCAAGTCGACAGGCAGCCCTGTCGGAGGGAGGCGGGCTAACCTGCCGGATTCATGCCCCAGCGGATCCTCGGCGCGCTCATGGCGAGAGGAGACATATGGTGGGAATCATGCGCTCTCTCTCCCTTGTAATTAAAACATCTGGGAAGCGGCCCTGGTGCTCGCTGAATTAAACAGCAGCGGATCGACCGTGGAGAGAGAGGCCCTTGCGATTGGACACTTCCACCTCTGACAAGCTCTCCAACTCCCCCCAGACTTTCCCAAAACCCCAACCAGTGGACCTGATCATATTTTTAAAAAAGAAAATCACGGCAGTATTCAGAAATGACATGAACGGTGTCAAAAATTGTTCATACTGACAAACAATGAATTGAGCAATAAAAGACAGTCTAATAAATAAATATTGACACAATATGCACTTTAAATTAATTTGCATTTCAGAAAGACAGCAAGCACCGCTCCTCAATTATACCCTCAACCTCCCTTCGCCTTGTTTTTTTTTTCTGTATTCAACAGGAAAGAGTGCGCACCAGATTGTGCCACGTTTTCAGTGACAAAGGCCCAAAGGAACTTTAAATGAGAACAGCAGCAAACAGTAGCGAGGCCACGTTATCAGTGACCTGCAATAGAACATTTGTTATTTTTGGAATGAGGGCGTTGTTTCTTCCCTTAATGTTTTTGCATACAGTATCGATATGAAAGGCAAAATGGAGGAAGAGATATGTAGTGCCTGGGAAAGCACGCATACATGCATGTGCATAAGTGTGTACTTGCTTACGTCCGTGGTTTCATAGAACCGAGGGCGAGCAGCGAAGTGAAAGTGTAAGTGGCCCAGAGTGGCTTCTTATAGCAACGGGTCACCGTCTCACAGGAACGAGCTCTGCTTCTGACTTGAGTACAGGTCCAGCTGCTCCCCCTCCGACTTTGTGAGGTACGTACCATCGGGCGCAGTCGTCTGTGATGTCAGCACCATATGCTGTCCTTGGTCCTCTGAGTCTGACATTCCACACTCAAACCTCACGAGTCTCGGTGGTGTCATACAGTCGTCCCCTCTGACAGCCCTTACCACCAGCCCAAACTGTGGCCTACCCATCCAAGCACAATTCACCCTCTCTTTTTCTACAAAAGTGAATGAAACAAGCAGTGTGTTCAAAGGGCAACCAAGTGCGGTTGAAACCAAACTAAAGACATTCAGTGTGTAGGATTGGCAGTTTTCAGTTTAGCCAGGTTGCAGGTCGTAATGCAGGTTTGTCCCCACAGTGACACAAGGCCATGAATGAAAGCCAGAAAGCAAAATTAGAGGAGCTGTCTCTAAATATTCACTGTCAACTTCACCTATTAAAAGTGTGTGTCATCCTCACATCCCTAAATGATTGTCTGACCTATGCAATAGTATTAATTCCTCAACCCAGGTTGACTTGTATTGAAAACGTGCAGATAAAGTATGAAACATAGTGCAGAGCTGCCACGCACACATCACATTGTTGTGGTTTTTGACAACACAGTTGGAAAATTCCAGAACATAATACTCAACTGAGCCAAAAACCCACTGGCACTGGAGCAGTCGCCGCCACAGTACGAGGTTGCTGACTTGTCAACCTGCCATGTGCGGGTCCCTCGTCTCAGCTTACAGGTCACTGCATTCTCACGAGATGCACCTGAAGCCTTGATGCTTTCCGGCCCAATCCAAGTGGAAGAGCAAGCACGGTCCACGTCACATTAGCTCTCACTGAGACGACAATCAGACTATCAGGCGCACTGATCAGGTTTCAACCACGTAACGAGAAGATGAGAAATCATATGAAAAATGCATTCTCAGGGATAAAAGCAGACTGTTTTTTCTTTTTTGTTCCCGGAGCAGGGCTGGCTCATCTGGAGCATCCCACATGGAACTTTATCAGTTTGGCCATGCTAGTCCCGCTAAATGCGTGACGATGATAAAAATCCACCATTGATTACAAAAACGCGTCAAAAATTCCATGTGCCAATTAGACAAGTAAGGAACCCCCCTTCAAATCCCCCCAGCCTGGCCCAGCATACCTCAGGCTGGCACCTGTCCATACCAACCTCCTCTTTCCGCTCACACTTGGAAGGCGAGCGTTATTGTTTTTCACCTTTTTGAATTAGCATCGCTAATGCGAGGCAGCGGCTAATGCGGCTGTAACCAGAAGCAGCTGTTTGTTGTCATGATGTGTGAATCGCATCGAGGCCCTCGGGAGAAGAAAAGGAGAGAGGGAGGGAGAAGAAATAAAGAAAGGCAGAAGGATAAGTAGAGCAAACAGAGGGATGATGGTGCAGAGAGGGGAGATGAGGGGTGAAAGTAAGACAGAGAGAGATAAAGCGGATGATAAAGGGTATGAAGAGTAGAAGGCTAAATGCGGGAGGGAGAGGAGAAAGCCTCGATGCTGCCACACCGCGGTCCCCTGAGCTCACAGTTTCAGTGACAGGAAGTGGGGAGGCAGGGGACTGAGAGGATGGAGAGCCAGAGATCCCGGCTCAGAGCCAGCACTCATACAGCACGGTGTAAAGGCCACACACTCACCGGCACAGGACTGCCAGCAAAATACACGCACACTCACTCAATCCCTCTCGTACGCACACAGGCAATCGCTTCTCTCTCTCATGCACACACACATTCACACAAACTTACACACACACAAACATACTCTCTCTCTCACTTTCATTCTTTCTCTCTCATACACAAACATATGCACACGCACACACATACACACACACAAACATACTCTCTCATCTCTTTCTCTCTCTCATACACACATACACACACAAACATACTCTCTCTCCTTCACTCTTTCTCTCTCATACACAAACACATGCACACACACACACACACACACACACAAACATACTCTCATCTTCTCGCTCTCATACACACACGCACACACACAAACATACTCTCTCATGCACACACATATACTCTCACACCTTCTCTCTCTCTCCCTGTCCTTTTCTCGTACACGCACATACATATACGAACACAAATTCCCTTTCTCTCTCGCATACATACTATTACAGGCATCCAGCAAAACACACATGTGCGCACACATACACATTCACTGTGTCTCTTTCTGTCTTCATCTATCTATCTTGCACATGCAGACACACACACACAGGCCCGCACCCACAGACTCCTGCACTAATACAGGGCTAAAAAAACACTTTTTTCTCTCTCTCTCTCTTTCTGTCTCACTTCCTCATACATACACACACAACAACAGCAGCACTTGAATTAATAAAACAGCCAGTTAATAAACCAGAGCAAATTAAAATACAAATATAATAACCCTTATTTCAAAGATAATGACTATAATTAATAAGATTGTCCTGGAGATACTAGAAAACCGTTGTTCTTAAAGCAGCAATATTACGAGAAGCACGGTACAGAGCGAAGAGTGCGTGTCTTCTTCAGAGGCAGCCAAGCTTGTCTTCAGCACAGGTATCCGCATATTATACTGGTGACAAACAAGTAAATTAAAATGAGTAAGACAATGGGACTATAAACATCCACATTTATTCGGTTTGACAACTGATGATACAGTATTTTGCACACATCCTGTATTTATTTTAAGAGCCTTCTCAGATACAGCACAGAGCGCATGAAATCCTTGCAACCTTTTCGGGAACATTCAAGGCAATATCACTGCACTTTGCACTACACAAATGTAGAAAAAGTGGGCGCAACTCAAAGCATCTTTTTAGGTCTCTGCTCTGGCGACATCCATGGCATTGTGTTTTCGGGTTGTTCGTTCATACTTCCCATTCTCGTGAACGAGATTCTTCAAATTTGGCACAAACATGCATTTGGACTCAAGGAAACTGATTAGATTTTGGTGGTCAAAGGTCAACGTCACTATGACCTCACATCCGTCCCATTTTTGTGAACACAATATCTGAGGAATGCCTGGAGGGAATTTCATTGCACCAGGAACAAACATCTATTCGGACTGAAGGATAAAATCAGCAGAATTTGGTGGTGAAAGGAGAAAGATCAAGGTCATTGTGACCTCACAAAACAAAAAGTTTCTGGCCATAACTCTGGAGGTCATGCGCTAATCATCACAAAATTTCAGACTAATGGCTAACAAGATAAAAGCTTTGCCATTTCATATTCAAAAGGTCAAAATGTAACATCACTGTGACAACATAATATCAAGCAAAAACATTTTTCTCACCATTAATCAATGCCATAACTCAGGAACAGAAGGGGAAGTTGTGACCGTATTTCACATTTGATCAGATACTGTTTTGGTTTTGCTGATGCTGAGCTTCAGGTGATCGTTGTCACACTATGTGACAAAGTTCTCCACTGCATTCCATAGTGAAGACAGCATGTTTCTCACTAGAAATTATTCACTGGAATCATGCATGTCAATAGAGTGATAAATTCCATTTCACCAAAAAAACACTCTTAATACCTTTTATTAAATTCTGTCAAAGTCTTCCTTATACATGCAAGTCTGGACAGAAATGGATGTAAGCGGCAACTTGATGAGTTTGTGGAGGCAAAAAACCACAAGGCAGTAATTTTAGTCCAATTTAAATTGGAAAGTGCGGTGACCCAGCAGTTGTATACTTTGCACAACAGCACTACACTGAAAGTTTAGGTGCAGAATATACACCACTGGTGAGTTAAACGCAGAGGAAGCACAGGTGTCAGTTGAGCTGGGAACGCAAGTGTCCCCATCATTTTCTGTCGAAACCCATTTCATCCCCACCACTTTTTGAAAGTCTTTAATCATTTAAACTTGGAGATGAAATACACATTGGTATATATCCTGTCATTACTGTAAGTGAGAAATATAATCTTACTGATTGGTAAATCTAAATAGAAATACTACGTTGCCACCTATTATTCCACAGCGCTTTGCGCTCGCTCATTTGGTTGATTCCAGAGCTGTGTAAAGAGAAACATCTGACATTTTTTTAAACATAACAATAGGGCGGGAGATTTTCTGAACAGCTGGGTGTAAATTGTCAGTCTTTTTTATTATTATTATTATTATTTTGAAAGAAAAACCCAGTTATCATTTGTGACTGTTAGTTGTTAGTAAATGTTTTGAATAAAGGTGTAAGCAAGCAAGTGTAGCTGCAATTAATTACACTATTATTGACTTCTCATTCACAGATTTATAGTAGTTTACACAAAGACCATGAATAGTAGAACTGTACTCATGACCTTAGAATAGACGACCCAAGCAACACACACACAAGCCAGCCATTTACTCTTGCCTGCCTTTTGGAGATCGCATGGCTTTTGGAAATTAATCAGGCAACTTGAAAGGTATGAAAATGACTATGACCACGAAAGAACGCTGTACTACACAGAGGATTTCCAGTGGACCATATACAGGTAAAACAGGTTCATTAATAAGCTTTGCTGTTTGTTGGGTAACTTTATTGTGTATTGGCCCACAACTGCCAAGGCTATTTTGCTAGCTAGCTATTTTAGCTAATGGCAATACAGGCTGTTGGACGTGGTTGTTGCTAGACAGCTCACATTAACTAAACTGGGGCGCATTTCCCAAAAGCGTAGTTGCTAACTACAACCCCAATTCCGAAATAGTTGGGACGAAGTGTAAACTGTGAATGAAATCAAAATGCAATGACTTTCAGATCAAATGAGCCACTATGTTACTTACAATAGAACATAGACAACATTTAAAATGTTGAAACTGAGGCATTTTACATTTTTATCTACAAAATGAGCTTATGTCAATTTTCTGGCTGCAACAGGTCTCAAAAAAGTTGGGACACAGGCAAAAAAAGGGCTGAAAAAGCAATTAATATATAAGAGAATCAGCTGAAAGAACATTTAGCAAGTAATTAAATTAACTGGCATCAGGTGTATATCATGATTGGCTATAAAAGGGATGTCTAAGAGAGGCTGAGTCTCTCAGAAGTAAAGATGACCAGAGGATCTCCAACCTGTGAAGGCTTGCGTAAAAAAATTGTGGAATACTTTAAGAACAATGTTCCTCAACATCAAATTGCAAAGCCTTTGAAGGTCTCATCATCGATAGTGCATAACATCATCAAAAGATTGAGAGAAACTGGAAAAATCTCTGTGCGTTAGGGACTAGGCCGAAGACCTTTATTGGATGCCCGAGATCTTCGGGCCCTCAGACGCCACTTCGTCACTCACCGGCATGATTCTCTCATTGACATTACTAAATGGGCCCAGGAATACTTCAAGAAACCACTGTTTTTAAACACAGTCTGTTGTGCCATCCACAGAAGCCACCTAAAACTCTATCATGCAAAAAGGAAGCCATTGTTGTGCATGATCCAGAAGCACCGCCTTGTTCTGTGGGCCAAGGCTCATTTCAAATGGACTGTAGCAAAGTAGCAAAGTGTCCTGTGGTCAGACGAGTCCAAATTTGACATTCTTGTTGGAAATAACGGGCGTTGTGTCCTCTGGGCTAAAGAGGAGTAAGACCACCCCTCCTGCTATCAGCGTTCAGTTCAAAAGCCAGCATCTGTGATGGTATGAGGATGTATTAGTGCATATGGTGTGGGACACTTGCATGTTTTAAAAAGCACCATGAATGCTGAAAGGTATATAAAGGTTTTAGAGCAACATATGCTCCCCTCCAGATGACATCTATTCTAGGGAAGGCCTTGTGTATTTCAGCAGAACAATGCAAAACCACATACTGCAGCTATTACAACAGCATGGCTTCGTAGTAGAAGAGTTCGTGTTCTGAACTGGCCTGCCTGCAGTCCTGATCTTTCACCAATGAGAACATTTGACACATAATTAAACGAAAAGTCAGTCAAAGGAGGCCCAAAACTCTCCAGCAGCTGGCAGCCTGTATTAAACAAGAGTGGGATCAAATTCCAATGGCTAAACTCAAGAAACTTGTCTTCTCAATGCCCAGATGCCTCCACTCTGTGTTAAAAAGAAGAGGGGATGCTACACCATGGTAAACAGGCCCCTGTCCCAACTTTTTTGAGACCTGTAGCAGCCATCAAATTTGAAATGAGTTCATTTTGTGGATAAAATTGTAAAATTTCTCAGTTTCAACATTTGCTATGTTATCTCTGTTCTATTGTGAATAAAATACTGGCTGGTGTGATTTGAAAGTCATTGCGTTTTGATTTTATTCATAATTTACACTTCGTCCCAACTATTTCGGAATTGGGGTTGTAAGTTAGCAACTTACATAGTTTGTCCATTCACAGACAATGGGCCCAACTATGTAAGTTAGCATCTGTGATTTTGGGAAAAGCACCCCTGGTAGTTTATTGCTCTCTCTCTCTCTCTCTCTCTCTATATATATATATATATATATATATATATATATATATGTCTTATGACTTTTTTTTTATGTTTGTTTTTTGTTTTGTTTTGTTCTTATACCAGAGAGGCACTGATTCTGCATAAATAATTCCCAGAATGCATTCCACCTGGATCTAGCACAAATTAAGCACTGGCAGGCCCACTGAAAAAAAAAAGGGCATGAAACGTCAAACCCGTCATTGTCCCCAGCTCTTTTCAAAGTACACCGATGCCCATGGTTATTGTCTCCAACACTTTTAAAAACAATCTGACGCCCATGAGCACAGTTTCGTGGTTCAATCTCTCAGTCTGCGAGAAACATCTCTGTCTCAGCCAGCATTTCAGTGACCTGAGATCAGCAAATCCCTGCACACATGATTTAGAGACAAATATTACACTCAGGCAAGTCAATACCACTGAATTATTTAACGTCCTGTTCAGTTAATTAGATATTTAATTGACTACAGACATCTATAGACAGATGATGACGTCCCGTTCCGGCATAAATTCATGCAAATGGGACAGCACTTGACCCCTGGAAGATTTAGAGGCCTCAGCTACAGGTCAGAGTTCACTATAAAGATGGCAGGGTGAGCCTGTCCACTTTTCACAGTGTTCTGTTCTGAACCTGTTCCAAACTGGCAATCCAACATCCTCCTCTCTAAATTTTTAAGAAAGATGCCTTCATATTAGAGCGAATAAACATTACGTTTTCGATCCAATCAAGCTGACAACATGAAAATTTACATCCCAGGTTAGGCCTCTCGTTCTTAAAATGATTATTGTGCTAGGTCTTACTGTTTTCATATCCCCCTCCCCCCATACTCCCCTGTATTATGCACACACATGGGCCATCTCTCCACCTGTGCTCTCAGAAGGTGTTAGTCTCTTCTTTATAAACATTCCAACATACTCCGAACCTCCCTCTCTCTTTCACTTTCTTCTTCTTCTGACCCTGCTTGCTCCAATGGACTTCCATGACAATTCATTCCATGAGTGTTTTTTTCCCCTCCCCAGGTAAAATATTGATGGATTTTTTATGAATTGCCATGAAAAATTAATTCACATTCCAATATAAAACAGCATAAACAAACGGCATCTCCCCATTGCAATGCATTCATTATCCCTCCTCTCCACCTGTGAAAGTAGCATTTGAGCCTGTTTTCCAGCAGTCGCCCTAATTGCTTAATTTGACCCGCTTTCTCGTCAATTAAAACCCTGTCAGCTACGGGAAGATGGGTAGATGGATAAGCTGGGGGAATCAATGAACAGATCGATACACAGATACATCAATAAGTGAATGGAGAACTGCTGAAATGGAAATGAAAATGAGTCACGTTCAGCCGGTAAGAAGAGAGCAGGCAGTCTTCTGTGACGACCACAACAACAACTGCAACCAAACCAACATCAATAACTAAAGCCTTATCAACACCAATGAAGAGATGAATAACTGAGCTGTAGCAGAGGACAGCCCGTTGTTTAGACTCTCTTCTATGAGGTCCACAGGGATTGATCTTGGTGGTCATGCAAGAGATGGACACAAGGACACAGATGGTAGATCCATCTCTTCATGTCTACATTTATGTCATCAACTGAATTTTTTTTTTAAATGCAGTTCCAAAATCAAAAATCCTTTACCACAAGTGAGGTTTAATACTGGAATTTTCCACCCCGTCACCTTGTTTTAATTAAAGCTCTTAGAAGAATCAAAGTCAGAGCAATTATATTTTCAAAGGGAGCCCTGAGCGAGGTGCATGCCTGCTGCGACTCTGACCCCCCTGAGGTACCTTAATGAAAGTGCCCCATTCCACCGAGCCTTTTTCACTCAAGCCACATTCCCCTCTGATTCAGACAACCCTCTGGGTCTTACGCACAAGCATGGGGATGAGTCGTTGACCTCATTATTTTTGGATAGCAATTTTTCACGTTGTTCCCGCAGTCGTTGTAAGATTCCTTCTCTTTGACAAACTATGAAAAGCCGGATTGTTTCCTGTCAGATGGTGCATAGTAAGCCAATAGGGCTTCAGTCTTCAAGACATCCCCTGAATTTCTCTCCCGTTGCCCTGGACACTCAGAAAGCTAACTGCTGTGCTGACTGGGAGTGAAATAATGACCACAGGAGTCTGCCCTCAAACTGTCACCCCATCTTCATGCCATAGAAATACAGAAGAAGAATGGTTTCCATCATTGAACATAGATGATTAAATTTATGTACCAGTCTTCTTTACATTAATCAAAATGACGAACAAGAGAAATCTGAGACAAGCAGATTTTTTGAGAGCCGGTGATTATATGCAGCACCTCTCTCATATGGATTCCACCCCAAGTTCACCATTCTGTGCTACATCTCCTGTGGTCCTGTGTAGCCAATAGGCAATTGAAATAATGACCGAGTCATTAGTGAGTGTCAGAATTGAGTACATTCGCTTTAGCTACAGTTTTTTTGGATACAGCAGTTGTCTCAGAGAGAGAGCAAACTAAGAATAAGAAGTCGAATTCAAGTACCCCAGTTTCATCATCATTATTCGTCTATCCATCCATTCATTACCTATACCACCTCTTTTACACATGGGTTCTAGGGTAGCTGGAGTCTGTCTCAGATGTCAGTGAGCAAATGTCAAGGACACACCCTGGACAGCTCGCTAATCCATCGCAGCACACGTGCACCATTCACACACCATTCAATCACACACTGATACCTGAGGGCAATTTTAAAGTGTAAACTTAGCCTAACATGGACATCATGTCTTTGAACTGTGGGAGAAAATCGTTGTACTCAGAGGAAACCCACTCGAACATGGGGAGAGCTAGTAAACTCTGCACAGAAAGGCTAGTTTTGTATCCATGCCTTTCTTGCGGTAAGGTAATAGTGCAATTGACTGTGCCACAATACCGCTGATGATTATTAATGAAAAACTATAAAGGCTGAGAGACACTGTTCAAAATTCAGGATCGAGGATTGTCAATTTCAGGTCCACATCCTGGCCAAACTGATGGAGCTCTAAAGTATACTTAAGTTGGGGCTTAAATTCCAGCTATATGCTCATTCGTCTGGTACAGATCAGGCTGCAAAGACATCAAGCTAAGGGTCTTCATTCTTGAGACTTCAAACATCAATGTCCAGGGTCAAAAAAATGTAAAGTTTGCAGAGGGGACACATTCAGTGTGGATCATCCTTTGACAGAGATTAGCCTGGGCAGCCACAAACCACCGTCCCAATACAAAGTCAGTGTATCTAATTATTGGTTCTCGCTGGGTTAAATATTTTGATGCAGTCCTAAATGCAACAGACAACTAGATGCCACTATGGTAAGATCAGCTCATGCACAATGGTATGGAGGTAGAATAATGAAGGTGTGCGAACCTTCACAGCATGCAATATGTCAGTAGTGAATAACCGTCGCAACAACATGCACCTGGGCTTTCCGATTTAAAAATAGAACGTTTGCACCAGCAGGTTAGACTATACTGGTGTGAAATTGTATAATACATTCGGGATATGGACAGCAGATATCACATTAAGGGCTGTACAATGACATTCATGAGTCTCAGCATTGTTACATTACATTTATTTAGCAAACGCTTTCATTCAAAGCGACTAAGAGTAAGTGCACAGAATTAGGACTGTTGAACACCAAACTTTAACATTTCCATATTGCGTCAACCCCTCCAATGAGCAATATTCCAAATGATACCATAAGATGTCAACTTTGTCCTCACAGTTGTAGAAGTTGAAGAGATTTGCCATCAGCTGTATAAATCAGTATTTCAATTCACATTTTTGTCGACTGGTTTGAAATTGAGATTGATTTCTTGTTTCATCAGACCCAATAAGCAAAGGTTAATTAATTTTACAAACAGTACATATGAGAGGAATTGCTTTTCTGTTTAGCTCAATTTATTATCATTGATTAATGAAATTATATCCCAGAAAAATTGGTGGAGCCAAAATCTTGCTTTAAGACTTTCCGTTCATCCACTTTTGTCTTGTGGGCCACTTCAGTATGGGGATGTACCATGAAACTTGAAGAAAAGGGCTGCATTTGAGCACACATGCTTACAAAGAACAACATTGACACAAACCCAAGTTACTTTTCCTGACAAAACAGTCCTGATGTAAGACTCTTCAAGCCTTTTTTTTCCTACATGTGCCACGTCTGACGATTTGGACACAGATTTATTGCTAAGTCTGTTTCTATTATCTGGCAGCAGCGAGGACTGACTGGTATTTTTCTGCCTGGGCTACATGAAACTGGGTGAAGAGATGAATATCCAGGGTGTAGTTATATTTCAGCAGGTGTTGCACATAAATTGGCACCGATGGAAGTGTCATATAAATGAGGTTGTGCCAGAGGCATTGCCAGGATGCCAAGCTCGCGTGGGCATTTGTACTCTTTGTGGGGGGGGAAAAAAGAACCTCTAAATCGGTGTAAAATACAACATGCACAACATCTTGAAACTTTTTATATATATATATATATATACATATACATATATATATATATGGGCCAGGCTCACGAAATGAGCGCCACCCCCCGGGTACTGAAAAAGAATGAAAGTACCCATAGAGCTTAGCTGTGAGTGGTTTTTTAATCTACAGGTGTTGTGGGATCATATTCCAAAGCCGTGCGACGGCGACGTTTTTCATTTTTTCGTGGTACCTGGTCAAAGTTGGGTCCCTCAACTCATTTTTTGGGCCGGGTTTCTGCCTTAGTTTCAAGACATGCATATCTTCTTAAGCCTCATACATGCATAGATATAGCTATATCTTCTCAAAATGCCCTGATATGTATAGAAGGACAGTATGGCTGATGGAAAAATGGTATATTGGTAATAAGCTTTATTTTATTAATATAATTTTATTAATTGCAACACTGTTTACGTGGTCAATCGCTTGTCATCCCCCTGTCCGGGAATTTTTAACATTGGCCGAACTAAGAGACGTCTTCGTGATCGCTTAGTCGAGTATAAATACGCCATTCGCAAGAAGAATCACGAGTATCCCATTACCAGACATTTTACGGAGGCACGTAATAACAATGATTCCCTTCTAAAAATCGAGGGCATTGAGCATATTAGAGCGCCTATCAGAGGCGGCAATAGATTTAAAAGGCTTTGTCAACGGGAAGCCTTCTGGATTCATACATTTGATGCCCTTAATTATCCAGAGTTAAATAATGATATTGATTTTTTGTCTTTTTTATAATTCTCTTTCTATATTGTGATCTCTCGTTTTTTATGTCCGCACATCTTGTTTTTCCATATCTTTATATGTTCATATGTATATACATATACATTTCCTTTTTGTATTTACTTTCTTGAGCATTTATTGTCCAATTATTTTCTTAAACCATACATCCCTCTGTACCTATTTAGCTCATCAGGTGACATGTCTCACCTTCCCTATTGGTTGTTATGTCTATATACGTTTGCCTTGGCCTATGGCACTTTTTACACCCTGACGAAGACCGCATAGGTCGAAACATGTCGGCTTTTTTAACTGTTTAGCCATGGTATAATAAAGGCTTTTTATCCCTTTTTTTTGCTTCTTTTGGATCCAATTATTCTCTGAGTGCCTGGAATTCTTACATTTTTGGTTTACTCTCCCATCCCACGCTTCCAAGAGCACCAGCTTTACATTCTTTTATATACTTTTTCATCCCATGAGCGCCAAATATTTTCTCTAATACATAGGTAATATGCTGTTGGGATTGTCAACCCTGCCATGGCCCTGAAGTCGGGGTACGTTTTGCATGCGGCTGCAAAATTGCTGCGCGAGTGCAAACTGCTCTCTAACACAATGTGTAAAATTAATTCAGGCAACCCTATGCTCTCAGTGGTAATTGTATGTGATAAAGGTATATGTCTACTCTCTGAATATCAAATATCATGGTCATTGGTGGAATATTTGGTGAGTTATATGCATTTCCCTATACCCTTGCTCGTCTAAGTCAGAAACACGAAAACCTACTGTTTGCCTGTAATCCATCCAGAGGCCTATAACTAGTGATAATAAAGTTATTTAAGCCTCCAATCAGTGTTATAATTGTATATAAGTGATGTCCAGAGGTATATCACCTGAAATTAGAAATCCTACAGTGATTTTTTTCCCTCGGGACCCCGTCGCTGCAGAAAAAAGAAATTAGGTCTGCAAATACCTGAAAAATGTTATAAAAACCTATATCAAAACTCAAAAATCTCCAAGAAACAAGTATGTATGTATGCAAAAGTATGTAGCTTAGGCAATATCAAGCCAGAACAGGTGTCTATTAGCTCAAAATATCAGTATATCGGTCAGAAACCGAATCCAAGTCAGAAACCGCGACTAAGTCAGAAACCCGTCAAAGTGTACCAAACTCAACCCGACTGACTTGCTATTGCCGTAATACTTAACTAATAGATAGAATAAGAGTCTCAAGTAGGTAATTGATCACTTACCACTGGAAAATGCCACTTGTAGGCTGGTGGACAGGCTGCTTGACAGTTCTTTTTTTTTAATTTTGGGTCCTAGGTTCCCCTAGCCTGAGCCCTGGGAGTTTTTTATGATGATTGCATATTTCTGTCTTTTAGTTATTGTTATTTTGTTGTAGGTGTTGTCTGGTGTCCCCGACCACCTATGCATGTTATTTGAACAAGTTTATGACTGATTGGCCACCGATTGCGGCCACAGCGGCCGCCAAGCCCCACGTCAGTTTCTGCCTGAGATCCCGGTTTCTGACCGAGAGCGTGGGCCGATCGGTCCGATGTCGGGCCTCCGACCGACGCCATCGTTATATAACCCCAATTCCGAAATAGTTGGGACGAAGTGTAAATTGTGAATAAAATCAAAATGCAATGACTTTTAGATCACGAGCCAATATGTTATTTACAAGAGAACATAGATAACATTTCAAAAGTTGAAACTGAGACATTTTACATTTTTATGCACAAAATGAGCTCATTTTGTGGATAAAATTGTAAAATTTATCAGTTTCAACATTTGCTATGTTATCCCTGTTCTATTGTGAATAAAATGCTGGCTGGTGTGATTTGAAAGTCATTGCGATTTGATTTTATTCACAATAAATGAACAACAAAGATAACATAGCAAATGTTGAAACTGAAAAATTTTACAATTTTATCCACAAAATGAGCTCATTTCAAATTTGATGGCCGCTACAGGTCTCAAAAAAGTTGGGACATGGGCCTGTTTACCATGGTGTAGCATCCCCTCTTCTTTTTAACACAAAGTGGAGGCGTCTGGGCATTTAGGAGACAAGTAGCCATTGAAATTTGATCCCTCTCTTGTTTAATACAGGCTTCCAGCTGCTGGAGAGTTTTGGGTCTCCTTTGACAGACTTTGTTTAATTATGCGCCAAATGTTCTCAATCGGTGAAAGATCAGGATTGCAGGCAGGCCAGTTCAGCACACAGACTCTTCTACTATGAAGCCATGCTGTTGTAATAGCTGCAGTATGTGGTTTTGCATTGTCCTGTTGAAATACACAAGGCCTTCCCTGGAATAGATGTCATCTGAAGGGGGAATATGTTGCTCCAAAACCTTTATATACATTTCAGCATTCATGGTGCTTTTTAAAACATGCAAGTGTCTCACACCATATGCACTAACGCATCCCCATACCATCAGAGATGCTGGCTTTTGAACTGAACGCTGATAACAGGAGGGGTGGTCTTCCTCCTCTTTAGCCCAGAGGACATTACGCCCATGATTTCCAACAAGAATGTCAAATTTGGACTCGTCTGACCACAGGACACTTTGCCACTTTGCTACAGTCCATTTCAAATGAGCCTTGGCCCACAGAACACGGCAGCGCTTCTGGATTGTGCTCGTGAACAATGGCTTCCTTTTTGCATGGTAGAGTTTTAGGTGGCATCTGTGGATGGCACGGCAGACTGTGTTTACAGACAGTGGTTTCATGAAGTATTCCTGGGCCCATTTAATAATGTCAATGACAGAATCATGCCGCTGAGTGATGAAGCGGCGTCTGAGGGCCTCGAAGATCACGGGCATCCAGTAAAGGTCTTCGGCCTTGTCCCTTACGCACAGAGATTTTTCCAGTTTCTCTGAATCTTTTGATGATGTTATGCACTGTCGATGATGAGACCTTCAAAGCCTTTGCAATTTGACATTGAGGAACATTGTTTTTAAAGTATTCCACAATTTTTTTTACGCAAGCCTTCACAGGTTGGAGAGCCTCTGGTCATCTTTACTTCTGAGAGACTCAGCCTCTCTAAGATATCCCTTTTATAGCCAATCATGTTACACACCTGATGCCAGTTAACTTAATTACTTGCTAAATGTTTTTTCACCTGATTCTCTTATATATTCATTGCTTTTTCAGCCCTTTTTTGCCTGTGTCCTAACTTTTTTGAGACCTGTTGCAGCCAGAAAATTTGAAGTAAGCTCATTTTGTGGATAAAAATGTAAAATGTCTCAGTTTCAATATTTGAAATGTTATCTATGTTCTATTGTAAATAACATATTGGCTCATATGATCTGAAAGTCATTGCATTTTCACAATTTACACTTTGTCCCAACAATTTCGGGATTGGGTTTGTACATAAAATGGTTTATTAAACACATTTTCACAAACTTATGGTTAGAAGATTGACAAAAACAGATTAAAAAAAAATAAATTACACATGTACCATTATCTTGTTTGTAGCCTGACACCACAGACCCAAAAAAGGTGGCAGTGCTGGCAATGAAGTGTACCCAACCTTGTAGGGCAGTCCACCCTTCTTTCAGTCATGCCTACCTGTGGCTGTTGCAGCAATTATGGTCATGAGACTTCTTTGGGGTGCCTGTATATGCTGCCTGTTTATGTAAAAGAAATCAATATTTTCATATAAGAGATTTGGTATTCTTTTCAGGTGAACCCTTTGTTGGTGTGGTTACTGCAATGTGTTTACAATGAACAATAAATGTTATTTTGATAACATGCTTCACCTCTATGCTCCAGAGAAGTGATAGTATGACAGACGATACAGTTACAGATGGCTAAAAACTCAGATAGCCAATATTTATTTTTCTACTGCCTTAATGCCATTTTAAAATGTCCTAGTTAAATCCAGGACTGCGCTGAATTCCAAATGACCCTCATGCTCATCTTTGCAGAAATAAAGTGTATTACTATGTAAAACATAGATTAAAGTAACTTACTTTTCAAACAGGAAATCGTTCACCTTATCTGACATGTGTCCAGAAAATCCAGGACCTCCCCTCTGTATATTCCCTGAAGTTTCCCAAATGCATCCCACGAACAGTAGGGAGGCAAAGAGTATAACATGACTTAGTCCATACAAAGTAAAGGCAAATATTGTAGGCTAACAAAACTGAAAAACACTCAAAATAAAGACAAAACTGCAGGTAAAAACAGCAAATTCTTGAACGTTGATTACTCTGGGTGCAATGTAAAGAGTGATCTGACTGTATGACAAGTGATTAAAAGGACTGACACATGCACATTACCATGTGGCAACGCAAATGGAAGACACTTCCACTACCATGGATATCATGGGATTGACTAGAGTCCCTATGAGTCAAGCAAGCGCAGCAAATAAGCCATGGCTCTTCATGAAAATCATCAGTTATGTTCAACAACCAATCAAGGGAGGTTATGGTTTTCTTCCATAATACCTTCATCAGACCAAATAGAGTACTGTGTGCAGTTCTGGGGACCATACCAGAAGACAGACAGAGGGCTCAACAAAAGGTTCAAAGAGCAGCTATGAAATTAATTCCTGGTTTAAAAGAAAAAAGACTATATGGAAAGACTGAGGACTCTTCAGCCTCAGTGAAAGGAAACTGTGGATTATTTAGGCTGTTATATATATATATTAGGGCTAGGACTTTATGCGTTAATTTCGATTAATTAATTACAGAAAAAAATAACGCGTTAAAAAAAAATAACGTATTTAATCGCACCCTTCTCAGTTCCCTAATTTCTGGCACACCGGTAACAGTGATGCACACACTTCAGACCGGTAGGTGGCGGTAATGAACCTAAAGTCTTAAAATGTTGAATATAATGGGCTCTAATTTCTTGGCGCAGCGCAGGGTGGCGCAGCGTGGCGCGGCCCGCGCAGTGGTAATTTTGTCCCGTGCGCAGCCACTTTGGCAATTTGGTGGACCGAGGTGCGCTGAGATGGGTGCGGCGGCGCAGTAGGGGGAGGTGTCACATATTCATCATGACGCAGTGACAATTTTGTGGCAAAAGGCTCCGTCGAAAGTGCGCAGAGCGCTCGCCAGCTCCAACCTGGTTTACTTTCTGTGCAGTGGTAATTTGGCTGACCGGCGTACAGTGCGCACACGTCACCGAAACCTCACAGGCAGGTTTCCAGAATGTCAGGCACATTTCAGTGCAATAAATAATTACAGCAACCACTATTTAATGTAACTATCTGAATCAGGATATAAATTATAGTATCTGTATCGATTGTCCTGATGTCAGATCAAAGGCGGTTGGCACACGTAATGGAAACTCTACCTGGCTTAATCAACGCAGCTGAATCTGTGATGCAAACTAACGACTTCACATCTTTCTCAGCCAACCACAAACTGCCTCAGCATCAGGTAGTGCGTATATATCCGGCTTCTCACATCTCAAAAAATGCAAAAGAAAAGAGAGACGCTTGGCAATGCGTCCTTTACACACAGGTGCTTCTGATTTCATCCGCGTCACGCATGGAATTTGTTTATGTTGTGATCTGTGCACACTACTTATCTTTATTACATGGGGTTTAAATATAGGTTATTAAATATGAGTGTCTTTATTAGTGGGAAAATATGTTTGCCTTACCCGTAATGCCAACCTCAATCCCACCAAAGCCCTCGACACTGACGGCTGAGAGGGTTGAGGATGCAATGTACTCCGCCGAGCACATGGCCACGCTGGTGGAGGGGCCGCCTTTGGTGGCCATTTACCCCTTTTCCACCAAAAAGAACCTGGTGCCTGTGCCGTGCTGGTGCTAGTGCCAGTGCTTAGTTGGTTCAACCCACGAACCTCCTAAGAACCTGTTTGTTTTTCCATCACCGAGGAGCCAAATCAGAGCCACGCAATCACGTCACTGTAATTTAAGACCAACAGATCAGGAGAAAATAAACTTCGTTCGAGACCTGCGTCTCTCTCAGCAGCGCTCACATAACAGCTGGCAATACAGAAATACAGTATGTACTGCGGGAAACCACGAGTAAAAATGTATAACAAAAATAATGCTTGCTCTATATGCTCAGTAAAACCACTTGCACACTGGGCCTTTGAATTTTTTTCGCACAAATGATTACATTCAAAGTCAATGCAAAGACGCCGAATACACGCGTATTCGGCGTCTTTGCGCTGACTTTGAATGTAATCGTCGGCGAAAAAATTTGCTTTTCAATTCAGTGTGCAAGTGGCTTAATACTATTATTGTCACTTAGGTTTTATCGTTTTTAGTGGGTAAAGGAATACAGCCTGATTGCTATGATCTCGTACTGAGTTAAGATCACATATTGAAAATAAATGTGTAACGTATCTTGCATTGTTGTCCATGCATGTTAATCTCAAAATTTTAAGCAGCAATAGGGTGTAATAATAGGAACACTCTATCCATCGTTTCTCACCCCAATGATGCAGGCAGAAGAAATAAATGAGCAACCGTCGTATTTCATTCCAACTTCATAAGTTTGAATGATCTGACATAGTTTCGTTTTGAAATTCCATTCAAGTTCGCTACTGGTAATAATTTGCGAATGCCCTAGCTAGCCAGCCGACTCATATTCGTAATGCTTAATATAGACCCAAGCGGTGCAGAAAACATGCCTGAAGCAGCAAAGCAAAATGCAACATAAACGCACCATGCAGATATAGGACAAGAGGCTTCTTTATTCCAACATTTTAAAGGTGAGGAGAGGAGCTCATTTGATTGGTGAAGATTTGACTCGGCTGTGTTAAACCCACTCACGCCTTCTCTCCTCCCTCTTTGCCACTTGTGCCGGCAGGAGGGACAGAGGCGGGACAGAGGGGTACTTGCGCTGGGCTGTGCCGGGCATGAAATTGCAAAATACGCCTGGATACACCCTGTCAGCGCGGCGCTCCCCCCATTCACCGCGCCTGCGCCTGGTCAACGAATTTAGAGCCCAATGGCTATAATTGCACTTAGAGTTTGCACTAATTTGTGAATGTAGTAGACAGATGAAAAATACATAGATAAATATAGATGAAAAATAAACATTTTTGTTGTTTAAGTTCACATATATGTCTATTCACTGATTCAGTCGTCAACCAAAATTTATTTGAATTGAAAAACTTTGCTTATTGTGTCAAATATTTCTGTTTGATAAAAATGTGATTAATCAAGATTAATTAATCACAAAGCCTCTAATTAATTAATTAATTTTTTTAATCGCGTCCCACCTCAAATATATATATATATATATACACATACACATATATGCACTGACAGGAATTAAAAACGCAAAGTGGTTTTTATCGTCTAATTTGAAAACTGATAGTTTTTCCTTTTGCTGATTGTTATGATGACCATCAGGTATGGTAAGCATTGCAAAATGTCAAGTGTCAAGGGTTTGAATCCCTTCTTGGTTTAACACCCCATTATGATTATCTAAATGCAGCACAGTACCCTGGATCATGGTCGTGAATCACAGTGGGAGAAATCATTTTGCACATGAAAAGTTGAAGATCAGGGCCAATAAAAACACACATCAACAAAGTCACATCATTCTCATTCAAAACAAATGAATCTCAGAAGAATCAAACATTTTGAACATTGAATGATGGCCAGTCTCAAAAAAAAGATTCTGGACACATTAATGTCCATTAAATGACTGTATCCAGACTGCAGGGATGACAGAATGACCAGATGTGTCAGCTGTCGTCCCCGACAAAGTCGCGTGAATCTGTGACGCCACAAAAACACATTCCATAAAACGTCTTCTGCCATGTCGGATAATGCATAAGAACTGCTGAATTGACTGTCAATGTAACAATCACAGTGAGGGCAAGTCTCACTACCAAAAGCACAGTTTCCTGAGACCGTGTTTTTGCAACTCTGAAAAACCATTTACCACTACTTAAAACTGTATATTTTTATTATGCAATGCCTCTCAGTAAATATATATACAAAATTATCGTTTTTAATGCCTCTCAGTATATATATATAAAAGTAAATATATATATATATATATATATATAGGGTTTGGAGCACAATGGTTATATGCAAAAAAATTGTGGTTTTGAGATTTTTACCCCCTGTCACAGCTTTCTATCAGCTAATCCTTGGAGCACAATAACTATATGTCCATCTGCATTCATTTTTAATCAGAATTCGCATTTTCATTTTGTGATATGTCAACCAAAATCTGCTTAAATTAATTAAACAATGACATTTTGATGAATAAACATTAATTTCATTACAGAGTCGTCTGTCTTCCATTGCAAACGAACTTACCTTCAACTAATCACCATTGTGTTTTGTCACATGATGTGCCAGAATTGTTGGAGTGCTGAGGTGACGTCCATTTTTGGCAATTTTGATCATGATGTGGCGGTTACACTCCTATGAAAACTTAGGTGTTCAATATAGTTCTGAACCATGCAGCAAAAGAGTGACTGGTTAAAAAAAAATTATATAAAATACCTGATTTAGTAGAACACTTGGAAACCTAAAAATCAATTTTTCTCAAAACCTCTAAAATGGACATATAACCATTGCGCTCCAAACCCTCGATATATATATATATATATATATATATATATGGAAGTTATCCAAGGAGGATAAATTCAGCAGCAATATTAGGAAGTATTTATTTCACGTAGAGAGTGCTCACAGTGGGGTAGCTTGCCAGGTAATCGTCGTCAAGATCAGGCTTGATTCAGTATTACATACTGTCTAGTCCATGGGTATCCTGAGGGTAAGGGAATGCCCTGTTCTTACTACTCAAGATATGTTATGGTATGGTATTTTCAGCTAAATGTAATATGAAGACAATATGAGTGTGATGTAGCTTCAGTGAAGCACTCAAACCAACAGATACAAATTAAGTATGTAAAATTTCTTACAATATGAAAAAAAAACTTTCTCTATCTTTGAATTCACTTAAAGGAAAACTTAGAAAAATTAGAGCTTAAATTAAATGTGCGTATTTATGGGTGCACGGTATTTGTCTTTAATTTCGTAATTTTTGTGATGACTGGTGCAATAATTCCCTGTAAATCCTATGTGCAAATATTTGGATCATACCACAGAGTCTAGGATTAATCCATTACTATGTGTAATTGTCCATAATAATCCATAAAATATTAGTGATAGGCTGTTTTCCCTTTGGAGCAAATGCTATTCAGGCAATGTGCACCTGCATCTTTAAATCTTGTCCAGTTGAGCTTCATGTGAGATTTGACTCAGGTGTGAGATAAAAGCAATTTTAAGACACTGCTTGCGAAACGCTGTTGGGAAGATGCTTGGCATAAAATACTAAGATTGACGTAAACCACTCGGAGGACAACAGGAAACAGTTAACCAGCAGAAAACACGATAAAACCTGAGCAACAGAGCAAGGCACAGACAGGCCCGTCCAGTTCAGGAAGACTGCGAGCTTGAGCAGACCAGAGTAAGCACCTGTTTGACCTTTGTTCTAAAGCCAAAAGGTTGGCTGTGTTTTAGCCATCACAAGTGATGTTTCCGAGTGTCGAGGTGTGCCACAGAACGTGTGGGGAGGAAACATATCTTTACCCCAAAGGCTGTTCAGGCTCCTCCCACAGTTAATTTGATCTACCTCTCATCTGCAACCATGATAACTGCATGTGAAAACTAGACATTAAAAATGTATATTCCCGCACACACCTAATTTTGAGAATAACTTTACTTGGCATGTGCCAGATAAACAGACATGCATGTTTTGGATTTACATTTGAGATCAGCCCCCAGGATTACGTAGATGACAGCCTTTGTTTATTTATCACATATTGAACAAAGTATTCTGCATTTTGCTGTGGTCATGATGCAATTCTAATGATACTTATGCAAGGGTAGTTTCCAGAGGATAGCTAAATTTATGTGTATGTCTTAATAATAAGTGTTTTGTTAAAACTTCCTTCCCTAATGCGAGCGATGGGGAAGTACTCATCTGTAATGGCCATATATTATTCTTCAGGCTTTGTTATTTTTTGATGCGCTGCACTTGACTTCCAGTAAAGAGGATGTTACTGAATTAGAGCCTGTGAGGTGTGCTTGTTGATAGAATCAAGGGGACAAAGCTGCATAAAAAATTGACTACATTTGACTCCAAAATGTCCAATGTATGGTGCTTATGTACAACCCCAATTCCGAAATAGCTGGGACGAAGTGTAAATTGTGAGTAAAATCAAAATGCAATGACTTTCAGATCACACGGGCCAATATGTTATTTACAATAGAACATAGATAACATTTCAAGTGTTGAAACTGAGACATTTTTCATTTCTATCCACAAAATGGGCTTATTTCAAATTTTCTGGCTGCAACAGGTCTCAAAAAAGTTGGGACACAGACAAAAAAGGGCTGAAAAAGCAAAGCAAAGAGAATCAGCTGAAAGAACATTTAGCAAGCAATTAAGTTAACTGGCATCAGGTATGTAACATGATTGGCTATAAAAGGGATGTCTTAGAGAAGCTGAGTCTCTCAGAAGTAAAGATGGCCAGAGGCTCTCCAACCTGTGAAGGCTTGCGCAAAAAAAATTGTGGAGTACTTTAAAAACAATGTTCTTCAAAGTCAAATTGCAAAGGCTTTGAAGGTCTCATCATTGACAGTGCATAACATTATCAAAAGATTCAGAGAAACTGGAAAAATCTCTGTGCGTAAGGGACAAGGCCGAAGACCTTTACTGGATGCCTGTGATCTTTGGGCCCTCAGACGCCACTGCATCACTCGCCGGCATGATTCTATCATTGACATCACTAAATGGGCCCAGGAATACTTCAAGAAACCACTGTCTGTAAACACAGTCCGCCGTGCCATCCACAGATGCCACCTAAAACTCTAAAAGGAAGCCATTGTTGAGCATGATCCAGAAGCGCCGCTGTGTTCTGTGGGCCAAGGCTCAATTAAAATGGACTGTAGCAAAGTGGCAAAGTGTCCTGTAGTCAGACGAGTCCAAATTTGACATTCTTGTTGGAAATCATGGGCGTCGTGTGCTCCAGGCTAAAAAGGAGAAAGACCACCTCTCCTGTTATCAGCGTTCAGTTCAAAAGCCAGAATCTCTGATGGTATGGGGATGCATTAGTGCATATGGTGTGGGACACTTGCATGTTTTAAAAAGCACCATGAATGCTGAAATGTATATAAAGGTTTTAGAGCAACATATGCTCCCCTCCAGATGACATCTATTCCAGGGAAGGCCTTGTGTATTTCAGCAGGACAATGCAAAACCACATACTGCAGCTATTACAACAGCATGGCTTCATAGTAGAAGAGTCCGTGTGCTGAACTGGCCTGCCCGCAGTCCTGATCTTTCACCAATTGAGAAAATTTGGCACATTATTAAACGAAAAGTCCCTCAAAGGAGACCCAAAACTCTCCAACAGCTGGAAGCCTCTATTAAAGAGTGGGATCTAATTCCAATTGCTAAACTCAAGAAACTTGTCTTCTCAATGCCTAGACGCCTCCTCTCTGTGTTAAAAAGAAGAGGGGATGCTACAACATGGTAAACAGGCCCCTGTCCCAACTTTCTTGAGACCTGTAGCAGCCATCAAATTTGAAATGAGCTCATTTTGTGGATGAAATCGTAAAATTTCTGTTTCAACATTTGCTATGTTATCTCTGTTCTATTGAGAATAAACTACTGGCCGGTGTGATTTGAAAGTCATTGCGTTTTGATTTTATTCACAATTTAAACTTTGTCCCAACTATTTCGGAATTGGGGTTGTACACAAATTTATTTGTGCCCAAGCTTTTGAAAATGCCATGACTATAATTATTCATAATAGGTAACATATCATGTTTTGTTTACATTTCATTCTTGCATGATACATATGTTCTGCAGCCGGTGTATTGCCTGAATCCTGTGACTGGACTGTGACTAGAACTCTCTGCTTGCACTGATGTGAAAAAAGTGGCTACCTACAGGGCTACTGCCAATATTCATGAAGGCTTGGGGAAAAACAAACGAAGCATACCTAACCCACACTCACCTAACAAATCATTTAAAATTGATCAGGGCTCAAAGGTGTCACAAGAGCATCTGCCACATCACGTGTTTAAAGTAACATTTGTTCAACAGGCAATGTGCTGTAACGCACAGTTAGCATTGTACTGCTATGACAAAGGGACACAACATAGATTTTCTCTCTGAATAATGCACACACACATACACATACACACACACACACACACACACACACACACACACACACACACACACACACACACACACGCACACACACACACACACACACACACACACACACACACACACAGGTACAACATACAAAATGTGTAAGATGATCAGCATGCAGCTCTTTATTGAGACAGAAAGTTTTATTGAAATCAAACCAAATGCTTAACCATTGTAGTAATTCCTTGTAAAAGCTCATTTCTGCTCTCAAGACGGAGCATATGAAATCAGACGTCCCCAGGGCAACTCCGCATTCTAAACTCTAAATTCTAAATTCCAATATGTGATAATGGAGAAACTGAGGCAATAAACACAAAAATGGGCTCAAAATGGGCAATAAAATAGTCGTTCGGCATCAAGCAAGACTTAGCGATTGAAACAATAAAATCAACAAACCAGGGGATTCTGCAACGTGAACTAATCAGCGCTCTTTTACGCTCTAGTCATCTAGTCAAGATGACAAATCAATGAAACCATTTCTGACCTATCCGGAGAAACACGGACGGGGCCCTTCAGTCTTGGCCTGGAGGAGGTGGGGGTGGCCAGAGTCAGGTGGCCCTGTGTGAAACGTAAGGGTATAACCATGCATCATTTCTGCCTGCGCGCAGCATCTTACACACATCAAATTAGGGCCACTTCCATTTTACCACAGGCAAACTAGGCCTATTTAAAAGAACAACTTTACAAATAAAATAAATGTCATCCTTCTCCACTGCATTCCTCCCTGTGCCAGGTCACTGATAATACCAAAGGAATATTCTGCAATAAATACCCGGTATGAACCAACACATGCATTTCACATCAAAAAATTTGAGTGCGCATGAAATGCTATTGCATAAATTAGAGAACTGGGGTGGTTAAAGGTCCAGGAATTAATAACACACGGGGTGTGGCAAACTTAAGATGCACACAATATTCTCCTGATGTTCACGTGACAGTAGGATTGCACCCTGTAAGAAAGCAAGGCGTCTTTTATACAAAACACTGGCCCTTGCAAGGCACAGGAGTTCTCAAAGCAGAGTACCATGACCACACAGGAGAAGAATAGCAGGAGAGATACTGAATGGCAGCGAAGAGAGAGATGTGCAAAAGCAATACTCCTCCTCTGACTTCATTAGTCTAATCAATCCACCAATACTAACAAGATTTTGGGGAAGGGGGAGAAGTGTGCATTGATGAATGAGATAAACACTGATTAGATCATCAGATCCCCCACCCTTCCCCACCCCGCTGATGGGACTGTATTAGGCCCACAGTCACTTAAAGACACCAAGAAGAGGGGACTGGGAAGTGCCGCATCATTCCTAATCTGGTTTTCAGGCCGTAATCACGTCAATGTCACTTTCAATCTAAGAGTAACAACGAGGAGTAAATAACTCCAAAAATGATTGTGGCCCAGATTCTCTACGAGCGCAGCTGACTGTGTCTTTAAAATGACCTACAATTTAAGGATTAAACAAAAAAATGAAACTATCTTTCTCATACAAGCTATATCTGCTTCGTTTTTTCATTTTGTTTCACTATTGATTCCTCTTATGACGGACAGAGAATGCATAAAAATAGTATCCAGGACAAAATAGCAGGAATATGGTCACAGAAACTTGAAAAGAAACTGAAAACTACACTCATTCTTTCACAAAAAGAACACATAAAGAAGACGTGCATATTTCAGTTCCCTGCCCTCACCACAGGACAAAAGTACTGAAAGAACGCATTTGTCCTGAGAAAATATAAATAGTATTTTAAAAAAAAAGAAAACTTGTCTGTTGTTTTCTGCAGAGAAGAAGAGAGGGAAGTGCAGAACTGTTCCAGAGAATGAGAGAAATATAAAAGGCCAATGAGATTTTTATATTTAAAAATTCAATGAATTTTTTATTCCTTTTCAACCTCGCAAAGCCGCAGGACAGAGCTACAGCAACTCAGCCAGCCAATAAGTAAGACACATGACGCTAACATTGGGACATTTGTACTTCCTGTAATCAGGAACATTGAGAGCTGAGGTTTCTCTCTCATGGTCAGGTGCAGACACCCCAGCATTTCTTCAATTAGAGAAGTTTGGAAGATTTTCTTGAGAGGAGAAGGAGAAAAAAAATCAATGTGTGGGAGCCACAGGCCGCAGACCTGGGGGCACTGAACTGCATTTGTGGGGGATTTCTCAAACGCCAATACTAACTCTCTCAGCAGCTTTCCCACCACAACAATCTGGTAATGTTCGGTGGCTTGCTAGGATCGGCAGATTCAGTTCCCCAAAAAGTGAGTTTAGAGAAGCCGTCTTCAGCTATAGAAGTACGCTCCTGAGACCAAAAACTGAGCTAACTGCGTAAAAATTCTCAGGGCACGCACATTCCAGGTGGCCTTTTTTTCCCCAAAAAAAAAACCTTCCCAGTGACAATTTATAATAACATCACAGTTATAAACAATATCACTCAAACTACATTCTTTGGTTCAAAATTTTGTCCAAACCATACTTCACCAAATGCTTCTTACATGGACTGTCGGGTGGTTTGGCCCTCTCAACAGCTTGGTTTCAATAAAGTGACACATACCATAGTATGCCAGAGAATCCCTACTGCAGTCAATAGCCCGTAAGGCAATACATAATTGTAATGGGGGAGGGGGACAATTGACTCTATAGTCCCTGTCCCAAAGCCCAAGGATGACTCCTTTAGTGGCCAGCCCCCCTGCAGCCAGCCTTTATTAATGGGACTTGGCATGTGCTCTCAAAAACGACGATGCACAGCTCAGCTGCTGGACAACAGATTGAAAATAAATGAGGAGCTGCGAAACACTGCAGCGATGAGATACACGGGAATATGAATGCAGATTTAAAGCAGGCATTGCTCTTAAAGCGGCATGCTTTACAGCGCACAATGAACTGCACCATCTCCAAAAGGCACAGCATTTGACCTGTTTGCATGCACATGCTCTAACGTGCAGATATTATCAGTTCCCACACAGTCTTGAAAATTTTCCATTTTTGAAAGGGAGTTGTCTGCCTTCGATATGAACGATGGAAGAAGCTCAAATGGGCTTACTTTCATTTTTTATTCACGTGATTTTTTTTTTTTTTTTAGGTAAACCACCATTCCCCCCCACCACCCCCTAATCAGATTGTCAGGCATAACTGACAGAGGTGTGGTGGAGCTGATATAGGCAAAGGAGAGGGTGTGTTGAGAGTGTGATGGTGAATAGACGGGCAGTAAGACGTTGGAAACACTAGAAAAAAAAAAATTTTTAAAAACCGTAAAGAAAACCTCCAACGGCGACTTTCGCGGAACAAGAGCCTGTCCTTTCTATCTTCACGATGCAGTTCAAAAAAACTTAAGAAACATGTCTTTCATTAAAGTTTGAAATAAGCATTTGGCCTTTCTCATCCCTATGACAGTTTTCTGCAAGAATCAAGCAAACAGCATTTTTATCCATAAAAATTGTCATTTGTTTCACTCCAAATTGCACAACCAGCGCAACCTGCACAATACAGTGCGCCTTCACTTTACTTCATCGTGTGTGGAAATTATACAAAAGTTTTCATCTTTTCCATGTGAATTTATGAATTTCACAAAGCATGCAAATAGCAGGACTTTAATTTTATCTTGGGCTCTGAAGAGACAATGAACTAGGTTAAGACAGACAGCATATTGAAAGCTGCACAAACAACTTATTATGCCACTAAGGAAACGCACCAAGCTAGTAACTTAACTGACGCATTTGAAACAGTTTCTATTGCTGCCATAGTTCAGTCTGTGGTTTCATTATGGTCAAACAGAGACCATCTCTCAGATGAGCGCGCATGAGTTTGTCATAATCTTTCCGTTTCAACTTTCATTTCTCCACACTCTACATGAAAATATTTATGGAAAATAACCTGTGATGCTCAAATTTTGTCAATTTAACTATCTGAACATGCACTAATCAGTAACATTGTGATACATCAAACCAGCTCAGCTAGTTGTGATTCATGCACCAGTGTATGATCATGCACCACAGCTAATGCCACCAGATGAGCTCAGCACAGCAACAAGCCCATGACGGAGTCATTTTGCCACTCATAAGATATGATAACTCTCGGAAAGCAATCAGAAGCCACTCTGGTGTTTGATAAATGCAATTTAGAGGATTTCCATTACTTCTGTCACAATCTGTGCAGAACGAAGCGGCCGCAGAACAAAATGCAGTCGCCTGTATTGTAATGTCATGAGCTTATCGTGTTGAAAACCAATGCGCTCAGTATCGTTTTTCAGCTTGAGAGATTTGACAGCAAGCACAATTAAATAGGCACAGCATGCATTTTGTCTTTGAGTACGACGTGTAATAGCAATGGCATTAAGTCCATGAAAAGTTTCCTCGCACACACACCTGTTTCCCTGGTCAACCCAATTTTGCACAGCCTTTGAAGTTTAAAGCATCAAATAAACTATGGTCAAATAAAAATAAGTTGAAATAAAGACTCTTCACATGGCCAGAGTTGCTAATTCTGACTGACTCTGTAATACACGGCCTTGCCTCTTAAGCTTCTCGAGAAATGAACAGGTAGGTTATCTGTCTTTTCTGTGCCAGGAAACTTTGCTCTATTTTGAAGTGTACTACCATGGCCAAAGGAAGCACCCATCCAAAAATAAGCACTACATGAACAGCCAATGACAGTTATACAAAAAAAAAAAAAAAAATGAAACCAATCCACCAGTCCAGCAGAAACTGATACTCATACAGATAATCCTCTTAAACTTCAGCCATCTTACCTTAACTGTCCAATTCATTTATTTAGCTCAGTTGGACTGTACAGTGTATGCAACCTTAATGAATGCCTGACAGCACGGCTGCAGAGGCTGGAGCGTTATAATTGATGGACTCTTGGCAGATGGTTTGTGCACCCTTCCTGAAATATCTCCGGCCTTACTGCTGCCCACGGGGCAAACCAGCTCCCACCATCAATATCGACATCAATACCATTATCATTACCCCCTTTGCGGCAAGGCACGTTTCCATTCCAGTCGCAGAACATGGTGGCTGGATAGTCGTGGAGTTCCGAGCAAAGCTAACAGAACCTCATTCGCAACCGCTGAGCAAACAAACATGTTGAAATGACTCGTGTGCTGCGTTTCAGCTTTATGTATGCCATCAAAACACGCACATGCAATAACTCCATGCATGTCGCAATAAAAGAAAGGGCAGGCAGAACTGTTGCGATGCACGCCTCATTCCTGGGCTTCATTCCCTTTTTTATTACGTTTGCATTGAGGCAGGCTTCAAGTGTACCGATAGACGCTGAGGATGCCATCGAGTCGACTGGGTCACAAAAATCCTATCGCTCGGTGTCACAGCAGGTGGGCCAGGCGGACGGGCTGGTCCAAGCCAGTGCGAAAACAGGGTATGAGCCTTCAAAGATGGAGGGAAAATGACTGTCACCATCAGGCTCCAGCTGAAGACAAGCCCTCTGGTTTTCATCTTCAACAGGATGGTGAGAGGCCCACACTTCAAAAAGCATAGCTATGCTACACAACAGTCACTTCAAATGTGGAATGAAACAGTGTCCTTCCCGGACTACAGCGAGCAGATGAGCATCTTTAATCACAGCAACCCAGCAGGGTTCCGTTAGGTGACCGAACAACTTTCTTTAAGGGTGAGAAGACGCATACTGTATACAGTAAAATTCTGTTTGGTGGGGAGGGGTTCATGGGCCAGCACATGAGGGCACGAACAAGCGCAATTTCAGCAAAGCACCCTGCTGGGAAAAAAAAAAAAAAAAAGAAGAGCCTCCTGCTGGCAATAAAGGCCTACAGAATACATTGCCACTTACAATGGCCTATCTGGCAGAAGCAGAGGTTCCATTTTAGAAACATCACCCTACATCTACAAGCCCTGCCACCTCCCCCCACACACACACACACACACACACACACACCACTGCCTGAAACCTGAAGGAGCAGGCCAGCAATTATTGCTTTGGCTCTCATAATCCCTCAAAATTCCTTTTGTCTGCTTCCTGGGGGCTACCTGGCAATTTACAATTTAACTTTTTTCTTTCTGCTTTTCTACAAACCATTTTGGCCTCATCCCTCTCTGCCCCCTCCTCCCTCCCCCTTCCCTCCATGCTGCATTCTCCCTCCGCTCTAAATCAAATGCTGCCCCAGCTAATGCATGGATCCATACTGCCCTGAGTGAATTAACGTTAGTAATAAGATATCATGGCGCTGATTGATTCCTACCAGCCACACTATAAACTGGCTCAATCCCAGGACCGACAAGGCCATTATTTTCAAACATTGATCCCGGCGTGGACCGAGGGACGATAGCGGTGGGGTGGAATATGGGAAGAGGTGATTTGGATTTGAGGGACTGGTACTGCTCAGTACTGGGACCACATCAGTGAAGCGTCACAGTCCAGATGGAAGCAAATAGCATTTGGATCACGGACAACATTTTAACTGGTATTTCATCCAATAATAAAATGGCAGCAAAGTTCCAGACATCTAAAATGCAATTATCCATAATGCATGAAAACTTTATCAACATTAATGCTGCAAAATAGTTGCAGTCGCAACAGAATTTTTAGCAGTTGTTTAACATTTGTGGCTACAGTTTAGCATATGAGGTCAAATAACACAACATAATTGGACCACAATATCAGTAATTCAGTATCGGTTTTTCTGTGTGTTTTGTAAAAAAAGGTTTCAAGAGAATCTGGGCTGTGTGATGAATGCAGAAAAAAATAAATACGGTACATCATACTAACTCCAGCCTTGGGGAGTATTTCAAGTATTGCTCATTTAGACCATGATTGCACTTATAATCAACAACATTTGAAAATAGTCAAAATCAAGCATTACAAAGAGGACATTTGTACAGCCTTGTGGCTGAACTGGACACTTGACAAAATCTGTGGGTTGTATTTGTTGATGAGTAATGAATCAATTTGGCTCAGAAGACAGCTTTTTACCAGTCCATCCTTTTTGGATTTTCTAGCACTGGGCAGGGAGTCAACAAGCAAGACTGATTCAGACAAGATGGTGCTCCTCTGGGCCACTGTGTACTTATATAATACTTACTGAGAGAGAAATACCTCCCCGATATACAGAATGCATACAGGGAAAATCATTGGAAACCCATCCATAAATACCTTTGTGAAGCTCAAATTGTACAATTTTTGATGAGACTGGTTCAGCTATGGATTTATTCAATTCTGTGGCGATTTTAAAAGCTAGTTCACTGGTTATCAGCAACTATCTTCCAGGTGTCCATCTGTTCCTCTTTTGCCCCATAAGAAGTCTATGAGTATCCTTACCCTCCTTTGGAGACTTAGCTTGCAATGAGCTGCTGGTAAGATCTCTTTTAAGCAAATAATAGCTACTAATTATCATTCAAGCATTCAATTTAATAATTTAATAGGAATACGACTGCATAGATAATTGTGCTTTGGAGGCCTCAAATTTGCCAATATTTTGTCCATCCACACACACACCAATTCTTTTAACAAAGATATAAACACACACACACACACGCATTAAATGTACACCTACGTGTATGCAGGAGGCAAGTGAGAGCATTTTTACTGAGTCATCTGTAGTAAAAATAGCATTCCCTGTACATACTGTCACAATTCCCTTTCAAAGCATAATTTTCTTGGAAACAAACCCTTAGAAAAAGAGTTTGGGCTGTAAAACAGAATTCTGTTCCACAGCATTTAACTGCAGGGGGTACATGGATTAATCCTTGTAAGCACGCGTATGGGTGTGCATATGAGTGTATGTAATTTTGGATCCCAGTCTCAACAAAATGACAAAATCTCTGGCGTTTACAAATACAAACAATGAGCGTCTCCTCAGCAACATGTAACCTAATTAAAGACACCATCTGTTAAATATGTGAAGACATAAAGAAATGACATTTTTCTGACATGACATCCATACCCTCAGTGAGCGCGGCCTCCCCGCCCTGTTTTTAATTCCCATTCTGTGACTCAGAGGGGAGAGGCGTGGGGGGGCCGCAAAAAAATCCCCAAAGGACGCTTTGAAGCCAACTTATTTTTGTGAATGCTATTGATTTCTTCCCTTAATTGATATTCACAATGCTAATCTCCAGTTATAAATCTGGGCAACTATTGATCAGGGAGAATGTAATAAACTTTTTTTCTCCCCAATGCACAAAATAAGCGTTATTGCAATGTTAGGAAAACATCATTTAATACCAATATTGGAGTGGTAATTATATTAACGCAATCGAACGGCAGCCATCATGACGCATAATCAAAGTTATAAGTACAGCTGACGGCGTTCGGGCCTCTCCAGGGAGGCTCTGACGGAGAAGCTGGATATAAGGTGGCAGTTTGCCCGATGAGGAGAACCATTTCCAGGCCAAGAGGCCGGGCATTAACCCCCCCTCCTCCACAGCCCAAGCCAGCTCCCTTCAGAGCAGTCCAGGGGCAATCATATCAGATCACAATCCATTTAGCCGAGGCTGCTGCGGCCAGCACTCTTCTCAAAGCCTAGGATCAGGCAAGGGAAAGGCCTGTCCCTTACTGCCCCTGGCAGGGTGGACTGACAGCTTTGCAAATGGACAGAATAGCCAAAATGGATTGAATGAAGAGGGCTGCGAGCACTCACCTGACGGAACCTCCATAACACTCCCTCCAGACGTGTGGTCAATGGATACAGTAGCATCTTCACCCAGTTGGTAAGGGGAGGTAGTCATCTTCCTTCTTTAATGATTACAGACATGCAAACACTGTGATCAGTCCCAAAACACAGAGAGGGCACATCATCACATCTGTAAGCCCTGGGTTTTGAAATTCTGTCATTATGTAAGTTCACAAATTGCAGTCATACACAAGGTTATGGGTATATGATAGAGACTTTTGGCTGGGATTTGAGGAAATGACTCTTGAACTAATAGTATTCCTCAGAGTCAAACTGGCACAGACT
Source organism: Gymnothorax javanicus (assembly GCA_029692085.1). NCBI lineage: Eukaryota > Metazoa > Chordata > Actinopteri > Anguilliformes > Muraenidae > Gymnothorax > Gymnothorax javanicus. Next base: position 62,561,172 of record CM056203.1, on the reverse strand, counting down.
CACTCACTCACTCACTCACCCATTTACAGTGTCAACTGCTCATGCAATAAAAGAAAATTGGTTGAAGAATTTAGGGAGTTCATGTATGTATTAAATACTCAGATCAGCTCTAAGTGACTCCCAGTTCAGCCACTGACGGTTAAGCCAAAGATGTTATCCATTTTAAATCTATTTTTCCATTTTGCTGATAACAGCGCAAACTGAGGAAGTTAACTGCAATACAAATCATTGGTTTCATTGTATTGCAACCCCAAATCTATCAACTAGAAACTTTCTAGCTGTGTAACATTCCCAGAGCTAATGTCCCAAGGAATGGCCCGAGGAATGCTTGCAATCCCCCTAATCAATTTATTTTTAAAGATGAGGCCTTCAGCTCCCAGCTTTTTTTCAAAATGTGATGAAAGTCATGTTTGTCTGATGTTTTTCCCTTAAAGCTTGATTGAACTTATGTATTTGTTATTTGGGCAATTCCGAGGTATTGTTAACCAAATTTTCCCTCTGTGACAGACACCAAAAGGATCCCCAAGTGGAAATGGAGGGAAAAATTGAGCTTTTTCCTCCCAAATATAGTAGTGCACTATTATACCTATAAATTGTAAAAAATATTTTTTATTACATCAACAGAATTTCGTTTGAGGGACGGTTTAGTGTCTTGTCACGGAGGGGGACATTTTGTTGAAATACCTTGGAATCTCCCATTTTTAATACCACATTTATGAAAAGTTTAACAAGAAAAATTGCTTCATTCTGTAGCCCAATCTGTGTTACATAAGTAACAGTCTCCAAAGACCTGATGTATGCAGGAACACATGGAAAAATCCCTATGCATACAAGAGTTAAACGTACTGAACATTTATGTTGCTTGACTTGTGGCCTATACAGTAGTTTGAATTGAATATTACAAATGGTCAACATGAGGTATTTTGGCTGGGGATACCCAGAGGTAAAATTCCCCACAAGAGTTGGCCAGGAAATCCAACATCAAGGCAAGTCACGGTGTGCATAAATACCCCATCCAGTCCACAGAAACAGGCTCCACTTAGCCATAGGAGAGTTTCCTCTGCCACCAATGAGTAAACGATTGCATGAGTGCTGCACAAAATATGAATCTCTTGGTAACGGCCACATATACACTAAGAAGTCGTTAAATCATGAGCTCGAATGAAAAAATATGCCTAACGGAGTCATAAAAACTTCAGCGGACAGCAGAGAAGGTCCAATTAGGCTCCTTACAGGCAGCCAGACAGGCTGCAGAGGGTAAATAGCTAAAAAAAAAAAAAAAAAAAAAAAAAAAACAGGTTCTGAATCCAAAGAACACAATTTTTTCTGCTTACCTTCAACTCCCACCCTACATCACCCTTACGCTATTAATAAAAAGGGGGAAAGGATTTTAAGGACAAATTAAGGCTTGTGAATCAGCACATGAGACAGCTAAAAAAAAAAAAGTTAATTATTAAAACAGCAGGTAAGGTGGAGAGGAAGAGACTTGAGGTGTTGGTGGCTTCTGTGACACAAGCAAACAAAGAAAAAAGAACTATTGACATACTTGCTTAATATCAACTTACAAAAATTAAAAATTGAGCAGGTAATAACACAGGAGATGGTAGAAACTTTAAATCGCAGTAGACTGTTCACATGGGTTAGGAAAGATCAAAAATAGTTAAACATGTGTGGGTGAGAGACCGAGAAGGGGGTAGATATGGATCAATATTCAGATGTGATGTCGGCTAATGTGACTAATAGAACAGACAGTCATAAATGAACTATTTTCTGTGTAATAAGAAGCAGACCAGGGGTCAGTAAAAACAGAACCACATCACACTCCCAGTCCTTGAGTTTCACACACAAAACTCACACCTGCGCTTGAAAATCACACTGAATTACTCCAACATAAACTCCACTTCTTTACAAAATGGTTAAATAGAACTTGCCGGCCCGGGAACTGAGCTGACCTCTAGCACCCCCGCTAACCAGCTCTTTGTCCCTGCCAGTCCTCCCACAGCTGGTTTGGAAGGTGGTTTGTGAGGACCACACTGCCACCACAGCCCCAGTAGTGGCTGAAGCGCCCATGTTATTCTGGCCATGCCTGTTTTCATTCCTACACTTTTCTGTACGACGGCCGTCGTGGGAGGTCGGTCTGTTTTACAGTAAGTGTGGGACTTTGTGTCAGAAAATCCGGGTCATGACTGCTCCCGCTTGCCTCCAGGCCCTCCCCTCTGGTGGTAGTGGTACCACGCAGCTCTGCTTGACACAAGCTGTTGAATAGCATTTGGGGAATATTAACCCTGCAGCTTTCAATGCTTTGAAAAACACCCCCCACACATATATACACACACACACACGCACAAGCGAACACACGATGCAGGCACCAGTGAATCCACAAAGACACAAAGACAGGAAACTTTGCTTTCTGTGACAATAGTTGTAAACCTGTTTTTTAAGTTTAAGATTACTTGACATGTAGGCAAATAAATATGGCTCCATATTGTCAACGAACTATGATTAATATGACCCAATAAACAATCAAAAGGGACCAGATGTAATTCCACCCAGTCAACCTCCAATATGTAGAGGTAATCAATTATTGATAATGGGTCAAGGTTTCTGATAATATAAGTCCTCCATAATTTGTCCCTCCCTGCCTCAGCAAAAACTCTGAATATTTTAATTTGGCCCTATAGCATCCTTTTATTCTGAATGGTGTATAGCATAATATCTAATGCAACTACCCCCAAGCTCTCCCGACAGTATCCTCAAGACCGATTTCACCTGCAACTTATCAATATATCCTTCTCTTCATCCTCATGAAATCTTTCATTTTTTTGTCAGTAAATCCCATTGGTTCCAAGATCTTTCATTTATGACCAGATTGGACATTCTCCTTGTCTTCCACGTTTAGTTCTGTTTTTATATTTTGCTTGCCAGGTGATGGGCCACCAACACAGGGCCTCCAGGTCCCTTGTAAGGCTTGTAAAACTTCACTCCTCTCTCCATCCCCTCCTTCTCCAGAAAAGCATGCTCAGCTGATGCTATGCTGGTGCTGGCTGCACTACACAAACAATCGCAGCCCACATGAAAAGCAGCCAAAGGTGCTGTAAGTGAAGAAATGCTCGTATCCACCGTGCAGCAGAAGGCAGGGGTAAGAGGGGAGATGTGGGGGACAGAAGGGGGATTTCTGCCCTTGAGTGCGTGGGTGGATGACTTGATAGAAGTGGAATGGAGCAAGCACCCTCACAATGGCCAGGGGACAGGGGCCGCAAGAGGGGTGCTCACAAGCACAGCTGCCTGTAAGCGGGAGGGCAGAATGCCCCCCTGGACAAGGTGAGAGGGTAAGAGGAAGCCTGGCAGTGAAGTTTCAGTGTAGCAGAGGACTGGCTTGAAGTGGTTTGTTACTTCTGTCTTGTATTTAATCTGTATGATCTCTGGGTGAGGATTGAAAATTAGGAACCACAAACATGTCTTCAGGCTTATTCACGGTCAGAAAAAGGTGGGCTGTTTCATAATAATTGTGCCTTTAGAAATATTTTGTTCCTTACTTTTACTTTGGTTAATTATCCAAGTAAGCGGTCCTGAACAGCAGCCAATAAAAAGGGCAAACATTCTATCTTTAATCATGATGACAAAAGAAATTAGCAGTACCCCCTCGATAGCCATCAATTTATAGGGAGTAAAAGGTTTACTCACAACAACTGTTTCCTTAATACTTCCATATGCGGACATTTACGGATAAGAGTAAACAGTTATTACAGGTATTATTCACAAATTATTTCATTACTTTACAAGTGATTCATGTTTTGTTGACATGACAAGTCTCAGAGTCCTTTAGGATTGCTCATGGAATTACTTCAAGTTGATGATAAAAATTGGAACTTAGTACTCGGGGAGGGAAAAAAAAACACACTGCCGCTGAATCATAAACATCAACCAAAAACATCCACAATGGGAAATCACCGTGATAAGAAGAGACCAGTTAAGTAAATCAATGGTTCTATTGTTGCAGATTTAAGCTGAGAGTGAGTCGATTACAAGGGCGAAAACATACTGCCATGGACAAAAAATAGATAACGGTGACAATTCTGAGAAACCTCGCTCAGAAGCAGCTGTCCAAATGTTGTGTGAATTTCATATGGTCTCTGGCTAAATATAGTTTGATGATTTGTTTTCCACAGAGATAATAAATACGCATTTGTGTAATCAATTCAATGGAACACGCAGCTGACAGTTTCCTTCACTCCTGCTACTAACAATCTAGTTATATCTGCAATCTTCCACATAGCTGATTGGGCAGAGCCTCACAGTGAATGATTAATGGCAAAAATAAATGCTATATTTGGAATGCAACATCAGCACGCACCTTCATGAGCATCACATGGCTTTGCGAGCGTCAATGCAAGGTACACTTTATAATTCGTCTGAGAGGTTGTCTCAGGTCTTCACAATAAATCACTGACAGTACTTTTATGAAAGTATGGAGCAACTTTTCAGATGAGAGTGAATTTCAAGTCCATTCTTAACAATTAAATAGAGACTTTTCACAAATGCAGTCCATCGTCTTTGTTCTTCATTAGCTGTGTAATTTCTTAAACCACGCGTCTGGCTGAACGTGAAATCGAATCATGTGCTTCTCCTTGTTTAATCTAGTAGCTAATAAAAATCCATTCTGAAATAACCTCCGACTTCAAGATTCTTGACTTCCAGGATCAAGAGTGAACACACAAATCAATGACAATGTCCTCATATTGTCAGGATCCAGACAGACTGCTCCTCTGACTCATACCTCTTCCAGCCCACCAGAACCCTTCCGTCAAACATCCAGGATGCAACGTACAATGTAGGCAGGACTGCTATTGATGAGCCGGGGGTAGGCGGGGAGTGAGAAGGAGGGCTGTAACGAGAAAAAGAAGCAGGTTTTAATCGTGAGACATGAAACACAAGGTGAGCACTACGAAGGGTGGGTGGGATGCGGAGCCTGACAACACTTGATGATAACTCTTCGTAGATGATGCAAGCACCAGGGGGTGAGTTTCTTTGTTGCCTCCCTGAACGGAGCCTCTTTTGACACTAACCACACCATCAGTTCCATGTGGTGTGCAGGAGCTTGACAGCAACGGCGAATGCTCTGCTTCTGGTAAGCCAAGATGTGCTTGAGTAGAAGTGCATGAGCTCTCCTCCATCCCCGGCAGGCGCAGCGAACCAGGAACTGAGCTTAGGGAACAGCCACTTCCCTCTCCTCGTCCTGGAACAGTGGTGGTTGGCTACCCTGAGAACAATCGAAGTGTGACATGCCAGCGTTACCTTCTGACAGGCAACAAAGGATTTTGCCCTGCTCCTGGTTTAACATCTCCACCTGACTTTTGGTTGCAGGGTAGAATCCCGAGGACAAAAGGCAGGTGGCCCCCACCAAGGAGTAGAAGGCCTTCCCGAAGCGGCTGGCAAACTGGAGACCACGGTCAAAGACCACCACCAGGGGTAAGCCATGGAGGTGCACCACATGTCGTAATAGAGGCTCAGCAGACTCCTTAGCCATGGGCAGCTTAGCCAGAGGGACAAAGTGGACTGGCTTCGAAAACTGACCCACAATAGTCATGACCACCGTTTACTCAACAGACTAAGAACTCCTCCTGACAAGGTCCATAGTTATGCATGCCCACAGCTGATAGGGACCTCCAAGGGCTGGAGAGGACTGTTGGGGAGCTGATTGGTGGACTTGGACTGGGCATACAAAGAACCAGCAGCTACAAACTCCTTGGCGTCTTGACTAATAGTTAGCCACCAGAGGCATCGACAGAGAAGTGCCAGGGTGCGGAAGATGCCGGGATGGCTTGCCAGCTGAGAAGCATGGGTCCAGGATAGCACACTGCTTCTCAGTCCCTCGGGCACAAAGATGCAATTAGGTTGATTTTCTGATGGTGGAAGAAAGGATTGGAGAGCCTCTTCAACTTTGCACTTCGTCTGGAGCTCAGTGGCCCCTAGAAGGCACTGGTAAGAAAGGATAGTGTGGAGAGGTTCATTGGAGAGGGTTGAATGAGAGTGGAATCAGGCTTCAGGTTCTTTAAACCAGGACATTATGACAGGATGGAATTGAATTTGGCAAAGAAGAGGGACTGACAGGCTCTCCTGGGGTTCTACCTCCTGGTTAAGGAGAGGTACGCCAGGTTGCGGAGGTCAGCCCAGATGAGAAAGGAGATGCTGGACCCCTCCGGCCAAAGCCTCCACTGCTCGAATGCCAGCTTAACTGCCAACAACTCACAATCACTGATAGAATAATTTCTCTCCACAGGATCAAGAGCCATAAACAGAAGAAGGCACATGGATGGATCTTACCATCAGCTGCTATCAGAAAGAGGATAGTTCCAGCAGTGAGGTAACTTGGAGAGCATGAGGGCTCTACGGGGAGCTGCCATTGTGAAGTACCTCTGAATGAACTGCAAATGGAATTTAGCAGACTCAAGGAACTTCTGAAGTGTTTCTAATTTTCAATCTGCAGGGTCCAGCCAATCCAGCACAGCCTGAAGCTTTTGGCAAATTCCACTCATTTCCTTCCCATATGCACATTAAGTGGTAAGTGATGCGCCGGTCCAGTTTAGTGAAAAGCAGCAGCCTTGAAAGTTGGAGAAAACTGGGTCCATCTGAGGAAGAAGATAGCGATTCTCGACTGTAATAGAGTTCAGCCCTCAGTAATCAACGCAGGGTCACAGTGAGCATTCCTTTTTGGAGACAAAGAGGAAGCCGGCTCCAGCTGGTGACAAAGACGGTTGGATTATTCCAGAAGCCAGGTACTCAGTAATGTTCTCCTCCCCAGCCTTGGATTCCAGTGCTGACAGGGAGTGCAGCTGGTCCCTAGGGGGCAACGTCTTGGGTAGTCGATCAATGGCGTAGTCATAGAGTCTGTGATGGGGAAGCGACGTGGTACGTGTCTTGCTGAATCCCTGGTGAAGGTTGCAGTGGATGGCGGGAGCCACCCTCAGGCCTGCCAGCTCTTCCTTGTGGTCAAGAGCAACAGGTGCAACACGACTAGTAGCTGAACAAAGACAGGCTTATGAAAAGGATACGCTCCACTCCACGATGGAACCAAAGGACCAGTCCACCTGATGATTGTGGCTTTCTAGCACTCCTGACCCATGTGGTGACTCCATGATGTAGAATGCAATCTCTTTGGAATGATGACTGGAGGTCAGCACCAGTTTGGTGACATCAGTCATGTCCAGGAGGACAATCCCTGTTTGGCCTTGGGAATGGATGGGCACTGGCAGGGGTTCTGAAGGGGGGGATGCTCATGCGAAGAACAAGACAAGGATGGATACACCTCCTGTCCAAACCCGAATCAATCAGCACCTTGGTGGAAAGTTGATGCCCCTGTCAGGTCAGCCAGATGACAAGGGGTGGTTGAGGAGAAGACACGGCTGCTCCAGGTAGCACCTTGCCTCTTGAGGTAGAGTGAGGCCTCCAAACAGGACATTCAGCAATAAAGTGGGTGGCACTTCCGCAGTACAGGCAAAAACTCTGCCGGATCCACTGCAGTCATTCTGTAGGGGACGGCTGGTGAGGTGCAGCATCATCAACTGCAATGAGTTCTAAGGGAGCTGAATGGGGTATGGCTTGAAGCAAAGCATTAGGCAACTGGGGTGGTGCAGGAGCCTGCAACCTGGACCGCTGGTCCTACTACCTCTCTTGTAGCCAAGCATTGATTTTCAGCACCAAGTCAATGAGGCTGTCCAGGGTAACATGGAGTATGTAGGTTAGCACATCCTGGACTCGATCCGATAAGTCAAACAGGAAAACATCATAAAGCACCTACGGGTCCCACCGCGTGGAGGCAGTCAGCGTGTGGAAGTCGATGGAATATTTTGACTCCGACAAGCTGCCCTGGTGCAGGTGGAGAAGCCTCCAGGTAGCAGCATGGCCAATGTGGGACCAGTCAAAGATTTTCCTCATTTTCTCGACAAAAGTGGCAAAGCCCTGTACAGCAGAATACTCTGCCTCCCAGCAGGTAGCCACCCAGTCCCTGCCCGGAGAGGCAAGCGATCACGAGAGCAACTCTCGAACATTAAGTGGGAAAGGAAGAGGCCTGGAGCTCCAAATCCATCAATCATTAGGTCATGAAGCTGTGGCAGGTGGAAGGGTTGCCATAATAGGAGTCTAACACAGCCAGGTTGGGCTCTCTAGGGGCAACAGCCTGAGGGAGGGTCTGCTGTAGGATGGCACTGGCTGCTTGAGCAACAGCAGCAGAATCCTGGGAGATGTCAGCAATAGCCAAGAGCTGATTGGAGATTGCATCAATTGATTGGTGTAGCTGGCGAAGCCATGTCTCTTGCTGACCAATCCAAATCCCCTAGAACTGAAGGGCATCAACTGGACCAGTGTGATCTGCTGGTTCCATTTAGTGGCTGGGTTGTAATGTTTTGATCCAGACAAGGAGCCAAATGCAGATGGGAGCTGAAGGCAAAGAGGTGAATTTATTTCCCAGAGCTATGCAACAGAAATGAAGATGGCTACAAAAAGTTCAAAGTGAGGGGCAGTCTGTGTGCAGGCGATTGGCAAACAGCAGCAGGTGAGTGAGTCCGAACCGATATCAGCTACAATATGACTAGCATTACTACACTAGAATAGGGCTCTGCGCTTGGCGGAAGATGTCAAGCAGCCTTACACTTCACCAGAAAATACGTCATGAGCTGCCGCGCATAGAGCCCATTAAAGTCCCTAGATAGAAAATGTCAAGACAACTCAGGAATAGGAGCCATTATGTTTCCATTGCACGAAAACGAGCCATTTCACAGATTGGAGATCGTTGAAATTTTTTTTTTTTTTTTTTTCTTTTCTTAGGAAGCAAACATATTAATTTCGGGGGGGAAAACAATAAACCAGCTAGCAATGGTTTTGACAAGCATTAGAGAGGAAAATATCTGAATATGCTAAATGAGAAAATTGAAAAAACAACTCACTCAAATTGAGACAGAGACCGATAATACAATGGAAGCAAAATGGCTCCGTAACCAGACTTTCTGGAACCCTCATGTCACAACTGTTTATCTAGGAGCTCTAGCCAAAACATAGCAACAAAACATGTCCAAGAAGTTTGGTCCAATTCTGATCGGTATGACCAGAGAAGTCCTCAGAGACCATCAGCCAATTGGCATCAGCCAATCAGAGACCAGAGCAGCCATAATGAATTCTGAATGGAGCCAAAAAATAGCAAAAATTGGTCTGTGCCAGGAGGCAAATAAATACTCCATGGCTGATCCAAACCTGACCGCTGAAACTGGAGAAGAAGTCGAAAATGTGTCTGCCAATCAGAGGCCATGGTGGCCATATTAGATTCCAAACCGACCTGAAAAAAACCAACACATGGTCAGGACTGTGAGAGGAGCATGTGTACCAAGTGTGATCCAAATCTGCCGCGCAGAACTTGAGATGTGGTTCAAAGAAAAGGTTGACCGACGAATGATGGAAGAATGGATGACAGATGCAGCAACATGGCAATAGCTTTGGAGCAGGTGAGCTAAAAATGTATTGTTATTGTTCTGATTTATAGCCAACATTGGCATTCCAAGTGTCTGTTTCAAAGTGTCAAAGTGTCTGTTTCATAAGTAATATCCTGATTTATGGAGGCATTCACGTTTTTCATTCTGCGAGAAAGCACTCATGTGATAACTTAGTCCGCGAACATAAAAGCAATTTCAGCGTCCTGGATCGAACACAGTAACAGAGTAAAAATATGCTGTGAAATCAGTGCTATGCAGAGATGATTGTCAGCCATATGTTCAAAGCACAAAAGGGGGTTTTGGTAAACTGGACCACAAACAACTGCAACAGCCAAAAGACCATTTTTGCTGTTGCAAGTCAGGGAATATGTGTTGAATATGTTGGAGTCGATCTACGCACATGCAAGGGTGGCATATCCCAAAATATCCTGACAATTAGGTGGCATATCTTTAAATATTCCAGCTTTTATTCAATTAACATCCTTAACTTTGAAATATTGTACAAGCAAACACTATTTATTTTGTCATTTTTCAAGCAATTGCTGAGCCCACCACTGTGAAGAAAAGAAAATTCTTGCGTTTAATTGTCTGGCAAAGTGAAGGGTAAATTTTGACTGAAACCCAGTCATTCTTCCTTTCCAGGAAAATAATAAGCAAGGTAAACAAACACATCATGGGCACTGCCTGTCTGCAGCCCCCTGATGGGAGCCCAGTGTGCAGAGAGCGGTCACATTCACAAATGAGCACTTCTAGAACTCTCTCCCCCTGCGGGTCATGAGGAGGGACGGCGCCCTTGTAACACATGGACTCTTACAGTAAATCTGGCCCTCGACCGTAAGACGCCAGAAGGGGATTGGAGGGGGTGGGGAGGTGGGGTGCAGAGTCACAGACAGCTAAATATAGCCAGCACATTTACAGAGCCTCCGTAATGCGGACCATGCGTGTGTCTGATGTGGCCGCCAAGGCAATGTCCCCCAGGATGGTGTGTCACCAGCATCCTTAGGGCGGAACGGAGCAAGAGAGAGCACGGGAGAGCACTGGGATCACGGCGCACTGCACCTCCCCCAAGCTCTCTCCCGCCCTCTCGCACCCATCAGACAGGAACAACGGTATCGCGTGTCAGGGATAAATACACCTTCTCCCTAAATCATCACTTTTATTCCCTGTGACCTCAGTAAGATATGTTTTATTGTGATTGGGCGAGCTGAGGCTCCACTGGAGTGACTAGCACTTCCTGTCTCGTGTGAGAAACAAACCCATGTGTGAGACGGGGCGAGCGTTGAGGGAGAGAGAGACAGAGAGAGAGAGGGAGGGAGGGAGAGAGACCAGCAGACTCCGCGGCTTTTAGGGACTTTCCAATCCAGGCCCCTTCCAGCTGGAGCCAGCTGATGTGCAGTTCTGAGCGGTACAGTATGAGTTCACCCAGGGATGTGGAGGAGGCTACAACAGAAACCACAAAAAGACACCTGTGGCTGCGAGTCAGTCCACATAAATGACCGAGTGCCCTCGTAATACCGACAGGCAGCTATACAGGTCAGCACTCAAACTGTGAATCAAAGGGGACCTCAGTTTGAGTCCAGAGCAGGGCAAGACACTGGGCTACTGTAGCCAAATCCCAAAAGTCCCCGATACACAAAGTAAACAGACTATTAGGCGTGCACAGAACAAGGTCATGTTGCCAGGCAAATAAATGATCTGATGACTGTTCCGCCAAGTGACTAAGCTCATGCTTAATACATGTTTATTTTATAGCATTGTTGTTTTTTTACCTCTCCCGGAGAAAATAACACATTGATGTGTCCCTAAAATAGCTGGTAGTGCCCAAACAGGGAGCCACAAACCAAAGCCTTCCCACTCTTGGGAGTCTATTCCGCGCAGGGACGAGAGATTTCGCCGCAGAGGCCACGGCCGCTCTCCCCCCACCTGACCCGTCCATGATACCAGCGGCATTTGTTTGGAGTAACAACCAGCTCAAGGGCTGACGCATCAGACTTATCTGTTGTCCATTCAAACACTTCACTTCCTGCCCTGATAGACACCACCTGGCAGCAGCACGAGAAAATACAAACTGTCTCGCAAGTCGCAAACAATCGACCTCCCGTCCTGGAGTCTAGCGGAGCACATTTCAGCCAGCCGTCCTAGTAATGTTCCCTTTTAAAATACACTTTACTGCCCTTTTAACAGCCTATCTACTCTACACACTGACCATTTGGCCAGTGTGCTCTCGGTCATATTTAGGACAAGTATCGCAAACAAGCTAGCCAGGACCTGCTGAGTGGTTTAGACTCTGAATAGAAGGGTCAGAAATTATTTGAATATCTTCAAAAAGCACGGGCAATACATCTGCCCAAGAAAACATTCAGATGGCTGCTAAATCGGCACCATAAACAAAACTCATTCCGGAAAGCACTCTAAATACACACACAAACAGATATATATTCTTATGGCTTCAATGAGGAAAAGAAGTTCATAACTTTTTACCCCCAGGGGAAGAAAAGATACAGTGACTGTCAGGCAAAAAAAGAAAAAAGAAGCAAGCCAGATTTGTGATTAGAATACTGTAGGAAAAGATTGAGGGCACCCCCTTTAATATAGGAAGTCTTCCCCCTTCTTCGGCTGGGAGATGTCAGCTTTGGTTCATTTTCTAATAAATCCATGGCCCGGAGTTATTTGTGTGCGCTGACTGGACAGGCAGAATGTGGTTTAAGGTTATCGCTGGCGGAAATTGTCGCGGCTGCAGTGGCAGAGAGACGCTGTGTCTTTAATCTGCCTTCATAAGTATACCATAGTGAGAAAAGCTCTATCGAAACGGTGAATGAGTGAAAGGGCCAATGAGCAAAAGGGCCAAAATCGACGTTTACAGGTTCCTCTTTTCTCTGAATGCCTTTGTGATAGACACTGCCAAAGGTCCACCTGGGACAGAGATATGAACATGGTTGTGGTCAAAGTACATACAAACTAAGGCAACTTGGTTACCTCACTTGCACATTCAGCAAGCTATTGTAAGGCAGTGGATGTTCATTCCATACAAAGAAAATCATGCAGGTGGTAAGAAAGTTGATTATCTACCATGGTAGGTCCTGCGCTGTGAAGTTCCGCATATCCCAAAATCTTTTCGGCTTTCCTTCCGTATCAATAAAGTCAGAAGTCATAATTACACAGAGGATGACAAGAATTGCATTCCCCTTTGGGATTAATATACATTTATGTATATATGCTGTGACCCACCCACAAAGAGTTAAACACTCACCGGATCAACATTCTGTTACAGCTGACAAGAAAGTCTACTCTGAATTATTCACAGAGCTACGGTTACGTGCAAGACCTCAGCATACCCCATTCGGCTGGGATTAAGCAGACATGCTATTTATTTTCACTTTCCAGAGTATTTATTGCAAAAGGAAAACCTGCCAAAATATTGTGCAAATTAGACTTTGGACAGATTTCAAAGAACAAGAACAAGTATGTGTGTTAACAGCCCAGGGAATGGGAGTGTATGCTAGCATTCAATTAACGGTTTTTTATTCAGATTTACTGTGTGGTTCTTGGTCCCAGAAAACAGCAAATACAAAGTTATTAATGAGTATTTTGCCATTCAATGTGCTTTTTTTCTGCAGAAGTTATAATACAGTCCCACAGAGTGATAATAATGTTCCATTAGCCACACCCGAATAAGCCAATGAGCAATTATCTCTGCACCACTGATGCGAAGCTTGGCCACCTGTGGAAAAACCAGGACCCTTAAAACAGCTTGAGCCCAGCTGACAAACCCCTTAAAATAAAACATTAAATAGCTGGCCTGGCCATTAGATATTTTTCCCCCTCAAGGCTACAACCACAACAAAACAAACACAAATCCTGTGAACTTAAGGATTATATTACTCTTGGGGGGCAGCAACATATTACATACAGCATTACATGCCAGTAAGCGTATGTTGCTTGAGCATGAAATAGATCTAAAATAGCACTGCAAGCATTAAATTCCCTCATGCAAAAAATGATAAAACCATGTGAAAAAGATAGTTAGAGACAGAGAATGATCAAGAGGGAAATTTGAAAAAATGGAGAGGTCTAGACTGCAAGGAAGGGAGAAAGGGGCAAAGGAGATTTATTCCAAACATGTCATTTCTGAAAGAGAGAGAAAGAGAACGAGAGAGAGAGAGAGAGAGAGAGAAGGCAGTATTAAGCTGAGACATAAAAATAAACACGGCAACAGATCAGATATCTCACGCTTATGTTCCAACCTAACCCCATATGTCAACATGTGGTCCACACATACTTCACATTTCTAACAACTTGTTTTGAACTTTTATCTTGAGAAGGTGTTGCCTGGGAGACCAGGGTTTCAGCTGCAGAGCAGGGGTTTCCTGTCTAATTATCTGAGAAAAGTTTTATGTCTAACACAGAACATCATATTGAATCTGAAGGCAATAAGTTATGGAAACAAAAATCTGAATGAAAAAAAATCTCACTCCTCTCAAGGGTCAGATGGCTGCGTATTTTGAACACATACTGTTTATTTAGCAGGAATGAAAACACAACTGCACTGAAACTGCAGACTGAACTGCTTCAGTTTTATTGTCTGTTTCCATCTTCACCTGATTTATTTAACTTGTCTTGATTGCTTCATGGGGAGTATATGTTTTGAGACTACAATGTAAAATCTTGTGTACATTTTCTGATTAACCCAGCAAGTACATTTCAAAGAGAGGGTGGTTCAATGCACAGCAGTATTTAAATGATGCTACTCAGAATGATATGTTTTCCATTAAGTCAGCTTCAGTGAAACAACGCTCTACAGTTTATATATATATATATATATATATATATGTATTTTACTTTTTTTTTCATTTTTCTGACAAAATACTGGGAAAATGGAATCACTCCAACAAAGAGCAAATACTTTTTACAGTACAAAAGACAGATTTATAATTACATCTAATTGAGGTCGTCTCTAATTTTACTCTCCTAGAGGACAAATAATAACCAATGCTGAACACATGCAATAAATTTTCAGTTTGCAATGCCAATTCTCCAGCATGGGAGCCCAGAGGGCTTTTAACCTCTGACATTAAGAGGTGATGTCATCACATCTTAGGGACTCATTACACCATTTAAAGAGGCTTGACTGTGTTTTGGTGGAAGCAGGGTCTGAGTGCATTGAGTTACCAGAGTCATACAACGTAGATTACTAGACCCTCAGGGCCAGGTTACCTAAACATAACAGACCTAAGTCAGAAATGCTATGCGGTTAGAGTATCAGTATATAAATTGATTTGAGGTTCAATAAACAGGCAGTTTAAGCCTGCATGTGCTTGTTTGTGTACATATACAGTGCATTCATCTCTTTGTGAACATTTGCACTAATGTGTATGTGCGCCATGTAGAGGTATACACTATACATATTTATGCATGTATGTGCCAGTGCTCTATGAGATGTAGAACTGTCCATTTTAATTCAAAATTCAAACTATCATACAAGCTTAACCTATCAATTATTTTCAAAATTTACAGCATGCAAGCCTAAAGGACAACTTTGAGAAGTTAGCCTTGTTTCCCAGAAGATGGCGTTCTTAAAATATACCGTCACCGCGATCTGTGCATTTGCCCTCATGCCCTTTCACAAAAGTGGGATAATGTTGTTTTTTTAGAGTGAAAAAAGAGAAAAACTAATTAAACTAGAGAGTCCAGCCCTGCTGGACGGGTAATTACAACCCCAGAGCATCTGAGGAGTGTTAACTTTTTGTATTGTGTTCGAACTGATTTGAGCAAACTGCTTATTAGTTTGAATTCATTAGAACTTCATTTCGTGGGAAGGTAAGATGGAGAATGTGCTTATATATGAAGCATGGCTTGGCAGGGAAGACTGGCTCAGGTAAAATGTGGAAGAATGGGAAGGATCAGTTCCAGGGCTCAGAGATGGCTTAAGACTGGCACTTCCCAAGCATCCAATCTATGGTGCATCAGCTCCACCTCAGCTCAGCGGGGGCTAAGGAAAAGCCAGTAACACTCTCACATTCACTGATTGGTAAAAATCGTAGTTCCATAAATACAGCATAAGGGCAACACAAGGCTCAGAGCATCACACAGGCTACATGAACATGATGCACAGCCCATGGTATACGAAGTAGCATTTTCCAGTGTTATGGATCTACTAGTTTCCCTGTTAACTGGTGCCCATTGTTTATAATAGTTGGGTCTTTCTCACAGCAACAGCAGATGTTCCATCCACTGTCCTTAACTGTCCGCGCAAATACCTTAACAATTATAGTCCTATTTTACTCATTATCTATTCATCCAATTCATGTAGTTCTTTGATTGTTGACAGAGTTGTGAAGTTGTGAAGACAATTCAAAAAATGATCTTTATTTTATTGTTCTTCAAAAAAAAAAAAAAAAAAAAGAAACCTCGCCCGGGATTCAAAACCAAGAAAATATCCCACAAGCTCATCATGTTCAGTGTGCATATCCACTAGGCCATCACAACATTGATAACTATCTACAGCCCAAGTACGCTATATAGGCCAACGAGAAACAGCCAAACAGTGATTCTTCAGTTGAAAACACCTTGGCTAGATTAATGTGTGACCATTGCTATCGCTGTGATAACAGTCGAACCTAAGTTTGTTGCACCTCTGAAGCTGAACAAACGTCGCTAATGTAATCCTGCTGCCACTAATGTTGCTAACGTTATCCTGCTACCTTTATGGAAGCTTTTGATCTTTGAGAAATTGAATCTGCTTGAGAAGGCGTATTGATACTGTTTTCACCTTTCTTGTTGAAGTAGAATACTGTTTCTATGTTTTTCACATTTGTCAAACTGGTGGTTTATTCGCGCTATCTTACCTCGCTAGCTTCTGGTGCCACCATGCATAGCCTGGGAATCTGGTCTGTCCGTCTATCCCTTGAATTGACCATTTAAATTGAAAGAGAAATGACCATTTGCTTAGGGTGCCCAGATGTCTTCCTTGTCTTAGTCATGGCATATGTGCAGCAGTCGTTGTATAACCAACGCTGTAATAATGTTAGCCCGTTAATTACTCGTTCGGCCAAGCTATCCTGATGATGCTAACTGCTACACCCGAGAGAGGTGTATCATAGCCCAACCTTGTATCAATTGGGTCCGCTAAACTGGTTTGCATTAATGTTATCTGGCCATTAAAGATACAAATAATGACAATGTGAAAGCATGCTCTGTACAACCCCAATTCCGAAACAGTTGGGACAAAGTGTAAATTGTGAATAAAATCAAAATGCAATGACTTTCAAATCACACCAGCCAGTATTTTATTCACAATAGAACAGAGATAACATAGCAAATGATGAAACTGAAAAATATTACAATTTTATTCACAAAATAAGCTCATTTCAAATTTGATGGCTGCTACATGTCTCAAAAAAGTTGGGACAAGGGCCTGTTTACCATGGTGTAGCATCCCCTCTTCTTTTTCTCACAGAGTGGAGACGTCTGGGCATTGAGGAGACAAGTTTCTTGAGTTTAGCCATTGGAATTTGATCCCACTCTTGTTTAATACAGGTTTCCAGCTGCTGGAGAGTTTTGGGTCTCCTTTGATGGACTTTTTGTTTAATTATGTGCCAAGTGTTCTTAATCGGTGAAACATCAGGACTGCAGGCAGGCCAGTTCAGCACACGGACTCTTCTACTACGAAGCCATGCTGTTGTAATAGCTGCAGTATGTGGTTTTGCATTGTCCTGCTGAAATACACAAGGCCTTCCCTGGAATAGAGGTCATCTGGAGGGGAGCATATGTTGCTCTAAAACCTTTATATACCTTTCAGCATTCATGGTGCTTTTAAACATACAAGTGTCCCACACCATATGCACTAATGCATCCCCATACCATCAGAGATGCTGGCCTTTGAACTGAACACTGATAACAAGAGGGGTGGTCTTTTTCCTCTTTAGCCTGGAGGACATGACGCCCATGATTTCCAACAAGAATGTCAAATTTGGACTCGTCTGACCACAGGACACTTTGCCACTTTGCTACTGTCCATTTTAAATGAGCTTTGGCCCATAGAACACAGCGGCGCTTCTGGATCATGCTCAACAATGGCTTACTTTTTGCATGATAGAGTTTCAGGTGGCATCTGTGGATGGCACGGCGGGCTGTGTTTACAGACAGCGGGTTCTTGAAGTATTCCTGGGCCCATTTAGTAATGTCAATGACAGAATCATGCCGGCGAGTGATGCAGTGGCGTCTGAGGTCCCGAAGATCACTGGCATCCAGTAAAGGTCTTAGGCCTTGTCCCTTACACACAGAGATTTTTCCACTTTCTCTGAACCTTTTGATGATGTTATGCACTGTCTATGATGAGACCTTCAAAGCCTTTGCAAATTGATGTTGAGGAACATTGTTTTTAAAGTATTCCACAATTTTTTTTACGCAAACCTTCACAGGTTGGAGAGCCTCTGGTCATCTTTACTTCTGAGAGACTCAGCCTCTCTAAGACATCCCTTTTATAGCCAATCATGTTACACACCTGATGCCCGTTAACTTAATTACTTGCTAAATGTTCTTTCAGCTGATTCTCTTATATATTAATTGCTTTTTTAGCCCTTTTTTGCCTGTGTCCCAACTTTTTTGAGACCTGTTGCAGCCAGAAAATTTGAAATAAGCTCATTTTATGGATAAAAATGTAAAATGTCTCAGTTTCAACATTTGAAAAATGTTATCCATTTTCAATTGTAAATAACATATTGGCTCGTGATCTGAAAGTCATTGCATTTTGATTTTATTCACAATTTACACTTCGTCCCAACTATTTCAGAACTGGGGTTGTACATAAACCTGTAAGATTAATTGGTATTGTTAGAACAAATTGAATTGCATGATTTGCATCAAAATACACTGTCTAAACTTCTCAACCTAACAAGCTTATCACTGTTTTAAATTCAACAGTCTCACGTTTAAAATTCCACAACTTAAACCTTCTTACATTGATTAAGATTACAGGGTATATTTCATAAACGGCGACTGTGGGAGTGAAGATCATTTTCATGGCATGAAAAGCTGCAAATTACGTAAATCGTTGGAGGGCAACAGCTCAATTAACAGGTTGTTGTTGCAACAATAATAGTGACAGGATTCTCATCGTCACTTTGGTTTTTGACCTCTCAAACATTTCCCACTAAACAAAGCCTAGACATTAAGGGCACTTGTTATTAGGTCGTTTCAATTGCTAATATGCCTATGGACTTTGTGCAATCCAAAATTATCAGTAGCATATCCATTTGTGACAGTTTTAAGTAATTTTAAGGCTATGCATTTTTTCTCATTTGTAGCTTATTTTTCATCATGCATCGCTGATTTATTGTGGGTAAAGGTTAAGCTTCCAGCCTGCTCCCAAAAATGGCTTTCACAAAAAAAGTACATCAAAAACTTAATTGCTTTGTAAAGCACAGTGAAATATTAGCAGCCTGATGCTCATATTGTCATCATTTCATTTTTACCCGAGAGTGCTCAAGATTTACAACTGATGTAATTTTCTTACGGTTTTTGAGTCACCACCAAGTGTCAACACTACCGTATATCTATTTACTTATTGTAAGGTGTGGGGCTAACTCAAAGCACCAATCCCTTTCTATTATAACGCTAGAGTGTGCAAGATTGATGCAATTAGCTGAATAAATGTTCGAAATATTCAAGAGGGTTTAAAGTTTACCAATTCTATTTACTATAGTCCTTAAGCTGTCGTGACTCCAAGCACTGATCTCATTGCTTCTGTCAATGATTGACAATATGATTGATTAAAAAGTCATTAAGATTTCTTTATTTAGTGCACACATACTTCTAGTAAAGTATGGCATGGGTTACAAACTATAAACAGGGCAAATACATCTTAATATACATTTACAGGTGTCTTATGCTTCCCTTCACTGGTTGCCATTCAGGCCCCTTATGCGGTTCCCTGGAAACACACAAATATCTAGTTTTAGATTTTTTATTTTTTATTTTTGGGCAAAAATCCTGTTTTTAAGGCTAAGTAATGATTTATACCTTGAGGTAAACCCACTGTATTTACGCATTTGAAGCCTTTTCTTCACAGTTCAAAGACTCTTGACACAGAAACACCTGCCTCTTGGGGGTTTTTCTTGATCTGGGTGAGTTGTGCGGCAGTTTTTCTTAACCACAAATATAATTCTTCAGTCACCCACCACAGTTGTAGTCTGTGGTCTTCCAGGCCTTTCGGTGTTTCCGAGCTCACCAGTGCCTTCTTACTCCTTAAGAATGCTCCAAATAGTTGATTTTGCTAAACCTAATGTTCTTTACTATTTCTCTGATGAGTTTGTTTTTATATTTCAGCCCAATGATAGCTTGCCTCACTTGCAGTGACAGTGGAGAATTAACAGCAAAGATTCCATCATTCAGTACCACACTCTAGAAATCAAATCCTTTTTGCTGCTGACTTGTAATGAAATAATGAGGGAATGACACAACACCTGGGCATGAAATAGTTCTGCAGCCAACAGTCCAATTACTTTTGCTCCCTCAAAAAGTAAGGGACCACACAGAAAATAGAGGTGTACTACCTATATTATTCGCTCAATGTGGGTATAAATACAGTAAAATCAAAGATGAAAGTTTTTACATTGAGCTCATATTCAATATGTACCTTTAATATGCCGTGGCATACAGCTAAAATAACAATAACTTTGTCAGTGTTCACATTGGCCTACATATGAACCTGATAGTAATTGAGTGACAGAGGGAATTATATGAGAGAGCATCTGCGAGTGTGAGAGAGTCTGGACTACTACGAGCAATAATTAAAAAGAATTAAATATTTACAGAGTGAGAGAGTTTGGCAAAGCATGAGAGGTGGAGTGAGTTGGTGAGAGAGAGAGAGTGTCAATGATTTGATGTAAGACAGAGTGCAGGATAAGTGTGAATGATCATGAGCTTATGGTCAGGATCAGTGGAGAGGAGGAGAGAAGGGCCATTGGTACATACGACGACAACAGGAGAGGGGAGAAGGAATCAAAACTGATCTGAGCAGGAAACGCTGAAGTAGGTAGTGAGTAGGAATGAATGAGCAAAGAGAGAGAGAGAGAGAGAGAGAGAGAGAGAGAGAGAAACAACGGGAAAAGCAGGCAAACGGAAGAGCAGGTGAGCCAGATCCGACAGCGCTAGTGCGGTATACATGAGGCCATAAGGAACCAATTACAAAATGCTACCATTTCAAGAAAATGCTGACTTCAATGTAATTGACATTTGAATAAATGAAACTAGAATCTCGTTGAAACACTTGATCCCTGACAGAACCTGCAAACCAGACCGTCCCATGAGAAGCAATGCATGGGTCATTTTTACGTACAAATACGCGAAAACAACTCCGGCTCGAGAAGAGAACCCCGCACCGCCCTCTTTCATTTCATCCTCATGGAGCTCATATTAGCAGAAACCGCTACCTTCCGACTATTTTCTAAAATAAAAGAGCGATGTATCCACAAGGCCCAAATGTGTTTCTTATTATGTCAAAATAAGGTCTCATAAGTTAATGGCGAAGCATGGAATTTTGCATCACCTCCCACTAGTTTTCCAAAAGCTACACAGTCAGAAGCACACACACACTTTGACAGTCACCACTCCAGCCTGGCTCAAATCTCTTTCCTTGTCCGACATCTCTTACACTGAAAAACAAATGCTTTTATGGCTGTAAAAGACAGACTTCAAAGTGCAACTCTGAGCGGGCAAACATGCAAACTCATACCCACCTGCACACACACACAGCCCTACACACATCATCACTGCCTACAGCTGCAAGAACATAGAGTGCATCTACTCTGATTAATGGAGGCATACACACACACACACACACACACACACACAGATTCATGAGACTGCAGATCCAAAAACACAGGTACATAAAAGCATACGGCACTAGAAACACACACAGTGCGGTCCCCAAAATTTCTTTCAGTCATCAGAATCCAACCACAGCTTAAGATTTATACTCCACCTGTGTTTTCCCCTCGCAATAACCACAGTCCTCAAATATGAATTACCATATGGAGTGGATCCCATCCAACTTCGTCTCCAAGCACACCCATGCACCTCTCTGATGGGGTTTGGAAGTCCTTACAGTACATGCACTCATGTGCTCCTTGCCTCAATTAGCAAAACCACACTAACATGCAAAGAGTTGTGCCTGGAAAATACCTCTGATGTCGCACAGTCTCAATACAGCAGCTGTACTCATATTACCTTTGCAAAAGGGCTCAAGGGATGCTTTGAAAAATATTATCATTCCTGCATTCACACAAACATTGAAATACTGTTGTTACGATGTACATATCTTTAAATAAACCAGCCTAACCATGTACAGATGTACAGATGTAAAGTTGTACAGATACAGCATTTATACTATGTCCCTCTGTTGTCTAACCGAAATATGATAACTGTATCAGCTAAATGTTTGTTTTCATATTGGAAATATAATGTCTTGGTTTACTCGCACATAGTTCTGTAAGGGTCAAAGTCCCTCTTGATGTTATAGCTCTTTGTCATATATTCTAGTTATGAGATATAACTTCACGGCTATATGCTTACCAAATAAACTAGACTGGATGATTATGATTTTGGATAACTGGATAATAATGAGTATAGAGCCGTATCTGACCAGAGCTCTATAATAGGTCAGATGACCTTTGGTTCCCACTCATTGCTTGTTTTTTCCTCTATTGGAGGATCCATCTCATGAATATTATGTATAGTAAAGAATAGAGGTGCCCAGGGAGGGAGATCTGCGGAAGGTAGCCCTACCCGTCCACCTGTGTCTAATGTAGAGTCCGGTAGCTCCAGCTGCTCGCAAGTTTTGGATGACAAGAGGATGTTACAACCATAGTCTGGTCTGCAGCTGGGTTTGGAAATTCAAAATTGAAGACAAGAAGGAAGAAGTGGTATTCAAATATTTTGAAGAGGGCTACACTTCAACACATTCAGTTTACTTTCAACATTCATCAGGCCTTAGAATCCATATTTGATTGTAATTAGTCAACAAAATCTTGTCTACTTAAACACTGTGTCCTGAAAGCACACGCTGTGCAGTTCCGTGGTATGTGGTTACATTTTCTCAAAGGACCGTGGGACAATTTTGTGTGCTCTTAAAACACATAACAAGCACACAGTCCTTTTCCATTATTATTTTTCAATTTTTTAGTGAAACAGTACCGGTACAGCAAAAAGTACTCCAGTTCCTCATAGAGAGAAGAGGGTGCGCTGTGAGACTTGGCTCATATGCAGTTGAGCTCACTGGTTTTTCCAGATCTCCACAGCTGTAGCCTAAAGTTAACCTATCTGATCACAGCACTGGAGGCAACTGGATAAGAGGTTGCTTTTCTCGCATAGTACAAACATCTTCCATTTTCTGTTAAACATACACTCACTTCCCTCAGTGTACACACATACAGCAAGTGCGCGAGCACACACATATAGTGCACACACACCGTCTTTCACCCCTTCTATCAGCACATTTTGAAATAGGCCTACTTTTTCTTCATCCACTAGCTTCCTCAATGAGATATATCCCCAAAGTAATGTGGGCTTTTTTGAGACAGTTCCTTCTAAGGAAAGAAAAAAGCAGCACAAAGACCTTCAAACATGAAAAACAGCGAGGGGGAAGGAAATGCCATGACAGACAGGACACATAAAACAGTTTTGTGTGTAAATGAAGCGGTCCTGGCTTTTTTCCCCACATGACAAAAAATATGGCCCGGCTAAAGGAAGAAAGGGGCACTGGCAGCCAGGCGCCAGTCAAAGAGAGGGAAGGGGGGAAGGGGAAGGGGGGGGGCTGATGCAAAGCAGTGGAGTCTTCATTCTGGCCTTCTCCGCCACAACCTGTCAATTACTCTGGCTACTCTTTGCATGCCCTTGCTGCTTCGCGGGAGACTATGCCCCACTCCAGTCTCTCCCTTCCTTCCGTTAGCCCCATGGTTATTGTTCAGGCTTCTTTTATCCTCACAGCTCCTGTCTCCTGCTGGACACTGATCACGTCAAATATACCAAAGATTACCATGTTAAAACTGGAAATCCATGACAGTCTACGCATGATCTAACATTAGCTCCCGTGTTAACACAGCGATGGAGGTCTTTGCCTGTGTCCCTAGTGAGACGGCAGTATAAAGAAAATAATTATTTTGTGCATTCCTATGTGATAAAACAGAAAGAACAACATGTATGAACAGATAGGAAAAAGGTACAAAGCTACAGTATAAATGAATATATTACATACCAATTAATTAACTTGTAAATAAATTGTTATATATATATATATATATATATATATATATATGAAGACCACGAAGGAAGAGTCCAAATTTAGCATTTTTGTATATTTATTAAATTATATGATATTATAAAATTTATAATAATGTAATTATATAATATATAAAATATACAAAATGCCTATGATGAAATCATTTTTGCAGTGATGAATATGTTTCAGCTGACAATAATTATTTTAATCCTTACTGATTCAGTTCATAAATTCTTATTCCTTAAAACCCATGTCGTAAGACATATCTCATGATCACTGAAAAGATGTTTACTGTGTTTCAAATGGGGTAAATTATCGGCCAGCATCAAGCAAAGAAAAAAGGTAAAGAGATCGCTGAAATCACAGGAATTGGGTCCAACCATCTATTAAAACCTGGAATGATAATGATGAACCGTCAACTTTTCGGACATGGGTAGGAGAAAAGTCATGATTCATCCTGATCGGAGATGACTAAAATGCTTGGTGAAGACTAAGCTGAAAGCAATCAACAGTAGAACGCATGGCTGTGTATAATTATGAAGGTAAACACAATTTCACACACACACACGATGCAACAAGAACTAGGAGTATTGGGACTAAACAGCTGCGTTGCCATAAGATAGCCACTTGTGAGTGAGGCTTATTGGGGGAACAAAAAAAAAAAAATGACTTCAATTTGCAAGGGAGCTTGAAGATTGGGCTGAGGAGCGATGGAAAAAGGTCAAGTGGTCTAATGAGTCCAAATTTGGCACGAGCACATTCCAGAATGACAATTACAAGATTCGTCGGGCACAAATTGTGAAAGAGTGGTTCATCGCGCATGATGAATCATTTTCATACATGATTTGGCCACCTTAGAGTCTGGACCTTAACCAGTTAGAGGTCTAAGGGTTGACTCTAGTCTACGGTAACAACCTCGGACTGGAGCATCGACCCTGAGCAGCTCCTTCACCAGAACGCTGAACATTGCTGCCTGACCTCCGACTGTCCACTGACCATAATCTGCCTGCCCTCTATTCCGCAGTCTGCCCGTGATCTGACCTGGCCTATTGACTCTGCTAATAAGGCTCTTCCTGATTGTCCATTCGATCCTGCTATTAGTTACTTTTGTTTGCCCATCCATGTCAATATATAGTCATATCTCTGTCACTGCAGCTACCTGCTTCTCTTTACTGACAGCCTGATTTTGTGTTGTCTCTGCTTGTCTGCGGTGGGCCACCATGAACCAGGGCCAGTCAGAGTAGGATTGGCTTCCCCTCTCAAGCCTGGTTCCCTCTTAGGTTTCTTCCTATCTGTTCCATATAGGGAGTTTTACCCCTGTCTACTGTCTCTGCAGTGCTTTTGAGGGGGTTCACGTCAGGGTTTACTGTAAAGCGCATTGTGGCAAATGTTTGTGAAACGCACAATACAGATAAAACTTGATGGAGATTGCCCTTGTATAGTTGGCTTCAGCAGATATGACAACATGGCTGCTGTCTTACACATAAACTAATCAGCCAAAACATTAAAACCACTCTCAGATGCAGCAAATAATGTTGATTATCTCATAACAACAGCATATGTCAAGGTCTGCAGACAGTTTGTGACAGTAAATGATCTGGCGGTTGTTGTATTCAATGTGCTTGATGTGGGAGAAATGGGAACTGAACGACTGTAACAAGGGCTAAATCATTATGGCCTGATGAGTGGGTTAGAGCATCTCTGAAGTGGCAAGACCTCTGGAGTGCTCCCTGTCAGCAGCTATGAGTACCTACTGACAGTGGTTCAAGGAGGGACAAACCATGAACTGGCTGCAGGTTTTTGGGCGCCCAAAGCTCACCGATCCACAAGCGCTATGAAGGCTATACCGTCTGGTCCAAACAGACAAAAGGGCAACTGTGGCACAAGTTGCTTGGAATTTCAAAAATATTAACATAAGGAATGTGTCACAACAGAGTGCATCATACCCTGCTGTGAATTGCACTTTTTAGCTTGCAGACTAGTTAAATTGCCCACTCTAACCCCAGTCCACCTCTAAAAGCACCCCCAATGGGCACCTGAGCTTCAGAACTGGACCTTGGAGCAGTCAAAGAAGGTCGCTTGGTCCAGGGAGTCCCATTTTCTTTTACATCATGTGCTTTGGCTGGGTACATATGCACCATTCTCCTAGGAAGAAATGGCATCAGGATTCACAGTGGGAAGAGGACATGCTGGTAGCTGAATTGTGATACTCTGGGAAATGCTCCACTGGGAAAGCCTGAGTTTGGGAATTAAAGTGACATCAGTTTGATGGAGCTGTTTTAGCAGCAACAGGGAACCTTCACTCCATTAAGCAGGTGGGTTTAATCTTGTGGCGTATCGGTGTGGTCTCATCATACAGTATACAGGTCTTCTAAAGTATTGACTGACCCATGTGGTCAAGTCTGTTACAGAAGCGTTTCAGTTCTCAATGCAGTTCTGTTTGAGGGCTTGATGGACATGTGGATCCAATTTTGATATTTGGCCTCATCTTGTATGCACAGGGATTTTCTCCAGTTTCTTTGGATTCTTTACATTTCTCAGAATCTTTTCACTATATTATGAACTGTTGATCGTCAAATTCCATAAATTCCGAGCATCTGAACATTCAGAAATGTTGTTCTGAAACTGTTTGGCAAAGTTGTGAACCACAAACCATCTTGCTGGTAAACAACCGTGACCTACCTGACTGCTCCTTTCACACCAAATCATAATTGAATCTCCTGTTGCCTATTCACCAGTTGACCTGTGAAATGTTCCAAATGGAAGTCCTTCTGAAGATTCCACAACGTTCCTAGTGTTTTCATTCCCCTGACCTGATTTTTTTAATGTGTTGCAGGTAATCAATTTGTAATTAGTGAATATTAACAAAAAACAAAACAGATGATGAGGTTAAAATTCGCAGAGGAACATAATCTTCTGTGGAACCATATTAATATGAAGTGAATACTAAACATAATTGTCTGTTTTTTCAGCCCCATGAAACCAGACCCATATATGGGTCTGTCAAATGCAGCTGCTATATTCAAATCTATGGAACCTCAGGCCTAATTTAAATTCTAGTGGAGATCCCAAGGTTTCCAACTATGCCAAATATGTCATACTGAATTACAATGAAATTTGTAAAAAAAAAAAATTAAATTAAAAAAAAAAAAAAGATGCACAAGCTCTAAATATTTTCCATTTGATATAATACGGTGGTCATAAAAACATGGTGTCCTGGGTTTGAATATTTCTCTCAATGTAAGTGTGATGTAGCTCCAGTGAAGCCCTGCAACCAGCAGATACAGATATGCATGTGACATTGTCCTTCAATATGAAAAAAATGCTTTTTCTGACTTCAAACCAATTTAAGAGCAACTTTAGTGAAAAACTAGAGTTTAAGGGGTTAACCTACAGTATTTCTTGGCACTGGTATAGTGGATTTCATGCCACCGCTTTGCTTATTTCCATGAAGTGTGCCAATCATTTTTGAGGGCACTGTCTGTACACACACTTATGTTCGCATCAAGATTCACTCACAAATAAGCATACAAACAAATGCCCACATACGGACATATGCACACAAAATAACAACAAGCGCCCCTCACGCATGTACACACACACACACACACACACACACACACGCACACACGTACGCACACAAGCATCTTTTTCTCTTGTCCTCCAACAAATCCTGATTCTTTCATGTGCAAAACAGATGCAGCCAATTGACATGCTAATGAGACAAGCAAGCGGGCTATGAGCAGGCCTGCAACCATAGGCCCCCCAGCCCTCCTTCGTCTCGCCCCTCCCTCCCTCCCTCCCTCCTTCCATCCACCCCACCCCGGCATCTCCCCGAACCCCCCTTCTCACATTCTTTAAGTGGAAACGATTGGAATTGAGTTCAGCCTGCTCCCCGGGGAACAGTCTAACCTGGCCGCTGGCTGCTGCTTGAACTCACATAGACACCTTTCTGCCAGCGCACGTCCTACAGGAATTAAAGTGACCAAAGCTAATTCCGAGCATGTTTATGTGTTTGCATCCGATTCAAAAGTATCCCTCAAACTGTGAGAGTGTGTGTGTGGGTGTGTGTGTGTATAATGTCAAGACCACAGACAGGCTATCATGTTTTGATTTGGTTTGAAGGACTACAATGAAATACGCTTCACAGCAGGGATGTTAACTGTATTTTACCAATTCCGGGGTACTGACACCCCAACACCATGGTTCAATACAATGCCCAGATACCCCAACACACGCACCAGTCCGTGACCCTGATAGCCCCACACACTGAACACAGCGAACAGCCTCCAAGCAGTACAGCAAATTGTTGTTCTAGACCTCATTTGTCCTTCGCTGCTCACTTTTTAGAGCGCTGTTTCAACGGCAAAGAATTTTCCTCAATTTTCATCTTTTAGTTTTAATTACCTGTCTATATCTCAGAGGACAATTGTGATAATTTTCTTTACTCCTCTTTCTTTATGAAGAAGCAGATGAAGATGGAGAAGAAAAAAAATGAAGCTAAGGGAATAATACCATCGCCCCTCCGCTAATCTCCCTGTTACCTCTGGATATCTCCTCATCCCAACGTGCTGGTAATTACATTCAATTTAATAAAGGAGCACAGAGAGCTGTAAGGTGCTGTGCTCCACGCGGGGATAATTAAATGCGCCATCCTCTTATCTCTCCTGTATCTCCCCGGACCGCCACTCTCCCTGCGCATCACACGCCGCTCCTCATCGCACGTCCCCTGTGTCCCACCTGGTGGCGTGTTCCGGCCTCAGGTATGGAGTGAGATAAAGCGGGTGAGAGAGACAGAGAATGATGGGAGAGAGAGAGAGAGAGAGGGAGGGAGAGAGAGTAGGGGAAGAAGAGGAGGGAGGAGAGAGAAGGAGTCCTTCAGTCGCACGCCAGCACAACAGATTTAAGAACAGCCAAGAGTTTGGTGAACTGCAAGGAGACCAGACCACACTACCTGAGGTCAGGAATTTGACTACTCCCCAGGATAGCTTATTTTAAACCGAACAAGTAGAGAATGCACTACCCTAAATCCAGTGGGGATGTGGAAAATTTAAGCAGCCAAAGTTATTTGGATCGGACTCGTTAGTTTTCAGCGGCTCCTTACTATGTGCTCAGTGTTGTGATTCATAAGGCCAAAATGGATGTAAGGATTATACTTTCTGCGCTAGTGTCGGGGTGTGCATGTGCGCATGTGTGTGCATCTGTTAACGTGCATGCGCTACTGTTAGTGTATATGAGTGTGAGTCTGTGTGTGTGTGTGCGCGAGAGACCTGGTGTGAGGGCACCGGCTCAACGAGTCTGTGTGTGGTGCCTGCAGGAGCCAGGGCTATAACTCCATCACATCCCCGACTATCGACTCCCACAGGAGAATCAATAGAGGAATGATGGGCCTCCCCTGTCCTCCCCATCCATCCTCAGAGCCATTGAGCGCATGTTAATGTTATGAATTATTGAGAGAACAGTCATTATTGATTGCAAGGGGGATTATTGGTAAGGTGAATTGCAGTGGGGGGTGGGGAGTCAGGGGCTAGCAGGGAGACAGAATGGAAGGACAGGTCAAAATTGTCATGCAAGGTTTAAGTATCTACTGAGACACCTGACCTTTCAACGGCTCCGGGTCAGGGGTTACACGAAGGGTAAACTGGGTGAGAAGACATTACGTTTTTCAGCCTGTCTAGGTCGCAGCTTGCGGAACGGTTGTTTGAATTTCGAATGCCTGAGGCTAGTTCATTTTCTTTAGGTTTTCATTTATTTGTTCTCCTCGAGATGCTGAGATTATTTGCGCAGAGGGTGGGGATGCAGGACTCTGGGAAAGGGAGATTTTTTTTGTCATCTCTGCATTTCTGTGATCCTGGAACAACTAAGGATCCAGAGGTGGACGCACAATTACACCATGTGCACCTGATACAGTACAAACATGGGCTGTTTTGTTTGAAGGGCACCGGGGAATTGGAACAAACCCAACCCGTCTGTATGGTTTGGACGGCCTCACTTTCTCACGGCTGATATTACCCCAAAAAAGAGGCTTTCCCAGGCAATGTAGGAATTTCACAGGTCTGGAAACGTGGTCATTGAGAGACGGTGACTCTATCTGGATTGCAAAGGTAAAATTCACATATAGACCCTGGTAATCATTGTTATATGTGACTTGTAATTGCAAAATGAGTCTTATGTCTGCCTATGCATTTCAAGTAAATGCCAAATATGTGCCCGAGGGCATAAATTTTCAAAAAAAAAAATCGTTTTGTCCATTTTCAGCTTCTTTGTAATGTTAAAATTCTGTCTGGTGCACTTTCCTGACGAGGTTGAAAATGAGCTACTGTATTTTTAAACAGTCTTTCTCACTTCATGATGGCACAATTACCAGAAACAAAGCCGAAAATTAATTAATTTCATTCATGAATTCATCTATGTTTTTTGCTGGGGAATTCCCATCATCTATATACCAAAATTACTTGCAGAATCCCAGTTTTCTATGTATGGTATTCATTACACATAACAAGCAGCAAATAGCGGCGTTGAAAGTTGTAAACAAATTACGTTCAAGATTTCTTGGTTTCAAAATTGAATCTCTCAGTGATGGGTTAAGATAGAGCAGCGATCTAGGCACCATTGCAAAGCGTACAGTGTCATCTATATAATGGTGTAAAGAATTTAATTTTGAATTTTTGGTCATAAAGACTCATTTTGCTATCACTGGTCACATATTTGTTTTTCCTCGATACCGAAGACTCAGAAGCTCTTACACATGTTTTAAGGTCCCATATTATGAAAATCTATTTTTTCCAAGCCCTTCCACATGGATAGCTGTCATTGCAGCATCCCAATAGCAAAACAAGGCATGGGGGGGGGGGGGACAATGACGACAAACATTAAACCCGTTTTTGAGGTATAGATATTTTTAGAAATTTTGCAAGTTTTTCAGGTAAGTTTTGAGATATAGATTGGGCTGCATCTTCTATGTAAAAGAATAATAATAAGTCAACCCATGAACTAGGACGTTACACCCACTTCAAACTTCTTTGAGAAAAACAAAGGATAAAGCTGAGGTAGCCGTTGCAGGCCAAGGTACAGTGGCTGTAGTTGTCATGCTGGCAAGATGTTCAAGTTTACAAGCAAAAAGACTCGGAGCTAAGTTGTCGACTGTTTCAGCCAATATACTAAATGATTCGTACTCTGCCAGCATTGGAAGATACAAAGAAGCAGTGGCTTCGATTTATTTTCAAGGAAAACATTTCAGCTTCAGTTCATGGTGCCTTGTTTGCTTGTTCAAAGCACTCAGTGTTGGTCTGCTTCACCAATGAAGGTCAGTGCAAACATGGATTTGGGACAAAACTTCTAAAAAGTGGAGTCATTCCTACTCTCCAAGACTCATCTGCACATATGCTAACTGACTGTAAGTATTATAAGTAAGTGCCCTTTCTAAGGATATTTGCTGCTTGTGTAGACTTGTTCCTTGAGTATAGCGACAACCTATAGCGTTACCTTCATAGAGGTAGATGTCCTCAGAGTTTTATTCTTCCAAAATTAACATTTTTAAAAGTCACTCTCTGTAAAATTAAAGTTAATGTGCTTTGCTGTTCCAGAAAACGTGTCCCCAAGACTTCGTCAGAGAAAGACAAACCAGAACAAGACCAGGAGTTTCAACTGGAGAATGAAAAAAGCGTAAGCTTCAAGTCTGTTCAAGTCAATGGCTGTATTCGACTGGTAGTTGCCGAGAAGTAAAAAATGTTCTCTGCCTACCTGCGCAGTGGCAGATTGTTAATGTTAACAAGTCTGCCAGTCAAACAATACCATCCAAAAATTAAATAAGTGACTCTCAAAGTACCTAACAACTTGGATAGCAATTTGCCATTCAGGTGCTTCCACAATGTTTTCTGTTACTTCACAAACTTCACGCAGGTTTCTCGCTGCGGTACTGCGGTTCCAATGCCAGTCAAATCAGAAACATTTCTGGAAAACAATTACTGTGTGAAAGCACCAGTCAAATGCAGCCAATGGACTGAATAATTTGCTAGCTAGCATGCTACTGTTTTTCGCCATTAAATTAATAAATTCACGTTTTTACAACAACTGTTACACGTGTAACTTAATATTTTAATAGCGAAAAGCATTAGCATGTTAGCAGCCTGTTGTGCAAACAGGGCCTCATTTGACCTGCATGGGCTGTGTTCTTTGTTGAGTGTGAATTGTGGAATGAAGGTTACATGTTGTCATCATACATGTAGGCTACCTCTCCTTGTCATGACCTAATAAAATTCTCAGCAAGTAGTGTCGAGTTTCAGTGCACCATGCCTACAGGCTGATTGTCACGTTGTTCCTTATGCCCCCACGATGTGAAAAATATTTGTTTTCATCAATTTATGGAAATAATATTCTTTGACAACATCTTGTTTTTTTATTGTTCTCCGTTGACTTCCACGTTTGGAACACCTCCTGTTACGTCACATCCGCTAATTGGCAAATTTGGGTCAATCTTCATTTTGTCTTCAAAAATCTATGCTCAGACTGCTCATTTCCAAGAAAAAGTGGCAAATGTGGGGCATTTAATAAGCAAGATATTGTTCATAAACTGTTTGGTCAAACGTATTAAACACCAGATTAATTTTTATTTGAGAAAATTCGATGAATTTGCACTTTAAGCTATCCATTGGTTAACAAATAATTGGTTTAGTTAACTGGCGGTGGCAATCCTGTCCCAAAAGACCCGGTACTAATCTATTCATATCTATATATCAATACATTGGTTACCGACCAACATGTAGTGGCTGTGAACCGCATTCCAGGTCAGACCGCGCTACGTCCTGAGTGTTTCCCAAATTGTTTTCCCTACAATCTACCTGTCTGTTTCAATCTTGTTTCGTGTATTGATTCTCATTATTTAATTATTGTGTCATTCCCTTTCCCTCCCTTCCTGTTTCACACCTTGAGCTAACCCAAGTTTTTTCCACTTTGCTGATTATTGTCTTGTATATTTAAGTCCCTGGTCTTTATCTTGCCTCTGTTGGCTTGCGGTCTTGTGTCCTCCATCTCCAATGCAATATCGACTAACTAGATTGTGCTCGGCATTACATAACCTCTCAGCGTGCCTTACCGGTGGGCCTGCCCAAAATTTGAACTACAAAAATGGGCAGACGGTGGAGGGGACGACAATGCCCCATTGGCAAGAATCTTTGAGGAGATAAAATCCAGGAGTCTATTCATTATAAAAACTATTCCCAGAGTCGGCGGTCCTGGTGAATGGCTTATTCCAGTTTCTATTTCACTCCAGTTCGAAGGTGTGCACTTGCCCAGTGTGCCTTGGTTTATTCGGCTTGCCATCCCAATCACTGACCTCAGACCAGTCCCTTCGACATCCCCTTGCCTTTCTCTACATGTTCCTGTTTGCTCTCGCCTGACCACGGACCATCATTGAAAACACTCCAGCTCTCTGAAAGCCTTTTTGGATTAACCTTTTGTTTAGAAATTAAGGGCCAATTTCAGCGTTACTCAGTGCTTTGCGCTTGGTTCAGTTCTGACTTGCGAGATACAGTGGTTCAAACAAATACAGTCTCACAGCCATGCTGGTTTGTTGTGAACCCCTGTGGAGTTGGTGGGTGTGAGAGGGTGAGAGGGGCAGCTAATCACAGTTGAGCTTATTTACATAGATTCTCTGCCCACGCAATTGGCACATGGATAATGACAAAGAGAATGGGAATCAGAGAAGCCACTACAAAAGCCGAGTTCATGTAGATTTTTAAATAATTGAACGAACACAGTTTCTCTGAAAAAAATGCGTTCAGACACAGATGGCCTAATCGTTTAGAGACATACAATTTTCAAATATCCTTTTGCCAAAAATCACATGAAAATAAATGAATATAAAAACAGCTAAAGGTGGAACACATTGGACAGTGCCAGAATCATCTCACGTTTCTAAGGAGGAACGGTTGTCATCTTAAAAAATGATTAGCATTTTGTACTCCCAGCCTTGCAGGCATTATCTCTTATTGATCCCTTTCTCTAAGTGTTATCATAAATCCCACCCCTCAGCATGTCTCATCGAGACATTCCTCCACAGAAGTTCACCCGAAAATTGATATTTATCCACTGCCATAATGCAAACTAATTAATTCATTCAGATAAAGTGGAGATAAATTCATTACTAAATGTCGCCATATAAGAGGAAGAGAGAAGCGCATTTGTTTTCCGGCTGTAGAAACAACTTTTCAAACTCAACATACCAACTATGAAGCTTCACTGAAAACAAAAACAATAGAACAGAAGCAGTCGAACTGAAACTGGCTACTTAGTATTTGCATTCACATAATCTAAAGATTCTGATTCGCAAGCCGTAATTAATATTGCTGACAAAATGTTGATTAGAGGAAATGAAACTAGTAAACAAAGAAGCCAATCACATCTGGCAGAGCTCTGCTGAAATATAAGAACATTAAGCGTAGGTACAATCGCCGGCCTCAGTCATTAGTTTGCACTGAGCTGTATTATGATAAAAGTTTCGTAAGTAAAGAGCAGTGCCATTTAACCCCACCTGTTCCTGGAAAGGGCTTAAGACCGCGCCACTACTACTGAATATTTCAAGAGGCTTTTCCTACACAAAGCCTTTATCAAGAAAAACGAGTCTGAAGATGCCTTGCGATGGCTCTCTACAGTGCACTAAAGACTTTATATGACTACTATATATTCCTACAGGGAACTATGGGAGGATGAAATTAAGAGAAAACAACAAACAATCAGCTGACAGAGCTTGATAAGGAGTCAGCCATATGGACGGAAAAAGTGAGAGGAGGTTCATAAATTGGGATAAGGGACTTGTTCCACTGTTCAAATTAACAGCTAAAACAACATAACAGCTGACCCCCGTGCCGGTGGCACATTTTAATGGTCATAAAACGTAACTAAGCATTGAATAATACAAAATTAGTCCCTTAATATGTTCATAAATTCTGAAAAAGAAAAGGGTTCAACAGAGGGCTCTTAAATAAAAGTTGCACGTAAAACAGCATATATCAAGTGACAGCTATTAAGCGTGCCCTTTTGGTGTTGCAGAATGGTGAGTAGTTGACTTCTGTACCGGTGATAGTCTGCCTATATCACTCAGGCCTCACCCTGCCAGTCTTCCACTTATTCTCACACACTCGTAAATGTCAGGGATAAATCTCACCTCAAGTGCTCTATCCAGCACCTCCACTACTACTTCCTCATCTATATTCTGCCCCCCCGGGCTCTATGTGACCCGCCCCCTCACTAGAAACTGCACATACTTGGTCTTTAAAGTCAAATAAACTGATCCCAGAGAATAAAGCAGGACTCCCCTGTCTGTAAGTGTCCCAATAAAACCGCTGCTGATGATGTTTTTTACATGAACATAATTTAAACGGGACAGTGACTCATAAGTACTGAGACATCTGCGGATCTCTCTTCATCACACGTACAGTTCATGAGCCACACCCAGAAACTGTTTTTCTCCCCGACTAACACTCCGGGCCGCGAATATTTCTTACCACCTGCCTCCCACAAAATATGAGCGTCGGCTCTTTTTTAAATCCCTTAGTTCCGCCACCCAGCGCCGCTTTCTTGGAGGATATAAACTACCCGTCACCCTTCCCAGGGTCCTGCGCTGCTTCTCCAAACCCCATGAGGGCCCGCAGGGAGGGTGTGAAATATAGACCTGCGTAATGGCCCACTAAATTAACTCCTTGTAACCTAGTTAAAAATCGCCATAATTAGCATATAATAGGTTTGAGGAGGATGGGTGCAGAAAGGGCCAGTTCAGCCCCAGGGCTGCACTGTAGTTCAGCTGTCTGGCTTCTAATAGCACTGCAAAGTTCACCCTTATAAACATGTCAGCCAGCGTGTAATTAAGCGAGTGGTCATTAGATAATGGATATGGTACCTGTGGGCTGCCCATCACTCCTAGCTTTGACGGATGCAGTTCCAATAATTGCAAACCGGCTTCCTCATCCAAGTGCCTTTTACTTATTTAAACTGTTTGCTTTAAGCGGCAGTGAAGCCAATTAAGAGCTGCATAATTCAAAGAGGGATCAGAGAGGGGAGGCAAAATGGCTGTCTCTATCTGTAAACCCCACATACAATACACACACATCATAACCCTCAACCCTAACATACAATATTCACACCCTCTTTACCCCTAATTCTCACATACAACTTACACAACCTCACAAACAATACATAAACACACTCACAGCCCCCAACCCCACATATAATACATACACTCACTCATAACCCCCAACTGTCACATACAATACACACACTCATAACCTTCAACCCTCACATACAACACACACAACCCCACATACAATACATACACTCATTCGTCACCCCAACCCCACATACAACACATACAATGCAATACATGCACACATTCAAACTCCCCAACCCTTACGTAAAATATATACAACCCCACATACAGTACATGCACACTCACTAACCCCATCCCCACGCACAATACATACACTCACTCATAATCTCCAACCTCACATATATAATGCATACACACTCAAAACCCCACTCTCATATATAATATACACACTCATAACCCCAACCCTCACACAACCCGATGTACAATACATACACATAACCCCCAACCCTGACATACAATACACACACTCATAACCCTCAAACCTCACATACAACATACACAACCCCACATACAATACAGACACACTAACAACCCTCAACCCCACATACAATATACAACGTATATGCACATTCATAAGCCCCAAGCCTTAAGTACAATATACACAACCTTACATACAATACATACACACTCAGATAACCATCAACCTTCCATATAATACATAAACACATTCATAACCCCCAACCCTCATATACAATATACACACACTCCTAACCCTCCAATCCTACATACAATACTTACACACACTCATAACCCCAATCACAGATTGGTTATACAATTGTGCAATTAAAAAACATTGGACAAAAGACCAATAAGATCACAAACCTGTCACACCATAAGAGACCTGAGCATGCTTAGTTTTGTCAGTTACAATGCATTAGCAAATGTCAATCTTATCTGCCTCTGTTTACATAGCCAGGCTCCTCAGCCGCTCTACAACATGGCTGGACCATTTCAGGCCTTTGGATTATTCACTAGGAATACCACTGCCGGAAACTGTTATGTACAGTACCAGAAAACCTTCTTTGGTCAGACATCCTTTTCTATAAATGGAGCTAACACACTGAATGCATATATGTACAGTATATTTCAGCAAGTCATACTGCTGTTCCTACAAGGTCATGAAAATGTACTATATAGTTTAACTCAGCTGTCTGTGAACATGTTTTATGGCTGTTATTTTAAAAGCCCTTCTAGGGACGGACATTGGAAATTAACTGTAGCAGTAAATGCTTTGATCCATTGCGTTGGATAATTGCTTTGCAATTCTCTATGTATACTGTATCTGTCCCTAACAAATAAACATTAACTAAATCAACCCTCACGCACATGCATAACACCCAACCCTCACAAACGCATAACACCAAACCCTCACACACGTACACACACTGATAACACCCTTCCCCTAAACAGACACCCATAACAGTCCTCCCCTAAATGTACAAATGTAATGGCCTTTCCACACAGATGCACAAATGCGCACGCACACACACACACACACACACACACAAATGCATAAAACCACTATTGTGGCTTTTAATACTTTGATGGGCATTTGGCTACAAAATCAGGACCTAATTTCTTTGTCGTTGCACTAATGGACAAACAAGATCTGCTGGACTTGCACAAATGGGCCCATTTACAAACAACTCATTAAAAACAATGGCGTCACTGGCAGTCACTTGCACACGTGTACAAAAAATGTCCGGCACTCATTGCTGGTACTCCCATGACATGCAAGGGCTCTCTTTATTGCAGGCAACAACAAAACCACTCAAAAGTTTGGATACACTTTACTTATGTTATTGTACTCTGTTTTTCTGAAATTTTAGTGGTTCTACTTCTGCAAATAACCCAAGCGGGCAAAAGGTAAGGAGTAATAGTCAGAATTAATAAAGACGAATTTAGTTTACTGGTTAACTTTCAAAATTTTGGAATTTATAAAAAGCTATATTTGACTAATGAACAGGACACTATCGTTGCATTTTCCAACAGGTGATTGAAAAAGCTAGTGCAGAAATTATTGCATAGAAAGGTCAGGGAGAAGTATTATACATACCAGCACAGCACATCTATGGGAACTTCTACAGCCATGCTCTCAAAACCTTATGACTGTCCTCGGGAAAATATATTAATACAGCTAATCAGCAATTACGCTTGCTAATGGCAGTTATTTTGATAAATTCAAGCTTAAGAATTTTTTTCTTAAAATAAAAAATATTATGTCTGAGCTTTGAGCTTGAAAAATGTAAGTGTATCCACACTTTTGTCTGATATTGTATGTATATACTGTGTGCTGTATATACTGTATATATGCAGGTGTTCACTTGAAAAACCTCCTACAGAGGGGCCGACAAATCCAGGAGTGATTTGAATTTCACAAGTCTATGCACAGACAGCTTTTTTACCTTCTCAAATTAATAAACAGTATGTATGGAGTGAAGCCTCATACTGCCTTCAGTCATTTTAACAGCCCCTAATAAATGCGATTGCAAATGGAACATGTCACTTGTGCTACAAAGCGGCGACCGGTCAATATTTCAGCTGCCAGGTGCCGAGGGTCACATATAAGTCAGCGTGTGATGGATATGTATCCAATAATTGATGTAGGGTGGCTGTTATTGTCAGTTTCACTCCAGCTTCTATTGCTTATTAAAAGCTGTTTGCCTTAAGTACTATGCAGCCAATTACTGACACCTCTTAGCTAATGCAAGAAGCAGGACTGAAGGACCCCCAGGCAGCTGAGGGACAGCTTAATTCACAGAACACAGCTCAGCCTGGTTCTGGACACTAAACAACTAGAGTCCAGCGTGAAGATTCTGTCTGAAGGCAGAAACATAATATGAAACTTGGCAGCTCCCTTGTAGAGCCATTCTCTGCCAGACTGGCATTTCATCTACAAGTAATTTAACATTACCATTGCAAAAGAAAACAGCCAAAAACATTAACCAAATCCTGTCTTTGTACCAGCATGACCACCCAAGCTAAAGCAAAGATAAAAATAGATTTAATTTACATTTAATTCGAACTAATTTTTTCAGGTCATTCCATGAGCATCACTCTCCCTCGGTTTCTGACAGCTTGCCTGAAAGTTTCCAGAAACCAAGGGCGGCCTTCTTAGCCTGGGAAATGTGTTATTGGGAAATGTGGCTGCATACTTATAGTTGCTTTATTTTTTATTTCTGTGAAAAGCAGCTCTCGCAAGGAGAAGTTGGACTCATACCTGATCAAGAGGAGGCAGGCTCAAATCCCACGGCCGGACCATGGGGCCTCCATCAAAATAGTTCTTCGCCACGGCCAGGAGCCTAACCCATGAAGTGCAGATACAAAATATGTTGCACAGCCTAAAACAGAACAGCCAAAAAGCATAGTAAAGGACAACATTACATAACATGTAGAGCACATGATATACTGCACAGCATCCAGAACTGAGCACAGTACATATCACAAAGAGCATAGTTGACTCGGTGCACCCTCAAGGGAACCTCCAGGGCGTAACAATTTATACTATAAAACAACACTCAGCAAAGACTAAATCGAACCTCCAATGAGGAATTAGAGGTTCTCGGGAGCAGGAGCGCACCATCTACCACAACAGCGCATTCCCCATAAGCACAGAGGGATATGCAATAATAGTAACAGCGATTCTTATTACAGAAGGGTCTAACCCTCAGACAATAGGGAGAGGAAACTTTGGATCTGACCCCGCCATGTTGTAATTGTAAAACTGGGGAAAAGAGCTGCTATAGCACAATTCTGACATGTGCCGGGGCTTTTCATTTCTGATCAAAGGCCCAGGTTGTACAGCGCACTGATAACCGAATCAATTTGGGCGCCTTTTGTTTTTCGCTGAATGATGCATGTTTAGCTATAACCTTCGGGGGGAAAAGAATGAAAGAAAGGGAGAAGAGGAGAAAAAGGGAGGAGGAGGAGGAGGTGGAGACAGCGGAGGGAAGAATCGCGCCTTCACATTCTAGGAAACGTCAAAATTCAATAAACTTACCAGAATTTTCTGGAGTTTGATGGGACTTCATCGCAATGGAAAACCATTAACTTGCGGGGGTGGGTGAGGGGAAATGGGAAATGATTATAATATGAAATGCTTCAGGAGAGAATGGAGAGAAAGCGAGGAGAAGGCAGAGAGATTAAAAGATTACCTGTCTTCTTCTCTCGTCCTTCAGCCTTTCCGCACACGTCTACCAGACAGCGCGTTCAGCCTGGGCTCAGACAGTCGATAGGAGACTCAGACCTGAAAATAGAATAATCATTACAATTATCATAATGATATTGATGACAACCGTCATGATTATGATAAGCAAAGTATTTTAATGGCATCCTCATTGATCATATTCCTGTCACCATTGCTCTAATCGCAAGCTATCATTTGTTATTATAAACAATTGAATTTAAATACTGTTCAGGCCGCCTGCGTCGATGTGAACTCATGCCGGTAGCTGAGAACTATAATCACAGTTATAATCTTTCTGGAGTTAATAATGCATTTGAACCCTCATGAAAGATGCTCTGTGTTAATCTTATGAAGACAGTTGTACACTGTCATTGGTTACAAAACCGGTGTCCAATGACAGGTATTATTGCCCAGTGACAAGCCGGGAGAAACATTAGGATCTATACAGCAAGGTGACAGGATTTATTTTTCTCTCTTTGTAATGGGCTTTTAAGGTAAGTGCTCAAAGCTGACACTACGCAACCGGCGTTCTGGCTTTTGACGATAATGCACCTGGATTTTTTAAACAATATCCATCTCACGCAGGTTGCCATATTCTGTGGAAACAACTCGGGGAGTGCGAGAAAAGAACGGAAAAAGAGCAATCGCCCCGTCGTTCGATCTGCTCTTGGCAGGAGGAGCACTGCCACTCGTCTGTATCTTACTAACCCCTTGAACCCCACACCTACGCCTTAAGCGAAGGAGGACAGCAATAGACGCTCTCAGGGAAAAAAAAAACTGTAAGAGAACTGAGACTGAAAAAAAGGGAAAATGGTGGAAAAAAATAATAATTTGGGGAAAAACGGAGCAGCTGAAGCCGTGTAGCTGGGGGTCCATGTATTATTAACGAGTGTGTAGCGCTGGCCAGGCCTGACGGATGGGGATTAAAAGACGCTAATGTAAAAAGGCCGGCCGGTGACCTTCCAGAGAGATTGACTTTACTAGAATGGAAATGATATCCAGTAAATCAGGGGCTGCTGGAGCGCTCATCCACTCGAATCATTTCCTCTGATCCTGTCAGCCCAGACAGGCTCTTATAAATCAGAAAGGTTCCAGGGTGCTAGCTCCGTGTCGTATCCATTTAACCATTTAACAGCAACCCCCTGCCCAGCCCCCACCTCCCCGACCCCACACCTTCCCCCAACTCCTGCACCCCCCTCCCCCACCCACCGACCCTTTCCCATCAGCCCCCGATGACTGCGGTCTGAGTGAGGGCACGCCGGCCATCGAGGGTTTACAGTATATTTAGCAATGTCGCATAAACACTGCACACTATCTGCTTTTGTGTTCATTCAGGACTCTCTCTAAGATGTTTTCAACTCTGCACACCAGTTAGCTTAGCATGTTCTGCCATGCTACAATCCATTTAAAAAAATGCCTATTTTCTACTGGCAGACAGCAGGCACACAGGCAACACCAGAGCACTATCTGATGATCCATGCGCTGCGGGGCTCCCTGGATGTATTTGGATTTACACCAAAGTGTGCAGATGAACAAACATGCGAAACACACTAGCCTGTTTTATGTAGCCGGGCTCGGCTAAGATGTGAATTGGTTTCCCAGTCCGAATGAAGGGTAAGGGAGGAAAAGGACAGTGGCCCCCATTAATCTAAAGGGAGCATGGGTAGGGGAGGGGGCTGCGTGGCTGTAATTTGCACGTTGACAGCTTGACAGCTAGCAGAGACCAGATCCTCCTTCTCCTCCGCTCTACA
Organism: Gymnothorax javanicus; assembly: GCA_029692085.1. NCBI lineage: Eukaryota > Metazoa > Chordata > Actinopteri > Anguilliformes > Muraenidae > Gymnothorax > Gymnothorax javanicus. Next base: position 62,519,312 of record CM056203.1, on the reverse strand, counting down.
GTGTGTCCCAAACACACACATCACGGATGGGATGCGAGCAGCCAGCGCAGTGAGAGGGTGGTGAATATAGATGGAGTACGCTGGTCTTCTCACCCCAGTTTTGGGATGTGAACCTCTCTTCTAGCAGAGTGAGAGGGTGGCGGATTTAGAAGGTGTACGCTGGTCCTCTCACCCCAGTTTTGGGATGTGAACCTCTCTTCTAGCGCAGTGAGAGGGTGGCGGATTTAGAAGGTGTACGCTGGTCCTCTCACCCCAGTTTTGGGATGTGAACCTCTCTTCTAGCGGAGTGAGAGGGTGGCGGATATAGAAGGTGTACGCTGGTCCTCTCACCCCAGTTTTGGGATGTGAACCTCACTTCTAGCGGAGTCAGAGGGTGGCGGATATAGAAGGTGTACACTGGTCCTCTCACCCCAGTTTTGGGATGTGAACCTCTCTTCTAGCAGAGTCAGAGGGTGGCGGATATAGAAGGTAAACGTTGGTCCTCTCACCCCAGTTTTGGGATGTGAACCTCTCTTCTAGCGGAGTGAGAGGGTGGCGGATATAGAAGTATACGCTGGTCCTCTCACCCCACTTTTGGGATGTGAACCTCTCTTCTAGCGGAGTGAGAGGGTGGCGGATATAGAAGGTGTATGCTGGTCCTCTCACCCCAGTTTTGGGATGTGAACCTCTCTTCCAGCAAAGTGAGTGCGAGGGTGGCGGATATACGTAGAAGGTGTACACTGGTCCTCTCACGTCAGTGTCAGGATGTGAACCTCTCTTCTAGTGGAGTGAGACAGTGACGGATTTCGGAGGTGCACACTGGTCCTCTCACCTCAGTGTTGGGATGTGACCCCCTGTTTGAGTGCAGTGATAGGGTGGCGGATATAGAAGTCATAGGTCCTCTCACCCCAGTGACCCTCCGTTCCAGTCAGCAGAGAGATCTTTTAGAGGCTCTGGAAGGTTTGGGGAGAAATGCCATTATATCTCTCCCCACAGCACCCCATTCTCTCGCTTTCATATGCTTTACCAGTGTAAAAAAACACTGCAATTGCAGTGCAAAAGCACTGAGAATAAAACAGAGAGTACGGATTTAACATTGGACAACACACAACGTCAAAAAAGCACCAAACATTACCCCGCATGAAATCAATGCATACTTCTGACTGGGGATTTAAAAAATAATGATGGAAAAAAATAATAAAGTCAATAAAAAATATCAGTATTGACAAGGATAGTAATGGTAATGACATTGATGATGAGAAATATAATCATATAAAGTAAATTGTAATCAAGTAATCAGGACACTGGATTGTTGTACAGTTTGTTTCAGTAAATAAATAAATAATTTCTCCTTGTAAGTATTTTTGCGTTCATTTGATCCTTATCACAGCTATGAATAGTACTGCCAGTTAAAAGCCCTTCCCCCTCTGCTCAATAGAGGATGGGGAGTTTTTGGTTTTTTGGTGTCTGGCTGGTTATTAACCCTTAGAGCACTAAATGCAGCTATCGTTGCTCAATGATATAAGATGTTAGATGAGGATGCTCTTTTAAACAAGTTGCCATGTGATAGGTTTTCAACAGCTCAAGATCATTTAGTTATAATTTTTTGAAAATTAATTTCAGCGCTCTAAGGGTTAAATCAAGGGAACCTGCTTTATTTGGGGGGAATATTAATTTCTAATTCTGACATACACTTCCCAAATTTTATAAAGAGTAGATTTGTTTAAATTTCATTTGTGGCGGCAGGGACTCTTGAGTCTTTCTTCCTTGGGAAGCTGATGCTGGCCTTTTCAATGGCAGAGCTGTGCTCACCGACTCCACGCTGACTCCCTCAGACCCCCCCCCACCCCATTGCTCTGACTCCCTCCCTCTCTCTCTCAGCCCAGGCCCAGGTGCGGGGAAGGCTGTGGGTCCGCAGCTGGGCAGTGGAGAGGAACAGGGGCTCGAGCGGATGCCAGGGGATAGGCTGGGGAAACGTTTGTGTGGGGTTTTTTGGCAGCCGGGCTTAACCCGTTTTCATGAGCAGAATGGAACATCTGCAACGCATTTCGCATTTGACCAAATGAGCCCTGGCAGCACGGCAGGCTGATGACAAAACACACAGCATGTTTTTAGTACAGGGGGAGATTTGAACCTCGTCAATCACGCATGGGCACACACGCACGTTTGCGCACCCATAAAATAAGTACTTATACAATGCTGTTCCTTCATATGGAAACACACATCCGTACATCCAAGGACATACGCTCTCGCAGACTTTAGTGAGCTACTTCATATATGGGTGCATATGGACCCAAACACACACTCTCACTCACAAAGACATATCCACACACACCTAAGAAATACCCATAAACACAAACGCAGAGATGCTTAGCACACGTGGAGTAGACCTTCAGAGCAGAGCAGAAACAGTACGTTGTGACTTGTGTGCTCCTGAGTGTACTGTGTCTCATGACTACAGCAGGAACTGGCTGTTCCAAACACCTCTCTACTGCTCGTCACTCACCTCCGCTCTAATATATAACGTACCACACACATTCGCATCAATTACATTCACTGTGTGCAGTTACCACATTTCAGACACGAGATAACCAAATATACAGATACAACTTAGCATTAACTGCACAAAAAAAGACTGTCTAATCTCCTTGTACTCACGTCCTAAAACAAAATGAAAGCCTCACAAATGTACTGTTTCGCCGAAGAACTTCAGGCATAAGAATAAAAAATATTTTTTAAATGATACCTTTGTCATTTTTTGAACAATTTTGAAAACTACAATAATGCAACATGTGCACCAAACAGTAAAGATTGATTCACACATATTTTTAAATGTGCATTGGTTTTTTTTTTTTTTGCCAAAGCATATTTAAAACATACTTCTAAATTACCATTTTACCACGCTAGAAATGATAAGTTTGATATTTGATACGATACTCAAAAAGAACGAAGTACATTAAAAGACTACTGTACATAAGAAAATGAAGCTCCTAAATATTCAGACTTTAATTGCGGATTTGTAATTGTGTGTAGTAAATGAAAGACTGATCCCTCCCTGTCAGACACTTCATGTCTCTGATTGGTTGACGTGTGAAGGTGATTCACTGTTGCAGTCTGACCTCCAGCCTATGATGAGCCCAGACTACGGCTCCCTGAGAGGGTTTATTACCTCCCACAGGTCAGCCCGGTGACCCCCCAGCGCTGGCTTTTGCCCCTCTCCCACCGCTAGGTGCGGTCAATACCCTTTTAATTGCATAGGAATGGTTTGCAGCCTATCGATTAATATGTGTATTTATGCCTCTCCCCTTGACAGGCAACATTGTATTTCTATGTGGCATATTCATTTATTTACCTATCTATACCCCTCCCAATACATCACCCATCCATCCACTGCTCCATCTATCTATCTATCTACTGAGAGCACTTGAATTCAAGGGTGCCTGTAATTATGAGGGGCCTATAATTGAGTACTTTGATTTAAGATTATCTCTGATCTTCTCCGCACTGCCTATTCTTCTAAGAATGAAAATGTGTGAAATATGGAAATAGAACATAATGGGTGGTAAAAAGGCAGTCGACTTCTGCTTCCATTGTCACTATGGAGTGGGTTTTCCGGAGAAATCTGTAAGAGAGGTGGGGGGAACGTCAGGCGGTAATTACGCTGAATGATTTGTGCAAATCAATGACAAATTACAGTATTATATAAACCTTTGTCAGCCTTCGTTTTAAAATTAAAGATGATAAAATAAGACATAACTGGAAAAGGAGTTCTCGAAATCTGTTAAAGCCACTGTAATTACACTAAGACCAATAGATCCCCAGCCCCCTTTTCTTAACAGTCATTCATTCATAATTAATTAATCTCTCATAAAATGGGGAGGGGGGACCGAACAATGATGTACATTTTTTTTATTCCTTTCTTTCAAGCAGGAGCGGAGATATTGGCGACTTGTATTATGAAGCGCGTCTCATTTCCATTCACTTATACGGAATTTCTCAGTTGCTTTAACACCGTGTGCCTCGGAGCCATAATAATAAAAGCTAGTTTTTTTTTTCTCTCTCACTCCCTCCCTCGCCCTCCATATCACCCACTCCAATTATTCTAGCAGAAATCTATAATCACAACCTTAAAAGCAAAAGAGCAGATCGGGATTAGCTAGTCCATTTGTGCGGCAGTCTAGCTAAATGCACTGAGCATGACCCGTAAAGGCAGGGGAAGCCATTTGACCTCCATGGATGTGTCAGAATGGCGGTGGCCTGAAATAGATATGCCAAATAACTGCAAAAAACTGCGGCTGTTTTCTCATGGCCGAAGAGAAGTTTGAAATGAAAGAGAAAACCCCTTCCTTTAGAGCACCCTTTTCCGCAATCCCTGAACCCCACAATGACCTTCCCGTCCAGGTGGCTTTCTGATGCCGTGACACATTTTAGGGTTGTGGAGGAGGGCAACGACCCACAGCTGCCAATAAAGCCTGCAAAGGAAGGATTGCTAACAAGAAACAGTCAGATGAGAAGAGACCACCAAGGGCATACAAATGTACGATAGAAGCAGTCCCAAGCATACGACCACATGTACACAAGTACGCCGACAGACTGCCACATGTACACATACGTACACCCAAATGTCAATCATAAGTTAAGAAGCATGAACAGAAATTGTAACCATGCATAGTTTTTATGGCTACATCACATACTTAACAACCAAGTCACCTTTGATAATGAACAGAAACTCAAGCAGGGAATGTGCTTACTTTTTTGACCTCAGTGGAAGAAGCTAAGCTCAGGTTTGTTTTTTGAGGTAATCCATACAAAAATGGCAACCCTGAATCAGAGTTTCCTTCGGATTAAGATGCCAGTCTGACACGAGTAGAACATCCAACATTTCCTTCAACATGAAAACACACGGGCAGTTTACATTACTCCATCAGCAAGCACACCTCATTAATTTATAAAAAAATAAATAAATAAAAAATTAAAGATTAATTTAGATTATTTAAATATACTGACCCTTTTTTCATTTTTTATGATAATTCATCTTTCATTGCTGAGCAGTGAGGAGAAACTCTGAGAGAGAATGTTTGGCCCTGGTGCATGTCTGCATTTACAACATTGTCAAATCATTTACATTATTGGGAAATCAATCTGCAAAACTGAACAGAAACACAGCTTTTTATTTTTCAAACTGCAACTCTGATTTAACCAACATTGCAGATAGTCAAGCAGACAGGGAATGAGATATGCCTGGACCTGCCTCCAGCTCAATTTATTTCAATTCAGAGTCTGGAAAATTCAGTCTTCTACTTTTCCAAACACATGACATAAGAGTGATTTTATGAAACACTGTGAAATAACATGAACATAAGTATTTTCCTGGTTTTCTGGAGTGCATGAACGATCCCAATAGGGAGATCATTATCAGTGCTACTCTGGAGCACTGATTGTTCTAATTTTTATTCACAATTTGGCCTAGCCAATCAAGATATGGCAGTTATATCCCACAGAAAGTGTATAATAATTCAAATTTCTTTATTAGGAGTAACCCCTTGAGATGTACCATTTTGTTTTCGAGGGGGTCCCACACAATAAACAGATGAATAAACATAGAACAAAACAGTTAACTGTATCACTAACACAATAAAACTAAGACAGAATACTTACACACACAGCGTGATGATATCTCTGGGCTGTGGTTTAGGAGTTCATACAGTAATTCCTCACTAGCAAGTTCTGGATGCAGCTCTTTTGCAACATGCAAGCTGACCCAGAGTCAGCAGAATGTATAATTAACCTTCATATTACTACCAAACCAGGCACCTAATCTCACCTCTGTACAGCCGACAGGGTCCAGGTGACATCATCGATCAAGGCCAATGGATTCACAGCAGGTCTCAACCAATAGGCTGGCTCCATTATGGAACTGGGCAACAATGGCAGCACAATAATTCCACAGATTAATGAACTAGTGAATATACTATTATTGAGTAAATATAAAAGTAATTTAGTGGTGTTATGACTGGCAGTAAAGAATGAGGTCAGGTCCCAGAACTGTCCTCATTTACCTGGAAACCAAGATCTCTTGCCATGTACGGTCACTACAGCTCCATATAACCATGGTAATACTAAATATAACCGAATGCCAGCCAATACTCGGAGTCTGTCTTTAGTAGTAATTAGGGCCCAACAGGGAGCTGGCTATATACTTACAGCCAAACGGGCCGATTTGAATTACAGGCTAATTCCACCGTTTACTCTGGAAGCCTCTGTCAGGGCTCAAACCAAGGCTCGGAGGCATGGAAACATCTGTTCCCCAAGATGGGGGGGGGGGCTTGGGGGTTGACACAATTGCCCCTTAATTGCTTGGAAACCAGACAGTACTGCCTCACCAGATCCCCCGCGTTCCGGCCCCGCAGGTTTACAATCGCGATAATCCAATCGGAGCAGGAATCAGAGAGTGCATGGCGGGAATGCTAATACACTCAACAAGCTTCTGAATATGGTAAAATGTCAGTGACAATATGGAACCTTCCGGCACAGTGTCTGGCATCACTAGCCAGAAAAGTATTGGCCTGAAATAAAGTTACACTGCTGTCCAAACATAGCACCGTCAACAGAAACATTATTACATACTTCAATTTGGAAACATGTCCATCCTCAATTTCCTTAGGTTTAAAGATAAAACTTATAATTATCATTATTGGGTTTTCTGAATTGAAGTACAAATCTAAGCACAGGGACAAATATAACAACACAGTCTAGCTTACAATATTTGAGTAACATCTTCATTTTCATGCAAGATTGACTTGAACATGCTCACAACATATTACCCTGGGCTGTCACCATTGATTTACTTTCAAACAATTACATGGCGAGAACCCTGTATCTCATTCATTTATGATTTGGAATATTAAATGCTCTTGGGGAAAAGATAACCTGTCACTTTTAATGTGCAGACTGCAAATTCTGTATGATATGCATATCCATGATTACTGTACAGCATAAAATAATGTGTTTCTGAATGTCCTCAACTGCGTTCAAAGCTGAAAAATGGATTAGACTGTGAGGTGTAGTCTAAAGGACAGCTTAGATTAAAATGAGAGCAGAAAACCTCACAGCCAAGACAATGTAAATGAGCTCAAAGTACAGACAGGTATTTACATGTGGTCCCCTTTTTAAGGGATCAAAATTACTGGTACAGTTGGCTACACAGCTGTTCCATGGCCAGGTGTGTGTCACTCCCTCATTATTTCAAAGAGGCAGATAAAATGTTTAGAGTGTTAAAGTGTTTGCGTTTAGAATCAGATGCAGCTCACCCAATAGAGCTGCGACTGCCAATAAAGCAAGAGATCATTTGGTTGAAAAATTAAAGCAAATCCTTCAGAGAAATAGCAGAAACTTTAGATGTGGCCAAATCAACTGGTTTCTGCATTCCTAAACAGAAAGGACCCACTGGTGAGCTCAGGAACGCCAAAAGGCCCAGAAAGCCACAGATGATAACTGTGGCGGATGGCACAAGAATTCACAAAATCACGAACTTTGTCCAAAAAACAATTATGAACCTTAAGATACAGTAGTTAAATGCTCTGAAATGGCCAAGTCAATCATATGACCTGTATCCAGTGGGGCATGTATTTCATTTGCTGAAGCCAGAACTGAAGTCAAAATGCCCTAAGAACAAGCAGGAACAGAAGACAGCTGCATGAAGGCCTGGCAGCGTACCACCAGGGAAGAAACCCAGCACCAGGTGATATATATGGTTTCAATACCTTTGGCAGACATTGAATGTAAAGGACTAGTAAAAACGTATTAAAAAATCTAATTTAATTTATGATTGTTTTTAGTTTGTCTTTTGAGCCCCCAAAATTAAGGGTTCACATAAAAATTTTGTAATTCCTATACAGTTGTACATTATTTTTGGCAAAACCCTCAAAATGAAGATGAGTATCAATTATTTAAGCACATATTGATCGATTAATTTCAAATCCCTCGTAGTGGTTTACAGAGTGACTAATGAAAATGATGTCACCGTCAAAATACGAATGGATCTGACTGTATGTATAACCACTGAATACGAGTGTGTATCCACAGCAGGTCAAACACACAGAAATTGGTGCAGGCTTAACCAGATCACAGCTACTTGGTGGTTTAAAGTCAGATAGACTGTACATTTACATCACATTATTGTCCATTAGTAGGCACTCCAAACCATGAAGCCTTACTATGCATTGGCCTCTCAGTCAGGCTGCATAATTTGGGCATGTGAGGTGTGCCACACTTAGCCACTCCATGGCTCTCAGAACCCCCGGCTCCCTCAGCCACCATTCACAGAAGCTGCTGCTCCATCCAGGAGTTGTGCATGTTAATCCTGGCTAATTTGCCGTTGACAACAACCCAATTACGGGGGTCTCCCGTGGAGAGAGCTTGGAGCGCGGCGAATGTGCCGCGGAGTTGTGCAAACACGGGGCCCTGCTGGGGGAGAGACGGCAGCGAGCGGCAGGGGGGTTCATTAAGCCCAGCAGGAGCGTGTCTGATCCCCATCCGTTTACTGGCAGAACCGCTGCCAGCAGCACAGTATCCCTGCCACCAGGGGGTGCTGTCCCCAGTAAAGCATCCCACACACAAAATCACCACTATCCCCAGTCTTGCCACTCAGAGTATAGTCTCAGAAAACTAGGCAATATAATATATGCAATAACATTTAAATGATTCGGCTCGCTTGCTGGGAGCCTGCCAAAAATGAAACGAAAGACAGTGAGAATGCGTCAATACAACAGCTGCCTCTGTGCCTAATTTCTATAAGATGGAGTGGGTGCCTGTTGATGTATTGGCCTTTGGTAGTTTGCAGAGTGATTCTGCTGCTTGTATAACTGAAGGTTAAGGAGAAAAGTTTAGGCCAATTGCACTAAGACCATTTGTAAAACCAGTAACACCACCAGCAATTGGTGCAAAACAAACACCCTGGTGAATCATTGGCCATGTTATTGGTTCTGTAAGGGCAAAAAGATTTTGCACTTGCAAAAGATCTTAGTGAGTCCGGCCCTGAGTTTTGTCTTAACGGTCTGAGTTACTAAGGTCGGATTCTGCTGTGATGGCACAGCAGATATTTTTTAGTTAAAAATTGTACCAGATATGTGGGACAGATACATGGTCAGCGAGTCAATTTATTTATCCCAGTAGAAACAGCCCACCGACCATTTTAATGCTGACAAAGAAATTCCGATCCAATGCTATTTACATGCAATTAGAGGTGGATATGCATAAATGAGAACTATATCAAAAATATGTCAAGAGGTGCTTTTGTCATGGGAGATTTCTAAATAGCTAATAATTCTCAGGCCCACAGCATCAAACTTCCACTTTAAACAAACAACAAAACACACACACACACACACACACGCACACACATATATACACATACAAAACAATACTACTCAATGGTGCAAATCCAGGGAAATAAATTTGAAAAGACTGCTGCAGAAATGAAGAGAGAAGGAAATTGAGAGAGAGAAAGAGCAAGAGAGAGAGAGAGAGCGAAAGAGTGGAAGGGAATGGAAGGGAGAGAGAAAGGATGAGAGAGAAAGAATTAAATAAAAATGCAATAAAGCAGCCACAGCGAAATCAATCTGCTTATAGTTTTGTTTAATAAAAATTCATGAAGGCCTGGTGGCCGAGAGCTCATAAGAAATATTGGTGGTGGTGAGGGGGCCGGGTAGGGATGGAGGGCTGGGGGGCGAGCTTGTGTGGGGTGGGGTGGGGATGGAGGGGGGTGGATATGTAGCGGCATGTGTGTGTGTGTGTGTGTGTGTGTGTGTGTGTGTTTTGTGTTTGTGTGTCACTTTATGGAGCAGAAGAGCTTGGCGCCTCTGTGACAGTGAGCCAGGCTTGGAGAAGGCCCAGGAATGCGGCCCCATCCTGTGTGAGCCAGGACCCGGGCGCTGCGAGCTAAACATCGCCTAAGTGCAGCCGACACAACGTGTAAACGACAAACAAGCACAGGCAGCCTGCATGCCATTACCTCCATTACTTTATCTGCCCTTTTAATTGAGGGGATGTGCACGGCGTTGCGGACGTGTCAAACCTGAGTAACAATAACAGGGCCTGTGCGTCACGCAGCGAAAAGGGGATTTTAATTGCTGTCATATAGAGGGACACCAAATCTTTGATGAGTAACGGCAGAATTCAGATGCACGAGCACTGGATTGGCAGGTTCCGAAGTCACGCCAGTTGTGCTGTATGTCGCGCTACTGCGTCTTGTCTCCCCTCGAAGGTTTAAAGGTTGTCAGGGTTATATAAACGCCATCTGAATCTGTGTCCGTCAGGGCTCTGACAGGGCCAGTAATGGGACACTCACACTGTCTGCCACTGGAAAGTCTCTCAGGGACAGTTTACAGTACCTATCATACTGTGAGAATAATGGGACTATATTACACCACTGACTGCAGCACACGGGGCACGATGAGCCCATACTTTACCACATATCCCTGTGAAAATATCAGGAGATTTTAATGCACTGCTTACAAGCTAATGAACACTGTAGCACGAGACTACCCTGCCCATCACCCAGCCAAAACCTGGAGTTAGCAAAAGAACCTAACGGCAGCGTTTGCTCCTATAGAAACTTGATTCATGCAGCCAAATGAAGATATCTCAACCATTGCAGACATCTTAACATAACTTCTTCCATTTAGTCACAGCACATGTTATTCAAAGGGCATCCAGGGTCATTTTGTCAGAGAAAACATCCATGTATCCATTATCCGACCAGCTCATGGAGGCAGGGTGGTGGTCGTGGGGGTGGGGGGAAGGGTGGGGTGAGGGGAGCCGGTCCCAGAATGCGAAGGACAAGAGGCAGGAATAAACTAAGAAGAGTTGCAAGGCTGATCCATTACAGGACATGACGACACACCATTGACCCACACTCTCAAGCCTGTGGGGAAAGCAGAGTCTCCAGTTAGCCTGGCACTCATATATTTGGAATGTTGGGTGAACCCAGACAATCTCGCATGAAAATGGGGTGAACATGCAAACTCCCCAAAAAAAAGAAGGCCTGGGAAGGATTAAAAACCGCAACTATTTCATTGTGATGAGACACAGCTACGCTCTGCACCTCAGTGCTGCTGAAAAAAAAAAAAAAACATTTAAACATTTATCGCTGTGTAGAAAACGAGGTTGAATTGTAGGTAGGTTTTAATGATGATCTTTAATCTTGCTAATGTTTTTTGCTAAATCAAATTTTTTTAGAGGTCAGTTGTATTTTACCAATAACTTAATTAGATTCTATGTCTGGTGTAATGCCGAACATTAATGTTAAACCAAATTGCTAAATGGGTAAAACGAGAAATAACTGTTATTGTATAAGACTTCAGTATATGATAAAGTTAGGTGTTGGTACAGTAGCCATACATAAATCACAGCATATAAGGATTTCAGGTTTTAATGCAATACGACCTAATTGTATAAACAGAAACACCTCAACATAAAATTACAAATTAACTATATTGAGACACTTATAAAACCCATACAAGGATTACAACAATACTACAGTAAAGGTTCAACCTCAATCTTCCAAAGAATTTCTGTAAGATACATTCATTTAGATTACCAATACCACTCAGTAATTAGCTCATTAAACTCAGGGAACTATTTCCAAGCTCTAGACGTAAATTAAATTGCAATTATTAATGACTCAAAACATATCAGAAACAAAAAGCCGACAATAGGATGTGGTTATAAACCTTTCTTTTAAATAGCTCTATATACGGAAGTCTTGGAGTCCAAAATAAAAGTAAACAGCTCCTGTATTTTTGCTATAAATAAAATCAAGACGAGTCCATTTCAGAAATGGCCAGGAGACAGTAACCATCTAAAGGACACAACACATACCAATTCCCAAAACTTGTGAGTATCAAAACAGGAACATGAATTCAATTTGAACCAAATTACTTTGGATCTGTGTATTCTTTGTAAGAAAAGTAATGGAAACCAAGCCACGGGGATAGGGCAGGAAAAGCTAACAGCAAAGTGTTTATATGGGAAGTAACAGTGTTGGAACAGCGATAGCTGCGGTGAGGGGGGAGATACACATATGATATAAAAGAAACACAATCTTTGGAAACAGCCCAGCAAACAGAGGCTGCTGTATTGAACAAAGGAGGGATGTCTTGAGTTCCAGGCCATTTATTCGGAGGACAATAACCCCTATCTTGTTTAACAACTCGCACTGCAGGGACAATTACGCTCGCTTTAATTGGCTTTCGCTTTAATTGCCCGGTGGGACGCCCGGCCTGCCTGCTGCTCCTTAACTCCTGTGTTGCCGAAGCCCGCAGAACAGTAGCTGCTGTCTGTCCCGGGGTGAGACAGAAAAAGAGACGAACGCTACTTTCTGACTCTCTGCCGGGCAACACGGACAAGCACCAGATGAATCATAGCTGTACATATTGATATATCCACAGATTACACCCACATAGCAACATTACCTCACTAGCTGCAGTTCATATTCACATTGATACGTTATATGCATTTTAGAGGGCACTAAGTAGGAATGACCATGCAAAAAATAGAAAAGAATTGTCGCAGTCTTTCAACAGTCCAGCTGATGAATCCTCAGCCCAACCCTGCCATATTTATAACTATGTAGGCAAATCTTAATTTGCATGGTTTTAAAGACACTGCTATACCCTAACACACGGTCTGCATTTTTATGGATATCTCCCTGAATCTATTTAAAGTGCAGATCCACTTACTGCGGGTCAGAAAAACATTCACCCATAGAAATATCATTGCAACGGTCAATCCTCTGCTTACTTCACCGTCACATCCAGCAGGAGCAACCGCCATACCAGTGACAGACAGAACCAGCGCCTGTTTACAGTGCGCTGTTCCGATTTGGCACGGACATGGTTAAAAGCCCCCAGAGCAGAGTGCTTTTCAAATTTCATTTAATCTAACAGAGGCCCACTCAGTCCCCGAGCCTCCCCTCCCATAACTAATTCTGGGATAACAGCGGCAGTCATGCTCGTTGATATAGTGTTGTGTAAAAACTCGCACGGAGACAGACACGGCTATAAAACAGCGCGAGCCGAGCCTCGGTCTGACTCTCAGGGCTCAAGTCCCTCTGCTGAGTGTTAGCGAGTGAGTCTGGACTGTGTACAGTGAGGAGGCTAAAACACGTACCTGAATAAACTATGTCATAACAGTATGAAGGGGGCGATGTGAGCTTATGACTGCCCAAGCGTATAGGGACTCAGGGATTCACCATAGCGCCTCACCACTTTGAACTCGCAAACCTTTTTCGGAGGACCGCAAATAAACGACAAATAACAGCAAACCGTGACAATCGCTTTGGCCTAGCTGGGCTTTTCTGTTAAAGAGCAATAAGCTGCTCTGCTTCCTGCAGTCACACTGCAGAGCCTTTCAGTCAATCCGTGTTATCGCTGTCGCGCCCTCCCGTCTTTCTTTGGGATCAAAGCCAATGGAGCCTGACGAGGGAGCTGGACCGAGGTCACCCTGCCAGGTCTGTAGGTACAGCCGAGGGGCTGCTCCTGAAATCCATCTCAGATGGAGAGAGAGAGAGAGAGAGAGAGAGAGAGAGAGAGAGAGAGACTGACAAAGATAGGGAGATGGGCTGAGGGGAAGAGTGAGGGAGTGAGAAAGGGAGGGAAGAAAAGGAGGAAAATGGAGACAGAGAGGCCAGAGCACACATTCAATCACTCCCTCCTTGCACTTTTATTTTGATCATTGCTTCGTTCCACTCCAGCGGTTTATTTGATTTTCCGCCAGAAGTCAGGGACGGGGAAGTGGACCGGAGAGAAGTGAGAATGTGTGTGCGCGTGTGCGCGCCTGTGTGTGTGAGAGAGAGTAAAAGAAGAAAACAGAAGCTGAGAGATATCTCTCGATCCTCTTTCGACCACAGACAGGCTAATTCACTTCAGCAGTATTCCTGACCCCCAGTGAGTATCTCCCAACGTGGGCACCATTCAACAAAGATCCTTGACAATGTTTGCTATGAACAGAGTGGGCGAACTCTATACTAAGCCTGCACACTCCTCACCACTGTTGCCTCAATGTTAGCAAAGTGCAGCTGCCACCAGCCTTGCTTTCTGCATGGCCTGCAGTGAAGCCACGACTTCAGCACCCACTGCATGCCATCCTCCCTCCTCCCCACTCCATAAGAATATGATTTAGGAAAGTCCCTTCCCATCTCTCTCCCAACACCACTTCAGGAATAAACAAACTTCCCTGTCTGACCATACGCAGCTCACATATTTCATCTGATCTGAATGCCACTGGGAACACAGCACAATCGGAATGAGAGTGCGTGACTGCGAATCCCTCAGATGAACCCAAGACTTTCAGGATGGGCTAGGTGTGACCGGACACAAGGAGCCCCTATGCGAGGGCACAAATGAGCAATAATGACGACTGCCCCCCCCCCATCCCCCCTCAAAGGAAAACAACCATCCGCCACACCCCTCACCCCAAAAACACCTGACTCTCTGCACAGCTAACTAAGGTCATTAAACTGGAGTCCCATGAGGTCATGGATGAGAATTAGTTCATATAAGAAGAGCTATTTTCACTTCTCAACATGAAGGTGGTATTAGCGGACAGAGCTATAACACCTTGCATACGCCACATAAAAACACACAATGCTAAACATGTTTTCTGCTGTTTATGTCATGAATTCTCTCGTGTACATTTTTGAAATTATCGAAAAATATTTTGTGATAATTAAAAAAAAAAGTACCTTGATAATCGGTTGTAAAATACCGCATCAATCACCAAACTCAGTTTGTAAATGAAGTGCTTTTACAATTTGTGCCTGCAATGTTCATTTATATACTTCACCCAAAACACAACTTAGGCTCATTCCTGCAAATTTTTTCAGTAAATAAACTCCTCCAGACAGATTTGCAAATCATCCTTTATAGCTAGAGTTTTTTTTTTTTTTGTATTTTGCTGTTTTTCCCCCATAGCAGCTTTAATGCAACCAAATGGAAACCAGTAGCCAAATTGTCTCTTTGGTGTTCAGAAACATGTCTTTTTGGAATTCTAAGCAAACAAATCATATAAACTATATTTATACACAAAAAAATTGTTTGATTATGTCCTTTAAAACAAGTTTTAAAAATATCAGAAACTGTCTTGATATTACTTGCCAGAGTCGCAGCCTGTAGGAGTTTATTCACCCAAAAAATTAAGAGGGATGTACCCAAAATTGTTTCGGGTGAAGCACCCCTTTAACGTTGCATCATGGAATCATGCACTCTGAATTAAAGGTGCTGAGTAAGTGACGGAATGCCACCAATATTCTTGCTTACTCAAGGATTCTTACTAAACACGAACATCATGTGGAACGGTAGTACTCAAGAGTACATCCTGTTCATTTCCTGAGCATCTGAGCTGGCAAGAACAGGCCATTCACCACCTCCTGACCTCCTAGAGGCCAGATCCTGAGAGCAAGACAATCAAGTGAGGTTTGGATGAAGGGACCGGATGGAAGAGCCACATCAACAGAGGACCTCTCCAACACAGTGTTCCTGGTAAGATCATAAAATGTGTTTTCAAAAGAGAAATGCTCCTCCAGAGAAGTGAAATTTCATGAAAATATGAAAATATATCAGTTGCTTAGGATGCCCAGACAAGTACTCAAAGGTCTTTCTAAAACTGACACTAGCATTTTTCAGAATATCAGATTTCTCCCATGAGATTTAAATCAAGGAAAAACAAAAAACAAGATAATGTTTTACATTATGAAGGTAAAATGAATGCCAATACGCATTTAGCATATAATCTGAAAACATGCATGGTTTCACATCTGTGGTCAGGCTCAAATGTAATTTGGGTTGCGAGAGTATGTGCACAATGCAGAGAAGTTTACATCTTACAGAATTACAACACATGGCTCACAGCACTCCCAATGATCGGAACACGCAAGCCGTCCGCACCGTAATAACAACACCAGCGAAAAAGACAGTAAATTACCCTCGCAAAATGTTCACTAGTTCCAGGGCTATTGAGCAGCTGCTGGGAGTTCTGACAAACAGACCATAGGTGCTGTTTGTGAGTTTGCGTGGATACTAAAAAAGCTAAATTTCCCCATTGTGTGTACCTACTCTCCCATTAGCAAGTTATGAAGGGAGCAGGGGATGTGAGTGCAGGCGTTGAGTGGGGGGTGGGGTAAGGGGGGGGCAATTGAGCCGTTGTTTTGATTGCAGCGAGACCAGGCAGAGGCATCGGGCAGATCAGCAGATCAGGGACAGCCAGCCTAGACTTCTGCTCCCATTTCATTTAGCGGTTGTAGTGATTTAGCTAAATGAACAGCGGTTGTTCCAATTAATCGTATTGAGTGTTATTCATCACAGCTGTCCGAGAGCACCCTCCCGGCATCATTAGGAACTGATTTCTCTGCCGTTTGTGGCGAGTTCCACTGCTTCCTCTATCGGCCCTTAAAGGCACAGGTGTTGCTCTTCAGCAGCTGTGACAAATCCAAAATGGAGCCCGATGAGTTGGTGAGCCAATATGGCGAACTTGGCCGGCAGATTGGTTTGTCACAGCAGTAAAGGCAATGATACCCTAAGGTAGTGCACTAAATACAATGCGGAGCACCGTTGGAGAGTGATTTGTACTTGTGCCCCTGAGTATGTGTGAGGTTGTGTGTGTTTTGTTGGGCTACTGGGTGCTCAAGGGAAGGCTTAGAAAAAAAAAAAAAAAACTGGGTAACGCCTTAATGCATTTGATGGGTGAATGTTGAGGAAGCATTCTCTCAAGGTTTTTTTTTATACGTCGTACAATTAATGGTCACCTTGATTTTTTTCTTCTATTCCCTCTTCATGTAACCTTTTCTGCCTCCTTGGCACATTTTGAGACCTGACACTGTAAATAAAACCTTTACTGTAATGTGCTGTTGTGTGGTGGAGTCAACAATTTTTTTCATATAGCAGCAGACTGAAGTAGCACCTTTGTTATTGTGTGCATGAGTGTGTCGGTGAAAGCGTGTATGTACTTGTATCCATGACCTGTGTGTGGGTTTGTGCATGTCTTTGAGTGTGTACGTGTTCATATGTGTGACCTTTGAGCAAGCGTGTTCGTGTGAGTGTTTATCAGAGTCTGTAAGCGTGGGCATTTGTGTGAGTGTGTGAGTGAGGGAATATGTGTGGGCATTTGTGTGAGTGTGAGAGAGAGGGAATATGTGTGTATGTGTGTGACCTGTGTGAGTTTGTTTGTGTACGTGTGGGAGTGTCTGCATGTGTTATATAAATATCTGCGTGTACTACGTGTGACCTGTGTGTTGTATTTGTGCGCAACCTGTGTATGTGTGTGCATGTGTGAGAGCAAGAAAGAGAGAGAAAGTCCCCATATACGTGTGTATGTATATGCGTGTTTTGCTTGTGTAGCCGGTGTGTGTTGTTTGAGCGTGTATGAAAGCATGACCTGCCCTTCACCCACCACCATTGCTTCCTGAGCAATCTGTGGTCCGGTCAGTGAGATGGGAAGAGCATGCTGCCAAGTCCACAGCCCAAGCGCAGGGATTCCCCACACCGAGCCACACAATCAGGCAGGAAGAAGCAGGGCGGGATGGGGAGAGCCCAGGGATCAGCCCTGTCCCAGGCCCGGCAGATAGCCGCTTCCTCCCTCCGCACACGGACATGTTTACGTCCGCTGCTGCACTCTCGCTTTTCCGATCCCGCATCATGTCCCGCATCCTCGCCGCGCCGCTGACGGTCATTCGCCAGCTGCATCGTCATAGTAGCAGGAATTTCACTCGTCAGCTTCTTCCCACTGTGTGAGCCCACAACTCAAGGTCAGAGCCTCCGGGCCCCGGTGCTGGAGAGGAGGTGGGAGTAGATGATGACTATCACGCGCCTTGTCAACTCTTAGCGCGAGCCTTCCTAGCCGTAGCATGATTTAAGAAAACAAGTGACCGCTATGAAGGAGGAGTGTTTTGTTTTTACAGGGCGGACGGTAATCGCGGTCCAAACATGCAACATGATTAACTCAGCATCTCCATCACAGCGCAGGAGTCGAGCATGAGACGACAGTGTCAAGTACAAGACGCCAGGCAACATGAGGTCAAGGAGTGGACCATTCCCTAATTATAGTCTCACAACAGAAGCTTAGAGACGATGCCAAATGGAAAGCAAGTGGGTAGCATTACCAAAGTTTTTCCACTATGACTCGGAACACTGGCGGCAGGGTAACCGAGTGGTAAGTTGCTTGACTGGTAACAGCAGAGTTGTTAGTTAAAGGCCTCGGTGGGGTTTGGGATTCTGGCTTGATCTGGTGAGATGAAGTTGCAAAGAACTCTGCCATTGGGATCTTAGTCAAAGCCCTTTAACTCCCAAAAAATCAGTCCAGTTGCCTTATCCCATTTCTCTCTATCCCTCCTCACTTGCAACTGTCCTATCTGTCATTCTTCCAGGCTGTTCTTGAAAAGTGAATTGATTTCTCAATGGAACTTTCCCTGGTTTAATAAAGGTTAAATAAACAGAACCCCACACTACTCCAGTCATAGGGAAAAGAGCTAGCATTCTAAAAGTAGGAAGAGCAAAATAGTGTGGAGGGATCGCAGGCCTCAGAGTTGGTTTCTCACAGAAAAGTCTTTCCCATGACTGTCCTGTTTTGCCAGCAGGGAGAATGGTGGGAGGACCACAGCAGCAGGGTAGGGCTGGGGGTCGATTAGGCCAGCCAGCTGGAACAGCACAGGAGCCCAGGTACTGCGGAGCTGCTGTGAGAACAGCCAGAACAGGATGGAGAGCTGGGGCGGCTTCCCTTCAGCTGGATCCTGTCATAGGACAGTCACTGCACAGGTTCGAGGCCCTCTGCCTGAGGGTGTGAGCGAGGGCCAGAGAGTGGTGGATTATATACTGAGAGGCATTAAAAACGTATAATAAAATATACTGTTTTAAGTAGTGGTAAATGGTTTCTTTCGTAGTTGTAAAACACGGTCTCGGGGAAACTGTGCTTTTAGTAGTGAGACTTGCCCTCATTGTTATCGTTACATTGGCAGTCAATTCATTATTCATTTATTCATCATTGGCACTTCTTATGCATTATCCGACATGGCAGAAGACGTTTTATGGAATGTGTTTTTGTGGCGTCACAGATGACACACTTTGTCGGGGACGACAGCTGACACGTCTGGTCATTCTGTGTCATCCCTGCAGTCTGGATACAGTCATTTAATGGACATTAATGCGTCCAGAATCTTTTCTTTCAGACTGGCCATCATTCAATGCTCAAAATGTTTGATTCTTCTGAGATTCATTTGTTTGTCACATTTGAAATGGGAATGATGTGACTTTGTTTATGTAGGTTTTTATTCGCCCTGATCTTCAACTTTTCATGTGCAAAATGATTTCTCCCAATGTGATTCAGGACCATGATCCAGGGAACTGAGCTGCATTTAGAAAATCATAATGAGGTGTAAAACCAAGAAAGGATTCAAACCCAGACACTTGACATTTTGCAATGCTTACCAAAACTGATGGTCATCATGTCAATCAGCAAAAGGAAAAACTATCAGTTTTCAAATTAGACGATAAAAACCACTGCGTTTTTAATGCCTCTCAGTATACTTATATGTAAGTGTGTATTTTTTTTTTACTAATCAACCGGTATTTTCAGTGTTGCCACTGAACTTAGACATGAGGTTTTTCACCGGCTCCTTTAGAAATTATGTCCAATAAGACACTACAATTGCCTTTGTAGTTGCGAGGACTGCCTGAAATGTCTTCACTAACGACACAGATTGAGCATAATCCTAGCCTAATATTAGTTTTGTATAGAGATTCTCCATTCAAAATTTAATTTATTCTGTGATTCTTTGAGTTAACCAGTGTCTGTAAAACGAGCCATTAATGTTCGTCTGACCCACGTGTGTGCGTGTCTGATGTATCGTGCTTAGAAACCATCCACGGTAGTGCCAGTGAATGCGAGGAGAGAGTAACCACACCACGATATTCCCGCTTTCTCTCGCCCCAGATGACAGCAAGGGCGCAGAAAGCCACCACCCAAATTTCCTGAGCCGCACCAGGATGGAGCTGAGAAACTGAGCCAGGCCCTCTCGCCCCACAGGTTAATGGCTCTTATGTAACCGCAAAGCGTGAGAACGAGGACCCTCGTTCAGCATTCGCTCCATTTACAGTCCCTCTTAAACAAAACCTCAGATACAGCCACTCTCTGCATTACCCTACGTTACATCATTGGCCCCAACACTAACATAACACTTCACATTTCCATTAAATATGTCCTAAAGGCGAAAAAATATCCTTACCTATGCATCGTTTTGCAAGTAATAGTACATTAATTATAAAAATAAATGTTTTCACATCCGGGGGTCAATATATGTTTAATAAACTAAATAGCCATTACTTGCTTGAATTTTTTAATCACTTAAAGGAGGAAAATATATTGCTTCTTCAACTTACTGAACAAATGCTTTACTGTAAAACTAAGGCAAAGCTAGAGTTAAATAAACAAACTGGTGCTCTTTCACGGCCAACTGCTAGTAGTCGAGCTTTCTGTCCCCATGTACCTGTTGTTGCAAAATGCCTTCATTCATAAATTCCTCAGCGGGCATTCTTAGCACCCCACTCCTGCAGACGTAATACAGCTAGCCTTATATTTCTCTTACACTTTAATGTCTCAATCTCCTGAGATTAAACGGCTAATCAAAACCTTGTCTCGCCTAATGGGATAAAATTGAAAGATAGATATTACACTTTACACAGTTGATTAAACAGCGGGATGGTGTGAAAATCTTTCACTCCACTCATTAGCCTAACCAGGTTTGTCATCTGCTAACGACCTGGTGCTGAGAGAGGAGGTGGGGGGGGATGTGGAAGAATGGGGGGGCGGGCGGGGGTGGGTTGGGAAGGTGTGGGGGGCGTGCGGTGGCACAGGGCTGGGAGGTGGGGGCGGAGTAGCCCCCGTTGGGACAGGGTGAGGGCAGCCAACTGGAAATATTTACTAGCGACGTAAGTCACAATGCATTGTGTAAAGGTCATACGAAACCGAGAGAAGGAAACGTAAAGCAACTTAACAGATGAGGAGGAAACGTGAAAGTCGAGGACAAATTATTACCTAAAGAACCCCTCCCATTAACAAAAAGTACTGACCAATTAAAGACAAGGATTTCATTTTTAAAGGATGCCAAAAACACTGATTACAATTATCAAGCAGAACAAAATTATTATCTAAAAAAAGGAAGAAATCCCTCATGTATCAATACAGGGGAAACAATTAAGTTCACCGCACTATTCCCAGTTAATAAATCAGATGAGTTCCATTGATGGATATGAGATTATACACAGATATACCAGTCTAGGGAGACCACGTAATCTGCTCAACCCCTGCTTTGTGTTTGGAGCTAAGCATCTGCAGTTAAATGCAAACAAACCCAGTCCACTGAGGTGAGGAAGAGAGTAGTGCGGTATAGGCGAAGAGGAGGGGGGGAGGGGGGCAGCACCGAAGACAAGACAGCGGAGAGTGGTGAACAGAAGCCTATTCAGTGTGGCGGAACTTTTCACATCTCAGCGCATTTCATTTTGTCACATTCTTCATTAACTTCATTAACAGATGAGCAGAGGCGATTAAGCATCGCTTCCCGCTGATTCAGCGCTAATGCCCCTCTACCCCCACCACCCTCCCCTCCCCTCCTGCCACCACCTCTCCTCCCCTCCTCCTCATCACGTTCCGCCGCTCCTTCGCTTGCTCTCCGCTCATCTCACACTGGGGGGCCGTAGGGCCTCCTCGCCAGCTGAGGCCCCGGCCACCGAGGGCCAAACACACAACCGCTGCATGGCTACACAATCACAGCAAAGGCAAACTGACACAGAGAGCGGCTTTACCCCAGTGTGAGGAACGCACATGCCCACCATTTTATTGAGTTCAACCTCTAAAAACAACTAACTACACTGATATGTTGAGCACACATATACAACGGACAAACACAACTCTGTCATTCATGTTGACTCCACATACCCAAACGAAGTATGAGTACCCACAATATGTTTTCATAAGACAGACCTTGTAGGACAAACATGTACAAGTAGCCATAACACTTGCAAATGAAGGACAAACAAACGGTGAACGAACTCTCGGATGTAGGGCAAACATAAATGACCCCCCCAGAGCACAGCTTCTCGAGTCCTCACTGGTACCAGACAACCTTGATCACCCACAGCAGCACCTATCATAAGAGCTGTTTAGCATTTTAGCCCAGCATCGGCACTGCCACTTAACTCGGCCTTCACTGCGCCAGCTTCCAGTTCACCTTTGCGCCTGTAACGCAGGACCCAGGAGAAGCTGTTCTGGGATCGGTTCCACCCTGACCCTGGGACCTCTCCGCTGGAACACTCATTTGTTCCAGCCAGTGATTGTTCACACACGCGCAGGTCTCCACAAGGACATCCCGTGCTCTCCCGCCACTGACACCGCAATAACACTTCAGGAGCCCAGAGAGGGGAGGAGAATTGTGTGTCCAATTAGTCCTGTAATTACAGCTCTTATGTAACGAGGGCTAGGAGCACAGGACCCGGAGACCAGCGGGCTCCCACTCACTCACCGCCTCCCTCTTTACGTCCCTCTCTCTCCCTTTTTCCCACTCCATCTCTCTCAACTCTGTCGGCCTGCTCAGCTCTTCATCAGCTTGTCGTGATGGAATTATCCCTTTAGAGCTTTTTTGTTTACCCCGTAAACCCTGGATATTAATTTATTCCCCCGAGAATCTCTCATCTATCTCAAATACATATATTCAACACTTTGAGATACGTTTCAGAAAAATACATTATTTTTCATTGATGGAAAAATTGTTGAAAATATTTTATTTTCAAATAGTTTGTGTCACCCCTGACAGATCTATTGTCTATTATGCTAAAAAAAAAAAAAAAATCAAGATACTTATATTGCAACTTTAAAAGAAATGTTGCATTTGTGAATGGAGGAGGTAGAATGTCAGAGGGCCAGTGTCTTGTGGCAAATAGTTTTGCTTCAAGCATCAGATAGAAAAGCAAAAATCTGCTCACATCGAGAGTCCATGCATAAACTGAAAATTATTTTTGTCTGCTTGAGACAACAGTGTCCCGACCATTAGGGGCCAGAGGACAAAGAGTTAAATCATTAGCCTTATAGCATAATTGCCCGTCTCTCTTTTTTTTTAATTATTTAAGAGAATGGATTTTTTTAAGGTTTTGAGAAAAAAGAAAAAATGCATTTTCTCGCCAACATGAAAGAACAGGCGGCCGATATCTCAATTTAGCAAAAATAAGACTTGGGGGGCAATTATGCTATGAGGCTAACAAAATGGTCGAGGCTTGGCAGGACAGCATGCAGTGTGGCCGGTGTAAATCATTAGACATGCAGGCAGGTCCGCAGCAATGGTCCTGCTTCTGTGGGTCTGCTGTCAATAAGGTTTTCCCAATGCAAACCAGAAAATAATAGCTTATCTGTAATCTATGCATCTGTCTGTAATCAGAGCGAGTGTTCATGGAAGCAGAAAACAACCAAATACAAATCATTCTGGTTTCTTACCTTTTTATCTACTATACATAAAATGAATTCACTTTTTAATTGTAAAATAATCAACAACTGGAGCCATATATCAGTTATATATATGGTTATATAAAGTATTCTAAATATCGAATCTTTGACCTAACTAAATGAATAAGTCGATATTGTGCACACGGCCCGTTAATGACAAAGTTACAGACATATCAATAGTGGTGGAATTTCAATCTCAAACGTTTATCACAAAGATCATTGCTTCTGAGCATGTTCAAACAAAATAAGACATCAATATGCGGCATATGAACAGAATTTACAAAATCTCCCCAAAAAGACAGCAGGTCCTTAAAAAAAGAGGTTTTTGTACTTTTAATCAATAATTAATCATGCAACAAAGAACTACAGCCAGGTGTCACCAAACTTCTCCGCCAGATCTGAGATCAAGTCACAAGCTTTTAGTTTTAACGGAAAACAACACAGCAGAAAAAAAAGAAAAAGAATTTATAAATACATAAAACAGCTCCGGTATCTTACAGCCTCAGATAACAAGGCAGGCATTCGCTGTTTCCTGTCTGGCATGTTTTTGTTATTTTGTTGTGTTTTCTCCGTGTCGCATCCCAGGAATAATGACCTAGTGCTAAAGCAAGATGTGATTAGAAGACTTGCCTGTGTCTGTACGTTTGTGTGTGTTTGTGTGAGAGAGTGTGTGTGTGTTTGTGCGAGTGTGTATGTGTGCGCGCGTGTGTATGTTTACGTGTGTGTTTTTGCCGTAGCGGCCTGGGGTTCCCGTGAGGTGCCGCCTCCGCCGTGGTTGATGCGAGGTGTTCAGCATGAATAATTGAAATCGCCCAAATCATCTTTCAACTCGTTTTCATCCCACCCCAGCGTATCGCGGCCCGTCTCTGACAGAGCCTTTACAGAGCGCGTCTCGTTACATCGCTACAAGCGCGCACCATCGCTCCCGCTCAAAACTCCAGACACACGCAGATTCCACCAGACCTCCTTCAAATTAATTTCATCCTTCCGCTCTCTTACGCCACCTCTCCCTCTACCCTCTCCTCTCCCCCTCTTGCAGTCTCTCTATCCCTCTCCATCACTCTTCCCAGTGAAGACGAGCAAAGCCTTGCCATCTGGCTCCGTGTCAAAATAATATCATTTAATTTGTTACATGATTAAATGGCTGCTTTTCGTCAGGCGTCTTAAAAAAAAAAAAGACAGCATCAGGACAGCCAACACACTGCTCTCCCACCTCACCCCCCCACCCCCACCCCCACCTTAATTCTATTAATTTGCACTTTTTTCCATTATGAGAGAACTAATACTGACACTCGCACGGCCCCCCTGGGTGTGAGTGAGTGGAGCTCCGGATTCACAGAATGAATCACCCCGGGAACTGCTGCTCTTTTCCAGTTCTTTAGATCGCAAGCTACTCAAACCCGCCATGTGGCGGCCAGCTCAGCAGACAGCCACAGAGCCTCACATCCATGGAGTGAGGGGGATTGGAGGTCAAGGAAGGCAGTCGCCAGGGCTACAAGCTCACTGCATGTGTGGCTGATTCCATATTTGCCTTTCCTCCATACTAAACTCACTCCACAGATGCCCCTCAGCTCTCAAGCCCCATGACCACAGACGGCCTCAAACATAAAGGCCCAGCAGCACAACCCATGTATGACCACCACCGATCCTGTACAGCTCACACCTCAAGAACCTCAGCCAGCAAGAGTCAATAGTAGATCACATCAGATCACTAGAGTCAGACTGCACCAGATTTTTCCATGTGACCCAGCCAGGTAAGACATGAGTGTTTTAAGGCCAAAGTGAGGCAATGTAAGCCAAAAGCATAGCCTGGCTATCCGTATGTAGTCAATGTTATTTGATTCTGTTCATGCTAATGCTCCTCTCAGTGACCACCAATTACATTAAAAAAAACCACTTGAGATACAGACCAGGATGTCTCTAGGACAAGCCAGACATTTTATGAATAAGAGACACTGCTAAATGTGGCACATAATTTGTACATCTTATAGCACAGACTTCTATTTTTCTGACACAACTAAATCAATATCCAAGGCTGATGCTGGCAGCCCCGACTGGCATTTTATTAATTTTGAACAAGCGCACTAACTAGGCGTCTGGTATCGAGATGCATTTCGCACTGGATAATAGGCAGAGTGGATTGATAGGTTCATTCTAAAATGCCCCCCCTCTCTCTCTCTCTCTCTCTTTCTTTCTCTCTCTCTCCCTACCCCTCAGAAGATGATTTAAGGAGGAGCTGGGGACATGCTGTCTCTTTCATTTCAGAACGACTAGGCTGAAAAATAAATAAATAAGTGGGACCGCTTGATACAAATGGTGGGGCTTTGTGGATGCCAGGGAGAGAGACAGACAGAGAAAGAGGGTGAGAGAGAGAGAGAGAGAGAGAGAGAGAGAGAGAGAGAGGGAGCATTGACCCACTACTGTCCATTTATCACATTCCTTTTCCAGGTGGACAGGCTTTTCGGCCTACTCTCACCTCTCCCCATCATCACACTTACAGCCTGCATGCTCTGTTTTACAGGCACCTCCAGCCTGATCTGGGCCTGTTCTTAAAGGCAGGGACTGTCAGCCTTCCTCTAATAAACAGCATCCTCTTGATAAGTCAGCTACCCTTAAAAAACCTTCCCGCACCCGGGCATTACAAATCTGCCTACCTTAGTCGAATAGCAGTTTGCATCCATACAAATCACTCGGTAGCAATCATCCCATGCAGCGGCTTCCCATCTCTTGGAAGCGGTATCTATGGTACACAGAGTTGATTTTGGTAGAAAATAATGTTGGGGTGTCCTCAGAGCTATCCCATCCACAGAGAGACATAGGCAGATCTACATAAACAGATCATATTGCATGAGCTGTGACTTGAAATTTCGAGATAAACTGTGATACTAACAACATGAGGAACTCTGTTTAATACTGTAGATCATGGAAACCAGGGACAGATCAAGCAACTGCAGTTTTTATTTTTTTCATTTGTCTACTCACTCATCTCCTCTTAGTAGCTGCTTGCTTCTTGATTGTTATCATATATTGTTCAAGCATAGAGCAATCTAAAACTGATTATGTTAGTATTAAGTAGTAAAGAGGGAAACGTACATTTGAATTTACATAATTCAATAAAAATGAGCAAAGATACAGTGCCGCTGAAAAAGTATTTGCCCTTCACCAGATTTCTTCTATTTTTGCTTATTAGTCATGTTTGAATGTTTCAGATCAAACAACTAATTTTGATAAACAGCAAAGACTTTATGAGTAAATATGAAATTCTACTTTTAAATGATCCTCTCATTTATTGAAGGCAAAGAGTTAAAAGCTTTGTCAACTATGAGCAAAAAGAGTTTACCCCTCAAACCTCGAAACTGTTGGTGCCACCTTTGATGGCACCAAGTGCAGTCATACATTTGCAATAACTGGTAATGAGTCTTTTATATTGTTGTGTTGGAAATCTTGGTCCATTCTTATTTGAAAAATTGTGTCAATTCAATCACCTCTGAGGATTATCAAGCATGAACTGCCTGTTTAAGTTTGTGCCCCAGCATCTCAATCAGATTGAAGTCCGGACTTTGACTAGGCCTCTCCAAAACCTTCATTTTGTTTCTTTTGAGTCATTCAGAGGCGGACTTGCTTGTATGCCTCCGATAATTATCTTGCTGCATAATCCAACTGCACTTGGGCTTTTGTTCACAAACTGATGGCCGGTTATTCTCCGTCAGGATTTTCTGGTAGAGAGCAAATTTCATGGATCCACCAATTATGGCAGGTTGGCCGGGTGCTGAAGCAGTAAAGCAGCCCCAGATCATCATACTACCAGCACTGTGTTTGACTTTTGCTATGATGATATTATTGTGGAATGCTGGGTTAGCTTTATGCCAGATGTAACAGGACCCATGTCTTCCTAAAGGTTCCATTTTTGACTCACCAGTCGACAGATTATTATCCACAGTCTTGGGGGTCATAAAGATGTTTTTTGCAAATGTGAAATGTGCCTTTGCTTTCGTTTTGGTCAGCAGTGGTTTTTCGCCTTGCTGCCCTCCCATGGATGCCATTTTGTCCTGAGTCTCTCTCTTATTGTGGAATTGTGAACACTGACCTTAACTGAGGCAAGTGAGGCCTGCAGTTCTTAACATGTTAGTCTGGGTTCTTTTGTGACATCCTGGATGAGTTGTTGATGCAAGCTTGGAGGGATTTTGGTAGGTCGGCTATTCCTAGGAAGGTTTTCCACTGTTCCATGTTATCTGCTTGAGTAGATAACGCTCAACATGGTTTGCTGGAGTCTCTGAGCATTAGAGATGGCTTTTTTTCAGACTGACGGATGTCAACAGCTTTGTTTCTCATCTGTTCTTGAATTTCTTTATACTGCAGCATTATATGCTGCTTTTTGCTTACTTCACATTTCCAGACAGTGTCCATTTAAGTGATGCATAGATGCAACAGAGCTGGCAGTTATCATGGCTAGATGTGTGTGGTGAAATTGAACCCAATTGTCAATTAAATTTGTTTAATTAGTTGATTTAGTAACTAAAGGGGAAAATACTTCTTCACACAGGCCAGGTAGGTTTGGATAGCTTTTTTCCTTCAGTCAATGAAGTCCTCGTTTAAAAACTGCATTTTGTGTTTACTTGGGTTATCTTTGTCCAATATTAATATTGAATTGAAGATCTTAAACATTTAAGCGTGACAAATATAATTTTTTTTTTTTTTTAAAAATTGAAGAAATCAGGAAGTGGGCGAACACGTTTTCACAGCACTGTACCTAGCTTGATAGACATTTGAATGGAGAACTGCTAATACACTATCAGTGTGGCGTTACAGGTGACATGTAAATTCTGCCTTAGAGTAACAATGTCATCGGTTGCTGCCAGCCATATAAAGAGGCACCTTATTGGCAATGCTGTCACCCAGGAAAAGACAGTTATGGTCTCTAAGGGCATCCCTGCCTCTGGATGATGCCTGTGTTAAACGATGCCTGTGCTGGATGATGCCTGTCCGGAAGAATATCTATGCTGGAGCATAATGCTAATTTTCTCCATTAGAGTCATTTTAAAAAATCCACATGAATACATTTCTCTGCAAACCATAGTGGGGAAAAAAACTTGTCTGTCGTGATCGAATTAAATGAACAAAAACATTTTGTGGGCAAATGAAAAGAGCGTCACACGATGCTATACAGCAGGGGTGTAATTAGATGAGTAGGCTATATGGTGATTACCTCCAGCTATAAGGAAAACAGTTGTTTTTACAGCCTTTTATTAAATACACGTAATAAAATTATCTTGTTCACCATACGGCTGGATCTTCTGTTTAAAGTGCGTCTGCTTGCACGCAGAGAGGCAGGTTGTGTGCGGAATGCATTAACAAATCAGCCGCTCCAATCTGTCAACAACACAGAGCAGGATGGAGTCCTGGGATCAATTCCCGCCTGAGTGCAGAATGAGATCACCCCGGAAAGGACAGCCTGCTGTCTATCTGCAGTCCAGGCTCTCCCAAGCAATCGATCGTCAGCGCTCCACCAATTAAAATGCCTGTTCTGGGCGTGGCTGCCCAAAGCGCAAGGAGGTGAACTTGGAAACAAAGTTGTCCAGTTCCCATCCTTCTGGGGAGACATGCAAGCTCCAAAAAGATGTACCATTGTGTTTTCTACACTTTGCAACAACCCTTGATTCGGATAATGCGCAGTATATGCAATTTGATGAAGGCGCAAAACCACAAGTACAGATTGTTACCCACTTGCCTTTGACCTTTGTTTAACAAGATTGCTCTTGAATACCATGTCCAACTTGGGGAGAAATGCTGTTTCGTTTCTTCTAAATGTCAAATAAGTTGTGGCGAGAGCTGCCTTTGTACCGAGAGCGCTTCAAGGACTCACCACAGAGATAACCCCAGCAAGAGGGCTGAAGCAGAAGGGAGTACTCTCGACAACACATCTGACGCTGCAGAAATTTGCAGAACAAATGGTCAAAAACATACAGCAAATGCTAGCGATGTGTTCCCGCACTTCCTGTACACGTGCCATGTGGGGAAACTCGCCCCCCCGCGATCATTCTCCGCACAGCGTGATCTGCACTGCAGTGTGGTGATCATGCTATCTCTAATGAGCTCAAAACAAGCTCTAATCAATGAGGGTGCCCTGTGCGGCAATGTCGTGTTTTTCTGGTGACTAATTATCACAACGCTTCACCATGGGGAAAATGCATCCCATCAGCCCTTTATGCTGCAGGCAGCTACGTAAATATTTTCCCTTGACGATAGCTGCGGTCACAGACCAGATAAGGTCAAGGAAGAAACTGAGAGAATCGGTTAGGCCTCATGCTCAGATTTGAGAGCACGGGTTGCTAAACGCTTATTCTCCAACTTTATACATCTCCCCGAACATCACTGTCTTTGTAGGCTCAATTGAGTTTGTAGGGAGACGTGTCTTAGGGTAACAGGAAAAATGGTTCAAAAAATAAAACGGCACCATTGAGGGACAGAGGGTAACTAGAGTAACATGTACTAAGACTCGAAGTACATTATAAAAGATGAGTAGTCCAGGAACCTAAAAAAGCCATTTCTGTCCCTTTTAACTAACAATTACATCACATTTACATCAGTGCGCCTAAATTTGATCAGAGCGCCGCGTTGAAGCCGTCTAACCAGGCCCATTTGAAAGGAGACCAGGCAGTCAATCAACAGAGGGGCCACGCAGATACTACCTGTCACCGGGCCACGGGAAAATGGATGCCTGAGAAAGCCATAACTATGATAAATTTACTCCCCAGATCCACGGAGTGCGCCCCCCGCCCCCATGCGCTCCTCCACCACTGCCATCCCCACCCCCCCCCAACCCCGGCCGTCTGTCTTTGACTAATGTATGCGGTAAAGTTCCCCGGTACCACTTCGCTCACCGGCGTGCCACCGTTCTGATCGGCCAATCAATCTCCACGTCGACGCGGAAAGCGCATTAAAATAAATTTGTCACTGTAAGTTTATGAAATATTGATGGCAGGCAAAAGGGGGAGGGGGCTACAAAATAGAAATAGGGTGGGGGGGTTGGTGAGAACAAGGAGAGGTGGCTGTCAGAGGGGGGTGGGGGGTGTTCACGCTGTAATGAATTATCGTCACGGTGAGAATAATGGCACCCTTTTTTTAATTCAGAGCGAGGAGCTTGTTTACAATCACAACATTCCCGGCATCCCCTCATCTCCGCGGAAAACAGCCGATTATAAGATGGGCCTGGACACTGTGTTTGTTCCTATAGCTGCAACGTCAACAGTACGTGAAATTCAGCGAGCACACTGTATCTAGATATGTACATGTAAGGACGGCCATTTCACTTCAATTTTCAAACAAGATAATGTTGCCCTACCGAATTGAATATGAATAGTTTGCACTTCTCTGTCTAATCTGGGTGAAAGTAAATAATTCAGGCTACAATTCAGTTCTGGCCATCTCAGAAAATATAGTGACAAAACAAAATTTGCAGGCTGATGTAGTTAATATTTTCCACTCCGCTGGTTTTAGCTACCTGTAACTGTGAGGAGAATGCAAAGCTTACATAATGTGTAGTTCACAATGACTATAAATTGTGAAACATACACACATATACTGTTTTTTTAATAATCAATCAAACCTCTGGAAGTATACTAACAAATTGAGTGGACTTGAGCAATGTGGTCATTTAGAAAAGAGGATTATCATTGACCAACAGATACAGATCAGAGAGATTTGTTTGTAATTAATCATTTGCAGCTTGAAAAGCAATTTATCTGCGGATCCCTACAGAGTTTCAACAGCTCAACAGGTTTGCGAAACAAGAAAACATACTTATAATTCTTCACAGTTGTGACAGGAATTAACTAGCATGGAACTACATGAAAATACACTGTTATTCTTCTTAATTGGAATCTTTCTCAATGTTTTCTGCTGAAGATATTTCTCTCTCAAGCTTATTTCTCGCCATAATGCTTCTCCTTAAATTCTGCAAGAGAATGAATGTCAAATATTTAAGAAAATTGTGAGCATAATAAAATAACGTTATACAGTAAAAATTTACATTTAAATATATTAAATAAAAAACAAGTGCATTAGATTTCATTCATTTAAAGAGAACTTTTTTATTTCAATTAAAAACATGTATTTATTTAAATTCATTTCTTGTGACCTTTAGTACATTATTACAGCCTGAATATTATATCATAATGTGAAACCATTCAAGTGAGAAACAGAGCAGACCCACCGTCCACTTTACACACATCTGTAGACTAATCTCCCACTTGACATCCCGGCACTTACAATAGCAGCTGTTCTTATTCAGCAAAGATTTCTTGCATTGCTTAGATCTGTGCAACTGGATATATACTGAAACAATTCAAATTAAATATCTATTTCAACAGCAAAATGGGATTTAGTGCCTCATCTGGAAATTGACCTTGCCAACCGTAGGTCAGAGACCGCCTAACACTGTTCCAGGAGATCAACTGTCCACTCCAGCCCAAACAAAACATGCATCATTTAACAGCTAGAGATCTGAATTGAGCTGTCAATTAGTGGAGTCCGAGGTAACCAATCAAAACATACAGGATGAGAGACCTCCAGGAACAGGATGGGCAACCTAACTGTAGTTTACCAACCCAGTTCACTATCAACTAGACTACACTTCCACTCCTTCATGAAGCCATTGGTTCCAGGTAGGGCACTACTCCATTCAAACCCCATACCTAGTATTTAATTTCGAAACCTGAAGGCGTAATATTCAACAGAATTATTTGTTCAACAGAATGTTCCGGTACATTCAAAGCCTATCTCGGTTCATTTAATAGTTACGAGAAACAAGACGGCAGTTGAAACGGAGGTGCCCTGGGACACAATAAAAATCTCAATACATTTACAATCACTCACATTCACTCAGCACGTCCTCGTGTAAGAATTAGATAACAAAAAAAAAAAAAACCCCACTGGGGTGCTCCAGTCACAGGAATGCCATGATTTGAATGGCTTTCATGTTGTGACATCGATCTGACTGAAGCGTTTGCTAATGTGCCTTGCGAAGAGCTTTTAAGTACGGAGGACGCACTTTGCCGAGTGAACGCCCCGTAAGCCATAGCCTCTTCTCTCGCTCTCCACACACAAGCATCTGGGTACAGCCATGCAGCGCCCGCTAATAAGATTTTGATTGTAGTGAAGAGCTTTTCATAAAGTCTTCCCTTTACCCTGTAAGTGGCTGAGGTCCAGTTCTTCTCAAATAAAAAAAGAATCCAGGACACAACAGGAGCACAGGGACTCGCAGTAGGTGCCATTGAAGGGAAACCTGGGATAGAGCCTGGGAGATTTAGCACAGTTCAATAGATTTACTGTGGTACAGTAGATTTAGCACAGTTCAGAACTGAACAGCACACACTGCAGCGAGGGACTAGAGTGGATCTTTCAGTTTTTCAGTACGAAACAGTACATGCTGTAAAAGAAAAAAGTGTTGAGGATTTAGTGCGTTCCAGTACAAAACAACATGTATTGTATCAAAGAAGGAGCGCTAGAGATATACAACATTTTCTCAGAGAACTGCATAGAATTCAGACTGAAAACTATGGTATGAATAGAATAATGTTAAAAGAGTAAATGAATAGAAAAATATTAATGGAGTAAATTAGGCAGCCAGATTGGCAAAAGCAGAAAAGCACAGCTAATGTAGCAATCTTCTCACAACGCCTAAATAAAAATAAGCAGCAGCCGCTCTGGAATATTCTACATTTAGGAGGATCCCAAATCCTGCTGCTCCACTTCCTGTGTCCCCCAAAACAGAGTGCGAATAGACAAAATTAACTTCCAGAAACTGATTTGTCAATAAGTGAGCATTTGCTACAAACTGTGACAGGAGTAGTTTTTAAATAATCTCAGTTCAGGCTTGGATTAAAACCGCGCATCTCACCAGCTTCCCATGCCATAAAGGCCCGGAGCGTTAGACATTAGCATTTGTGTGCTTAGACTGGGAGTAATGTGTGGAAGAGGGGATACATCACTGGTCTATGTGAGCACATTATTACAACAATTATCACTATCACTGCACGCACAGTTCTTAGACTGTTGCCACTGGATTTTCCTGT
Organism: Gymnothorax javanicus; assembly: GCA_029692085.1. Taxonomy (NCBI): domain Eukaryota; kingdom Metazoa; phylum Chordata; class Actinopteri; order Anguilliformes; family Muraenidae; genus Gymnothorax; species Gymnothorax javanicus. The sequence goes on along the minus strand of CM056203.1, from coordinate 62,485,722 downwards.
GAGATATGGTTTCTCTGTGAATAGTGGCTATTAACCTCATTTCAGACCAATGGTTTCTCACCGCATGGCAATCATGTTTAAATTGTTCTGCTCTCATTCATACAGTCGATTTGATGCGTTTTAAGCTTGTACAGGGGAATTGTGGCGGATGATAAAATGTCGAAGTAACAGTGGCAACAACACATACAAACCGACCAACTACATGGGCAAAACAAAGAAACAAAACTCTAGCTTGTAACTTCCCTGTACCCTGATTAATATCATAAGGTGAAACCAAATTGAGGACACGTGTATCTTAAGAGTAAGAATGATCTCCTTTCATATTTACAAATCACCAGTTTTCAAACATCAGATCTACTTCATGGATGATTCAGTTTACACTCTGCAATAATCAATCAGTTCAACTTCATGTAAATATTTCTACAGTATTTGACTCTGCTAGGTCACTCACACTAAGCAAGAAATAACGCTCAAATAAAGCATATGAAATTGGACCCAAGTGAATATCACACAATAAATGACTGTATTAAATCTTGATTTTGAAAGTTGCCACACAAACTTTTACTGAAATTATACTTTAAAGAAATATAAAAGTTCAAAAAAGTCAATAATATAAATTACAACAATTGGGGCATTTAACTAAAATTGCTTTGCAGACAGATACACATACAAACACAGAAACGCACATCACACATGCCAACAAACTCAAATATACAGACTAACAGCCTCATGTGCAGACATAGTCATCTGGCCACTCGGCACCTCTGTTCACGCCTAAATACCCAGTTAGCACCAGTGATCAATTCGTCATGCAAATTGCGGAGAGCAGGAGAGTGCGAGAGCAAAGAGCTGGGAGTTTAATTAGAGCACAAGACAACAGCCACCATGTAGGAGAATTAACTAAACACACAGACACATAAACTAGAATGCTGGAACAACTGGGGAGGCAGCACCCTCTACTGGTGGACTGCGGCATGCCAGTAAACTTACAACCATCCCTTGATCATAAGGGCCTAGGTGAAAAGTTCATACTGGAATTCAAGAACAGAACATCATGATATGAGAGTACATACAAACCATGCAAAATACCCAACAATATTTGAAGACTCTACACTTTAAACTGTTCTTATCAAGATAGCTACCTGGCTTATCACTCAGTGGTAAAGACAGGGACTACAGCCACAATCAGCAAAGTGGCAGAAGTTAGTGTCAACTGATGAAGATGACGAGGAGTTACCGCACCACTTCCTGCCCACATTGCTACATCCCCTCACACCTCTGGCTGCGTTCTGATGACAAGATGGCAGCCAGAAGCCTGGATGAGGCAGTGTGAATGAGGCTTCAGCTGTCAGCCGCGCTGTGAAACGCCTGCGCGCTCGTGGGGGATCGTTTGGTTCGCGAGCCCTCGCTTTCGCCTCGCCCATCAGCGACGGCGGCACAGATTGCGCCCCGAGGCGTCGTCTCACATCGGCGTTTGAGAAATCACACCCTCGGTCGAGAACCCCAGCTCATGCTAGCCGAGGACGGGACCCGTTGACAGCGCAACATTGTATTTTTTAGCATGTTTGTCAAATGTACCAACCGCTTCCCACCTCACCAACAACGCCCCCCACCCACCCCCGAATCCCAGTCACCTCAGACATATGTCAAGTACTACTTTAGAGACGTGATGACACGCCGCTTCTCGGCTCCTGCCACATTAGAATCACCATTCCCACCGAGTACAATTAGCCCATCTTAGCTCCCCACATCCTGCATTGGAAAAGCCGTAAACTCCAGGCACCTTTAAACTCAAGGAAAACTCTGGGACTTCAGGAAACTTAAAAAGACCTCCGCAATTCAACTCATAATCAAAACACATTGTCGGTTGTTCATCAATGAAACTCTGCACTGTTACATCAAATCCGCATAGCAATAGCAATGAAATATCAAGCTACTAACAGAGCAGGAGCATCACACCCTAGGAGACCACTAATCCGAATTCACAACTGTCAGTGGTTTCAATTTGTCTTATCCTGTTCCATGAAAATGAATCGCATTGAATGTAAATTCCACATTTGATCTCTGAGCTATGAATCTTTATTTTTGATACAATACGGCCAATTTTAAATTCTAAATACGAGTATGCCACACAATAACTCCATGGACCCAGATGAGGTTTGTACGCGGGTACGTTCTTGGACGGTACGACCGTGTGCGCTTTCATGGTGAGCGGGCGTATCTAGTAGCAGTCGTACACCTGGGAGACCGGGGGTGGGGGAGGTGGGGGTGCAGGGAATCTCCACCTCGTTTAAATGCGTTCTTCCCAAAGCCCCGCTGGAACAAGCACGGCTCTAGTCTCGTATCTCCGGCAGCAATACTGCCTTTTCCAGCTCAGCAACTGAGAAAGTGCCAATTGCACAGTTTAAAGGCCCCACTGGCGCGGGCATGATAGATAGTTTAAAAATGAGGACGTGTGTTTAAAAAAAGGAGAGGGAGAGGAAAAAAAACCCCACACAGCAGCAGCTGTCAGGCCTTGGTGAGACCAGGCTAGCATGACGGTGTTTCTAACTGAGGGAAGACAGCGAGGGGGAGAGTAACTGAGAGAAGAACAATACGCAAAGAAAAAGAAACGGAGAGAGAGAGAGAGCGAGAAGCAGAAGGAGAGAGGCTTGAATCCATTGCTCTTCACGGCTTTTCAAGGTCTTGGGCTAAAACACGAGCATAAAATCTTTTTTGTTTAATGCCTGAAAATCGCTTTTTGAAATGGCTGTTACTTTTTAAGAGCTCTGAGATTTAAAAGGAGTGAATGAATAGAACATGTGCCCTTCTGGCTTGAAAGACCTTGTGTCAATACCACAGGACAGGGTACCTCTGTTAGCTGTGTGTGTGTGTGTGTGTGCGCGTTCTTATACTTGCTACATAGTGAGGAAGAGAACGTGTTTTTAACTAACAGAGTGGGGACAGTTTTGGGAAGTGAGTACATTTTGGCCTGTCCTCACAACTACAAACGTAATTTGTGACTTAATGGTAATGGTTGGAGCTAAGGTCAGAATTATAGACGGGTAAAGGCTAGGGAAAGGGTTTGGGTTAGGCATACATTGGTTATGGTTCAGATTAGACAACAGCTGGAGCGACACATGAAGAATGAGTAAAATTCAATGAAATGTCCTCACACGGATAGAAGTACAAGGATTTGTGTGTGTGTGTGTGTGTGTGTGTGGGGGGGGTGGTCACAGTGAGTGGACATTGACAAATCAACCGCCATCTCTGTCACTGCAATGGAAATCAATGAGCAAGTAATTGCGGTTTACGTCAGTCCCCTCCCCCATGCACCTGCAGTGTCTGCAGCGTGGATGCTAGCAAAGCAGCGTGGCTCTCCAAGGCCCAGGGATCACTGTGGCTCTCAGGGCGCTGGGAGAGGCTGGGCAGGGGTGGAAAAGGTTCTGGACCAGTGCCGCGTAGCATTGCCACTGCCAGAATATGTGAGGTAAGGTCTGTGCAAGACCCAAACAGGAGGGCAAGGCGGTGTTCCAAAACTCCCATCATCAGCCTTGATTGCACTTAACTGAAAATACAAATGATGTAACATTCTCACACTGGGCAGGGTAGAAAAGAGAGTCATAAAAACACTTGGTTGACACACGTTTTAAGCATCAGTGACAGATGAACTTTGTCAGAACGGAGGGTCCACTGCAGGCAGAATGTTCGGGGGGGACAACAGGGCAAAACAGCTGAGGAACCAGGCCAGCGATGGAGGTTACAAGGAAAACATGCATGTGGAACGTCGAGAGATAAGAGGAGGGGCAGTGGCACCCCCTACAGGGCGAAGCGCCACTGCGAGCGACTGGGTGGCAAGGCATGAGAGACAGGCTGATCAGACATGTAATGAGCGTGCCTTCCTCCCTGGCACTCCAGAGAAAAGGCGAGTATTAATCTTCCAGCAGTCACTCCCCCTCGGCCTCGACAGGGGGCCCCCAGGGGCCCGGGCGACTGATGCGTGAGCCGGGTGTCAGTGATGAATGGAGTCGTCGTTAAAATCTTTTTAATAACCTTTAGAGAAAGCTCTCCTGTGCTAAAGCACATATACATACCTGCAAATGGGCCCCTCTCATAGGGAGCCACATTAGAGTGCACTTGACTGCTCTTTTGCAGGTAAAAAGAGGGGACCGTGCAGAAACGCTGGCCCTCTCCTGAGACTACGCCTTCCACTGGATTTGCAGGGCTAGACTCGAAAAGCTTCAGTCGGCTTGTCTCGCAGCGAGGCTCTGACACCGGAGGCGAGGCAAGCGGGTGCGCGCGTGAGTGCGTGCATGCGTGCGCGCGTGAGTGCGTGCGAGAGCGCGTACACGGGCCGATCCACCACCTGTCGACCGCACCGGCTCAGGAATGTCAGAAAGAGACACAGTCGTATTTGAGCGAGCGAAGATGGTGCCTGTCAGGCTGTAATTATTACACATGAAAACCCACGAGATGGCGAGCACATTGGCGGCACTGACGCAGAAGGAACTTTTGACAGGTGCATAAGACGTGTTTGAGGAGAGCCATTCATGTCAACGGCAGAGAAACACCTCTTTTGCAGGAGCGCTCGGAGACGCAAGGGTTCCTGTCCCTCCCTCGATACGTCAAAGTCTGCTTTTACAGGCACCCTTCGACGCCACGCTTCCACACAGCCGCGACTGATGAAGGGAGTTTGGAAACAGAGCAGGTGCCACGGCTCCAGGGCAGGGAATGTGATGACATCATAAAGGAGAGGTGTGAGATTCCACTCCCCTCTGCCCCAGCAACGGGGCCACCACTCACTTCTCTCCTCCTTTTACAGTATTTATCCACTTCTCCTCCTCTCTGCTCTAAGGGCCCGTCCACAGGAGAACGATTTTTTTGGAAAACGCATAAATATTTTATCATTTCGACCTTGCGTCCACACGGAGACGGCGAAAACGCAGCCCAAATTCGGGTTCCAGAGTGAAAACACCACCTCAGCGTTATTGTGTCGACAACCAAAACTGATTTTTTTGACATGATAGCCCCCATCACAGCCCACAGGCCTGTGTGTGGCGCTGTAGGGCGCTGTAGCGGTTATACGGAAATGGACCAAAATCAGTGAAGGCGGCGGCAAGCATTTGCCTTCTTCTCTGTTTTTGGTTTATTTGTGTAGAAAAGCTACAGCACCATACAGCGCCAACCCCACAGGCCTGGAATATTTACTATAGCGTTTTGGGTTATTTTAGGCATCTCCATGTAGACACAGATATTTTTAGAATCAATGTCATGTGGACGGGAGATTTTTATAGAAAAGACAAAAAAAAGACCGTTTTCGAAAATCTCTGTATCCGTGTGGACGACGCCTTAATCCCATGCTAACCCTCCCAATAGCTTTCACTTCCTCCAATTCCTACGCTTCACCTACTTAAACAAATTCAAAAGCAGGCACAAACAAATACACGCAAACAAACAACAGCACACACACCCAACAGGACACAAAATACATACTCTTCGTATCTCAGAATGTCCCACAGCAACTCAGCAGAGTGAGCTGATAACTAGCTACATCAGGGTAGGAAGTGACATCACAGCAGAAGAGCGGTATCCACGGTCGCTTCCCTCACGACTCATTACACAACCCCTCCCCACCACACTCACCCACACCCCCCTCCCGGCCTCTCAACTCCCAAAGCCGCACTTCATCAACATCAGCTCCCGTTCACCGCACCAGGATGCTAAACAAAGAGGATGCTAAAAACAAAAGGGGGGAAAAGAGAAACTGTGCCCCATTACGTCAAGCGCTCAGGAAAAACACATTTATCGACCACGCGAAGGCTTGCTTTACAGTATGTCTTCTGAGACCGTCATAAAGCGTGCGGAGTTGTAGAGACCGCGTCACAAACATTTTGATGGCCAAGGTTCACTGTAAAACACACAGACATTTATTACCAGGCCGAGATGTTGCGTTGGAGATGGATGAAAAGTGGTGGTTGGAGACGGCTGGACGGCTGCCGAGCAGGTGGGCACAGCTGGATGAGCCCCGGGCAGTGACAGATGTCCGGGCGGTGCCACAGTTAAGACCTCAAACCGTCTCAACCTAACCGCTGGCACAAAGACTTCAGGAGGGAGACCGAAAGTATAGAGACAGTCCTGTGTCTACGGGCAGTCAAGGAAGCAACAGGACTGTGGTTCTCCTGCCCCATTTCTTGTGCCGATCAGAGATGCTGCACTCTCAGGACAAAAATACACAAAAAGTACCTAAAAAGATACAAATTCTTGTGACTGGGTGGCATCCTGTAGGCACATAAAGTTCTTACCCAACACAGAAATGCGTGATTTATATGTACTTTTTTATTTTTTGCTTGGAAGGGAACTTAGTTCCTTAACATTGCTGCAACTTCTTGGTACGGTACAACCGAGAAATTCTGTGCTCAGAGAATGATAATGTGCCTCAGTATCTAAAAGATTGGGAACCAACAGCGGAAGCCACCTCACCAGGATCAGTAGCTGCTTACTATCAGCCAAGCACTCTTCTATTGCAACAGAGGAGTGAGGGATACTGATAATAAAGAGAGCAAGTGAAAGAGGACAAGATAAAGCAGAGGAGCAGTAACAAAAGTGAAGAACGCAGCAGAGAGAAGGATGAAGAGCCAGTTGATACGAGTAAGACAGGCATATGAAAGCTTTAGAAGGAAACACATCCATGACACGGTTACAGGATTTTTCATCCCCAAATTTTTCATCCCGAACTCTTCATCCCCGAGGACTTTTCATCCCCGGATTTTTTTGTCCCCTAATGATAAAAAAAAAAAAAGTGCCACCATTGTTGACAGGCGATGGACAAACGGACGACAGACAGATCACCAAGGGTTAGGGTTAGAGATAGGGATAGTGTTATAATGCAGGAAGAAAGCAAAGCATTATTGGGCATGATGAACCATCCAGGGACGAAAAGTCCACAGGGACGAAGAGTCTGGGGATGAAAATTCCTAGGGGATGAAAAGACTGGGGACAAAAAGTCCAGGACGAAAAATTCGGGGACGGAAAGTCTGGGGACGAAGAGTCCTGGAACCCCATGACACACCCAACGATGTTGGGATTTAGTGCTACGTCAATAGCTGAGGAGGGGGCCGCAAAACAATTACATGTACCATACAGTTACCGCTGGATTCGCAAAAAACACGGCTTGTCTGGAAGAGTGGACCACAGATCTACTCTGGGAGAACAGAACGAAACAGGAGAATTACCCAGTGGACAGGGCGTCAGGACACAGCCGCACCGTAAATGTCCACACATTAAACATCAGACTGGCCTGTTCCTCTCTGACCCAGGCACTCAACATATGCAGGTATTAGCAGCCCCCACTCTTTAATGGCATACATACCTTACGAGGGACAGCTTCACCGTGTCAGAAATTCCCTAAAACTCTTACCCTCCTTGACCTCATGAACATGGCGAATTAGAGAGAAAATTATGTGACTCACAATTATGAAACACCACAGAACAGGAGTAATTCAAATGTAAAAGGGAATTAATTGCTCTCACAGAACTACGAACACACTCTCATACTATAGAATAGAATAGAATAGAATAGAATAACTTTCCTAAGGGGAACTTCAAGATTAATTTTTTTTTATTAATCTTAATTCTTTCAAATCCCCTCTGTTTGAACCCATTACCTAATGTTGTATTTCATATGTCTACAGCCGCAGGACTTCTACATATTTGTGTAGTCATACTGGACATTTGAGTAGGTGTGTGAAAGTACAGTGTGTTTAAGGTGAATGTGCTTGTGTACTCAGGAGGTCATGCGCACCTTGTCACTTCATGGACCCCAGGTGACCTGAGAGTGTGGAGAGACAGCAGGAGTTTACAGCGCTCTGCTAAAGACGAGTGAGGAGACTGCACCAGGATACAGGAAAAAAACTTTATAAACAAAGCAACTATACGTTTTGGGGTTACACTGTGGAAGAGAGATGGTTTGTTTAATTCTTAAAATAAAGAAGCCATTACCTTTTTAAACACACTGTTACGAAAAGGAAGAAAACATTGCACTACCCCCCCCCCCCCCCAAAATTAAAAAAAAAAAACGATCCAATTAAGGAGACGATGCTTCCTCCAGCAATTAAAAAACTACGAAGCTTTGCAATTTTTCCCTTTCGTTCTCCTCATCAAATTATAGTATGTGCTTTTTTTTTTCTTACCTTCCCTCCTCCCCTCATTTCCAGGAGGAAAACATGTTTTCCAAAGGATCTTATTTTTGTAAAGGTTAGAGAGAAGCGGGCGGGCGGAGGGAAAGTGGCTGATTGCGTAGCTTGGCAGGTAGAAGGCTGTGAGTGCAGGCTGTCAGACCGCGCTCCTGATTACCCGGCACCATTCATCAAAGTGTCACCCCGGTGACAGCCGCTAATAAATATACTGCCACGGAGCGCGCTCACACCTGGCAGCCGCCGCACCGCGCCGCAACACAACCTAAACCTCATTTGCTAATTGCTGCTTTTCCCATCAATTCTGCTCCTGTCTTGTTCGGTGTCAACAGGACCTTAAAAAAACACCTTAAAAAAAAGGAAAACCAGGAAACATGTTAAGATTGTCGCTTTTTTGTTTTTTTTTTAATGTGCTCTCTTTACATATCCTACAACAACATCTTTTTTTTTCTTAATGCCCCACCATGGGCCACCTTCAACCCCCCCCCCTTCATGTTGATAACGCTTCTTAATGAGGTTGCGTTTAACACACTGTGTACTGGCCTCTTCTTCTGAAGCCCAGGATTAATACATTCCTCTCTGACACCCCATAATAACAGGAGAGAAATGAAGGCTTGCTTTCCCCATGTTACACACTCTCCACGGCAGCATGTTGCACTGTTTGTGCTGCTGTGGCCGTTTGCTGCGTCAATGTTTAAAGCCATTAGGCTGTGGGTCAGAAAGCCCCCCCCACCCCCTCTGCTAGCGATCATTGGTGATGCCGTGTGGGAAACAGCAGTGTCCTGCTCCCATAGGGATCACCGGGGTAAATCTGCTTTCACACCGAACGCGAAATGAATTTTTTCGCACGACAGATTACATTAAAAGTCAATGCCAAGACGCGATGGCAGGAGGACGGAGTGGGGTAAGTGGGCAGTGGACTGGGAGGAGAGGAACTTGGGGGGGGCACAGGGGGGCCACTACAGGGCTCCCAGCTTCACGCCATCACACTTCGTTTGATTCGCTCCAAACAGGGGCCAATGAGGTCACAGGACCACCTCTGGGCCTTACGTAAGGGCTGAGACTGAGAGTTCAGCACTGAAGGACTGAACATCGCAAAGAGCTGGATCGGCTTCTTCTGGATTAGTGGTTTTGACAAAAAAACACTAAATAATTTCTCTTGTATTGGAGGGCAAAAAATGAATTAAGCATCTTTTCGGGGTCATTTCAGATATAGACCAAGGCGTAGTCTGGTGGCCTCACTCCTGGACTCATGAAACCCAGCTCAAAATGTCTCCATTTATTGCTATTTCAGGTTAAATAAAAAAGCAACCATTGTAAATTGAGCCAAGACTTCTATTTTCCATTCTAAATCTCAACCGAGGTGAAACCAATTAATTATGTCTTGATGGGTATTGAGATTTAATTTTTTGAACAATTTAAAGCAAAGATGTGCGGTAGCATCTGACATTTGGCCACTGCGCACAGTAGGACAGTGGCAGAAATTCAACAGCTCACCGACCCCTCAGACTGATGAGAAAAGACTTGGCCACCGTCGAGCACTTAAACTCACCTTGTTTTGTTTACCCATTCCATCATTAACAGATGCGCTCCAACTCAACCCTGCAGGGAGACCGATGAAGCGCGCGGTGCGGCGGGCCGGCCGGAGGAAGCGGGCACGCGGCGGCCTACGGCAGACTGTGTGTGGCGCTGCCAGGCCGTGACACGCTGTGCCAGCAGATGGTCGCGGCTGCCGCTCCTTCCCAGTGGACTCGGCAAAGCCTCGCCACCCAGGTGAAGAAGACGGGCAGTGCCAGCCAGCATCTGCTCTCACAGCCAGCACAGTGCAGCGCCACGCCCGCCTCCTGCCCACCTACACGGGCGTCCGCTCCATCCCCTACCCGCACCCCCTCCCTCCCAACCTCCACCACCACCACACCAGCCTCCTGCATGGGGCAGAGAGTCTGTTTAAATGGCTTACTGTTTATCTCACATTAGAGTCGGCTAAGTCCGATAAGTGGACAGACAAAGTGGAACTAAGCCGCTTTTCTGGGAAGACGATGGGCTTGGCTTGGTTTCCAACACCGCGCTGAAATCGTCTTAATCGCGAAAACCGAAAATGACGGTGCAAACTGAATCAAGCCGAAGTTGTAAACTGCTACATGTAGCCCTGAGCCAAAGTCCCAGAGACACATTGGCTCCTGGTGGCCATTTGCGCATGAACAAAGCAGTTAATAGTAAGTGGCACAATGTGACATGCTGTCAGTAGTGAAAAAGAACCCAAATAGCCAAAGGCTGTTATTTTCACTCTATGTACACTTGCAGCTAAGTGTACTGTCTTTCCAAAAGAACATAAAGAACCTGTTTCTGGTGCACAGAAACATTCCAAGTTTGGTTAACAAAACTTTAGCTGGAGGAAAAGTTGATGATTGAATACATGGCCATATACAGTGTATGCAGAGGAATGGAGGGCAACATTCCACAGGATTGTCTCCACCACATAATTGTCAAAGCCAGGCCTATAGTTCAACCTATGCCTGGTAAGGACACTCTTCCAGCCCACAGTCTGTGGCATCTCATGACAATACAAAAAAAAAATGCAACTATGTCTGAGCTCCACTAACCAGTCCCCCAGATTGGGGTGAGATGAAGGTCTTATTCGAAAAAAAAAAAAAAAAAAAACCAAACTCGGACTAAACCATGTGACCTTGTGTTTGAGCACAACTGTTCGCCAAACACTTACCCCAGACAGGGTGAAAAAGTTTAAACAACAATTAAAACAAAAGACCAACCAGAAAAGAAAGGTGGCATAGCATTCCTTTAAATAGTCTCAGAGTTTTTAATGACCGTTGAACATTTCTTAAGGCCGTTGTATACTTGTAAGATGTGTTGAAAGACATTTTAAGAAAAGTGTCGGACAAGTTATGCGCAAACAAAGTGTCGGACGCCATCTGTGGCACAAGCTGTCATCTCCATGCTAATTATGTATTTATTGTTTAATAACAACCTATTTTCTTTCTTTTTTGCAAAAGCTACAGTATCAACTTCTACATCCACACAAACCACCAAACTCTCGGTCCATCCAGCCAAAAAAAAAAAAAAAAAGCAAGACAACCAATGACACTGTCTGTGACCTTGCAAGTATTCGACAGGTACAAGATACTGTCAGATTGCACTTTTTTCTGTCTCTCTGACATCATTCTGGTCATTAGACACATCACACAAGTAAAAAACGGCCTTTATTCTTAATCGGTTCCATGAAAAAATTATATTAACACATTATATTCAGTGAATTTTGGGCAATAATTGTACTTTCTGCTTGGAGAAGCACTCCTATCGTTTGTGGTTTATATGCAGTGTGGCTCCAGACATTCACCACGACAGCAGGGTGAGCAAACTACACACATCTCATCAGTGGATGAAGGAATGGACCTGGGGTCAACAGTAACGGATCAGAATTGACACTGCCCAGTCACTTAGTGATCCCAGAGTCAACACTGCATTAGGCTTCTTCCAGCAACACAGAGAGCATTCACCAACACCAGTTATCTGTAAAGGACAGTGAGCCAGTAGAGGCCAAATTATGACTTGGTCACGGGAAAGCACATAAAATGGCACAAGTTTCAGTCACAATTTTCTACACAAAACTCCACTCAAAGCCATAAGATGGTGATCTGAGCGACAACACCAGAAACCATAACCTGGGAAGAGAAAACGACAGTCAAAAAAGGACTTAAAAATATTAGAAGCACAACTGGAGCTCGTAGAGAAATAAAGGGAAACATCGCTCTGTTATAGCATACAGTACATCTGACTGGAACCCGCAAGTCTCGAAAACATTAAAAAAGGCGTTTGATCTAAGGAGAAATATTTGTTTTTGTACAGCTCTATTTGTCCTAGAGAAAAACACTTTGTACAGTTCAGCAGAGGTGCCTCATGTTATGTCAACCACAAAACATCATGGCCAAGGTCCAACTTCCCATGAAAAGACTACTATGCATTTTCAAGTCATTTAAGTCACTTTAGAATATTTAAAACTCTACAACTACAGTGCGGTAAAAAAGTATTTGCCCCCTTCTCAATTTCTTCTCTATTTTTGCATATTTGTCACAAGTTTCAAAAAATCAAACTAATTCTAATTTAAGACAAAAATAACTTCAGTGAACACAAAATACAGTTTTTAATTGATGATTTGATATAATGAAGGAGAACAGCTTCCCACCCCTACCTGGCCCCATGTAGAAGAAGAAACTGCTCCTTTAGGGACTAAATCAAGCAATGAAACAAATTTAATTAATATCTGGGTTCAATTAACCAGACACACCCAGGCATCATTACTTCCAGCCCTATTAAATCTAAACATCAGGTAGCTGTCTGGCAATTTGAAGTAGTCAAAAAGCAGCATATGATGCCACAATCTAAAGAAATTCAAGAACAGATGAGAAACAAACTTGTTGACATCTATCTGGCTGAAAAGGTTATAAAGCCATTTATAAGACTCCAGAACTCCAGCAAACAACAGTGAGAGTCTTTAGCTACAATGAAGAAAACCAGGCATGGAGGTAAGCCAGCAGTGACCGACCAACCAAAATTTCTCTAAAGGCCCATTCACACCAAGCTCAAATTTCTGTACGGATTATTCGCGCAGATTTTTATAGGAACTATTTAATGTAAGCTTGCACACCAAGGCGGAATTTCCGTGCGGCAGAAAAAACATCCGCACGGACTTAAGCTTCAGCAAAAATCTGCTTGCAAAATTGTACTTTTAGCCAATGAAATGATTTGTTTTTATTGATGTCACAGCATTCGAACCTTTTGATTAGCTAGATAGCTTGTATTCAGTTAACACTGAAATTTATTGTGACATTTTATAGCTATGTGCGCAGTTAGTTTACTTTTTCATAGTAGTTACAGATCTAGCTAATCATAGTTGTTTTTTTTTTCGATTAACGTTTTCATATTTTGAATATTTGTGCACCAAATCATGAAGCTGTGTGTCACTGAGGTGCAAATTATGATGCAGCTTCATCTGGGTTGGACAAGTTAAGGATATTGAAACAGCCCCAGGTCCGGACATCAATAAGGAAAACGTTCGTTGGCTACGTCAGTGCAAAAGTATACTGCGAGGCTAACGTTATCGTTCAGATGCATAAAAACAATGTCATCGTCGCTGCTGCTGCTATCATGGTTTGTTTAGGTTAAATTATAACTCGTGGATTTGGATGTGAAATTGGAACACAACAACGCAAAATTTCGCACCGAGTTCGGTGTGAATGGTTTCACGCCGAATTTTCGCGCTGCGAATATTCCGCAAATCCATGCTGCTTTTCTGCTCCGCCTGGGTGTGAATGGGCCTTAAGAGTGCATTGACTTTAAACTAACATCTAAAGAACTGCAGGCCTCAGTTAAGGTCAGTGTTCAGAATTCCACAGTAAGACAGACAGAAAAAGACATTCATGGGAGAATTGTGGGCCAAAAATCACTGCTGACCAAAAAGAACGCAAAGGCTCGTCTCACATTAGCCAAAAAAAAAAAATCTCTCGATGACCCCCAAGACTTTTGGGATAGTACGAAAGTTTTAGCTCATCATCCCCCTAGTGGTAAAGTTGGTATTTTCCGTGGTGCGCCTTGAGCCTCGGGGCCGGTATTGAATTCAATACTTAAGCACAGTTTTGTACTTAGTGCTGTACTTAAGTAAAGGTTGTTCAAAGTTGGTATTCAAGTAAACTTTTGGCTAAGTATTTTGCTAAGTTTTTTTTACTTATTCTAAGTAAAATTCTCAGTCATACTAAGCAAAAATCTAAGTATTTTAGGTATTCAAGTGCGTACAACTAAGTATTTTGTCTTGTCCAGATTGGACACTTAAGTACAACATCATTCTCAAAGAATCATTCGTCGGAACAAGACATATCATCATGGCTGCTATCCTCCATCTTCAATTCAACCATCAACGCGAACTTCGTCAGCATATGGCTAACCAACATTTACATCCAATCGACGCGTACAATCGATACAGAACTTATCAAAAGATATTGTTTTAACAGGGAAGGGATCCTGCGCCTAACTCAGTTGATAGAGGATGACATCGCCCCAGGTTCAATACCAACCATCCAACTGTACCCATGGATAGGCTGTGCACAGCCTTGCATTTCTGCGCCACGGGATGCTTTCAGCACACGGTTGGAGACACCACCCACATCTCCCAGGCTTCAGTGTCCTGGATCGTTGACACCGAGACATCGGCGTTTGCAAGGCAGCTCCATCAATTTGTCCAACTGCCTGCAACGTCATAATTTTGGCTAAGTAATTTACTTGGATATCATCTGACTAAGTAAATGTCTTAGACGCATCTTGAATATGACTTAAGCATTTTTCTTAGCCAAGTAAAAAACTAAGTTTAAGTTTTACTTAGACTAAGTATTGAATTGAATACCGGCCCTGATGCTTAATCGCATAATTTTATTCAAGCTGTTCCTGTTTAAGATCGCTTGAGGAATAATCACACAATTTATTTACTGAATGATCAAGATCAATATATAAGCCTACAATTATTAAGAAATGACTGAGATCACCGATGGTCTACATTAAAAATGTACTTAATAGTAATATTGCAGGAATGGAAAAGAACCAATTAAATTGGTTATCAGTTCATTGTGAAAGTTCGACACATGGCATGCATTTAAAATTATTTAAAATGCATTCCATGCCTCGAACTTTCATGGTAGTAAAATCACTGATGAGGTCTTTATAGTCCAGCATCTGCGAAAGTTGTAGGAGGGCAACAATATCAGACTGTATGAACGGCAGTTATCTAATAAATTAATTAGAAACAAAATCAAAACCTTATCTAACCTTATCTAAATACCATTTTCAACAGCAATTCTGACAAAACTTTCTACTTCTTATTGGTGTCCAGGCAATCTCATATTGTAGCCTCCCGCTTTGACGCAAAGCTTTTTGTCTTAATCATTTATGGCAATGCAGCTACGATAGCCTATTTGCTCAGTAAATCAATTCAATTAATCGTCAAATTTTTAATCAGAAACAGGTTGAGAGTTTACCTGCTTTATGGTAATGTCACTGGTTGTAGACAGTTTTGTTTTTACACAAGCAAACTTAACACATGGACCTGAGTCGGCAAAACCGCATTTTTTTAAAACAGTTTCTTAGGCGAACCAAACCGATCGGACACGGACGCAAAAAATACCGTTTTGTGAGCTACAGGAATTCAGAAACTTCGAAAGACACTGACGTTTTATGTCACCATTAATGTGGACAGGAAAATGTGTGGCGACTACTGAAATGAACAAGGATGCAAGCTGGGGAAATGGACCTTAATTCTACCGATTGAGCCTCGCAATTGAACTAATTAACTCCAAGTTGCTGATTAGGAAATGTAAATGGGAAAGGGTTTGGAGAAGAAATGCACTTTAAAGCAAGATGAGAGCAGGGTCATAATCCCTCGAATAGCAAGTCTTGAGTGGAAGAGGTTAAACAAGCAGTTCATGCTCAACTTCCACTCCAATGTGACTGAAGTAAAACAATTCTGCAATGAAGAAGGGGCTAACACTCCACAGCTGTGTAAAAGACTCACTGCCAGTTACTGCAAACCTCTGAAGAAAGTTCCTGCTGCCAAGAGGGGCAAACAACCAGTCATCAGATTAAGGGGGCAATTAGTTTTTCACATGAATGATATAGGTTTTGAAAAACTTTTTACTGTCAATGAATGAAATGATAATTTTAAAGTAAATAATTTTGCATTGACTCACGTTTCCTTTGTCTTATATTAAAATTATATAGATGCATATTAAAATTATTTGTATGACCTGAAACATTTAAATATCAAAATAAACAAAAATAGAAGAAATTGGGAAGGGTGCAAATACTTTTTCACAACACACTACACCGTAGGAAATTTTGTGTAATCTGGACAATCTAATCAATGACTTACCTAGTGGAACTTAACTAGAGGGTTTTAAGTGACATGCCATGCGTACTCCCTGATATGATGTACTTTGCTATACATTGACAGCCCGTTTCAGTGCTTCTTCAGTCCAATCACAATGTTCAGTAGGCGAGACTCCAGATGAAGCACGAATCTAAGTCAATTCAACAATTGACATACACACAGATAAAACATACGCATAGAACCAATCAGATACGTAGCAGGAGAAGTAAACAACCTGCTCTCAAGATGGAGCACTTGCAGTCGACGCTGCCGCTGGAGTATGCTAATAGAGAGCAGCTCAGCTCGGGCAATACCCAACGACGGTCCGCAATCGCGGGACCTGGGCGGGCTAGCCGACGCGGCCGCTCCCGACAGCTGCGCTCTCCGACGGCAAACACTCGGCCTGTTAATTAGGGTGGGGTGATTAATGGGAGAAAGGTGCCGCGTTTGGGAGGAGGGGGCAGGCGCGCTCCCTCGCTCGCCTCTCGTGCTGGCTCTCAGACAGCTCCGGGGCCGGTCCGGGTGAGGGGAGTTTGAAATATTGCATCAAGGCAGGACCTGGCAGCCTCGTGGGCCCGCGCTTTCAGGAGGTGTGGAGTGGAAGGGAGGGAAAGCCATATAAATCATCCCATGCCACACAGACCATCACTCTCGCATCCTGGTGCCGGCAGACACCTTAGCACTGATATAATTAAGAGATTATCATCCACCTAGGCACAGTGGCAAAGCCCCCCCCATACACAGATGATCGCCCATGACTACGAGTCTCCCGACCCGAGCTACAGATCTCCCACACTTCACACACTCTGACACCACACATGTCCTGTGTCTGTGCACACACAAATCCACATTTGCAATGCACACCCACACATACACACATGGGCAGGACACATCGTATACACCATTAACTGATAGAAAATGTGATTACACCCTCATCAACAACAGAAACCAATATCCACAGCATTTAAGACACAAGAACACGCATGTATTTTTCTGTGTAAAAACACCCACACGCCTTAACACAAAGTATCTCAACCCACTCAAGCAAAGTGACACATGCAAACTAAAAGCTCTTCTGTATATTCACATATAGGCTGCTATCATGCCTTGCGTTCAGATTTGCAACACATTCGATTGAGGGCTCTATTGAATTGAAATATACATTGGATTGAAGGGCTCTGTACTTAATGTATTAAGTTCTCAGCATACTTATCCAGTGCCCATCCTGCTATCTCATTCATGGATATGTAAGCACTGAAAAGCAAACAGTACCCTACCTGCCAAAAACTGCCAATCAAAGCTGCTGTAAATAATATTAAACAGGGTGTCCTGTGATTGGCTGAGAAACTTTATGCAAATCAAGCCATATGGTTGTTGGGGAATACAATTACCCATGAAGAATGAAAATAACAAAGTGTTTACTTTTTAGCACTATATTCTAAAGACAGTACAATTCATTTATGTAGCTTGAATTTCTGAAGCCATGTGCATTTAATCTACAGTAATAAGTGCTTTTAGAAATGCTAACTTAAGAAGATATGGAGATGCGATGGCTATTGACAATAATATTAATTTAACATTTAGTGTAATACATTTGAACATATTCAAATTTACATTCTAGATTTTATCAGAAAGCTGATGCAATGACAATGGATTTATCACAACTTTGCGTGACTGCATGAATAATCAAGTTGTAATTCATATTTTGAACATTGAATACGTAAGTGCAGGTAACATGTACAGACATAATGAAATTAACAATGCTTTTCACAAAGCTTATAAATCGCACACATCTTCTCTACATATTTCACTATAACCATTTTATCCTGTTTTATTTTGTGGAAAAATAGCCACACTGCTGCGTCTGTATATCTCCTGGATTCAAGGCCATCACACACATACCGTATGCATGCATTTTATTTCATTACTTCCCAGTACGCTGTACTGCAAACACAGTTACTGTATGAATGGAACGAATGTATATAAGCAAGCAGAACAGAGATTAACACTCAGAAAAGTAGACATCTCTGTGAAACAAACTGTGTATCTCATTAGGACTTTGAGGAAAGCTACTCCGAGAAAAACTAAGTTCACTAATAAAGACATGAAAGTCAATCATTCTCATTGTATGAGCACGTGCAAACATGACAGGCCCCATCAGGGTTGATGAAGCATATGGAGCAACTTCATGTGATGTTTTGAGCGTAGGTGTTAGTTCCCATCATCGCACGGCATTATGCCTCTGCCTTTGCCTAAAATAAAACTTTGACCAACACGACACAGAGGAAAATGCTGGAATTTTTCTAAGGCAGGTGTCGACGCAAAGAGCCAGCGGATGTGCAGGACACTGCTTCCTGTTGTGCCTTGTCACACGTGTGTGTGTGTGTGTGTCTGAGAGAGAGTGTGTGCACATGCGCGCACGTGTGTGTCTGTTTGCGTGTGCACCAGATTCTATTTGTGCTTGCGAAATTTAAGAGCATATATGGATGAGAGTGTGAGTGAGTAAGTGTGTGTGTGTGTATGTCACGGTAACATTCCCGCTCAGCGATTCTCGCACAGCGCAGACCGGAAGACCAGTGGTGCAGTGGGCTGGGAAGAGCACAGGCGTCTGTCCTGGAAGCCGGCACATTATTGAAATGTAAGAAGTCTCATTGTGACAAACGCGCCTCCAGGGATGCAGCGTGTAAACACGAATCATTTGGCAGATGCATGCCGAGTAAATTGGCAGCGTATTCCCCCCGGTGAAGCCACACACACCATTATCAGGATTGAGACTAATCGCGTGTCGAGTCCCATATGATGAGCAATTAATTTACACAGAATCAAACAGCAGCATGGAGAGCAAGAGAGAGGGGGGAAAGAAAGTGAGAGTGGAGGGGGAGAGAGGGGGGGAAGAGGTGGAAAGAGAGGTAGAGATGCAAAGTGACAAGTGCCAGCACCAAGGTTAATTATTTATTTCTCTAATTCATCCGCCATTACCTTTTGTTTAGCCTCGTGTCCCGGGGAGAGAGACGGTCCGAAGACCTTCACCTTTAGCGAGCGGCTCTGTCCCGCGGATAAAAGTGCTGAAGAGGGACAATTTGAGACCCAGGAATGAGTGGGGGTGAGTACCGAGGGCCAGTTTACTGCCTGCAAAGATGAAGGCACGGCGCTCTGCTTTTATGGCACTTAAGGATGATCTTGCCAAGCTGAAGAAAAAAAAAAGCTCAAAGGAAACATTTTCTAAAACATCAACTCAGCGAGGCATTGATTTGTGTTATGCGAATGGAACAGAACGGCGAGCCGCGATTTTGTGATTATTTTGCACAATTACCATTTTCGCCGCGCGTAATTACTTAGGAGCAGTAAAATGTATTTTCTGGCCGTGACGGACAGAGTTAAAAAACAGCAATTGAAGCCGCTCTCGTTTTAATCTCCCTCTGACAGAATCCGGGAAAGAAACTGCGCCTTGCGAGAGGGAGCCAAGACTTCACCATCTTCCGCACCAAAATTAATTGCATGGACTGATGACCTTTTGGATAAGATAAGTAGCATTATAATAAGTAGGACCATATAAAACCCGAGACATCACTGATGGAAAAGAGAACTTATTTAAACAGGTCTTTCTTTCTCCCTGCCTGTTATAGAGACCTGCGCTTTTAACCTTTTTTTTATTCATTAATTGAAATAAATTTTCGCAGGAAACCCTCAGAGACCAGGGATGAGCTGGCAGGGGAGGGGAGGAGAGACGGAGAGAGAGACTAAAGAAGAAGAACTCACGCTGCCATCAATCATCTTGTCAAAACACAATAAACCAGGGTGCGCAATTACGGATAATCACAGACAAATCTATCACGCGGACATGATAAAATAAAGGACTGGGGCGAAGTGAAGTTAACAGCGCGCTGCGGAGTGACGCTAACCAGGGGACCGGCGCGGCCCATGCTGGGAGGTGGTGTAGCGAGGGGCGTGGCTGTGGTGGAGGTGGAGGAGCCATTTTTTAAACCGCCAGCCGCGGAGGTGTCTTCATCGTTTTGCCCACTGCATACATCTTCTCTGCTGCATGGAATGACTGATCTCGTTCCATCACACTGACTGGCCAGCTGAGAGAGGCCTGCTGTAGGTTTGCTGACAGTCAGGGCTCCTTGTTCACTGCATAAGCCTGGGTATATCTCACTGTAAGGTTTATCTATAACCCAGGCACAGCCATCTGTAGAGCACACAAGCCCAGTCAGATCTCAGTGTAAGGTTGACCCCTTACCTGAGTATGACAGTCTGTACAAGCCAGGTCAGATATCACAGTCAGGTTTCATTACAAATTGAGCTCAGCTGTCTGTAGGTTACACAAGTCTGGTCAGATTTCACTGTCAGAAAACTGCATAACCTGGGCAATTTTCACCAAGTTATATCAAAGACCTGAGCACGGCTGTCAACAGGGTGCATGAGCCAGGTCAGATCTTACTGTCAGTTTTTCCCATAAACTGGGCAGATTTCTCTGTAATGTTTACCTATAACATGCACATGCCTGCCTATAGGGTGCATAAGTGTGGTCAGATCTAATTGTAAGGTTTATCAAAGACCTGGGCACAGCTCTCTGTGGGGCACATAAACCTGGTCAGATTACATTGCAAGGTTTACCCATAATCTGGGCAGATTTCACTGTAACTTGAAGACGGCTGTGTGTAAGGTACACAGGTTTAGTCAGATCTCACTGTAAGGTTTCGCTACAACCTGGGCAGATCTATCTGTAGTGTTTATTGATAATCTGGGCATGGCTGTCTGAGGGGTGCCTAAGCCTCGTCAGATCTCACTGTAAGGTTTACTTATAACCACGGCAGGTCTCACGTTACGGCCCAATCTCACAATACCTGAGAATGGCTGTCAGTAGGGTATAAAAGCCTGGTCATATCTTGCGGCAGGGTATGTCATTAACCTGGGAAGATCACAGCATAGGATGCACTAGCTTAGTTAGGTCACATTGTAGGGCACAGGGCATATCAATAATCAAGCAAGGTTTCCTGATACGTGAAAAGGTCTAAACCGGATCAGGAGACCTAGGAGAGCATATCACTTGCCAAATCAGTTCAAATCTTTTCAAACTTGATGCACAGTGAAATGCTGAAAGTAAAGTTTATGTTTATAGAGTCTGTGTTTATACAGTACAGGCCAGAAGTTTGGAAGCAAGGCCAGTACAGGTCAAAAATTTGGAAGCAACTTCAAGTTTCTGTTCACAATGCCTTTCTTAAAAACCAGTATGAAATCTATGGATTTTGGGATGTATTTACTGCATGATTAGACTTTTCTTTCATTGATATGCACCATTTTCCTCTATTTACCTTTAGGTACTGTATACATTGATGTTACCAGACCATTGCTGAATAAACAAAACAAAAGAAAGGAGGGGCTTAGTTTTTGGGTTGAGAAGATTTGCAAGAGTCACAACTTCAGTGAAGAAGTAAAAAACAACTCACAGTTTGCATTATTCACTTTATGTCATGGTTTACAGCCCACCGGATGCCAACGGCAATCCGGCAGGCACTAGGACCATGGGCCTAGTAATATGGGCCTGATAATTTGAGTAAAAATGTATTCTGATTAGTGACTCTTTATATAATAACCATGTTTATTTTGTTGCAAAGTATGCCAGTGAAACTACGATTTTTTTTGTACAAATTTGATCTTGCTTCCAAACTTTTGGCCTGTAGTGTATGTTTGGTTTATGTTTATATGTTTATTGTGCCTCTGAAATCAAATAGACTCTGTAAAAGTTGTTTTAACAATGAACATTTTATGGTGCATTTTTGAACAGCACCACTTGCATTTCTTTCTAACGCAAGGTTAACACAAATGACTGTTAAATCATGGGAACAGTGGAAAAGCAAAACCCATGTTCTTGTCTCAGTGTAGCTGTTGACACAGCGTGGCACAGTCCCGTGGTAAATGGCAGTCAGTGTAAATAGCAATGCAGACCCCATTAGCAGGCAGATCTGAGGTTCACAAATGACATGTAGCTCCATCCTGATACCTGATCTGAGCCGAGGCCTGGCTGGCGAACTGAAGCGGCTCTAAAGACGGTATAATGCTGTAGATCACACACTGAATGGCAGCATGAGACCCGGTTAATCAAGAGCTGCGAACTCCTTTAAATATTTAATGTGTGCAGATCTGAGGGGACCTGGCAGTGACAACAAACTAGAAAGGAGGGATCTCATCTGCGCAGCCTGAGGGTGTTGTGTCTTTCCCCGAATGCCCACACACTCAAGGTGTTCTCCACACATATACACACACACACACACACACACACAAACACACACACACACATAGAAAGCCCAAATATATGCATATACTCACAGGAGAGCTCACACACGTGCACCTCTCTACTTATATGCACACAAAAATACACTGCCATTCATATAGTACATGCACAACACTCGTGTGTATGCACACCATCAAACGCATATCCACTCTCTACTGTTTAGATGATGGCTTTAGACGGGAAAACAGTGGATTAAGACGCACACTGAACAAACCCACACATTCTATAACATGTCCGGACTCACACAAACATGTAGCATAGCTACAAATGCCAACACAACTGCAGGTGAAGCTCACAAGTATATACACACCACTATGCATGGACAAAAAGAAAATAAACACAGCCCAATAAAAACCGATAAATAATAACTCAGATACAGTATACAGATACAGTTTAGCCAACACTGATCACTTTTCACTCTAAAATATTGTCACTGCAGTCTGCAGACACGCACGCGCTCAGTAAAAACTCTCCTGCTCTATTCAGTTCTTCCACTGAGTTCATTCTGCTAGACTTCAAATTCCCCAGGACTCCATGGCCACTGATATCAGTGGGGTTTAAAGAGGGCCGGCCCCTACTGCAGCAAAACACACTGACGCTGCTTCCCACTACAACTCTGGAAGACCAAAGGGCAACCCTTTTATATACCGCATCTTTGCACAAGACATGAAGGAAAAAAATAGAACACTTCACAACTTAAAGGGGCCCATTTTAAAGACTCCCAGCATTTCAGTGCCAATCATATTTAACAATATTGGCCACTTGTTTGTAACATAAACTACAGTATACAAAATTAAGAAGTGTTTTTTGCATATTAGGCCCAGCGCCTATGTCCTACTCGAGGAATTCCCATTCTTTTGTGCTGCATCCCAGGAACCCCGCCCCCCACCCCCCACCTCATTCCAAGCCTGATGCAAAGAGGGGCCCTTTATTTCCAGGTCCATGTGACAAACACAGTAGAGAGATGGTAGCTAATAAACCGCGTATTGCTCCATTCTCCTATGGGTGGTATCCATAAACACCAAAAATGCAAATGAGCCAAAAAGGAGCAAAGTTATGACATCAATTGCAATAATAAAACGGCGCCCCACCCCCCACAGCCCACCAGCCCAGTTCCCAGCATACGTAGGGCTTGTCAGCCCACCGCTTGGACTCAGTAATAAAGACACCGGCTTGATATCCTCCCAATGCATAATTTACAAGTCAAAAGACAAGGAATTGCAGCATTTTCATAAAAACACAATAAAGTTGTCCAATCTCGGCGGCTGCAGGAGAGGCCGCCACGCCGCCTGTCCTGACTAAACAATGTGCATTACAAATGCAGGGAGGCTTACCAATTTAGCTGCGCGGAGAGAGCCGGCAAATGAAGCGGGTCCTCCGAGCACTTATTTACCTTCCGCTCTGGGCTGAAGGACCAGGTGTCACGCTCGGGAATCAACAATGAATATAATACAATCCATGTCACATAAATACAATAAAACTTCCATACTTCCCGCTCATAATATTTTGGTACGTTTACATGTAACTTAAATTATTGGTTTACTTGGTGCTGCTTTTTTTTTTCCACTGAAAGCCACCCCCCCACCCATTTCTCTCACCACCCACTTCTGGATGAAAAAAGAAAACTCAGCAAATTTTCTGCGCATTATTTTTTTTTTGAAGCTGGTTAATAAATAAAATACTCTGGGTTGTACAGGGAATTCCGCACCTTTAACCGCTGCTCTTGGTCTATCTAGGTTTGCTCTGACCAGCCAGCAGTGCCTGGTGAAGGACGCCTTCATGAGGTGTATCGTAGTGTTCAGTGGTTTTCTGGGAGAGCAGCCGCCACGCTTTGTGTGTCATAGATGAAGAATGACCAGCAGCTGAATTCAGAGAGCTAAAGGATCAGCAGTGTCACCTCAAAATAAATAAAAAACAGAGCAAAGACCTGGTGATGTTGGCACAGCACGCGAGAGGACTTGTGCATTCTTAAGGAATGTAGATTCTGTGACCATTCAAAATGTCTGCTACACCAGGGGACAGCATGAATTACACACTGCAAAAATAAAATCTTACCAAGCATTTTATTCCTGTATATAGACTAAACACTTATTTCTGGTACCTTTTTTCTTAGAAAAATTTGAATATTTCTTAGAAAATTCTGTCTCTGCTGAGAGATCATTTTGACTCACTTCTAGGTTTGTCCATGGGGTAACATAATTTCATTTACCCCATGGACAAATCCAGAAATGAGTCAAAGTTTCCTAATTTCATTTATTCCATGGACAAATCTAGAAATGAATCAAAATTATGTCAAATCAGTGGCAGAATTTTTTTTTTCTAGGAAAAAAGGTAATATGTATATAAAGTGTTTAAGTCTAAATACAAAATTAAAATGCTTGGTAAAATTTTGTTTTTGCGGTGCAGGATGATTCTTTTTTTTTTTTTCAAATTTTGAAGTGCAGTGGTATTGTATTTCACTGGACTACACAGCAAATAACACCGTCCTCATGCATGTCTCAGTAGAACATGGGCTTGACTTACAGGTATGTACAGTAAACCGTCCATAAGTACACCGTAAAACTGAAATTTCAGGTGTTTAAGATAGCTGCAACAGAAAAAAGTAATGCAAACTCAGTCGTCAGCTTAAAAGCTAAAGGGCTGAATTGTCATTTATTTTACATTTTTCTCTGGGGCAGAAAGAAACAAATTTTAAGGATGGCCAACACCGCCAAATTTGAGACTGCGCGATAGTACCAGGCCAGTGTTGTCAATACTTATTAAAGTACAGATTGTATTTCATACAAATTACAATTTTTTCCTCTGAATGATACGGGGAATTTTAGGGTTGCATACAGAGCACATTGCTGATCTTAGTCAAAGCCATTTCATATAATCTGAATGGATGTAATATACAGTCAAGCAAGCCCTTTGATTCAAGGCATTTGTGGCCCATTATCAGAGGTATTAATAATGATTATTTTCCTAACAAATTTGATAGATGGCACTGTAGCGTGCAGATTAGAAACACAGTCAGTAATTGCTGAAACTAAGTGGGCAATTAACTGCTTGGATATATAATCCGTTTTAAAAACTGCCGAAGCAAATAAGAGGAATTGATAGTATTGATGTGTATGACACCCAGGTGATACTGGAGACACAAATTTAGTGTTACTGCTCTATTCCCTGCAACTATCATCATATTTGACTAAAAAATATTTTCCTGTCAACACTGATCAGATAAACATGTATATTAGAACATTAATGCAATAGATCATTAACCACAGAAATAGACAGGTACTTGTGTGAATGGTCTTAATTTTGCATTGTTTTCATTGTGGTTACATCTAGTTTTTGTCTATTGCTTTGCATTTTATCTTGTTTTGTCACGTCCATGAAGTATACCATGTTGGCCCTCGGCTTTATCAATGTGCTTCCACACGTGTGGCTGTCCAGTGAAAGTTAGCTTCTTGCTCAATGTTATATATTCGATACATTAGAAAGATAAAGATGTTCTGCCAGTAATATGAGCATTGAGTTTGCGAAGCCCACCAATCATGTGATTCGCCCACGTCAGGAAGAGATTGCGGAACTCAGACCCCGAGTTACGACCCTGCCGAAAGGTTACAACCCCGCAATGCATCTTCATCGCAGGCGTCTGCGGACTGAGCGCAGCTGGACAGCTGCCCTGGCAGTTGGCGTGGCTCAGGAGGAGCGGGTGCGTAGCTGACGGCTAACAGCCTTTCCACCAGGCCCTCGGTGGGCATGGAAACAGGAGGGGCGGAGTGGGGTGGGGGGGTTGGTTGGTGGTTGGTGAGAAGGTAACTTTGCAGAAATTCCACTAATTGCTACAACTGGGTTTTGCCGGCACGGTTCCTCAGTGGTCCTTTGCTGCTAATATCATTAGCTAATCTGCTGCGTGTTGTCCCCCTTGCCCTCTCCACCGGAGTGTCGGAGCTCCAGAGCTCCAAGCTCACGTTTCCCCCTCTCCGCTAGCTCTCCGGCAGAGTGCTGAGTCCAGGTTTGCTGCTGCTAGGACTCTACATCTGGGCTCTTCTGACAAGGAAGATTAATACCTCAGACCCACACTACACACCCCCCTCCCCTCCCCCCGTCTCCTCGGCCAAACCAAAAACAAGAGCCAGTCCATGCCTACCCCAGCCCGCCCCCCCCCTCCCCCCTTCTCCTCCCTCCCCCACTTTAAATAGAATCTCCAGACCACAGAAAAACAACTTTCTGCTGATGCTAGTTTTTTTCAGCCCCCTCTTCCCTTCTTCCTCCCACTCCATCACACACCTTTGGTTACGGAAATCTTGGCTGAATTTGAAACTGGTTCTTTGTGCGTTCACATGTGTGGAAGCGCGTTAAAAGTCATCACTGCTGAGAAAACATCTGATGTTGCAATTACCCACGGCGATGCTGTGTACACACATCTTATCTTCCCGGGGCACGGCGAGGGTGAATCTTGCGATCAAAGTCACTGGCTGTAAAAAATTAAGATGATTATACTTGCGCAGGCAGGGGGAAAAATACACTTTAAAGCATTTTTTTTTTCATCTTAAATAAACTCAAACTCTTCACCCCCGTTCCACAAATTTTGCATTCCAAGCCCAGGAATAGGTTTCTTCTCTGGAATCTCTTTGGCTTGTCAAAAACAGATGGCATGTAATTCCTACAATGAATCCAGCCAATAAAAAACATTTCAATTAAGTTCCAGGGCCAGTATAGAAGACTCCAGCATCACTAGCTCCACAAGAGGTGAAGAGCAAAGTCACGCAAACACAAAGGGTATACAGTGCACTGAACCTAAATAACAGGCTATTTGACAGACCAGATATCAAGACTCAACAATTGAAATAACAAAAACCAGTACAGACTGGTTATCTTGTCCAAGATTTTAAGATAGGAAAAACAGTACAAAGCCATTCCCTGTAAGTGGCAGGGCTTGTAATGCGATTCCGAAGGGAGCTGATCTCAAATCAGCCCTGGAGCAGAGGACATGCAGGAGGGCGATTCTGACAGCGTGTGATTCACCCTGATGGGGAGAGGAGGCCGTCAGACTGCCAGCCCGCAACACAGCCTCTGACACCCGGGAGGAACAAGTGTCAGGTACAGCGCCCGACATGCGGACAGGGGGGTCACCATCTTAACATGAGTGGAAACCAGCTCTGTACTGCCTCTCCAGCCAGCGCATATGGACTGCAAGCTTTCTGGATAGTGTCGCACACACAGGCCACACGTCCCTTCAAGTCATGCAAACGCACAAGTAAGAGCAATCATTGTGATAAACGCTGACTTGTACACCACAGCCCTAACCTATAATGCGGTGGCTGTGTGTTTAAACATCAACAAAAGCCATGATGTTTAACCTCTGTGAATTTGAAAATTGATCATGATTGCGTGTTCAGAAAGATATTTGACAATTAATCATCAACAAGTGTTTACCCCATTTCAAACTTCTTATGACTTTGTTATATTTGAATGCTTCAGATCATTCAACAAATTTTAACATACGACAAAGACAATGTGAGTAAACAAGGAGGCATTCAAAATCTATGTCACCTATGTGAAAAAAATAATTACCCCTCAAACATACTGTATCCACTGGTTGTACTGCCCTTGACGGCAACAACTTCAATGAAGTTTTGCGATAATTGACAATAAGTCTTCTGCATCACTACTGAAGAATTTTGGCCGACTCTCCTTTGCAGAATGGTTTCAGTTCAGCAATACTGAAGGGTTTTTGAGCATGACCGGCCGATTTAAAATCATGCCACAGCATCTCGATTGAATTGAAGTCAAGACTTTGACTAGGCCCCTCCGAAACCTTCATTTTGTTTCCTTTAAGCCATTCAGTGGTGGACTTGCTTGAGCGCCTCAGGTCATCGTCCTGTTGCATAACTCAATTGCGCTTGAGCTTTACGTCATAAAGTAATGGCCAGAGATTCGCCTACTGGATTTTTTGGCGGAGAGCAGAATTCATGGGTCCATCAATTATGGCTAGCTGCCCAGCTCCTGAAGCAGCCCCAGACAATCATACAACAACCACTATGTTTGACTTTTGGTATGATGTCCTCAAAGTGGAATACTGTGTTAGCTTTTCGCCAGATGTTATAGAAACCATCTCTTCCAAAAGGTTCCACTTTTGACTCATCAGTCCTCAGAATGTTGTTCCAAGAGTCTTGAGGGTCATTAAGATGTTTTTGGCAAATGTAAGACAGGCCTGTGTTCTTTTAGGTCAGCACAGCAGTGGCTTTTGCCTTGAAATTCTCCCATGGAGCCATTTTTACCAAATCTCTTTCTTAATGTGGACTTGTGAACACTAAACTTATCTGAGGAAGGTGAGGCCTGCAGTTCTTTAGATGTCAGTCTGGGATTTTTGTGACCTCCTCGATGAGTTACTGATCCAGTCTCAAAGGAATTTTAGTTGGTTGGCTACTCCTGGGAAGGTTCGCCACTGTTCCATGTTTTCTCCATTTGTGGATAATGGCTCTCACCATGGTTCAATGAAACTCTAGAGCCTCAGAAATGGCTTTGCAATCCTTTCCAGACTGATAGACGTCATCAACAGTTTCTCATGAGTTCTTAGATTTCTCCGGATTGCGGAATCGTTCTGATATTTGCCAACTTCATATTGTTAGTCTGGTTCTATTAGAACCAGTTAGATTCAACAGGGCTGGGTGCATCTAGTGAAATTGGACCCATTCATTAATTAAATTTGTTTTAATTGGTTAATTTAAAAAATGAGAGAGGGAATTGCTTTTTCACACGGGGCCAAGTAGGGTTGGATAGCGGTTTTCCTTCAATAAATGAAGTCATCATTTAAAAACTGCATTTTGTGCTTACTCGGTTATCGGGGTACCTTTGCCTAATATTAAAATTAGTTTGTTGATCTGAAACATTTAAGTGTGACAAATACAAAAAAATAAAAGAAATCAGGAAGGGCAAAAATACTTTTTCACAGCACAGTGTACACATGTAGGCCTGGCAAACTTTAAAAAAAAAGTATTTCTCTTTTTCATGTCTCATTAAATAGTTCAAAACAAAGAATTTAATATAACTTGTATAAAAGACAAAGTTGAACAAAGGGCCACTCATGAGAGGCAAGAGAGGAAGCCAATGAGAGAAAAATAAAACGATGACCTAGAAGTGGCCTCTGTGTGTCCCTGCTTGTACCGTCATGATCCCGGTATTCCCATAAGAGCATGCAGTATTTGCGGTTTGAGGCCACAGCGGAGTGTGAGAGGGAGGGCGAATGTAGACACAACCTGCTCTGTCCACCTGCGTCTGACTCAGCCATCACACCTGTCACAGAGAGGCAGATTCACTGCGTGTCTCGAGTTTCCAGTAAAGAAGCCCTCCGAACCAGGGGAAAACAAAACTCCCTCAGACAGCCATTTAGTGCTCCTCATCCCTCAACAAAGCAACCGTTACCAACAGCGAAAAGGACAAGAACACAGGATCAGCAGACATCTCCTTGCGCTTCAACCCTGCTGAAATTTTCGGCTGTCTCCTCATTTACCTTGTCCATAAAACTGCACCCCTCCCCCACCCTTTTACAAATCAAAACCAAAGATTATTAGTGCTTCCACGCCCTTCCTTTTCCAGGTGAAACTTTTCAATAATGCATGAAGCATTAGGCCCCGGCACCTCCCAACACTGTTTAAAACCACCAATAGCCTGCACATCCAACCCAGCCACACATGCGCGCTCCTGAGATAAGAGCGTGTTTTTTTTTTTTTTTTTTACAACCTTTTTCATTTTTACCAAAGTCAGGACTGGTTGGGAAGGTAGGGGGGGACAGGAAAGGGGAAGGAAGAAAGTATTCCTGTAATCAAAGCCTGTTTAAAGATTCAAAACTAAACAACATCAAAGAGCCCGAGTCCAGGCGGTGAGGTTGGCGGACTAATGACAAGAGCTGTAGGGGGTCTGAGGGGGGGTAAAGGGGGGGGCAAGGCGGGGAGGGTGCAAGTCATGTCTTTGAATGAACACACATTCAGCTCCTGCTCTTCACCATCTCCTCCTCTGCCTCCAGTAGATAGGGTTTCAATTAAAATTGGGCAGACAGGCACAGAGGATGTGTGAAGCTTACCTCAAACTGTGTCACTTCCGCCCCTCCCCCTCTTTAAGTAGCACTATTTATTTTTATACCTTGAACTGGCACCCAGAGCTGGAGATAATGAGTCGAAGATCCCACTGGCAGAAGAAACGAACAGAGACTGAATATAAAAGCACATATACCTCTGCCAAAATCACACTTCTGATTTGTTGTTCTTCTTTACATCTTTACATCTTAATTAATTCAAAAGTCACTCTGCCTTTGACTTTGTGCTGAGTAGACTGACAACTATTTCCACGAGGTCCTTTTCCAGAAGACTGTATGAAAAGTTTGCACGCACCAGCTTTGAATCATCCACTTGTAATGTATGCTACATGCTCGTAATGTAAATTGAACTTTTAATATTCTGGGCATTAAGGGTTCAAGATATTGTTGACTCGAATTTCTGAAGGGTGATTCCTGCCCGTCTCGTCTTTTTTTACCAAGTGAAAGTTTGAAGCACAAACATCCCATCAACCACAGCAGAACAAAACTGCAATGAACTTTTGAAAGACAGACAAAACCTGCGCATAAGCCATTTAGGCCTTCTTAGTCCATTCCTCTCGCATAAGATATGTCAGCTAAATCACACAAAGCTAAACATCTTGCGTTTTATCTGAGCGAGAAAGAAAGAAAATAAGGCAGCAAAAGTGGACGAGTTAAAAAATGCGCCACAATAAAGGCCGCATGAATGTACGAGGGAAAATGGCCGCCGTTTTGCTTTTCTCAGCCAAGAAACAAGCGATGGGTTACGCTTAAGTGGGACTCTGATGCCTTCCAGAGAAAAGCAGCTCCAGAGACGCTCCACGGTGGATCAGATAAAAGGTTGATCACTTAAGCAGCGCTCTCCGTGGGTAATTCTCCCTGCCTAAAGAGTTCCTGGTGTCAGCATATTGCTCGCCTGCCGAAGAGCGCCGTCGAGAGAGAGCTATAAAACTATCCACCAGAATAGAAGCATCAACATTTTTCCAGTGGCGTTTGGACTGGCGGAGGGGGAGCAGGAACAGCTGGCTGAGAAGAGGGGCGCTCGTCTTGTGGCGCGAGGATTTCATGGCTCCTAATTTCCAGCAAGTTACAGTTCAGGTAATTCAGCGCTCCACGCACGTCCATAAACGCCGTAATTTCGGGAGACCTATAATGACACGCAAACACACACTCTCTCCAACGCGCGCTCACACCAGCACTGTCACTGCCTCTCTCTCTCTCTCTCTCTCTCCCTCTCTCAGATGCACAAGCTCACGCGCAGATGCTCATATTCACCCACACACGTACAAACAATTTTGGTTCTCACACACTTATAAACAAGCAAGCAACTTACAGGCTAAAATTACATTTCGCCTACAAAATTTTTACACACAATTGTACACAAAAAAATACATGAAATTATGTATAATTTTTCAATATTCAAATAGAAAATCGCACGCTGTAGCAGGTGCAGTGGTTATATAGATGCATGCAGTGTGTACTTGTGATACTTTGTCGCTGTTGGTGATTCTTGTACCTGGCGATGGCCAACATTCTGGTATAATGCAGCAATCTTGTGAGCCCAATTACATCAGATGCACAGGCCTACATTTTGTTCTCACTGATAAACAGAATGTGAAATTGACTGAATAATAACTAATAAACAGTATTTAAATTGGCTGAATTTTGATGCCTTATGTTGGTATACATTTTTTTTATATTCAATCACGGAGTATGTAAACAAAGTTCTGTGTTGCCTGAATCTTAAATGTACTTTTCACAGACTGGCTTAAGTAGCGGATATCAATAAGAGCAATTTGGAGGTTTATTTGAAATAGGATATAGCCAACTTCTGTTTGTGCAGAAAGAAAAAAAACAATGCATTTGACTGGCGTACAAACAAAAAGATCCAGTACAAGAAAATAGCTCCTATGGGATGAGATGAGTTTTTCTTTCAAGGCAAATTATTTTTTTCTTGTAGAATTTTTGGCTTGATATTTTCCCTTTTTCAGTAATCAAACTGTAAAAAAAACATTCCAAAAGGTATTTCATATGCCAAGCAGCAGATTAAAACTCTGCAGTATTCATCTGAAGTGAATATCATCTTGTTATAGAGAAATTATGAGCGTTTGTTTTAGCTTTTCCGATGGGAAGGAGAAGTCGAGCTTGTTCCTCTGTGCCATTAGGCTAAATGCATTCACTTTGTTTGAACATCATTCAATTTCCTACCTGAATGATTATGAATGTTGGAAAAAATGAAATATGTCTCACTTCCACCAGTGTCACCAAAAGCAGCAGAGTGAATTGTGAGTCTAACTGATGTGAGTGTGGCATCAAAGCTGCGAATGGGCAACTGAATTAATGGACTTTCATACCGTGATGCATTACAGGCCACGGCGGGGCTGAGAGACCAGGTAATGCAGAGCGCAATTTATATGCGACAAATACTTTCGGAGAGACACGCGCCTGCAAATGTAACCAACCGCGGCTGCTACAAGCCATCTCAAGTCCCACATAAATGCCACTGGTGGCTCTATGCCGTCATATTATGGATAGGGCCTATAATGCAGCAAAGACATTAATTCTATCTGGAGGGAGGCTTGTCGCTACTACACTTATAATATTAAGAACTTAACTGGATGGACTCCCTGAACAACATAGTGCCCAGTATATGAAATGAACTACAATGAGATTTTTGTATCAGATAAATATCAAGCTACATTTGTGTATTTGCTTACCATCAAGTTAAAAATTATTATTTCTTTTAAAAATTTATAAATCTGTAATGCCACCATTCATAAAGATCGTAAACAAACTCATAACACTGACAGCTTACTAATATTTACAAAACATTAAGAGTCATTTTTCCACGCTCAAACAAATTGATCCTGTATATATAATCAAAATACAAATATTTAGTTTTAATATACGAATGAATTCCTCATTAATAAATCATTCTTCTTGGGTTATGGGTTTTAATTTGATTTCTAAATTCTACCCCTCTTAAAAACATATTCTTTTTTGCATTATGCAATTCAGTACTATTCAATTCAATGCTGTTAAATATTGTGACACATTTCATATAATTCAGCCTCCTCCATGATGTATTTTGTACACAAAAAAAGACTGTTGAAGAGGCTGTACTCTATACGCAGGCTGTGTATGGGAGGATTTGTACTTCTCATAACCTTTACTTAATCACAGTCACAGGCAAGAGTGATAGTATATCAGTTGTGTGTTTCAGTTTAATAATTACCTGGTCTGAAGAAAAAACAGTTGGAAAATGATGTTGTCTTTTAAATAGCACTTGACCGAATTCTTAGTATATTAGGCTTACAACTAACATGATTATCCAGATCAATGATTAGTATAATCTATGTCAATAAAGTCATAATTTCCTTCTAAACACATATTCGCCTCCTTCCTGGATACATCTCCTTTTCAATTCTATCGGTCTGCTTTACCAACAAACAGGAAGTAAGTCTAATTTTGCACTAAGTCTAGCGTAATAAAGCCTCACGGCAACCAGATTCAAACAACGCAACCAAACACTGAAACGGCTACTTCACTGTAACAGTGCAGTGTAGAATATGAATGTTTCAGCTCAGAAACAACAGGGAATGATATATAGATTATTTTCACAAATTGCAGTATTAAACTCATGCTTTCAACTTAATATTGAAAAAACAAATATTTTTGTTTTTAATCCACCCTGTTGTCAAGTAATTGTTTATATGTATAGTATTGTAGAATATAATTTGAAATGACATCCGCCCAGCATAAAACTGCACAAACAAGTGTCACTATAATTGATTATTTGGCATTACATATATTGATAAATATTCCAAATATTATGCTTTGTCCTATACCAGAGGCAGGTTGATGTGCGTATCAGTTTGCACCAATTTGCAATCAATGTCCTTTTCTTTGCAAAGAGGTAAAATAATAGAACAACTGCAAAAAATAAAATGATAGTGACGCACATGGAGAACTCATAAATACGTCTTGCGCTCAGCTGTTGGAAGTAGAAATGCATTGCATGTTTTTCCATGTGAAAATATAAACCTTCAGGATTAACTTTCCTTTGATTAAAATAAATAGCTGGTTGCATCAATTTGATTCTGGCACAAAAAAAACAGTCTGAGAGAGATGATGCTAATACAAAACTAAACTTGTTTTTGCACATTTTCATTTTACACCTGGAGTTTCCTAAGTATTACGAACTTGAAACGAAAGCATGCTAAGGACAGAGTGCCACCTCTCTTGTATAAGCACATGACAATATGCCCAGGTTACATCATTTTAACACCAAAGCCCCAGGCTTAATTTTATTTACTGTAAAACAAATCACATTTGCTATTGTTACTCTCTCTCTCCCGCTTACTCTCTCACCCCAGTGTGAGGAAATATGTGGCATGGGGCATTAGTCTATAATACAGTGTTTCACAGGCCTCACTCAGTACATAAAGAACATGCTATTACAGAGGATCAGCGCTGCTAATTGAATGACAGCCAGTAACATAAGCTACATAATCAAACCACCGCTATTGACTTGGAGCAGCAAGCTGTCTACATGCAGGAGCAAAGTTTCACAGAAAAACAACCAGCTCAGGAAGGGAACAAAGAGGTCAATACTTCTTTTGTCAATTGGCAAAATTTTTATCGTGTCTGTGTGTATGTTTGTGTGCTTGTGAGTGTTTGTGTGTGTGTGTGTGTGTGTGTGTTCACACAATAGATGATAATGGAACGCACGTACATTGCACTTGTACCTTATGCCGAACAGTCCCTTTAAAAATAAAAAAAAAATGCCGCTAATATGAAATGTAAAATCCTTAGTATTAAACAAAATCAACATGTAATTACAAGACTAACATTTAAAAATATATCACAACAAATAGACAAAGATGAAATACAAATCTGCATAAAATATAAAACCACTCACAGTAACACTGTTGTCCAGACTCCATATAAAAGAAACACTATTCAACCTTTTTTGTAATCTGAATGAATTACTCGAAAAGTAGCCGGTTTGCTTAAGAACTGCATAAGGACTGCTTAGAATAAAATCATCAATCTAAAAGATTCCCACATTAATCATCACCATTAATGCTAGTGGACTCCAAAGTGCTGCAAATATCAACATTTTGCGAGGTTGCCACATGCAGAATAAAATGTTTAAGTATAAATGTTAAATTTATTTGTATTTACAAATATAAATAAGGCTTGAATCTTAAAATTCCCTGTGAAAATGCTATTGATGTGCAACTCTAAATAAATCAGAGGCTTGTGTCCATGAAAGACTCGTTTTGGCACGTACGTAAATCCAAATTATTCACCTAATTAATAACGGCACATTTCATCATAGTAAAAATTCAACAAATAAAAAATCATCCCAGATATCATACAAATTCCCCAATGCAAATACTAATTTCTAAATGGTTTGGAACAAGCGATGAGGACTGAAAAGGGGTTTATTAAAAATTCAGCAACTATTTTCATATGGAGTTTTGATCACTGAGGAATCCATTTCAAGAGAGAAGTGACTATCGGATTAGATCACAGGCATGCATTACCAATTAATCACACTTCATTCGAAATATTAAAGAACCCTCTTCAAAAAAGGAATGTCACTTAATCAATAAACAGTATGGCCATACATAGATGTCCATTCAAAAGAAGCAATAATAGAAGACAGGTAATGCATATGAAGTTAAGACAAATGAAAGTTCTCAGAGGAATGTCTCACAGAACTTAATGAAAATGAGGAAGGAATGGATGCATTCGCTACTGTCTGGATGAGCTGCAGTCAGAGGGAGAGATGGGCGAGATAGAGCACGCAGCACAGAACTCTGGCGCCTCCTGCTGTTTACAGCTGGTAACCTCAAACAAAAACAAGGTTTTCACATGAAAGTGTACCCTACATTCTGCTTCAAAAACAGTTATCAGATAGAAATACATTTAAAAGAGCATAAATACTAAATGTAGCAAAAGCACACATTTTACAAACGATTGAAAATGTTTTTGAGGACACTGAATTCTGTCATCATTCTTGCTCATGAACAGCTTTTTACACTGATATTCGATCATAATGAGACCAGAAAATTGTAGATCACCATGATCGCAGACTTGCTCAGTAAATTTTCCAGCCTTCTGTAAGTTTATGACTGATCATTACTGAACTTCAATCCACACAAAGCTTAAATTTTTAAAGAAGGGAAATTAAAATTTTTCCTCATTAAGAGCGCCAAGACCAGAGGGCATAAAGTAACATCAGAGCCAAACAGATGCACCACTGTACGAACTTAAGGCTAGCTTCCTCATTTTGATATAAAACACTCTGCTGTAAAGTTAAAGTGTTCTTTAACTTCAAATCAGACTTCACGTTTTTAACTTTGCCATGAAAAAAAAGCAAATAGTGTTTTAAAAGACATCATTGCCATCATGATCTCTAATCATCCCTCATAGATTTAAGTTTGCCTCCCCAATTGTCCATCACATAAGTGCCACCTCTTAAGCGCAGTTAGTTCAAGCAGCACATAAAAACCTAATAACAAAGATAGTGCAGATTTCTCCATTAGACCACATCCCCTAATCAAAAGCAATAGCTGACGCATGAGATCTGACTTCATTCCATTATTTTAAAAAATAATAATAAATATATATATATATATATATATATATATATATATATATATATCTACTGACAATACAGATCCGCAAATTGAAATGTCTCACAGTGTAAATGCACAGGATTTAGATAATATTCTTGCAACTTGAATGTCCATGGTTAAATTGTCCTTTTTTATTCTTTATTAGGGATGAAAAATACTTTTACTAGCTGTTTCTCAAGTGGAAAGCGAGGATTTATGGTCAAACAAATGTGAACAGAACATCAAAGTGGGGACTGAACGGGTTTTAAGAATAAAGCAACTTCTTCACCAGGCTTTATAGTTCTCTATCATTAGGACAGAATAATTATCAGAGACTATGGTGATTCTGGGTAAATTATTATTATTATTATTATTATTATTATTATTATTATTATTATTGCAAGCACCATGCTGCACTGCAGGACAAATGGTGAGGGACACTGACCAGGACAAAAGAGCGGAACACAGAGAAGGACACAGAACAGGGCAGGTGGAGAAGTACAAAACTGAAAATTGGTCTGGACAACTTTCCCCATCAAATCTGTTCCCAGTAGCACTCCAGAACAGGATACAAAAACAAACCTTCAAACATATAATTAATACGGCATCCTTCTTTTCTTTTTTTTTTTTTGATTATTAAAACAAAAACATTTTCTGCAATCTTGCACATCCTAATTTGGTACTTAGGGAGTTAACACACCTGCCATATTCCTGCTGACAAGTCCGATTTCTCTGTTGCTGTTGTGGAGGTTTGTTGTGTTGGTTGGAGAGGGAGAAAACACACTCCTGAGATCCCAAGCTGCTGCCAATAACCGACAAGGGCTAACATGCGAAAATGTTGACTGCGGCATGATTGATGGTAGTTATTTGTGGCTTTCGAACCCTCCTCCCCCCTCCCTCTCTACCTCTATCTTTACCCCTTTTCCATTGTTTTTTTTTCCTCCTTCGCAACTTCAGATGTTTCCAACTCATGAAGATGCACTGAAGATGATTAATATTGAGAAACATCAAATAAGTGGTACTGTGTCTCTCGTACTCCTGTGATATTTGGATGTACCTGACATGAAACAATTGGCTGAGACGTCAAGAAAAACTTTAAGGTGAGAAGTGCTCTAAGTGGGAAGAGTAAAAATTCTACCCCCTATATTCCCCATATCCACTAGAAATATCCAGACAGTTACTTAAGATACGCAAGCCCATTAACTGGCCC
Organism: Gymnothorax javanicus; assembly: GCA_029692085.1. Classification (NCBI taxonomy): domain Eukaryota; kingdom Metazoa; phylum Chordata; class Actinopteri; order Anguilliformes; family Muraenidae; genus Gymnothorax; species Gymnothorax javanicus. The sequence goes on along the minus strand of CM056203.1, from coordinate 62,447,428 downwards.
CATCTGGTAGCAGATACATTGTCCTATACTGTATATACCGACCGACCACAGCTACCCTGTCTCTCTGCTCGTTTGGCATTGGCAGAGCAAAGCAAGTATGTCACGATTATTTGGGGTTTCCAAAAACCCTCAGATTTGACAGTAAAAATTCACTAAAATGTTTCTGTATGAGTACTCAGACATATATATATTTTTTTTACATTTGCTCTTAAATAACTAATTTCCCCATTTTTTTTCCAGGACGAGTCCTTTATGCATCATTTTGAGGTTTTGCTAACAAACAATGCTCAGGCAGAATGAACAGTAGTTGTAAATAATGAGATACTGGTGAGGAGAAGTGTGCAGTTTTTTTTTCTTTTTCCCCAGTGCTCCCATTTTTTTCTGCACCATGGACCCAGTAAATGTGAGTCCATAACCAAGGACGAAGCCCTGCAGCAGAAGCAAGGGACAGTTCCAAACAATAAGCCACAGCAAGAGGACAAATTTCACAAGACAACAAGCTGTGATAAGTGGAGGGGAACCCAAATCAGCAGAGACTGAGTGACATTCAACTTCTAACATGGTTGGTGAGGTTAAAACGACATGCTCAAACATGGGCAGACAATGCTACAAGCTCTTTAAAAGCTGATAACAAGTTTCTACACCGGACCTTTAGGAGTCCCATATATCTTTGTCTTATCATATTTTAAATGCATCTGAAATATTTTACTTATTTAAATTTTAAATATTATTTAGTATGTCATTTCTGTGAATTACTTATGCTCATTTACGAGAATATTTAGCATGTTGAGCGCAGTGCATAAAAACAGACAGGTGTTCATATAATGGAAGATATCAGAAATTGTTGAATATAATCTTCCAACCTACTGATTTTAATTCTGAGCTGCAAGCATTAGTCTCAAGAGCAGATGACCCTCTGTAAAACGTTGCCAAATAATTTGACTGGAAAAACAATAAATCAAAAATATATTAAAGAGACTAAGGCACATAACATAAGCTGTAAAAGCTCAGCAGTGTCTGCATTATGTGCGTGCGAACAGTCGATTTATTTTTTATTTTATCTCCCTATTTAAGATTTTCCTCCAGTTCCTGCCTGGTCACGACCGCGTGTGGAAATCTTTCGCCACATAGCGTGAACAATAGCAACGTTCCCAAAAAAGGTTAACCTCCTTACGTGAGACCTTTCATGCCTGGCACACTTCCTTCAATAAAAACTTCAGTAAAAATTGCACTCTCAACAATTCTTGTTCAAATATGGCACACTAAAGATACCTGGGAGCAATGCATGATGTTTTTTGAAACATTTGAACTCTTATTTCAGGAATGAAAATGACAGTGCCTCTTCCCTGTTCTTCTTGCATAATAATAATTACTGTCATGCAGAGTTTGTGCATTAAATATCTGCACATGGCTTTACTTTTTCAGTTGCTTTTTTTTTTGCAGCAATCTGGCTAACACCACGTAACAAAAGGAGATGTATTGCCACTCATGTTGGGTGGCAAAATTATTTTTGTTGCATTTTCCCTAAACATTTTTCCTTCTAAATATTGATTTTAGCTGATAAACCACGCTCTATTGATAAACAAACTGACACATACTGTTTAAAGATGTTATACTATGCCTTAATATTAACACTATTCAACTATGTTGTGTTGCAGCATTTACATCTCTGCCAAAGCTCTTTATTCAGCAGAATGTCTGGCTGTATTTTAAAGGACTAATAGAACCATTAATGCTGCCAGGGATGTAGGCCAAATGAAAGGATCATACTGTGGCCCCCACCTCACGAAGCCACACCGTCCCTGCACAATCATAGCACAACTTTTTGAGGGCCCCTGTCATTCAGGGGCCTGGAATATGCCAACACTGCCCTCCCTATACAGCACCTGAGAACCTAAATTTAATTTGCTGCTCCAGATAGTGGCGGTTCTGCCCTGCTAATCTATCTGGAGCATTAACATGCTCAACACAAGATTTTTCCATATCACAGTCCAATGCTGCGCAAGGCAAAAGCCACAATCAAGATTAGATAATCAAACCCAAAAATATTACAGGTTCCATGTGTGATAGGGAGTTGAAATAAGGCTATTTCTTCAAGAAGATATTATCACTTAACTAAAAATATTAAAAGTGCATCAACACATGAGCTCTGCTGGGTATTGTATCAGCATAAAGGTCATAAATTTTGTTGTTTCCAGTAGGTTTGTTTTCTGTGACGATAGTGGCTCTACACTGATATTAGACAGTAAACATCGATACCCAAGCTAGACAAACCACAATTCTTATTAAATTGAAAATAGTGAAGAATTAATAAGCGGAATTTCAGATTACTTTCACATATATGTGAATCTCAAATCCATTACTTGTCAAGATATCCGCCGCATCAACACTGACGTTTCCGGGTCATATGAGCCTAAACTCTCTCCATGCATCTTCAGCCTCAGGTACATTCAATTCCAACAATACCTTTCTAAATTGATGCCTACGTATATATATGGAAGAGGCTGAACAGCAATCCCCAGACTTTCTAACATGGTAAGGAAAGCGTTCTTTATCGTGCATCTCTAAGACAACATTTAAAATATTACTCTTCCGCACATAAATAAATCTATGTGCGCATTCAAACACACTTTTGCAATATTTCTCAAAGTAATGCAATAGGCTACTGCACAATTCAGAGGCCTAAAGCATTTTTAATAATGAGGTACATAGCGTGGCATGCAAACTAAATTACCATGATTCCTCATTCCTCAACAGCGTAAGAAAAAGACTTAATTCCACTCAATATGCTTTTGGCAATATAAACATAATCTCAGTGCATTGGCTGAGACTGGAATTCCCAAGACTGGTGCTCAGGTACACCATCAGGTAAACTTGGCAAATACCCAGGTTTAAACAGTCGACTGTCAACACTGGTCTGCCAACATACATCACAATCACAAAATTACAGGGATAATAGCCAGCTAATGGCAGCACGTCCAACTTTTCATGATCATGTCAGCAAGAAGGCAAGAAAGAAAATTTAACTTAATCTGATGTCCACTAATGCTGACTATCACCGGGAAACCTGTACCAGTTCAGAATTTAATGATGAGAATGAGAAATATATTTTTACGTTTTCTCTTTTACACCCTAAAGCTCAGCACCCCCTTATTGGTAACGCCAGTGTTACAAGATTTTCAGTGGTGTGCCATGAGCCTCTGACCCCGAGAAGCATATAATGGGTTTCAGGCTGTTCTTGTTTAAGATCGCTTGATGAATAATCACACAATTTATTTACTGAATATTCAAGACCAATGTATACCGCAACCATGTAATTATTGAGAAATTATTTAGAAAATACAGGGCTCGCCGATGGGCTATATTAACAACGTACTTAATAGTGAAATGGTAGGGATGGGGGGAAAAAATTAAACAATAAATTAATCCAATTCTTCCTCTGAATTCCATCTTTCGTTGGAGCATATTTGTTCGGCAGTGCAACCTAATTTATTTTCAGATTGCACAAAATCAAAATGTTTTCAGCGTTCAAAAGAATCGGCTACATTTGCAGGGAAATGCAGTTGCACACTGGTTGCTGCGATGCGATTGATTAAATTACCAATGCTTCATCCGTCGAAACGTTGGAAATGTAATAATTTATTAAATTGGTTTCATGGTCGCAAAATCATTGATGAGGTCTTCATAGTCCAGCTTTTGGAGAAGTTGTAGGAAGGCTACAATATGTGATTGTATGAAAAGCAATTATCTAATAAATTATTTATTAACAAAATCTAAACCTCGTCTAAATACCATCTGTAGCAGCATTTACTTCATAACATCCTACATCAAGATGGAATTTCGAGAAATTCTGGTTAATTGCCATCCACGCAATCTCATATTGTAGCCTACTTCTTTGATGCAAAGCTATGTCTTAATCATTAATGGCAACGCAGCTTGTTGGTAGCACATTTGCTCAGAAAATTAATTCAATTAATTATGCGATTCTTAATCGGAAACAGGTTTAGAGTTAACATGCATTATGGTAATGTCATTGGTTGTAGACAAAGATATATTTTTACAAAAGCAAACGTAACACACGGACCTGAGTTTTTAAAACATCTTCTTATGCGTATCAAGCCGATTGGACTCTGATGCAGAAAAAAAGATACCGTTTTGTGAGCTACTGGAATTCAGAAGCTCTAAAGACAATGACGTTTTATGTCACCATTAATCTGGATGGGAAAATGCTTGATAACTATTGCACTGAACAATAATGCAAGCTTAGGGGGAAACAGACAGTAATAATGATTGATCCTCACAGATGAACGAATTAAGACTTAGTTGCTGATTTGGAAACATAAATGGGAACCAGTTCGGAGAAGTAATGCGCTTTAAGACGAGGTGAGAGTAGGGCTATTATCCCTCCAATGGCAAGTCCAGGGTGGAAGAGCTCGAAATGTGTGTAATTCACTTTACCAGTTTGACCAGGCCATCATCAAGATATGAGCAGTTTAGTTTTTGTATGAAATCGCTGCTATCAATCACTGAAGTAGCATTAATTTGGTTAAAAAAAGGTACAATGTTGACATACAAAATACCATTATCATTTGGATGGATTTTAATTTTATTTCAGTTTTTACGTTTTACTAAAAAGCCCCAATTTTTAGCAGCAATAGACCCAGTGTGCAAACAACATGCTGGGCGACTCTATCTTCACGTAATCATGCTAATGTGTCACTTTGGTACAAAGGAAACCATTCCCGTAAAGTGCAGAAGATACTAAAAATCATCTCTCTATCATTTGCTGCACTGTCCAGCGCATCGCCACTTAAATTTTGGTTTAAAAATGACCATGAAAAAACAACTTTCTCAAGAAACATGCCAAGTCATTGTCCTTCTGAGTTGAAGACTATTTCATGCTACCCATAAACTGAAGATGTGTACCGCTGTCTTGAAAGTAGAATGGAAACGGAGTCTAACCTGGACAAGATAAAGGAAAAAGAAAGCTGATAACCACAAATGTGCAAAACAAGACAAGAACATCAGTCTTTAGTTTGAAAAACCTATGCCTCCTAGGCTCTCAGTTTGCAGCATCATTGAATAATACCTGTCAAATATAGGACTCTGCAACAATTAAGAGGCAACTTCAGTCCACTGACTTATGCAATGGCTTTGCCGGCCTCATGCGAGGACAAACATGGTATTCTTCTGCTCATTTTAGTTATGACTTCTTGATGATCAGTTTCAGTAGGAGCCTTTTCATTAAATCTCTGCTTTTTCAGGCTTGTGCAAAGTGCTCCCTTCAGTGTCGCCAGTGCTGATGTTCAGTGGATACTACTCAATGACGTCACTATCTCAGGACATAGCAGGCATCCGTTTCTCTAACTGGAGACTCTGATGTACTTGCCCTCACACAAAGTTAAGTATGGAGACCTTACATCATTATTTCTGTTCCGGCGAGGCCAAGGTTCCTTTTTTTTCACTACAGCACTGAAAGTTTTACTGAAATCTCATGGAATAGCTGTCATTTCTAAAAACAACAATTAGCCAAAGCATTAGTATGTTTAGAAAAACTGATTTGTTTGACCCATTATTAAACAACAATCGAATTCCATAAATTCCCAAATATTAACCAGTGTTACAATAAGACTGAGAGATATTTTCAGCGAGTGCT